>CM073492.1:34117500-35502916 GCA_037074585.1 Biancaea sappan
GTTAAATTGAATGCTATTATTTAGTGGGTACAAAGATACTTAATTTATTCAAATCTTTGTAAGTTAATCAGATTTAAACATGAAAAGATTTAAATATTATTTATTATATTTGGTTTTTAATATGTAAATTAAATTGAATTATATACTATCAAGTTTATCATGGTTTGAATGCGACTAAATCATTCAACCTTAAATTAATGTCTAACACTTAAGTATAACATTAACACACACACAAACACACACACACACACACACACACACACAAAGCTTCTGCTATAAGATAATAAATTCGCAAAAACAAAAGAAAGAAAGAAAATTATAAAGAATAAGTTACATAAATTAATTAGAGGAATCCCAGGGCAAGAGAGGCATCAATTAAAAAATATAAAAAAATTTAAGTGTAATTTTTTATATATTTATTATCAAATTTTTTAATCAAAATATAATAAGTGTATGATTTTTTTAATTCAAACACAACAAGTGTATAATATTTAAAAAATAATTTTTTATCTGTTACAACTTATAATTATATGATTAATTTTTTAAATATTTTTTATATTTTTTAAAAAAATTATAAAAAAAATAAAAAACTGCATATAATTTTTTTTTTCATGTGAGAAATGAAGAGATAATTGAACAAAAAAAGGGAAAGAAAGAAAGAAAGAGAAAGGAAGAAATCAGACAAGGAACATCTATTTCCCATGCAACCCCAACCCAACATTTCCATTGGTCTCCGCACAGTGCTTGGTCGGCTATACTCCATTTCTCACTTCTTTAACATTCTCCCACATCTTCTCTCTCTCTCTCTCTCTCTCTCTCTCTCTCTCTCTCTCTCTCTCTCTCTCTCTCTCTCTCTCTCTCTCTCTCTCTCTCTCTCTCTCTCTCTCTATATGTGTGTGTGTGTATACACACAATTACTTATATTTTTATTATTAAATTTTTTTTAATCAAAATATAATAAAAATATGAATCTCTAATTAAAATGTGTTAACAAGTATATTACCTTTAAAAAATAATTTTATATTTTTTAGATCTCATTATTATAAATGTATGATTGATCTTTTAAGAATATTTTACACATGTTATATTTTTAATGTAAAATTTAGTAATAAAGGTATATAAAAACCAGATATAAATTTTATCCTTTTCAAAAAAAGAAATAAAGAGAAAGAAAAAGGGCCTTTTTAATTTGAGTGTTGTGTGGAGATGAAGTAATAATTGATAGATGGGATTGGAAGGGAAATTGGGAATAGAATAGTGTACAGTGAATAATAGTGAATAGTGAATAGTGGAAGAGGGGATTGATGTTATTCCTGCCGTGAGGCTCAGGCAGTGAAAAGCAGTAGAGAGGGAAGTAGCTAGGGCGTGTTAACTGTGTTAAGGTGTTAGGTGTGTGAATGTTGAGAATGTTGGAGAGGATATTTTTGTGACTGGTGTATTTTTTATTAGAGATAATATTACTCAAAATATTGTTAAGTATTAAATATAGACACAGGAGAGGAGAAGACAATATTGAAGTGAAGGAATTAAGACATGCATTGAATACATGCTTGGTAGCTAGCTGTTGAGTCATTGACCACATTTACGCATATATGGATGATTGCAGATGTAGGTTGAGACCAATCTGAGCGCATTGGCCAGTGTGTCTACAGTATCCTTAAACAGTAGGAACAGGAGGAAACAAATAGAATCACGTATATATTGCAAAATAAAATACTATATACTCAGATCCTTAGAGCTAATGCGAGAGTATCATGTGAAGATATTGATGCAATGAATGTGAGACCTATTTTCATTTAAATTTTTTTTTCCAAAGGTATCTTCTAATAGTAAGATAAAAGATCAATCCTTTAATTTTAATGAGTGCAAGGAGAGCCTTTTTAAGTTGGTGCCTCTAAAAGTCAAATAGGCAAAAATATCTTATTTATCCTTAATGTTTATATTATATTTCAATTTTGTCCTTATCATTTTTTTGGCTAGCTTGACCCTTTCAAACTTTTCTTTTTTTCATTTTAATTTTGACACTAAGGCTAGTGCTATTAATATCGTGAATGAAAAATGCTGATGTAAACTTCTCCATAAAATACATCACTGCCAACATGTCATAGTAATTACCCTTATTTTCAATTTCATCCCAAATATTTGACTAAAAGTTTTAATTTCATCCTAAATGATACTTTTGCATTTCTTATCTGTCTCTTTCTCTTCAACTAGAAAAGAAGAAAAACAAGAAGAAAGAAGATATTTTTTATTTCTCTCTTTCTCTTCTTCCCTCCTCCTCTTCTTCTTCTTCTTCTTCTTCAATTCTTCTAGTTTCTCTCTTTCCTCTCTCTCTCTAGAGAAGAAAAAAGAAGAGGAAGAAGATTTCTCTCTCCTTTATTCTTCTTCTTCTTCCAGTTTTTCTCTCATCTCCTCTTATTATTCTTCTTCTGCGTGTAGTGAGAGAGGGAAGAGAGAGAATGAAGGATGAGAGAGAGATGAGAGAAGAAGATAAATAATATAGGGATAAAAAAATATCATTTTTTTTCATGCATTTGATGTGTCTAACATGAGTGTAATATATTGGCAACGATGTGTTTTATGAAAGAATTCACATCAATATTTTTTATCCAATATGTTGATGACACTAACTTTAGAAACAAATTTTTTTAAAAAAACATAAGATAAAATTAAGCCAAACCAATAAATATGAACAAAACTAAAACCTTGTATATCGTGTTGTTGGACCTGGACCGGCATAATGGGTCGAACCGAAACCCAACGACCCAGGGTCATATTTGGTCTGGATCGAGCTAGCAAACTGGGTTACAAGCGACCCGGTCGTGTTTTGATCGACTCAGCGACACAGCAACCTGGTTTCCTTTCTTGTTTTTTTTTTCTTAGATGTTCATTACTTCAGTTCAGCTTCAATATCTACTTTCCCAAATTGCTCAAACACACACCCATAACTAAGATGCAGAGTCGCAGATGACTCATAGCCAAGACCGAAGAGGCAAAGACCCATAGCCAAGACGCACACATCTACTTCTAGCCTTCTATTTCGAACCTTGCCACTGCTCCAACTAACACAAATGACTCCAAATAGTGAAGACCCACAGCCAAGATGCAGATAACTTCGAACCGAGGCTAAAGAAGAAGAAAAAAGAAGAAGACCCATCTCATCGAGGCTGAACTGAGAAATGACTCAAATGAGTTTTCAACTTTTGGTTTTCGCCTTTCTCTCCTGACTCCTCAGCTCAGCAATCTCCACTCTGAAAAAGATAACCCTAGGATATTGGAAATATGAGAAGAAGAGTCTAGAGTCTGTACTCTGTAGGCTAGCCTATAGACTTAGAAAAAGTAATATGTATATTGAAAATATGAGAAGTTTATGGAGAAGAGTGAAGTACTAGTGTACGAAGATGACCGGTAATTAATGACTGATTTGAGCCCAAAAAATTGAGTTATATAATACTTTGGTTCCTTAAATTCTTGCATTTAGTCCTTCTCGTTCTTCTTTCTTTCTTTTTTATTATTTAATTAATATTTGACTTTATATTTAAATTATTATGAATGTTTATCACTTTATAAATATTTACATTTTAATTATTTATAACTAATGATTGTAATTTTAAGATTTTATGGTATAAAATTTACATTAAATTATATATTTTACCTGTTTTAAAATTTATTTATAAACATATATATAAGTATATATATAATTTTTAATTTTTAAATTTATTTATCCAGTTCAACAATTAATCCAGTGATCCGATGACTTGGAGGCTAGTTTGGATGAATCACTGGACTAGTTCCAATAACTATCCTTGTATAAATGTTAGAGATTAAAAAGGTAATTTTGCCAATCAAATACTTTGCTGTTTTTAGGATTCAAATAGTTATTATTACTGAGTAGTCAATGTCTAATTAATATGAGACCTATCATTAAATACAACTCATATATATCAATCAAATTATGTCTTCTTCCCTTCTTACATGACACGGTTGTGTATATCATCACAGTACCCAAATTTGCAGGAGAAAGAACACAATACATGAAGAATGAAATGAATAAATGAGGAGGTACTAACAATAATTGATTCAAGTAGTTCGACATTTGTTTTTTTTAAGCATAGTTTTAAGTTTGTTTCAATATTGTAAATGAAGAAAATTAACAATAAATTTTGTTTACATCTTTGTAATTAGACATAATCAGAGTCCAAAATTTTTCAAATATTAGCAGTTATACTAAAATATATGGGGAGGGTTTGTGTAGTTGAATTTGGTGGGAACATAGAGAGGTAGCATTGGTTCCCACAAGTTACATAAACCCGTAGGTGGCGGGTGTGTGAGGGTTTTAGCATTAAGACATGTTGTGTCACTAAATGGTGTTTGGGTGTGACTTGTGAGGCTATATGAGCTATGGCCATTCAAATTGTGGGAAAACCACGCATTGCATTAATGTTACCATTGTTGGTGGGCATCACTTTGGATTTTTTATTCAATTATTGATTGATTAATCAAATATACCATCCATTCATCTAATTTTGAATTACCACTATCAATCCAATCCCATTTAATTTGCTAGTTTGCTTTGAATTGTATTACATGGTCATAAACAATTTTTAATTATAATGATTTCAAAAATTTATTTTATATTCATATAAACTTAAGTAGGAAAATACATATTTTAAATAATCTAGCATAAGGGACTAATCCTCCATAGACAAACTACAATTTGAATTTCAGCTAGGAGATATACCTACATTTAGTGTCTAATAATATATTAAACAGAATTGTTGTCAATGAAAAATATTCGAGAAACTAAAAAAATATTACATCACAATAAAGTCATTTATACAAAATATATAGAAAGATAATTCAAATAAACTTAATTAATTGAATGGATTTAATGAAAACGTATAAAGCTTATATGTACAATCTTTTAGTGTTTGCCGTTAAATTATTCAATAAGTTATTGTTAATGAAAAAAAAGAACTATTCAATATAGTTAAAATAAAGATATGTTGTAAAATTTATCATCACTATTATAGTCTGAGTCACGTCTTAAGAGACACTGTCCTTAAAGAAAATTATTTTGCGACTACAGAAATTATTCTGCATCTACAAAATTTCCTGTAGGATTAAACAAACTTTTTTGAGTGTTCTCTCAATAACTGAAACATTTAGGTGCCAGAATTGCAGAAAATTAAAACATGTAACCCAAAAAGTTTAAGGGAAAAGAGAGAGGAGAGAAGACAACATATAGCTATCTTTATCTAAAATGAAGAGGAATGAGCTTTTTTATAGGCACAAAAGTGTAACAGTAAAAGACATGGATATAAAAGACTCTTAATAACAATTTAAAAAATTGTTACAAAATATTAAATACTATTAAAAATCTTTTACTCTCTTTTGAAATGTCACTATTTTTCCAACAAGATATGATAAGTAAATTTGTTATACAACTTAAAACTACATAATTAAATAATTCAAAAAATTGTATATATATATATATATATATATATATCATTTATTAATTAAAGAGCTAAATAACAAATATGCACTGTTTAAGTCTAGAAAAGGGAATTAGGCTACATGTGATTAAATATATTAGTCAGTAATTGGGGGTAATGGCTGGTTATAATGGTATACCATAAATCTAGGCTTTTATTTATCACTATTCACTTGCTTGTGTGGAACACCATCTGAAACATTAATTCAGGATCACTTCTTTTTCTCGCTAATCACAATATTTTCCATCTTAAAAAGCAAAAGTAAACTGCTTTTGAAGTTGAAATATGTCTTTCCTTTAATTAGTTTCCCCATGTCCAAACAAAAATTATGAACCATTTCACTTTCTCCTTACCCTTAATAATATCCTTCTCTTCACATGAACATCAACCTATACAATGTTAGCGTTATTTTAATATATATATATATATATATATTTATTTATTTATTTTATTATTAATAGTTTAATGCTGACAATTATATATGTGGATTGATGTATTAAATATTGTATATATCTACATATTTTGGGGACATATATATATATATATATATATATTGTTTCTATCTATAATTAGGTATGTTATATGATAATTAATTTTGTGTTCAGGGACTTATGTGATATATATTTATTTTGATCTGGGGTGTTATTAAAAATAATTTGTATGTGTAAATGTCCCATTCTAAATAATAATAATGATGCGGTGTTATTATAAAATGTGTTAAACTGTGGGTCAACCCATGAGTAATGATAGATAGGGTAGTGATTCCCTGAATTATATGATCAGAAGCTCACTTTTGGTCAAACAGGATTATCATTTGTATTCCATTAGACAAAAGTGAGAGAAAGCTATTCATATCTTTCTAAAAGAGCCAACACATTTGATTCTGAATTAGGGATTACGATAGATCAATGTAAGCTTTCATTACTTTATTTTTGTATTCTTATTGCTTATCAAAAATTGACAAACAATAAGATTATAATTTAAAAATTTTTGTGTTTCTATATTCTTGACTGTTTGACTTGAGTTTATATAAAATATTCTTTCATACAATCCTCACATAGTCCAATATCCACTATCTCTCATCTTATCTTTTAGGAAATGACACGGCAGTTTACATTATCCAATTCACACTCACCCCTTAGCATCGCACAACATCCGAAAATTTACTTAACTCTCATTAATTTGTCCTGAATAAATCAAATTATATAATATAAAGGTATAAAACTCTCTTGATGTTAATATTTTTTATTCATAATATTCAAACTTGAAACTTTATTTAAGGGTAACAAGTGGTGAATTATTTTTTGTTTTTGGTGAAAGACGAAGATTAAATTAAGTAAAGAGTATCATAACATAGACTTGCTCAGAGAGAGCAGTAGAAAGAAAGACAAATATTAGCTATTACATAAATCTCGCATATATATAGCTTGCACAAAAGGAGAGAGAGGGGGGGGGGGGGCGGCGAGGTAAAGATACTGCTGGAGAGTTTCTTTTCCCTGGCCTCCTTAGCAAGACGGTCAACACAAAAGTTTTGCTCCCTCCTGATATTGTTGAAGATCGTCTCTTCAAACATAGATATTAAGTGCCTGCAATTTTGTATTAGTATAGATAAAGGATGATGATCAAAAGTGATTTCAGTTAGAAGCTTAAAAAGGGGTTGACAATCAGTTTCCACGACCAGCTTTTTGATTCTAAAGTTTCTCGCCATCTGAAGACCCAGAAAGAGGGTCCAATTAAGCTTCCCCCAGCAACGGAGAGCCTAGCCCTATGTATTCCATGAATCCTATAATCCATTGACCCCGATTAGACATAATGATTCCTCCTGCACCCATCTGTTTGTTTTTAATAAAACTATCCACATCGTGGTGAATCATTTAAACCAACAACTGTTGGTGTGTATATATATGAGGATATACCTAGTGAGATGATTGATTTAATATGAGAAATGAGAGGAGAAAATAATCACCTTAAATAACAAATTAATTATATAGATTGATGGACGATCTATTCAGGCAAAAATCATGGAAAATGTAGTATTGATTTGTGTTAGTGGATTCTATATCAATTTAATTTAAACCATTAATTTTTTTTAACTAATAATGATGATTTTCTTCTCTAATTTCTCATATTAAACCACTCCTCTCATTAGTGTGTATATATATATATATATATGCAAGTTGAGAGGAATGGTTGAAATGAGAAAATAAACATTTTTAGATCACAAATTAATTGTGTAAATTGATGTAAAATATATTAATGTGAAAATTAGAGAAAATAATATAACATCCTTAATGTAAATTATTTATCATTCTGAACTATATTAATTTGTCATTTAATGATAATTATTATTTTCTTTTTTTCATCTCTTATATTAAACTAATTCGCTCACCTAAAAGTAAAAATTCAAAAAAGAATCATAATTTATGCATACCATAACATGTTTACATATCAAATCATGCGTGAGGGTTATGAAATACTAAAATGTCTTTGTAATGCGTAACAAATGTGTGTGTGTATATATATACATATAACTCATAAATATTATTAAAATAATTAACACTATCTCTTTCTCTATGGAGACACATAGCTTCGCGATCCTCGAAGCTCTAGAAAGTTCAATCAATTTGACAGTATAAAAATCTTCGAAGTCTGGAAACATATAGTAATATTGTGAGCTTGCAGACACAAACAAGCAGGCACAAATTCATACATGGAGAACATGGAGTGGGGGAAGCACTATATATATCGCTATGCATATTGCGTTATGTATTGAAGGGATCTACATTAATGTATTATTTTAGAGTGCAGCTCTATAGCATGGTCCTATATAATATATTTAACAAAGGATATAATTTAAATTTTGGGTGTGATAAAGGGGACACAATCTCGCAGTTTTAGCGAAAAGGGTATTTGTGTGTGTTGACCACAGATCCCATGCTCCGTTCGTTCTTTATAGTTTCAAGACAGCACGAGTGAGTGTACATTGTAACGTGAGAATTGCCATTAACCAATTAATTAAACACCATTAATTCTATATGATCCGATGTCAATGGCTTCTCAAATATTCTAATTAATTATCTTTGCTTTCCAATTGTTAATCTCCATAATCGATGTACAAAGAGAAAACGACTAATCTATACAAGAAGAAAACGAAAATATAGCGACTAAAAAATTCAAAGCTATTTCGTTGTTGAGAGTTTCACTGATGGAATTCACACCAATTGGCAGTGGACAACTCCGTGACTAATAACTGGTCGCCATTTTGTGATGGAACAACAATGAAATTCAACGGATTTCAAATTTTGTCACTAGAGATATACCGACAAATAGTTCGTCGCTGTTCGGACGCCGACAGACGGAAAAAAGAAAAAGGGCTCGATGTTAGTCGCCAATTAGTGGCCAATGAGTGACAGGAAGTCTGATGCTAGTTCGTTGCTATTTCGTCAGTATTTGCTTCCTAATCTGTCAATAAATTCTTGCTAATTTCTGTTGCTAAATCGTTGCAGAGTCATGGCTATTTTTGTTGTTGATCCCTCGTTATACCGCCACCATTCCATTACAAAAATTCAGATGCTTTCTAATAGCTTTTCTTATTTTTCCTTTTCCAAAATTTTAAAACGTACACAAGTTAGAAAACAAAATACACAATACAACAATTGGAAAAAAAAAAGAAATAAATATCCATTTTATCAGTATAAAATTATCAAATACAATACAATTAATCAAATTCAATTTCATACACAATGAAATAAATAATGTAATAAAAAAGGAAAAAAAATCTAATCCCTAGAAATGTCAATTTCATCAATGTCTTCTTGTCTCCCGCCATTGGAAGCAAAAATTTGTTACTTTTCACTTTCAGCAATGGTTTTTACCGTTGCTAAAAGTTTGGACAACAGTAAAACCACTGCCACAACTTTTAGCTATGGTAAAAACCGTTGCTAAAAGTGACAAGCAACGGCTTATTATGCAGTAAATCCAGACTCTTGTCTCTCATGTCCCTATGTACAGCTTGGGGCGTGGGATGAGTTGGATGGTGGAACACGGTTAGGAGTTGACAATGTCTACGTATGCCCAAGGACAATATGAGTGATCAGGTCTTGAAGAGTTTCCTGCAATTCATATTAAGTGATAGTTATTAATTATAAATATTAAATTAAAATAAAATAATATAAAGACATTTATTCTATCCTCCTTTATGCTCTCCAAAGCTGATGCACCCAGTAGGTCTGCTTTGGGACACTTTGTTTGCCTTCGCTTTATGAGAGTTATCTTGCCACTCATCAATGAGCCATATATTGGTCCACAACTGATAGTATGATATGTTGTTTCCCTTTCATAATTATCATTGGCTCCATTCTTAATTTCTTTGTTTCTCTTATAATTGACAATTATATTATATTATTTTCCGCATCTTCCGTAGTTCTTTTTTATCCCCTCAAGTGTTAACCACATTCTCATTCTTAGACGTTGCTAATTTCCTACTCTATTGGCCAAAGAAACATTAGTTTTATTATAAACTGCATATTGAGATAAACTAACACTACAAAAAAATATAGATATTTAATGGCGTATATTTATTAGCGGTTTTACAAACCACCACTAAATAATAAGATAACGGCAAATTATGTCAACCACCACTATATAGTGTTGGTTATCAAGTAACTGCCACTGTATAGTGGCGGTTAAGTAAAAATCGCCACTAAACTTGTTTCTCCAAAACCTATCCAATTATGCCATTTTTGTCATTGATTGTATGTGTCTCTTTGTTGTCACTCCCGTTATTCACCCTTCTATTCGGATTATAGTGACAATTTAAACTTAATTGTCATTAAACTTGTTAAATTCCTAAACCCTATAAAACCTATCCTTTTATGTCTCCTTCTATCATCGATCATATGTGTCTCTCTATTTGTCACTGCTGCTATTCGCCCCTATATCATCATTAATTGATGTTGTGCAACAATAATTCATATTACAAATACATTAAAATCAGATATGGTTGGGGACTTTGTAGTGGAGAGTACTTTGTTAAGAAGCTTTGCGATGATCGATACAAGAAATAACTAATTTAGTTCTTTAGTGAACAATATTGGGTGTCTTCTTTATCTTATTTTTGTTTTAAAAATTTTAGTTAGTTTGGGATTATATCTTGAAGAATGTGGGTTTTCTTATTGGTACTCCTTTTATGTTTATTTCATTTCATTAAGTCTATGCCTTAATTACAAATTTAATCTTGACTAAATAATATCTAATTACATATAAATGTACTATATTATTGCTGAAGATATGGAAAAAAATTAGTTAAGGATTATGTAGCTAATTTATGTTGCAAATTAAATGGGGTCATTTAAAATTATTATATAGTGGCGGTTTGCCTAAAACCATCACTATGAAGTGGCGTACATATATTCATTAAATTAAAAAATCTAATGCCCAAATCAGATTCGAACTTCTTTAACATTTTGTAGAAGCTTTGAGAAAGGACCCAGTCATGCCGTCTACCTCCGAGCCTCGCCATCGTCTCTCGAGTTGTCATCGTTGCCATCCCATGGTCTCCTCTCAGTTACTTGCCGTTATCGGTGGTCGTCGCTTGCGGTACTTCTCCGTCTCTTGCATTTCTCATTTCTCTCCATCGCATTGTCGTTTCTTCTCAGTCATCGTCAATCGGTCTCCTCCGTTGCTATAAGTCGGACTCCTCCTAGCCATTACTCAGTCTCCCTCCTTGCCATCACTCAGTCTTCCCCCTGGCCATCACTCGGTATTACCCCTCCTACTCTCGCCGGCGTTAGATCTTGTCTAGCGTACCTCCATCGCGTTCTCCATCTTCTTATTGGTTAAAAAAAAAGCCTCTTTTTATCTTTTTTTTTTGTTTTTTGAAATTTGAAGGACAAAAAAATTGTTAATGTCTTGGCAATATAGGATGTGAACATTTGTACTTGAAAAAATCTACACAGAACATTTGTTTTCTTCTTCTTGCTAATCTCTCTTCCATAAGCTCTATTAGGAATTAGTTTTTCTAGCTATTAAAAAACAAAAAGGATAAACTAGCTATCACCACTCTTCCATAGGTTATGTTGATTGAGTGCTAATTAAAGAGCAGATCAATATTGTGAAGTAGACTCTGTGGTAATCATTTGCAGACATTAGAATTCATTTTAATTTGTGGATTTGGATGATGCTGTGGCAAGTTATGATGAATGTAAAATGGACAAGTATTCTTGGGAAGATGAACATAGCTATTTCAAGGTACACTACAAAAAAACAGTTATTTAGTGGCGAATATTTAGTGATGGTTTCGAAAATCGCCATTAAATAAACACACAGTGGCAGTTTTGCATGAATTGCTACTATATAGTAGCGGTTGAAATAATGGCGGTTTTATACTAACAGCCACTATATAGTGGCGGTTTTGTATGAACTGCCACTGTATAGTGGCTGTAGTATTTAGTTAGATCTTTCTTCAAATGACTATAACTCTTTCATTTATACTTCATTTTTAGCAAACTTTATATTGTTGGAAAGCTTTTTAAGTCTAATTTCCAATGGTATAAGTTTCATTTGAAATTCTTTACATATTAAGAGTTACAACCAAAGGAGTAGGTGAAGGTCGGGATTAGTGGTATAAAATTTCTCTATTTTGCAACCCTGACATATTTTTGTATGGTTATTCCATAGAGATGACTTCTTTGTTGCATCTTCCATACTTTTTGGATGCAATGGCAAGCGTGGAATACAGGTGAGGGATATAGCTCTCCTCTGTAAGAGTATATACATGTATTTCTATACATATATAAACTTGTTAAATTTTTTTTTGGGATAAAGGAGAAATATCTTAAAACACAAGAGGCTAATCTCTCTTTATATTTTTATCCCTGTAAAGAGTTAAATCTTTAACCCCTAGTGTTAATGCCTTTTTCTTTATTTTCATATTCATGTCTCTTTATTGTTGTCTTCATTATTCACCATCAAAGCAGCTTGGAGAATTTGCTCCCAAAAGCTAGCTGTTGAGATGGGAGAGCCAAGCTACTTAAGTATCCCATTAGGCAGTCCATACTACTATATGGGACATTGACATCCCATACTCTATCAAGATTATAGTGATGGTTTTAACTAAACTATTATTAAACTTGTTAAATCCCTCAACCCTAAAACCTATAAGTATATATGCCTCTTTCGTTATCGATCGTACGTGTTTCTCTATTGATAAAAATAACATTTTATAAACATAAAATTATAATTTTATTTTTAATGTGGCAATATATAATTATAGTGATTTTATTCTTAAAAAAATTGTAATATATATATATATATATATATATATATATATATATATAGGACATATCTAGTGAAAAGAGTGATTTGATATGAGAGATGAGAGAAGAAAATAATCATTGTTAGATCAAAACTCAATGGTTTAGATTGATACAGAATCAGTTAATACAAACTAATAATATTTTCTTTGATTTTCGTTTGATTGATTCTGTATTAATCTAAATTGATATTGACATTTGATCTAACGATTATTTTTTTTTTCCTTTCACTCTCATATTAAGCCACTTATCTCACAAAATATATCCCCAGTAAATGTATATATATATCAAAAGCATTATCATGAGTTAAATGATATTTTAAAAATTAATTTAACCAAACCATCTTAATTTACTTTAACAAAAGAATTTTATCCTTGAAGTTTGGAATTAGTGTCAATTTGATTACACAATTTTTTGAGTCAGTTTTTTTTATTCGATGTGTTTTGTATCCAGTTCTTTGTACACGGTTATAAAAATTATCAATACCTTCCAAGAATTACTAAGATAATTCAAATTGTTAATTAAATTAATTTAATTTGGCAAATATGTATATTACTATAGCGTCAACATTGATATCTACATTAAATCTCTCATCTAATAACCTTCAAGAAAGAAAAAGATATATAATTCAGGATTAGTAAATGCAAAACAATATTATTAGGGATTTAAAAGTACCAATATCTACAATCACCTTTCGTGGAGATAAGTAATGGTAGTAAAATCCAGTTTAGAGTTAAAGGTTTAGATTTTATAGTTTAGACAAGGCAGCAACACACAGAGTGACAAAAAAAATCTAATAGTAATAATAATGGTAGAAAAAAAAATGACAACCACATATTTTAATATATTAAAATTCTACCATACCTTTCTCCAAGGAATATGCGAAGATTAATGATATCTTGATTTATCATGTTGTTACTGTAACCATTGCTTTTGGCCTTCATGAGGAGGTAGTGGATGCACTTGGTCTGGATGTAGATGTTGCCTAGAATATTACCCAGTGAAATAAGGATTTCAAGCAATTTCCTCATTCCAACAAGAGCCACATCATGAAGGGGCACATAACAATCTTGGATATAGTCATTGATTATATGTAATCAAGTTTGAAAGAAGGAATAACTCTGCACATGAAGATAATATTTCTTACTATACCAAGTGGAATAATATTTTTAATGTATATGAGGGTTTGTCTTGTCAATTACATGTGTTTGACTCCTTGATTCATAGGACTTCTATTATTTGGGTGAACTTGAAAATTAATTGCATTATGCCCTAGGAGCCAGTTCTTTATTTGATGTTTTATAGGATTGTAATTATGTGCATACCCTATTGCACGGCTGTAAATCCTTAGCTGGAACATGAGCATTTACTTTACTAATGATGACACTTTTAACATTGATGTTACTGACTTGCAGGTGATGATGTTTCAGGTTTTAGCTTCATCAAAGTGGACATTTTGTATAGTTCTTTTGGAAATTTAGTAGTGTTGTGCAAATATGGACTTAATTGTCCATATATTTTTCTTCTATATGATTATAGGTTTTGGCAAAATATTGTATAATAGTTGTTAGATTGACTTCTTATGTTGTGTAAAGATTATTATTATTATTATAATTATTTGAAAATAATAGAATGAGTTTACAATTGATTATTTGTCTTGTACATTGATTTTTTTTATTTTCAGACTAAATGATAGAAAATGGATTATTGTGTTTTTTGGGTTGTATATTGAGTAATTTGACTCAAAAATTTATGCATGATGAAGAAAAAAAGCAGAAAAGCAAAATCAAAATGATTTGTAAATTTAATTAAACTGACACTTTTAGTGGCGGTTTTCTTTAAACCACCACTATATCGTGGTGTATAAAATCGCCACTAAAACTGACAGTTTTAGTGGTGATTTTCTACAAACTGTCATTACAAGTGCCACTAAAAGTGTCATTTGAAGAAAACTGCCGTTATATAGTGGTGACTTCATTAGAACATTGCCACTATGTAGTGGTGGTTTCCTTGCTAACCGCCACAAAATTATTTAGTTGTGGTTATTCTTGTGGTTCATTGAAACCACCACTAAAAGGCTTGTGGCACAAGATTTAGTGGTAGTTTGCTAAATCTTCTAGTAGCGGTTTGAACCGCCACTATATGTGGCTAAAAACTGCCACTAAATCTCAGATTTCTTGTAGTGGTAGTGTAGATTGGGAAAAAGTTAAAACATGTTAACTTTACAACTTCTATTATAGTTTTATATCTATTCTTTGATGACCACAAGGGATAAGAGCTAAGCTGGAGATTGATTATGAATCTTAAGGCTGAAATATCATTTTGATCCCTTAAGTTTCATTTGCTCCTTTGATTTAGTTCTAATTTGATCTCTTTAATTTGATTTACATTGCCTTAATTTGATGTAGTTCTAATTTGGTCCCTTAATTTTATTTCGTTCTAATTTGGTTTCTTAACTTTACCTTTAGTTTCATTTTGTTCTTTTAATTTTATTATGTTAAAAATTTAGTTCTTTTAAGTTACAAAATCACTCAATTTTTTTCTTTAATGCCACCAAGATGCTTAACATAATAGTTTTATGTGGCTTCATGATGGCTTAACTCCAATAATCTCTTGTAAACTTAGATTCTACCTATCATAATATCCTTCGTAATGTTTACTTAAATGTCATGTTTTGTTATGTTCTTTAAATTTCTAGGGGGTATGTCATTGAGCAAACATGTTTACTGTTTCATTTTAATTTATGGATTTGGATGATGTTGTGGCAAGTTATGACGAACTACGTTCACTTTGGATTTTAGTATATATAAATTATTTGCTTCAATTATGTATAGTTGAAAATGAGGTTGTAAGGACTTAGAGGCTACAACTAAATGATTTAAGAGTTCTTCCTTCGGATCGGCGTGTAACGTTAGAGTGGAATGAAGTGGTGCAGCGGGTTGGAGAAGGCGCAGGGTTGCTGGGCTCATTCATGGGTCCTGTGGGCAGAAATTACATAGCCTTGCCAATCACTTATAAGATTTGGAAGAAGGTTCCAGATTATAAGGAATTGGTAATAATAAATGTGATATAGGTAATAGTTATCAATTATTAATTTATGATTTCATTAATTAAATATATTCTAACTGTACTAATTTTCTTTGCTAGTCGAAATCTGTTATTAACCATGAAGAAGAAAAAAAAAATATTAATAAGAAACTTGGCGTTCATTGGTAAAACGGGCACTTGTAATACCCGTTAATTTCGGAATATAACTCGCTTAAGAGTATTTTAGAATTTTACAACGTTACTTTAGTTATTTATTTTGGTCATATTTAATTTTCATATTTAATTGTTTTCTTTGAATATTATTTATGAAAATTGAGTTAAATGACTGGACTAAATATTTGCACAATGTGGGATATATTCTAAGAATGGTGAAATTCATGGAAAAGTGGTTTCAGAATGGTCAATTAGTCCATTTATTGTAAATTGACTGGATGGGTTTGGATGTTGGGTTATGGATACCCATGGGTTATTGAATAACCCATTAGAAATTTAATATAAAGTTTCAATAGTACCCCCCTCATTTCTCACGCAGAAGGAAAAGCTGAAAACTGAACAGTGGAAGTTTTCTCTCCTTTCTTCATCCTCTTTTCAAATCCTTTCCTTGATCTTCAGAGTTTTGATTGTTTGTTCGGTTCAAAAGCTTTGTAAGTATCAAAGGTAAGCTTTAATCTCATTATTTTCCTTAAATCTAAGTTTATATGGAAGATTAGAGGAGGTTTTGTTCTTGAAGATTTTGATGATAATTCGTGAATCTCAGTTGTTTTAGAAGTTATATTTGAGTTATAATCGGTTAAAAGAGTTGAGATTCTGGTTTTGAATCAAAAGAAAGGAAAGGATGAATTTTTTCTGCAAAATTCGAAGTACTGTATCAACTGAAAATCTGGAATTTTTCTTCGAGTTACTGTAGCGACCAGAAATTTCGGAAAAAAAAATCTGGAAAATTTTCTTCAGGTATTGTAGCAGTTACTGTAGTGTCGGCAGTCAATGGTACTGTAGCAGTCAACGTTACTGTAGCGAACCGGCACTGTAGCGAACCGTACTATAGCGAACCGGTACTGTAGCGAACCGTTACTGTAGCAATCAAAAAATTTTGCGTATTTTCGTGATTTTGTTTCCTTTCTTATGTTTCCTTGTAATATATTTTACTAGAAAATTTTCCTACACAAATTCTAGTGTGGAACAAGGTAAACTTGGACAAACATCAAGGTGAGTGAATAACCTTGCTCAGCTAATTTGATATTACTAGTCAAAGTACAATATAAGTCCCATTTACAATATTATTTGGGTAATAAGCAATCAATTTTCATATGGGAGTATATGATGATCGGTAGAAATAAGAGTATGTAGAAATTATTTTATTTCATGACAATTGTGCTATGTGATAAATTCTCACTATCTTGTCAAAGAGTAAAGATCTACGGGATCTAATACACGAGTTTGAAAAGGTTAAAGTCCCATACTACTCAGTGCATATCTATGAAACCCATACACGAGTTGAAAGGGTTAAAGTCCCATACTACTCGGTGTATATCTAAGAAAGCTTATACACGAGTTGAAAGGGTTAGAGTCCCATACTACTCGGTGTATACCGATGAGATCTTATTCACAAGTTTGAAAGGGTTAGAGTCCCATACTACTCGTTGTATATCTAAGAAATCTTATTCATGAGTTTGAAAGGGTTAGAGTCCCATACTACTCGATGTATAAGACAATTAATTATATGAGTAAATGTGGTATTTGTACTTTTGATATTCTATATAGTACAGTTATTTACTTACTGAGTTTTTAAATAAACTCACACTCCCTATGATTATTTTTCAGATACAGAAAACAAAGAAGAAGAGTATCCGTTGGAAGATTAGAAGCCCCTTGGGATTACACTCTATTTCTGTCTGGTGGGATACCAGTACTTATTAATGTGGATACTAGAAACGCTCTGTACTTTCTATAGGTCTCCTAGGCTTGCGATGAGATAGAAATATCAGACTATGTATGTCTATATTTGCTTATCAGATGAATATAATTCTGTAGTGTGGAATGAATGATTAAGGTTGAATGTAAAACCTTACAGAATATATGTAAACAACGTATATTTGAGAATTTTATCAAATGAGTAGTATCTTTTCACATGCTCAATTTTTGGGATGTGACAATTTGGTATCAGAAGAAAGGTTTTATAGGTCCCCTATAGAGTACAGAGCAAAGTGATCTTTGTGGGCCCTTCCCTATTGTCATGAGCCGCGGCATGACCATAGGATTAGGTTCCATAAAAGACCTTGTAGAGTATAACGTCATTTTATAGATAACTTCTCAGTGGGGCTAGTAAGTGATATTTTGTTTATGTCTGAAAATTGTTTGTTATGTGTGTAGATCTGTGACAGATCAATGTCAGAAGGATCTTCTAATAATAATGAGCATATGGGTCCAAGGAGGGCCATAAATCCACCAGTACATGTGCAAGATGATCCTAACCGTGGTGATAGTTTACATACTCAAAGTACTGAGGGCGCAACTAGTGAGCAAGCAAGGAGAGTCGAACCTGATGCTCACGTTGGTAATGTAACTATTGCACATGTGATTAATTTGATGAATGAACGATTTGACCGATTTGAGGCTGAAATGAGAGGTCGAGCTGCACAAGCTAACCTGCCAGTGGATCCTCCTATTGTTGAAGCTGAAATTGTACCACCAGCTCCGTTAGCGAGAGGAGTTAATGTAAGAGAGGTAAAAATGTCTGAATTCCAGAAAATGAGGCCTCCTACTTTTTCAGGGGAAGATCCCAAAGAGGACCCACAATGTTTCCTTGAAGATTGTGAAGCAATCTGTGATGCTATAGGGTGTTCTCCTACTCAAAAGGTAGAATTCACTTTCTTTTAGTTAAAAGGTAGAGCTGGTAAATGGTGGAGGAACTGGAAGAAAGCTAGAATTCAAGGCGCACCGCCAGTTATGTGGACAGAATTTTACAGATTGGTTATGGATGAATTTCTTCCGGCAAGTGAACGATCATCCAGGGCCAGAGATTTTCTGTATCTACGGCAGGGAACCATGACTGTTGACGAGTATTCAGCTCAGTTTGTTAAATTATCTGAATATGCCCCTGAAATCATTCCTTCTGAAAGGAAGAAAATAGAAAAGTTTGTGGAAGGGCTTCGTGATGCCTTATATGATCAAGTGGGTTCTAATATGAACGATTACTCTTCGTACTCAGAGGCTGTTGATGTGGCCCGAAGAATGGAAAAGAGGTCAAAGAATAAAGAAGGATATCATCAAAAGAAGAAAGCTAGATATAGAAGATCTTTTGATCAAGGGGAAGACTCAGGGACTTTGAAACCCTTTACTGCATCACAAAATGCTCCAGCGACTCCTACTAAGTCAACTTATTCTACAGCCAGTGTGGCTAAGCCTCGTTCAGAGAGCAGGGGTAGTTTTAGCTCTTCTAGTAGAGGAGGTACTCAAGGTAGAAGGGAAAAACCTCAATGTCCTGAATGTGGAAAGTTTCACTTCGGAGAATGCAGGTTAAACACTGTTGGTACAGGTTGTTTTAACTGTGGACAAAAAGGACATTTTATAAGGGAGTGCCCTCAGCTCATGACAAGACCAGGTCAAGGGTCTACTTTGCCACCTCGACCACAATCTATTACTCAAACACCAACCCCTTCAATAGGGGGTAGTATGGGAAGAGGTTCTGGAAGAGGCCAAGGTGACCGTGGAAAACAAGCTGCTGGCAGAGGAAATGCAAGAGTATATGCTCTAACCCGACAGGATGCTCAAACATCTAATGCTGTAGTTACAGGTATATTATCTGTTAATAATTTTGCTGCACGTATTTTGTTTGACCCCGGTTCTACTCACTCATATGTGTCACCCCTATTTGCCAAGAGATTTGCAATTGATTCGATTATTCTTAAAGAACCATTCTTGGTTTCCACACCGATGAGAGAGACTTTGATGGTTAAAACATGTTATCATTCTTGTAAAATAATCGTTGGAGGCATGGAAACTGAGATAAATCTTATGGTTCTCAATATGTTAGATTTTGATGTGATTCTAGGGATGGACTGGCTATCTTCTTGTCATGCTACTATAAATTGTCGTGATAAAGTTATTTCCTTTAATATGTCGGGGAGGAGTAATTTTGTGTTTCAAGGAGATCGAAGTGATGTACCTTGCAACATGATATCTATGTTAAGTGCCCGGCGTATGTTGCGAAAGGGATGTCAGGGATTTCTAGCTTTTATCAAAGATTTAGAAAAGAAAGAACAGAAGTTAGAAGACATACATGTGGTTAATGAATTCCCAGATGTGTTCCCAGAAGATTTACCTGGATTACCGCCAGAAAGAGATATTGAGTTCAGTATTGATTTGGTCCCAGACACAAGACCAATTTCTATTCCACCTTATCGTATGGCTCCTGTTGAGCTAAAAGAACTCAAAGAACAATTGGAAGATTTGTTAAACAAATGGTTTATTCGCCCAAGTTTTTCATCTTGGGGTGCTCCTGTTCTTTTTGTGAAAAAGAAAGATGGTTCTATGAGACTATGTATAGATTATCGTCAGCTGAATAAAGTCACAGTGAAGAATAAGTATCCTTTACCAAGGATAGATGATTTGTTTGATCAGCTTCAAGGAGCAAAATACTTCTCAAAGATTGATCTAAGGTCTGGATATCATCAGTTACGAATTAAGAGTGATGATATACCTAAGACTACTTTTCGTACACGGTATGGACATTATGAGTTTCTTGTGATGTCTTTTGGGTTGACAAATGCACCAGCAGCATTTATGGATTTAATGAACAGAGTGTTCAAATCATTCCTTGATAAGTTTGTAATTGTATTTATTGATGATATTTTGGTATATTCAAAGAGTCATGAAGAACATACTGAACATTTGAGAATAGTGCTTCAGACCTTGAGAGAGCATCAGTTGTACGCAAAGCTCTCAAAATGTGAATTCTGGATGAGTCATGTAACGTTTTTGGGACATGTTATTTACCAAGAAGGTATTCATGTAGATCCAAGTAAAATTGAAGCAGTTAAACAGTGGCCTAGACCAATAACTGTGTCGGAAGTACGTAGTTTTCTTGGCTTAGCAGGGTATTACCGTCGCTTTGTCAAAGATTTCTCTAAGACGACTCTCCCATTAAATAAGTTAACCCGAAAGAATGTTAAATACATTTGGGATGATTCATGTGAACAAAGTTTCACCCAATTGAAAGAGTGTTTAACTTCTGCACCAGTCTTAATCCTACCATCAGGACCAGGGGGTTACTCTGTATTCTGTGATGCCTCAAAGATAGGCTTAGGATGTGTGTTGATGCAACATGGTAAAGTCATAGCTTATGGCTCAAGTCAGCTTAAAAAGCATGAATTGAATTACCCCACTCATGATTTGGAAATGACAGCTGTAGTGTTTGCCCTAAAGATTTGGAGACATTACTTGTATGGGGAGACTTGTCAAATTTTTACAGATCACAAAAGCCTTAAGTACATTTTTGAGCAGAGAGATCTCAATCTAAGGCAACGAAGGTGGATGGAACTTCTGAAAGATTATGATTGTACCATCCTTTACCATCCAGGTAAAGCAAATGTAGTGGCTGATGCTCTAAGTCGAAAGTCTATGGGAAGTTTAGCTCACATTGCCACTATAAGGAGGTCTCTAATACATGAACTACAAGAATTGGAAGCTGATGAAGTATTCTTCGAGATCACTGAGTCAGGTACATTTCTGGCTCATTTAACAGTTAGATCATCCCTTGTAGAAAAAGTAAAAGCAACTTTAGAAAATGACATTAATATGGTCAAAATCAGAGATAAGGCAAGGCAAGGTCTAACACCAAGTTTCTTGGTAGATGAAGAAGGAGTCTTATGGTTTAATGGGAGACTCTGTGTCCCCAACATTGAATCTTTGAAACATGAAATCTTAATGGAAGCTCATGGTTCGCCCTACGTTGTACATCCTGGTGCTGTGAAAATGTATCAGGACTTGAAACAAGTTTACTGGTGGGAGGGCATGAAGCGAGACGTGACTGACTTTGTAGCTCGATGTTTGACTTGTCAACAAGTTAAAGCTGAACATCGACGACCACCTGGTTTGATGCAAAAACTAGATATTCCCGAGTGGAAGTGGGAAAGGATCACTATGGATTTTGTGGTAGGTTTACCTCGGTCAACAAAAGGAAATGACTCAATATGGGTCATAGTGGATCGACTTACTAAGTCAGCACATTTTCTTCCTGTTCATACCACTTTCAGTGTAGCAAAACTTGCTCGACTTTATGTTAAAGAAATAGTGAAACTTCATGGTGTACCAATATCCATTATATCAGACCGAGGACCTCAGTTTACTTCTCGGTTCTGGAAAGTCTTTCAAGAGGCTTTGGGTACCAAAGTGAATCTTAGCACAGCATTCCATCCTCAGACTGATGGACAGTCCGAAAGGACAATTCATACTTTAGAGGATATGCTAAGAGCTTGTGTGATGGATTT
Organism: Biancaea sappan; assembly: GCA_037074585.1. Lineage (NCBI taxonomy): Eukaryota > Viridiplantae > Streptophyta > Magnoliopsida > Fabales > Fabaceae > Biancaea > Biancaea sappan. Next base: position 34,139,845 of record CM073492.1, read on the forward strand.
CAGTGGAAGTTGGGAAGATCATTTGTCTCTTATTGAATTTGCTTATAACAACAGTTACCAAGCCAGTATTCAGATGGCACCTTTTGAGGCTTTATATGGGAGACGGTGTCGATCTCCTATAGGTTGGTTTGAACTTGGTGAAACCAAAATATTTGGACCTGAGATGATACAGGAAGATATAAATAAAGTTAAACTGATCAGAGAGAAGTTGTTAACTGCTCAGAGTAGACAGAAGTCTTATGCGGACAACCGACGACGTGACCTTGAATTTGCAATAGGTGATATGGTTTTCTTACGAATCTCACCTATGAAGGGAGTAATGAGATTCGGGAAGAAAGGCAAGCTTAGTCCGAGGTATGTTGGCCCATATGAGGTTGTAGACAGAGTGGGTAATGTGGCATATCGCCTAGACCTACCTTCCGACCTAGAGGGAGTTCATCCAATATTTCATGTGTCCATGCTACGGAAGTATCTTCCTGATCCTTCTCATGTCATTCAACCCCAAGAAGTTCATTTTGATGAAACTCTCACCTACGAAGAGGTACTAGTAGCTATCCTTGATAGAAAAGTCAAAAAATTGCGTACCAAAGAAATTCCTACTGTCAAGGTTCTTTGGAGAAATCATTCTCGTGAGGAAGCTACGTGGGAAGCAGAAGATGAGATGTGGAAAAACTATCCACATTTATTTGAAACTTGAGGTAAGATTTTAATTCGGAGGACCGAATTCTTTTAAGGGGGGTAGAATGTAATACCCGTTAATTTCGGAATATAACTCGCTTAAGAGTATTTTAGAATTTTACAACGTTACTTTAGTTATTTATTTTGGTCATATTTAATTTTCATATTTAATTGTTCTCTTTGAATATTATTTATGAAAATTGAGTTAAATGACTGGACTAAATATTTGCACAATGTGGGATATATTCTAAGAATGGTGAAATTTATGGAAAAATGGTTTCAGAATGGTCAATTAGTCCATTTATTATAAATTGACTGGATGGGTTTGGATGTTGGGTTATGGATACTCATGGGTTATTGAATAACCCATTAGAAATTTAATATAAAGTTTCAATAGTACCCCCCTCATTTCTCACGCAGAAGGAAAAGCTGAAAACTGAACAGTGGAAGTTTTCTCTCCTTTCTTCATCCTCTTTTCAAATCCTTTCCTTGATCTTCAGAGTTTTGATTGTTTGTTCGGTTCAAAAGCTTTGTAAGGATCAAAGGTAAGCTTTAATCTCATTATTTTCCTTAAATCTAAGTTTATATGGAAGATTAGAGGAGGTTTTGTTCTTGAAGATTTTGATGATAATTCGTGAATCTCAGTTGTTTTAGAAGTTATATTTGAGTTATAATCGGTTAAAAGAGTTGAGATTCTGGTTTTGAATCAAAAGAAAGGAAAGGATGAATTTTTTCTGCAAAATTCGAAGTACTGTAGCAACTGAAAATCTGGAATTTTTCTTCGAGTTACTGTAGCGACCAGAAATTTCGGAAAAAAAAATCTGGAAAATTTTCTTCGGGTATTGTAGCAGTTACTGTAGTGTCGGCAGTCAACGGTACTGTAGCAGTCAATGTTACCGTAGCGAACCGGCACTGTAGCGAACGGTTACTGTAGCTAACCGTTACTGTAGCAATTAGAAAATTTTGCGTATTTTCGTGATTTTGTTTCCTTTCTTATGTTTCCTTGTAATATATTTTACTAGGAAATTTTCCTACACAAATTCTAGTGTGGAACAAGGTAAACTTGGACAAACATCAAGGTGAGTGAATAACCTTGCTCAGCTAATTTGATATTACTAGTCAATGTACAATATAAGTCCCATTTACAATATTATTTGGGTAATAAGCAATCAATTTTCATATGGGAGTATATGATGATCGGTAGAAATAAGAGTATGTAGAAATTATTTTATTTCATGACAATTGTGCTATGTGATAAATTCTCACTATCTTGTCAAAGAGTAAAGATCTACGGGATCTAATACACGAGTTTGAAAGGGTTAAAGTCCCATACTACTCAGTGCATATCTATGAAACCCATACACGAGTTGAAAGGGTTAAAGTCCCATACTACTCGGTGTATATCTAAGAAAGCTTATACACGAGTTGAAAGGGTTAGAGTCCCATACTACTCGGTGTATACCGATGAGATCTTATTCACAAGTTTGAAAGGGTTAGAGTCTCATACTACTCGTTGTATATCTAAGAAATCTTATTCATGAGTTTGAAAGGGTTAGAGTCCCATACTACTCGATGTATAAGACAATTAATTATATGAGTAAATGTGGTATTTGTACTTTTGATATTCTATATAGTACAGTTATTTACTTACTGAGTTTTTAAATAAACTCACACTCCCTATGATTATTTTTCAGATACAGAAAACAAAGAAGAAGAGTATCCGTTGGAAGATTAGAAGCCCCTTGGGATTACACTCTATTTCTGTCTGGTGGGATACCAGTACTTATTAATGTGGATACTAGAAACGCTCTGTACTTTCTATAGGTCTCCTAGGCTTGCGATGAGATAGAAATATCAGACTATGTATGTCTATATTTGCTTATCAGATGAATATAATTCTGTAGTGTGGAATGAATTATTAAGGTTGAATGTAAAACCTTACAGAATATATGTAAACAACGTATGTTTGAGAATTTTATCAAATGAGTAGTATCTTTTCACATGCTCAATTTTTGGGATGTGACAGCACTGGACCTCTTTAAGGCCCGATACAACAGAATAAGAACTGTTCCTATGGTCGTTCAGAGAGAGCATGTTGGCGATTTGGCAAGTGTACTAATCACACAAGTAATACAAAATAAGTAAAGTATTATTCCTACAAGGATTGAGGTGCCAAGTACCCACGAAGCTAAAGTGAAATACTATCTAGACGGTCCATTTAATTGGTGAAAATAAAAAGGTGTAAACTAAACAAAAGTATAATTCTAAAACTAATAAATTAAACTAAAACTCTTAACTAAAACCGAAGACTAAGCTACTCCTAATAACAAAAGCCTAAGGTTGATGAGATTAACTTTACTTAATTTTTAATCTGACTAATTCATAGACAAATTAGTCTTTAAGTTGCTAAAGAATGATTCACTCCAATTACAAATCCTTTTGATGTTGGTTAAGCTCTCAAAATTATTTGAACCCAATTCCTTAGAGAAACAAACCTACCTAACCCGAATGATTATCTAATTCCTTAGTCCAATCATTCAAGTAGGTAATTAAGATTATGAACTCATAAAAACTATATAAATAAGATCATCTAATCCTAGATTAATCCAATTTATGGTAGAAGTTACAAGGGCAAAGTTAATATCTAGCTATCCCTAGCATAAATAAAAATTTCTAAACTCATAAAAATGGTGATCAAACATTTTAGAGCAAACAAATAGGTAAAATCCACTCCAACAAAATACAAAATGCAATTGAAAAGAATCATTCAACAACTAAACTTCATAAAAATCAAATTACTTCAACCTCTAAGCCTTTTATTTCTCATAGGTTCCGTTATCATTCTCTCACTCTCGCTTTCACCAATTGTACATGCTAATATAGGGAATGAATATTCTCAGAGGGATTTTTCCAAACCTCAACTAAGATAAAAACCTAATATTCTATAATTTGTTATGTAAAAATCAAGTTAAATTAATAAACAAATTATAATTTGACTATATGAGGCTAATGTCTATATTCCTAAGACATTAACAAATCAATCCCCTCACTTTTAAGGTTCAAGAACTCATACTACTCATCCACCTTTTCCAAGTTTAGCAAAAACACTATAACATTCTAATAATTGTCCAAATTAAAGGAAAGCATTAAGATTGGAATGAATAAACATGCATTAATCAACTATTGATTACAAGAGTTTGAGAAATTACATAAAACCTAATCTAAAATTGGGTTTATAACAACCCTAGAAATGAAAAACCATTATCTAAACAACAAAACATAAATTACAACAATGAAACTAGAAGAAAATGAAGAAAAGAGAGAAGAAATGAGGGAAGGAAGGCCAATCCCAGATGGAAAGGCCTCATTCCCCTCTAACCAACTCTAGAAATGGCCCCTTTGTGATGCCTCCAAGCTCCAAAATCCCCAACTCCAAAGTTAGGTTAGAAAACCCTAAAAATTGCTTAAATACTATCAGTTTCGTGCCTTGGCGCCTGGGCACCAATTCTTGTGCTTGGGCGTTAAGCCTAACAGCTTAGATAGCAAGTTCAGGGGTTTGGCACCTAAGCGCCATCTTGACAGAGAGCTCTTAAAGTTTCGTATGCTTGGCACCTGGGCGTCATCTTATTGGAAGCTTTAAATGCCTTTAACTTCTCTTGTTTTCTTCCAAAATTGCATCTACAAAAAATTACAGCTCAACTCACTTAAAAAGACAAGAAAATGAGGAATAAAATAAGATAACAAGAGAACTATAAAGCACAAGGAAACTAAATGAAAAAAAAAAGATAAAAAGTACAAAATGGTAGCAAAACAAGGCTACGAGGAAAAGAAAAACCCACTTTTAATAGCACGATTTGATGGCTTTTTAGGACTTATCAGAGCACTGGGCATATATGTTGAGATGCGATATGACCCAGACTATCAAGTAATTAAAAGCACTTTGAAACATTATTTTTTCCATTTTATTTCAAGAATATACTAACATGATTCATCCAAATGTTAGGAAAAAGTTGAAAAAAAATAAAGTGAGCAGACGATTTCAGATGCTAAATCACACTGGCGGCATGAAGAGTTTGGCTTGAAGAAGAGCCAAGATGGTAAACTGACTTTTTAAAAAAGAATCTTTAATATTATTTGAGAATTAAGTTAATTTACTTCAATTTTATAGGTTGTTGAGCATAGTAAACCCGTCGATAGGGTTGAACTTTAGCGTAAGACTCACAAAAAGAAAGGTGGCTCATTCATAAGCTATCAATGTAAGTTGAACATCTTAAACTTCCTAAATGTAAATAACTTTATTCAATTGGTGATTTTTTAATAATTTATTTTTATTTAATGTGTGGTGTGTATAAAAAAATCACTGAAATCAAGACGCACAAAATTACAGCCACTGGAGTCTCGACTCAGGACTCGTTGGCGTTGCCATTAGGAATCCAAGAGCATCCAGGATGAGTTCGTGGCTTGGGATTCTGGCCCTCCCCTGCTCAAGTGTTTAGCCACACTTCTCGCTTTGCAAGCTAGTCCTCTTCTTCGAATGTGTCTATTTCTGCGTTGCAGTCAGAGGTAGCAAGTCTACGGTCTCAGAAGATGACTATGGATAAAAGAAATGAAGACATGATGAATCTCTTCCTCCAGACCCTCCAGGGTTAGCTTAGTCCTCATGATGTGGCACAAAGAGTAAGTTCATCATTCAATTTTGTCAATTCTTTATTTCTGTACATTTCATCAATTTATTAACTCTTCTATTATAAATGTAGTTTTTTGTGCAATGGAATGGAAAGGGTTCTAGTCAGACAACAGACTCTCTATTATCTTGTAACCAAGACATTGAAGAAAAGGAGGACGATGACGATAACGCTAAAGATGACAAAGACGATGAAGATGATATGTGACTTATGTTGCCTGGTTTTAGATTTTTGTTGTATTGAGATTTTTTTTAGACTTATGTTGCCTTTTAAATTTTGGTTGTATTAAGACTTTTGTTACTATCAAAGTCTTCTTATTATATATCAATGACATATCAATTCTAAATTAAATTTGCAAGTTTAATTATGAGTTATTGTGTATATTGGGCTGTATATTGAATAATCTGATTGTAAGATATATGTAAGAATGATTAAAGGAAAAAGCAGAAAAGCAAAATAAAAAGTAGCATATTTGAAGTTTTACTTATAACAGCGATTAAACTGCCGCTAAACATGCACTTATAGTGGCGGTTAAATTAAATAACCGCCACTATATAGTGACGGTTCTTATGAAACTGCCACTAAAATGAAGCATACAGTTTTTTTAAAAAATATACAGTGGCAGTTTGTAACCACCACCATAACTACCACTAAAATATTTAGTGACAGTTATTTCCGCGATTAGTCGAAATCGCTACTAAAAGGCTTGTGGCACCAAATTTAGTAATGGTTAAAACCGCCACTATATGTTGTTTAAAACCGCCATTAAATCTTATTTTTCTTGTAGTGTATAACACCAATTTGACCATTGTCATCCTTCTCTAAACTTCTATGATTATAAGATTTCACTACATATGATTGAGAATCCTTATTGGTTTTTTTAGAGATAACAGTTTTCAAACCATAATAATCCCTAATAATTACAGACCTAGTACAATAACCACCGTAATTGATAGGAAGCCCAAGTGACAACATCATAATCCTTTCCATTGTTTTCCTCTCATCCAAGTTTCGATTGGTTCCACCATTCCATCTAGTAACTCTTAGTTTGTAGTCCCATCCATGTCCTTCAAATATCTTCTTGAGAAGTCACATGGAATTAAGTTATACCATACAACTTCTCAAGAAAATATTTGAAAGATATAGATGTGACTGTAAGCATTAGAGTTAATGGATGGAATGGTAGAACCAATTGAAACTTAGACTTGAGGGAAACACTGACAAAAATTTTGATGCTAAAATGTCATTCGAGTTTAATTAATTCCTCTCAATTGTTGTGGTTATTGTACTAGCTTTGTAGTTATTGGAAATTACTGTGGGTTGAAAATTGTTATATCTAAAATCCTAATGAGATTTCTTATTCATAGGCGGTGAGATCTCATATATATAGAAGTTTGAGAAAAGATGAAAGTGATCAAATTGTTGGTTCCCTTCTAGCTACAATTGATAATAAAACTAATGTTTCTATGCTGAATGGAGTAGAACCAAGGTATGAGAATGAGAATATGGTTGGAGAATCAAAGAGTTAAGGAAGATGCAAAAAACAATGACATGATTTGCAATATAAGAGAATTATAAAAAAAATTCAAAATGGATCGAGCCAATGGTAAGAAAAGGAGAAATATCAGTCCTTGAAGAATATAGACTGTCCATATCAGAATAAATTATCCCTATTTATGAAATTTACAGAAATTTCCAAAAGTTATGAAATTTGCACAAAAATCATTTAATCCCAAGTTTCAAAGAATTCCATGTGATTGTTTGAACCTGTGAAACCCTAGGAATACATATACAACCTAACTAACTTATGTCAAATCTAATCTTTTAAGGAAATATGCATCATTCATTTATATATACATATATAACCTAACTAACTTTTTTGCAAAATATAAATCTAACTAGTTAATTGTCGAAATAGCAAGGTTAGGGAGATTAGCACTATGTTTCTTTTCTTTTGTTTTTCAACATTTCCATTCTAGTGTGAGCTTTTGGAGATGATTTAGTTATTGAGATATTGTAAAAGGTCAAAAGGAAGATTTTGGGATCTTCTACATAGGATTTAGGGAATGAGATTTCCATGATTTGAGTTTTTGATTTTGGATTCTTCATATTTGGCTGAACTAAACAAGTCCCCATTGATCTCCACAAATTACGAAATAATTGCATAAATTACAAAAAAAAAACTTCAAAATTTCCAAAACAATTCACAAAATTTATACACCAAAATTCTAGAAACATTAGATATCAAAAAAAATTCTCTAATCACCCAAGTTTACTCTTAAACCACAAATTAAAATTTTCTAATAATTACAAAAATTTTTAGAAATTAAGAAAAAATATGGAAATTGGAAAAAATAGCAAAAAATTCATATACAACTTTAGAAATAGAGAATCATACAGAGTGATTAGAACCATAAGATTTATGGAAAATTTCCCCCAATTCCTAATATTTACTAAAATTTTCACAAATTTCTAATAATTACATAAATATCCAAAAATTTCAAAAACATCCAAAAAAAAATTAAAAAAATAACAAAAATTTTAGAACAATTATTGTTAGCTAGAAAATTTTCCAAATAATCAGAACCAATTTCCAAACTTTCTAAAATTCTATGAAATTCTACAAAATTCATGTAATTCAAAAAATGGAAAAAATTACCAAAAAAGTTGTAAATCAGTATCTAACTTAGGATTAGCACCCACAAAAGCAAGAAAAATCACCCAGAAAAATCGGACTTGTGAATCCCACGAAGAGTTTTGGTGAAACTCGTGCAACATTGGCAAAACGATTGTTAATCGAAGGAGAAACCCTCCAAATCGCTTCCCCACTTGTTTTCTAGCCAAAACTCCCTCAAAATTGATGAAAAAAGTATGTTGAATGATAGTGGTGGAGACACAGGAAAAAATCTTTTAAAGCAAAAATGGTGAGAAAAGGGAAGGAGATCTAATTAATATAAAGTTGGATCAGCGAGAGAACAACAACGGGATAAGTGACGTCATTGTTTCCTGACTATTTTTATTTTAAATTAGCGATGAGATTTGAAATTTAGCACGAAAATATTCCCTCACTAATTATCACAACAAATACTTCGTCGTTGTTCTATTGCTATTTTGTCCGTTGTATTTATTTTGTATTTAGATATTTTAGCTTCAGATATAGTTCTAATTAAAAGCTATATTAAATAGCCTATATAATATACTTAATAATAATATTATATTAAATTGTATTCAACAAAAAATATTTTAATTTGATCATATTAAACTATATTTAACAATAAATATTATATTAAATTGTATAGCTATGGATTTATTTACTTGTTTCAAATTGTACAAATTATTATTTTGACATATATAACTATTGTAAGCGTAAGTGTAGCTGCAATTGAAAAAAGATGCAAAGTATATATGAGCAAAAAATAAAACTATATACCACTAAACACATAAGTCAATAAGTAAGAAATTGTCCTAACTTAACCAAAGGTCTAGCGCTTGTCTCTGGGAATGCAACTGTCACAACCCGAAAACCAAGTTTGTGATCGGCGCGATCGATGTGTCACCCACACTAGTATAAGCTAAGCTTAGATTTTCCCACTATAACCCTTCTCATAATATATACAATCTAGATGGTCTATCCAATTATAGAGCATATTAAAAAATTAACTCAAAAACAAATAAAATTACCTTACTCTAAATAATATGGAGGTATCATCGGTTTGTGAATAGTCGAACTGATCATCTTTTAGTACCTGCAGCTGTGATGGGTGAGTCTAATCTACAGACTCATTCGAAATAGCTCTACTCTATACAAACATACAATATGCACATCAAAGAGATATCTACACATGCACATATATCTATATATATACATACACGACATCAAGTTGCCCTAAAAACATACTTGTGGCATCGTACTCGTCTCTAATAGAGCATACCCTCGATACCATTACACCCAATTCCCTGACCTCAACCTTTCCAATTGCATGCATATCACACACATAACATAACTACCATAACGCACATATTTCACCTTCCCCAAGTAGGTCTTCATTCCTACGGGAAAGCGCTCGAGAGCCTAATCACTAGGGGTATCCATTCCTATGAATGTCCCACTCAAGAGTTTCGTCACATGGGTTTGCATTCCCATAAAATCAATTTCTTAAGGCTTCATCAACATGAGTCTGCCTTCCCACGGATTCGTTGCCGAGAATCTGTCACGTAGATCTCCATTTCCACGAACTAGTCCTTTCTCAAACACACACATATATCAAACAATAAGCAATCATATGACCCACGAGTGCTCACCATCCAATCCTTAATGTGAACCAAGTGGACACATCACTGGGAGGCGACCCTTTGAAGGAATATAATTGCCTACATTGTCATCTCTCAACTTGGGCCCCACATCCCAGTAAGTTGCCCATCGAGGAGGATTTTTATAACCTGCCTCGGCATCCTCAACCCATAACCCACATTATCACCCGACTCACAAATCTAATCAAATACACAACCTTAGTTCATAATAACTCTTATTCCCAATTTAAATTCCAATTATGAGTTAATCACTCATTCAAGGTTTTTAATCTTAGAAGTTATCTCTTGCATGTTTACTTAGCCGCTCCTATACATCCCTCGTACAATACCTAAGCGTATAAGTGTTTGTAATTTTGTGTTCTATACACATCCACTTACACTCACAAGTGTAAGATCCACGCCCAACACAAATCACCACAAGAGTTATGTTAACTCCGTGGTCGACACACAATTGCACGATATCACCCACATATAGATAAATATTTTCTTTTCATAAACATACAAGATCTCCTTTTCAATTATTCCAAGCATAAACATTTAACACATAATCGCATTTAATTAAATTATGAAAGACAATCCTAAAATATAAAATCATACAAAGTAAGGCTAGTTCCCTTACCTGGAATTGGAGCCTCTCTTGTCCCTTTTAAGAAGCCTCGACCACTCCTCACTCCTCAACCCTCATGAGACCTATGGGACATCACAACATCACCTCACTCCTAAATCGGAGGAAAACAAGACTGCCCAAGATGTGGCGCCTTGCACAACCCACACCCTCTCTTGTATCAGGCAAGTGCCTAGGCCTATGCTCTCGGTTAGCCACCATCAGGTGGTAACGCTAGCACCTCCTAGCCCAAATCCTTTATGCTTTGGTGGCGCTATTCATGAGCGAAAACTCTCAATTTTTGCTCTCTTTCACCCAAATTTTTATCATTTCTCTTGATTCTTTCCTTGGGTTTTCTTTATGGATGTTTAAGGGATGTTTTGACACCAAAATCCCCCCCCCAATTAATCCAAGAATTAAGGCTTAAATAAATGAATTCCCTCTCAAGAACCCTAACTTTCCTTTAGATGTTTCATCCCTTAAATCTTATCTCTAGTCTTGTTTCTCCTACAAATTGTTGCTTCTAATTTTATTATTAACCATCAAGGAATGTTTTAAAACATAACCCAAGCTCCAAAACTCTCCAACAAGCCCAATTCCTACCCAAATCCTCCTAAATCCGAAAATAGAGAGAAAATTGAGAAAGTGAAATGCCTACCTCATTTCCTTGCTTTTCTGGTGGTAGTTGATCACTGGAGACTCACCCACTACCAAAAGCTTGGGTGTTGAATTTGAGTTTTGGGGAGGAGGGAAATGATGGAGATAGAGAAAAATGAGAGGGGGAGGGGATATGTGAGAGTGAGGGAGAGAAATGAAAGTGGAAGGGGTGTAGCCCCATATATATCCCCTATGGTAAAATTACCATTTTTCCCTTCAGTCAACATTTGGTCAACATTAGTAATAAAAAATCTGTAATTTCTACAAATTGGGTATTTCTCATACTCTAGGTATCACACAATTTTTCTTATTACATTTTAGTCCTTCCTTGGACTTAGTAATCATCTAACTCCCTCGATACCACATGTACACTCCCTTAGTCCTCTATCACTCATTCTTTTATACACCTTGCCACTTTCTTAACCTCGCATTTCTTTACTAAGAAAACCAAAAATTCCCTCAACCCCACCCCCTATACCCAAATATCTATAAAAATCCAACTATATTAACATCCGAAAACCATGGGTGTTACAAGCAAACGTCTGCTTTTCCTTAAAACGCAGGCATTTTACAATTTTTTTTAAACGATCCCTGTTCTTCTCTCTCAGTCTTTCACCTATTATATTATCTTCCTTTTTCAAGCTCTTAAGCTTATTTTCTCAAATCTCTCGTTCTCTACCTACCATATCTACCATCTCTCTCTCTACTCCTTCGCTATGGCATCAGTGAGCTCATTCAAGGTATTGGTCATTCTCCTTGTAGTGGTTCTCTTCTTCGCCATTGTATCTGCTCAGGAATAGTCATCATCTCCGGTACCGGCTCCCGTGCAAGATCTATCTCCAAAGGAAATAGGGGTTTTAGTTTTTTTTGGTTATCAGTAAGTTAATATATATCTTGTAATATCTACTAATTGTAAGATGCTGTAATATATGATTGAATCTTATAGTAATATAGAATATCGAATTCCTCTGCATTCTATTTGGTGCTCTTTGTTCTTCATCTATGCTTTTCTTCCTTGATTCTTTCTGCATATTCTCCCTAGTCTATACCTCATTTGATATCCTTCATTTGTCTCTATAAATGTTGCAACACTGATTGATGTAAAGCTTAACTCACATGAAAATAAACAAAGCTTTTATTGTTTCTGATGCATTATTAGACTTCCTTTTCTTTATTATTCCACTCATTGTCAATTGATTATTGCAGTGTTGCTTATCCCTATCTTCTTGCAGACAATCCCCATTACCTATTTTATCTCTAGATAAAGATCATCATGGCTCACTGGTCAATCAATGTAATATCCCAAGAATTTTTATGAATATTTAAAGTCTGATTTGAAGTTTAGTGAAAAATTTAATTATGTGGAAAATTTTCTTTTTGAATTAGTGAAGAAAATGTGGAAATAGAAATTTTTATTTTTAATTTAGGAAATTTTTACAAATTCTCAAGGACATGTGGGGAAGAGAAAGGCATGGCGCCCAGGCGCCACGTGGGGCGCCTAGGCGCCGGGCATGGGTGGCGCCCAGGCGCCAGGTGTGTCGGAAAACCTTAGCTCATTTTCAATCGGCCATAACTTCTTCATCCGGACTCCGTTTTGGGCAAACTTTATATCGTTGGAAAGTTCTTTGAGTCTAGTTTCCAATGGTATAAGTTTCATTTAGATATTCATTACCGATTAGGAGTTATGACTTAAGATGTGAGTAAAGGTCGAGAGTAGTGGTAGGAAATTTCTCTATTTCGTAACCCTAATGTTTTTGTCTGGTTACAATAGGAATGGTCAAGGTGCAAAGTGGGAGTGCCGAGAGCGTGAAATCCAGGTGAGTGGGTTAATACTTGCTATGATTAAATATCTGTTATTGACTTTTTGCATCATAGTGGAAATATGTTGTATATCCAAGTTTGAAGAGGATGATGTGGAACGATGAGGCATAAACAATTGTGGAACGTGTCTGGTAATGTATATAATTATATTTTCTTATTTTCCCATGAATGGAGGTTATATAATGGATTGTGAATGGCATGTGAACTGAGTTGAATAATTGTTCTATATTATGGGTTATGTTGTATACATGCTATGTTGCTGGAACCACATTTATTATGTTGTGGCTTGAATTGTAAATGACTGAGTTGTGTATGTGGCTCAAGATTATGATTGAGGATGTTTTTATATATGATTGTGATTGTGTTTGACTGGAAAGGAAAGGCATGGTGGTGCACCCCATGGAGAAATTTATGTGAAGTTATAAGGGTGGAGATTATAAATGGAGCGATAAGGGTGGATGCGGCAGGGGCCGCGGGCAATGATCCAGAGGTATTCTGGACGACCCGGTTGGTACGGGAAATTTGTGTGAAATTGATTTCACCGATTGTTGTTGTGAACTTTTGAATTATGTTGAAATGTATTTGATTTATTTGGATATTGTCGTGAAGTACTACGAATAATATCATATCATATGATGATTGATTTACGTATGATTGCTGCATGTTATCATTATGATGTATGATATTTTTTTGTCATAATGTTGTGTTATCTACTCACTGGGCACGTGGTTTGCTCATACCCCTCTTATTGATATTTTTTTTCAGAGTTGACAGCTGAAGGTAAATATCGGAACAAGGAATTATGGATCCTTAGTCCATGATTACCTTTTCATTTGTTCAGGATAAAGGTATAATAGTTAAGTTTTATTCTAAGTTGTATAAATCTAGAAATCTCTGTAATCGGGTAGGTTCATTCACTGATGTAATGTGAGTAATTGTAGTATGTATAAAGAACTCGTTTTGGTTGCATGAAAAAGAATTGTATGATTTTTAAGAGAAAGATAGGCTTACGGAGGTGAAATGAAATTCACTTTCCGTGCCGGTCACGTGCTCAAATTTTGGGACGTGACAAGTTGGTATCAGAGCTTTGGGATTAGGTCTCCTACCGATTACAGAGTAAGGTAACCTTAGTGGGATCTCCTCTATCGTGGTGAACCCGGGCACGACTATAGAGAGATGGCTCCACTGAAGGTCCTGTAGGATGTTTTCATTTCCTTTTCCTCCAAGACTTGTCTTTTCTTATGAATTATGTTTTTAGTTTTAGTTTTAGAGAGTTATGGCTATACTTTTGAACTCGGTAAGGGAAAGGTTATTATTTGTTTTGATTCCGTTGCTGTCGGATCAAATTGTATGTATGGGGCTTTATATGTTAAATTCATGATTGATTTTGTGTGACTGATTTATTTTATCTTTCTTAATTTTATTATTACTATTTTTGGAGTACCATCCCATAAAAGAAACCACTGGCATTAAAAGCAGAAGGATTACATTGCAAAAAAAAAAAAAACAATTACTCATGCATGAGTAATCTAAAAGCGAGGTGGTCTCGGATTAGGAGGGTTGTACTGTATCATCACCCCTCGACCATTCCTTGGAGCGAGAGACAGAGCAATATCGCGGAGGGTAGTGTAAATCCCATTCATACAATCAACACTTCTTTGTTGTTGATTGCAGAAGCACTGGGTAGACCAATAGAAGAACCTGTCTATTCTTGAAGTCATTTCTGCATGATTGCGTTTAGTTAACTTCTCTAGGTTTTCTATCATCTTTTTCAGATTTTTGACCTCCTGCTCTAGACAGGCGATTTTGTCCTCCGAGGTATGGCCCGTGCTAGTCTCCTCAGCTTCCTCGATCTTCTTCATTTTCTTCTCCTTCTGCTTCTCTGGAGACCCCTCAAAAGGTCTTTTGCCCTTGTCTTTGCCCAGACTTAAGTTTAAGTCGAGCTCTTCTCTCCTGGCATCCACTGTGAGATCAATGTACTTCCTTGTGGCCATGATTTGGAAAATTTAGAAATTTATGTCGAAGTATGAGAAGAGAGGAATGCTGAGAAGTTGTAGGCTTAGAGATGATTACTCTTTGTGGTGTGGTAACTGAGAACGTTGGGATAGTTCTTATAGAGGAAAAATTTGAACTCAGAGACAAAGAAGATATCTCTTCGCCGCACCCTATACGCTTAACCTATGGATTTCTGCAAGCTGGAAGCTAGGAGTCTAGGGTAGGCATGCACACCAACAACGCGTCGCATTAATGGCAAAACCACGAAAGTCAATATTCGGTGGATTTGCGGCCGATTTACACTTGGTTTTTCCATTTCTCTCGTTGGCATTTTCTGAAATTGAAGGAAGTCGACAATGTAGCCATTACAGAGTGTCTTGGATGTTTTCACGATGAACTAAAATGTATTTCTATGCTTTCTTGTATTGTTCTTGAAAGCCTTCAGTTAAGTATAATATACATGATTGATTGAATTATACTGTGATTATATGTATCTAAATACATATGATATGTATGTATGTTATTCATGCATAGAGAGTGAAGGTTATTTGTTATGGCCAGGAATAATATGTAATGATTCTACATACATTCAGAGAATGAGAAGTCTGAAATTTAAAAGAACTTGAATAGATGAAAATATATATAGATAATGATGTATCTCTATGTTTATACATATATACATATATGCTCGTAGAGGCAAGTGAAAGGTAAAAATTTTTCTCTCACTTTATGGAACGCTTGATGTGTAGATGTGAGAAGTTTTTATTTTAATATGTATGTTTGAAAATGTGTAAGCTTAGGGCAAAGCCACGGATTAGAAACCTAGATAAGGCTAGTATGAAGCTACCCGTTCATGGAGTAATATCTCGATTTAGAATTATTGGATAAGACAAATACAGAGTTAAGAAGCCATAAATTGAAGCGGCGATTAGTTTAATAATTTGAGCAAGAGTCAAAAGTTAGCCGAAATTTTTGAGGAAATCTTTTGTATTAGATTATATTTTGTTATTTTCTGGCATGCTTATCTGAGACCGTTGGCATTGCGTCGGATAAGGTCTGTAGGTCATCTTTAGAGTATGATGTAAAGGTTTTGTAGCCCTAAATTTCGTCTATATATAATGGATGCCCCATTACGCTGCTCACTACACTAAAAGTTTATATCTATAAGCTTTCTAGCATCAAACTTCTCCTTCTGTACAACCTTTATAGCTCAGAAAAATATGGCCGGCAATAAATCTTTCAATTTAAATTTTGAGGCTGGCAAGGTAGAGCTGGATCTAAATCTTAGCCTGGAGAATTATAAGAATAAGAGATCCATGGAAGAGTCACCAGAGGCTAAGAAAAGAAAAAGGGATGTAGTAGAGTTAGAGGATGTTAGCACAGCAACATCTTCTAATAATGAGCTTGCGCTTATGAGACAAAAGATGGAGGACTTGGAAAGACTGATAAACCGCCACTTTGAGGACCAGGGGAGATTGATAAATCGTCTCTTTACAGAACAAGAGAAGCTTTTGAACCGTCATTTTAGGGAATTGGCGAATAGAGTTGATAGACATTCGATGTTTGCAACTCAAAATTTTCGTGACCAACAAGCGAGATGTATTGACTGTATGAATGGAGTGACTTCTGCACTTCGCCAAATTTCCCAGACGTTTCCTCCAGAAACTCTTTCTAGGCTGCAACGATTAACTTCCTCCTTAAGGTCTGAAGCACCTTCTTCTTCTAGACCTGGAGCATCTTCTGCATTTCAAAAGCCTCCTCGTTCTTAATTTATCTTTTCTTTTGTTTGTACCTAAAGCTGATGTTTGATCTAATGTTTAAGTATTAAAATTATCTGTTTTGTAAATCAAGTTCAGCTTGTTGCCTGTAACTTATGTATTAGAAATAAAAATATGTTGAACTTGTTATATTTTGTACTTGATTGTGAAAATTCTAAGAGAGAGAATGAGATATAAACAAAATATTGGCATTTGCTTCAATCTTGAGGTAAGTTTTGAATTCGGAGGACCGAATTCTTTTAAGGGGGGAAGAATGTAATATCCCAAGAATTTTTATGAATATTTAAAGTCTGATTTGAAGTTTAGTGAAAAATTTAATTATGTGGAAAATTTTCTTTTTGAATTAGTGAAGAAAATGTGGAAATAGAAATTTTTATTTTTAATTTAGGAAATTTTTACAAATTCTCAAGGACATGTGGGGAAGAGAAAGGCATGGCGCCCAGGCGCCACGTGGGGCGCCTAGGCGCCGGGCATGGGTGGCGCCCAGGCGCCAGGTGTGTCGGAAAACCTTAGCTCATTTTCAATCGGCCATAACTTCTTCATCCGGACTCCGTTTTGGGCAAACTTTATATCGTTGGAAAGTTCTTTGAGTCTAGTTTCCAATGGTATAAGTTTCATTTAGATATTCATTACCGATTAGGAGTTATGACTTAAGATGTGAGTAAAGGTCGAGAGTAGTGGTAGGAAATTTCTCTATTTCGTAACCCTAATGTTTTTGTCTGGTTACAATAGGAATGGTCAAGGTGCAAAGTGGGAGTGCCGAGAGCGTGAAATCCAGGTGAGTGGGTTAATACTTGCTATGATTAAATATCTGTTATTGACTTTTTGCATCATAGTGGAAATATGTTGTATATCCAAGTTTGAAGAGGATGATGTGGAACGATGAGGCATAAACAATTGTGGAACGTGTCTGGTAATGTATATAATTATATTTTCTTATTTTCCCATGAATGGAGGTTATATAATGGATTGTGAATGGCATGTGAACTGAGTTGAATAATTGTTCTATATTATGGGTTATGTTGTATACATGCTATGTTGCTGGAACCACATTTATTATGTTGTGGCTTGAATTGTAAATGACTGAGTTGTGTATGTGGCTCAAGATTATGATTGAGGATGTTTTTATATATGATTGTGATTGTGTTTGACTGGAAAGGAAAGGCATGGTGGTGCACCCCATGGAGAAATTTATGTGAAGTTATAAGGGTGGAGATTATAAATGGAGCGATAAGGGTGGATGCGGCAGGGGCCGCGGGCAACGATCCAGAGGTATTCTGGACGACCCGGTTGGTACGGGAAATTTGTGTGAAATTGATTTCACCGATTGTTGTTGTGAACTTTTGAATTATGTTGAAATGTATTTGATTTATTTGGATATTGTCGTGAAGTACTACGAATAATATCATATCATATGATGATTGATTTACGTATGATTGCTGCATGTTATCATTATGATGTATGATATTTTTTTGTCATAATGTTGTGTTATCTACTCACTGGGCACGTGGTTTGCTCATACCCCTCTTATTGATATTTTTTTTCAGAGTTGACAGCTGAAGGTAAATATCGGAACAAGGAATTATGGATCCTTAGTCCATGATTACCTTTTCATTTGTTCAGGATAAAGGTATAATAGTTAAGTTTTATTCTAAGTTGTATAAATCTAGAAATCTCTGTAATCGGGTAGGTTCATTCACTGATGTAATGTGAGTAATTGTAGTATGTATAAAGAACTCGTTTTGGTTGCATGAAAAAGAATTGTATGATTTTTAAGAGAAAGATAGGCTTACGGAGGTGAAATGAAATTCACTTTCCGTGCCGGTCACGTGCTCAAATTTTGGGACGTGACAATCAAATACCTTCTAGTCCCACTTTATATATGGTCATGGATTTCCATTATTCATACCTTAGGTTAGTAGAAATACTTAGCTAGCATTCTTGTTTGTTTGAGTCAGTTATAATGTTATAACTATTATCTTTTGCCTAACAAAGAAATGTCGAAACAAAATCTGGGCATTGGCATACTTTGTGACTATTGCTGCTGTTCTTATACCAGCTCCATTGATAGAGTTCAGATACTACACCATACCATTCTTCTTCTTGGCACTTCATTGTAACAATAATGATAGTGGAAGTTGGCTTCTCACAGGGATGCTATATATAGGCGTGAATGTCTTCACAATGATGATGTTTTTGTTTAGGCCATTCACTTGGGATCATGAGCCTAGAATCCAAAGGTTTATATGGTAACTAAATTCACCAAAATAGTAAAATCTTCATATGCTTAGCACAAACATTTTGGTAGATAGAATTAAAAGCAATTTGATCCTTTCAAAGACTCTTCTAACCATGTAAAACTTATCAACTAGAATGATTGGCCTAAACTCAATGCAATAGAATAAGCATTGACAAGACAACGGATGCAGAAGATGCAAAAAGAATCAAGGAAGAAAAGGATAGACGAAGAATAAAGAGCACCAAATGGAATGCAGAGGAATTTGATATTCTATTACAATCAGTAAATACTACAGGATATATATTAACTTATTGATAACCAGAAAAAATTGGAATACCCCGTTTCCTCTGAAGACAGATCCCACAGCAAGAACCAGTATAGAGATGGTGACGATTCCTGAGCAGATATGGCGGCGGAGAAAAGAACCATGACAAGGAGGATGTCCAATGCCTTGAATAAGCTCACTGATGCCCTAGCAAAGGAGTAGAAAGAGAGATGGCGGAAATAGTAGGTAGAGAGCGAGAGAGTCTGAGAAAATAAGCTTAAGAGCTTGAAGAAGGAAGATAACAAAGATTGTAGGTGAAAGACTGAGAGAGAAGAGCGAGGACCGTTTAAGACAAAAATGTAAAACGTTTGCGTTTTAAGGAAAAGCAGACGTCTACTTCTTAAGACAAGCAAACGATCTCATCGCATTTTAGGTCAAACCCTTCACACTATCTTCTTGTATGTTTGGGCTAGAATTGACGAAGGGTTTATTTTCTTTCACAATTTCTATGCTAAATAGCGAAGAAATTGCGAGGGGAATAAATAGAAAATTTAGTGCATGCACAATTTTTTTCAAGCAATTTCTTATAGTGCTATGCACAATTTTTTTAGAAAATTTCAATTTAGTCCTCTACATATTGTTTCTAATTCTATGAATTGAGTTTATGGACGTACTTCTGATGCTATCCTTCCAAATACCCTACTCCATCCATATATATATACAATTAAATGGCTTAGTTAACATAATGTAATAACGCTTTATATTTTTCAAATATATTTAAAAATGTCCTTACTATGTTAATTGGCCCGTTTGATTATGGATGAAGTTAAGACAAAATTAAGGCAAAATTGCGACATTGGAATTTGGAAGCATTTTTATGTTAACTAAATTGATGAAAGCAATATGAGGAGGAATAAATCAAATTATAGATATAAAAAAATTAACATTATGAATTTAAGGTAAAAATTATGAAAATATTTTTATCATTGAGGGGATTAAATTGACGAAAATAATATGTAGGGGACCAAATTAAATTAAGCCTTCCTGTCTATGAGGATATAGAATTTTCTTCTTCCTTTTTAAATACGCTTGTAAATTCTAGTGGTGCCGTAGGAGCTGCCACTACTAACACTTTATAGTGTTAATTTTCTTAGGCCACCAAGCATGTCATAGACGATTATGGCGGGTTATGGATTTAGCAGAGAAATAATCATATTAACTACACAAACACAAAATTAAGAAAATTTCTTGAAACTAAAGACTTTCGCTCAGCCTTTCCTAAAATTAGGGTATCGTTTAATTTCGAGTGCTAATAATTTTTTTGGGCAATTATATATATTAAAAACAAAATTCATGTCATGATAAATTATTCCAAATTCAAATTCAAAAGTAAATTTTAATTGACATCAGAAACCACACAAACTACTTACAACTCAAACTTTATACAGAATCATATTTCAATTTTTGTTTTATATTTACAAGAGTGTATATATATATATACACAAACTTGTGTGTAAGGAATCATGAGCTTGAAAGAAGGACGAAATCTCAAATCATTTGATATTTATTTTTTTAAGATATTGTATTAAGTTTTATTGATGAAAAACAATTAGTATTAAAAAAGTTTTATATTTTTGTAGTTTAATTCAGGATAAATTAAATTAATCAGAATTTAATAAATTTTTAAATATTTATATTTAAAAAAAGAAAAAGAAGGAAGGAATAACTAAACATAATTTCTGTCTGTCTAAATCAGAAATGATGATTGAGACTCACTGTTCAATCGAAGTTGTGAGATCATCAATCAGTGCCCCTCTCTCTCTCTCTCTCTCTCTCTCTCTCTCTCTCTCTCTCTCTCTCTCTCTCTCTCTCTAGGTTTAATTGAATTCACAGAGAGATTAAAAAGCTCCAATCCTTCAGGCTTGAAAGTGTGCAACACAATCATGTCATAGAAGACGAAAACAGCAGCTAAATTCTGAGCTTATTATGATCACTCTTGACTAGTCACAATAACGATTGCTTGGCTGTCAACTCTCATTAAAGCCTTGTATATCATAATGTCTATATGTTTGACCCATTCATGTAATCTTCACATTATTCATTTTTATATATTTTATTTGGTCACAAATTGGAAAATGCTTGAACCATATATAGATTCAGCTATAGTGTTTTTAAATTTTTTTACATGTTGATATGAGACAGGATCTACGTACTAGTGATGAGCATATATATTCATGTGTAGTGGACTTGGACAAAGGGTTAGATAAACAATCAGCATCAGAAAGATGGATTGTGAATGATGCAGCAGAAGGGGCCCCCTGTGTTTGGTTAATTAATAAATGCATACAGAGACAGACTGATATTATATATATATATATACACACACACATATGCATGCATGTGCACCTCCCCAAGCAGTATATCTAAGACTCAGTTGGGTGAGGCATGAGAAAAATAATGGGATAACAGCCTTCAGCTTTCAGTCATTACTGTGTGCAAAAGTCCAAAAATTAATGTCATTTTCTTCATTACCTTTGACAGACCATAACTGCAAATCCATTTGGATATCATAATTGAGATATTGCCACTTCTTTATGGTTCAAATACTCTTGGCAGCTACCTTCATTTCATTTATTTTTCTATTTGGGTAGAACTCCATCAAAGGAAGAATATTTTTAAAAATGAAGATATTCAAGGTTTGGCAGCCAATTCATATAAACTTTAAAACCCATAGCCGAATGGTCTATTTGAGACCAAACGTTGGAGTATTGAACCATCCTTATTAAAAATTCATGGCTAAACCACGTAATTTTTCACTACAATAACTATACTTAACGTTGGACTTGCAAAAATAGAGTTCAAAAGGTTCTTTTGAAAAAATTACATTCAACACCCCTAAACTGAAGTCTAACTACAAAAAATTGCTATATGAAATTTCGAATATAACAAAGAATTCATGATTTTTTTTTGTAGAACATTGAACTAAGCCATTGTTGTTTTTTTTTTTAGCCAGATATTGTTATTGTCACTGTCACAGTCAAAATCACATTATTTCTTATTGCTACTTGATATTTAATGTTTTTGTTAAAATCCAAAGTATTTTATTACACTTTAAAATTCATATACTAGTTTTGTCATTACATCGCGGTTTAGTAGGGTTAAATATAATCTCCCCAAGTTCTTATTTAGTTTTAAAAATAACCTAAAATTTAATCAGTCCAAAATAGCATTTAATTTTTCCTCAGCCGTAGGCACATTGCCGAGTAATCATGAATGCAATTATTTTGTAGATAGATAGTGAAAATGCAATAATTAATCGGCATCCAACTAGTCAGGATGTTTAGTTTTTGTTGGAATAAAATCCTCACTATTGTCAGTTATGTTTTTTGTCGAAATAAAATCCTTGTTATTTTATTTTCAGCAATTTTATCATTGATAAAACGATTTTACCCCTTATAGACGGACACTTTCCACTATGTATCAATGAGCACCTTGATTCTAGGGCATCCATTCTATTTCCTTTGGCATAACCCGGTTATCACAGGACATAGTATCACCATTCACCACGCATTTTACACGCATCAGACTGATATCCCAAACCATAAAACACCTATTCCATCAAATACAGAAATTGCTTTACTCAACAGAAAAATGGCTTTAAAAACTCGTTGACAATAGAGTACAGTAAGGTCAAAATTGGGCTGCAACTTCACAGAACCGGACTTGAGAACTGAGGAACATACCACTTATAATTCATTTACACATTCTGTATCACATCAAAACAGCCAGTACCCATCTTTACTGGCAACCCAAGACAGATTCTAGAAGATGGAGTCTCCAAGTAGTCAACCTCCCCATGATATCCTGCTTCAACAATAAATTTGGAAGCTGTTTCAAAAGACATTTTGCTTAAAGGAGCGATAGACTCCGATATTCTCCCCACTCTGCTCATTGGACGATAGCTACCCGTATGCGTCATATAGTCAGCAATAAGCGTCAAGTGCCGAATATTTACAGATATCCCATAAGATTTGAATACATTTGTTATTTCCCTGATGATGGTCTCTCTGGCGGCTTCCACCCCATAGGTTTCAAGCATAGCATGAATGTTATTTGAATATATGTACCTAACCTCAAGTTGGTCTTGCAATTCCCAAAATGTTTTGAAATCTACACCAGTCGTCTGAAGTGCTGGTATTTTTTCCTTTTCTGACGCTGAAATCTCTTCCCTTTTCCGGTGATCTTTACCATAGTAGATTACTTGACTTTCCTTGCACGTAACAGCTTTACATTGGTCAACCTGTCCAAAGTTCTGGATGCATACCTTCTTGGCTGTTTTGCTAGCAATCTGCATACAATTGGATCAAAAATTTTAAAAAAAAAAAATTAATTAAAAAAACTATGAAATTAATGTTGTGAATTGACCGTGAAGAGTTTTTAGTTCATAGATAGAAAAGGCAACACAAAAAATGCAACAACAGCCTCATCAGTTTTAGATTGCATTTCACTCGATCATTTCAACAACTGTTAACTATTCTTGTTAGAGGAAAGGATGGTGCACTGATTCTCAGCATCCCCATCTAGACAAGAGCAGTACAAGTTGAATATCCACTATCCTTGCCCTATTTAGGCACAGATTGGCATTGTGCACAGCACACAACCAACCAGAACTGAACAAATTCAAACAGATATCCCCACCAATTGCCACAGTCCAGATTTAATTGACTTGATATGGCTCGTAGAAAGCAACTTTGTTTCAACTCAAGTTTAGGTACTACAGTATCAAATAGAGATGAAGATGAAATCAGTGCGGAATAAACCATCACATAGACTATAAGAAAAGTATTACAAGTTGATATCAGGGAAGAAATGAAAAATAAAAGCACCTTGAGCCAACAAAATAAAAATTAATACGACATACTAACAGAAAATAAGGTGCATGTAAAAGTACCTGAGCCAACAAAATATGAGGTTCCCCAGTAAATTTAAAATGGACCTCAAAATGCATCCCTTTGGCTTCCACAAAGACTGCCCTGTCAGTTTCCTTTCTGTTTAATACAGATCTCTTCTTTCTTATAGATTTCATTTTAGGCTTTTCATCAATAGACTTGCTACGCTTGGAGTATTTTTCAATTTCTGATGAATTGGCATCTTTGGAATCAAGAACCCGAGTGATATCATCCTCGTTGACTTCAATATCACTCCCATCCTGATTATCATCCTCTCCTGCAAATTCCTCTGATGGCTCTCCTTCATGTGTTTCTTCTCCAGCATCATCTTCATAATCAATCTCATCCCGACCCTGTCGTTTTCTCTTCAGTGCATCTGAACCAAGATCTTCAGCCTCTTCAATGTCCTCAGCATCATCATCATCATCATCATTATTGCGAACCTTTTTGTCTTGTGTAACATTGGAAGATTCATCTTCCTCCGAATCTTTTGAAGAATTAGATGGATTTGATGTGAAGTTTTTTATACCACTTATTTTAGAGAGCAGTAGCATATGATTTTCAATGGCATCCTCCAACTCCCTTACAAAGACAACTTCTAGGGTCTCCTCCCAGTCCTCAAGCAATATGCCAGTGTATTTTGGGTAGTGTTTAGGTTTGTAAAGCTTCATCTCAAGCTTATATATACTGCAAATCTGGCCACCATCAACAGCTACTGGTACCACAGACACTTTCATATTCTCTATTATGTCTGCTACTGTTATTTTCTTCAGGTTATCAGCAAGGCGAATGGCATGGTCCCTGAAAACATCAAATATGACAAACGTCAATGTATATCGCTGCATGTAAAGAAATCAATAAGTTTCTGAGTAAACAGAATAATGTCGACATCTCACATTGATTTATCCTGTCTCAAGGGGCATGTCATGACAGGAGTCTTAATATCATGCGAGGCAGTCATCAGGATCTCTTGCAGACGTGGAATTCCAAGAGTCACATTCATTTCACCTCGTCCAGCAAGGTGGAAAGTATTTAAACTGAAAAAGGGAAAAAATGAAAAAGGAAGCCATGATAAGAAAGCAAAATTAGTCAGTCAAAGAGAAAAATTGTTGAAACACCTAGTGATGGCTAAAAAGGTCCCAATCTCATCAAGAAAGCCAAAGTGCCTATTTCACAAATTCCAGGCCACATCACAATGTAAAAAGAGGTGACTATCAAGGTTGTTAAGATTAAGATCTTTCTTAAGATCGGTCAAGGGACAAAATAGATCAAATCATAATATTGAATCGAGGATTAGAAGACCTTACTTTTAAAGAAATATAATAATTAAAAATATACCTATCAATATATACACCAAGCATAGTGTTATATTAAAAAAAATCGATAAATGTACAATTTTTATAAATAAAACTCAAAACATAATAATAGAGAAGACACTTTGTACCAATAACAAAAAAATTATTATACAAGATTTGAAAACATTCAATTAGTGAAAAATAAAATAGAGAGCAACCCTCACTTCCTATTATCTTTAAAAACCTCTTTTTTTTAAAAAAAAACCTAATAAATACTTCCTTCTTCAAAACCTACAATACTATAATATCTCATTGTCAACCTTTACTAAATTAAGCTAAAAATTGAACAAATTATAAGCGATAAGACTATAATTGTATAGTATTAGTCGGGATTTTAGTTTAACAATTTTTTTTTATCCTAATTGACCTAATAGATTGAAAACATATCAACAAATAAAAAAATGACAAAAATCCCAAATGTTATAAGATCGGTAAAATTGTAAAATCGTACAATCTTAAGATTTAAATCGAGATTCTACTAAGATCTTAGTAGATTTAGATCTTATATAAGATTGAGATCGTTTGGATTGTTTAGAACTGTAAGATTGTAAAATCTTAAAATTTAAATCAAGATCTTGACAACCTTGGTGACTATTAGTCTCATTTCTTATCTTCAACTTTCGTAAATATGATTAAAACATTTAATTGCGGAGCAATTTTGCCATCATCTAGGCTTGCATTGTGTTAATAAGGCAATTGTGTGATTTATAACAGCTAAACAAATTAAATGGCCTGATTGCTATGCATATAAAGGGCACAAATTACTATAAATGTTTATGCCTTGCAAACCATTGAGCAGAAGACCTTGAGGTCTTTGCAGGATGGTTTTAATCACTGTAAAGAGCATTCTTCATGCATAAGTGGTCACTGTCAATCAGATTCATAGCTAGGAGACTGATTAAAACTGAACGAAATATAACTGAGTTTAATGTTTTATCAGCTGTTAATTTTTTAGAGCAATACTTAAATTTCTACAGCTATTTATGTGCGCATATGTGTAGCTTCATACTTTTACTACACACAAGAGCACAAGATAATATGAGAAAGTATCAGAAGGGACTAAGAGAATGATGTACAACCTACAATACATTGTGCACATATGGTAGAGAAAAGGCATCTCATTTCTTATGCACAAAATGCGAGTAAAGTGTATTGACTAGATTCTTTATATTTTACCTGACATAGTCGATAGATGCACTATTCATGGTTTTTTTATATACATACATGTTTATACTCTCTTTCACTCCTATCTGTTCCCTATAATTGTAAATCATTTTTTATTTCTTCATCCACTCTCCAGATAGAGAGAATTTCCTTCTTGCATACTGTCAGAAAACCAAAAGCAACTCTAGAGACCAAAACAACTCGAAGATGACCATAAGGCCCCTTCAATTTCCTTTTTCCCAAACCTCAACAGTCAAGCATAATTGATTCCACTTCATGTTATTTCTGGTCTACCAAAAGGTCATATTCCATCTTTAGGTATCATGCTTATCTGACTGCCACAGATATATTGTTTCCACTGATCACAACTAGTATCAGCAACAGCTTATTATATGCATCACTGATGCAAGGGTGAGTGTAGGTGATTTTCCTCAGCACTTTAATGTGCCATAGATATTCAAAATATGAGAAGAAACTTCAATGGAAGTATTAAAACTTACGTCATCTGTGTTGATGGTTCTCCTACAGATTGAGAAGCCAACACACCAACTGGCTCTCCTGGCTGTGCAAGACTTGAGACATATTTGTGCTCCATCAACTTCAAGAAGTCTGCTCGATTCACTGACCTAGGAATTCTCAGCTTTTCACGAATGAAGTTTTCTGCTTTTTCTTTAAGAGCATCAGGCAGCTTATTAATAAAGGGACTGGATCTGTCTAACTGACGGGGACATTTGCTGTAAATCATTTCCTTATTCTGAAATTAATAAACAAATGGAATAAATAACAAAAATTTGTATCTATTTGTAATTTACAATTTCAAGAAACTAATGAACAAGTTCTTACTGTTAACAAAGCTTCAAATTTGGTGATAAAGCTAGTTTGATGGACATCTACCCCATCTTCTCCATAATGAAACTGAATAATTGAACCATCACCATCACGGACAGTATGATCATAAGAGACTTTTAGACACTCAAGGTTTTTTATCAGGCATCTTTGCAGGTATCCACTCCGTGATGTTTTGACTGCTGTATCAACTAATCTGTGAGGAAAAGACTATTAATTGGAAGGAAGTATTCACATGACAGCTCTTAATACATCATATCTTCCATGTACATATCAGAATGTGAACAGTGGACAAGTGAAATTCAGACACAGTTTCCTCTTTGCTTCACTTATTTCTTTTTATTTTGCTAAAGTATTTTTTTCCTATATGTATTCAGGGATATTTTTCCCTAATTAAAAAATACATAAAAATTATGTTTTCTGCAAAATATACTTCTACATGTAAAAAGATAATTTTCTATGTATTAGGTGCTATTATATTTTTTTTAGTTCTTGACTTTAATACAGACAATTGATTAGCGATTCACAACCTGATATATGACCAGAATCTAGAACTTTGCTTACCCTTCACGACCAGCCATGCAATGGAAGTAATACTCTTGTGGACGAAGACCTGTAAGAAACCGATCAATAATGAACCCTCCTGCTCTAGATGAACAATCCCAGGGAGGAAAACATGGTAAGGTCTTTCCAGAAACCATGCGAGGGACTCGTTTGCCTTCTAACTCTTGTTGCCCTAGATGAGAAGATATTTGCTGGAAATTAACCTGTTTAAAAGCACAAAGCAACTGGCTTAATATAGCAAAATATATGGAACAAAATATGCTCATAACCTGTACCAACCAGTAAGATACAATGACCTATGATATAAAAAAATTCTAGAAACCAAACATGAAAATCCAGCTTGGTGCGAAAAATCGGAAACCAGTAGTCAGATTGGTGATAAGCTCTATAATCAGTTAGACAAAGTCTGTCAAGCGCAGGAGAGAACCAGCCTAACTTCATAAATTAGTTGAAAACCAAAATAACGTGTACAAATGTATTTTAAAAACTCCCTATAGTAGTTAGTCAGATATAGAAACATCCTCAAAAGTTAAACTTGCCCAAAGCACCCCAAGAGATTTGCTCAAAAGCATTATATTGCAACGTTAGCCTAGGCTGCTCAGCTGGTTTGAAACCTGTATGGCAGGAAACCATTTCTATTTTTTAGCATGATTCCCAAAAGGAATGTCTTACAAAATAGTGAGGCTTCTTCCTTTAAACAGACAATTAATGTGGACCCATTTCTAGTATTATTAATACTTATGTCATACATTCCACACTTGGCCCCATAAAGCTTCTTCCCTGTCAATATGCATATCATTCAGATTCCAGAAAATGCTTAGATAGAATGATTTAAGACTAAATAACCCATGTTGTACAAATTTTCTTCCAAACAAACAGGAAGCACATATTTAAATAAATTCATGATTTTGATAATTGTAGATTAAGTTTGATATTAGCATATTATCTACTTTGTCTTCAATGGGATCTTTCATCTTAGACACAGAATTTAACGACTTTCAAAATTTTAAGAAAGAATATTTTATTTATTTTCGAGGGGAACAATAATTTGAAAGATGACGAGATTCTTAATATAAATAGAATTATATTTGATAGTCTCCAATATCTTGGTTGTAGAAAGAATCAAAGAAGGAGCATCACCAAAAAAATTTAATATTAAATTTATTTAGAAAAGGGGGGCTTGAAGCTGCATAATTTTAGAGTTCCATCAAGACCTAATCCTGAAAGTGTATCATTTATACATAATGTTCAAATTGAGTCAGAACTGATAAGATTCAAGGGTTACATAAAAGGAACAAAGTGTCTTCTTATGCATGGTATTCTGTCTCATATTAGGGATATGGACAATGAATTGACATCAGAAGCTAGAACTGTAAACTTACCATACTACCTTTAGCTCCAGATGTAGTCATAAGAGAAATACAATTCTTTCCAGAAGGTTTCAATATTCCTTCAGAAAGCAGCACCTTCAATACCCCTGAACTTGTTTTGGAGTTAAGACTGCTTATCATCTTCCTATCCAAGTATGTTAAGGCTGCTTCTCCATTACTGCGTATTCTTTTCTCAATATTCAGTTGAAGTGTGATAGGGTCTGAAGAGCCAAACATGCAGCAACATTATGACTTTAGAAAACTAGCACATCTTGATAGTAACCCCAGAAAAGATAAACTATGATTCAACTAGTAACAAGTTTGATTATAAGTTAATGCGAGGAGAAATAAGTATCTAAACTGTATTGGTTAGACAAATGCACCCTATTTTCACATTATTTTAAAATGATATGATTCATATATTTGACTATTGTTATGTCAAAGTACCTATTTTAACCCCGTTCATGGCTTCAATGAATTGACAATGAACAATTTCACCAATTTCCTCACAGCTTTCAAGTTGCTTCCTCCTTTCACTGTCTTTTTCTTCAGTTAATAGAAGATCATCTACTCCACATGTGAACCCATGCATCTGAATAACGGTAAACAGAAAAGCATAATCATATTAAACAACTTTTTTACAAAAAACTGAAACTAGAAAATAAATGAATTGGTAGCTAACCTGTAAAAAGGCAGTGAACAAACGACTTAATGCCGAAAGCAAATTGCCAGCAATATTTGAGCCATAAAGTTCTTGCACTGTATGGACTATACCAAAGTCACCAAATTGAGCCTTGTCAACCACACCACGGACTAAAGCATTTTTATATATCAACAATTTATCTTCATCAGGCCCTTCCTTCTTTCTTGACATATCTCCTCCAGCACATTTTGTCCCCTCCCCAATTCGAGTCTTGAAAAAATCATGTGGGATTTTTGCACTTTTCTCAACTGTAAATGGAGCGCAACCTCTCGCAACATAATATAGCAATGCACTGATAACCTAGGGAGACAACAGAAACCAGGAACAAGAACTGATAAGCAAATCATACCCAGGCAGACATACAGGATAACCAAGTTAAAACTAAATGATTCTACAGATCAATAGAATATCCGACAAAAGAAAAAGGACTAAAAGAAAAGTTATCTGCATGTTTGTACTTGTAAAATTTAAAGTGAGATACAAATTAACTATAATGACACTGACTGAATAGTAACCTGTTTTCCTGTCCATAGGGGTTGTGGCTTCCATATTGCTGGAGGAAGCAGTAACATGTCACTCTCGGAATTTGAAACAAAAACTTTCTGACCAGGCTTGCCATGAAAAGAGCCCAGCCAAGCAGTGGATACACCAGAACTGTATAGAAGTTGATTGAACTCTTCATAACTTAAAAAGGTATCCTTCTTTGTAAGAAGTGCAGCACTTACAATATGATCCTGGCAAAATTATTTTAAATAATGGACTCAGGAAATCAGAATAGAACTTCTCACTTTAGACATAATGCACATTATTACTAATTTTATTATTATTTGAATACCTGAATCAAGGCTCTAATTGGATCACCGCTGGTGGGTTTGACATATTGATTATTGGCATTTACAATGTTATAAGCTTCAGCACGGGAAATCTCATCTTGTGGAAAATGTACATTCATCTCATCACCATCAAAATCAGCATTGTAGGTACTGAAATTAATAGGAAGCAAAAGCATAAAGAGAATTAAGTTTACAATCATGATAATCATTGAGATGTCATGTATAAGAATACACCAACCGAACAACATGAAACTCCCAAAATAGCTTCTCCACAAGGATTGTAGAATTTAGAGTCAAATGTATTAGTAATATTAATTCTATTCACAAACATACCAAGCTTAGAAAATGCAACCTCATTACCTGCAGTTTGCATAGTGCATGCGCAATGTTTTCTCCCCCTTCAACACACGAACTACATGTGCCATTATACTGGGTTTATGAAGTGTAGGCTGCAACAGAATATAAACTCAATTAGAAGTATAAACTGCAAATATTCAGATCAAACAAATATTCTCAATACAGAATAGATCAGAGAAATCGCTATATGTCAAATTAGGGTATATTATAATGGGCTATTTAAACACAACATCAACATGCAATTAAAGAGATCAGAATGTACTTGTATATATGTGTGTGTGTGTTCATGAAGATGTAACTTTTAAGACCCATATTAATGTCCACAATTTGACATTTGGCAAACATCAAGCATTTCAATGCCATTCTAATGAGAAACAACTCTGGTTTTATTGAATATCAAAAGGATTACAGTAGCAGAGAAATTAAAAGCAAGCAACACAACAATAACAACCAAACCAGAGCCAATGCTCCTACAGGAATACTCTCATGAGTAACCTGGCCTCCATACTCAAAAGGTACTAACAGACTGCCTTTCTCTCTCTTCCCCCAACCTTTAATACGTGCTAGGTATTCCCCTCCTCTCTAACTAACTTGTCCAACTCATCATTCTTATCTTTCTTATTTCCCCTTGAATATACTTTCCATTGTCTGGGCTAGGGGTCAGATATTGGGCCAACCAGTAAAGGATCCTTCAGCCCATCATTAAAGGATACAAACCCATCAATACCCCCACTGTCAGTAACAGCCTTGTCCTCTCAAGGCCGTAATGAGGAAATTGGCCTCTTAGACAAGTCTCTTCCTCCCATGTTGCATCATTATCTGTCATGCCATGCCATTTGATAAGAAACTCTCGCTTTTGAAGACCATCCAGCACATTGGACTGATACCCCAGCACCTGTTCTGGATCAACAGCAGCATCCACAACAAGATCAGCAGGTAGATCAGGAGTTGTAGCATAACTACCTATTGCCTTCTTTAGTAATGAAGCATGAAACAGTGGGTGAACTTTGGAAGTCACTGGAAGATCTAATTTGTAAGCAACCTCCCCAAACCTTTCCAAAATCCGAAATGGACCATAAAACCTTGGTGCCAATTTAGCAGTGACTCCCTGTTCCACAGAAGACTGTCGATGAGGATGCAATTTAAGAAAAACCCAATCACCCACAGAAAAATTTTGTTGCTCGGGCTTAGTTCTGCATATAAGTTCTTGAGCACGAGACAAATTATATTTCAGTTGTGACAAAGCTTCATCTCTGTCTCTCAGTCCTTGTACCACAACATCCACTTTGGTTTCAATGGAATTAAACTTAATCACAGTTGGAGGTTTCCTACCATATACAACTTCAAAAGGGGTTGTACCAATGGATGCATGGAATGTCATATTGTACCAAAACTCAGCCCATGGCACCCAAATTGACCAATTTCTTGGCTGTTCAGAGGCAAAACGGCGGAGGTAAGTCTCAAGACAATAGTTTACAACTTCCGTTTGTCCATCCGTTTCTAGGTGATAAGCGGAACTCATCTTCAAAACAGTTCCTTGCAGTCGAAACAACTCCTGCCAAAACACACTAATGAAAATGGGGTCTCGATCACTCGGTAAAGGCAGCAGAATACCATGGAGACAAACCACTTCTTTGCCAAAAACAGCAGCAATAGACTTAGCCGTGTAAGGATGCTTTAAGAGGATAAAATGGGAGTACTTGGATAGCCTATCCACCACAACCAAAATGGCATCAAACACTTTTGATTTAGGCAACCCAGTGATAAAGTCAAGAGAAACATCCTCCCAGATTCGGTTAGGAATTGGCAGTGGCTGCAATAAACCATTAGGAGCAGTTGCATCATATATTTGTGACACTGACATATATCACATGCTTGCACAAAATTCTTCACAGAATTTTTCATTCCTACCGAATATAAATTAGCAGCTAATCTTCTATAGGTTCTTAAAAACCCAGAATGGCCACCCACTAGAGGAATATGAAATTCCTTCAATAACTCAAAGATTAAAGAGGAGGTAGCAGAGATAACCAACCACCCTTTATACAATAAGACCCCATGATGAAGAGAGAATTTAGTTTTGGAATTCTCACCGCGCTGTAGATCTGAAATGATCCGTTGTAGATAAGCATCGTGTGCTACCTCTTCTTGAAGAATACTTCCTTGAAGCCAAATTGGGTTGGAAACAATGGCAGTCAACTCACCTCCTCCATCAATTCTGAATAAGGCATCAGCAGCCTTATTTTCCTTTCCTGGCTTATAAATAACATCAAAACAAAAGCCTAACAATTTTGCAAGCCAATTATGTTGGTCTAATGAAACCACCCTTTGCTGTAAAAAATTCTTTAAGCTCCGCTGATCAGTATACACAGAATTTTCTGCCCATTAAATGGTATCACCAATGCTGTATAGCTGACACAACCTCTATCAATTCTTTCTAGATAGACTTAAGAGAGTTGAGGATCAGAAAGATCTTTACTACAAAAAGCAAGTGATTGACCTAGCTGCATTAAAACAGCTCCAATTCCCCTCCCATAAGCAACACATTCCAATTCAAAGGGTTGGGAGAAATCTGGTAAAGATAAAACCGGAGCCAAAGTAATTGCCTTTTTCAAAGCATTAAACGCCTGTTGTGCGTTCTCGGTCCAAATAAACTCTCCTTTTTTAGTCAATTGAGTCAAGGGCTGGGCTATTTTACCATACTCCGCAATGAAATTACGGTAATATCCCGTAAGGCCCAAGAATCCTCTTACCCCTTTAACATTAGTCAATACTGGCCATGCAAGAACACTTTTAACCTTGGATGGATCAACTTCCACACCGTGACCAGAGATAATATGACCCAAATATTCAACTTAAGATTTCCCAAAACACCACTTCTTATTATTCACAACAAACTAATTTTGCTGTAATATTTGTAGAACAACCGAATAGAGCTCAATGGCGTCGTGCGATCCATGTAGCCGGCCCCACTTAGTGGGATAAGGCTATGTTGTTGTTGTTGTATTTGTAGAACAACCGAAAGATGAGAGAAGTGAGTAGGCCAATCTTTGTTGAAGACTAGTATATCATTAAAAAAAAAATAGCACAAATCTTCACAAATATGGCTTAAAAATGAGATTCATGCAGCTTGAAAATTGCTGGAAGATTCATTAGACCAAAGGACATCACGAGAAATTCATAGTGGCTTT
The DNA here is from genome assembly GCA_037074585.1 of Biancaea sappan. Taxonomy (NCBI): domain Eukaryota; kingdom Viridiplantae; phylum Streptophyta; class Magnoliopsida; order Fabales; family Fabaceae; genus Biancaea; species Biancaea sappan. Next base: position 34,174,210 of record CM073492.1, read on the forward strand.
CGTGTGTACGAAAGGCCGTCTTTCCCATGTCCTCCTCACGCATCTGAATTTGATGGTACCCCACTTTAAGATCCAATTTAGAGAAGCAGCACGCTCCATGGAGCTCATCCATCAACTCATCCACAACAGGGATTGGAAATTTATCTTGAACAGTAGCTTTGTTCAAGGCTCTGTAATCCACACACAAACGCCAAGAAGCATCTTTCTTTTTCACTAGAATTATCGGGCTTGAAAACTAACTGGAATTATGATGAATTATGCCTTGAGTCAACATCTCCTACACCTAACGCTCAATTTCATTTTTCTGGTAATGGTAGGGCCGAACATTGAGAGGAGAAGTACCCTCCAGTAAAGGAATGGCATGTGTAATCCCCTTATGAGGCGGCAGACCCATCAATTCAACAAAAACAGCCTGATAATTATCAAGTACCCTTTGTAATTCCCCTTTCTGTGTATATGACAACTCTTGATTAAGAGCAAGGTTAATTGACATATTCCACAGCAGACCATCCAAAAAATGAGGAGTCTTTCATAACTGATAATAGGGAGGCAGTATTTAAAGACAATCCAGAGCCCCCGAGGGAAGTAGCTACTAAAGACCCAAATGATTGTAACTTCACCAAAACACCATTTAGCTCAAATGACATTGACATCTTGACCCAGTCCATCAAAATTTTTCCTAGAGATTCGCAACCCCCAAAATTATGTCCATACCTCCCAAGTCCAAAACATAAGCATCAATATTAAGCTGGAGATCCCCCAAATAAAGAGCAATACCAAAACACTTTCCCTGGGTATATATACAAAGGCCATCACCCAAACAAACGTAAAATTTACTCATGTGATCACAAGGCAACCCAAGAGCTAAAACCACATGTGGAGATAAGAAATTGTGGCTTGCACCACTATCGACTAATACCACTACAAGATGCCATCAACAGAACCAACGAATTTCAAGGTTTTGTAATCAAAAAACACTTGAGACGCTGCCTTAAATAATGCAATGGCATTACATTCAAATGGCTCTTTCCCTTCTGACACAATAGCTTCAATTGTCAACAAACCTCCCGATTCATCTTGCAGTTCATCGTCCTCTAGCAACATAACTCTCAGCGAATGATTGGGATATTGATGAAGGGGATGAAATTTATTCCCACAATGGAAACAAAACTCTTGATAAGAGATATGATTGACACCACGTGCTCTGTCTCCCACGTAGTGCCTGTCATTATCTACCCGACGATGAGGACCAGCATTAGCAACAAAGGTCGATGACGTCTAGGAGGAAGCTGGAGATGAGTTCGACCCACTCGAAGCCCAATGGGACGCTTGTTTTGATGGACCCAAAGAGCTAATTGGGCCGAAATCCTTTGAAGTGGGCAGGATAATGGAGACCCAACCCGAAGACTCGCAAGAAGAACCACGAGAAGCAGAAAAAAAATGGAGTCGTGTTGCACAGAATCTCCTCCCAATTCCATTTCAACGTCGTAGGCGATTTGCATCACTGGCCAGCGGTTTGGTGGTTGTAGCGTGTGGACTCATCGACGGACATCAACGCATAGCCCCCCATAAATAGCCCAACGTATTGCGACTCTGTCAAACAATGTACCTGGGGAGATAAGACCTCAAAGCGGTCAATATAACCATTGACCATAGACGTCTGATGCATAAGCTTAAGTTCTTCATATGGATTGCCCAAAATAGTACCCCCAAATCGTAGCAATAGAAATGCTTTAAACTTCACCTAGGTAAGGTCCCGGCAACTGGACCTTCTTCACCAAAAGACGAAACACATCATAACTCTCACACATGGAATCAAGAGGCCTATCAATCATTGAGGGAGATTTCGCCACTGGTGGAGGAGTAGAAAATTCATCCTCTACTCACTTACCTATTAAACGGCTTATTTCACGAAGCAGAGATTGCTGGAACTTAGTTTGGTCTTGTTGAAGAGTATTTTAGTTTGGTCTTGTTGAAGAGTATCCTGACGTTGCTACATATCCGATAATGAAGCGTCTTGTCGTTGCTAAAAAGCAGAAAAAGAAATACGCAGAGAAGCTTCCAAAGCAGCAATGGAGGACTCAAATGAATCTATACAAACCCAAAAGTAGGTCGGACCAATTTGATAAGAAACAACCCTAGTTTTATTGAATTTCAAAAGGATTATAGTAGCACATAAATTAAAAGCAAGCAACACAGTAATAACAAGAAAACCAGAGCCAATGCTCCTACAGGAATACTCTCATGAGTAACATGCCCTCCATACTCAAAAGGTACTAACAGACTGCCTTTCTCTCTCTTCCCCCCTTTTCTCTCTCTTCCCCCCTAACCTTTAATACGTGCTAGGTGCTAAGGATTCCCCTCCTCCCTAACTAACTTGTCCAACTCATCATTCTTATCTTTCTTATTTCTCCTTGAATATACTTTCCATTGTCTGGGCTTGGAGTCAGACATTGGCCAACCAGTAAAGGATCCTTCAGCACATCATTAAAGGATACAGACTCATCACATTCATCTTAAACAAATAGAATATTTTATTAAAGGAGGCAGAAGTGTGTTACTAAAATAATTAAACAAATCAAATTAGAAAAAGCAGTACCTGTCGATTGACAAGCACAATATCACCATCCTTCAAATGGCGATATACAACTTTGCCTTCAAATTCATAATCATGCATCTTATTCTGTTCCACAATAGCCCCCCTTGAAGATGTCAATCTCCTGGCTGTCTTCAAAAGCATCTTTCCTTTTGGAGGAAGCTTGACAGTTGATACTTTATCCACATAGTGTGTGGCACCTGGATGGTTTTCTGGGCCATTAATTACAGCATCCCTTAACTTGACTGCATTCCAGGGTGCAACTCTCTGCACGATTTTAACATAAAATCCAGGGAGAAGGGGGTGGGGGTGTAAAAAAAATGAGAAACATATAAAACAGAAATTGAAATCCACATAATATATGATACTTCCATACAGAATCAATAAGAAATTATACCACTTGTTCCCTATTTTTTAAAATTTCCAATAGAGTGGGTAAATTTCCACAACTCTTCTCTATTTTAAAAACCTACCAAATTTCCCTTAACAGTTTATGGCAATGTCCCTATAAAAGGCACCAAATTATAACCCAAAGGTCAAATATTAAAGGATTCATTGTTAGTGGGTAAAATGGCTCAGAAATCCCTCAAGTCAATCCAAGCAGGTTTCTGAGCAGAAATTTTTTTATGTCAGTCACTTTTTGTTATTTTAGACTTTGCCATTTAAATCATCCATTTTTCAAAAAAGGAGGGAAGAAAAAAGAGATGTATCAAGAAGAAGAATCCTACGGTGGCATTTTTTTTTTTGAAGATTAAGAGATCTGAATCTGAATTTTTTTTTGTAGAAAAAGAAATTTTATTGAAGAAAAGAAAATAAAGAAAGTACAAAGAAATGAGGACAAGGAGTCCTCACAAAACAAAATGAAAACTAAAAGACTCTCCTCAACCTAAGCTCAAAAGAGCCTTCCAATCTCTCTGAAGAACCATAAGAGACACTCCCCTAGAAAGACCATTAGAGAGGCCCATTAGAGGCCCATAGTATACAAACAGAATCCTTTCCCAAATAAGATGCAGTGAGAGATAATGCTGCTTAAACAGTCTAGCATTTCTTTCAAGCCATAAACACCATAAGCTAGCAAAAACAGCACATTGCCAAAGATTATTCTCCTTCCCCCCAAAACCTGTATACTTGATGTCTAGGCAGGCACCTAGATCCTCTGGAAACACCCATATCTCCCTAAAAATACCAAACAATATGTTCCACAAATATTGAGCCACCTCACAATCTTGAAGAAAGAAGAACAAGTGTAAAAACCCGAGGGATCTAGGTTCCAAATCCTTCTATCGGTCTCGAAAGAAGGTCAAAAGGAAGCAAGCGTTTCCAAAAGACCAAGATCATCAACAAGCCTCGAGCTAAGGTTTATGAAGTGAAAGTTCCAAGACACATGGTCATTTTGACTTATTACAAAGTTTGAGACTAGAGAATTATGTGGGGATGATAACCTATATAGTCGTGGGAAACAAACAATAAAAGGGGCACCCCCTTGATCCTCCCAAAACCTATATAGAGAACCATCCCCAACACAAAGGTAGAGCAATTAAGAGAACAAGGGATATGCTTGAGATAAACTTCCAAGGGCTTGCATGAGTAGTAATCAACCCGGGATTAGAGTCCTATCCATTTTGTGGAACACCATACTTACTCCAAAATCCAAATAACTTTATGCCACAAAGAGGTGGGTTCCAAGGGAAACCGCTAAAGCCATTTTGCCACTAGGGAGATGTTCTTAGACACCAAGCTACCTAGACCCAAGCCTCATCCTTCCTTTGCCCTACAACACACCTCCCACCTAACCAGATGATCTTTCTTAGTCTCCCCACTTCCTGACCACAAGAAATCTCTAATAATCCTCTCAGTCCTATTCACTACCCCTATGGGGATCTTAAATAGTGAGAGATAGTACAAAGGGATACTCAATAGGGATGCAGTAATCCTCCCTCCCAAGGAAAAATACACACCTTTCCAATTCTCAATTTTTTTAGATATCCTTTTCACCACGGGGTCCCAAAAAGATTGAACCTAAGGATTGCCCTGTAACGAAACTCCTAAATAGGTTAAGCGCCATTGTAACACCTCACAATTAGTCACCTCAGCTAGGTTATTGACAATGCTAGCCTCAACATTTATACCAGCCAAACTGCACTTAGACAGGTTTATACGCAATCCTGAAACTACCTCAGATTATTAAGACTTATCTCTTAATTTGAATACCATATAATTAAGATATTATCTGATTATTAAGATATTATCTCTAAATTTAAACACAAAATAATTAAGACTATTTATTTTTTTATATTTGTACACATTAAATACATATCAGTAACAATTGTATCTATAGCAATTAATGTTTGAAGACTTCTCAAATTTTTCAAGAGATCTGATTGAATAAGATATATTCACAGCAACTAAGCTCTCAATAAAAATGAAAAAACAAGGGCACTTAACAGACTTAATCTAAACCAATCAGATTCAAACCCCTATTACATGCAAACAAATGCCACCTAAATCCCCTTATGTGAAAGCTGAATAAAATTGAATAGACCAAAGACAAATCAAATTGTTTTCGTGACACTTCAAATTATGTCAAGCTGAAGCATCGATAATCAATCAAAACACAATCCTATTTCTAGTAGTATCACCAAAAACACGTCTTATCGGATTTTGGACCTTTGGGATTCAACTTTATAGTCTTCTCTATAGGGAATTATCTGTGCTGCTCAAGGAAATGAAGTACATCCTCAACTGCAGTACATTTGCATCCATTAGATCTATATGTAGATGTGCAGTAATATGCAGATTACTAAACTAATTTGATGTCAGAGGTTGATCATAGAAACAGAGAAAACAATAGATGTTCCCATCAGCTTATAAGTAGATACAACCCTCACCTCAGGATATGTTAATCGTAAAGCAAAATATGGGGGAATTCCAATTTCATTGACAGCTAAATAAGGATCTGGTGATATGACAGAGCGGCATGCAAAATTAACCCTCTTCCCCATCATTTTCTGGCGGAATAAACCTTCCTTCTTCTCTAACAACTGACAAATTCCCGAAGCTGCATCTTTTTTACCTAGAAAACCAAAGAAGATATTATGTAAATAGCAAACTATCAGAATTCTGCAATCACCACCTGCAAACATACATGATGCATACAGAGTAATTTGGTGAACCAAAAACTGTTCAGCAACGGGAACAACCAATGCAGTGCAGCTATCACCAGAAACAACAGGCTCCACAGGAAAAAAAGAAGGAAAAAGAACTGCTGAGTTAATATTTTAAACAATGATGCCAAGAAACCATGAAGTGAACTTAAGAATGGAGATATTAAGTTCCTTTGAGAGCAAATAAAATTGCAGAGAGACAAATACGAGGTCACCCCTACTATCAAAAACAGTCACTGTTTTTTTCAGTAAGAAATTCGACTTCATTGTCTCCATATCTCTCTAAGAGAAAGTTTTAGGGGAGACGGTGTTAACTGAGTTTGAGAGAGATCATAGAAAAAGCAAAAGGATACCGTATTGAACTTTCCTTACATCAACGAAAAGACAAAGCACTCTTTATTAGAGTGGAACAACCAACTTAACGACCACTAACAGTCAAGACACCTGACTAACAGAAAACAACCTACAACAGAAGATAACAGTAAATAAAATGTAACAGATACAAGAACCATACAAGAAAAGAACAAGAACCACACATAAACCCGTACACTTAAAAAGTGTTTCTACCTAACATGCTATCTTCTTGATCTCTCATTTGCTGCAATAGGGATAAGGAAACACCAGGACTTTGCCCTTTTCAATATTGGGAAGAGTTGCCATAATTGGAGACTCAGGCATTAAGGTAAATCAGTTTGGCCTTTGAAGAGAAAGAAATGTATGGCACCATATATTGGGCTCTAGTAATATGTTTAGTTTTTGAACAGAACGTAATTTTAGGGGGATTTTACAAAAGCTGCATAGAACAAAACGGACGATAGTGACCTTTTTTATACAAGAGAACTATCAAGTGACAAAGATTCAAATCTCAATGGAGGTCATGAGAATTTACCCTAATATTTTCATGTTTGTTGTTGTATATGCCTTAAAGCCATGATTAATATAAATAGGACCCTTCACTAAAGATCTTCAAACTTTCTTGCCTTTTAACTCTCTTTCAGCAATATGTAATTTATGCACCTTACTGAGTCAATTAGGGACCTTTTTGGCTGATTGACACTGATTGTTGCATTCAATGCTCAGCCAGCACTTCTCCCCCTATCAGGTAAGGTGGTATTGATTGATTTCTCAATCCCATTCATGAAGTTTACATAAATGCCTAATCATGCTACATAAGGCCCTCTTTCCTAATAATGATGTAATATGCCACAAAGATCCCTTCAGCTCATGGATTTTCTAAACGGATGATTCTTTATCTGATATGCAAAGGGGCTGGATTGCTCATTTGAGCTGACTCCTGAAGTACCTTCTTTCTTTCTTTACAATTCTGTTGTATTTGTTTCTGTTTAAGGAAAATGTCCAAACCCCCCCCCCCCGGGATTTTATCCTTTATTATCTAGTATTTTTACTCCTCAGTGAGATGCTCATTGTCTCAATTTATACATTAACAAATCTAAATAAGAATTTACAATATACCAATTAAAAAAATTATTTGAGACTAGTCCCCTTCTGGTTATTGACATCATTACAAGCCAATCTGACTACTCCCAGCTCCACACATTACAGGTTTACAACAGGTAAACAAGCCCAAACCAGAAGAAAATCGCACCAGACACAGTTTTGTTGTCGAAGAGCACATTTATAGATTGCTGAAGATCCATCCACCTCCTGATAATAATTGGATGGTCTAAGTTGTTGAGATAGGCATTTCCTAAGGAAATGTTGGACTGCAGGACCTTACTCAACAAAACAGTTTGAGGATGCTCCATCACCTACAATAGACATTCAACAAGTAAATAAAGATATTTAAAAGAAAAGAATAATGAAAACAATAGAACCTATTAGCTTTAATCCCTCCCAATTTCTGCAAGACTGCAACTTTCATTTCAACTCAAAAGGCCTTAGGCTGTTAATGAAGGCAAATGAAGAAATATGACACATCTCACATAAAAACCCTTCAAACTTGGAACTGTGCAACTTAATTTCAATTAAGAGAATAGGGGCAGAAACTATTGAATTCCATACCACTTGGTCATAGAGACTCTGACACAATCTCAAGACTACATTTACAATTATAGTATTTTCCTTCAATACAAATAATACCTTGCAGCAATTTGTTTTGCCTTTAAAATAAAATTGCACTCCTAAGACAAGACACTGTATAAACATCTCACCATTGGCACTACAAAGACCTAAGTGACATGGCTCTCTTTTCTTCCATGTTCAACCAAAAGCTATCTCCATTACTTTTAAGTGATGTAAAAGCAAATGACACCAGCAAAAGAGGGCAAGTACAGCATTCAACTTAGAAATACTTACATACAAAATTATTAGTTATTATCTTGGGGTTTTCTTAGCTACCAATTTTAGGGGCTTTGGCAGGAGAAAAGAGAATAAGGCTTTCTGGAAAGCAGCTGTGTTTGTAGTGTTGTGGTGTCTATGGAATGAAAGGAATGCTGGAGTGTTTAAGAATAGTTTCTCCCTTCTCATTTGCTTTGGGATAGGATTCGCTTAGTTGCCTCTCTTTGGGTTTCAGCCGATAGGTATTTTTAGGGGGGTGTCCCTTGCAGACATCCACAAGGACTGGAGGGCTTTGTTGTATTAGCTCATTTGATGGATTTCTTGGGTTGGTTTTGTATTAGTATTGTCTTTCCTAGAAGGATCTTCTATCCTCCTCCTTCTTTAGTTTTCTCTTCTCCTTATGTAATTCTACCTTAAAAAAACTATTTCTTTCTATTAAAAAAAAACTAAATTATTAGTTATTATCATTAATAAATGATACAACGAATACAGAATTACAAATACCAATAATCCATAGTAGAAGGAACTTAACAAAAATCAGATGAAAATTTAACATGCAAACATATTAATTAATAAGATAATCTCAAAACATACCACATTTCCTCAAAAAACACAGAATTAGATTTGAATATCAAATCACCAAGCATATTCTCTCATAAATGTTTTATGACGGCTGTTTTTCGAATGAATCAATAAATTCTTATCACCCATTTTTCTTAGTAATACTTACAGAATCACCTCCTTTGGTTGGGGGGCGGAATTTGATTGGTGGAACAAGAATCGACTCTAGAAAGAACATTGAGTGACCTGCTTTCTTTCCAAATCCCTGATCTTGGATATCACTAACATGAGAACAGAATCGAGCCTCATTTTCCCACAAAGTTTCCAAAATACCTTTAACCTGTTATTTAAATATAGTTAAGTGATGTAACCTAAAAAATAATAAAGTGAAGTGATTTGAATAGTTCTATACCAGCAGGTTATATTAACTATGTAACTAATAAAGAGATCTTTTATTCCGAAGAGAGATTATAAATGCAAATAGCTATGCAAAGTTAACCAATATATGCAAGAAACTCACCTCTGATGGTAAAAAGGGCCCCGAAAATCTCTTCTGCTTAGCAAACTTGTGAGCCAAGACCTCACTTCTTCTATTATGCCCTTTTGAAGCACTATTAACAGTAGCATGAGGCATATCCTCTTCATCTGAATTATAACTATTTTCTAAAGGCATAACATCAATGACAGTCTCATCAGATAAGAAGGAACCATCAGCACTTCTTGTGGCTGACCCTCCGCGAGTGCTTTCTCTAATGACATTCCCTCTAGCTTGTTCACTTGAAAGACCACTCTAGAGCAACATACCATAAACCCAAGAGGAGAAGAGGAAAAGAATGAAATATTAGTAATTATGGTTAGTAATGATCTACAAGCATGTACGTACAGACATGACATTGTGTATCATGTAACGATAGATAAATAAATCACATCATACAGTACAATGTCAACAACAGACTTTATGGTATCCAGTTCCAAACTTAGTCAATTCATTACCCATCAACAACAACAACAACATAGCCTTATCCCACTAAGTGGGATCGGCTACATGGATCGCACGACGCCATTGAGCTCTATCAATGAGTCAATTCATTACCCATATATGTCAGAAAAGAAAAAACACTGTCAACCAAACTATACAAGTTTGTTTTCAAATTTGAAAACATCAGCAACAAATTTCTTTAAAAAATGAAGGGCATGAACAGTGCCTTGCATAATACCACCATGTCTGGCAGAACAAAAGATGTTTATGTCTCCATGTTTTAGTATTACATGATTACATTACAGCACATAATGGATATTAACAAGTTGACTAGCACGCACAAATATCATATGACTCACATAGGACATCCTGTTGCAATTCCCAAATAAGTTGAGGCACAGTCCAAATAATCGACTATTGATAATGAGATAATAAGCACACAGGCACCTTGTAACCAAATCAAGCAAGGGGAGAAGAGAATATAAGAGGAATAAAAGAAAACGAGCAAAAGCTTCAAGCCAGCTGAAAAACATAATGTGTAACAATTTGAGGCACCTGGAAGTTGAAATATAACAAAACAATAACTGGTTGAAATAAAAGATCAGAACTCCTTAAGGCAGCAACAAAAACAGAGGATAGGTGGGAAAAAACAATTAGATCTTTATGATAATTAACTTCTCAAAATTATCACTGGTAGCAAGAAATTAAGAGACCTACCACATAAAACCACCCAAAGGTTGGTTTAGTGATTTTTGGATTACGCGATCCACAATTTCTACACTTACTATGTTGCCGCTTCAGAAATTTGTTTAGAACAGACATTACTTCACTAAATTGATGGGAGTTCCACTTCCCTTGCAGGTGCTCAGCACTATGACATTGTCTCTGGTCATCATCACCCATACATGTGGATTCACTTGGGTCCATTGAATCCAATTTTTTGGCCCCAATAATATCCCCTTTCTTGATGAGCTCCAATTGGGACGTAAATTTCTCCACCTAGAATCAATTTACTACTTTGAATAATGGCCAATAAATCAACAGAAATCTTATAAAAAACACAAGGATGAGGAAACTGCACCAAATAAAAAAAGAAGGAAAAAATAAAAGAATTTACAATAATTTTCTAATATTCCCACATTAACGTTTGTTTACCTCATCTCTGCTAGCCCGAAAGCAATGGCAAGAGAAACAAGTTCTTTGCAGAATATTGCTAAGAGTATTGAACAGCAAAGGGTTATAGACTGGGGAAACAAGCTCAATATGACCACAATGACCAGGGCAATGTTTTGAAGGCTGACCACACGATTTACAACTACACCAAACAAAAGAGATGTATCAGCCACAAATTTTGAGACAATACTATGTAAGTGCAGATAGAGACACCTTAGATTAGTAAAATATTAAATTTCATTCACCATATACATAATGTTACCCATTACCTACACTAGTATACTTTTTTACTTTCAATAACGAAAGAATTCTTTTTAAGAGATGAGAAGTACAAATCAGAGGACAAGAAATCTTCCTAAAAAACAGAAAACAAGGAAAAACAAATTGAAACAAAAAGCAAAAAAATTGGTTCAAACGAGCTTTCAAAACCTTCTTCAATTCCATAAGGACAAAGCTCTCTTACAACAGCTGCACAGAAAAAATACATGGCAATACTTACAAAACATGTAAGATTGTTGAAACAGGAAAATTGAGGTATGCATAGCAACTAGGATTTCACCATACAGCTCTAATACTATGGTTAGAGGAAAGCAAGCACTTCAGTGAAGTCATGCAACCAGAAGACAGAAAACCATATTTAAAGTTAATTCTCATACTCAAATATCATACTTAGGAATCAAAAGACATTCTTTATGTCATCAAACAGAGATGAAACATACAGTGTCCTCTCATCCAGCGGGCCTAATGCAGGATCATAGAGTCCACCAGGCAAGGGCCTCTCCACACTATCAAGCAAAATGGGATTTGTTATCTTCACAAAACTAGTCTTCTGTATTTCTTCAGTAGTCAAGAAACTGAATGCGACCGCTTCAACAGACTTTGTTGCATCCTGAAGAATTAAGAGTTCAGACTTTAGAGAACTATGCTAGATTAAAAGATTGTGAGAGAAGAAACAACATGACAAAATTTTAGCATCTTTTTAGGTGGGTTGGAAGAGACAAAATAAAATATCCACAATATTGGGAGATGGTGATCAAAATTGTCAAATTCTCTTAGATGGATCTCATACGTATTCTTATTGGATTGTAAAAGCAGGGATGGCATTCCCATTCCAGCACTATATTCTTATAATTCATTTGGAGGAAGACTAATTATTACACCCTCACAAACAACTTCCCAGTTAGATGCAACAAATACACAATTTTCATGCTTTACTGATTACAATTCTCTTTCACTGACGGAAAACAAACTATCGGTCATCCTTTACACCCAGACCTAGCATTAAAACTGGTGTGGAATTCATCCATATAAAAATAAAGAATAATCAGTCAAAATAAATAACAAGCATGATACATATGCAATCACCAAAATACCAAATATTCGGGGAAAATTTAAGTCCTAAACAGTTTTAGTGCATAATTTAGGACCTAAAGGAGTTATACTCATAGTCCAACTCTCCTTAAGAAGAGACCAGTTCACTTGTATTGAGCTATTACTATCATTTCCTAAAAACTACAATAAAAATACGAGCATAAAAAGCCTTAGGTTTCTCCTCCTCCTTCTGAAACATTTTTACTCATTGCAACCAAATTAACAAATTGATACCTCGGACTTCTCAGCCATGATGGTCTTTGCAGTCCAAAGTGGGGCGGTTGAAGCTAAAACAGAAGTTGAATATATATGTATAATAAAAGCTGAAGTAGAATAACAGAAGAGGCGGCGCTACTGTTACTGCCGAGGTTTAGGGTTTTGCACCGTATTCATCTTCGTATTTGCGCTTTAGAGAGAGTGAATCAGAACGAGAACGAAGGTGAGGCGACGCTGGCAACGAACGTACTACATACATGTCCGTTTGTTCTCTTGTTCTCCTGCATTATTCAATTCTTTGTGCGCGCGGCGCGTGCCGAGTGGAGTAGGGTTTTATATGGGGTTTATGTCTTTTTCTGAAAATAAACTACTGCCAATGGCTTTCTTAAACTATTTATTTTCCAGATAAAATTAAATAAATTATTTTTTTTAACAAATTTCTATCATATAATTAATTTTTTTCAATCATTAGATAAAAAAGTTAAAAATTAAAAATTAATAAAACATTTAAACTCTTATATCTATATCATAGATATTTTATTTTCACTCTAAAACATTTAGTGCACTATGAGCATTAAATATATAGTAGTCAATTATCATATATCTTTTATTAATACAATTTTGGACTAGTAATTTTTTCACATGTCAGTAAAAGTAAATCTGATGTGATTTGAATTAAACCAACTCATTTCTTTTAATATCACTATTAATTTTGGTCAATCAACTATTATCATCTGAATAATTTTTTATAACCATTATCTAGATAATTAATATTGAAATTTTTGAATTTGATATAAATAATTTAATGTTACCTCTCATTTTAGCCAATCAACAGTCATTAATAATTATTTTTAAAATTTTAAATTTACTATAAATCAATTAATAATGTCACCCACTTACAATAAGGGTTCGTTTGGAAGAGTTTATTTTGAGCTTATCTGGCTTATCTTATGGCATAAACGCTTATGTACACGTTTGGAAAAGTTTATAGAAATAGCTTATGGCATGAAAATAAGCTGTTTTCAGCTTATTTTCATAAACTGCTCTAAATAGCTTATGAAAATAAGCTGAAAACAACTTATGTAAAATTTGTTCTCGTAAATTCTTTAATTATAAAAATAGCTTACATATAAGCACTTATATGATAAGCGCTTATTCTATAAGCACTTAAATAAGCTGTTTACCCAAACAGGACCTAAATCAATTAACAACTATACTCACAAAAACATAACATAACAGTGAAGTTTACAAAAATTAATAATTATCAGTAAATCAACTATGCTATAAATTTTAGGTAAAAAGAAAATAAATACAATATTTAAATAACATGATATGAAAAAAAAAAGAGTTAACGACAATATTATAAACCTATAATAACATGTTTCAATATTTTTTGAAACTTAATTTTATATTATCTGTTAATAAATGACTTTTGTTATTTATTTGTCTAGCGTATTGAGCAATGTAATATTTTATTGTGAAAAATTGTTATACATTGCCATTCTAAGAATGCATAGCAAAAACTATTTGAATATTTAATCTCTTTACAAATAAGAGAAATGTTAGGGTACTAAAAAGTATTCAATAATTTATAATTTTTTTAAATACAAATGCATAAAAAAAATAAGATGAATTATGATGAGTTTAAATTTTTTTTTATATACAATCTTTTACATTTTTTAAACATCTAAGTTATATTATGGATCACATTCTATTTAGTAAAAATAATTCTTCCCTCTTTATTTATTGTTTTCCATTGTCGGATAAAAAAATTTACCCTTAAAGAGTTAATATTCAATAAACAAAAAAGCAATGACTAAAATTTTGACGTAGAGTTACATCGATATATAGAATATTTTCATAGTCATATACAGAAATATATTAATTTTGACCTCCTTACATACAATAACCTACTTAAAAGTGACATACTGTATGCTTAAAAAGTGCTTCAATTTTATATTTCTCCATGATAAACACATTTGTACCCTGTAAACTTCAGAAAAATATATACAATAATTTTAAAGAAAAAATAGACACTAGGATTCAAGGCCTATATTCATCGTAGAGAAGTCAATTGATTAAATGATGTGTCTTATACGTTATCGGGCCTCGTGAATTTCTTAGGAAGTCTTATCCCAAATCCCAATCCTTATGAACGCAGAGTTGGCATCCACAATTTTTTGGGATCAATTGTACTGTGAAGCAAAGAATCACATGATTTAGGAAGATGTTCAGAAGAGAAATTTCATTCAAGGGCAAAGGATCAATATTACACAATGAAGACATCAAATAGGATTTTGTTTTCCTTACTCTGAACAGTGTTCTGCAGCCATCCTAGATTGTCTATACAAATTTAACCTAACTAAATAGAAAATAATGAATCTGAAAGCATACACACTAGTTTACTACTACACGGAATAATTAAATACATGACCCGAGGCTTGATTTTCAGAGCCAGAACAGCGTGCGAGCCCCTAAACACACAGACATTAAAAAAATAAAAGATGTAAAAAAATAAAATATAAAATAATCCTCAAAATGGAAACGTAGATGAAGTCCCTATGTAGTATGGAAGATTTGGGGAAGCGTGTAATTTAGTGTTTTTTGTCATGATGCCCAGACTCCACTTGTTCTCCCCTGTTTCTGGACTTCGCAGGGACTACCTTGGCGGGGGTTGAACGTTCGGACTGAGAAAATAGAATCAAAATGTGCATCAGGACAGTAACAACTATCAAGCCCAGAGCTGAAAATGCCAGACCCTTCCAGGATGACAGAAGTGAAGACCAATAGAGGGACTTTACAGCCCCAGCAATAACCAGACAAGCCCAGGATGTCACAACCTGATCCCAGAATAGAATTTATAGTCAATTTAGCTAGCAACTTAAGCACAATGCACTCACAAGGATAATTGAGAAATTGGACCAATGGTTAGAACGACTTGAGAGGAAGGATCTTATTACCAGAAAAGACTTTATTGGTCTACCAGTATTCTGCATCTCTTGATCAGGAAAGGTGTCCTCAGCAACATGTCTGTCTAACAATGCATCCTAGTGTGCCCCAAAGAGTAAAAGAAAATCACACCCAAATGATCAACAAAGAGAAGCAATAACATGTGAGGAACAAATTTACCGATAAGCATGATGTGCACAAAATATTGCAAATTTAACGTTTTATTCTACTTCTTAACGATGAAGAAAAGAAAGAATTCAGTTACCACAGACCTTGGCCACAAATATATCTCGACACCATTGTGCCACTGCTTCCTCTGTTTCAGGCAATTCCTTCATCAAATGCCGTTTGACATGCACATGCACCTGTTAGTAAAAAAGAATTGGAGTATTTCTAAATCTCAACTTTGCTTGGCTTAACAAGGAATTTGCAAAGTAACCTCAATATTCAAACACACTTGATTAAGAACATGGGGGCAGAAGAGGAGGGTGGGGAGGGGGAAAATTCAGACATAGTTGTTTCTAAATCTCAACTTTGTTGATTGGCTTACCATCGAAGGTTGCCCCTTGAAGAGCCTTAGCATTGTAGGTGGTGGTGAAATTTTAGGAATAGCGACCGTCACATCATAAATAGCAGGAACAAATGAGCGCATATTGCCTACTGCAGAAACAAAACCCTGAAAGAGCAAAAGCAACATCATAAATTAATTATGAGCAAGCCACATAAAAGAACAATGGAGACCTTATACAATGGCTAGCACCCAACTTACAGTTAGTATCGAATACATCACTTGTCTAGATTTAGAAAACAACGAAGTAAGCCAAACCAAGTCAACATCTCATTCAACTTGAGGGGGAAAACAATGTTCATGGACCCAAAAGCATGTGAATCTACATACTATAACAAGTAAAAGTAACAAAGTATGGTTCCAAAAAATGTATTCAGACATATCAAAATGTAACAGACAGAACTAACCAGTCCAGATTAACCAGACATTCATAGCTTTTCAAACTCTACTATCTCTATTTTCTTCCCATTTTGTTTTGTCATAATTTAGTAATGGCAGAAAAGCAGGGTAACCAATCACACATGATGCACACAAGGAGGCACACAGACACCCCAAATAATTAGTTTTTTTTTTTTTATTAATGAAAAGAATTTTGATAGCACTACTATAAATTTTAGAATCTTAACATTTACATCAAGAAGATTTGAAAACTCACGATTGATCAAATTCACTTAATTGACTAAAAGCATCTTCCACAAAGATGAATCCATGTTGGTCCTAGATTCATGGCATCCACATAAGTGTACATAACTTGTATTTGGCAACATCTCTAGGTCAATTTTTTAATAGTCCTAAAAAAAAATATCTATGAATCATTGAACAGAGTCCATATGAACTGAGTTGTACCAACCTAAACCAGTACATGTAATATCCCGCTGAAATTTGAAGGAACATAGATGCTACCAGAATCTCGCATCACAGTTTCCAATCTAAGAAAGAAAATCAGGGGGAGGAAAAAAAAATAATAATACACGCAAAGAGATAACAATGTTTAAAAAGCACCTTCGTTCGAGGAATCAAAACATTTCTAGGAACAGGCAATCCTGTTGAGGTTGCATATTCCTGAGCAGCTAATAGTTTTGCCTGTGTAAAGCGAGTCCCTTCTACAAAGAGAGCCAACCAAAAGGGAAGAGGGAAATCCCTAAGTCGCTGGAGACCTGACTGCACATACATTATCACAAGATTCAACTGACATTGTGTAATAAAAAAAAGCACATGCGCAGAAAGAAAGTGAACTTGTACAATATTATATCTTGTTGCATAGGTATGAATACATCAACATGACCAGCAGACACTCTAATGTGCATAAAGCATATATATGAATCATATTTTAGTAACACATACCTTTAATGTGTTTTCATCCTTGACCCAACTTCTCTCCAGAAAAAGATACTCAGAGAACCACATTGACCAGCCAATGACCTGCATACGTAGAAAGTAAATAAAAATTGACAGAAAAAAAGAGATCATAGGCAGAAACTTTTAATGCTTATATTTTGATAAGTACGAATGAGTTCAAACAATTCCAAATGATGCAAAACATTTTTTTTTTTAGTTTCTTCCAAGCTAGTAATTTTCACTCAATAGGTTTAAAATAATCTAAAATTGAAACCAAAAGTATGAAACACTAATAGAAATATGTGCAAGTGTCATTCTGGAGACATGAAAATAATTGGAATGTACAAAGGAGAATTGATGGTGTTACGGTCATCAAATATGCAATGCAAAAGAATCTAACATGTTAGCATGGATTTAGACATTTTTTTTTTTGATAGAAAAAGAAGTATTATTAAGGAGAAGAGAAAGAGACAACGGGAGAAAGATTACAACAGGAGGAGGACAAGAAATCCTCCTAATAAAGATCTAAAACAAAATGTAAGCTAAAAACCTCAAAAACACCTCACAAGGCCCCTAACAAAAATTTAGTACAATAACTCTCTCCAATTCCTATAAACATCAGAAATAGGCACCCCCTTGAACAGCCCATTGGCCGAAACCCACAAAGAAGCCGCATAACGAATACGATCCCACAACAACTGAGGAGGCAAACACCGATCATTAAAGACTCTGGCATTTCTTTCCATCCAAATGCACCAAACAGTTGCGAACAGAGCTGTATTCCAAAGAATTTTGTTCTCTTTCCTATGGCCAAAACCAGCAAATTTGGTGGCAAGGAGTGTGCCAAGGTCCTTTGGGCAAACCCAATTCTCATCAAGAAGACCAAATAAACTGTTCCAGATACTCCAAGCCACCTCACAGTGCAGGAACAGATGATTATTTGTCGCTGAATGTCTGAGGCACATCGCGCAAACGTCAAGAGATAAAGCCTTAAGGGGCCTTCTGATTTGACACAAATCGTTTGTATTAATTCTATTGAGTACTGCAATCCACAAAAAGGCTTTAACCTTTAAAGGCGCCTTGACTTTCCAATAAGACTTTTTAAAATGGGAAGAAACAGAAAGGTTACGGGCAAGAAAATTGAGAAAAGAAGCACAAGTGTAAGAGTCTGAGGAATCAAGCTTCCACATTCTCTTATTAGGATAGGAAGAAAGGCGAATTGGATCTAGAATGTCCAGCATCATGGAAAGGTCAGGCAAAAGTCTATCATTAACATTCCTGGAAAAATGAAAGTTCCAACAAGGATGATCCCCTTGTAAACAAAAGAAATCAGCAATGGGGGCATCATGTAGAGAAAACAAAGAATAAAGGCGCGGGAATCTTTCTTTGAAGGGGATGGGACCAGTCCAGCAATCCTCCCAAAAACAAAAGCGAGAACCATCACCAACGATGAGAGATAACGAAGGAGAGAAAAGGTGGTATACCTGAAAAATCGCTTTCCAAGGACTTGCATGCGTAACGACACCTCCTGATCCAGCATCCCAACCATTCCGATGAAGCCCATACTTTACTTTGATCACCTTATGCCATAAATTAGGCTCTAAGGGGAATCTCCATAACCACTTAGCCAAAAGAGAGATGTTTTTAGACACCAGATTACCAAGACCCAAGCCACCTTCATCTTTAGATTTGCAACACACCTCCCAACTAACCAAATGGTCCTTCTTTTCCACCCCTCCATCATTCCAGAGAAAATCCCTCATAATTCTCTCAATCTTTCTAGCCACTCCAAGCGGGATTTTGAACGATGACAAAAAGTACAAGGGCATACTAGATAAGGAAACCTGAATAAGGGTCAACCTACCCCCTAAGGAAAAGTAAGGACCTTTCCAACTGTCAAGCTTACGGGAAATTCTTTGGATAATAGGGTCCCAAAAAGAAGCAGCTCTAGGAATCCTAGAGGAACACCTAGATAGTTAAGAGGCCAATTAAGAACCTCACAACCTGCTAACTCTACCAGCTGCCCAAGAGAATTGTCCTGAATATTAATGCCAGCTAAGCCAATCTTGCCTAAGTTAACACAAAGACCCGACACCAGCTCAAAAATATGAATCAGTGATAGCACTCTAAGAAAATTATCATTATCCTTAGGCAAGAAAAGAATTGTGTCATCAGCAAACTGCAGGTGAGTAACTGCACAACCATCTCCCTTTATCGATAATCCTCTGAGAATCCCTCTATCGAACCCCCGCCTCAACATACGGCTAAGAACATCGGCCACCAAAGAACATCGGCCACCAAGAGAAAGGGAGATAACGGATCACCTTGCCTAATCCCCCGTTGCCCCTTGAACCAAGCTTTGGGCTGCACATTAATAATAACCGAAAAGGGCACTGAGGAGAGACAACCATTCATCCAACGCCTCCATCTGTCACCAAAAACCTTGCGACGTAAAATTAAATCCAAGAAGTCCCAATTGACCATATCATATACCTTCTCAAAATCAAGTTTAAACACTAAACCATGTTGCTTTCTACGTCTGACATCATCAACTAACTCGTTAGCAATTAAACTAGCATCAAGAATTTGACGTTCATGCGATGAAAGCACTTTGATTCTCCGAAATGGAATTTTCGATAACCGCACTCAATCGCTCAGAGAGCACCTTGGCGATGATCTTGTAGACACTAGTTACCAAGCTAATAGGCCTAAAATCCCTCACCTTAATGGACCTGTCTTTTTTTGGGATAAGCACGATGAAAGTAGAATTCATGCTGTTGGAATACGACCAGTATAGAAGAATTCTCCAAAGACTTTCATCAGATCTTCCTTCACTATCGACCAACAGGCTTGGAAAAAAGTCATATTGAATCCGTCGGGCCCAGGAGCTTTGTCCTTTTCCATCTTCAAAATTGCATTTCTAATTTCTTCCTCCTCAAAGGGTCTTTCAATCCAATTCCCCTGGGCATCGTCAATGGGGGACCAGTCCAAGCCCTCAATCGTTGGTCTCTCGTGCATCTCCTCAGTATAAAGTTTCTTAAAAAAACTAGTCACCTCGTCAGAGATCCCATCATTGTCCTTGACAGTATTGCCATCTTCCGTCTCAAGCTCTTTTATGAAGCTCCTTCTCCTCTTTCCATTCACCACCTTGTGAAAAATACTTGAGTTCACATCACCCTCACAAGCCCATTTGATTTTGCTCTTTTGACGCCAGCTTATGTCTTCTTTTTTCCTAATGTTGTCCAAATCATTCCTAAGAGTCACTTTACGTGTAGCGAGAGTCACCTCAAGCCCGCCTTCACTCTCTAGTTTGTCAAGAGCATCAAGCTCCTTAAAAATGTTTTCCTTTTGAATTCTAATGTCCCTAAAGACTCCTTTATTCCAGGTCTTTAACTTCTCATTTACAAATTTCAATTTCTTCATAAACTTAAAACCCTCCCATCTTAGAATCGTGTATTCCGACCACCACTTCTCTACATTGCTGAAAAAGGAACGGTGTTGAAGCCACATATTCTCAAATCTGAAGAGGGTAGGACCCCATTTGACTCTACTAGTCTCAAGGATAATGGGGAAATGGTCGGACGCCAAGCGTGAGCCAACTTCCTAAATGGGATCAAGAAAGAAATCCTCCCATTCAGGGGTGAACAAAAATTTATCAAGGCGAGAAGATACAACCGAACCCCTGTTGACAGACCAAGTAAATTTAGCGTTAGAAAGGGGAAGATCCTTAAGACCACAGTCCCTGATAAAAGAATTAAAGCCTCTCATGCTAGCATTAATCCTAGATCCTCCAAGCTTCTCATTAGGGAACCTCACAACATTGAAATCGCCACCAACACACCAATAGGGATTACAAAAACCGTGAACATATGACAATGCCTCCCATAAATCGCCCCTCAGCCTAGGGTTCGTCGGACCATAAACATTGGTAAACCACTAAAACCCTTTGTCCTTGAAATCAAGAAGCACCGAAAGAGAAAAAGCACCCAGAAGTACATCCCTTTTGGAGGCAACTGGAGTGTCCCAAATGACCAAAAGGCCGCCTGAAGCGCCCACAGAAGGTAAAAACTCCCAATCCTTGAATTTTAAGTCCCAAATGCTTCTAACAAGGAATCTGTCCAAATCCCCTAATTTAGTTTCTTGGAGCAACCCAATGTCCGAATCAACTCGCCTGAAGACTTCTTTCACCTTTTGTCTTTTGAGCGGGATACCAAGTCCGTTCACATTCCAGCTTAAAATCTTCATTGAGAACTTGATTTGCCCTTTCCTTTCTTGGGGTTGTCGTAATAAATTGAGAAAGTCAACCTTTTTAACTCGTTTTCAAGTTTAACCTTCTTCCTTTGGTATGTCCTAAGTGATGTTGTCACCTTAACCTCCTTTCCAGATTTATCTCTCAGCATAAAGTTAAGAGATTCCAACAAGGCTTGTGGGTCTAGATTGTCCCTCTCACCCCCTAAGTGGTGAAGATGTATGACTTGTTCCCCTAGATCATTACCCTCCCCTATGGCAAAAGAAGATTTGAAGGGATCGGGGGAATGAAGGGATTCCGCTTGAGTAGTGTCGTTACGCACACAATTCCCTGCAAAACCACTACAACATACACTGGGAAAAGGGTTAGTATAGGTAGAGTGGGAAGAAGAGCAAAAACTATTGATTTGGAGAGGAAGGGAAGAAAGTAGAGGCGCCATTGGGGCATTAGCAGGACTCAAAGAATTATTGCAGGTCAATGACAAATTAGAAGGTCCTTGATTAGCTCCATCATCCTTATTTTGCAAGAAGAGCCAGTGAACGTCTTCCAGACTATCATCGAAATCCCCTAAGGGGTCTTCCTTATCATTAATTTGTTGCTCGATTTGTTGGATAAGAAGTCCATCGTCACTGTCAAAATCAGATAGCGAAAGATCATCTTCAGAGAAGTTCTCCTCCTCCCAACAGCATCTATTGCAAAGAAGCCTTTGAATCTAGCTATCGTCCTGTTCAGGTTATCATTGTCTACTGAGCCTTCTAACCTGCCCCTGGAGGCTTCAGAAGGACCAACCAGCATAACAGGGGACATCAATTGATCAAAAATAGACTTCCCAGTGGCCTTGCGTGTAGATTCATGTTCAGGGAGGGCAGCTGGAATGAGCCCAAGGACTTTTGTGGGTGTTTCGATGCTACCTGTCACAAGAACGGGGTCCACGGTCTTCCACCGCCAATGAACCGAGCTCCCAGCCATCATCCCTCGCTGGAGAAGATGAGGAGGAATGACGGGAAGCGCTGGGTGGCCGTTTAAGATCTCCAATGGGGTCTTCGGCACCCCAAGGTCCCCGTCGACCAATTCTGTGCAGGTCCGGTCGACATCCGCCACATGTAGCGATCTCGGCAAAGAAGGATGGGGTGTCGGGTCGCAATATTGCACAGGAACCCGAGAACGCACATCTTGGATCGGGTGTGCTCCGTGTGACCGGTCCACGTGTGCTGGTCTATGCTGTTGGGCCTTTTTGGCTCTCCATATCAAGGCCCTATTGGAAGCAGTTGGCCCAGTGTGCTTGAACAAGGGATAAAGCAACTTGCCCGAGGGATATTTGGGCCAAGTGGAGTAGGGGTGAGATTTCCTTCGAGGAAGGCCTTCCTTCACAGTGTGATTCCTCACTAAGGCCCAGCATACCTTCCTAACGCCATTAGGATACATCATAATCCTAAGGGACCTCGAAAAACCCAAGCCAGGAGCTTTCTTATCAAGGCCTTCCAAATTTCTAATACCCGTCACATCTTCCGCAGCTGACTTTCCTCTTCTGTGTCTATCACCAAATTCGAGGTCACCAAAGTCAGAGAGACCTTCCTTAATAGCCTCGTTGACAATGACGTTGGCAACCACTTTGTCCCTTCTTTTGAGCATATCAGAAAAGCTATTAGGAACATTGGGAGAGGCATCTTCGATTTGGTGCATTTCAAATCCCTTCTCCTCCTTCTTGCCCTTGACAACCTCTGCAAAAGTTCTGCTATCAGTCACAGCAGAGTAAGGATTCAAAGGTCCGCCTTCCACCAATAGCTTCGAGTTGTTTGCCCCTTCAGAGTGAACAAGGATATTCAATGCACGCCCAAAGGCACTCCAACCTCTTCCTCCCCCTCCCTTGGGGATAATAACAGAGGCTCGTTTTCCTCCAGAGGGAATTTTTGTAATAGCAAGAAAATAACCCTTACGGTTCTTCCCAATCTCTGCTAAGAAAATGGTTCCTCTTTCTCTGCATCTTTTAACCTCCAACCCCTTCCACTCTCCTGCTCCTAGAGAATGGATGATAGAGGATAGCCACCTCGCAGTTTCCCAACCCAGAGAAATGGAAAACAGGAAGCCTCTTCCTTTTTCAATGATAACAAGTTTTGGGACATCACCAAGGCGTTTCTTAACCAGATCAAAGGTTTTTGCTTCAATGGCAAACCTTTGAATCATCATGATGACAGTAACCAAAATAAAACAGAACTACCAAAGCACGGATTTAGACATTTACAATTTTGTTTACATGAATCTTGATAAATCCTTCAAAAACATATAATACAGTAATTACTTGAAGACATAAAATATGCTAATTGCTTGACATGCACTAATATGCATGTCAATATTCTTTTAACTAAGTAAATGTCAATACACTAACCCCATATCCTTTTGCATAATGGTCTGTCCACATGGCCACTCATGGACAACTTAATTATTTGACTCCATTAAACAAGCCTAAACAAAGTAACATTCTAGCATATTAATAAACAGTGACCCAGGTAAAGGAAATATAACATAGTATTGAGGGTTCAAATTCTCTACCAAATGTTTCAAAATTAATTAAAGCTTAACTTCTGTGACCATCAAACAATTCAAGTAAAGCAGGTTCATAAGCTACCAGAATAGATCAACCCATAAGCATATATGGTTCATGTCATGGGGGTGGGAGGGATCAAACTCTAAACCACTTGGTCATAGTTTCTAATACTATGTCAAGGACCAATTCAACCCAAAAGATTAAATTGTTAAGTCATGATTCTTGGACAAATTTATTATAACCTCTAACAGTCCATTTGATAAACCTCACCATCCAACAGACCATGCCACTAATAAACAGCCCACATAAAAACATCAATTCTATATCATTTCATTTAATACTTTGATATCAATTGACATTTTGACTGACACCCAAAATTAAATGATTAAACCATAACTGACAAACAGTAAGAACTTTTCCATCTAATCATTTCAAAAACACAAGAAACATTAGAGAACAAAACATACCGGCAGATATTTTGACGATTTCTTCATCACAGCCAGAGTGCTGCCAAGGCAACCTGAGCGCTGTTGAATAATGACATTCAATAATCAATCATCAGCTGAAGCACAAAAATAAAACAAGATATATTGCATAGACACAACATATCAACCAAAGTGTATATATACTGGTCAAAGGCTACTCATGTATATATATAGAATATACACACATGTGAAGTTGAGCTAATTTTCTTGCATTGTAGATGTGAAAATACCATACTAGATAAGACATTCACCTGAGCTAGGACCCATCCAACAAGCCAATCAATGTCACTTCTGTGATTGGATATGACAAGAGCATGCTCTTTACCTGGAAAATCCACAACAGAATCAGATTATTTAAAAGCACACAAATGTTGGGTACAGACATATTTCCTTTTTTAGTTCCCAGACACCCACTCGCATGCACAAGAGAATGAGAACAATGAGAAATTGGGGGGAATACCAAGCATCACATGCATGGGTCACCAAGAGACTTACCCATTAAACGAAAGGTTTCACGATCTGTGAATACTTGGACCTGGAGTCACAAGGTTTTAAAAAAAAAAAATAGATTATTCCTAATCCTACAATACAAAATATTAAGCCGCAGCTCACAAATGATATCTAATACATAACAAAATTCATTTCTTTAATAAAATCAGGTTTTCATATTTGCCACAAGCTTCAAAGTTCAAAGGAGTTATATTCTTCCTTTACTTCCATAAATCATGGATTAAAGAATATCAATCAACCACCTATGCAATTCAGCATCCATTTAGGAGAACTAATTCAAAAGGAGCAGCATAGAGAATGATTCAATGACCTAATCTTTCCATGGCCCAAAGATTTTAGTCTAACAGTACGACTTATAACAAAATCCTAGATTTCCACATATTATTGAAGAATTGGCCACAAGCTATAATGTATTAATCGTTGGATTGGTAATGTTATGCAGACCCATAATCTTACTACCTTACTACCACTCCCTCCTTCCAAGGAGAAGCAAGTGCTGATAAGGTAAAAATGTCTTTGAGCCATTACATACTCACCACCAGGAAAAACAATTTTAGAGCCATAACTAGTATAAAGCAAGCAAAAGTGCAAAACAAGAATATATACTCAGCATGAATAGTGGAATACAATGTAACAGACAACTATGTGATTACTGGTTAAATACCTTAACTCCTGCCCACCAATCAATTAGCCATACTAGTTCCAGCCACAACAATTCTGCCACTACCCTATTGATCCGTCTATACAAATTCTTTGACAGTGGCCGTACAAGGACATAGCATGTTGCCTGAGACAATGGAATTCAATAAATCAAATTGATCATCCAATGAAAGTAACTCGATCTTTCATACATTTTTTTTCCACTTATGGCATAAATACTATGTGTTTCTTATTAAATTCTCACAAACTATTTAAGGTTTGATTGAATCAAGAGAACACATAAGAATCTTAAAGTTATGCACTTGGTTTGTGTTCATTGTAAACAGAGTGGTGAATTTTTTATAAAGCTCTTCCAATACACCGGTAGACAATTTCTTCATATTATGCAATGAGTTCTAAGAACAATCAAATAGTTCTCATATGCTCACAGTAAATGGGAATCAAGAAAATGAATATAAGGCCTCCCTTTAGGATTTATGATAACAAAAACAATTTTACACTATAGTTGTAATGTATTACCCTATCCCTTCATGTTATGCATTGCCAGATATTCATTTAATATTGATAAGCAACGGACATAGTTTTTTTTCTTTTTGATCGAAAAAGAAATGTTATTAAGGAAGAGAGAAGGATACAAAGAACAAAGAAAACAAAACAACAAAAGGAGGACTAGATATCCTCCTAAAAAAAAAAAGGTATCCATCCCCAATACATATTACTTCAATTGCTAAATTAAATTCGAAGTTTATCATTCATATGGAATGCTGAATTTAAGGATAAACAAGAAAAAGATGAAGTCCTCAAATCTATGTCTATGCTTAATGATGCCAGTCACAATCTGGCTAGGGTTCAGGCTGGTTAATCAAAACATAGAAGGCCGAGGAGTTAAAAAAAGGGAAAAAAAAAAATCAATTATGACAATAATTGCAAGGGTTTGTGGCTTTGTGCATTTGGACAGTGGAGGCACATAAAGTAGCTAAGTTCCATCTTGATAAGCAACCTTCCTAGGCCCATGCTGGATTTTGTCAGGAATTATGGGAGGCAATTTAGACTTGTGTGTTACAACATTGAATCCATTTGGAGCAAGTAGATAATGGATGAAACATTTTGGTGGCTAAAGTTAAATTGAGAAATAACTATGAACGCTTTGAGGCACACAAAATCTAAAAACAAGGGACAATCCTACACTACCCAAAGTGTTTAATTGAAAGCTCCAATCAGCGGTACACTCTCTTCCTTTCGCGGATTGGCAACAAAGGAGAAGTTACAGAGCGTGAGATACTTCAATTCCATTGTTTTCCAACAGCCAAGAAACTATGGTTCAAAGGGAGAGGAAGTAAGACAAATAATGCTCGTTGCATATACCAGAAGAGGAGAGAAGGGTACAAGAGCAGAGAGATAGAGAGAGGACGTCTGATGCTAAACGAAGTGAAACAGCTGATCAAATATACATGCATGCTCGAAAATTACTCCTGGAAAACAAACCTCGTCAATAGACCACATAAAAAGCATTTTATTTATTTATTTATTTATTTATTTATTTTTATTCATAAAATCACTACACATAGCAAACCCATCTAGCTAAGATGATCGTACTCCAGTAAATACAACAAACAAAAAAAAAATACCGTAATCAGCAAAACGTATGAGCAAAGAAAGTTGAAAACGCAGGAATGTGCCCAAAAAAAAGTATCAACTACAGCTTTGAAAAGGACAAAGCAATCAATTGAAAAGGCATAAATCAATTAACAGGAAATGAACTTAAAAATAGAAATAAATTATAAGAGGGATGTTCACACGAACTGGGGAACAACGAAAGAAAGAAGAGGACAAGGTACCTGAATAAGATTAACAACGAGGCCCGAGGCAAAGAAGAGCAGACCCAATGGCACGATGACAGCTGCTGCCGCAACAGCCATGGCCACACACAGACACGCACGCCCGGCTTTCCTAGAGAAGAAAGAGAGATTCAGAAAAAGGAAAGGACCAGGGAGAAAGAAGCATAGATATAAAACGACGTAATTAGATTCGGTTTAAGGGTGGGAATGGCCTAGCTTCTGACTTGCGTTCCGCGAAAGAGAAAAGTGACATTAATTAATAATTATTGATCTCTCAATCCCACTGCCCCTTGACGCGTGGGCACGATTAAATTTACAGCACGCTCTATTTGCTAGAAGAGGAAACGGTGCGTTTGACTCTATCCCTTACTAGAAAGAGGAAGAACTGTTTCCTTTTCACTTCACCCATTATCTGTGATATATATATATATATATATATATATATATATGTGTGTGCGCGCGCGTGTGTATTATTTAGTTGGTGTTCATAATTTACATTAATTTTTAATTAGATTTATATTTTGACAGTCTTAATTAATTTTTTATAATTATTAAACAAACATAAACGTTTAGTAAGCATAAGAATCTAAATAAAAATTTAAATATTTTAAATATTTAATTAAAATTTGATATAAATTGTAAGAGTCAACTAAATATTTTTTTTTAATCTTTTTGTCTGCTCCTCAATGGGTGGGATCCCATTCATATCTGCGTGTTGTGTGGTTCACTTTAAAGTACTAGCCTACTAGGTCCTTCTGGTTCTGTTGCTTTGAGTACTTTTTTTTAAAAAACACACACAACACACATTTTTATAATTTAGAATATCTTTTTTTTAAGTGCAGCTGTATATGTTTTTCTAAAACATACTCTCTGCAATTAATGGTATCAACTGCAGAGGACAATTTTACGTTGAGGTTATTGATCAAACAGTTATGATTGAAATGATAAAAAAAATTTTGTCCTTTTCTTTAAATTTTTTTTTTAATCGTAGTCATTGGACTTTAATGTAAAACTGTTATCTATCATTGGCAACACCAACTACAAATTATCTGTTCTCATTTTTTTTTCATGTGTCTTATTACAGTGTTTGAACACACATGCCATAAGCTGCATGTCATATGTCGTAGAGAAGGACACTCACAGGGTGTTTTGTGGTTTTTTTAATATGAAATAGTATTTTTGGTGCGGTAAATTGTCAAAAATAATTTATTTGTCAAACAGTTACTCAAATGATAGCATGATAAATCGTTAAGAACCAAAACAGTGTATTATTCGAGGAAAAAAAAAGTAGATAGTTCGTTAATAGGATTTTGATAAATAATGATAAGCAAAAGTACCTTAAACTTAGACCAAGTCCAAATTTTATTTCAACTTTTTTTTTTAATTTTTTCCCCACATCTTTTTAATTAATTTCAATCTTATTTTTAAACTCAAAACTGTCTAAATTATTAATCATAAACACTAATATAGCCTCATTCATTATATATAACAATGCCAACTTATCTAGTTATTCACTGACATTGTATATATACATTTGAAATTACAAATTTGTCCTTATATTCTTCATTTTTAGTTTTGTGTCTCTCGAAAAAACTAGGTTTATAATTTAGAAGCTGCTTCCTTCAAGAGCCTAGAGGAATCAGTTCCCTCCAAGCTTTTATCTAAAACGTTAGATGAGATCATTTAACAACTCATATTAATTTTGTGCTTTTTTCTAATTGCATGATTAATTTTTTAAAAATGAAAATGTACAATATTATATTTGTTAAAATTAATCATGTAATTTAAAAAAAAAGCAAAAAAATTAATTTGAACCGTTAGATGAGATCGATCAAGGCCTAGAGGAATTGTTACCACCCAGCCCTAGAGGGATGCGACTTCCCTTTCGCTCTCCCTCTTTTTCTTGGAAATGGCTTCCCTTTAGGGCTTAGAGGAAATAGTTCTGGATCGTTAGATGAGATCATCCAACGGTTCATATTTGTAATATTCCAAGAATTTATATGAATATTTAAAGTCTAATTTGAAGTTTAGTGAAAAATTTAATTACGTGGAAAATGTGCTTTTTGAATTAGTGAAGAAAATCTGGAAATAGAAATTTTAATTTTTAATTTAGGAAATTTTTACAAATTCTCAAGGACTAAAGTGAAAAGAAAAGAAAATATGGATTACTTTTGAGAAATGACCAAATAGGAACATGAGAGAAAGAATAAAGCTTATGAGAATTAATTATGAGTCTGGTACCGAAAAGATGATGGATTCGAGGTTAAAGTGGTATTTGAGACATCGAGAGGGATTAAAGTGAACAAATACGGGATTTTGGAATTTTAATAAAAATGGGATGTGATGAGGTGTATTTTTTGGGAGTCTATTGGGTGCCCTAAGTATAATCAGGCTTTTTCAATTCCCTTGCAAGTCCTAGATAAGATGGTTGCCAAAGGGACTAAATTGAAAAGAAAATGAGTGGGGCCCACACATACACACTTAAACATTCATCATTCTCTCTTATTCATTTTTCTATATTCCTCCCGTAGCTCTCGGCCAAGGACTCCAAATTTCTCTTCTTCACCTCCATCCATGCCAAATGCTTAAGGAATAAAGCCTTAGAAGCTAGGAGGATTGGTAAGTTGATGTTATTATTATTCTTCTTCTTCTTATTACAAGATCAAATCCTTGGTTATCATTTTGCAAAATTTTTGTAGAATATTTTAATGGATAAATTTAAGTGTGGATGTTAATCTAAAACATTCCTAAGTGGTTTATGATGTTATTAGAACAAGAAATTTGAAGAAAACTAGGAGAAATTTGTAGAATTTGGATATTTGAAAAAAAAAGTTAGTGTTCTTGATGAAAATTTGAGATTTGAGCTTGGATTGTTGCTAAAAATTGGGGGTTTTAGTGTTAAAACACTCCTTAGACATTAAGGATGAAAACCCATGGAAGAAATCAAAAGAAATGTTTTTTTAGACGTGATTTTAGGATTTTTGGATGAAGAACACGAAGAACATCCGAAAATTTTCCCCAAAAATTACTGTTCATCAGAAAATTTTTTGTTCAGATTTTCTCGGCTACTGTAGCATTGACTCGGTCAACGTTATTGTAGCTACGTTGACCATTGACCGTTACTGTAGCATCATTTTTTTTTTAATATCGTTGAAAAGCTCTTTGAGTCTAGTTTCCAATGGTATAAGTTTCATCTGGATATTCATTACCAGTTAGGAGTTATGATTTGAGAAGTAAGTGAAGGTCGGGAATAATGGTAGGAAATTCCTCTATTTCGTAGCCCTGATGATTTTTATCTGGTTACAATAGGAATGGTCAAGGCACAAGGTGGGAGTGCCGAGAACATGAAATCCAGGTGAGTGGAATTTATACTTCCTAGGACTAAATCTTTTCTTTAAAGTTCTTGGCATCATAGTGAGAGCATGTAGTGTATCTTAGTGTGAAGGCAGTGATGGTTAACTTATATATTGATATTCATTATGATTTGAGATTTTCTTGCATAAGTTACATTCGTGCGCACTTTCTAGAATTAGAGAATTGTGTTCTCGAATAGATTGATATGGATATATCTATATATAAACACCATTATATGAATGTTGCGTGAAGAAGACACGAATACCATTGTGAGGACTTGTAAATACAAATGAGCTTCTATGTTTGAGATGTGATTTAAAAGATAAATTCTGTGAACAGTGAATGATTGTATACACATTGATGAAATTGTGATTAAGTATGGAAAGTAGTATGAGTTATGTTGTGATGAAACTTGTAAATGATTATGAGTTATTTATGATTGTGATTGTGTATGTAATCGGAATGAATGGAAAGGCATGGTGGTGTACCCCATGGAGAAATCTACATGAAGCTATAAGGGTGGAGAATATACATGGAGCGATAAGGGTGGATGCGGCGGGGGCCACGGGCAACGATCCAGAGGTATCCTGGACGACCCGGTTGATACGGGAAATGTGTGAAATTGATTTCACTGTTTGCTGTTGTGAATTATTTGAATTATGTTGAAATGTATTTGATTTACTTGGATATTGTTGTGAAGTATTATGAATTATATTATATTATATTATGATCGATTACGTATGATTGCTGTATGTTATCATTATGATGCATGATATTTTTTTGTCATAGTGTTGTGTTGTCTGCTCACTGGGCACGTGGTTTGCTCATACCCCTCTTATTAACATTTTTTTCAGAGTTGACAGCTGAAGGTAAATATCTGTACAAGGAATTATGGATCCTTAGCCCATGATTACCTTTTCATTTGTTCAGGATAAAGGTATAATAGTTAAGTCTTATTCTAAGTTGTATAAATCTAAAAATCTCTGTAATCGGATAGGTTCATTCAGTGATGTAATGTGAATGACTGTAGTGTGTATAGAGAACTCGATTTGGTTGCATGAAAAAGAATGGTATGATGCTTAAGAGAAAGATAGGCTTACGGAGATGAAATGAAATTCATTTTCCGTGCCGGTCACGTGCTCAGATTTTGGGACGTGACAATATTAATCTTACGTTTTTTCTCTTTTTTAAAATGCATGATTAATTTTAACAAGCCAATCTTTTTTTATTATTTTTTTAAAATTAATCATACCATTTTTAAAAAAAACATAAGATTATTTTTTTAAAATTAATCATACCATTTTTAAAAAAAACATAAGATTAATCTGGACTTGGAAGGAAGCCTTTTCCCTATAATTCATCATGTAATCGAAGGACAGAGGGATGGCGACTATCTCAGCAAAGAATGACACGTAAATCATCGTAGTTAGAGACGATAGTTTTGTTTGTTGTAACAATGACAACTTTAGCCATAAATCCAACAAGCTTAAAGTGAGGAGTCTAAAGTTTGCATCTATAAGTGGAGTTCTAATTGCTCCAAATCCAATTTTGCACCTCATCGTCCATCTGAGCAAAAATCTACCCCATTGCAGATTTTCATTCCAAATCTTCGCAAGCTCTTCCAATTTCTTCCTTCGATATCTCATGTAAGTGTAACCTAACTTCACAACTCGTCACTATGTATTGAAACAAATCAAAACCAACAACAATAACAATAACGCCTTATCCTACTAGATGGGGTTAGCTACATGGATCGCACGATACCACTGAGCTCTATCAATGACTAACTTTTTAGGTATATCATTTATCAAAAGATCTTGTTCAATGACTTCTCTAAGTGTACTTCTTGATCTTCCTCAACCTTTTTTACAAAACTTTATACCATATGCTCAACTCTCCTTACTAGTGCCACCAACAATCTTCTTTGAACATGTCCAAATCACCTTAAACGATTTTCTACCATTTTTTCCTCAATAGGTGTCACTCTAATTCTACTTTGTATAGAATAATTATGGATCATATCTCATCTTGTATAACCATACATCCATTGCAACATCTTCATCTCCGCTACCCCAATTTTTTGTTCATGTTGTCCTTTTACCACTCAACATTCACTTTCATATAAAATTGTCGATCTTATAATAGTATGATAAAACTTCCTTATGAGCTTATCAAGTATTTGATCACAAACAACTCTTGATGTCTTTCTCCATTTCAACTACCGAGCTTGTATCCTATGTGCCACAACTCCAATAATTTCGCTGTCATCTTGTATAACTGATTACACATACCTAAACTTTGACATTTGTGATATAACTTAATCTCCAATTTTAACCTCCAATTTATTTTTAGCTTGTTGCTTGTTAAACTTACATTGCATATATTCTGTCTTACTCCTGCTCAGATGAAAACCCTTTTGTCCCAAAGTACCTCTCTATAACTTGAGTTTAGAGTTAATCTCTTCCCTTGACCCTGCCATGAGAACAATATCATCTGCAAAAAGTATGCATTTGGAAATTTCTTCTTAAATGTGTTATGTCAGAACTTCTAAAACTATGTCAAATAAATAAGGGCTCAAAGATGATTCCTGATGCAAGCTAATCTTAATAGGGAAGTCTCTTATCTCCCCTCTAGACATTCTCACACTAGTTGTAGTCCTCTCATATATATATTTTATAGCTCTAATATACACAACCTGAACACTTTTCTTCTCTATAGCTTTTCACAGCACTTTTTTTGTGCTTTTTCCATATCAATAAAAGCTATATGCAAGTCTTTTTGTTTACTTTGATACCTTTGCATCAACCCTCTTAGTAGATAAATAACTTCCATAGTAGGCCACCCCGACATGAATCCAAATTAATTCTCAGAAATACTTGTCTTAATTTTTAACCTACGTTCAATCACTCTTTCCCATAATTTCATAGTATGACTTATAAGCTTAATCTCTCGGTAGTTTACGCAGTTCTAAATATTCCCTTTATTTTTGTATATATGCACTAAAGTGCTTCTTCTCTATTCCTCAGGCATTTTCTTGGACCTTAAAATCTCATTAAAAAGTTTAGTTAGCTAGATAATACCCTCCTTCCTAACACTTCTAAACTTCAATAGGAACACCATCTGAACCAACTGCTTTACCATTATTTATTCTTCTAAGAGCTTCTTTGACCACGTCAACCTTAAACCTACGATAATATGCCAAATTTTGCTCACTCTCCAAGGTTGTTAAATCTTCCATATCATTAGATAATCCTACTCCGTCATTAAAGAGCTTGTGAAAGTAACCATGCCATCTATTTTTAATATCTCCATCTGTATCCAAAATTTTTCTTTCTTCATCCTTAACATATCTTGCTTAATCCAAATCTCTAGATTTCCTTTTTTTATTCTTCGCAATCTTGTAAATCTTTCATTCCCCATTTTTCGTTCCTAAGTCATTGTAAAACTCTTCAAACACTTTAGATCGTGCTTCACTTACTACTTTTTTAGTCTTCTTATTAGCCTTTCGATACTTTTCCCAATTTTTCGTGTTATTGCACAAATGTATAGCTCTCATTCCATGACCAAAATTCCTTATCTCTTTGTCCAAAACCGTTTAATTCTCCCAAAAGTACTTTAGCAACCTTTCTAACTGTAACACCTAATTTTGTTCACAATATTATAATTTCTTTCTTCTTTTTGTAAAAAATACATAAAAATAAAAAGGCAAAAAATAATAAAAAATAACAAAATAATAATAATAAAGAAAATATTAAAAAATAATAAAATAATTAAAGTCCAAAATGTTCCATTTTTTCATACACATGTTGGCTTCCTTCCTTCACATGCATGGTCAGTAATCTCCAGTCAAAGTACTTTTGCCATGTCTTTTCCTTTTTTTTCTTTTTTTCAAATGGCAATCCTTACTAATGGTCAGGGAAAGAATATAAAGATAAAGTATCAGCTACATGATTTGGGAGTTTTTTCAGTAACACAATCATTTTGCACCCCCATCTTCATGCTATAAATAAAGGGCCCTCCTTCCCTTTACAGGACATCAGCTATGAGAGCATACGAACAGCCTAAACAGAGAGAAAAAGAGTGTAGCTGAGAAAGAGGGAACAAAATGCATGCTTTATTTTTTACATAAAGCCGAGAATGATTTACCATTCTTTAGGGTGTTTATAAAGGAGGAAATCTGCAAGGGAATACTCATAAACCTTCCAGGTAAATTGATGAGCAAAATTTTTGATTAAAGGAGGAAGTTTCAGCCATCAAATAAGCTCAAAACCGTAAGGAGTGCAGTAAATCCAAAAAACCCAGCAACCGTGAAGGCAAGTTGATTTCTTTCATGCATTCATCTTTTTTTAGGTAGAGTTAGTTCCGTACACCATAACTTAAACTCTGGAGCTTAAAAGAAGATCAAAACAGAACCAAAAAAACTAGAAAAATCATAGACATAAGTAAAGTGACATGATGAACTGTGAAAGCATGGAAATTTCCAAGAACTTGGTTTTAATTTTTTTTCCCCTTACTATGGATTGAAATGACTAAAAATGACCCAAAAACATCAGATTTGGAAAGAAAGACTGAGACCTAGACGTGATTCATGTAAAACAGGGACCAAACGACAAGAATTCAAAAGTTTACAGGGGCTGATTTAATTCAAAAATAAAACATTTTCTGGACCGAGAGACCTATATGAAGACAACTGTGATATCAGATCAAGCAAAAGAACAAAGAAAAAAATTTCACATAGGGACCTGGATGAAAAGACAGAAAAATGTGCATATATATTGATCAACACACATATTTATCTTTTTCTTTTTTTTAATGTGCTTTACATAAATATGTATAGGTGTGCCTCATATATATATATATATATATATGAACAGGTTTAATTTTCTGTGCATATTTTATGTAAATATGTATATGAGTGTGTATATATATTTGTATTTTCATGCATATTATTTCTTTTACTTATTTTTTTAATTTATGTATTTTACCTAAATAGATATATGTGTGTAATTTTATTTGTGTATATTTTATCTTTTCTCAAAATCAAAAAATTCAAAAATATTTTCCTTTAACTTCATTTTGAATATATTTTAAAAAAATCCAAAATATGCTATCATTAAAATTATTCTTTCAAAAATCCAAAAAAAAATGTTTCCTTTGTTTTCATTTCCATTCAAAAAATCTAAAAAAAAACATGTTTCTTTGTTTTCATTTTCAAGATAAATCCATAAATCCAATAAATCTATTTTTCTTTGTTTTTATTTTCAAGCTAATTTTAAAAAATTCAAAAATATGCTTTCATTAAAATTATTCTTTCAAATTCCCAAAAAAAAATATTTAAAGCTCAAAAATCCAAAAAATGTTTATTTCAATTTCTTTCTAAATATCCTCAAAAGAAAAAATCTAAAAAATCAAAAAGCCTTTAAAATGGGAAGAGTCAAAAATCAAAATTTGTTCTCATAAATTCAAACACAATCACAACTCTTCAACCTCGTTTGATTTATAAAAATAATTAATTTTGAACCTCTTTGGTTCTTCCTGCCAAAAATTTTAGTTTTTCCTCTGACCCTTGCGGTATTTTAGATAACAAACTATGTGGACTTTGATCCCGACCGATAGGTACGTAGAACCTAGGCTTTGCCTAGTCAAGTCCACCCTTGTACATATTTTCATTTGTTTTAATGCTTTTCTTTCTTATGTGTTCAAGTGACTGATGAGGGTAATTTAAGGTAAATACGAAATAATTGCTCACTTCCTAAATCAGATGTATATGGTGCCTAACACCTTACCTATGCGGTTCAATCATTTTTCTCAAAATACAGACCATCAAATTCAAAGGTTTTTCCAAGGTTTTCCCAACAAGTTAAACTTTGGTGGCAGCTCCTAATAAAATTAGTTTTCAATTCTGAAATTCGATTTTATATACATTTTTTTAAAAGAAACGCCAGCCGGTCACATTTCGAGTGTGACACTAACCCTTTTAGCTATCTCATCCCACATGATATTATCATTTTTTTGTAACTCCCAGGATCCTTCCCCCAACAATTTCCTCTTGAAAGTTTGTTGATTATCCCCCTTTAGTTGCCACCACTAGATCCTTGGGTTCATCACCTGTTGATACTTTTGTTTCCAACCAGTAATAAGCACATCAAAGACCAAAACCCTATGTTGAGTTGCCACGGGTACCCCAGGCATTACTTTACAATTTTGACAAATTCTTCTATCTGGATTCCTTACCAAAAAGAAGTCAATCTGTGATCTTGAGGCTCCACTCTTATAAGTGATTAAATGCTCCTCTCTCTTCTTGAAGCAGGTGTTGACAACCTTAAAATTATAAGCCATGAAAAATCAAGTATAGACTTTCCTTCCTCATTAAGCTCCCTAAAACCAAAACCACTATGAACCATCGCATACTATCCTGCTTCTTTCCTTACGTGGCCATTAAGGTTCCCCCAATGAAAATCTTCTCTTCTAAAGGTATGCCTCTAACCAACCCCTCCAAATCTTCACAAAACTTTTCTATAAGATATGCATCTGTCCCTACTTAGGGTGTATAGGCACTCATGATATAGATAGTATCCATTACAATAATCATTCTTAAGGATAGAATCATATCCTCAATACTTTTTACCTCCACCACATTCGGCGTATATTCCTTGTCGACCATAATACCTACCTCATTCTGTGCCCTTACTTTTCTCGTGTACCAAAACTTAAAATCTGAACAATCAAACTTCTTAGCCTTTTCTCTAACCCATTTAATCAAACCAAAAACTAAAAATTGGATTGACTTATAAATCACAGAGAGATGAGTAACTTCAATGGATCGAGCATTTACATGAGAGCAACCATGGTCATCAAACACACTGAAATAGTGAAACTCCTTCCAATTTTGACCAATCATGACCATTCAATTTACATTAATTTAGCAATTCACAATGTATACGTGGCCTTTTCTATTTGGAATTTTGATTATACCTTGCTTTTTTTTTTTTAAAGTGTGAAGGCACTTCTAACTTCTCTTTTTTGTCTCTCTTCTTTTATTTTTAAGTATTGTTAATTTTTTTCATAATTATTTATTATATTTATGTCATATAAATAATGCATGCTATTTATTTAAATTTTTTTTTCATTTTTTTATTTTTTGTTTTTTTACAAAAATAGTTTTTTGTTTTTTTTCATTTTTTTATTTTTTGTTTTTTTTTAAAATAGTTTTTTGTTTTTAATAACTGTCCTTAGCTGTTTATATGTTATTTTGATTATCTGATTACCGAAATAGAATGTAAACTGTGAAGAATACATGTCTAGGAAAGTTCTGGCTAAGGAAAGACCTGGTTTTTAAGTGTGTCCAGTGTGACCCTCCACTCTTTCCTGGGAACTTACCTGGTGTACTCTTTTACAGATTGTATTCTCTATTTTTTGTATGAATAGTAATCGTATGAATAGTGACCGTACGTATGAATAGTGACCGTATGAATAGTAATCGTATATATAAACAGTAACCGTACGTATGAACAATATCTGTATGAAAACAATCCTAACTTGTTTTCTCTAATCTTTCATGAAAATCTCTGTAGCGGAATACTGAAATTCATCTGTGTACTCTTGTCTGTAACGACTTAGAGAAGCGATATTCGTACGGAATCCAGGTGAGTGAAACGACCCCGTTTTAATAGAGTTTTAGCATTATTGGTGATAAAAAGTATGTCGTAGGACACTCCCAAGATTCATAGGGGGAAATTGGATTCAGAATGACGAATCTAATGAGATAATTAATCCAGAAGTATGGATAAGACGAAACAAGAATTTCATGATGATGTGAAGTTTGAATCTTTTCAAAAACGGATTAATTGTTATCTTGATATGTAAATCTATAATATAGTTATATACTATACCTGTTATATGGATGAATATTATATTGAGCTTCTGATTATGATATGAAATACTGTGCTATTGATTGTGATTGAGCGGGACAGTACCCCCTCTCACGGCAAGGTAGAAAACCCGGTTGACAGGGTGTCTTGACCAATGAGTGTGGAGACAACGATTCCCTCAGTAGGGATATAGCCCGGATTGGTGATAAATCCGTGAGGCGCCCTAGCTAAGAGGATGAGGTTGTGCGTCATGGCGGAAATATACATAATTGGTGAGCCGGCCTGTGTGCGCTCTCCGGGATATATTGCCATTGACGAGTACTAGTAACGTTTGTTGAATTGGATGAATTTTTATCTTCTTGTATGTAAAAGGATGATGTTGTGCGTCATGGCGGAAATATACATAATTGGTGAGCCGGCCTGTGTGCGCTCTCTGGGATATATTGCCATTGACGAGTACTAGTAACATTTGTTGAATTGGATGAATTTTTATCTTCTGTCTATTGGTTGAGTATGAGCCTTCGGATATGCTTGCATGACTGGTAATGTATTTGAATTTTATTAACGCGAGGCCGATTCGCTCATTGAGTTTAAAAGCTCACACTGTTTGTACAACCTTTTTGTTCAGATCAGGTTGCCAGCGAAGAATATCTGCTAGAGGAGTAGATCACTTTGGACCTTCCCGTTGTCGGGTAGACCCCTCTTTTGTTATAGATTATGTTGCTCTGTAATTGTCTAGGACATCTAGGTCAGGGGTTTGGCATTTGGTTTGTATGTCAGCATAATAATGTATTTTATATTGAGAATCTATTATTATGTGCAAATCATCTCTATGAATTTCAAATAAGAAAATTTGATATATTCTTCAGGAATGGTTATTTTGATAATGACTAAACTCATGGGT
The DNA here is from genome assembly GCA_037074585.1 of Biancaea sappan. Classification (NCBI taxonomy): domain Eukaryota; kingdom Viridiplantae; phylum Streptophyta; class Magnoliopsida; order Fabales; family Fabaceae; genus Biancaea; species Biancaea sappan. Next base: position 34,213,839 of record CM073492.1, read on the forward strand.
AGAATTTATCGAAAGGCTTACAGTGATGGGATATTTATCATTGTGCCGGTCATGTGCCCAGAAAACGGGTCGTGACAAATAATAATAACAATAATAATAAAATGAAGAAGAAGAAGAAGTTGTCAAACTTCTTCAGACAATCAAACAGGGCATCTAAAAAAAAGAAGCAGAGATGGTCTTCATGGAACACTTGTTGGAGCAATACTTGAAAAATAAGAATAAACACAAAAAATAGAGGCATTTGAAGGTTAGAGTCAAAATATAATTCATGTGCTATTGAGCTGAGGTTTGAGTATTTCAACTTTCTTTAAGCTAATTTTTACGTCTCCCACGGGTTAACTTTGCTATATTTCTTGGTGTAGTGGTACTCAGACGTATTACCTCCAAGATACAACAGTTCATGACTCGTCTATTTGTTTGCTACCTCTGCATGTAAAAAGTAAACCAGACTCACTTTCTTCAGCACATTCTCTACCCAAAATATTATACAAGTATATATCTCATACATATTTTTATTCCATCTCATATATAGATATATACACTCATCTATATATTTTGCAAGACATCTTTTCATCCTCTCTTACTATGTATTACACCAAGGCACACAAATATGTATAGTGATTAGTTGGGTTCCCATAATTCTTCCTATTGCCAAAGATGTTGGATACAATTACATGAATATTAAAGCATTGAAACCATTTAATTGAGAATAATCTTAACGTGCAGGAGATATGAATGAAGAATTTATCATTCCAACAACGTTCATTATCCTTATGACAATAAAATAGAAATGGCATCCAAAGTTATATAGCAAACAGTAAGAATGAGTGTTTAAGTGTATTTAATTTTAATATATATATTTATTAATATTTTATAATAATAAATTCCAACAATCCCCCACTTATTATTATAAAATAGCACACAATATATACACTTTGGGTAGAGGTAGATTATTATACATAATATAGGTAACTAAATTTGCCTTGAACCTACACTTAGCAAAAATATATTTTCTGATCCAGAGACATAATGGTAATTTGCCTTGAACTATGACTGCTTAAGGGAAACAAAATATATATCATGCACATAACAACAAGATATATATCATGCACATAATAACCTAGGTGCAAATTTGAGCCCTTGTTGGCACGGTTATACGGCCTTGTGCCTTATCCTGTTTCTTAAATGTGTTTTGAGAATACGCCCTGTATATTCTTTTATAGGAGCGGCCTCTCTCCTCCACTTCAAATAGGTGAATTCTGTCAAGAATGTTCTTGCAATTTAGACGCCCAACTATTATAGAGCTACAGATTTCATACCTCACATATTCACTACAGGAAAATACACTGATACTATAGGGACGAATTTAAGAGTTTAAACTCTTATAACATGTGCATCCAAACAAACAACCTTATGATTCGTTTTTTCCTTTAAACCAAGTTCTTATGATCTCTAATCAAAAGATAGGTATCCTCATAGGCTACTTTTAATCCTATGGGCTTGATATTCGTCTTCTCGATGTCTCTAGATTCTTTGAATATAACTATAGTTTTAGAAAATCTCAAAATTCAAAGAGTCTAGATAAGACAATATTCATGACAACAAATAATGTCAAATTATTATAGATAGGTATTCAGTTACATGAAATATATTCAAATATATATTCTTCCACCACATAATAATTTTCTTCATGAGCACACAATCATTTAAGAAACTTTCTCAAATTTAATTTTGTGACCAAAATTCTCAACACCATTGTACCTTATTGTACAATAGGAGTGTTCTTATATAATAGCATAAAAATATGCTTCCTCAAATTTTATATATGGCATATATGATCATCTCAAATTTTCAATGAGATGATATTCTTAATTAAAATATATATGCTAAAAATCACAAAATATATGATCACACATTCACAATAAAATTAGTTCCAAAATGATTTGTGCAATTCAAAATGTTGCATATATAGCAATAAAAATTATTGTCTAATTTTGTTGAAATCATTTTTGGATATCTACAAAATTATGTACCTCCACTATTTATGGGTATTATGCCTTTTTCACAAGAATTTAAACTTTTTTTTTGTTCACCCAAAATATAATATTCTTGTGAAACTATTTAAAAATCACATATATGTAGAATCACAATTTATATAAAGTGAATTTTCTCAAAATTCACAATTTCTTTTGTATGCATACATGTCATCAAATATCTAAATTAGATATAAATAATTTTCACAAATTAAAGTACTTTCCACAAAGTTCAATTTTCCACATGGCTTTATAAAACCCACAATAGTAGAATTAAAAAATTTCACAAAGTACATTTTATTTTTATATGGCTTTATATAGCCCACAATAGTAGAATTAAACACAAAATTCTACTAACATATTTTTTTTAATTCTCTTGACCATTGGCCAAGAATTGAAATGTAGAATTAAAAATAAATTCTCAAAGTGAAAATTCATATTTCACATAGCTTTAGAAAGCTTACAATAATATGACCATAAAACTTTAATTTAGAATTTCAAAAGATTCCACAAACACAATTTTCAACATTAAAATGTTGAATACTTATTCACATATAAGCTTTAAGAAAGCCTTTTCATATTATCAATAGTTATGTCAATAGAAATTTATACGATATATTCAATACTTAAATACTAAACCTATAAAATTTCTATTAAGCCACAACAATATTAATTATTGACCATAAAATATTTTTATCAAAATTTGTATATTTTTATAACATCGTTACACCCCCCACTTGTTATTATAAAATAATACCCAATTTTTTTTCCTTCTTGCCCCCACTATTAATAAATATTCTCAAAAAAGAGAAATTAAAATAGTGACACATACCTTATGGTATAGGGAGAAGAAAGCACTGTTTCATAAATTTGCTTCATGAGCAAAAATTGATGATTTGATGACCACTCAAAATTACAACTCAAAAAATTATGAGTTGTGCTCATTAAAAAAAACCATATAGTTAAATTCCAAAACTCATAAAAATTATGAATTATATTAAAAAAAATATTCCACCAAAAATACTTATGCAATTTCTTGTAAAATAAATTCACAACTCCACATAGCAAATCGAAAATAGTTTCATTGATTTACTCAAATTGTGAATCACAAAATTTCTTCTTCGAGAAATTTCACAATTGAGAATAACCCATAAAAATGATTTTTCAAAACCTTCCTTCACCATTCTTATTTTTCATTTGTTGCTTTCGTGGGAATCAACATGAAAAATTACCTCAAAATTATTGAGATACTTAGATCTCAGCCCAGTACCACGTGAATTATACTTTTACTCTAACATTCAAAATAAGAGTATATATAAAGTGTATGGTAAAGTAAAGATTGGACGGATGGAAAAAGGGCATGGCTGATAATGCCCCACCCGTCGAATAGAGAGACTTCTAGAGGACATTTCAGGATCAGTTTATCCTGAGGAGCTTGCTAGAGGCAAGGATGCTGGATTTCGAGATGCTCCGGCAGGGGACTCGGATCGTCAACCAGTACAATGCCTTGTTCGTGAGTTTATTATTCTCCTCACATGGCCTTGGACAAGGAAGAAAAGATCCGGCATTTTGTGGAAGGCTTACGGGACTCCCTGTTTTTAGAGGTAAAAATCTTTTAAGAACCAGACTCCCCTAATTTAAGCTATATAAGTGTGGAAAGATGATAATATGTGAATCTCTCTTTGGATTTTTTTAATTAGGTGGGAGCCCAGATGCAGACTTTCCCATCTTACACGTGGTTGTTGATACCGTCCATAAGATGGAAGAAAGGGTGAGACATCAGGAAGATTTTAATAATAAAAAGAAGCGCGAACAAGACAAGCGACCCTTTGGTCATGGAAGAGGCACTAGTTCGCACCTACAATATCTACAAGACGTAACCCTCTTGTGTGGGGGTACCTCGATTATAACAAGACAAGGGAGGAAATCTAGATAGACCTCATTGCTGGGAACCTTGGTGCCAACTTTACTGGTCAAATATATTACCAACGTAGTTAAGTAGGCCACTTTAAGAGGGAATGTGCCCAGTTGGCAATTTGATTAGAGCATGGCTCGGTCTAACTCGTACGTGCTCAGACAGATATAACTTATGTGAGTAGAGCCACACCCGCAACCAGTGAAGGCGGCAGAGGAGCCAGTAAAGGACCAAGAGGCCGAGGAGAGGGAACTGGAGGACGAGGCATAACGTGTGTGTATCCACTTACTTGTCAGGATGCTCAAGCATTTAATACAGTGGTAACTGGTACAAATCTAACCCTAAGTATGTTTGGTTTTGTCTTAAGCTTTTATCAACTGCTAGTTATAAGCATAAATGTGTCGTTATGTACCCTCTTAGTATAAACAAACTTCGCTTATGTTCTATTTGACTTCGGCTCGACGAATTTCTATATGTCGTTGTTCTTTGCCAAGAACTTCTCACAAGGAGCTGTTAGGGTAGAATGCCCGTTACGCCCACAGGGGATACTCTCTTGATAGAGCGAGGCTAGCTACTATACTTGCAAAGTAAAGATTGGATAAGTGGATATGACAATGGAACTAATGCTACTAGACATGATGGAATTTGATGTCATCTTAGGTATGGATTGGCTGACATCTTGCCACCTCATACTGGATTTCAATGATAAGGCAATTACATTCAATGTCCTGGGGGACTTTGACTTTCCTTCATGTTTCAAGGCGAGCGAAGTGAGATTCCCATAAATCTTATATCTCTAATGAGTGCCCTACGCCTTTTACAAAAGGGCTGCCAAAGATACTTGGTTTTTGTGAAGGACATTGAAAAGGAGGAGCCAAAGATTGGAGATGCCCCAATAGTTCAAGAGTTTGCGGATGTGTTTTTGGATGATTTGTCGGGCGACCCTCCTAAATGTGAGGTAGAATTTCATATTGAGTAGTATTGGAGACTCGACCAATTTTTATGCCTCCATATTGGATGGCACCAGCAGAACTGAAGGAACTTAAGGAGCAGTTGTAGGATTTGCTCGACAAAGGATTTATATGGCCCAGTTGTTCACCTTGGGGGCTCCCGTTTTGTTTGTTAAAAAGAAAGGTGGATCCATGAGATTATGTAATGATTATAGGCAACTGAACAAAGTAACTATCAAGAACAAGTACTCGTTGCCTCGTATCGATGATCTCTTCGATCAGCTTCAGGGAGCAAAGTACTTTTCTAAAATTGACTTGAGGTTTGGTTACCACCAACTTAAGATCAAGGAGGAGGATGTGCTTAAGACGACCTTTCGTACACATTATTGAGACTACAAATTTTTAGTAATGTCGTTTGGACTGACGAACGTGCCAGCAACTTTTATAGACTTATTGAATAGGGTTTTCAAACCCTTCCTCGATAGGTTCGTTATTGTGTTCATAGACAACATCATAATCTATTCCAAGAGCTTTCCGAATTGTATTATAGACACTAAGAGACCACCAGTTATACTCGAAAATTTCCAAGTATGAATTCTAGTTGATCTCGTAGCCTTCCTAAGGCACGTGATATCTAATGAGGGGATTTAGGCAGACCCCAATAAGGTTGAGGCGGTCAAGATGTGGCCTAGACAGACCTCGATGATAGAGATCTGTAGTTTTCTGGGATTAGTAAGATAATACCATTGTTTTCAGGACTTCTCTAGGTTAGCTACCCCTCTCACACAGTTAACTAGGAAGAGAGTAAAATATCTCTAGGATGATGCATGTGTGGATAGCTATTGCAAATTGAAGGAACTATTGATTACAGCACCCATACTCGTTTTGCCTTCAGGACCCGGGAGTTTCAATGTGTATTGTTACACATCAAGGGTGGGATTGGGGTGTGTCCTCATGCAGCATGGTCAGGTAGTGGCCTACGCATCGAGATAACTTAAGAAACATGCATATAATTACCCCACCCACGATTTGGAGATGGAAGTAGTAGTTTTCGTCCTAAAGATATAGCGACACTATCTTTATGGGGAGACTTGTGAAATTTATATAGATTATAAGAGTCTTAAGTACATTTTCAATCAGAGGGATCTAAATCTCAGACGGCAGAGATGGATGGAGTTATTGGAAGATTACAAATGCAACATTCTGTATCACCCGAGAAAGGTGAATGTGGTGGCAGATACCTTGAGTCATAAATCTATAGGCAGCTTAGCCCACATTGCCATAGTTAGGCGACCCTTAGTCCAAGAATTACAGGAGTTGGAGGCAAGTGATGTTTTCTTTGAGATCTCAACACGGGTTCATTCTTAGCTCACATCATGGCTAAGTCGTCTCTGGTGGACAAAATACATATGGCTCAAGTAAAGGACCTTGAACTCATCAAAATCATGGATAAGGTCAGGGTTAGGGACCTAGGTAAGTTTTCTCTTGATAGTGCAGGCATATTACACTTTGGGCGTAAGTTATGTGTACCGAATGTAGAAGCTTTGAGGAGAGCAATCATGGAGGAAAGTCACAGTGTTGCATACATTGTTCACCCTGGTGCCACTAAGATGTAACAAGACTTGAGGCAGATATACTGGTGGGAAGAGATGAAACCAAGGTTCAAAAAATCAGACCGGTCACTGAACTGGTTGAGGCACCAGTTCAAGGGTCAGTAGTCAGACGGGAGTTGAATCGCGGTCGAACTGGTGGTAATTAAAATATATTAAAATATTAAAATATAATATATATATATATATATATATATAAAATCATAAATAGTTAAATATCTCATAAATATAAATATGCAAATTCAATTAAAGACCTAATATCTCAATATAAAACAACATCTATCAAGTAAAAGTTTACAATATCATCACACACATAGTTAAATTCATTAAATAAAAGTTAACAAACTAACAAAGATAGATCATAGATCAATATAACAATCATTCATATCAAATTCTGGTATGTTAGCATCTCCACCAAGATTGCTACCGTCATCTTCACCAACACTAACACCAGGTTCAATCTCATTAAGGGATTCCAATAATGGCTGATCTAAGATGTTAAATTCTTCATCACCTAATTATATAATAAGGAAAGTTAAAAATAAAATCAACAAACGAAATTATTACTTTAAGACTTTTATAAAATTAAAAATATTTACCATCATTATGCCCTGAGGATTCACCAACTATAGGCATTGCATTACTTTGATAAATGGTTTCATTATGAAGATCTTCATCAGTAAATTCTGGAGGCGTTTCTTCTTCAACTATCCAGAATTCAACCTTATCAATAGACTCATAATCAATGGGGTCATAAGTTCTCTTCTTGTAATACATCCTACAATAAGCTATTAAAATATCAAAGAAAGATTCAATGGAATCCAAACCAACAAAAAAAAAATCATCAATGTATTTATATACCTATTTTTCAAACGTATAAGTGGTATAGACAAGATCACATAATCTTTGATGTTCTAATCTATTTTTCCTCTTTGTATGAATACGTTCAAATAAACTCTAATTTCGCTCATATCCTGAAGAAGATGACGTCTGGCTAAGAAGACAAATTGCCAACCTTTGCAATATTGGAGCACTACCACCATAATAACTCCACCATTCATCTGCATAAAATTTAAAAGGAAAATATTCAAAATCAAGAATTCAAGACTATAATATTTAACTCTTTAAGTGTAAAATAATACTTACCCAGTCGTATTGTCTTCATCACCTTATAAGCACTTTCTCGACTAAAACTTCCTTGTCGCTTACGATACATTTGCATCTCCTTTAAAGCTTTAGACAAGTCATTACAAATGCTTTTCACATCAAGCAAATCAAAAAGTGATTCCATCACTATGCTCTTTTCAGAGTAGTTATTATAAAAGAAGAAAGCAGGATTTAGAAAGTATGCCGCTGCATGAAGATCACGCTTCAAGTGTTTGTTCCATCGAGCCTTAATAAGATCTGTATAAGGCTTATACAAGTGCACCTTATGTTTAAACATCTCCTTTATAGCTTTTTTGGTCCTATGCATGCCATCATAAACATAGCCCATAGAAGGCTTCTCATTTGCATCTATAATTTTTAGCAACCGAATTATAGGACCAGCAACTTTTACCAAAATCAAGCAATCATTCCAAAATCTATTATCCAAGACAATAACACTAAAAGCTTTTTCGGCATTAGTCTTTGCTAGCTTATGACTCAAAAAGTGTTTATCTACAGCCAAAGCTTGCAAATGATGCTTGTGATCATAAAGACTTTTCAGAGTGATAAATGTAGTAGCAAATCTAGTCACTCCTGGACGAACAATTTCTTTTCAACCTTCTCTTCTTCTAAGTCAAGACAAAAACACCATGTGATTGTACACAAAAATGGTTATTTTTTATGCCTTTGATGTAAGATTTGCCACATAAGGCATGCTAGCAATGTCTTTCAAAAGGAGATTCAAACAATGTGCAGCATAAGGTGACCAAAAAATATGATCATACTTTTCATGAATTAACTTTCCAACAGCTACATAATTAGATGCATTATCAGTCACTACATGCACAACGTTTACAGGTCCAACCCATTCAATAACCTTACAAAATAAATTACACAATGTTTTAGCATCTTTCACAAGATTAGAAGCATCAACAAATTTCACAAACACTATACCTGTAGGATAATAAATAAGAAAGTTTATCAAAGTCTTCTGTCTTTGATCACTCCAACCATCAGCCATGACTGTACACCCAAATTTAGCCCAATTGCTTCGATAACCTTCCACAAGTAATTGACACTCCTTCTTACAATCTCCTAACAAATTAACTCTCAATTCATCATATGATGTGACTTTAAAACCAGGCCCTATATATGCAATTGCATCCACAACAAGTTGAAAGTAAGGAGACTGAATTGCATTAAATGGAATACAAGCATTTAAAAACCATCTAGCAATGGCCATCTTAACCTTATGTAGTGCTTCCTTACTAGCTAATACACTTTTTAAGGTTGGTTGGGAACCTACAGTTGTTCTTGGAGAAAAATAATTTTCAATATTGTCAACAGGTTTTCTCTTTTTGACTTGTGAAATTACTTCAACTTCTTCAACTTCTGTTCCACCTTCACTTCCTTTGTATGCTTCATTAATATCTACATGTTTCTTCTTTTGCTGTATTTGCTGAAGTGACTTGATCATTCTATGGCGAACATCATAAGGCACTTTCTTGCAAGAAAGTATTTGACCCACAGCACTAGCAAGATGTTGTTTCATACGATTTATGCCTCTTCCTCTATATATTGACGAACAGTAGAGGCAACTATACACATTAGTCTTTCCTTCTTTCTTAAAGGCAAAATGATCCCATGCCGGATCAGTTTTCCCACGAATTGGTACACTAGAACCTTCTGTGGATTGCTTGTTTGATGACCCCCCCATTATTATCGATGTTGGCATTGCAATTAGGAACATCCATACTAATAAAAAGTTTGAAACTATGAGTTCTTGAAAAATGAAGATATAAAAAATTCAAGCACAATAAATTATATAGTATATTAACAGTAGACCAATCTGAGTTGGAACTTGGAAGTTAGAATGGAACACACAAATTCAAGTTGGAGTACACAACTTCATGGTGGTGGGAAAAGGAATTTTATAAGCCTTTTGATTGATTTCTATATTGCTTTTATCTACCAAATAATCAAAAGTTCTTTGTATGCATTTGAAAATCCTTTTGCCTAATTTAACAACTTTTTAATTTGCAAATTGAAGCCCCTTGACAGCAACATATTCACACCAATAATATAATTATTTTATCTCTACAATAATCATCATATTCACACAAACATATCAATTATCACCATACAATTATCTGTTAATTAACAACATAAGCAATATATAAATAAACATTGACAAATAAACTAAAAAAAAAAATTAAAAACCCTAACCTTGTCTGTCGAACAACAACCAAGAAGCGAAGAAAAAGACTAGAGGTCGTCGGAGCTACGAACAGAGGCCGCGAGAGCTACGAATAGAGGCCGCTGGAGCTTCGAACAGAGGGGGCTGAAGCTTCGACAGTGAGATTCTAGAGCTTCGAACGCAAAAGGCCGAGACTCGGGAGTTTCTGAGGTTTGGAGGCCGAAGTTGCTGAAGCTGAAGAGGGGGATCTTTAATTTTAGGGATGCAAAAATGACGTCGTTTTTCATACCAAAAGGGAAAAAAAAAACTCCTGAACCGGTTAGAACCGCGACCCGCCCGATTTTGACAGATTCTTCTAGTTCGAATCCGGTTCGTTCAGTTCCGAGACGGTTTTAGCCTCTCCAGTTTTCTGAGTTGTTCCAGACCGGGACCATGGCCGGTTCACCAGTTTTTCGATCCGACTGGCCGGTCTGGTCTGATTTTTAGTTCCTTGGATGAAACAGGATGTAGTGGAGTTCGTGTCCTACTATTTAACTTGTCAGCAGGTTAAGGTCAAGCACCAGAGGCCAGAAGGCTTGTTACAATAGCTAGAAGTTCCTGAATGGAAGTAGGAACAGGTGACAATGGACTTCGTCATTGGTCTACCTCGTTCTACAGGCAGTTATGACTCAATGTAGGTTATAGTGGACTGGTTGACCAAGTCGGCATACTTCATTCCAATCAAGACCACTTACAGTGTGACTAAGTTGAGGCAGGTATACATTGAGAAAATAGCGTAGCTACATGGGGTACTCATGTCTATCATCTTTGATAGGGGTCCCCAGTTTACCTCCCATTTCTCAAGGAGTTTTCAGGAAACACTAGGTACTCGAATGGACCTCAGTACCACTTTTCATCCACAGATGGATAGACAGTTTGAACAGATGATTTAGACACTAAAGGATATGTTACGTGCTTGAATCCTAGATTTCAGAGGTAGCTGGGAAAGACTCTTACATCCCGAGGAATTTATGTATAACAATAGTTACCAGGCCACCATTGGGATGGGACCTTATAAAGCATTGTATGGGTGACGTTGCAGATCTCTGATTAGATGGATTGAGATAGGTGAGGCAAAGACACTAGGACCCGATTTGGTCCAGGATGCCATAGCCATGATTAAGACCATTCAAGATAAGATGCGTGCAGTTCAAAGTAAGCAGAAGGCCTATGTTGACCACAGATGACGCGACTGGGAATTCTCGGTCGGTGAGATGGTATTCTTGAAGGTCTTTCTGATGAAAGGTGTGTTGAGATTCAGAAAGAAAATGAAGTTGAGCTCGAGATACATTGGGCCTTACGAGGTTTTAGAGCGTGTAGGAAAGGTGGCTTACCGACTAGCCCTACCCACGAAACTGGAGGGATTTCATCCAGTTTTTCACGTGTCCATGTTAAGGAAGAATGGGAGAGGAAAAACTTGAAGTTGTTTTCATTTGGTCAAAAAAACTCAGATACCATTTGACCCACTACATCCCAAAACCTTAAGTTGGTAGGTCATGTGTAGACTCTGAATAGTTTTTCTTAATGCCTCTAACAATTTCTAATTAGCAAAATCCTGATGGTCAAGAATTAACATGAAATTTAATAAATACTCTCACTTTTCTCAATAACAAACATGGTTGGATAGGTTTTAGGTAACTCGAAGTTAGTTCTGGCTTAGATCCATCATTGCAGTATTGAAGATCCATTGCAAGTTTGTTAGAAATGATGCAGATATAGCATGGGTATCAGACAGAAACTGGCAGAAGAGTTTGGATCAAGCCTTAACAAGGAAGGAAAGCTAGGCAAACAACATGTTGAAGATGTTATTGTGACCTCAGTGCATGCTGAAAAATATCATGTTGATCTAGCAAGTTCTGTTTTTTGTGGGGTGTTGCTTGGAGATGGTTGGAGTGTATGCATGGAAGACAGTATTTTGCAAGGATGCATTCCTATAGTCATTCAGGTAGTAGATTATGCTCTTTTGTTTTGTCCAGTTGCTCTTTGAATATCAATTGGATCAATTTTCATAATGTCTTTGTAAACTTGGTCATTAATTTCAAGTTGCTAGCTAGTTTGTTTGATCATTTATCGAGTAACTAAACTTTTAATAACCTGAAACCTCTGAAAATTTTACTAGGAAGTTCTTAAATTTGTCAACATTGTTTGCATGTAAAGGGGAATGAGACTATTCCAGTGTTCTCTGGATAGTACTTTATGAAACGAAAGTTTAAAAAATATTGGAAATTGTAAAATTCCTGATGTGAAGTGTCTAATTAGATACCTCTTTGTCTCAATTAATAAATACTCCTTGTTGACCAATGCATAAGTAGACTTCAACTAAACTCAAGAGAATGGTTCTATCCAATAAAGCTCTTAAATTTGTGTCCTCAATAGAGGGTCAAACTACAATCGATTATAATTAGTTAGAATCTGGAATAGCAAATCTTTTAGTAAAAAAGACAGTTGTGTTTCTAATGTGATTTATAGTCCAATCTTTGGCTTGGATTTCCTTGCTCTGTCATGGACTACCGGCTTCTAGGTTTAGGTGTGACTATTGTCTGAAAGCAATTTTAATTGTTAGAATGAGTAAGATAAGATTTTAAGGTTTTCTTACTGATTTTGATCCTTAATTAGAAGACTGGCAGGCAAGACTTGGTTAGAGAGGTGATATGGCAGAAGATTTATGTAAACAGAAAACAAAGTTGTTCTGGAAGCATATGCATTGTTTCCATTGGTTTTTAATGTTTTGATTATATTTTGTGGTAATGTTTATAAATAAAAATAAAGACAAATAAGGAGAAGAAACAGATAGGCGAACTATAATTTTGAGCTAATGTATTTGAATCTTGGTCAGGCTATTGATTTTTATCAGTCTTCTCTACCACACGTGTCATATTACTCAAATGATTGATGACAATACATAATTTAGCTTTTGGCATTAATAATGAGAAAATTTGTTTCTTTCTCAATTAATTATTAATTGATTGAATTTATCAAATGATAGTAACCTGCATTTTTTTGCCATTTTGTATTGCTCTATGGGATGGGATTTTCTTGCCATATGAGAATGTGCTCAACTATGAAAGCTTTGCTGTTCGAATACCTGAAGAAGAAATCCCAAACTCGATATTTTCTTTCCTTTTTTTTTAAATGTCTATATGATTTATTTTTGGTGTTATACTACTTAAATCAAGAAACTTCAAATGACGTTTACATCATAGACAATATTTTTTGAGTGGTTGGTGGTCTCCTGCATCCTATGGGGATTCAATGACACCAAAATCAAATTCAAGTTGGCAAATGTTCAGAAAGTATGGCAGAGATTCTTGTATCGTGATTCTATTATGCTTGAAGCTGAGAGGCAAAAAGGTGCCTTTGGACATTTTAATGATTGGGCAGTTGAATTCTTAAAATTAATGGAAGATGATGTACTCACCACTTTAACCAGTTGCCTCGTACCTTTTGTGTTGAATTAGGTTTTGCATTAATTACAAGCTACATAATGACCCTTGGAGGAAACAAGTTCACTCCATCAAGAATTTTGGATTACCTGATCAATGTCTTGTAAACATTAGCCGAGGAGCATGATCAATCTGGATATAATTGAGAGGACTAAAAGAGGAATGAATGTATTACCTTTTTTGCCTTATCTCAACTCTCAAAAGGTGAGATTTAAAAGTTTTCATGTCAAGTGTTGAACTGGATGAGGATCAAGTTTCTAATAAATATTACAATCTCCAGTGCAGCCAATATTTCAACCATGGTAGACAAATGTGATTCTTTTCCCTTCCAGTACAAGACGTGTGAATCTGATGTGCATTTTTTATCCTTGTTTCAGAGCTTTTTGTCCTCGGGACCTTCTTGTACCAAGGAAATGAAATGTAACTACCAAAAAGACAACTTTAGCAAAGAGAAAAAAAAAAAAAAAACTTCACAACTTCCTTTTCACGGATTTTTACTACTCTTGGTATATCTTCGTGTTGACACCTAACACTACAGATCTTTGGTTTGAAGGGAAAATGTGCTTTACACTACATATACCTATAGAATAATAGAAAAGAGTTATTATTATATATTTATATTATTTCCCGCTTCCAATCACCTGTTTAATATTTTGAGTAAATTACTGTTTTAATCTTTGAAAAATTATAATTATTTCAATTTGATCATTGAAAGATAAAATATTTTAATTAAATTCTTGACTCAGTTTGATTCTTTTTGTTGCTAAATTACTGAATTTATTGTTATCAAATTTCAGTTTTTTATTGTCAAAAGTCACATTAATAAATAGAAAAATAAAATAAAGATAAATGTAATATATTAGAGACTAAATAGATACATTTATTTTTTTTTATAATCAAATTGAGGCAATTGTAATATTTTATTGCTAGTAATTTAATCTAATATTTTTTGTCATTGACATCTAAAAGTATCTTGCATTTGTCTGTTATCTGGGAAGATTTGAATGGGGCACAATGAAGATCCAAAGCAATCGCCGCTCAAAGTCCAAGTAATCCCAAAATATTGGAGGAAATTAAAAGGCACCTTAGAGTCAGGGGTGGAATTGAATATACTGATAAATATTCACACCAACCACGTTGCGTTATTGGAGAAGGAAGACATTGGTGCTATGAATTTACGAAGGTTACAGAGCAAGAAAATTAGGTTGCAGGCTAACATGGGTTGTGTGAAGTTGCTCCCCAAACATCCTGAATTCCTGAAAACGTGATTAGTTTCAACAGTTACACAAGAAATTCCAATGCAACGTGCAAACAAACATAACCTTAGTACTACTACTATCATTCTTTATAGCTCTTTCCTTGTTTGTCCATGTAGCTGGAAAAAGTTTTCATGTTTCAGCTTACATTGCTGATTAACTACTGTGATTCCCCAGAAACTGCCAGAACGCTGATTCAAAGAACGCATGCTCATTTGGAAGATGTTACTGTCCTAGTATAATTCAACGCAATGCTGTTTGTAGTTAACATTAAATCTTAATTCATTTGAGAAAATCAAATGATGACAACTACCACTCTGTATAGTTCTACAAAACTCTTACATAAATTATGAAGTTTTGCTAATTAGGATGGCACAGTTAGGTATTTGAACATACTAATTATTATTATTATTATTATTATTATTATTTTCTCTTAATACTTCTTTTATATCTAGTTTAGGAATGGATTTAATACTGCAATATTTTTCTCACTTATAAACTAGCTGGGACGATAGTTTTAGTTTTTGAGAATAGGGTAGGGTTAATTGGATATTTAAAAGCTAATGAAATGGGTAAGCATTTTCTATCCTCCTTTTCAAATCACTCCAAATTAGGGTTTGATTTTTCATTTATTTTTTAATCTTTTTAGCTTTTTTAGGGGTTAAAATCACTAGTAATTAAAAGTGTATTAAGCTTTGACTAATTTGATTCGAGTTGAGTTAAACTATAAGAATATAAAATTTTTTTAATAGTAATTTTTTTCATTCGTAAGACTTGAATTTGAGTAGACATGATCATAAGTCGAACTCATATAGAAATAGGCCAAGTTTTTGTACAGTAAACACGCCAAAAGTTTTAACAATTGGCTGAGATTTTTGAAAATGAATTGAACTTATTACTTGGACTTATATTTTATATGTTCGCCTTTAATATTTATAAAAAAAATAATATTATTTTTGTAATGAATAAAAAGACTTCAATAATAATTTATACAATTATAACATAATATAGTAAACAATTGAATATCAAGTTAAAAATTATTTATATATTATATATTATACATTTTAATATTTATGTATATAAAATATTTTATTATTAAAATATATAAAATTAATTCAAGCCATTAGGCTTGGATCGGGCTTAAAAAGCCTTGAGCTAAGCTTATATGTTTTTTTTTCTTAGAGATTTTTTTATGGGTGATTTTTTATTTTTTATTTTTTGGGTCAGGCCTATTAGTTAGGCAGATTTTTAGCTCATGATCAATTCGAGATTTTAATTAAAGAGAATAACCACTTAAACTAATCAACTTTGAACCATTTGCAAATATTTTCTTCAGTCTTAAAAATAAAAGAGTAACCTCAGTAATCACATTTTAAGATCTAAACTTTTCTTTATTAAGTTAATCTTCTTACAATATCATTCAATTTTTAAATAAATGTTACTATTTAACATTTTTATTATTGAGCTTATGAAAAAAAATTTTAAAACAGCGTTTAAATATTAACGACTTGTTAGTCAAGAAGGGCATTGTTTATTTTCTAAAATTAAAAATATTTATAAATAAAAATTAAATGAATATTTACATTTTTCCCTAGAACTCTAAGTAAATCATTTCATTGTGCCTCATATTTTGTTAGTCCAAAGTTAAAAATTTATGTCCCATACATGAACAAACAGACCAATTGATAAATTATTGAGAAAAAAAAAAACAAAGTAACAATTTATACAAATAATCTAAAAAGTGAAAACTTCTAAATATTGTAGTCCGCACAGTGGTGTTCAACGCAACCCCCAACTCAGTCTCCGTAGCTTGCTCTGCAATGAGTCTCGCGTCCCTGACATTCGATGCCTACACTGTCTCTTCCCCTCGCACGGCCTTCGAATTCCACCGTCGGCCCCTTCTTCCTCGCCGGAGCATCGTCCTTTGCTGTGCGAAGCCCGTGGTGTCCTCTCATTCCAACCTCGGCATCGCTGATTCTTCCACCACTGATGGGCCGAGTCGAATCGGGTCGCTCAGTCAAGTGTCTGGTGTTTTGGGTTGCCAATGGGGCGACGAAGGCAAAGGAAAGCTCGTTGATATCCTAGCTCAGCACTTCGACATCGTTGCTCGTTGCCAGGTATTACTGTTTAAGCTACTGATTGCTGGTAGTGAGATAGAGTTACTTGACTTGTCTACTTTTATTTGCCGGACATGTTAAGGATTGAGGGAAATGTATAGAAAATAGAAGATGATGTTGCTGATTAACCACTGGCATATCGCTCTAATAAAATGTCGTATGTGTTGTATCGAATGCGTGTATATAACATGCGTCGAACACAAACATGACACCTTTTTTTGAAGTGTGGTGCTTCATAGGTTGACTACCATATTCTTCTTTTGATTGATGGGCCTGCTTACTTGATGCTCAGCTAATGGACATATTTTGTTGTGCCATACTGCCATTGGTTTATCTAAAGAGATGTTTGATTGTATGGTACTCGGGTTGTTATTGTGAAAGCGTTATTGAGCTCACTTTGCCCAAGTCCCACATGCTGGCTGAAGTATGAGTGGGTTCAGTTCCAGTCCCTGGAAAGTTCAGAAACTTCGAAGGCAATGCCTTTATTCAAATTTAAGGAATATTAAGATACTTTAAATTGGTAAGCCAATGAGCATCTTGATTGATGAACTTGCTTATTAAGGGGTGGGCATACCACGTATGATAAACTTTGGTGAACAATTCTTACTAGCTTGATAGCTTCTATTAACTTTTAAAAAAAAAAAATACCCACTTATTTCTAAGCTGTTTCAACAGAATTTAACTGCAAATTATTTTGCCCTGATAATTTGTAATCATTACATGTTGTCAGGGTGGAGCTAATGCTGGGCATACCATTTATAATGCAGAAGGAAAAAAGTTTGCTCTTCATCTTGTTCCTTCAGGTATCCTCAATGAGGATGCAATGTGTGTTATCGGGAATGGGGTTGTAGTGCATTTGCCAGGGCTTTTTAAAGAAATTGATGGCCTGGAATCCAATGGAGTCTCTTGCAAGGGAAGGATATTTATATCTGATCGTGCTCATTTGTTGTTTGATTTCCACCAAGTAGTGGATGGGCTAAGAGAGGTTGAGCTTGCTAAATCTTTTATTGGCACTACCAGGAGAGGCATTGGACCTTGCTATTCCAGCAAGGTTATCCGTAATGGCATTAGAGTAAGTGATTTGAGGCACATGGATACTTTTCCTCAGAAGCTTGATCTTTTGTTATCAGATGCAGCATTAAGATTCAAAGATTTTAACTATGGTCCAGACATGCTCAGGGAAGAAGTTGAAAGGTACAAAAGATATGCTGAGAGGTTGGAACCCTTCATTGCTGATACTGTATATTTCATGAATGAAGCTATAGCACAAGACAAGAAGATTTTGGTCGAAGGAGGTCAGGCAACAATGTTGGACATTGATTTTGGAACTTATCCCTTTGTGACTTCATCCAGTCCATCAGCTGGTGGGATTTGCACTGGTCTAGGTATTGCTCCAAGAGTTGTTGGTGATGTAATTGGTGTGGTATGTGGATATTTTTAAAATTTCTTTTTTTCTTGTTCGTTGTAGTTGTTGGTGATCTTTCCTTTATAAACATATGCTTCTTATCAGTTTTGTTTTTGTATTGCCAGAGCCTCTCTCTGCTGAGGATCTTTATGGTGTTTTAAGAACTTAGCAAGCTTCTTACTCATTGAATTTTATGTTGACAAATTGGGCATCATCAGCATGCGCAGAAAAGCTTCCTAATTTTATTTGGGTTTTGTAGGTTAAAGCATACACTACACGGGTTGGTTCTGGTCCTTTTCCAACAGAAATCTTGGGTCAAGAGGGTGATCTCCTTAGATTTGCTGGGCAGGAGTTTGGCACAACCACTGGCCGTCCTCGACGCTGCGGTTGGCTCGATATAGTTGCATTAAGATATTGTTGTCAGATCAATGGTTTTTCATCACTCAATCTCACTAAGCTAGATGTTATATCGGATCTTGCTGAAATTCAGTTGGGTGTCTCTTATAAACATGTTGATGGTACACCAATCAAATCATTCCCTTCAGATCTCCGTCTTTTAGATCAATTGAAGGCAAGCTTTCTTTCATTTGCTTCCACTTCCCTAGAAGTCCTATTCAGCTATTCTATTTTGTCACTGTGATTTAGTTACTGATCCTTCCCCCCCCCCCCCAAAAAAAAAAAATTCAGCGGCATCCATTGAACTGGATATTTCTTATTACTGTTATTACTAATATAAAGCAATAATTAGAAAAGTAAGCTTTTACTGATGATAACGACCTCAGCTGCATGAGAATTCTGTATTTCCCAAGTGATTTTGGATTTCATGTGTTGTAGGTGGAATATGAAGTACTTCCAGGGTGGAAATGTGACATTTCTTCCATCAGAAACTACTCTGAGCTTCCAAGAGCTGCACGCCAGTATGTGGAAAGGATTGAAGAACTTGTTGGTGTGCCAATTCACTACATTGGTGTTGGCCCTGGACGTGATGCCCTCATTTTTAAATAATGTTATAATAATTCTTCATCAATTTCCTATATGACTTACATTCTTCTATAGCCAAGAGCAAGAAAAAGCTTTTGGTGGTAGAATTGCAATTATTTATTCCGGCTAACCTTGGTTGATTTGGTTCAGAACCAAATATGTAGTGAGGGTCACCTGCTTGATGTATTTATTAAGTTATCCATCATGAATTGTATCTTGAGGTTCTGGGGGAAACTTTATCGGTAGCATAACCAAATTCAGTTCCAGAACTTTATTCTACACTTCAAGCGTCAAAAAAAGGCTGTCAATATTGGTTAACATCTATTTCAATCCGGTTCATTGTTAATTGTGGTCAATATCCTTCACCATATTTGTTACTTTTTCGTTTTGCCATTGTACATTTCATATTTATATACTACTGGATTAATGTTAATTCATCTACTAGATAGAAAGGGATCAATTTATAGTAAATTACATCTTATATTTTTGTTTAAATTGGAATTCTTTACATTACTCTATCAGATAAACCTATATAGAGATAGAAGTTTGAGAGAGGGACTTTATTTTTTGGCCAATCAAATAAACAGTTCACTATGCAAATTCTCTCCATTTACCCCCTTATCGTTAATTTAATTTACAAGAGCATAAGACCTTAAAAATGATCTTGATTCTGTTCTACATCAACAATTCAGATCTGATATATTTGTGGAATATTTACTGATGATGTCCTTCATCCACAGTTTATTTTTTCAATTTTTCATACACTAAAGTAATTTTTAGGGCAAAAAATAGAAGTTCGTGGCGAAACAGTGTTTGCTACATTTGTCAAGCCCTCACACTACAGAACCCTGGGAAGAGACGATCAACAAGGCAGATTTAGGATTATCTGCTCTTGGACATGGTGAGGTTTCTCGATTAAAGGTAACTATGATTCATTCATTCCCTGTTATTTAGCATATACTATTTATTGCACGTATAAGTTATTATCATACCGAGAAATTTTCTGTTAAATTATTCTGATGTTGGCTCAACGATAGTTAGATGTATTGGGAGAAATAAAGATATGCGACTTTCGGAGGCATCTGTATTTTTTGTGTCTCTATACATTGCACATTTTCATTTTCATTTTCATACCTTAAACAAACCTAACTGTCTTTATTCATTGAACAGTAACACTCCTTCCATCTCTCTCAGCGAAAGCTAGAAAGCTTAGAACCATTTCTTCTTTTCATGATTGACTCATTGGTTTGATGGGATTTTAGAGTCACTGGCGTGGCGATGAATTAGCAAGCTTTATTAGAGAGGGAAAAAAAAAAACTTTTTAGCAGAAATGTAGCAATCTTTTTTAATCATTACTTCATACGATCATGCTTCTTGATTTTCTTTTCTTTTCTTTTTTCCCTTCCCCTTTTAGCTACCAATCAGGCTTTTGAAGAGTTTTAGGGTCTAATTTACATGACTTTTGGCATATCACATTGATCATTTCATAATATGGTTAGTAGCAAGTGGAGGTAAAAGAAACAAATTTAAAACTTAAAACCTTTTATTCCATAGTCACTAGAGTGCCTACAAAGGAAACATATTGTCTCCTTTTAGCTCGCAAAAAAGAAATTGCAGTCTACGATATGGATCATCCATTGATATTTTAGGACAATATGACCACATGTTATATGTAGATGAAACGAACGGTAGAGACTAAAAGAAGTGAATTAAAAATAAAATCAAGACAAATAATTTAGATTGTGAACTGCAGTCTCATTTTCTCAAATTAAGAGGAAATAATCTATTTCCACACCTAAAAGAAAGTTGAATTTTATTAGCACTAGCAGAGTGATAAACTTTTCTCTCAATTCTCTGCCACTATAACAACTAAATAAGCTCCCTCTTTCTCTCTAGCAGAGTTCTATGCTATTTTTCTCTAGTACAATGCTGCCGGTCTATGAAACACATACACGTCAAAACTGAAATATTTTTCTTTCCAACGTTTGTATTTTGTCTAATACTTGTGTCACATGAGAGTTGAAGATTTAAATAAAACTTGGATACTTAAGATTTTATTGTGTACTATGTATATATTCGTATTATGTCTCGTATTTATGTCAGTGTCCATACTCCTTAGCTTCTAATATATTGGAATTGTACAAAACAAAGACAGACAGTAATAGCGGTAGTAGAACAAGAAACATCTTATCTATAGCTTATGTCGATTACTAACTAGTAACTATTGATGTTCAATTCTACATCCCTACTCCATTAGCGGTAGACAAAGCAGCTGTCATTCTCCAAAAAACAGGCTGATTCTCTTAGAAGTCCCAAATTGAAGGGGAGAAAGTAAGCCCGTCATCATTTATGTCATATGCTTGAAACTGGTTTGATTCTGATCCCTGATTATCGGCAATTCCGTGCATCTCGATCAATTCCTCCCAGTTAACACTATTGTCAGAATGTTCTCCAAATTTATCACCGTAGTTTGTTGATAAAGGTTCAGGCTCTGTGGAACTCCCTGAGCTATCAGTTACTTCTGACTGCTTTTCATTTTTCAGCACTCCCAGCTGTTGAAGAAACTCATGAAGATCAATCTGGGGTTTCTCCTGAATATCTCCAAGCATCTTTTCTGATGATGTTTTAGCATCTTTTTCCTTTAAAGGATCTTCTCCACCATGTTTGCAGCCTATCATACTCTGGAGTTCAGCCTTAGGATCACAGGATGAACTAGGAGTTCGACTTTGAACCTCATTCTGCTTGAGTTGTTGTAGCCTCTGATGGATTACATGAACACTAGGTTGAGCATTGACATTGAGCAATCCACAAGGAGGAAACATTGAAATGAAATTCTTGGAAGGCAACCATTTGAACTTTTGGGATTTGATAGGAGAATTGGAGGAGGGTTGAAGGAGGGGAAGATTAAGGTAAGCATCCGGTCCATAGAGTCTCCTTGCAGCTTCATCATAAGCCATGGCAGCTTCTTCAGCTGTGGCATAAGACCCAAGCCACAGTCTGGTTCTCTTCTTTGGCTCCCTTATCTCAGCAACCCATTTCCCCCATGTTCTCTGACGAACCCCTCGATACTCACACGAAGCATTCTGAGGGCCACCTTTCCCCCTGCTTGGCCCTTTCTTCCATGGCTTTAAAGGGGACTTTCTGCAAGAATCCATGGCTGATTTTGGACGAAAGCTGAATAAAGCAAGGATATGGTTATGTGGGGTATATATGTGTTCTTTGTGATATCTGGAACTGCTAAAGATGGAGAAGAAAGGCGCGGGATTTGTAGGGAGCAAGAGTGGAGTTCAATATAAATGTTGTCACGTTGGAAGAAAGTAACAAAGCTCATGTGAGTATGTGACCGTTAGCTAGTGAGTGTTTCCTGTTTAGACAGAATGTTTCAAAACCCTGGTTTTTTTTTTCTTTTTTACTTTTTCTCATCAGTAATTTGAAGGGCTTATTTTGGTCATTAATATGGCCTTCCTTTGCATGACACTACAAGCTACAGGCACGTGTTTGATGACTTGCATAGTCCTAACATATGAATTATATATACTGCGAGGCTTTTTCTTTCTTTTTTTGATGTCAAATTTTAGTTTAGGGTTATTTAATTAGTTGCCACCAAAGAACAAACTTTAAGTCAAATATATATACTCCTCACTCTCAAAGTAGACTTTCTCTCAACAATGCGTAATACTAATGAATTATGACTTACATTAAGGAGTCTTTAAAAAGATTATGTTTGTTTTCATTTGCTTGTTAATTTTGTCAAAATGACTTTTAGTGACAAATTTTTTTAGATTTAGCATATATTTTGTAATTTAACAACAAAAAAGACATAATTAAAATATTTAATCTTTGAGAGACTAAATTAAAACATGTAATCTTTCAAGGATCAAATTAAAAAAGTTATAATTTTTTAAAAAATAAATCAGTAATTTACTCTACTTTTAAGTATAACTTATCCTCTATGTGCAAGTTCAATTAAAGACCACTTGGTCCCATAGAGAGAGAAAGGGAATAAATGATGAGGTGGTGAATAGAATATTGGGAAGTGTGTGTTCAAGTGATGAAGAGTGAGTGCTTTGAATGATATATGACATTATCATCCTCGGATTCTGTAAGATAGGAGTTGAATTGGCACTGCAAACAGAAGAATGAATGAACGAATGGATGGATGAATGATGACAAAGAAGAAGGCACCTCAACATTGTTTGAATTCACGAGCTATATTTCACATGTTTTCCTGCCATTCTCAACCTGATTCCCGAGACTCTCTTCACCTTTATCCCATGCTTTTGCTTCTCTTTCTTATTTGAGATGCCATCAACTTACATACTAATGTTGCAGTGAAGCCGGGATATCAGATATGCCATGGACATGACGGCGATGACATGATACTCATAATAAAGCAAGTGATGAGATATATATCTTGGATTCGATTTTGTTCTTTCTTTTTTTTTTATTCTTTTTTTTTTTCACAAATAAAAAAAAAAGAGAAAAGAATATTTCTTCTTGCTTCTTTTTGTTCTTACAAATTAAAATCCGATTCTTTATTT
Organism: Biancaea sappan; assembly: GCA_037074585.1. Taxonomy (NCBI): domain Eukaryota; kingdom Viridiplantae; phylum Streptophyta; class Magnoliopsida; order Fabales; family Fabaceae; genus Biancaea; species Biancaea sappan. The sequence continues at coordinate 34,237,472 of CM073492.1, forward strand.
TTTTTCTCAAAAAAGGAAACCTATTATCACATGAAAATAAACTTTTTTAAATACGCGTCTAAATAGATATATCATTTTTTTTTTTGGTTAGTATAGTCAAGCATACCATCCCTAAAAGGTTATGTAAACTTTGTCCCTTCACTTGCCAAAGTGATTTCGAGGAATGATAGATTTAAGATTAGACAATGACAAATTTGGTGATTTAGTAATAAAACAAATCAAATTGGGATAAATATAATTTTTCAAAAACTAAATTAAAATGTTTTATCTTTCAAAGATCAAATTAAGACATGTAATTTTTTAAGAAAAACTAAATTTGTAATTTACTTTTTAGGCATAAATATTGTTTTGGTCCTTTAATTGTGCCTCAAGTTTTATATTGGTCCCTTAACTTTATTTTGTTGTAATTTGGTCCTATAACTTTACCTTAGTTTCATTTAAGTCCCTTATTTTTATTTTTTTTCAATTTGGTCCCTTTATTTTACCTAACATTGCACTATGGTCCTTAATTTTATTTTGTTTTAGTTTGGTCTCTTAACTTTATTGTATATTTCCCTTTAATCCTTTAATTTTATTTTGGTTCAATTTAATCCTTTAACTTGCAAAAACCACTTAAATGGTTTCTTCCATTTAACACAACCAAAATGCTTAATACAAGATTTTATGTGGTTTCTTGATTAACTTTGATAATCTCATAATTAATGCTTAATACAAAATTTTATGTGGTTTCTTGATTAACTTTGATAATCTCATAATTTTTTTTGTTAAGTATCTTAGTAGTATTAAAGAGAAGAAAACATTTATGTGGTTTTTATAAGTTAAAGGACCAAATTGAAACAAAAACAATTAAGGGACCAAAGAAAATTTAAGATAAAACTAAGGGACCAAACTGAAATAAAATAAAATTAATGGACTATCGTGAAACTTGAGGTAAAATTAAGGGATCAAATCAGAACAAAATCAAAAAACCAAAATAAAACTTGAAGCAAAGTTGAACAACCAAAATGATACTTTAACCTACTCTTTAATAAATATTTGAAAAAATTCAATCAAAATAACGTTTTTATGTGTTTTAAATCATATTAATAATTATTTGAAATATTTTTATTTTTATTGCAATTTTACATAAATAAATTTGGTATAAATAAGTTTCTCTTTTCTTATGTAAACAAGTCATACTTTGTTTGGAAAAAAAAGTCATATTTTGAAAAGAAAAAAAAGTTCATTTTTAACTTTTTTTAATGATAAATGAGTCTAAATTCAGTGGGGTTTGATACAACAAATCTTACATTCCCAAAAATGTTCACATTCATAGGGATGTGATTTCTAGGAATGTGTCATTTTCATGTATGGTTTATTAAAAACATTCTTGAAAATATTTTCTATATTCTTTGGAATCTAACATGCTATTTGTCAAATTTTCAAAATTGTCGCTATCAATTTTTGACATATAAACTTTTGATACATAAACACAGTGTTGTTAAATTGGGCTCATTTGATAACATATTGACAAAAGGTATTATTGATAATATACTTATTTGAGAGGGACCAAATTGAAAAATATTTATATGTAAAGGACCAAATTGAAATGATAATTTTATGAATGACTAAATTGAAAAATATTTCATATGTAAAGGACTAACTTGAAAAGATAATTTTATGAGTAACTAAATTGAGAAATATTTCATATATGAGGGATCAAATTGAAAAATATCCTTATGTGAATAACCAAATTGAAAATATAATTTTATGAGTTATTAAATTGAGAAATATTTTATGTGAGAGACCAAATTGAAAAATATCCATATGTGAAGAACCAAATTAAAAATATAATTTTATGAGTTACTAAATTGAAAAAATTTTTATGTGAGAGACCAAGTTGAAAAATATCCATACGTGAAGGATCAAATTGAAAAAATATAATTTTATGAGTGATTAAATTGAAAAATATTTCATGTGACAAACCAAATTGAAAAATATCTATATGTGAAAGACCAAATAGAAAAGATAATTTTACGAGTTACTAAATTGAAAAATATTTCCTGTAAGGGACTAAATTGAAAAGTATCCATATGTGAAGGACCAAATTGAAAAGATAATTTTATGAGTGATTAAAATGAGAAATATTTTATATGTGATGGGTCATATTAAAAAATATCCATATGTGAAGGACCAAATAGGAAAGATAATTTTATGAGTGATTAAATTAAAAAATATTTCATATGTGAGAGATCAAATTAAAAAAATAATATTTTAAGGGACAAAATTGAAAAATATTCTATTTGTGAGAGATCAAAAATAAAACTTATCTTTGATAATTAGAAGTAAAAAATATAGATAAAATAATAATTTTATGTCAAACGATTATTTCCATCACACGGGAATCTATTATTCTCTCACATATGCATGAGAATGAAAAATAGAAGATTTTATAAGAAAGTTTGAATCTCAAGAATGTTATATTCGCAAAAGTAAAAATGACATTCTCATAAAACATTTAGAAAACGAAAGCCCTTAGATAAGACCTTGATGTTTTATCCGCTTAATATGTAGTTTGGAAAATGAGAACATATTGCCCTACCATATTCCTCTTAGCACTGACTTGGATTGGCATCCTTTCTAATATTTAAAAGTATTAAAAAATTGCGGTTTAAATCGTAATAAAAATTTCATATAAGTCTCTGTTAATTTTTTTGTATAATCTAGACAGTCTATGTTTCCATCTAATAAACTAAATGAGTGTATGGAGTCTCAAGAGTTTTGAGAGGATCCCAATCCCATCTTATTTAGATGTTTCCTCAATATATGATAAGCAGGCGTATTGATGTTGCTAGTTGCTTCCGTGTGAAACATTGCGTGAAATGCCAAGCTACTGTGCGAGCAAGTGGATCAATCACATGAAATAGCGTTAAAGCCTTCCAACTTTTACAAAACTGGACTTTTCGTCTCCAAGACCATCTTTTCCCCAAAACTGTTGATTTTGTTCAAGAATAATATTCAATTTGAGGTTGTCGTGCTTCACAAGAATAGTCAGTTCGCTGTACTTGTCCAACACAACCATGAAACTCGAGTTTTGACTTTTTATTTTTTTAAAAAAAGAAATTGAGAATGAGAACCAAGTATTGCTTTCACTATAACTTTCGATCCATGAGGTAGTTTTCTTCTCATTTAAATAGCTTGAATCTAGGCTTTTTGTTTTAAAAATGGTTAATACATGACGCAGGATTTTTAAGGTTGGAAACATTCACTTGCGTGCCTAGTCCAAAAGGCTTCGTCATCATTTAATACTAAATTATAAAAATTTGTTAAAAGTTATACTTGTCATATTTTTTTTTTAACAAACTGGAACCATAAGGGAAGGTTAACTCCAATTTCAAATTTGATCCAAACCCAAACGTAAACTATTCACTACCAAACCAATTAAATTTAGTATTTTTACCATTGGTCTTGGCCGAAAAGAAGGAAAATTATTATCTATTCAATCCAAATTTCAGATAATTGTCAGACTTTTTTTTTTTAACAAAAGCAATTTTTCATCTTACATTCCTGATAAATTTTAACTTGGTTTCAGATGTTTGTATTATGTCAATTTCATCTCCTATGTTTATAAAAACAAATCTCAATTATATCCTAATAGTATCAACTTTCAATTTTGTCATTTATGCTTTTCAATTGCATAAATTTTCATTATTTAACTTTTGAAGGTATCAACTTTATTAAGTTCTATGATGCGTTTATTATAAAGGACATTTTAGTTTGGGGTTCGGAGAGGAACGATCCTCTATCCCTTGGATAAAACCTTAAAACTCCTCCTAAACATAGATTACAACCCTCAAGACCATATATAGCTTTGACAAACTGAACTATTATTTAACAATCAAACTTCTTATTTCGTTTTTCACTAATAATCCAATACTCAATGTCGACAAAAATAATATCCAACGAGGAACCACTACTATTGACATTAGTTGGCAACCTCTAAAATATTGGGCCAGCTTACAAAAACCAAGACCGAAGTACGTTAAGGGACTTTTTAACATATTCATCGCAACCTAAGTGATATCTCCACATATCGAGTGCTATATAGCCGTTGAGGCAATTATACAACAGTGACAAGAACATTTTAAAAAAAAAAAAAAAGCAAAAAAATCCACGCACCATTTGGTAAGTTTGCAGGGGAACATATGTGGCTTTCTTTTCTTCAACATCACTAAAGAAAAATGATGTTATCTTAGTGATTTAGAGTTGCTGGAGAATAAAGTTATGACATAATTAATATATTGCATAACTTAAGAGATGAAGTTGATAATTTACAAAACTTATTGGACAAAATTGATATTATTAGAAGATGCAGGGGACAAAATTGAAAGTTAATATTATTGGAAAAATTCACACTAGCAAAGTTTGCATATATGTTATACAAACTTAAGTCTGTATAATTTGTAAAAATATTTTTTATTTTTATTTTTAATCTTTATTTTTTAAAATTTATTTTTTGAAATATTAAAAACATTTTTTTTAATGTTTTCATATTTAAACATATTTAACAATCATTAAACTCAACTAAATACATTTTTAAATCTATTTTTTATTTTCGATAAAAATAAAAACAAAAATAAAAAATACCCACACCAACAAACATTTAGTATTTTCCATCTTCAATTCGAACAATGTCAGACAGGAATATAATTGAGGCTTTTTTAAAATATATAAAATGAAATTGACATAAAACTAACATGCGAGAATGAAATTAAAACTTAACTCCAAAAATGTACTTTTGCCTTTTTAAAAAAAAAATGAAAAACTACACATAATCTCCTTAACCAATAGCTTAATTACATCTTTAGTCCCCTAACTTTAAAATTTAACACTTTAATCCTTTAAACTATCGTGAAAGTATCACATATAAATTATATTTAACATATAAAAATATCATGATTTGTCACGTGATATCTTATTCATCCATCTTTCTCAATTTTTTTCCATTCACGATCTTTGACTTGCTTGTTTTCAAAATCACATAATTTTTAGATGTTAGATTTAAGTCATATGTATATTTTTGTGATAATCTAAGAAAATGGTACTTTTCAAAGTTTAGAAACTCAAAATTATAATTGAGCTAGAGTTCAAAGGATCGTTTGTAGTTTTCCATTTTTTTAAACATATAGTTACATTTTTGGCCCCACAGACACAGAGAGAGAGAGAGAGAGAGAGAGAGAGAGAGAGAGAGAGAGAGAGAGAGAGAGAGAGAGATATGCATTTCGGTTTAAGTATGTAAAATATTTATAAAACATTATACTACAAAATATGTAAAAATTTCATATATTTCTATTTCATATATTATAATCGATATAAAAACACGTTTTTACCAAATTTCACTCAAATCTTTTTAAATATTTGAAGACTGAAATATTACCTGAAACAATTTTTTTTTTATATCTGTCCAAATACTACCAATAATTATCCATGTTAATATGCCAAAATTTAATCATGTGGTACAGGGGATAAGCCAGAAAAATATCCTCACCAATAAAAATACAGACGTCCTTAACAGTCCAGTCAAAAGAAATAAACAAACTTTCCCCACTAGGAAAATTTTGATATGCTTGGTGAAATAGGAAAGACCACAGTTACATGGGCTCCTTCTTCGAATCATCGATCAAATATCAAGCACAGACTATCCTAATTCCATGTTGTGTATATTATCACATCATTCTTGTACCTTCATCGAAACTCCAGCTGGATTTTAATTTACCCTAAGAGCTAATCAAGTAAAAAATGAACGGAATAAAATAGCAACAAGCCATCAACGAAATTTTCCCACCGAATTTTCGATGACACTAGAGTCTAATAATCATCGACGAAACAAAAATCAACCTGTGAACTATTGCAACAACACAATTTTAGCTCATATTCCCAGGGATTCGTAAAAGCAATTCGGAAGCCAGATAAGTGGTAAGAACACAGAACAGCGAAAAATTGAACTCATACAATTACAGCTGAGGATTAATCCATCATAATTTCAAATCCGTATACACAAAAACTCTCCAAATTTCTCCAAGATTCAATCATAAAGTCAACGATTCAACCCCGAAAGAGCCGAAACCCAGACAAATTTACAGAGACAGAGACAGGGAAAGGGAAAGCGAGAAATGATCTATCTACCTGGTTGAGCGGACGATGGAGTTGAAGATGCGAGAGATACCGAGTCTCAAGCGAGGATAGGCTCTAATAGCGTGGACGGTTGTCTGTCGCAAGAAATCTTCGACGGTCTGAACAAAGTGATTGAAGCTTCGGATCGGGGGGACGTAGAGGGTGAGAGGCACGGCGGAGAATGCGACTGCGAACAGAATCTGCAGCATTTCTGAGCACCGACGCTATCAAAAGGATCGGAGGGAGGAAGAAGAACTGAGGCCAATCGGAGAGAAACAAAACGTCAGGAAGAAATCAGCGAACAAGAGTGGGTCTGAGTGGTGGGCTTCCCTGTGGTCTCTTCCCTTCTTCGTTTGATTCGTAGATCGTAGATCAGAATCTGTAAACAATGCTAAAGCACTGGGTTATTTATTTTGTAATAAATTACAGAAACTTTTTGAGATCTAATTAAATTTTAAATACCACTTTTTAACTTTTAAATATTATATTTAGTTCTTTTTTAAATTTATTATTTACTATTAAAATTAATTTTTTGACAATATATTCCTTCTAACAAAATTGCTTAATCAATTTTGTTATTATATTAAAAATAAAGTCACAATTTTATTTTAGATGTTGATATTGATTTAGTTATTTTTATTATAATTTTAAAAATAAAATTACAATCTTGTCTAAACAAGTTTAATTAATTTAATAGAATATGAAATAGAATGGAAGTTTCACAATATATATCAAAGCATCAACGGAGTCAAATATAATATTTCAAAATTAAAAATGTACTAAGGGTAATTAGGTCAAACTAATAAATCTTCTCATGTTTGTGATAGTAATATGATCCGCATATATATATATATATATATATATATATATATATATATATATATATATATATTTATGACAATCGTTTATTTCAATTTAGATGGTTCCTATTAAAAGAAAAAAAATCTCATGATGTTTGATTTATTTTTTCTTTTAATTTTTTTATTTGATCTAAATTATCTGATGCAAAATGAACGACTATGATTAGAATTAGATATGTGAGGAAATGTGGAAGAAGGAAGAAGAATCAAAATGGTATTGATATTTACTTGAATTCTTGGTATGGAGATGATTCTATTCAAAATTTCAAATGTGAATAATCTCTTTAAAGAAAAAGGGTAAAATAGACAGGAGAATTGGGGTAGGATGGTTATTGCTAATTAATTAGAATTTTAATGAAAAGATGGATAACAATTCATCACTTATGGATGGTACAATGTTATAACTTATTTATAAGGTGATATTGGTTTAAAGAAAGTTTTATATTATATTTAGTCTAATTGTAATATAATACATATATATATATATATATATATATATTAGTTATAGTGTATTGAGTTCCTTATTTATCCTTAAATATTAAATGAATATTAGGTATCTTACTCAACTCAAGTTTGAATTAGTGGTGCAAAAAAATGATATTAGGTATAAAAGATTAATTACTTTGGTGGTTAGCTGATACTCAAAATATCCTTTAAAATTATCATTCTCTGACGTAGAGTGTGTTAGAATACATTATATTTTAACCTACCTTACTTTATTAATTTTTAAATATTAAATATTAAATTAGTCAACTTATTCGATTCCTAATATTTTAAATTAAATCTTTAAATACTTTACCCAGATAAAGATTAAAATAAATAAATAAATAAATGAGTAGGTTTCAGATAAATTTCATTTAAGTAGTTATATCTCTCTAACTAGTAATCATATCTCTCTGTTTATTAATAAAATGAATAAATTATTAGTTTAATTTTTAAAATATTATATTTATTTCAATTTAATTCCTAATTATTCAAATGTATTAATTTAAATATTAAAATATTATATTTGTTTCAATTTCGTCCTTTTATTTTTTTAAAGTAACTCTTAACAACGAACAAATTTAAAATCGTAAATTTTACAATTTAATAATAAAAAAAATCAAATAAAAAAATATAATATTTTAAAGATTAAATTAAAAATTTTGATCTTCAAAAATTAAAGTGAGACAATTATAACTTTTCAAATACTAAATCAATAATTGACTCTTAATAACATACTTCAAAGGTTTTTTGGGTTGATTAGAACCATGCACCAATATTCAAAACCCTTTTAATATTACGATTAATCTAGTTTAAGTTATGTTAAATCAAAAAATTATAAAACTTAGTGCTGATTTGTTCTATTCTAAAACTCAAACTTGAGATTTCAATTAAAGGAAACAAGTATAAAACAATTTTAACGAATCATGTCACCGATTGCAAAAGGATTTGACCGGAGAGTGAGGAAGAGATAATGGGGAATGGGAGCATAGAATTGTTGACAGGTAGGAAGGTTTGAAATGGAAACTTGGGAAAGTGATTTGTGCATAAAAGTGTGGGTAGATTTTGTCTCTGTCACGTAAAGGTTAACGCGGACTTTGAGAAGATTCAAGACTTTGAAAGGCATATTAGAGACTTCGATGTTTTATCCTTAATATTAGTAACGTATTTTAATCATTAAATCGTATAAGATGAACAACATTTTATACATCCATGTCATACTCTAAAATATATTGCACGATTTAATAGTTGAAATGTAATGTCATCAATGTTAAATAATTTAATTTGGTACATTAGAATTTGGAAGAACATGTTGGAACCTGATTGAAAAATCCAATTCTAACGATTTTTGAGATTGATACATCAATTAAAAAAAATACAAGTGGTTAGAACTGGGTCATTCCTTTATCTTAGGAAGCATAGCTTAAAGTTTAAAGAATGGTTATGCCTACAAGTTGCTAAGGTTTAGTTGAAGCTGGGAGATAATGAATCCACCCAAAATACTCCTCAAATGCATTATTTTTATTCTTGATTTACACAGTAACTAAAGCTGCTTCCAATGAAACAAGAATAAATTGAGAAAATTTAAAGAAAAAAAATTAAAAGCATACAATGTTTGAGACAAGGAATTTTTTTAACAGTTATATTCTTCATGATGTGATTTTAAGAATATTTCACACAGTTATTCAGTTTATTATATAATTTTTAAGAATATTTTATAAAATATTATATTCATGCGTTTAGTTCAATCGCCATGTTCTTAGAAATTATGGTCTTTGTTTGAAAATATTCTCAATATTTTTCTAATAAAAATTAATAATTAAATCAAATTAATGATTAATTTAATAGTTCAAAAGTAGTCCATATTCTGAATATTTTTTTTTTATTTGTACATATCATCTCTATGCAAGGGCTACGTGCAACCGCCATTTCTCGATGAGTCCAAATAAAAGTAACTACATTCTTAATTTAGTTTTGAAAAAATAAAACTTTTCAGTTTAATTCCCTAAATTCTTGATCTTGAATACAAATAGGTGAGAATAACAGATCGATTAAAGTTAGTTCATTCAAAGTAACAAAAAGTAAGTGTAGTTTGGTGTTTTTACCTACACGAAAGCATACTCATACCAGAAAAATATAATATTTTAACTTCTGGAGAAGAATTCCAATTATGAATAACTTTTTCTAACCTAGGTGTTAAATATAATAAATATTTAATTATTTTAGGTCTCGTGAATTAGTTAGTAGGTGGTGATTATGCTTTCAAAATTAATGTGCTTTTTATTTCAACCACCAGGTACAACTAGGTGGCCGTTCAACCACGCAGCCACATCCACCGTTACGTACAGGTGACATTTATTTTTGAGTTTTTCACTAAGTTTTGATGTGGACATCACCTAATTATAAAACATTCTAATTCAACCACCGATGTTGACTCAACTAAATAATGAACCGGTCACTTTTTTCAGAGTCTTTTAAACATTCGATTTTATTGGACTTCTCTTATTGGTCATAATTAATTAGTGGACCATATGTCATTCAGGCAAAAAAAAAAAAAGGACGGTTGGGCGACATGACTTGGGCTTCTTGTTTTTTCGTTTTTTCTTTTTTAAAATTATAGAAAAAGGCCTTGACCTGATCTGGGAACTGGAGGTGTAATTAACCTTTAAAAGATTTTTCAACCACATTCGACATGTATCAATACATCCTAGAGCTTTCCTATCACCTTATCTCCCAAGTTCAGCCAAGAAATTAATGAAAAAATTATCTCCAAACAAATATAATATCCACAGCATGAGATAAAAAGTTTCATACTGGTGGTAAATCCCTGCATTTTACATTAAACTAGGCATTTTCTAAGTACTCAAGTTGTGTACAAAACCTACCTCTTTAAGAATTTTGTAAGCATTTACAGATAAACATAGAATGATATGGCAACTAATAATTTAATACCTAGGCAAAAGATATGCATTCTAACAACTTTCTGCATAGCTGTTGTATCTCGGGTGAAGGATCTGATACAGATATTGTTGAGAGTACAGACCTTGCTTCTAATAGTCCACCTGATATGCTTTCCAAAATTACATCTTCACTGGCCATAAGAGATGCCATTAGCTTCGCACCTGCCACCCTCTCCTGTAGAAAATAAATGACGCAGCATTATAATGTGACATCTTTCGTACGTGAATAGGAAGCATGTCTACACAAATATCAACATGATTCTAAAATTATCAAACTATCTGATTGCATAATTGTTAAAACTCAATTTGCCTAAATTTGGCTCATTATTTGCACTGCCAACTAGTTTTAAGATTATTCTCTCCCTCTCCCCACATGATTCACACGCACATCCACACCCACACATTCACAAAAAACAAAAAACGAAAAAAATACAAAACTAAACAATACGCACCACCAACGTTGATACATGGAGCTTGAAGCTCACCAAGAAGTGGATAAATCATAATATTAAGAGACTTCCAGTAAAATCCCTTATCCCCGTAACAACACTATAATGGTCTTCGTACTAATGTTGGAAGAGCAAGAATAATACCTTTTCTGATTCCTTTCTGAGTGCTTTCAGTGAGACTTTGAGAAGATCAGATGCGTAAGGGAGAACTGCAGATCTTAGATGATAAACAGCTGAAAATAGGACCTGGATGCATGCTGCTCTAATCTCTGACTTCATTTTAGACTGTTTACAAAATACCAATTTTGTGAACCAAGCAGAACAGAAGGAAAGTTTCAAAAACTCCAAGATACTCACATCTCATAATATTAAATATGTAAAACTACCTCAACAGAATGAATGAGAGAAGGAAGAACTTGCGCTACAAAATGCTTGTCGCAAGACTTTGATATCTTCTGGCAAGCACTGATAAGAACATTAGCCATGCACAAACGAAAGGGGAGAGGAACTGCGGGTGCAGATGTAGAATTTCCACTATCCAACTCAGAAACTGAATTAAGATCCTTCTTGTCATTTAGTAATTGACTGAGCACGTAACTGACAATTGAAACCCCTGCGGCGGTAGAATCTACAAATTTGAGTATAAGTCACATTGCTGATTCCACTACCTAGCAACAGTTGTATGCTTACGTTCAGGAAAACATACACACAAATGCTACCTTTTCTCCCCGAAATTGTAATCTTGTCTGAGGCAGAGTTTGTGATTGACTCCTCAGCTTGTAGTTCAGCACATATCATCAGTGCTAGACAATCAATACATCCATGTTGTGCTTTTGAAACTGGAGAGAAAATTATGCCCATCAAATTTAGCTTTAAACGATGATAAGCATACAAGAAAAAATTAGAAACCATATGTAGTTTATAACCTGAATCAGCATCCAGACTAGGCAAGAGCAACACTGTTTCAATCATCTTTCTAATAGCATGCATAGCAGGATAAGAAAATGATTCCCAGCCTCTGATCTATAAACCCAGAGAAAGCACATCAACGCCAGGTGAATTGGAAAAGATGCTGCCAGGAACAGAAACAGACTCTTCCAAAAGGAGAACATAACGATATAGGACATGGGTTTTTAAAATAGAAAAATAGTTACCGCAAGGGATGTACAGATTGAAAGTAAACAAGCCTTTATCTTCAACATATTCCTAGCATCAACTGCCTGCTCTAACTTGTAGCAGAGGATAGGAAGTAATACCTAGAGAATCAAATGACTTGCACAGGTTAGTATCCCCAAGAATTGTAAGGAACAAAGATAAATTACTAGATACACAACATGAGTTTGAGTGGTGCCAGAATATGACGAGATTTAGATAGGACATCAATCATAAAGAGGTACATGCGTAATTTTAATTTACATTATAAGCACTCACAAATTTCATACCCCAGAGTAAGATCACAATCTATCATCTCAAGTGACCAAACTCATCCCAGAAAATAAATAAAAAAGTCCATCCTTCAGAGCGGAAAAAGATAACCAGGGGAAAGTTTTAATCTCATCCAAAATCTAAGAGAATCAATTTTGATTAAAAGAAAAATCCATTTTGCCATAAATCTTATTATTACTAAATGCAAACAAAATAAGGGAGGGGGTGCCGTGGAGAATTCCAGAGTAGAAACATCTATGCACTTGCAATACCAGCTTATACTCAGTAAAAGTATCTGGCTGAGAATCTCTGAATCTTGCATTTAAAATCAATTGGCGTCTATCATTTTAAAATATAAAATGCTAATATTCTCAGATTTTGAATTTCTAATTGTATTCAATAAAAAGTCCATCCTAGAGAGGGGAAGAAGATAACCAAGGGAAAGTTTTAAGTTCCTCCAAAATCTATGAGAAATCATTTTCAAGTAAAAAATGGCAGCTTTTTTTGGGAGGAAATTTCACAGGTTCACATCTATGCACTTGTAAGACAAGTCTGCACTCAGTAAAAGGATCTGTCTAAGAATCAGTGAATCTGGCATTTAAAATCAGAGGCATGCTATCATTTTAAAAGATAAAATGCTAATGCCTTCCAGAATTAGAATTTTTAATTTCATTCAATAAAAAGGCAATTTCTAATTACTTTAGGGTGAATACGCCCACATAGCTCAGCAGCAAGCTTCTGGACATCTTCAAATTCAAACTCACAAAATGCCCTGAAACAAATAGATTACGGGATATATCAGGCTTTCACATAATTACTGGAGTAAGATAAATGCTATACTCATTAACAAACCTGCTTAGAAGGAGAGCAGCAATACACTCATAACCAATCTCAATGTCCCTGGAGCCTGAATATATAATAAAAAAGCTCTTTTATTTTATTAATTAATCAGACATGCAGAATGTTTTCTGCATGCAAGTCTGGAATTGACAGATAGGATACAAATCCAGAGGCATGTTCATGAATCTGTATTACTAAAATATCAAGATTTCTACTGTCATCATTTTCATTTTCTTCTTGTTGAACCGTCTCTTACAGAACATGGTTTCAAGAACAGAGTCTAAGATGCAATTGTGAATTTTGAGCAAAAAGAAAAGAACTTCCAAACTGCAAAGCAGACGAAGTAGCACTAAGCTATCAAGGATTGATCCAGCAACAGAGACAATCAAATAAATTTGGTGAACACCCAATAGCAGTAATGGAAGTCAGATTGCAGAATGGGAAATGAACTGATAGGAAGATTCAGGGCAAAACAAAAAGAGGAAACAATGCAACTGGCAAGCTTTCTGTCCAAATTTTGGAAAATTTAGAAAAATTCCAGTAATTTCGTTTGAGCAAGCTTGAAAAGTAATTTAGGGCTGTAAAATTCAACTTCATAAGCAAGCAGAGACAAGAACTAAAATGGTTTTCATAAGTCTTCGCACGCCACCACAAGATTAAATGAACTGTGCTTTAATATGATGAGAATCCAAAAGGATAACACTCAACTGATACAAAAACAACACACTCAATCCAATGGTTTCACCAAACTTATAGTCAAAGAAAAAATAAATGTAACAGATCCACTGAATCTTGTAGATATAGAATACCATCTAGATTTTATTCAAACATAAAAGAAAAATGACATAAAGCAGAGGTGAAAAAAAAAAAAAAGATCAAGATCTTTTGAGAAAGGAAATATACCAGGCATTATGTCTTGACTGAGATGCCCATACATAATTGATGAGTTGAGGTCACTAAAAACCTTCAGTGGAAGCATCTTAACAATAAGCAATGGGCAAAGGTGCTCAAACAGAGTTCGCTGCATTTCTACAAACTCATCCGCAGTATAGGTTCTATTCTCCCATCTTGATAAGAAACTTCCATCAATCCTGTCAATGAAGAGGATAATGTATTGGAGGCAAGAAACTACTACCACCATACAACTTACTTTAGGTCAATCTTATTGCCATATCTGACATATTAGCAAACACATATGGACAGAAGCTATTTTACTATTGTGATGATCCAAATGAAAGGCTGTATACTTATAAATGAGAAAAAATATATATAGACAATTTGCAAAATCATTTTAGCCACTAAAAAAATCCATATAGGACCACCGTAAACATTTGTGTGACCATTACATAACAAGAATGTTGACATTTGAAACAGAGAAAAAACTGACTCATTCCATAAAGCAAATACCATGCTCTTCATGTGTATACAAGATAAACCATAAAGCCAACTGACATGCAGGGCTAAAGCAAATGACCACATAAATGAGCAATTATCAAGTTTAAGGTTATCCAAGCAAAATGAACCTCAAGTTCATTACTTTTCAAAATGGTGATCCAGCACATGACCAGATCAATGAATTGTAGTTAGCCTAAAACACTGCACTTCAAAATCAAGTATGAGGCCTCACGAGAACCAAAAATAATTACTTGGATGTCTAATTTACCAGACAGAGACAAGGGCAAATAAAAACCCTCTGCAACGGCTAGAATCATATAAAATGTCTAGTAAAGCACGAATGCATTAACAACACTCAAACAAATGAATCAATATAGAACAAATGTGTCGAAATCACTCCCCCTGCGTCCAGACTATGCAGTATTTACAAACAAATTAATATAGAAGACTTTCTTTTTTTCTCATGAAAAAAAAAGTCTTCCAAGTGTTGTCTTCACATTTTTCCCAGTGGCAGAGAAAAGACCACTTTCTGCAAAGGAAGACAAAATCTGCCAATAAGCTTAACTATAGTATACCACTTCAGATTCTTCAGTGAAGTCCTTAAATATTCAAATGCTCATCCAATGAAGGGCGCACCAAGCTTCTCTATCAAAAATAGGCTTAGGAAGCATAATACTGGCTGTTTCATTAGGTGTCTGATCAGTGTATCCCAGATATGACTTAGTCAAACAGATAGCTCTATGTTGTTAAATACTTCAATATGACGCCTTCAAACTCACAATTATGGTTATAGGTATATGAAATGATTAAAAGATTTAAGGTAACATTACTGATTCCCAATAAAGGAATGAGAAGCATCATTAACAAAAAGAAAAATATGTATACTCACTCCTTCTGTCCTCTCACATGCAACAGAACCTGATGCAAGACTAGATCAGCATCATTTGCCAAATTTTCACTTATATAACTCAAGAATCTGACAATAATTGCATTGGAGGGTTCTGCAAACATCTTGTCTATCAGTGGTCCAATCAAGAGTTTCCAGTCTTGAACCTGTCGGACATTATAATTAACGCATTAGCCAACTAAATTATTTACATCTTAAGGCACAAGTAGTAACAATTTTATCAACTGAGAAAATATAAAATTACAACAATAACAACAAAGCCCTATCCCACTAGGTGGGGTCGACTATATGAATTGTACGACGCCATTGAGTTCAATCAATGACCAATTCTTTAGGTATCTCATTCACCAGAAGATCTCATTCCACAACTTTTCTAAATGTCCTTCTTGGTCTTCTTCGGCCTTTTTCCACATGACTCCATATCATCTATTTAACCTTCCTTACTAGCGCCTCTAACTGTCTTATCTGAGCATGTCCAAACCATCTTAAACTATTTTCTACCATTTTCTCCTCAATAGATGCTACTCCAACTCTACTTCGTATACAATCATTACGGATCATATCTCGTCTTGTATAACTACACATCCATCTCAACATCCTCATCTCTGCTACTCCAATTTTTTGTTCTTGTTAACCTTTCACTGTCCAGCATTCACTCTCATATAAAATTGCCGATCTTATAACAATACGATAAAACTTCCCTTTGAGCTTAAAGTACTTTTCGGTCACAACAAACTCTTGATGTCTTTCTCCATTTCAACCACCTAGCTTGTATCCAATGTGTAACATCTGCATTAATTTCACCGTCATCTTGTATAATTGAACCTAGATACTTGAACTTTGACACTTGTAGTATATCCTGGTATCTAATTTTAACCTCCAACTCATTTTTAGCTTGCTGCTCATTAAACTTGCAATGCATATATTTTGTCTTACTCCTACTCAAACAGAAACCCTTTAATTTCAAGGTACATCTCTATAACTCAAATTTAGAATTAATCTCTTCCCTTGATTCTACCATGAGAACAATATCATTTGCAAAAAGCATATATTTGGGGATTTCTTCTTGAATGTGTTCCGTCAGAATGTCTAAAACCATATCAAACAAATAAGAACTCAATACTCAAAGATGATCCCTGATGCAGCCCAATTTTAATAGGAAAATCTCGTCTCTCCTCCAAAAGTTCTCACAGTAGTTATTGTCCCCTCATACATATCTTTTAAAGCTCTAATATACGCAACACAAACAATTTTCTTTTCCATAGCTTTCCACAGCACTTCTCTTGATACTTAATTATAAGCTTTTTCTAGATCAATAAAAGTTATATGCAAGTCATTTTGTTTAATCTGATACTTTTCCATCAACTCTCTTAGCAGATAAATAGCTTCCATAGTAGATCGCTCTGACATAAATCCAAATTGATTCTCAGAAATACCAATCTCAATTCTTAATCTGCTTAAGATCACTCTTTCCTATAATTTTATGGTATGACTCATAAGTTTAATCCCTCAATAGTTTGCGCAGTTCTGGACGTCCCCTTTATTGTCCCCTTTATTTTTGTATATAGGCACTAAAATGCTTCTTCTCCATTCCTCAGGCATTTTCTTAGACCTTAAAATCTCATTAAAAAGTTCAATTAGCCAGATAGTACCCTACTCCTCTAAACACTTCCACACTTCGATAGGAATTCCATCAGGACCAACAACTCTATCATTATCCATTATTCTAAGAGCTTCCTTGACCTCGCCAACCCTAATCCTGTGATAATAAACCAAATTTTGTTAAATCATCCATATCACTAGTTGACTCTATTCCGTCATTAAAAAACTTGTAAAAGTAACCCTCCCATTTGTTTTTAATATCTCCATCTTTGACCAAAATTTTTCCTTATTCATCCTTAACACATCTTACTTAATCCAAATTTCTAGATTTCCTTTTTCTATTTTTCGCAACTTTGTAAAACTCTTCAAATGCTTTAGATCGTGCTTCACTTACTGCTTTTTTAGTCTCCTTATTAGCCTTCCGGTATCTTTCCCAATTTTCCGTATTATTGCACAAATGTATAGCTTTAAAATATTTCTTTTATATTTGACCTTCTTTTGAACGCTCTCATTCCACCACCAACATTTCTTATCTCTTTGTCCAAACCTTCCTAACCATCTTGGCCATATCATCCCACATGATGTTAGCACTTTCTTGTAACTCCCAGGCTCCTTCATCCAATAGTTTCCTCTTGAAAGCTTGTTGTTTCTCCTCCTTTAGCTGCCATCACTTGATCCTAGGTTCATCACTTATTGATACTTTTGTTTACGACCTTCAATAAGCACGTCAAGGACCAAAACTCTATGTTGAGTTGCCACAAGTTCCCTAGGGATCACTTTACAATTTTTACATATTTTTCTATCTGGATTCCTCAATCTATGACCTTAAGACTCCACTCTTATATGTGATTAAATGCTCATCTCGCTTCTTAAGGCAAGTGTTGACAATCTTGAAATTATAAGCTATTGAAAAATCAAATTCAGAACTACTATATGCAGCGAATATTATCACCATAGCATTGACGAGGCCTCAGATATATTATAAATTGTGAACTGGAAATGAAGTCACCGGTGCAGAACTCAGTGTGAACATATAACAAGGGATAAATCAATTGCAAACCAAAACAAGCGTCAAACTCAAACCTACACTTTTCCAGAAGCAAGTGTATACTTTATAGGATTCTAGTATGTCAATGCTTTAGGATTTATAGAATGTTGAGAGCAATTATATGTTCTGTGTATCTATGAATGTCTCCACATGCTTGCATACAAGAAAGGCACGCTGAGGTGAAAGAGAAGTCCTAGAGTAGTCAAAGATCAGCTGCCTATTTCTTGATCATGCTCCTATATTGCATAATAATAAAAATATGGTTTGACAAAGCTACTATGCAGCCATATTTGTAATTTCATAATCAATCTTACACTTTTAGACCACTCTGGAGTCAGCTTCAGTACTCGGTCTGTATCCAACTTTGATCCTGACACCAAAGAGAAAAGCATGAGAATATAAATACAGTAATCCTAACCAACAGACTAATAGAAGACTAGAGTATTAGACGTAAATCTATTGCTCAAATAATAACCATAACATGACATATACATGCACAATTTTATATATACAAAATTAACAGACACCAATGAACAACTTGAATTTTTTTTTTTGATCGAAAAAGAAAATATTATTAAAAAAGAGAGAAGATTACATAGGGAAGAAGAAACAAAAGAAAAGAGTAGGACTAGATATCCTCCTAGAAAAAACAAAGCTCAAACAAAACCAACCCAAGAAGCCCAAAAACAAGGCTAATACAACAAAGCCATCCTATCCCCTACAAAGGGCACCTCCTTGAAAAACCCATTAGCCGAAACCCAAAGAGAAGCAAAGTAACAAATCCTATCTCAAAGTAGGTGAGGAGGAAGAAGCCATTACTTAAATACTCTAGCATTTCTTTCCATCCAAAGACACCACATAGTTGTAAACATAGCCGCCTTCCACACAGTTGTACATCCAATGTAAACTTGATATTATTACTATTTTGATCAATCGGAATATTCGATTAAAATAAATACACATAATGTCAAATCAATTACATGTCATTTTTTATTCCTCCATTCCAACAACTGCATAACCTTTAGTTTTAGATAATACTATCTGCATAAATGGCTGTTAAAGTTTTACACAGGAGTGAAGCAATGTTGAACCAACACCTATACATCACCAGAACCAGCTCATGAATAATCTGTCAAATTGTGACATCAAAGAATTCAGAGGGGGGAAAAAAAAAAACCACCTTTATTTTCTGTGGTCTCTGGAAGATCTGTGTTTTGGTTGATGTTGCTGCAAGGAAGAGGAGGTAAAACTTCAAATTAGCATGGCTGTAATATATAACATTTTTCAGAAATTTGTAATTTGGGTTCCAGCTCTAAAACAAAGTTTTCGGTTTCATAAGTTGAGTTCTGCAATTTGAAGGCGCTCTCTCTCTTTTTTTGATACCTCAGGCAGTCTAGCAGCAAAAATAGGACATCGATTTTCTGGTTATGACATTTGAGGACCCCAACAAAGGCATCACTAGCGGATGATTGTATAGTTTTGTTGGAAGAGTAAACAAGACCAACCAGTGAAGGCAAGTGCAATGAAGGATCTGCAAGAGTAATTAATCCAGCAACTCATAAGTGTCACTACTGATATAATAGCAAAACTGTTGAAAATGAAAAATTAAAAATAGGTGATCACAATCACCAAATCTTTATATGTTAAAATCAAATACAGCACATCATAAATATTGATGCATGCCAAGTCATGTACTTGGGCAACACATTGACACAAAAATTATCAAAAATCATAATGAAGCGCCAGAGATCAATATGATTATCTTAATGACCCATATGCATAATTCTTCAACATTTGAATATTAAATGTAAATTGTCAATGAACACAAAGAAAGATCATCAAAATCTATTGGAAACCATGAAGCATTAGGAGAAGAAAATAATATGGAAAACAAGAAAAAGTAGGCAAATATCAACAAGTAATTCAACCTAAAGCCTAAGCTATTTGGTGCAGAAGATCACATTAGCAGCCTGTTATATAATATTTCTCAAACAAAGTAATCTATCCACTCATAAAAGGAAAGATTACAATAAAAAATAGACAAATATCAAGAAACAATTCAAACTAAAAGCCTAAGCTTTTTGGAGCAGATAATTAACATTGAGATCCAGTAAAATAACATTTCCCAACCAGCAAACCAGGACATAGAATTCCTAATTTTACTTATTAAGTCTCTCTTTCTCTCCCCATCTTTTTCTCTTTATACACACAGCAAACACATAAATTTATATATGTATATGTGAACCATTCAGTATTGACTAACCTATTGCTGGAAGTAATTTGGATGCCTGCTCACGAATCACAATATCTTCATCTCCAAGCCGCTCTAGCAAGCTGTTGGCTACATCTTGCCTGAAATAGCATATCAACTGATTAAAATACAAACAACTCAGAATTGTATGATAGCTGCAAGTGCAATCATACCATGCAGAATGAAGAGAACATTTTTGTGAATCTGCTGATAAGTGAATCACTTCTGATATAATATCAATAGCATTTCTTCTCTGTGAAACATTTTCAGAAGCAAGGCGCTTTAGAACTTCTTTAAGGCACTTATCATCTTTGCTCCTGGAGGATCATGTAATGCAAATCAGTAAAAAGATCATTGACTTAGAGAATCCTCCTCGAAATCAAAAGGGTAAGGAATGGACTGAATACATTGAGCAGTATTCTGCTATCAGCATAACCACAGCTCTAGCTGTACCATCCTGCTCATCTAGAAGGAGGAGCAGAAAAGGTAGTACAGCATCCACCTGTCTACTGTCCGTAATTGTACTTCCAGTTGAGTGATTTGGGTTCAATATGATAGCTTTGAATATTGAAACCACCCCAACTATAACATCTTCATCAGCACAAGTAAGCTACGAAAAAAGAGAGCAAGTGTGAGAGAAGTAAATATTAACATAGTAAGAGGTGAAATTTCAACTATGGCTCTACGATGAGAACAGAAACAGTCTCAATTGCATGATGACCCAAGAAAAAGCAATGGTTACATAAAATGAATTACACATAACAAATGGCAACATCATATCATCAATCAAGAGCATCTAGTACTCCTCTTGGACATAGACATATGCCCTAGAATACATCACATTGCATTAAGTTGAATATGATTCTTCTTTTTCAAATGCTAGCATAGCAACCTTTTAAATTAGAACACTATTTAAAGAAGTTGAGATCAGGATCATCATGTCAGAAAGATCTCTGCCAGCTATGTAGAATTAACATATTTGGCTGTTGGGTTATTCTGGGATTTATACAATAAAGCCATATTAGCAGGCTGACTGTGTTTAATAGGAAAACTAGCAATACTAGTTATTTGTGGAAGAGTTTGAATTCCATATCAGTGTCTATTGACTACTGCCTGTGATACTGCTAAAAAGTTGAGCATTGATCTTTCTTTCAGATACAAAGGTCCCTGTAACTGCATCCAAAGTCATGATCATATCAAACAAAGAAAAGACAACAACTCTTTAGTTATATCAGGTTAGTAAGTAAATTGAAATCCTTGTAACAATTTAGACCAGGTACAAATTTCGATGCCTTTTAAAGTATGTGCAAAATCATTTGCAAGCTTATACAGATGCAAAGTGGCCTTGTTTTACCAATATATTTTGCAATTCAACTCCTACAAGGACTCTGGTCTCGGTACCTGTGGTACAAGAATGTGTGATATATTCATCCCACATTCTAACACAGTGCCTTCAAATCTCTTGCCATCTAGACGTCCCAGCAGTAAGCATAAACAATTCAAGAAAAACTTTCTGGTCTCCACTTCACCATCTTTCTTGTCAGCATTCCCACTAGTATGGTTGTCCATATAATACTGCACGATTTTCGGATATCAGTGACTAAATAACTCCACCAAACGCAAATGAATGGGATAATGAGTAGCACTTCAGATATAATATTATAATAAATTAATCTATATCTAACCAACTCAAAACATTAAATCTAGCTATAGCCAATATAAGTCACCATATACCATAAATATTCAGAATACCCCTCAGCAAGGGAACATTCTCTACAACATAAGCAATAAAATAAACCCTAGATCTTTACAATATGACATGAAGTGAATATACATTCTCTTTAATAAAGATGAAATTACTGAGTAAAGTTATCCCATGGCAAACATCAAACAGAAATATCTTGTTACTTAAATTTGAAGCAAATTGCGTCAGAGTTGTTGCTTCAAAAATTTTAAAAACTCAATAAAGCTAACATCAACAGCATATAACCTGAATCCCAGACAGGTACTGGTCCAAAAGTTCTTTGTAATGCTGAAGAAACTTCTGATCTTCCAAGTATAATAGCCTACAATAGTGCTTCCAGCAAGAAGAGAGTAGCAAATCTCCAGTTTTGAGAACATTAGAATCTGTCTTCAATGTTGTAGACCAAAAAAATCATGGTTCATAGAACATCAAGTGATGAACTAAACATAATTAATTATAGAAGCATGCATCGGGAGCAGAACCTGCCTCATATTGTAAGGAACCGTAATGATGTTTTATCTCCTCCAGCCACTTCAGCACTTGCTCCAACCCTTTGGCATGTAAAAATCGACTTCTTCTGCTCCACTACAATTTGTGGTTAAAGAAGAGGGATAAATAAGGTTCAATAGTAGACAACAAAAACAATAAATTACTGCTTCAACGATGTATATGTTCAATTTCAAGAGAGTTAATGAGACCCACCCTCTCCCCCCCCCCCCCCGCCCCAAAAAAAAAGAGGAGGGATAAATAAGTATATAAGGCACTGTTTGCTATATACAGAATGATAGAAAATGCTGCCATTCCTCATGTTCTAAAGGTCTTGTCTACACAGTTTTTAGCTGAATAATTTGCTTGCTTCGAATGTTCACTCTCCCAAAATAGTTTTCCTCTTTAAATATCACAAATGAAAATTATGAATATATGACACTACAGAAGATATATCCAAACAAGGGTGATACACTTGGCTAATAAAAGAAACAGCACATAAAAACACAAGATTATATGAGAGTCAAAAGTGACATACAGCAAGAAGCCGCTGCACCAAACAAATCAGTCCATCTAAATGATGCCACATAATATAATCCCCTTCAGTCTTTGACGTCGTCAAAGACTTAGAAGCTAGTTTCACTTTCTTATCACAAGTAGATGGTACTAAAGAAATTGTCTGACTTGTTGCTCTTGTGTTTGATTTCAACTTGTTGCGCTGAACCTCAGCCATTTTTGTTAATGCTTCTGTAATGGCCAAAAAACAATCAGCAGCAGACACTCCAAGGCGAGAAGGCAACTCAAACCCATCCTGCAAAGTGCTGCAGAAACCAGTGATCAGATAGCAAAAATAGATGGAACCATAAAATAATTAAGAATGAAGAGAGAAGCACCCAAATGCTGACCCAGAAAAGGGGTCAAGGGGCAGAGACAGAGAGTTGACATTATTGAAGAGAGAGAAAATTGGTGTTACTGGGGAAATAAAGGGGAAGGCAACATATGACAACAAAAAAAAAAAATAGACCCATGGAGAGGATCAGCTGAGTAAACATTTAAGAATATTGTAACACCACATCAATAGTTTGTTGAGTGTTTCTAGTCAACACAATGTTATCTCCTTCTGGCATACTGCTATTTGTACTAAACTCAAGATTGTAGGCCCCCCATGTTCAGGTTTTCAAAGTGCAAAGCCAACTAGAAATTCTCAAAGACTAAAATACATTCAGTCAAAACAACATTTTTAAAACAAAGAAGGGGAAGAGGGAAGAACAAAGAGCGAAATGTATAAATTTAGTTTTCAGTTAGTTCTCAGATTTATGGTGCAAGATAAGTAAATAAGTAACTTACTAGAAATGGAAAGCTAACAAAAGAGTATATACTGTAAAAAAATAATTTAATAGTGGCATTGTTACATATACGCAAAATCAATTAAAAAATAACATTTCCTTGATTCCTTCCTTTTCGCACTAATTCTTTAAAATGTTAATGAATAACATAGAGCATATCAGACATGAGAATACCTTCCTTTACAAACAATACCAGCCAGATGTGGCAGGCAGGTGGAGAGTATATTTAGTAATCCATCGTACCTCTCCCTTATTCCTGCTATTCAATAATTTATTAATCTCCACTGTGGAGAAGCACGTATTAATTCTTAGCCAAAATAAATAAAGGGAAGAGAAAAAAAAGGCTTCCCTCTGACGTTTATCATTAGATAAAGAAATTATGTAATGAAAACTTACCACCAAAAGTAGACTGACTAAAGGCATTCTCGTATTCCACTAGAGCTCGTACAAAGATACACCAACCAAATAGTAAATAACGATCACTCTTCCGCGTAATGATGCTAGCAAGATCTTTTGTCACCGGTTCGAAAAGCAACTCATCTTGAAAGAGCCAGTTTATGAGTATCACAGCTTGGCCACCACGCTTAGAGTCTTTGCACTTCAGTGACTGCCATTCATGACCCAGAGAACAGACCAGAGCTCGGTGAAACTCCTAAAATAAAAATTTAAAAAGCAAAACTTCAATATAAAGTAAAATAGAATTGAATACATTTTCGATCATAGGAACGAGAACTTGATCGAACGAATCCTCCTTCTCAGCAGCGTCACTGACATACTTGTGCAAGAACCATAGGGAGTCCTCCAAAGAACCTGAAAGAATGAATATCAGTGAACGAAGGTCAACGGATACAATGAAGTACCGTTATAGACTCAGCTCGTCGGAAAAGGTACCGATTGACGGTCTTTGGGCCAGTGAAGCGAGTCGAGAAATCGCGTCCTGGAGCTTTTTGGGGTGAGTACTTAGTAGAGCACTCATGGCACGAGCGAGCGTCACGGAGACAATAGATTCGGCTTCCGGCTCTGATTTCCATAGTAGTTCTTCCCTACCTCCTTCCATCGCCAAGGACTGCCCCGCTCTATTGGGAGGCTCTGGCGGTTCTGCTTTTAACGGAACAACGTCGAACAATATCAGACCTTTGGCCCAAATAACATTATCGTTATTTTTTAAAAATTTGACCAACTATCTTTATTTTATAAAATTATATTTACCTCTCGTGTAACTTATTTTTGTCGTCAAAAAAAATTTACAATATATACATTAATTTAAAAGAATTATATATTCTTTCAAAAAAATTATATATTAAAATTTATTAGTAATTTAAGTGTTTTTATTATTATACTAAAATATAAATTATAACGTTATGCTGTAAAAACCCATTAAAATTTTCTTTAAAATATTAAATATAATTTATTATTAATTTTTCAAACAATTAATTTAATATGTTTTGGACAAGTTAAACAGGTTTTCTTTCTTTGGGCCATTGGCGGTTGTTTTTTCCTTTGTACTTGACCCAAAAGAAATAACCCGCCAATGATACTGAAAAATGGGTACTATTAAAAAGGATGAAGAGTTAGTCAGCAAACTTTGTGAGTTTATTAAAGAGGATTCTATAGAATGGAATAAGGAACGCATGGAGCATGATAAATATTGAACTGTGTCCTTTTTTTGCAGGTCTGACAGGATGGTTAAAGGAAGAAGGCGAGAATTGGAATGAGAGACAATGAGATTTGTTTGCAGTCACTTGGGTATGAGAAACGCGCGAATGTTAAATCAAAAACACTTGCACTTGAATAAAATTTGGGAGAAAAGTCTTTCTTTGTGGAATTAATAGAAGAATATGACAAAAAGGCAAAATGTCATTATGGAAAGTTTCCATGTGCATCAGTGGGAAAAGCCTGTAACGCCTTACCATAAAATTAATGTGGATGCAGCAATGCCAAAAACAAGAAGACAGGTCAATGGCATGTGTTATTAGAAATTGGCAAGGGAAGTGTGTGGGTGCTATAGTCAAAACAATAAATCATGTTCATGATCCTATGTGTCTTGAAGCTATGGCCATGTATGAAGGTGCTTGTCTTGCTAAGTCCCTAAACCTTAATCATTTGATCTAAGAAAGCGATACAAAGTAGGTGATAAACCTTTTTTTAAAGAATGATGGAGACCCATTATATGTAAAGTTTTTCTTTGGACGATGTAAATAATGTGTTCAAGTATTTCATTAATTTGTTGGTTAGGCGGATTCTTAAAACTTGTAATAAGGCAGCACACGAACTTGCCTCAATTACTAAAGGCAACATGGGTTATTTTATTTGACAGAATATGAATCTCAATTGTCTTAATTTTGTTATAGCTTCTGAATCATAAATATAAATCTTTGATGTTTTATCAAAGAAAAAATAAAGTACTATTCTACATACGACCTGATACTATTCGTTAAGGATAATATATAAGTTCAAAAATATAATTAAAAGCTTTTTTTTTTAATTTTCTAGAATTTCAAATCCATATATTTTATATAATAGATAATTTTACTTCCATTCCAAAGCATTTAACATATAAGCATTAAATATATCTATCATGTATCTTTTATTGGCGCAATACTATATTGAATCATTTTTTTTTATGTTAATAGAAGTGAATTTGATATAACATGAATTAAATTCACTCTTTCTCTTTAATGTTGTTACTAATTTTAGTCAATCAACTATCATCTAAATAAATTTTTTTATGAACATCATATAAATATTAATATTAAAAAATTTGAATTTTAAATAAATAATTTAATGTTTGTCACAACAACCATCTATATAATTGATTTTAAAAAATTCAAATTTACAATAAAATCAATTAATAATGTGCTCACTTAAACCATGAATAATTGATTTTTGAAAAATTATATATATTTTCCTTTAAAGTTACATTCACAAGTTTTTTTTAGTATTTTTTTATTAATCAATTTGACCAATATATAATAACACATTTCAATAATTCTTGAAATTTAACTTTATAATATCTGTTACTAAATATATATTTAATTTATTTAAATATAATGTATTAAGAAGTAATCAATAATTTACCATGTTTCTACATATAAATGCATAAAATTAAGATAAATTATAATAAATCTTATATATACAATCCTAT
Organism: Biancaea sappan; assembly: GCA_037074585.1. Lineage (NCBI taxonomy): Eukaryota > Viridiplantae > Streptophyta > Magnoliopsida > Fabales > Fabaceae > Biancaea > Biancaea sappan. Next base: position 34,264,566 of record CM073492.1, read on the forward strand.
GCGTTTTTTTTGCGGGTTATGTTCGAATTTTAATTAAAAGTTAAAAATTTAAATTAAAAAAAAAAAGATTAGAAACTTGAAAGGACTAAAGTGTGTTAGGGTCTATTCATACCACATCCCCTGATGCTTCACCCCCAAATTCCCCAAAAGCTACTGGAGGAGAAAGCCCTAGCCCACTTCAGCCTAGCGTCTTCGACCACTCTCTCTCTGCTAAAACCTCCTCAAAACCGTCTGAACCAACCCAGCTTCGAACAGAATTACAGGAACATTTGCGAACTCCTCCTATCTCTAACTCGCTCAAGGTCTGTTCCTAAAGGACTCCAACTCCATGCCCATATTATCAAAGTAGGTATCCAGACGATCCCTCTCATATCCCACCAACTCATCAACCTCTATTCGAAATCGCAACTTCCCCTCTTTGCCCGTCGAGTTTTCGAAGAGGCACCGCATAAGTCAGCCACCACTTGGAGCTCTGTTATCGCTTCATTTGCCCAAAATGAGCTTCCGTTGCTTGCTCTTGAATTCTTTCGTCGGATGTTTCATAGTGGGGTTCGGCCTGACGACCATATATTCCCAAGCGCGACTAAGTCGTGTGCGATTTTGTCTAGGTCTGATGCCGGGCAGTCTCTGCACTGCCTTGTTGTGAAGACTGGTTATGAATTTGATGTGTTTGTTGGGAGCTCAATTGTGGATATGTATGCTAAGTGTGGAGAGATAAGATTTGCTCGGAAGATGTTCGATGAAATGCCGGAGAAGAATGTGGTATCTTGGAGCGGGATGATATATGGGTATACTCAAATGAGTGAGGATGAGGAAGCTCTCAGGCTATTTAAGCAAGCTCTGATTCTAGATGTGGATGTTAATGATTTTACATTTTCAAGTGTTTTACGGGTTTGTGGCAGTTCAACTTTGCTTGAATTGGGAAAGCAAATACATGGACTGTGCTTCAAGACAAACTTTGACTCATCAAGCTTCGTGGGTAGTTCCTTGATATCGCTGTATTCTAAGTGCGGAGTTGTAGAAGGAGCTTATCGGGTTTTTGATGAGATAACCATGAAAAACCTTGGTATGTGGAATGCAATGTTGATAGCATGTGCTCAGCATGCGCACACAAACAAAACTTTTGAGTTGTTCAAACAGATGGAAAGTCTTGGGATGAAGCCCAATTTCATCACCTTCTTATGCTTACTTTATGCTTGCAGCCATGCGGGATTAGTAGAGAAAGGCGAATATTATTTTCAGCTGATGAATGATTATGGGATTGAACCAGAAGCCCCACATTATGCCTCCATGGTGGATTTGCTTGGTCGAGCTGGAAAACTACAGGACGCAGTTGACATAGTTAAAGAAATGCCCATGGAACCAACAGAATGTGTTTGGGGAGCATTATTGACAGGGTGTAGAATTCATGGGAACACTGAATTGGCATCCTATGTTGCCGACAGGGTCTTTGAATTGGGTCCTGTAAGCTCAGGTCTTCATGTCTTACTGTCTAATGCTTATGCTGCTGCTGGAAGATGGGAGGAAGCAGCAAAAGCAAGGAAGATGCTGAGGGACAGAGGAATAAAGAAGGAAACTGGTCTGAGCTGGGTGGAGGAGGGAAATAGAGTTCACACATTTGCTGCTGGGGATAGGTCTCATGCGAAAACCATAGAAATTTATAAGAAGTTGGAGGAGTTAGGGGAAGAAGTAGAGAAGGCTGGTTATGTTGCAGACACGTCTTTTGTGTTGAAAGAAGTGGATGGTGAAGAGAAGAATCAGACAATTAGGTATCACAGCGAAAGGCTAGCCATAGCATTTGGACTGATTACATTCCCTCCTGAACGACCCATCAGAGTAATGAAGAATTTGCGTGTTTGTGGCGATTGCCATACCGCAATCAAGTTTATTAGCAAATGCACTGGAAGGGTAATCATTGTGAGGGATAACAACAGGTTCCACCGATTTGAGGATGGAAAATGCACCTGCGGAGACTATTGGTGATCAAGGTGAAAACAAATTATCGTTACAACCAAAATAAATTATATACAATTCTTTCTTTCAGTAAATCGCCTCTATAATATTCTTGACCACGTTGTGTAGCTTGTGTGAACTAGAGCCCCGTTCCCATTATCTATTTAATTTTTCCCGTTGCTTCTGGTAAAAACAATGATATTTTCATTGTAGACAATGAAGAGGCTAACGTGTCAATCTACCTCTAACAATGGATAAGTTAATGGCCAAGGTAGCAACTGACGCTGCATTACTTGCATTACTCTCTCTCTCCTCTGCCAATTACTCATTCCTCGTTTAAACCAGAGCGATCTTGGATTATCTAGCATAAATGAATCTCCATCTGGTACTTTAACTGCTAAATGGAGAGAATATCTAGTGGCAAAACCATATTTTAATGTGGATGAGGAGAAACTTTTAGGTGCATTCAATTTACAAAAATTAAATGGACATATAAATCCAGAGTAAGTCTTACTTTATATATATATATATATATATATATATATATATATATTCTATATGTCTATGTATAATTAATTTGATTTGATTTATTACTTTTGTTAATAAATTATAGGTGTGTTTGGGTAAAGAGTTTAATTAAGTGCTTATATAATAAGTGCTATAATTGAAGAGTTAATGAGAGCAAACTTTACATAATGAAAATAAGTTGAAAATAGCTTATGAGCATGTCATAGGTTATTTTTATAAGTTCTCACAAACACGTGTATAAGTGTTTATGTCATAAGATAAGTCAATTAAGTTTAAAATAATTTTTTCTAAATTCACTCTGTGTCTATTAAAAATTCCTCAACTATGCAATTTTGGGACTTAGGAGGTGGGACTATGAGCATGTTTGGATGGATGTTCATAAGCAATAAACGTACGGTTGGATAGGACAGGCTCACGTTTGCACAAAAAATGACTATGTTTGGATATGTATTGAACCTCTTATTCACAATCGATTCCAGTCTTAAACTTACGTTTGAATGTAAGCGGTTCTGAGTAGATTATCTGCATAATTGATTATGGTTGCTGAGGCTTCAAGACTATGCAGACTCTTATACCCCTCTGTTACCTTTCTTTCTCTGCATTTTGTCTATTTGAATATTTTTGCCATCCCTTTGCTGTGGAGAAGAGAATGAAGAGGAGAGTAGGCCGTCGAAATAAACACGATAGTGTAGGTCGTCGGTCACCGGTCACTAATCGCCTTTGGTTGCTTCAATTGTCAACTAGAGAGTGGAAGAGGAAGAAAATATGAAGGACTTCAAAGACTCACAAGTCTCCAATCGCCTCTGGCTGCCACTACTATGACTAGGAAGATGTCACTGCTGTAACTGTTGCGAAGAAGAGAATGCCGAAGTGAAGGAAGAGAAAATGATTAGTTTGGTTATTCAATGACTGACTGTAATCAATACTTCTCATAAGTGAATATAGAGGAAGACTTTAGAAACTAAACATGTGGCTAAAGGATTATGACATTATTTTTATTAATATACCAATTCTCAGCTTGGGGGGCCATTTTCTCATTAGCTTGTTACTATACAACTCGCCTACTATGTTGGGATTGATTCAATAAATATATATATGCTGGACTAAGAGTCTTATTTTCATGTTTTTTATTTACTAATATACTTCTGATTTAGTTTTATTGGATTTTATTTATTTTTTAATGTGGGAAGGTTTTATTAATTTCAATAAAAAATAATTAAATTAAATTTGGAGATAAAATAAATAAATATTAATATTTTTTATTATATTTTTATATGATAAAAATTAAATAAGAATAAATGAAATAACACAATATAATATTTATATATTTTATGGTAAATACACATTTAAAAGTATTTCTACCAACTAATATCTAAACAAAATTTATTTTTTAAATCACTTTTCTGATAACAGTTTTAAAACATAAATCACGTTTATGTAAAATTAATTATGGTGAAAATTGATTCTAAAAATTAATTATGTTCAAAATTAAATTTGCCAAACTCCCACAGCTTCCTTGAGTATTTAAAATCAGATAGGAGTAATTGGTTCTGTTTCTATTTTATACGTATTGGTCCAAATATTATGGGTTAAGTTATAAATAATGGGTGATCTCCAATATTAATTCAAGGTAATCTATAAATTGTTTGAATAGTTGAAAGCGTCATTTTTAGTATTCTGGTGTTTAAAGATTTAATTCGATTTTAAGTCAAAATCAAAGTGAATAGAATCAATTGGTTTTGATAAAAAAGAAACTTATTCATTTTTTTTTGTTTTTTAGATGCTTTGGTTTGCTTTTTGGTAGTTTTGTAGAGAAAAAATACCATTAAATTCTCATATAATATTTAAAGTCTTTTATTATTATGTTTGGAAAAATTCTCTTGTAACATGTTATTTTATGAACACAATAAATATTTACTTTTAATTTTTTTTTCATAATTTCACATTTTTCTTCTCAAACCACTTATTAATAATTCAAATCATAATTTAATCTATTAGTGTTAGCATATAAATTTATGACGATATATCTAATTGAAATCTAGTCATAATAAGAAACTAGTATTGTGACCCGTGTGATGCACAAGTAATTAACAACTCTAAAAATTTTCATAACTTACAAATATTTATTCACTTACAATTATTTATTTTAATTTAATTTAATAGTAAATATTTATTCACTTACAATTATTTATTTTAATTTAATTTAATAGTAAATATTTATTCACTTATAAATACTTTTATTGATTGTCTGTTGAAATAGTAAATGCTTTTATAGAATTAAGTTTTTAATTTAATAGAAATCACTAAACTTAATTATGAAATTGATTTGTACATTTCATTAGATAAATACTTTTATAGAAATCAATTATCAGAGATAATTAATCAATGAAAATTTTGCATGAAAATTGATTTGTGAGAAAATATGTCTATTGATCAGGAAAGCAAAATTAATTCAAAAAAATAAGTTTTTTAATTTACATATCAATTTCATAATTAAATTTATTTTACCTAATAAAAAAATATTTTAAGACACTACAATGGTTAAAATATAATAATAACTCTTATTATGAAATTAATTTTATTTACCTACTAAGAAATAATAAATACTTATGTTGATTAACGTATTCCTTAATCTTAGATAAGGGCTCCATTAATATAAATAGTAAATACTTTGGGCTCATAAATAATATTTCAACGGATATTAAGTTATTAATTTAATAGAAAAAGTAAATACTTTTATTCACTTACAAATACTTTTATTGATTATCTGTTAAAATAGTAAATTTTTTTATGGAATTAATTTATTAATTTAATAGAAATTACTAAACTTAATTATAAAATTGATTTATAAATATCATTAGGTAAATACTTTTATAGAAATCAATTATCAAAGAGAATCAAATAGTGAAAATTTTGTATAAAAATAGATTTGTAAGAAATTAAGTCTATTGATCAGTAAATCAAAATTAATTTAAAACAAGTAAGTTTTTTAATTCACATATCAATTTCATAATTAAATTTTTTTACCTACTTAGAAAATCTTCTAATACTTTTGTGGAATTAAATTATTAATTTAATATCGCTAAACTTAATTATGGAATTGATTGGTAAATGTCATTGATAAATACTTTTATAGAAATCAATTACCAAGGATAATCAATCAATGAAAATTTTGTACGAAAATTGATTTATAAGAAAATAAGTATATTGATTAGGAAATTAAAATTAATTCAAAAAAGTAAGTTTTTCATTTAATTGTCCCCACAATGTACACATAATTTTGTTACATCTACAAAACACACACACAAACACATGTTAATAATAAGAAAAAAAAAATAGAACAGTAACAAAAAGATATAATGAATATACATGTAATACCCGTTAATTTTGGAATATCATTCGCCTAAGAGTATTTTAGAATTTTACAACGTTACTTTAGTTATTTATTTTAGTCATTTTTAATTTTCATATATAATTGTTCTCTTTGAATATTATTTATGAAAATTGAGTAAAATGACTGGACTAAATATTTGCACAATGTGGGATAGATTCTAAGAATGGTGAAATTCATGGAAAAGTGGTTTCAAAATGGTCAATTAGTCCATTTATTGTAAATTGACGGGATGGGTTTGGATGTTGGGTTATGGATACCCATGGGTTATTAAATAACCCATTAGAAATATTTAATATAAAGTTTTAATAGTACCCCTCACTTTTCTCACGCAATCGCAGCTGATGAAGTTTTCTCTCCTTTCTTCATTTCTCTTCTCAAATCCTTTCCTTGATCTTCAGAGTTTTGATTATTTGTTCGGTTCAAAGGCTTTGTAAGGATCAAAGGTAAGCTTTAATCTCATTATTTTTCTTAAATTTTAGTTTATGTAGAAGATCAGAAGAGGTTTTGTTCTTGAAGATTTTGATGATAATTCATGAATCTCAGTTGTTTTAGAAGTTATATTTGAGTTATAATCGGTTAAAAAAGTTGAAATTCTGGTTTTGAAACAAGAAAGGAAAGGATGAATTTGTTAGAAATTTCTGCAAAAACTTATGCAAAAACCGAGTTACTGTAGCGACCAGAAATTTCGGGAAAATCTGGAAATTTTTCTTTGAGTACTGTAGCAGTACTGCAGTGTCGACAGTCAACGGTACTGTAGCAGTCAACGGTACTGTAGCGAACCGGCACTGTAGCATACCGTCACTGTAGCAAACTGTTACTGTAGCAATCAGAAAATTTTGCGTATTTTCGTAATTTTGTTTCCTTTCTTATGTTTCCTTGTAATATATTTTACTAGGAAATTTTCCTACACAAATTCTAGTGTGGAACAAGGTAAATTTGGACAAACATCAAGGTGAGTGAATAACCTTACTCAGCTAATTTGATATTACTAGTCAAAGTACAATATAAGTCTCATTTACAATATTATTTGGATAATAAGCAATCAATTTTCATATGGGAGTATATGATGATCGGTAGAAATAAGAGTATATAAAAATTATTTTATTTCATGACAATTGTGCTATGTGATAAATTCTCACTATCTTGTCAATAAGTAAAGATTTACGGGATCTAATACACGAGTTGAAAGGGTTAAAGTCCCATACTACTCGGTGTATATCTAAGAAAGCTTATACACGAGTTTGAAAGGGTTAAAGTCCCATACTACTCAGTGCATATCTATGAAACCTATACACGAGTTGAAAGGGTTAGAGTCCCATACTACTCGGTGTATACCGATGAGATCTTATTCACGAGTTTGAAAGGGTTAGAGTCCCATACTACTCGTTGTATATCTAAGAAATCTTATTCATGAGTTTGAAAGGGTTAGAGTCTCATACTACTCGATGTATAAGACAATTAATTACATGAGTAAATGTGGTATTTGTACTTTTGATATTTTATATAGTACAGTTATTTACTTACTGAGTTTTTAAATAAACTCACACTCCCTATGATTATTTTTCAGATACAGAAAACAAAGAAGAAGAGTATCCGTTGGAAGATTAGAAGGCCCTTGGGATTACTCTCTATTTCTGTCTGGTGGGATACCAGTACTTATTAATGTGGATACTAGAAATGCTCTGTACTTTCTATAGATCTCCTAGGCTTGCGATGAGACAGAAATATCAGACTATGTATGTCTATATTTGCTTATCAGATGAATATAATTCTGTAGTGTGGAATGAATGATTAAGGTTGAATGTAAAACCTTACAGAACATATGTAAATAACGTATGTTTGAGAATTTTATCAAATGAGTAGTATCTTTTCACATACTCAATTTTTGGGATGTGACAATTTGGTATCAGAGGATAGGTTTGATAGGTCCCCTATAGAGTACAGAGCAAAGTGATCTTTGTGGGCCCTTCCCTATTGTCATGAGCCGCGGCATGACCATAGGATTAGGTTCCATAAAAGACCTTGTAGAGTATAACGTCATTTTATAGATAACTTCTCAGTGGGGCTAGTAAGTGATATTTTGTTTATGTCTGAAAATTGTTTGTTATGTGTGTGGATCTGTGACAGATCAATGTCAGAAGGATCTTCTAATAATAATGAGCATATGGGTCCAAGGAGGGCCATAAATCCACCAGTACATGTGCAAGATGATCCTAACCGTGGTGATAGTTTACATGCTCAAAGTACTGAGGGCGCAACTAGTGAGCAAGCAAGGAGAGTCGAACCTGATGCTCACATTGGTAATGCAACTATTGCACATGTGATTAATTTGATGAATGAACGATTTGACCGATTTGAGGCTGAAATGAGAGGTCGAGCTGCACAAGCTAACCTGCCAGTGGATCCTCCTATTGTTGAAGCTGAAATTGTACCACCAGTTCAGTTAGCTGGAGGAGATAACGTAAGGGAGGTAAGAATGTCTGAGTTCCAGAAAATGAGGCCTCCTACTTTTTCAGGGGAAGATCCCAAAGAGGACCCACAATGTTTCCTTGAAGATTGTGAAGCAATCTGTGATGCTATAGGGTGTTCTCCTACTCAAAAGGTAGAATTCACTTCCTTTCAGTTAAAGGGTAGGGCTGGTAAATGGTGGAGGAACTGGAAAAAAGCTAGAATTCAAGGCGCACCGCCAGTTATGTGGACAGAATTTTACAGATTGGTTATGGATGAATTCCTTCCGGCAAGTGAACGATCATCTAGGGCCAGGGATTTTCTGTATCTACGGCAGGGCACCATGACTGTTGATGAATATTCAGCTCAGTTTGTTAAATTATCTGAATATGCCCCTGAAATCATTCCTTCTGAAAGGAAGAAAATAGAAAAGTTTGTGGAAGGGCTTCGTGATACCTTATATGATCAAGTGGGTTCTAATATGAACGATTACTCTTCGTACTCAGAAGCTGTTGATGTGGCCCGAAGAATGGAAAAGAGGTCAAAGAATAAAGAAGAATATCGTCAAAAGAAGAAAGCCAGATATAGGAGATCCTTTGATCAAGGGGAAGACTCGGGGATTTTGAAACCCTTTACTGCATCACAAAATGCTCCAGCCACTCCTACTAAGTCAACTTATTCTACAGCCAGTGTGGCTAAGCCTCGTTCAGAGAGCAGGGGTGGTTTTAGCTCTTCTAGTAGAGGAGGTACTCAAGGTAGAAGGAAAAAACCTCAATGTCCTAAATGTGGAAAGTTTCACCTCGGAGAATGCAGGTTAAACACTGTTGGTACAGGTTGTTTTAACTGTGGACAAAAAGGACATTTTATAAGGGAGTGCCCTCAGCTCATGACAAGACCAGGTCAAGGGTCTACTTTGCCACCTCGACCACAATCTATTGCTCAAACACCAACCCCTTCAATAGGGGGTAGTATGGGAAGAGGTTCTGGAAGAGGCCAAGGTGACCGTGGAAAACAAGCTGCTGGCAGAGGAAATGCAAGAGTATATGCTCTAACCTGACAGGATGCTCAAACATCCAATGCTGTAGTTACAGGTATATTATCTGTTAATACTTTTGCTGCACGTATTTTGTTTGACCCCGGTTCTACTCACTCATATGTGTCACCCCTATTTGCCAAGAGATTTGCAATTGATTCGATTATTCTTAAAGAACCATTCTTGGTTTCCACACCGATGAGAGAGACTTTGATGGTTAAAACATGTTATCGTTCTTGTAAAATAATCGTTGAAGGCATGGAAACTGAGATAGATCTTATGATTCTCAATATGTTAGATTTTGATGTGATTTTAGGAATGGACTGGCTATCTTCTTGTCATGCTACTATAAATTGTCGTGATAAAGTTATTTCCTTTAATATGCCGGGGAGGAGTAATTTTGTGTTTCAAGGAGATCGAAGTGATGTACCTTGCAACATGATATCTATGTTAAGTGCCCGGCGAATGTTGCGAAAGGGATGTCAGAGATTTCTAGCTTTTATCAAAGATTTAGAAAAGAAAGAACAGAAGTTAGAAGACATACATGTGGTTAATGAATTCCCAGATGTGTTCCCAGAAGATTTACCTGGATTACCGCCAGAAAGAGATATTGAGTTCAGTATTGATTTGGTCCCAGACACACGACCAATTTCTATTCCACCTTACCGTATGGCTCCTGTTGAGCTAAAAGAACTCAAAGAACAATTGGAAGATTTATTAAACAAAGGGTTCATTCGCCCAAGTTTTTCACCTTGGGGTGCTCCTGTTCTTTTTGTGAAAAAGAAAGATGGTTCTATGAGACTATGTATAGATTATCGTCAGCTGAATAAAGTCACAGTGAAAAATAAGTATCCTTTACCAAGGATAGATGATTTGTTTGATCAACTTCAAGGAGCAAAATACTTCTCAAAGATTGATCTAAGGTCTGGATATCATCAGTTACGAATTAAGAATGATGATATACCTAAGACTGCTTTTCGTACACGGTATGGACATTATGAATTTCTTGTGATGTCTTTTGGGTTGACAAATGCACCAGCAGCATTTATGGATTTAATGAACAGAGTGTTCAAATCATTCCTTGATAAGTTTGTAATTGTATTTATTGATGATATTTTGGTGTATTCAAAGAGTCATGAAGAACATACTGAACATTTGAGAATAGTGCTTCAGACCTTGAGAGAGCATCAGTTGTACGCAAAGCTCTCAAAATGTGAATTCTGGATGAGTCATGTAACGTTTTTGGGACATGTTATTTCCCAAGAAGGTATTCATGTTGATCCAAGTAAAATTGAAGCAGTAAAACAATGGCCTAGACCAACAACAGTGTCTGAAGTACGTAGTTTTCTTGGCTTGGCAGGGTATTACCGTCGCTTTGTCAAAGATTTCTCTAAGACGGCTCTCCCATTAAATAAGTTAACCCGAAAGAATGTTAAATACATTTGGGATGATTCATGTGAGCAAAGTTTCACCTAATTGAAAGAGTGTTTAACTTCTGCACCAGTCTTAATCCTACCATCAGGACCAGGGGGTTACTCTGTATTCTGTGATGCCTCAAAGATAGGCTTAGGATGTGTGTTGATGCAACATGGTAAAGTCATAGCTTATGGCTCACGTCAGCTTAAAAAGCATGAATTGAATTAGCCCACTCATGATTTGGAAATGGCAGCTGTAGTGTTTGCCCTAAAGATTTGGAGACATTACTTGTATGGGGAGACTTGTCAAATTTTTACAGATCACAAAAGCCTTAAATACATTTTTGAGCAGAGAGATCTCAATCTAAGGCAACGAAGGTGGATGGAACTTCTGAAAGATTATGATTGTACCATCCTTTACCATCCAGGTAAAGCAAATGTAGTGGCTGATGCTCTAAGTCGAAAGTCTATGGGAAGTTTAGCTCACATTGCCACTATAAGGAGATCTCTAATACATGAACTACAAGAATTGGAAGCTGATGGAGTATTCTTCGAGATCACTGAGTCAGGTACATTTCTGGCTCATTTAACAGTTAGATCATCTCTTGTTGAAAAAGTAAAAGCAACTTTAGAAAATGACATTGATATGGTCAAAATCAGAGATAAGGCAAGGCAAGGTGTAATATCCCAAGAATTTTTTATGAATATTTAAAGTCTGATTTGAAGTTTAGTGAAAAATTTAATTATGTGAAAAATTTTCTTTTTGAATTAGTGAAGAAAATGTGGGAATAGAAATTTTTATTTTTAATTTAGGAAATTTTTACAAATTCTCAAGGACTAAAGTGAAAAGAAAAGAAAGTATAGAGGACTTTTGAGAAATGACCAAGTAGGAACCCGAGAAGAAGAATAGAGCTTATGGGAATGAATTATGAGTCCGGTACCGAAAAGATGATGGATTCGAGGTTAAAGTGGAGTTTGAGATATTGAGAGGGACTAAAGTGAATAAGGAAATTTGTGGGGCACCGAGGATTTAGAAACACCTGAGGTGAGATTTTATGAATTTTCTTTTGCTAGTCTTGACTGAGGGTCAATTACAGAGCAAGTGATAATTTCACCCCGGGCGAGTATATAGGTGGCCTCACCTATTTTTTATTCATTTTTCTCCTTTCCTCTCTCTCTCTTCACTTTCTCTCCTCTCCCTCTCTCTTCCTTCTCTCTAATTTCTCTCTCTACACTCCAACTCTACAACCGGGCTTTGGAGGCTGGATCTCGGGCTACGGGGCAAGCCTCTAGGAGCCAAGTAACATAAGAAAAGCAAGGAATCGAGATAGAAATTTCTATTTCTTAAGCTTTTCTCTATTTTCTAGTTTTAAGAGTGTTTGAGGTAAAATCGAGATTCCGGCTTCGTTTCTCGATTAAAATTGGTGATTTTGGTGTCTAAATGCTCCTTAGACATTAAGGGTGAGATCTCATGGAAGAAATCATGAAAAACGATGAAGATTTGGTCAGATTTGGGCCAAAACCGAGAGAAATCGCGAAGGGGTCGCGATCGTGGCGCCCAGGCGCCATGTGTGGCGCCTAGGCGCCAAGGTGAGATGGGAAGAAGAAGGAATTGGCGCCCAGGCGCCAGGCATGGGTGGCGCCCAGGCGCCAGGTGTAGCGGAAAATTTTAGTTTATTTTTCAATCGGCCATAACTTCTTTATCCGAACTCCGTTTTGGGCAAACTTTATATCGTTGGAAAGATATTTAAGTCTAGTTTCCAATGGTATAAGTTTCATTTGAATATTCATTACCAGTTAGGAGTTATGATTTGAGAAGTAAGTGAAGGTCGAGAGTAGTGGTAGGAAATTTCTCTATTTTGTAACTCTGATGGTTTTTGTCTGGTTACAATAGGAATGGTCAAAGTGCAAAGTGGGAGTGCCGAGAGCGTGAAATCCAGGTGAGTGGGTTAATACTTGCTATGATTAAATATCTGTTATTGACTTTTTGCATCATAGTGGAAATATGTTGTATATCCAAGTTTGAAGAGGATGATGTGGAACGATGAGGCATAAACAAATGTGGAACGTGTCTGGTAATGTATATAATTATATTTTCTTATTTTCCCATGAATGGAGGTTATATGATGGATTGTGAATGGCATGTGAACCGAGTTGAATAATTGTTCTATATTATGGGTTATGTTATATACATGCTATGTTGCTGAAACCACATTGATTATGATTGAGAATGTTTTTATATGTGATTGTGATTGTGTTTGACTGGAAAGGAAAGGCATGGTGGTGCACCCCATGGAGAAATCTATGTGAAGCTATAAGGGTGGAGAATATAAATGGAGCGATAAGGGTGGATGCGGCGGGGGCCGCGGGCAACGATCCAGAGGTATTCTGGACGACCCGGTTGGTACGAAAATTGTGTGTGAAATTGATTTCATCGATTGCTGTTGTGAATTTTGAATTTTGTTGAAATGCATTTGATTCACTTGGATATTGTTGTGAAGTATTATGAATAATATTATATCATATGATGATCGATCTACGTATGATTGTTGCATGTTATCATTATGATGCATGATTTTTATTTTGTCATAATATTGTGTTATCTACTCACTGGGCACGTGGTTTGCTCATACCCCTCTTATTGATATTTTTTTTCAGAGTTGACAGCTGAAGGTAAATATCGGAACAAGGAATTATGGATCCTTAGTCCATAATTACCTTTTCATTTGTTCAGGATAAAGGTATAATAGTTAAGTTTTATTCTAAGTTGTATAAATCTAGAAATCTCTGTAATCGGGTAGGTTCATTCAGTGATGTAATGTGAGTAATTGTAGTATGTATAGAGAACTCGTTTTGGTTGCATGAAAAAGAATTGTATGATTTTTAAGAGAAAGATAGGCTTACGGAGGTGAAATGAAATTCACTTTCCGTGTTGGTCACGTGCTCAAATTTTGGGACGTGACACAAGGTCTAGCACCAAGTTTCTTGGTAGATGAAGAAGGAGTCTTATGGTTTAATGGGAGACTCTGTGTCCCCAACATTGAATCTTTGAAACATGAAATCTTAATGGAAGCTTATGGTTCGCCCTACGTTGTACATCCTGGTGCTGTGAAAATGTATCAGGACTTGAAACAAGTTTACTGGTGGGAGGGCATGAAGCGAGACGTGACTGACTTTGTAGCTCGATGTTTGACTTGTCAGCAAGTTAAAGCTGAACATCGACGACCACCTAGTTTGATGCAAAAACTAGATATTCCCGAGTGGAAGTGGGAAAGGATCACTATGGATTTTGTGGTAGGTTTACCTCGATCAACAAAAGGAAATGACTCAATATGGGTCATAGTGGATCGACTTACTAAGTCAGCACATTTTCTTCCTGTTCATACCACTTTCAGTGTAGCAAAACTTGCTCGACTTTATGTTAAAGAAATAGTGAAACTTCATGGTGTACCAATATCCATTATATCAGACCGAGGACCTCAGTTTACTTCTCAGTTCTGGAAAGTCTTTCAAGAGGCTTTGGGTACCAAAGTGAATCTTAGCACAGCATTCCATCCTCAGACTGATGGACAGTCCGAAAGGACAATTCAGACTTTAGAGGATATGCTAAGAGCTTGTGTGATGGATTTCAGTGGAAGTTGGGAAGATCATTTGTCTCTTATTGAATTTGCTTATAATAACAGTTACCAAACCAGTATCCAGATGGCACCTTTTGAGGCTTTATATGGGAGACGGTGTCGATCTCTTATAGGTTGGTTTGAACTTGGTGAAACCAAAATATTTGGACCTGAGATGATACAGGAAGATATAAATAAAGTTAAACTGATTAGAGAGAAGTTGTTAACTGCTCAGAGTAGACAGAAGTCTTATGTGGACAACCGACGACGTGACCTTGAATTTGCAATAGGTGATATGGTTTTCTTACGAATCTCACCTATGAAGGGAGTAATGAGATTCGGGAAGAAAGGCAAGCTTAGTCCGAGGTATGTTGGCCCATATGAGGTTGTAGACAGAGTGGGTAATGTGGCATATCGCATAGACCTACCTTCCGACCTAGAGGGAGTTCATCCAATATTTCATGTGTCCATGCTACGGAAATATCTTCCTGATCCTTCTCATGTCATTCAACCCCAAGAAGTTCACTTTGATGAAACTCTCACATACGAAGAGGTACCAGTAGCTATTCTTGATAGAAAAGTCAAGAAATTGCGTACTAAAGAAATTCCTACTGTCAAGGTTCTTTGGAGAAATCATTCTCGCGAGGAAGCTACGTGGGAGGCAGAAGATGAAATGTGGAAAAACTATCCACACTTATTTGAAACTTGAGTTAAGATTTTAATTCGGAGGACCGAATTCTTTTAAGGGGGGTAGAATGTAATACCCGTTAATTTTGGAATATCATTCGCCTAAGAGTATTTTAGAATTTTACAACGTTACTTTAGTTATTTATTTTAGTCATTTTTAATTTTCATATATAATTGTTCTCTTTGAATATTATTTATGAAAATTGAGTAAAATGACTGGACTAAATATTTGCACAATGTGGGATAGATTCTAAGAATGGTGAAATTCATGGAAAAGTGGTTTC
Organism: Biancaea sappan; assembly: GCA_037074585.1. Lineage (NCBI taxonomy): Eukaryota > Viridiplantae > Streptophyta > Magnoliopsida > Fabales > Fabaceae > Biancaea > Biancaea sappan. The sequence goes on from CM073492.1 coordinate 34,279,925, forward strand.
AGAATGGTCAATTAGTCCATTTATTGTAAATTGACGGGATGGGTTTGGATGTTGGGTTATGGATACCCATGGGTTATTGAATAACCCATTAGAAATATTTAATATAAAGTTTCAATAGTACCCCTCACTTTTCTCACGCAATCGCAGCTGATGAAGTTTTCTCTCCTTTCTTCATTTCTCTTCTCAAATCCTTTCCTTGATCTTCAGAGTTTTGATTATTTGTTCGGTTCAAAGGCTTTGTAAGGATCAAAGGTAAGCTTTAATCTCATTATTTTCCTTAAATTTTAGTTTATGTAGAAGATCAGAAGAGGTTTTGTTCTTGAAGATTTTGATGATAATTCACGAATCTCAGTTGTTTTAGAAGTTATATTTGAGTTATAATCGGTTAAAAGAGTTGAAATTCTGGTTTTGAAACAAGAAAGGAAAGGATGAATTTGTTAGAAATTTCTGCAAAAACTTATGCAAAAACCGAGTTACTGTAGCGACCAGAAATTTCGGGAAAATCTGGAAATTTTTCTTTGAGTTACTGTAGCAGTACTGCAGTGTCGGCAGTTACCGGTACTGTAGCAGTCAACGGTACTGTAGTGAACCGGCACTGTAGCGAAACGTTACTGTAGCAAACCGTTACTGTAGCAATCAGAAAATTTTGCGTATTTTCGTGATTTTGTTTCCTTTCTTATGTTTCCTTGTAATATATTTTACTAGGAAATTTTCCTACACAAATTCTAGTGTGGAACAAGGTAAACTTGGACAAACATCAAGGTGAGTGAATAACCTTACTCAACTAATTTGATATTACTAGTCAAAGTACAATATAAGTCTCATTTACAATATTATTTGGATAATAAGCAATCAATTTTCATATGGGAGTATATGATGATCGGTAGAAATAAGAGTATGTAAAAATTATTTTATTTCATGACAATTGTGCTATGTGATAAATTCTCACTATCTTGTCAATAAGTAAAGATTTACGGGATCTAATACACGAGTTTGAAAGGGTTAAAGTCCCATACTACTCAGTGCATATCTATGAAACCTATACACGAGTTGAAAGGGTTAAAGTCCCATACTACTCGGTGTATATCTAAGAAAGCTTATACACGAGTTTGAAAGGGTTAAAGTCCCATACTACTCAGTGCATATCTATGAAACCTATACACGAGTTGAAAGGGTTAGAGTCCTATACTACTCGGTGTATACCGATGAGATCTTATTCACGAGTTTGAAAGGGTTAGAGTCCCATACTACTCGGTGTATACCGATGAGATCTTATTCACGAGTTTGAAAGGGTTAGAGTCCCATACTACTCGTTGTATATCTAAGAAATCTTATTCATGAGTTTGAAAGGGTTAGAGTCCCATACTACTCGATGTATAAGACAATTAATTACATGAGTAAATGTGGTATTTGTACTTTTGATATTTTATATAGTACAGTTATTTACTTACTGAGTTTTTAAATAAACTCACACTCCCTATGATTATTTTTCAGATACAGAAAACAAAGAAGAAGAGTATCCGTTGGAAGATTAGAAGCCCCTTGGGATTACTCTCTATTTCTGTCTAGTGGGATACCAGTACTTATTAATGTGGATACTAGAAACGCTCTGTACTTTCTATAGGTCTCCTAGGCTTGCGATGAGATAGAAATATCAGACTATGTATGTCTATATTTGCTTATCAGATGAATATAATTCTGTAGTGTGGAATGAATGATTAAGGTTGAATGTAAAACCTTACAGAACATATGTAAATAACGTATGTTTGAGAATTTTATCAAATGAGTAGTATCTTTTCACATGCTCAATTTTTGGGATGTGACAATACAACTAAATAAAGTAATAAATACACAAAACAAAATAATCAAAATACAAAACAAAAAGAAAAAAATAATAGTAACAATGCTCTGTATACTCAATCTCAATTTTTATACACATGCTTTTGTTATTGTTTTTAAAGCTCTTTATAATAGGATCAAATTTATTCACCAGTCCAATAACATCTGAAATGCAACAATATTGTTTTGTAGAAAGTTTGAATCAGCAACAAATAAAACATAATATACAAAATATAAAATAAAAACTAACTTATTAAATAGTTTTCGTCAACAACAGTATTCAAAATATTAATGAATGGACAAAACTTAAAGACATATTTTGGAATATTCAAATCTTCTTCACCTAGTCGAACATCAATTGAAAAGCAAAACTCAATCATGAATTGATGCTTCGTTGTACGATATTCACTGTTATACTTAATTATAACAAACATAAACATTTCTCTCAATTATTAAAGCTTGAACTTATTTACAAATGATTTGTTTACATGACCCTATATGTGATTATTCTTAAAAGGTAAAAAATAAACATAATATAAACATAATGAACAAAATAATAAATATAAAACAATTGAATATAATGAATTTAAATTCATCTGAGAATCTTAAAAAATCATTTATAGACTAAAAACCTTCTCATAAATATTGAACAATGGTACTGTCCACATCTTTACTACCCGAACCTTAATCTTTCAATTATCCCTTGATGCATTAATATCAGCAATATCACTAAATTTAGCTATATGCAAAGCACTAATGGAGTGAAAACTAATTTTACATGAAGAATAAATAATACAAATACGGGAACAATAAATGATAATTAGAATGACTTTATTTATATAAAATGAATATTGAACATAATAAATTGCATATAATAAATGATAATAATGTAGTGAAATAAATTAACAATAAATTAGTGAAATAATAGATTAGTGACAATAAGTGAATCATAAATAATATAATCAATTATATAACAGGAAATTCAAATTATATGAATTAAAAATATATAATAAATACTATAATTTAGTGAAATAAATTCATAACAATAAATTTGTTGTAATTAATGCCCTAATAAAGGCACTATGAAAACATTAATTGAGAATATATATAACTCAATTATATAGCAATAAATTCATATTGTATATAGGAATGTGTAAATTTTATACATATAGTATATAGCAATACTCTTAATTTATATTATAAATTTATTAATTTACCTAATTTATTCATTTACCAAATGACAATATATTATATTTTAATCGAAAAGTTTATCTAATTTATCAATTACATAGTAATTTATCCTAATTTTTTCAATTATATAGTAATTTACCTAATTTATTCATTTAGATTTATTTGATTATACAGAAATTAATGATCTAACGGTAATTAATACCTTAGAGTAGAATTATTTTGATCTATTATATAGATATAGATTATAACAATTATATAATAATTTATCCTAATTTTTTAAATTCATGTAATAGAGTAGATATAATTAATTTATCAAATTTAATAATTTATTTAATTTATTCATTTAAATTTATTATTTAGATTGATTTGATTATACAAAAATTAATGATCTACCGATAATTAATGTCTTTGAGTGAAATTATTTTAATCTATTATACAAATAAATTTAATATATTAATGTATAATATTTTTTAAAAATATTATATATATATATATATAGCTCGGTTTGATTCGATTAATCAAACTAATTATTAGTATTGGGTTGTAATATTTTGAAAATCAATTTAGACTTAATTTTTTTCAATTTTAATCAAATTTTAGTTGATTTAATTTAATTTTGTTGGGTTTTAATTACCTATTTAGTACATCATTCGCGCCATAAATAAAGCCAAGTTTTATCGCCATGCACCATGTCCGCAATATATACTACATTCTTCGCCCATGGGATTTTCTGGTGTTATAAAAATGCGATTTTCAACAAACAAACCTACACCGCATATGACCTTTTGTTGTAAGTGTGTCGCTACGCCTTTCTTGTCCTCTTACATGCGAAAAACTGCCTGGATTTCCTTATGCAAGACAATTAAATATTCATTAATCATAATACAATCTGGGATTTTCACAACATAGGGAGGCTTTATGCAGACTTTGTCTATCTGGTGTCAAAAAGATGGCCGTTTGGCCTTCTCAACTCACGGGTTTCGGTTTCGCTTCACGTTTCATGCTTCTTATTTTTTCTTTCTTTCTTTTTTCCCATGTGAAGATAATCGGATTTCATTGTACTTGTCTACCCATTTTTAGTATATCCAAGGATCTTTCGGATTCCTCTGCAAAACTTTACCTCTGGTATCATAAAGATTTCTACGGCTTTCTTAATATTATTTCTTATCCCCAAAATTTATGATTTGCCCATTACTTCCCTACTAAGGAAGCTTTTTCCATAGAATTACCTACAAAAGACTCCCTGTCTTGCCCTTCAATTTCCACTCCTTGAAGACCTTTTTTTTTTTTTTTCTTTTGTCAAATTGGTTGTTGACCCATTCTTCGTAGCTTATATGAAGTGGGGTATTTGGTCGTTGAGACTTTCTTTCTGAATAAGTTTTCTAGCTTTTCTTTGACATGCAGATTATCAACTATTGAATACATTAGAAGAGTATTAATTATTTATGGACTTATTTCAGCTATGGCCGGAGTCCTTCTGCTCTTTATCTGTTGAAGTTATTGCTACAGTTCCTGTGCTCCTCAACTGTTGACCGAGGAAAGGAAAGATGCCCTTTCTAATGCTATTTGCGGGCATAAGGTACAATTTATTGACTGCACTAGCATATTTAGTGGACGTCTGAGGTTGATATTAGTAGAATCTTTCTTGAATTTTTCTGGTTTATGGCTGTTTGTGCATCTTGTAATCTAGAACTTGCTGCTCTTATTATTATTTCTCTATTTGGTGTTTTACCTAAACAAAAACCTTAACTTTTGTACCCAGATAACCTTTCATGATTTTTTTCTAAGCCAAGAAAACAAAAACTCTGTTGAATCACATTTCTTCATATATATCTGAAGCTCTAAATATTATTTTTGTTAGTCTGCATTTAGGCAACCTATCATCGTTTTATGATTTTAGACTTGGTGTAACTTGATAGGATTTTTTTGTCTCTTACATCTAATGCACAAAAATTTATTCTGGTCATGCCAGGAATGCTCTTGGAAAGGATGACCTTGGACTGGAAATAATGCATATTGCACTTCCTACCACTCTAGCTTTAGCAGCAGATCCTATTGCTTCTCTGATAGATACTGCATTTATTGGCCACATAGGTTTGTTCTACTTCTTTTGAACATTTGTAGAAATTAATCGGCTGATGCATTCACCTTATAGATGATGTTTCCTGAGCAGTGCTGTGTCTGAAGGACTGACTTTATTTTATGGATAATGTACGCTATTATGATGCTTGCAACAAAACACTATCCAAAGTTTAGTTTTGACTGTGTATTTAATTATTGATTAGGGCCTGCAGCTGAGGAAATGTTAAAATCTGAGGATTTGTTTAAAATTACGTATCTTCATAGAACATAAGATGAACATTGTAGCAAGATAGAGATTTACTGGAAAACCAGATGGCGGGCTGTGTTCTAAGGGTCTATAGAAGCAAAACTTTGATTGTCTCATTTTGATAAACACAGTCTATCATATATGTAGTAATGTACTTAAATAAGTTTCAGAATTATTACCCCCCCCCCCCCTTTCTGTCCTTCAATTCCTTTTTTGTAGTGAAGGGAATAGTGCAACTGTTACTGTTCTCCATCACTCTTTGATATACTTTGTGTATGCTGTGACAAGTCCTCTTAGATATAATTTGTCTTAGAAAGTTTGTGAATTACCATTATATTATAGGTCATGTGGAGCTTGCCGCTATGGGAGTTTCGATTGCTATTTTCAATCAAGTGTCAAAAATAGCAATAATTCCACTTGTCAGCGTTACAACCTCCATGGTTGCTGAGGAAGATAGTGCTGAGAAAATAAAAACTCAAGCAGAAGAAAAGGAATTGCTGCATGAGGAAGATAGTGCTGAGAAAATAAAAACTCAAGCAGAAGAAAAAGAATTGCTTCATGAGGAATCCTCTGTCAATGAGGAAATCAAGTTGAATGTTGAAGTACAATCTGGTATTCTTCCTTTTTTATATTTTATGTTTTATTTGCTTTCCTATACTTATATTCAATGGAGTGAGCTGTTGGAATACTTGTATCTGTAGAGAACCTATGCTTTTTCATTGGGCAAACTTTTCTGCATTATTTGTGACCATTAGCTCGTCATAAATTTTGTAATTTCTTTTTCTTTTTGTTGGGTTTGAGCTAGAGTCTAGATGTACCTCCTCATCCACAGACATTGATAGAGTGGCTAAACATGGGCATGAGAGAATTTATATTCCGTCAGCTTCATCAGCCATAGTTATAGGCTGTATGCTTGGGATGCTGCAAGCTCTATGCCTCATTTTTGCTGCTACACCACTCTTGAATTACATGGGCATTGGTCCTGTGAGTCCTCTCTTGATAATGCTACTGAAATTCTGTACGAAATGGAAATTAATTTGAATGCTTATTTATTTTCATTGACATGTGGGCTGATCAAGTGATTTTTTGAAGGTTGATTTATCCAATTTCCCATCAAATTCATTTCTTAATTTGTCTATACTTCAAAATGTAAATTAATCACAATTTCTTGCTATGTTTTAGGTACATTTATTCTTTTTTTTTTTTGTTCTTCTTTTTCCCAATATAACAGAGGAAGCTCTCTGAAATTATATTGGGGGTGGAAGAAGCCTAAAACAACCGTAATTGCGTATATTAGTACATTGTCTTGCCCTATATCTTCTGACATCAATTAAACCAAAATTTCTCCATATAACAGAACGTATAGAGTTATCTATCCATTTGAGAATTGAGAATGACTGAATAAGCTAAATAATTGAAACCCGTTGATATCATTCATCATCGGCTTTCTTGAATTGCAAATTTGAAATTTTTAAAAATTCATATCTATTTCAGTAGTTTATTATCATCTTGAAAGAACAGAGATACATAATGCAGTGCTGGATCATATATGCATGACATTTATTAGACTTCTTGCAGTTATTGAGGCTTTGAAAGTTGTACATCTAGATGTTTTTCATTTATTCCTCTCAAGCATTGATTTGGATTAGTTAGACCTAGATAGTATAAATATTGGATTCACCAATTTCACTGTTTTAGTATGTGAAATGTATTGTCGGTATCTTTCCTGTTTGGAATTTTAGTTTCAGTAATGTTGTGTTTAAATAGACTAATATATATATATATATAATGCAGAATTCTCCCATATTAAAACCAGCACAACAATACTTGACATTGAGGTCATTTGGTGCGCCTGCTGTTATTATTTCTATGGCCATGCAAGGGATTTTCCGGGGAACCAAAGATACAAAAACTCCTTTATATGTTACAAGTACAGCATCTCTCTCTTTCCATTGAAGCACTATTTCTATCAACTCTGATTACAGTGATATAGGTCAATGATAGCTAGCAGTATGAATGTTACTCATGCAGATCACTGAATCATTTTTTGACATTTTTTTTTCCTTAATCTTAAATACTCTTATCTTCATTGTGAATAAAAGGTTACTTAGAGACTACCATTTACAAAATTAAGTGTCCTTGAGACCATAATTTCAATGGAAGAGATGGTTTTATATGATTAGATGTTACTGGAATGGCATATATATATATATATATAGGGGTTGTCATACTCAAAGTTTCTTCAATCAGATTTAGACATCACTGAGAGAATTACTGGCTAACTATCACTTCTACGAGAAAAATGAAGTCCACACTTTTTTCATGCTGTAATTTGTTTTGACTGCAGTTATGGGAGATGTAGTAAATATCATTCTAGACATAATATTTATTTTCATACTCAAGTTGGGAATCAGAGGTGCAGCCATTGCCCACATAACTTCTCAGTAAGTTCACCTTGTAGTGTTTTTTTTCCAAAAAAATACACTTGGGATGTCCAATTGAGAATACCTTTTTCACTTCTGTTACTCATTTCATTTTCTTGGGCTGGGATTTTATAGGTACATGATTTCCCTTATGCTGTTGTGGAGTTTAATGAAACAAGTGGACCTTTTACCTCCAAGTATCAAAGACTTTCAATTTGAGAAGATTCTGAAAAATGGTTTGAATTTCTATCTCTGCATTGTCAGACTCTTTTAATTGTCAAGGCCGTAAATATGTGACCTACATAGAGTGCAGGAGACTTCCGTGCCATATTGAGGGATATTTCAAGATACAAAGTTAGATAGATATTAAACAAGTATCACCTTTGTGATGTCGTTTTTGATACTTATCTAAATGTCACATTCTATTTAAAACAACTTAAGACAAGAAGTCTTGTCTGCTGAAAACTAATCTACTAAATATACAGCAGCTGGCTGATGTTGCATTTTACCTTGGTATAAGTCCAAATTTCAGTTCCAATCGTTATTTCCTATTCAAAGTAATGCGTATGAACATCTTTGTTAGAATATTTATTAGCTAAAATCTTACTCCTTATTTCTGCTTCCGTAAATGCTCACTTCTGCATGAGGCAAGGTCTATTTCACATTTCTCAAGGGTTACGTCATTTTTGGCTTATAAGATGTTTTCTTTCTTTGGTTGTAGGATTTCTGTTACTGGTGAGAGTTTCTGCTGTGACATTCTGTGTGACCTTGGCAGCGTCCATTGCAGCAGGGCAAGGATCAACAGCCATGGCCGCATTTCAAATCTGCTTACAAATTTGGATGGCCACCTCTCTGCTTGCTGACGGATTAGCTGTTGCTGGACAAGTAAGAAATATAGAAGCAACTGCTTTAAGTATATTTATGGCTTTATACCATCTATGCCAACCACAACTAATTAAGCAGCAAATATGGAGAGAGACTTAGGTAGTAATTCACTTCTGAGATTTGCTAGTTACTTTGAACACCAAAATCATTCGCTGCTAATTGGAATTAAGTGATTGTTTCTTTAAGTAAACAATAAACCTTTGACAAGTTTACTTCGAAATAAATACAAGGGAAAGGCAATGACAAATTTACTTTGAAATGAATGGGAAGGGAAGACAAACCATTAATTTGCCAAAAACCTGCAATAGTGTGATATTTAATGACAAGAAACATTATGACAACTTTTAAGAGTGTGATGGATGTGTGATACATATTATCATTCTTATATCACTATTCACGCTATAAGAGTCCAACTATTAAAAAGCATGTCCCATTGAGAATTTGAACCCACATGAACCACAATGACAGACTCTTTTCAGGCGATTCTTGCAAGTGCATTTGCAAGAAAAGATTATGAGAAGGTCATGACATCTGCTTCCCGCATATTGCAGGTACTTCAACTAAGTCTGGATTTTCTACAATTCAGGCGGAAATTACAGAGTCTAGTCTTCGAATCTGGACCGTTCATTTCAAATCAAATGGTCCAAATCAAAGGAAAAAAAATTACTACATGCCGTTTAATTTTTTTTTTCTTTGATATGAAACGTCTTATTTGGAATGGACTATCTAGATTTGAGGACTGGACTCTGCAATTCCCACTAGAACTGCAGAGGATCCAGATTTCCAGCTTATTACCCTTGTGTATTATTTTGTTGGCTATTTATGCTCTTAGTTCACTACTTCTGGATTTATCATGCAGATGGGTTTAATTCTAGGACTAGTACTCAGCTTCCTTCTGTATAGTCTACTGCCTATTGCTTCTAGATTATTTACAGATGACATCAATGTTCTGCGAGTTATAAACATTGGCATTCCGGTAATATCACTGTGGTTATAAAACAAGAATTATCTCATTTCCTTGTATGTTGTTTCATGAAATAGGAGAGCTGATTTTCGCATTCTCTATTCTGGGTGACTAGTATGTTGCAGTGACTCAGCCCATTTGTGCCCTGGCATTTGTTTTGGATGGGATCAATTATGGAGCTTCAGATTTTAAATACTGTGCTTACTCCATGGTATGTCTAGAAAATCTCTGTGAATCAAAACAACTAGCTCAGATATTTCTACATTTCTTTATCTAAACTTTGGCCCAAGTTATAATTTCATCTCAGAACTTTATTTAGCGCCAATTTTGTCCTATATCTTTCCAATTAGTTTCAATTTTGTCTGGGAACTCAATGCTATCCAAATTGTTAATAACAAATGCTGATATGACTATTTCTATTGTACACATCAATGCTAATTCATCCAGTTAGGTCCACATCAAATATACACTTGTAATTTCAAAATTGCACATCTATTTAGATATTCACTTTAAAAGGCAAAGTAAATAATGGAGGGCAATTTTGTCATTGTTGTATATTTGACATAGACATGTCTAGCTAGACCAATTGACGCTAACATGTGTAATAGAGGTGACTATATCGACATTTTTCCTGTTAATAATTTAGACTGTGTTGGACACAAGGACAAAATTGAAATTAATTAGAAAGATGTGGAATAAAATTAACACAAAATACAGAATGAAATTAAAAACTTGGGTCAAAGTTTAGGATTGAAAATAGTACTTTTGACTATATATGAAAGTGTTAACTTCCATTTGCTGATCAACCCGTGAAACACTTTTATCATTTGTTCTCATTCTACCTGATTCTCCTCCATCTCTCTCTCTCTCTCAAGGTTTATGAACTTCCTATTTATCCCAGGTTATGGTGGCACTAGTGAGCATATTTAGCTTGGATACGTTATCCTCAAGTCATGGCTTTGCTGGTATTTGGATTGCTTTGTCCATTTATATGAGTTTACGGGCATTTGCTGGCTTTTGGAGGTAACTTCTTTCGCTAATATTTAGTGGCTATTGCTCAAGTCATTTATGAATATCAAAATGAAATAAAACTATAAGCATTGCAAATTGAGGTATAATGTATATAACAAAGAACTGAAATGGTGCAACATTTATGAATGTTAATCGCAGGATAGCGTCAGAAACAGGACCTTGGAGCTTCTTCAAAGAAAATTCTCCGATACTCCCTTAGTTCCATGCAATTATCAAAGCACTGTGAATTTGTTGGTACAGTTGAGTCTCACATTTCAAGCACTAACCAAAATGTTGAGATTAGCCCTATCATGGAAGTACCAGAATTACTCTCTTTGTAGGAGCTGCTCTTTCCAAAGGGTTATTCAGTTTCAAATTTTTTTCCCTGTATAATTCTTTATATGTTTGCTAGTTGAGGAAATGATTTTTGGCTACTACCTTGTAACAAGTATTTGTTAACTAGCTTAAGGGTGATTTAGTGTGGAATTTAAATGGCTTCCATGAAATCAATAAGATATAATATGGCATGTATTTATTCTTGAGTTCTAAATCCAGGTAGTAATAGCTTAAATATCAATAATGACTTTCTTTATGGCAACAAATTTGTATTAGAATCGAACGCATTTATGAGTCAGAGTACAATTCTATTTCTTTAGCCTATATCGATCATGTGCGCAATTCGACAACTCAACCCTTGAATCTCTGTAATAAGATAATTGCTATCACACAGTAATTGAGATATTAAAACTTGAAATTAGATGGGCTGTAATAATTGACGTTTTACAATGTTGAAGATAGGAAAAGGGAAGTCTTGGGCAAAAGAAAACAATGGGAAATTCCTTATCTCAATCAACAAACATAGAAGAATTTCATGTTGTGATCATATTACAGAAAAGGAGAATAAATATATTCCATGAAAGAGAACAGAGGGGCTATTGAAGTTTTCCTTATTCTTATCCCTTCAGCAAAAGTAGGGCACAAGCGAGAACAAAATCAAGAGAATGAAATATGAATTGAAGGTAGGTCATAGTTGTGACTATTCGAGTCAATTCTCTTGAGATACTAGTATTCAAATTCAGGGAATTTAATCAAGCTTTATTTCTATTGATTTGAGGATCAAATCGCTAAGAACAAAACCAGACAATCTATAGTGACGCAGCGCATAGTGTTGTCAAAAGTGCCAGAGATAGCGACAGCGATGAGATAAATACAATACATCCAGGACCAAACATTTGGCACTGAAGCAGAGCCATCGAATCCCGTCTTTTCTCGCACCTTTCCTTTTTAAAAAGAAAAAAAAAATAATGACAAGCACTCGTGATTAATTTTTTTTTTACTTTTTTTCCCCTTCAATCAGTCACAATCTATGTTCAGATTCAGATAATATACCCTTGTACCATAACATATTTGTAAACAGTCTCCTGCACTCATTTTCTGATAAAATACTCAGTGACTTATTTGCACTTATTAAAAGGCACGTGGTAGTTTTTGATTGGCTAATAAAATAATTAAAATTAAATATTTAGTTTACTGTAAAGAACAAAATTTAAATAAAACAATTAAAACAGGACGGTAGTAATCATGGTCAAAGTAATCTTGTCATGCCATCATCTTGCACAATACAGTCAAACAGTCAAGTCAAAGAACAAGGAAGAACGAACCCTTGAAATTTTGGTTGTCTTTGTCTAGTCTAATTGCTTTATTTTGATTATCAAAAAAAAATTGCTTTATTTTGGCTTCCTTCTCTTTTCTAATTAGTTTAATTTTCTTATCTGATAGATGTTTATCATAATTATTTTATCTGTAAATCAAAATTAACAAATGTCTTTCAATGAATGCCCAAATGAATCACCATTAGCACTTAACCCAAGATAAATGAAATAACCCACTTCCAAATATATATTATAAGGACTTATAATTCGTATTTCAAAGTATATAACAATATAAAAAAAAAAGTCGAAATAAAAAGAGATTTCTGTACATTATTTCCTTTCTTTTTTAACATTTTTTTATCACTTGCAATTTCAATGTTACTCGAGACACACGTCACGACGCACTGCCCACTAAAGCAAAAAATTTACCAATGTGATAATGGAATATAGAAAGTAAGGTACTAGAATGATATAACAACAAACTTCATTGAATGTTTACATAACCAAAGGATCAATATTCATTTATTCCTAATTTACGAAATTCCCTTGGCATCCACAATTATTGATTTCAAATAACATGAGAACTATCATATGCAACATCCTGCATTTTCATCCCCAAAACTGGACCTATATGGATTCTCAAAGAACTTAACTCCCATGACCCCAGTATTTTCGTTTTCTTCCCCCTAAACATTGAGAAATTAAGAAGAGATGGATCAAACTTGGGATTTATGAATAGGGCTTCGATTTAATAGAACATTGCTCATCGATGAAGGAAAAAATGACAGGAATGTGAACCCTATTTGAAAAGATTGACAACCAAAAAATCCTACAGAGAGATCAATTGTCTGAATGCTTCCCAGTGGTTTTATTTATGAGTAAAGTTACCTTTATAGCAACAAATTTGAAAAATGAATTTCCTCGAAGTGACTTCTTTCCTTCCCGCTTGCTGTCTTAGTTACTGTTATCTTCTTCCAACCCCATCAACAAAATTTCAAAAATAACACAAATTATCTACTGAACCCGTTTGGTCATCTACCTCAGGTTCAGCAAAGGTCATTTCAATTTTGCTGAGCCACAAGATGATCAAGCTGCATTTGTTCGAGCCATGCTCCCAATACAGCATGATCCACAGGCTCGATTTGGGTGCGCATATTTGATCCCTCACAGGAGGATCCAACCACTGCAACACCCGGCACAGCTTTTGACGATTCTTTAATCTCAGTAGATGATTCTTTTACAAGAGACTGCACCCATGATAAATCAGGCGCCTCACCATTGTTCCCAAGTTCAAATGAAGACGATCTATGGAGATTACCCAATTCATCTGTACTAACAGCCCAATCCAACTTATCATTAGGGGACTCCCATTTTGACCAAGAATTGATTGAGGACCCAGAAACAGCAGCAGCAGAGTTGGAGCCAAGTTCCCGAGAGCTAAGGCTACGAAATTGTTGCTGCTTCTCTGCTTGAGCCAGCATAGAAATTCTGGAACTCATTGGTGAAATGGGTTCAACATTGCGTGGAGACATCCTTCCTGATAAAGAGGCCTGCAATAAAGGATGCTCAACATTCTTAGAAGGAAATTTTGTTTTCACAGGTGATAGCAAGCTTTGCTGCTGCTGAAATTGATTAAGGACAGTTGTTCTGTGCGTTGGGGAGTAAACAGCTGAAGCCAATGCTGGATCAGCAAACCGAGGGGAGGAGTTCTCGGCAGAAAAGTGATCATCAAGGTTTGAAGGGGCCAGGGTCTTCATACGAACTGAACAATTTATGGTATTAGAATTCATAGGTCGTGGCAAAAGATAAGAGAACTCATTAAGGTTAAGGAGCTGCTGTTGCTGAACATCATAGTCTGGCAATAAATCAAAGTCTTCCACACGAACATCTCTAGCATTTACCGAAGATCTCAAATGACTGGAATGAAGATTACTTCCTGGCAAATGCAAAGGTGGGACATTGGGTTGTGGCCAAGCAAGAGAAGAGTGTGACATGCCATTAGCAGATGGAGACATAGGCGGAGTGAAAGGTGAAGGAGAAATGGCAGACATTGAGGAAGGGGAGCCAGGTAACATGCTCATAGCTGTAGCAAAATCCATTGCGGATGTGCTTGAGCGAGGAGAGGGAACAGCAGAACCTGTGGAAACATATAATGGCCGAAGCTCCTCAGCAGTATGGGCAAAGAAGCAAACTCTTCTAGAGCAGTTTGTCCCATCTTTGCAAAGCCGGGTTCGATATTGGGCTGGATGCAGCCAGCATTCAAAAACCCCATGTGCATATTCACACATATCACCACGTCGGCAAGCCCCCTTCCTAAAATCAGGACAGGGGACACAACTATAATGGAACTTTCTTGGGTCCCTTCTTCGGGCATTCTCCCCAGGATGGACAAAAGGGCATTCAGTCCAATCATGAGAATAAGCACGTGAACAAGGTCGAACCTTGAAAGAATACATTCGGAATTCATCAGTTGAATATATGCTGTTCTTGATGTCTGGAAGAGATTGGTCGACAGGATATTCTTTCTTCTCTGGTGCGGAAGAAACAGAGGCATCATTTGACTTTGACTTCAATTGGATATCTGATGCAGGAGATGAAGACTCCTTGTCTGGGGAAATTGGTAAAGGTGAAGAATATGTATTTGTAGTGGTGATAACGCTGAGATTAAACCCTGCCATGGAGCCATCAGTTTGAAGAATTTCTTCAAGACTGTTTTTAACATGATCAAGCTTGGGAGGAACAACGATAACATCAACTGGACGATGACCATTGGCATCCACGGACTTTGGGTCAGCACCTGCTGATAAGAGCAGTTTTACAACATCAACGGCATTAGCAGCCCCGCCCGATGCCGCACAGTGAAGGGCAGTGCTCTCGTCAAGGCCACAAGTACAATTAATGTCAGCATCAGATAAGAATAGAATCAGTTTCATGACATCAATGCTACCATAAGTGGCGGCAACCATCAGAGGTGTTCTCTGCTCGTTGACCATCAGCTTTGAACCCTTTCCACGGCCATACCATAACCCAACCTCATCGACGCATGCTGGATCACGCTCAATCAATCTCCGAAAACCCTCAGTATCATTATTCGCCGCTAGCTCAAGCAAGCTTGCAAAAGAATCTTCAGTCTCAATTGTCAAGTGATTCATTTTGCCGTTTCTAGGTTAAGTGGAGATTAACGAAATGGAATATTTGGAAGCAGTGTTAGCTTTAACTGCTCCAATCCCCAACAAATGCTTTTATTCGCATGAGACACAGCTGAGAGGCAAAAGAACACAAATCAATTTATGCTAGCATTAGAAGACATGTCAGATCCATTCTAAGAACTAGAAGGAATAATGATGAAGCATGGAAATGCAAAAATGTCAAGGCCAGATAAAAGCATAAACAGCTATTGAATACTTCACACATGATGTAGCAGATTGATATTGTAGTCAAGGGAGCGTAAGATTGAATATAAAAAAGGCATCTTTTTCATCTTTTTCTCCGATTGGTCTATGCAAAAATTTTTGCCTCGCAGGAAAACAGAATAAACAAGCAAATATAAAAACATCAGCTTCGTCTGAGACTGATAACCAAACCATCTTCTTTTCCTCTCATTCACAATATCCAGAAACCAAATAGCATATGATCAGATTATAAAACAGTCCCCAGTAACTAGAATGATTTATTCATGGACTTTAAAACATGAAAACAAGAGAAATCGTTCATCAACCCAGGTACAAGTATATGAAACAGTCCAGGACAAGGAACTGAACGGAAAAAGTTCGCCAAAAAAAAAAAGGAAGATAAAAATCCAGATCACGCTACCGACCAACCTGAAGAACATTATTCAGACTCGTTCCCATATATATATATATATAGTGCAACAGTTAAGCAAAGAGAAAACGCAGTCCAATTCACCCACACTGACTTCGAGATAGCTCTGAATAAAAAATAAAAAAAAGACTACCCAAACACACAGCATAAAAATCATTTCACCAAAAACAAAACATAAAAGTGAATGGAAGAGAATCTTACCAGCTCTTAAATAGCAGAGAAAGCGAATGGAAATCCATAAACAATGAGAATAGTTAAATCTCAACGGGAACTGAAGCGGCTAAAACGAGCTTCACACTGAGGGCGTTTGGAATCCGAGAAAATCTGGAAGAGAAAACAGTTAGATATGTAAAATCGTGCGAGCAAGATAGCTGCTTCTTCTTTCACCATTTTCCTGTGGTCTTTCTTATTGATAGCATCGCCAGGCCAATAAAATGGCGCGACTTATAACAGAGGAAGAAGAACAGCAGGATCAAGAACAAGAAGCAGGAAGAAGAAGAAAAGGCGGGCGCACTGAGAGTGACGCCTTTGATAGTTCGATTATTCTGTACGAAAACACCGAATTTTTTTTTTTATATTTTACCCAATGGGAGAAAATGCGCGTGACACAGGATACTTTACCTTTTGAATATTGATTATTGAATACCACCATTTTTAACAGATTTTGTCGTCCACACTTGGCAAAAAATTATTAATTTAGTGTTTAAAAGATTATAATGGTTTTAATTTAATTTTTGGTAATTAAATATTTTAATTTAATTTTTAAATAATTATATATGTTTCAATTTCATAAATTAAAACCAGTGAAATTTTTTATAAATTAAATTCAGACAACTAAGTTTTTTAAAACACAAAATCAATAATTTACTAAAAAACTAAATTAATAAAAACATTTTTTAATAATTAATCAAATAATAATATGATCAATATGATAGTTTACTTTCGAAAAAAATATTGAAGACAACTGAACTCCAAAATAATAAGTAAATTACTTATTCAACTCTAAAATATTACATCTTTTTTAATTTAACCCTTAAAAAATTATATATTTTAATTTGATTTTTAAAAAATTATATTTATTTTAATTTAATTATTTTTATTATTATATTATAAAATTTATTGTTAATATATTAAAATTTTTATAGTTAAAAATTATTTTGATAAAAAAATTAAATTAAAATAAATAAAAATTTTTTAAAAAAATACGTTGAAATGCTTGATTTTTAATAGATAAATTATGATAAATATAATTTTTAATTAATAATTTACTTTAAAAAATTCAGTAGGAGAGTGGCGAGCAAACGAAGGTGCGCGCGTGGTGAATGAAATAGATTGAGGTGGATTTTCGTTTGAGGGTCTAAAATTGAGTTGAATTGTGAAGAGATGTGGAGTCCACCAACGAGAGTGATTCAAAGTTCTGGTTTGTATTTGGCCTTAAAAAAAGTATAAAAAGTTTAACCTATTAGGTTGATCGTTTATTTTCTTAGATCATTTCAAAACTAGTAATAAAAAATAATTTACATATATTTGAAAATAATTTAAGAGCAAAATTATTCTACCTCTTAAAAAATTGAATTTTTTATAAATTCATCTAAAAAAATTCTGACATATAGTATGTAAAGTAACAGAGCTTGGAAACCTTAAATTTAGATTTAAGTAAATCTACAGAGTATTTAACTTTTTAGAAGGTCCAGTTTTTTAGATATTAGATTATTTTTAAATTACTTTATATAAATCTTGAAGTGATTTGATGATAAAAAATTTCAACTCTCAAAATATAAAACTCCCCATAAGTTTTTCCTTTCAATTTTAGGGCCCTCGGAGTCTAATTAATCCATGTAGTAAAAATAAATACCTATATATACATACATACATATATATATATATATATATATATATATTATACATAAAGAAGCTAGATTTCTAATCAATAAACTTATAATCACTTGTAAAAATTATCAACACTTCTCACTACTAGACCACCATCTAATGGCTTAACATTTTTGTTTCTATATTAATTAATTTATTGAATGCGAAAAAAATCTTAAATTTGCATATATAAAAATTGAATCATTATTATTATTGAAATTTAAACAAATGCTACTACTACTACAAACCAATCAATATTGAGTACAAATGATATAAATATTTATGAATTTGAAAAAATCCATCAAATTTTTAATGGCTTTTATACAAGTCATGTATAATAAAAAGTGTATATATATTATTGTAATTGTAATTAGAGTAAATAATCTAATCTTTGAAAGGTTATCGCTCTCTTAATTTAGTCTTCTAATAATAAACCTTCTCCATTTGGTTCTCTAAAATTTTGTATCACTTAAAATGATCCTTTTGGGAGCATATCATTTTAGAGATGGAAGCCACTACTTAGGGAAATTTAAGTCATTAACTAACAACTATTTGAAATTCTTTTTGCTTAATGAAAAGATTTTTTTTTTTGGTTTATTCGGAAACCAATTCAGAAATTAACATCTTATGCATATAATTCTGTTAAAAGTATTTATTAGTATCTTAAACTACGCTTCGTTGAGTTGAAATTTTTGGCTTATGGGCTTTGATTATTTGTTCATTTCAACATGCATATATATATATATATATGTGTGTGTGTGTGTGTGTGTGTTGTAGTGAGAGTAGTAGTTTAATTTGAGAGATGACAAGAGGAAATAACTAATTTGATACATAATTTGTTTATACGAAAAATTAAAGAAAATATTGTTAATTTTTATTAATGAATTTTGTATTAATTTAAACTATTAATTTGTGATCTCCAATATATAGGTATGTGTGTATGTTTTTTCATAAAATAAATTGTCAATGAAAAATTATCCCCAAAACTTGATTTCACTTGATTTCCCTACAAAACAAGCTAGGCTTGTCAAATTTTATTGCTTGCAATATTAAGATTATGTTTGGATAAACAGTTTATTTAAGCGCTTATAGAATAAATGCTTATCATATAAGGGTTTATATATAAGTTATTTTTCTAATTGAAGGGTTTATGAGAGCAAATTTTACATAAGTTGTTTAATTTCATCTTATGAGTATGTTATAAGTTATTTCTATATGCTCTCTCAAATATATATATAAGTGCTTATACCATAAGATAAATTAGATAAATTCAAAATAAGTTCTTCTAAACGCACCATAAGTATTAGTTTGACCACAATTTAATCATAGTTAAACCACTAAATTATGAGTTGCCAATCTTAATTTTATTCTACTGGTTCAGATTTAAATCATTGGCTCGTCCTTGGCCTAGAGTTGCAATAGTGATACTAAAATGATAACAACCAATTAAATTGAAAAAAGAAATACATATTTTAAGAAAACTTCATCAAAATATAACAAAATTAAACAATTTTTTTTAAAAAAAATATGTCCTAAAAAGGAAAGACAAATAAAACAATGATTTAGCAAATTAATCCTATCCTATTTACTTGTAGCTCCCAAAATTTGTTTGATTTGGCGACAGTTCTAAAAATTGTTGATCCAACGACTTATTGTTATGAAAGTGTTAGGTGATTTATCTTTTTTTGTATTTTAGTAAATATTTTGATTATTCTCTAATTGAGGCCAAAGGCCATGAATAGTGAAATTTTGAAGAAAATTTTGTTTCTTTTTTAGTTTTAATAATCATTATCACAAATAACTCAATATATACTTAGATTGTGGAACATATTTTAGTTTAAAATATATATATATGTCACTAAAAAGTAAAAACACTGTCAAATAATATGTACTTAGGTTATCAAATATTTTTTTAAAAAATAAAGATTTTAATAGGTTTTAAATATAAAAATATAAAGTTAAACTAAAGTGTAATATATTATATAATTATAATAAAAAGTTAGTAGAATATTTTTAAAATAGATGATAAGTCCTCAACTTTCATATAAATTCTACAAAATTTATGATATTTTTTGTATACTTTTTGTTAAAGATAAGATTTAAATACCTGACTTTTTAGTAGTTGCATACACACCTTGCTTTTAAGTTAGAAATGCAGTTTTTGGCATCTTTTCACATTCTTTTTGGTTATATATGTCAATTTTATTGAGACTGTGTTTTTGCATATCCCATGGCCGGGAAAATGATGTTGAAGCATGAGAAACTCAAAGCTTATGACAAAATGGAAAGAAAGTACATTGGAAATGAAGAAAAGAGCTTAAAATGAGGAGATGTTGTTGCCTACCACCCGCCTAGGCAGGGAACTTCCCGGTTAGGCGGCCAAAGCTTTAGAAAATTATGCACCTTGCCATTATCACGCTTAGGCGTGTAAAAAGGCCTGCTTATGTGGGTGGCGCATCTTAGTTAACACATTTTTTTGCCTACCGCACACCTAGGCAGGTAACCCATTTTTTGTTATGTGCTATCTGCTTTAAAACACAAAAAAGGAGAAATTTTTATGGTATTCTGAGTTGGAAATGAAGGGGGAATGCTAGTTTAAGCTCCAAAGGCAATAGGAACTAGCTTTTGGTGAACACTGGAGCATTTTATCTTCCACCCAACTTGGATTCATAGAGTTTTCTCTTCTCTTCTCTCAATTTCTGTATTTTGTGAACATGTGTAGCTAATTTTTTGTACTAGTATTGTTATGAACCCTAGTTTGGATTAGGTTTTGTAAATATCTTGATTTCTTGTAATTATTTGACCATTAATACATGTTTATTCATTCTTATCTTCTTGTTTTCATTAAACTTGATCAATAGAATGAGTAGTGTGAGTCTTGAATCTTACATGTTTGAGGTGATACATTTGTTAATGTTAGGAATATAAACATTGACCTCACATAATCAAATTAGGATTTGCATTAATGAACCCTAAGATTACATAAGGAATTGTGAAATCTTTGGTTTAGTCTTGGTTGATATTTGGAAAAGCTCTTCTAAGCATTCTGGTATTCTAGATTATCATGTATGGTGTAATACCTATGAAAAATAAAATATAAATGTATGTTTGCGAACTACGGTTACTATTCCAGTATATGATACTGTTTATCTGTATAATACTATTCACATATGCGGTACTGTTCACATATACAATCGAAATGTCAAGTACTAGATATGGTTTGGTCATAAGAGAAAACTAGAAAGAAGTTCGTAGGAGAAAATAACGTCTTAGTGAGAAAATACCCTCAAGGACTAAAATGAAAGAACTGAATTGAAAAGAAACTTAAAAGTTTAAGGTGAAAAAATAGTTTTTCCTTTCATTTTCTAATAGTAACCAATAATTCAGCCGCCTTCGTCTTTCCGTGATTTGTACAGTAATATAAATTATTAAAGCTCACAGTAAATTGAATTATTTTATTGGAAATGTCATTTTCATAAATAGTAAATTGAATATTTTATTAGTGTCAAATAATATCCTTGACTTTTCCTATAAATAAGCTATTTCATTTCACTTCTAAACTCACACCTTCAACTTTTTTTCTTCTCTCTTCTCAAGTTTCTCTTGCTCCAATGCTAGACTTCTGAGATTTTGGGCACTTTCTTTTTAGCTTAGATTCAAGGTGAGGATACTATGCCCTTTTTATGTCTTTTAAATTTTAGAAGTTATTTTCTTAAGTATGCTCTGTGGTTGCCTTTGGCTGATCCTCCATAATAGAAAAACTATCCTTAGCTGCCTATATATTATTTTGATTCTTTAATTACCAAAATAGAATGTAAACTGTGAATAATACATGTTTAAGAAAGTTCTGGCTAAGGAAAGACCTGGTACTTAAGTATGTCCATTATGACCCTCCACTCTTCCCTGAGAACTTACCTGGTGTATTCTTTTACAGATTGTATTCTCTATTTCTAATATGAATAGTGACCATATATATGAATGGTAACCGTATGTATAAACAGTAACTGTATATATAAATAGTAACTGTATGTATAAATAATGACCATACATATAAATAGTACTGTATATATGAACAATATTTGTATGAAAACAATTCACTAACTTATTTTCTCTAATCTTTCATAAAAATCTCCGTAGCGGAACACTAAAATTCACCTGTGTGCTTTTGTCTGTAACGACTTAGAGAAGTGATACTTGTACAAAATCTCGATGAGTGAAATGAACCAGTTTTAATAGGGTTTTAGCATCATTAGTGATAAAAAAATATGTCATAGGACACTTCCAAGATTTAGAGAGGTAAACTGGATTCGGAGTGGCGAATCTATGGAGATAATTCAAATTAATCCAAAAGTATAGATAAGACAAAATAAATATTTCAAGGTGATATGAAGTTTGAATATTTCCAAAGACAACTTAATTGTTATCTTGATTTGTAGTTTATAAACTTATAATATAATTATATACGATACATGTTATATGAATGAATATTACATTCTACTTCTAATTATGATATGAAATACTGTACTATTGATTGTGATTGAACGAGATAGTATTCCCTTTCACGACAAGGTGAAAAACCTAGTTTAAAAGGCGTCTTGACCAACAAGTATGGAAACAACGATTCTCTCGGTAGGGATATAGCCCAGATTGATAATAGATCCGTGAGGCGCCCTAGCAAAGAGGATGAGGTTGTACGTCATCGCGGAAATAAATAAATTTGGTGAGCCAGCCTATATGCGCTGTCACGACCCGTTTTCTGGGCACATGACCGGCACAATGATGAATCTCTCATCACTGTAAGCCTTCCGATAAATGTATCAAATTTTCTTATCTGAAAATCATAGATTATCAATTTAAAATACATTATTATACTGACATACAAGTCAAATGTCGAACCCCTGAACTAGATGTCCTAGACGATTACAGAGCAACATAATCTATAACAGAAGAGAGGTCTACCCGACAACGGGAAGGTCTAAAGTGATCTACTCCTTTAGCAGATATTCTTCGATGGCAACCTGATCTGAACAAAAAGGTTGTACAAACAATGTGAGCTTTTAAGCTCAATGAGCGAATCGGCCTCGCATTAATAAAATTCAAATACATTACCAGTCATGCAAGCATATCCAAAGGCTCATACTCAACCAATAGGCAGAAGATAAAAATTTATCCAATTCAACAAACGTTACTAGTACTCGTCAATGGCAATATATCCCGGAGAGCGCACACAGGCCGGCTCACCAATTATGTATATTTCCGCCATGACGCACAACCTCATCCTCTTACATACAAGATAAAAATTCATCCAATTCAACAAACGTTACTAGTACTCGTCAATGGCAATATATCCCGGAGAGCGCACACAGGCCGGCTCACCAATTATGTATATTTCCGCCATGACGCACAACCTCATCCTCTTAGCTAGGGCGCCTCACGGATTTATCACAAATCCGGGCTATATCCCTACTGAGGGAATCGTTGTCTCCACACTCATTGGTCAAGACACCCTGTCAACCGGGTTTTCCGCCTTGCCGTGAGAGGGGGTACTGTCCCGCTCAATCACAATCAATAGCATTTCATATCATAATCAGAAGCTCAATATAATATTCATCCATAAAACAGGTATAGTATATAACTATATTATGGATTTATAAACCACATATCAAGATAACAATTAATCCATTTTTGAAAACATTCAAACTTCACATCATCATAAGATACTTATTTCATTTTATCCATACTTATGGATTAATTATCTCATTTAGATTCGTCATTCTGAATCCAATTTCCCCCTATGAATCTTAGGAGTGTCCTACGACATACTTTTTATCACCAGTAATGCTAAAACTCTATTAAAACGGGGTCGTTTCACTCACCTGTATTCCATACGAATATCGCTTCTCTAAGTCGTTACAGATAAGAGTACACAGATGAATTTCAGTATTCCGCTACGGAGATTTTCATGAAAGATTAGAGAAAACAAGTTAGGATTGTTTTCATACAGATACTGTTCATACATACGGTACTATTCATATATACGGTCACTATTCATGTATATGGTCACTATTCATACGTACGGATATTATTTATATATATGGATAATATTCGTACATACGGTCACTATTCATACATACAGATGCTATTCATATATATGGTTACTATTCATACAGTTACTATTCATACGTACGGGTACTATTCATACCAGAAATAGAGAATACAATCTGTAAAAGAGTACACCAGGTAAGTTCCCAGGAAAGAGTGGAGGGTCACACTGGACACACTTAAAAACCAGGTCTTTCCTTAGCCAGAACTTTCCTAGACATGTATTCTTCACAGTTTACATTCTATTTCGGTAATCAGAGAATCAAAATAACATATAAACAGCTAAGGACAGTTTTTCTGATGTGGAAGATCGGCCAAAACCGCAACCACAGAGCATACTTAAGAAATTAACTTCTAAAATTTGAAAGACATAGAAAGGGCATAGTATCCTTACCTAAGTTGAAAAGGAAAGGCCCAAAATCTCAGAGGCCTAGCTTTGGAATAAGAGAAACTTAAGGAGAGAAGAAGAGAAGTTGAAGGTGTGAGTTTAGAAGTGAAATGGAAGGGCCTATTTATAGCAAAAGTCAAGGGTACTATTTGATACTATGCACTAATAAAATATTCAATTTACTATTTATGAAAATGACATTTCTAATAATGCAATTACTGTGCAAATAGCGGCAACGGCTCAAAATTTTTCTGTTATTACTATTGAAAACTTAAAGGAAAAACTATCCTTTCACCTTAAACCTTTAAGTTTCTTTTCAAATCAGTCCTTTCAATTTAGTCCCTGAGGGTATTTTTACACATAAAACGTCATTTTCTCCTACAAACTTCTTTCTAGTTTTCTCTTATGACCAAACCACATCTAGTACTTGACATTTCGATTGTATAAATGAACAGTATCATATACGTAAATAATATTATACAGGTGAATAGTACCGTATACTGAAATAGTTACAGTAGTTTGTAAACAAATATTTATATTTTATTTTTTTCTTGGGTATTACATTATCACCCCCTTAAGAGAATTCGGTCCCCCGAATTCAAAACTCATTTCAAGACTGAAATAAGTGTGATTACTTCGTCTATATCTCATTCTTTGTATCTCTTTCTTTCCAAACATCTTCACATCCTTGGTAAGATTTACAAGAACACTATAGCATCGACTGTGAACTCTAGACCGCATTATCAATAATTTTCATAGGACTTTCCTTTTCTAAACGGTAAACATTCTTTTCCTCATTAGTTTGATTTTTTTCCACAATCTTTTGTACCATAATGTGTCTCATCCTCATAACCTTTACTAAACTTAAACCATCTGATCAGAGACGAACTCTGTCTCTATGTAAAACCTCAAATAGGTGTCTTCTCAACAGTGGCACGTAGTCTTTCCAGTTTATACTGAATATCAGAACACAAGCTACCATACACATAGCTTATAACTTTTACGAATACAAGTACCCTACCCGAAGGCATCATTTTGGTCATAGGTAATACTCTTGCCCGAAGGCGATCCTTCTACCTTAAGGCAATACTCTCAGCTGAAGGCGTCATATAAAAGGCAAAATCACATGAAATCATTACATAAATTTCTAGGAAGAACAATCCTAGAAAATATGATAAGTAAATAACATACTCCTTACGCATAATTATATATATGAAAATTCCTCTCACCTCAATGACTCATATAGAGTCGCATCCCTTCAATGATTGAGGCAAACCCATAGTTCTATAGATTCATAAAATACTTATTTAGCATTCCTCCATATTTCAGAAGTGTAATGAAATATCATTTTAGTAACTCTTTTCAGTCAAAAAGATATTACTATACTATGCTTTAGAATCAAGTATGAAATATAACAAGTCCAATATCTTCTCATTCCTCAAGTTCTTTCAGTAAAATGAATCACTTCAACAAAGAAGATCTAAATACTAACTTAAATTTTATTTCTAGTACATAGATAATTTTAATACATGAAGCTTACACCAAATGTAGCTTTAGATACAAACAAAAGAAAGAATAAATTAAGGACGAGGAGGCTTTTGAAATGTAAAAGGTGCTCCAGGTCTAGAAGAGGAAGGTGCTTCAGACCTTAAGGAGGAAGCTAATCGTTGTAGCCTAGAAAGAGTTTCTGGAGGAAGTGCCAGAGAAATTTGGTGAAGAGCAGAAGTTACTCCGTTCATACAGTCAATGCACCTTGCTTGTTGGTCACGAAAATTTTGAGTTGCAAACATTGAATGTCTATCAACTCGATTAGCCAGTTCCCCGAAACGACGATTTATCAGTTTCTCTTGGTTTTCAAAGAGACGACTTATTAGTCGCTTCTGGTCCTCTATCTTGTATTCCAGGCTCTCTATCTTACGTTCCAGGAATGCAAGCTTATTTTCTGAGGATGTTGCAGTACTGTCCTCCTCCAATTCTATTACATCCCTCTTTCTCTTTTTAATTTCTGGTGACCTGTCTACAGGTCTCTTCCCTTTGTTGTCTCCGAGACTTAGATTTAAATCAAGCTCTACATTGCCAGTCTCAAAATTCAAGTTGAAAGACTTATTATCAGCCATTGCTCTAAGGATCTCAGAAATAACTTCGAAGGAGAAAGGAATGAAAATTGAGAAATAGGTATGTAATGAAAAAAGTAGGTTTGCTTGGTGTGATTAGTGGGGTAACGGGCGTACAAGATTTATAGACAACCCGAAGCCCCTGGAGCTAAAGCCACCACAACCTATACGCCGCTCGCTAGGAGGTTTACAGATCACATATGTCGCAATGCCAGCAATTAATGTCGAACATGCAAGTAAATAGTAAATATAATTTAATGCAATTAACATAAGTCAAAGATTTCCTCAAAAAAATTTTCGGCTAATCTTGACCTTTCTCAAAATTTTCGACTAATCGCCGTTTCAATCTATGATTTCCTCACTCTATACTTGTCTTATAGTGTAATCTCAGATTACGATATCACTCTATGATCGGGTAGTCTCATATTAGCCTTATCTTATATTCTAATCGGTGTCTTTACTCTGGACTTACACATAATATATATGTAAATATATATATTTTAAAACAAAGTTAACTGCTTACGGTCGCATGCCTTAAGCATTATCATGATGTAAGGAAATCACTGCCTTTCATTTGCCCATAAGAGCATTATATGTAAGTATGTGTAACCATGAAGATATATCATCATCTACACATTTCATTCTATCCAAGTCATTTTGATTTCACATCTCTATGAGTATATGTAGGATCATCACATATTCTCCTTGATCGTAGCCTTCACTCATTATGCATGAATAACATACATAAATGTAATTACAACATGATTCAATCAATTATGTATATTATACTCAACTGAAGGCTCTTAAGAACAACACAATAAAACGGAGAAATGTATTTCAGTTCATCATAAAAGCATCCAAGGCAATCTTTGATGGCTATGTTATCAACTTCTTTGAATTTCAGAAAATGCCAACGGGAGAAATGGGAAAACCGAGTAAAATCGGCCGCAAATCCACCGAATACTGACTTTCGTGGTTTTGGCATTAATGCGACGCATTGTTGGTGTGCACGCCTACCCTAGACTTCTGGCTTCCAGCTTGCAGAAATCCATAGGTTGATCGTGTAGGGGTGCGGTGAAAAGATATCTTCTTTGTCTCTAAGTCCTAATTTTTCTCTATAAAAATCATCCCAGCGTTCTCAGTTACCACACCACAAAGAGTAATAATCTCCGAGCCTACAATCCCCCAGTATTCCTCTCGCCTCATACTCTTACAAAAATTTCTAAATTTTTCCAAATCATGGCCTCAAGGAAGTACATTGATCTCACAGTAGAGGCTAAGGAAGAAGAGCTCGACTTAAACTTAAGTCTGGGCAAAGACAAGGGCAAAAGACCTTTTGAGGGGTCTCCAGAGAAGCAGAAGGAGAAGAAAATGAAGAAGATCGAGGAAGCTGAGGAGACTAGCACGGGCCATACCTCGGAGGACAAAATCGCCTGTCTAGAGCAGGAGGTGAAAAATCTGAAAAAGATGATAGGAGACCTGGAGAAGTTAACTAAACGCAATCATGCAGAAATGACTTCAAGAATAGACAGGTTCTTCTATTGGTCTACCCAGTGCTTCTGCAATCAACAACAAAGAAGTGTTGATTGTATGAATGGAATTTACACTACCCTCCGCGACATTGCTCTGTCTCTCGCTCCAAGGAATGGTCGAGGGGTGATGATACAATACAACCCTCCTAATCCAAGACCACCTCGCTTTTAGATTACTCATGCATGAGTAAACTTCTTCTTTTTTGCAATGTAATCCTTCAGTTTTTTTTTTTGTTTTTAATGCGAGTGGTTTCTTTTATTGGCTGGTACCCTAAAATAATATAGCTACACAAATTCAATCATGAATTCAGCTTATAAAATCCACCATATAAAAATTTGATCCGACAACAACGGAATCAAAACAAGTAATAACCTTTCCTTTACTAAGTTCAAAAGTGTAGCCACATCTATCTAAAATTAAACCTGACAACATAATTTCTAAGAAGAGATAAGTCTCGGAGGGAAAGGAAATGAAAACATCCTACAGGACCTTCAGTAGAGCCGTCTCTCTATAGTTGTGCCCGGGTTCACAACGATAGAGGAGGTCCCACTAAGGTTACCTTGCTCTGTAATCACTAGGAGACCTAACAACCATTGCTCTGATACCAACTTTGTCACGACCCGTTTTCTGGGCACATGACCGGCACAATGATGAATCTCTCATCACTGTAAGCCTTCCGATAAATGTATCAAATTTTCTTATCTGAAAATCATAGATTATCAATTTAAAATACATTATTATACTGACATACAAGTCAAATGTCGAACCCCTGAACTAGATGTCCTAGACGATTACAGAGCAACATAATCTATAACAGAAGAGAGGTCTACCCGACAACGGGAAGGTCTAAAGTGATCTACTCCTTTAGCAGATATTCTTCGATGGCAACCTGATCTGAACAAAAAGGTTGTACAAACAATGTGAGCTTTTAAGCTCAATGAGCGAATCGGCCTCGCATTAATAAAATTCAAATACATTACCAGTCATGCAAGCATATCCAAAGGCTCATACTCAACCAATAGGCAGAAGATAAAAATTTATCCAATTCAACAAACGTTACTAGTACTCGTCAATGGCAATATATCCCGGAGAGCGCACACAGGCCGGCTCACCAATTATGTATATTTCCGCCATGACGCACAACCTCATCCTCTTACATACAAGATAAAAATTCATCCAATTCAACAAACGTTACTAGTACTCGTCAATGGCAATATATCCCGGAGAGCGCACACAGGCCGGCTCACCAATTATGTATATTTCCGCCATGACGCACAACCTCATCCTCTTAGCTAGGGCGCCTCACGGATTTATCACCAATCCGGGCTATATCCCTACTGAGGGAATCGTTGTCTCCACACTCATTGGTCAAGACACCCTGTCAACCGGGTTTTCCGCCTTGCCGTGAGAGGGGGTACTGTTCCGCTCAATCACAATCAATAGCATTTCATATCATAATCAGAAGCTCAATATAATATTCATCCATAAAACAGGTATAGTATATAACTATATTATGGATTTATAAACCACATATCAAGATAACAATTAATCCATTTTTGAAAACATTCAAACTTCACATCATCATAAGATACTTATTTCATTTTATCCATACTTATGGATTAATTATCTCATTTAGATTCGTCATTCTGAATCCAATTTCCCCCTATGAATCTTAGGAGTGTCCTACGACATACTTTTTATCACCAGTAATGCTAAAACTCTATTAAAACGGGGTCGTTTCACTCACCTGGATTCCATACGAATATCGCTTCTCTAAGTCGTTACAGATAAGAGTACACAGATGAATTTCAGTATTCCGCTACGGAGATTTTCATGAAAGATTAGAGAAAACAAGTTAGGATTGTTTTCATACAGATACTGTTCATACATACAGTACTATTCATATATACGGTCACTATTCATGTATATGGTCACTATTCATACGTACGGATATTATTTATATATATGGATAATATTCGTACATACGGTCACTATTCATACGTACGGATACTATTCATATGTATGGTTACTATTCATACGTACGGGTACTATTCATACCAGAAATAGAGAATACAATCTGTAAAAGAGTACACCAGGTAAGTTCCCAGGAAAGAGTGGAGGGTCACACTGGACACACTTAAAAACCAGGTCTTTCCTTAGCCAGAACTTTCCTAGACATGTATTCTTCACAGTTTACATTCTATTTCGGTAATCAGAGAATCAAAATAACATATAAACAGCTAAGGACAGTTTTTCTGATGTGGAAGATCGGCCAAAACCGCAACCACAGAGCATACTTAAGAAATTAACTTCTAAAATTTGAAAGACATAGAAAGGGCATAGTATCCTTACCTAAGTTGAAAAGGAAAGGCCCAAAATCTCAGAGGCCTAGCTTTGGAATAAGAGAAACTTAAGGAGAGAAGAAGAGAAGTTGAAGGTGTGAGTTTAGAAGTGAAATGGAAGGGCCTATTTATAGCAAAAGTCAAGGGTACTATTTGATACTATGCACTAATAAAATATTCAATTTACTATTTATGAAAATGACATTTCTAATAATGCAATTACTGTGCAAATAGCGCAACGGCTCAAAATTTTTCTGTTATTACTATTGAAAACTTAAAGGAAAAACTATCATTTCACCTTAAACCTTTAAGTTTCTTTTCAAATCAGTCCTTTCAATTTAGTCCCTGAGGGTATTTTTACACATAAAACGTCATTTTCTCCTACAAACTTCTTTCTAGTTTTCTCTTATGACCAAACCACATCTAGTACTTGACATTTCGATTGTATAAATGAACAGTATCATATACGTAAATAATATTATACAGGTGAATAGTACCGTATACTGAAATAGTTACAGTAGTTTGTAAACAAATATTTATATTTTATTTTTTTCTTGGGTATTACATGCGCTATCTGGGATATATTGTCATTAATGAGTACTAGCATCGTTGGATGAATTGGATGACTTTCTATCTTCCAGTATGTAATTTTTAACTATGTTTATTGGTTGAGTTTGAGCTTTCGGGTATACTTACATGACTGATGATGTATTTGAATTTTATTAACGCGAGGCCAATTCGCTCACTGAGTTTTAAAGCTCACACTCTCTGTTAAATCTTTTTGCTCAGATCAGATTGTCAGCGAAGAATATCCGCTCGAGGAGTAGATCACTTCAGACCTTCTTGCTGTTGGGTAGACCCCTCTTTGTTGTAGATTATGTTGCTCTGTAATCATCTAGGACATCTAGATCAGGGTTTTGACATATTTGGCTTGTATTTCAGTATAATAATGTATTTTATAATAAGGATCTATTATTATATGCAAGTCATCTCTGTGTATTTCAAATAAGGAAATTTGATATGTTTTATTCGTATTTATTTTATAAGGAATGATTATTTTGATAATATGGAGATAATCACTAATAATTTAACTTGTGGGTAGAATTTATGAAAAGACTTATAGTGATGGGAGATTCATCGTTGTGCCGGTTATATACCCAAGTAACGGGTCATGACATATGGCCAGTGAGGACAAAAGGGAGAGAGGTTGAAACCTATGAAAAACAAAGAGGGATTAGCAATCATATGTTGTGTTAATCTTGTGATTTATATTGTGTTTGTTTAAAGTCTATACAATTATATACAACTCACTTCTAACTTTAAGTTTACATTCTGTTAAAAGAACTAATATAAATTTAAATCGTCTAACTAATACATTTTAATTTCTCAGGTAATTAGCAAGTTAATCATTATGGGAACGATATTCTTACTTAACTTTCACTATACTACTTGTACAATTAGTATACTTGCCAAGTCGCGAACAATAGAGGAGATGACTTTTAATGCATAACGCTCAGCATTGTTCAATTATCAAACTCATAGCAGCAAGAGTAATCATAAGAATGGACAGTGGACAATAGTACTGGGGTTTTGCCAAATTCATTGGTATAAGAGATGCAGAGATGGTAGAAGCTTGAGTACTTCAAATTGGCTTAGAGCGTGCAGCACAATTGCATTTCAATAAAAAAAAAAAAACAAAATAAAGCTAGATTATAACAAAGTTCATAATTTATTTATGACAAACACGAACCATATTCACCTACTTGCCATTTTTGTGGATAATTGCAGGCTATTATTCCAATCCTTTCAGAATTATAAAGTGACAAAGATCTCTAGAACCTATAATAGATGTGTTGATCTTTTGACTAAAGTAGCTAGGGAAAACACTTAAGGGCTAACACTTTGATTTTGGCTTTTCCTGTTTTCTATTTTTTGTTGCTTTCAGTAGTTTGATGCCTTGTACGCTTAAACTCTATTCTATGTTGTTTTAATAATATTTCCCTTTTAATAAAAAAAGGGAAAAAATACACTTTACTCCCATAAATTTTTATTATTGTGTAGAAAACCCTCCATAAACTTTGAAACTGAACAAATAACCTATACGAACTTTTTAATTTGTGCATTTTATCTCTTTTGTTAAAAAAATTATTAGTCGAACTAATAGTCAACCCATTGTCATCCAAAAAATGACATGTCAGTGACCCAATACCCAAAACTAATCTCACTATCCAAAAACTTGATCTAGCCCATAATTCAAACCCGACAAAAAGCTTCACTCTGGTTCAACTTAACCTAAATGCAAATCCAAATGATGAATGACTGTGTTGTGGAGTAATAATAATCTCTTAGATTCCTTTAGTTTCTGCAGATTCAAACCTTCACAATCTTGGCAACTTTAATCACCAATTTTTCCCTTGTGATTGCCTCGCGTCCAGCAACTTTGTAGTTGTAGCTGCAGTCATGGCGATCAGAACGCTGGTGCCTGGAGCAAAATAACTCTACACTGACACTTAACCCAACCTTCCTTTAAAACTTTATATAAAAAAGTACCTAATAATAAAAATACAAAGAACTTTATATAAATATTTTCTTGATTAGAGAGAGAGAGAGAGAGAGTTTGCAAAAAGTTTAACTTGGTGAGAGATTAAATTTTTTAACCCATTAAATCACTTTAAAATAAATGTATATGATAATTAAAAATACTTATCACAAATCTAAAGGTAAATGAATCGAATTTTTCAAAGGCTAAACTTTCTATAAATTTGCCTAAAAGAAAAAGTTTGTAAAGAATTTGACCATTTTGAAAAGTTTGATTTCAAAAAAAAAATTACATGCATTTTTTTTAATATCAAATTCTTCAATTAACATATAATAAATGTATAATTTTTTACTAAAAGTACACAAGTGTTTGAGCTTTAAAAAATAATAATTTTTTTTCAAAATTCAACATTAAATGAATAATTCTTTAAGATATTTTTAATAAAAAATTTGATAACAAAAATATAAAAAATTATATAAATCTCCTCCTCCAGTTTTTTTATTGTTAAATTATATGGAAATTTGTGAGTATAATAATTATAAAATACTTTTCAGGTAAAAAAACAAACTTTTAAAAAACCCAACTTCTAAAAAATCAAACTCTCCATCAATTAATCCGTGTCAAAATGCTTTATACAAATTTGGAAGCCACCGAATTCAATAATAAAAAAGTTGGACCTCTTAAAAAAGTTAATTTCTCATAAACTTACCCTTAAAAAAAAAAACCTATAAAAGCAAATCCGGACAAAGAAAGTGACGTATCTGAGTTTGATTGAATTGATTTTGATTTTTAAAACATTAATGTTGGACTTTGAAGACATTACATGAGTGAGTCTTATCTTGTATGGTCGGCTATCTTCATCGTGCGTCGCTTTCCTGGAGATTAAAAGTGGGACCCATCCATTCCTTGCTTGACATTTGTCGTAATATCTTTCCATTGACGGCTTCGATTCTCAATATCAACTCTCATGCATTGAATGAATGTTTAGAAAAACAGTTAGAGAGACGCACTTAAACTATTTGGAGAATTCTCTTTTAAAAGTTAATTATTAAAAGGGAAGAATTAAACCATTAAAGTATTTTATAGAGTCTTTTATATTACTTGATGTAAAACTTAGACACCTTATAATACTTTAGTTTTGGATAGTCATTGTCTCAATAGTTACACTCTACAATATTTCATTCAATATTTTTTAAATTTAAATAAATCATAATTTGTAAAATTAATTTTAGATAAATTTAAATTTAAGTAACGTGATTTATATTTAAAAAACTGTTGAGTAAATTTAAGTTTGAGTTTAGGGTTTAAATTTTAATTAGAAGAAATACTTTTAAAATAATTATTAAAAAAAGTACGAATAAAAAGTAAAAACATGGAGCACATGCTATGCAACGAGTCCAAATAGGAAGAAACAATTAAGAATTAAAATAAATAGAAAGTAAGATAAAGGGACCAAAATGAAACACAAAAAGGACCAAATGACAAAGATCAGTCTAATCATGGGGTCAAGGTGTAAATTTAACCCAAAAAAAAAACCATTTTTATCCTTGTTAAGCTCGGATATGCCTTATTTATGTCTTTTGTCTTTTTAAGCCCCACAAAGGTGGATTTAGTAAAGAAAAAGCTTTAAAATTGCTCCTCTTCCTCATTCTTTTTACTTTGTTTTTGGTTGCTGTTTCTCTCTTTAACATGTCAATGTTGGATGAAGCTTATGCGAGGAGAGTGAATTATGAGAGATGGCATTTTCTGTGAGTGTGTTGAGTCACCGTAGGAGTGAGGGTTACGTAGCGAAGAAAAAATTAGCAAAAGCAAGTTATTTAAAGCATTTTTTTATACAAAGTCACCTATCATACTTAATCATCATACATAAATAATATACATAGAGACTACAGAAAACTATTTGTGCCTCTAATATTCAAGTTAATACTAAATAAAGTATAAAGAGAAATTGATTAATTAAATGAGATTGTATTTTACATGACTGAGGCAAAGGAGTGTAGACTACTTATTAGACATCTAACCAGTCCAAGGGTCAGGCGATTTTTGATTGACTAGAAAATAAGTAAATTCTGGTCTGAAAAATTGGATTGAGTAAAATATAATTTAAATATTAGTAAGATTGTCCAAGTTATTTTTCTGTAATACCAATGGAAATTATGTTTATGTGCATGTCACTATTCGATGTGTTTCTTGTGTAATGTTTACAGAAATTATGTATATTATTTTTTAATATATTAAAATAGATTAGTTCAACCACTTCGATTATAATTTAATTATTAATTTTTAAAATAATACTTTCATCGATTTAATAATTAATCGAGTTTGTAAGATTAGATAGAACTCTATTTTTATTGCTGGGGTCGGAATACACACACAAATACAACTTCTTAGTATTATCACTCAGTCAAATTTTAAATTGATATTTAATATTTCCATTAATTTAATTAGTCAACACTTTTGGTTTCTTATAAATGATGACTTCAAACTTTATCAATGCCAAATTGATGAGACTGAAAATAACGTTGTTCATAGCTTTGAAGATAACTATGTAAGTTATATATATTTAAAACATAATAGAACTTCATCTATATTTTAAATATAAAAAAATTGTGCAATTAATGTTAAAACAAAAAAAAAAGTATTTTCAAAGTTTTGAAAATTGAGCTTATCATTAAATTGATAAAGAATTCAATTTAAAATTTATTGGTCCAAACCAATACAAATTATTAAGTATTTTCGTACATATTTAACAATAATACATATTTCGAATAATATATAAATGCAGAATACAATTTAAAATTAATTACAAAATATTATATTAATAATATATTATATCAGTGTAAAATAACAAATTGATACTCATAAAATATGTGAAACATGAAAAAGAAATTATATAAAATTTAGGAAAGAAAAACTACAGCCAATTCAACCATTAAGAACTTGTTTGGAAGATACAAGTTTCAAAACCAAAGTTTTGTAACAACTACATAAAGTTTGATTTAGAGTTTAAAACTAAAGTTGTGAAGAATTGATTATATCCAAATATTGGTTTGCTATGAAGCAACTCCAATTTACTTTTACCTAAATCTTGGTTTGTTCAAAACTTATGTTTTCCCAGTTATTTTCAAAATAAGCATTAAATTGCTCCATTTTATCAATTTTTTATGGATTTAACTAATTTTTGACTAATTTTTTTACTAACCAGTTCAATGGTTAAATCAAACTATTTGCATGACTGATTCACTAATTTTCTAGTCGAATTGATTTAGTCTAATTCTCTAAACAATTACATAAAAATTAAACAATACATTCATTGGTTGAAATAAACACACTTCACAAAACTAACATTGATTAGTTTAAGTGTCTAGCATTTGTTACCTTTAATAAAAGAGTTTAAGTATTGTAAATGAAGCAAATTTTACACCTTTGTGATATGATACAATTCAAAATTGATTAGTTAGAGCCCAGGAAAATTTTGATACTAAAGATTCTAATAGAAAAAGCACACTCCACCCCTCACCCCCCAAAAAAAGAAGGAAAAAAAAATGTATTTTGGGGTGAAAATGAACTTTTTTTTTTAACTGCAATTATGAAGTTGTTGAAATGGGAGAAACGTGGGTTTGGGAGGAATCCATTGAAACAAACACCGACTGGGCCATCGGTGGGCAGCCTTCAATGAATAATTGAATATAGAACAAAAAGTGGTTCATCTCTGAGGTCATCAAGTCACTATCAAATATCCATTATCTAAAGAAGACAATAGGACCACTTATTTATAATTCTCAATTCTTACGAAAATTATTGTTGTCCAATTTATTAATTGTGGGAATAATTGCGCATGCATTCATGCATTCACTTTATTATTATAGTTATAATTATAATTATAATTATAATCGAAATTTTATTTGAATATAGTAAGGCATTGTATGTTTGTAATGAATGCAATTTTCCTTTGTCCAAAAACAGGAAAGAGTCGTTTCTTTGAAATGGCGAAACATGAAAGAATCGGGCTTCAATAATTAGAGATATTGTGGAAAAGAATGAATCAAACAAAACGACATGTCACATTGGCCCATGGAAAATTTTGTTTTGTGAGATAAGAGATAAGTGATAGCAACGTCAACTCTATAGTGCTGCTACTAATATCTCCGACTTTTTCTTTTTCTTTTTTTAAATTTAACTTAAATACAACTTCTTTTTATATGTCTATTATCAAAATAAATTATAGGTTCCCTCCTTCTAAGTATTTTAAATTATACTTTTTTTTTTACCAACAAAGATTGGGTTTAAGTCTAACAAAAATGATTAGTCTTTCATAAATTGATGAATCATTATTCAAATTCTTGTTGAAAAATATATCTACATTTAATTCTGACAGTATTTTGATTACAATTATTTTCAACAGAAGATATTTGTAGAAAAAAAATTACAGTCATCTCTTGTACTTTTAAAATATACACTCTCCTATTTTTGTAATTATAAAATATAATACACTTTAATCTAATTTTATATTTTCTCTGCTCAAATAGTCTTGTTACAGTACATTTTCTTTGACATTCATTAATTTAATGTTACTTATTTTTGGTAAAAAAAAAATACTCGATGTATACTTAGGTTAATTGAGAGTATTACTAGCTGACCAAACATTTTTAAAAAAAAAAAGGTCATGAATCTCTCATTCTCTCTAAACATATATAAAATTGAACTCATACTTATGAAGAATGGGAGCATATATTTTGAAATAGAAGAGAGGATAGTTTAATTTTAAATACTTGAAATTGTAGGGGAGGAGAGTATAATTTATTCTTATTATTAAGTTATTTACTAAAAATATAATATGTATAAGAAAAATAATTGAATCAACTAATTATATAGTGCTGAGTAATAAAAACATATAGTTATTTTTAAATATTATATACTTTGATTAAAAATTTTGATAATAAAGATATAAAAATTAAGTTTAATTTTTTTCTCTTTTAATATAAGGTTTGATTCTAGAAAAATATTGAAACAAAAATTACTTTATGTGTTATCCATCATAATATGCCATTATATCACACTTGACCAACTGAAAAATATATTTTGTGGGAATGAGTAAGAAAGGCAACAAAATATTGAGATATTAAATCTATGTCGCTAATGCAATTTGGAGTAGTTTAAATTCTTTCAGTTCTTAAATTGGGAGAGTTTAGTTCTTCAGATAATTTATAGCTAATTTAGAAATGCAAATTATCAACACGACAAATAGTTTATAACATGATGCATGCATACATGGATTAATAATACAAGTGTTAATATCCACAATTCATTTTCATCGTTTCCACATCAACTTTTGTTCGTATATAATATATATATATATATATATATATATATATATGATAATAAAAAACAATAACAATGACAATGATAATAATCATCAGTACATCATCATATTATTATGGAAGGACAAAATGGGCTGGATGCCCGTGGGTCACAAATTTTATAGAGGCCCAAAGAATGAGAATGGGAGAATGGTGAATTAATTGTTTTTGGGCCTGCGGAAGAAAAAGGATTAATGAATAGAACCAAAGGACAATCTTACGTGGCCTAAAGCTGGAACCCCCAAAATGCTCTTTGCTGGGGTTTTTATTATAGTCCCCACCGTTGTTGGCCCTCACCTGCCCTCTCTACTCTCTCTCCTATCTTGTTCTTTTCTTTTTCTCTTTTCATCGTTGACTCTTTATTTATTTGACTTGGTTTTAAATGTTTTGATGAAACATATTCAAGAAGAAATATCTAAATACATATTTTTTACTGATGATATTGTTCTCATAGCAGAGTCAAGAGAAGAGATTAATTTTAAACTTGAGTTATGGAGAGTTACTTTGGAATTGAATGGTTTTCGTCTGAGTGGGAGTAAGACAGAGTATATGCATTGTAAGTTTAACAAGTGACAAGCTAGAAACGAGTTGGAGGTTAAAATTGGAGATAATGTTGTATCACAAGTGTCAAAGTTTAGATATCTGAGATCTATTATACAAGATGAAGGATAAATTATTAGAGATGTGACACATAGGGTACAAGCTAGGTGGTTAAAGTGGAGAATGACATCAGGAGTTGTTTGTGATCGAAAAGTACCTGATAAGTTCAAAGGAAAGTTTTATCATACTGTTATAAGACTAGCGATTTTATATAAGAGTGAATGTTGGGTGATGAAAAGACAACAATAGCATAAAATTGGAGTAGCAGAGATGAGGATGTTGCGTTGGATGTGTGATCATACAAGAAGAGATATGATCAGTAATAATCGTATACGAAGGAGAGTTGGAGTGCACCTATTGAGGAAAAAATGACTGAAAACTGTTTAAGGTGGTTTGGGCATGTTCAAAGAAGACCATTGGAAGCGCCAGTAAAGAGAGTTGAGCAGATGGTTTGGAGCCATGTGAAAAAAAGTCAAAGAAGACCAATAAGGACATTTAGAGAAGTTATTGAACGGGATCTTCTGGTAAATGAAATATCTAAAGAGTTGGTCATTGATAGAGCTCAATGGCGTCGTGCGATCTATGTAACCGACCCCACCTAGTGGGATAAGGCTTTGTTGTTGTTGTAGAAATTTTCTTCACTTCTTTGGAAGAGTTTTTTTATTTGAATCTCGCTCTCTGTCTCTTGATCTCTATCACCTGTTGCAGTGGTCGAAATGCGGTGAGGTTGAGGAGCACGTTCTCATAGAGCAGGCCGATGGTGCCATTGAAGGAGAAGTCGCAAAGGCTTTGACTCTGCTTATGCCAGATCTCTCACATGCCAGGTTGCCTTCTTCTTCATATTTACTTGGTTTTGTTTTTCCTTTGGAGAGATCCTGCTAATGGCAGTTGTAACATCCTAATTTTCTATTGTTTAAATTTTATTTTGATAATTGAATTGGGTTAATTATGACCTCAATTTATTTGAACCTTAGATTTACTTACAATAAAAGAATAAGATGCAGATCTTAAGTATAACATAACTAAATATTCTCATAAAAATACTCTTATACAAACAGACTAGGATGAACTAATATTTCTAATTGTAGAGTTATCATACTTCTAAACTTTTAGAGTCTAGATGACTACATTAACTTTATTATAAGTGAAACTCCTTAATTAAAAATATTGCTACTTGTAGTTTAATTAATCTTTACTACCTTTCCCTTAAGATCAACCCCTAAAATGGTTGGTTAGTTAGTTTTAAAATACAAAAAATGAGATAAAGATATCTTAATAGCTAGCATGTTTTACAAAACACTAAAAAGTACCATTTCAGTCATAAAAACATAGTAAGTTCATAAATTCATCCATGAATATATAGGCAATTTATAATTCATAATCATCATTAACATTATAATGTAACATCCCAAAAATTTAATATTTAGCTTAAGAATTAAATAAATTATATTAGGAAGATTAAATTAAAGAAATTCCTAAGGAATTAGGAATTAAAAAGAAAAGGAATAAGTAGTAACTATAATATTTTGACTAGTTTCCTTTTAAGTAATTTAGTAATTAGAAGAGTTTTTTAGAAGAATGAAATTTTAAGGAAATTTAAAATAGAATTTTGTTTTGGGGCATATGTGTATTTATTTCCAAAGGTTAAAGAAACAAACACACATGACAGCAAAGTGTCCCCATCTCCCTCTATTAATACACACCTCCTTCCCTTTCCTAACACCTCACCAGCCGAGAAAGAGAGCACAGCAGAAATCTTCCCCATATCCGACAAAGAGAAAGAGATAGTTTTGGACCCTTCTCCCATTTCTTTTCTCGTGAACCTCTCCATAATCATCTGCTCCCTTTCTCCACTTCCATGTGCAACCAGTGGGCATCCCCTTCTCTGCTGCACCAAACCGAGAGAGGATAAGTAAAATGGAGAGCTAACCGAGAGAAACAGAAAGAAAAGTGTTGCTCTGTTTTCATGAGAGAAAATGGGGAAATTCTCACCACCTTTTGGAGTATGTCCAAGAGAGAAAGAAGCTCTAAAACCTCTGGGAATTTAAGGAGCAGATCTTGAGGATTTAAAGATGAAATTCTCAGCTCCAACCAGAACAAAACCGAGAGGAAGGAAGGCCGAAACCATGAAGAGAGCAAAACAGAGCATATCTTGAGTTTGTGAGTTTTTCTTCCTTGTTTTCATCTTTTTCATGGGTAGAGTTAATTATTTACACTTAGCTTAAGATAACACAAAGCTTGAGAGGGCAAACAAGAGTCCCAGACCGTGAATACAAATCAGAAACACACTGGATAGTGGCAAACAACGTGAAGAGCAACATGACAACTTGAAGATTTTTTCTAAAGTTTAGTTTAATCCATTAACTACCATTATTTAGGTTGTAAATGATCAAATATGTCCTAATAACATCTAAGATGAAGTTCTGGCAGGTTTGGAAATCAAAATCATGAGAAAAAGTATGTAACATAGATGACAGGGACTAAAGTGAAAAATTGAAAAGTTTACAAGGGATGAT
The DNA here is from genome assembly GCA_037074585.1 of Biancaea sappan. Classification (NCBI taxonomy): domain Eukaryota; kingdom Viridiplantae; phylum Streptophyta; class Magnoliopsida; order Fabales; family Fabaceae; genus Biancaea; species Biancaea sappan. Next base: position 34,321,404 of record CM073492.1, read on the forward strand.
TTAATTTTATAAAAAATTATATTATAGGACTAGAGACCTAGATGAAGTGAAATATAAGCTTAGATAAAGTAAATTATAAAATAAAAATTTTGATCAAGGACCTAAGTGAATAAATAGAAAAGTTTTTGGTAAATGACAAAATTGAAACAGAATTCAGTTTAAATTAAATTTATGGACTGGATAAAGAGGGACTGAACTGAAGTTTAACATTAAACTTATATACCAAATGAAAACTAATTTATTTTGATTAAATTATTTACATATATATATATATATATATATATTATTTATATCTATATTATGTATATATTTATGTGTGTGTGTGTATATATATATATATATAAGTATATATGTAAATGTATATGGTTATTTCAGAAAGCTAATTATGTATATATAGGTTTATCTTAAATTATATACATGTATATGTTTATTAAATAAACAAATTATATATGTACATATATTATTTGACTAAATTAGTAAAGTTAATAATGAAATCATGGTATGAGGATTTAATTGAAATTAATAGAATTTACTAGAAAATATATTATACTAATTTAGAATTAGAATATTAGATGTAAACCTATTTTGTATATTTAATTAGAAAAAATGACTTAAGAATCCTAATTGAATTTGGGAATTTAAATAAGCTAATCCATTGAGTTAATTCAAATTGGTAGTATTTTAGAGTCTTTTTATTTAAGATTTTAAATAAGGTTATTCTATTTGAATAGGCTAGAATTCATGAAACGAATTTCTAAAAGAATTGAATAGTTGATTGAGCTAAGAGTATGACTGCAAATTTCAGATAGTTCTAGCACTTATAAAGCACATTTTTTTTTCTCAACTTTCATTATTGAAAGGTTTTCCTATGAATATTATGAACTTCCATGAACATGTATGAATTATATGGCATTAATACTCTATTCCCAAAGTAGATAATAGAAGGTTAAGTGGTTCCCAAAGTAGTGAACAAAGCACAAGTACTTAAAACCCTGAAGGTATGGTCCTAGCTTCAAATTCCACAATAGAGAATTGAAGTGAAGTGCTTGATGCGTGATATTAATGATAATGATGATTTATAATTGCTTATATATTCATGGATGAATTTATAAACTTATTATGCTTTTATGACTAGGATGACTTCTTTTGAAATGTTTTACTAAATTAAAATGCTAGCTACTGAAATTTTTGTCTCATAATTTTTCTTCTTTTGAACTAATTATTCCAAGGGACTAAAAAGGAGAAAATGCTATGTCAAGATTTTTAGAGGGAAATCAGGGTATTGCTAAATAGCCTAAAAGAAGTTCACTAGGAGAGTATGTGATCATCTTCTTTGTATTAGGAGTGTGATTGTGTAATTTAAGATGTAATGTATTTTGTTAAGAACACCATTTTGTATTTATGTAATAATTTAATTAAAAAAAATTTATTAGTAAAATTGAGGACGTTACAATTTGGTATTAGAGGAAATGTCTTGCACCTTGTAGATAGGAAAAAGGAGAGAGTTAGCTTAGCTAAACATAACGAAAGCAAGGTTTTGGTGCCTTGTGGATTAAGAAACAAATAGTTTAGTTATCCTAAGATTAGTCAACACAAAATTTGGGGTGGAAACAAGTAGCTTAGTGTCACGACCCATTTTCTAGGCACATGACCGGCACAATGATGAATATCCCATCACTGTAAGCCTTTCGATAAATTCTTCCCACAAGTAAAATCGTTAGTCATTATCTCTATATTCTCAAAATACCATTCCTTAATAAATACAAAGAAAATACATCAGATTTTCTTAATTAATAATAGATCCTCAGTACAAAATACATTATCATACTGAAATACAAGCCAAATACCAAACCCCTGACCTAGATGTCCTAGACGGTTACAGAGCAACATACTGTATAACAAAGAAGGGCCTACCCGACAGCGGGAAGGTCCAACGTGATCTACTCCTCTAGCGGATGTACTTCGGCGGCAACCTGATCTGAACAAAAAGTTTGTACAAACAGTGTGAGCTTTTAAACTCAGTGAGCAAATCGGCCTCGCGTTAATAAAATTCAAATACATCACCAGTCATGCAAGCATATCCGAAGGCTCAAGCTCAACCAATAGACATAGTTAGAAATTACATACAAGAAAAATTCATCCAATTCAACAAACGATACTAGTACTCGTCAATGGCAATATATCCCGGAGAGCGCACACAGGCCGGCTCACCAATTTTGTATTTTTCCGCCATGACGCACAACCTCATCCTCTTAGCTAGGGCGCCTCACGGATTTATCACCAATCCGGGCTATATCCCTACTGAGGGAATCGTTGTCTCCACACTCATTGGTCAAGACACCCTTTAACCCGGGTTTTCCGCCTTGCCGTGAGAGGGGGTACTGTATCGCTCAATCACAATCAATAGTACAACAGTTCATATCATAATCAGAAGCACAATATAATACTCATCCATATAACAGGTATAGTATATAACTATATGATTCAAATTTCATATCATCATGAGATACTTGCTTTGTCTTATCCATACTTCTGGATTAATTATCTCATTATATTCGTCATTCTGAATCCACTTTCCCCCTATGAATCTTGGGAGTGTCCTACGACATACTTTTTATCACCAGTAATGCTAAAACTCTATTAAAACAGGGTCGTTTCACTCACCTGGATTCCGTACGAGTATCACTTCTCTAAATCGTTACGGACAAGAGTACGCAGGTGAATTTCAGTGTTCCGCTACAGAGATTTTCATGAAAGATTACAGAAAATACGTTAAGATCGTTTTCGTATAGATACTGTTCATACGTACGGGTACTATTCATACGGTCACTATTCATACGTACGGGTACTATTCATACCGGAAATACAGAATACAATCTGTAAAAGAGTACACCAGGTAAGTTCCCAGGAAAGAGTGGAGGGTCACACTGGACACACTTAAAAACCAGGTCTTTCCTTAGCCAGAACTTTCCTAGACATGTATTCTCCACAGATTATATTCTATTTCGGTAATCAGAGAATCAAAATAACAGCTAACGACAGTTTTTCTGATGTGGAAGATCGGCCAAAGCCGCAACCACAGAGCATACTTAAGAAAATAACTTCTAAAATTTGAAAGACATGGAAAGGGCATAGTATCCTTACCTAAGCAAAAACGGAAAGGCCCAAAATCTCAGAAGCCTAGCGTCGGAGCAAGAGAAACTTAAGGAGGGAAGAAGAGAAGTTGAAGGTGTGAGTTTAGAAGTGAAATGGAAGGGCCTATTTATAGCAAAAGTCAAGGGTACTATTTGACACTATGCGCTAATAAAATATTCAATTTACTATTCATGAAAATGACATTTCTAATAATGCAGTTACTGTGCACCTTACGCGTACGATGGAAAATTTTCGTTTATTTACTATTAGAAACTTTAAAGGGAAAACTATCCTTTCGCCTTAAACCTTTAAGTTTCTTTTCAATTCAGTCCTTTCAATTTAGTCCCTGAGGGTATTTTTACACATAAAACGTCATTTTCTCCTACAAACTTCTTTCTAGTTTTCTCTTATAACCAAACCACATCTAGTACTTGACATTTTGACTGTATAAATGAACAGTACCATATACGTAAATAGTAACAGTAGTTTGAAAACACGCATTTATATTTTATTTTTCATGGGTATTACATTATCACCCCCTTTAAGAAATTCGGTCCTCCGAATTTAAATTACCTCAAGTCGTAAAAAAGATGCGGATATCTAGAACGCATGTCGGCCTCGGCTTCCCATGTGGCTTCTTCGTGAGTTTGATTCCTCCACAAAACCTTGACGGATGGAATCTCCTTAGATCGGAGTTTCTTTACTTGACTATCGAGGATAGCCACCGGTATCTCCTCGTATGACAAGTTTTCATCTACTAGGATAGAATCATTCTGAGAAGGGTGAAGTATGTGAGAAGGGTCATGAAGGTACTTCCTTAACATGGATACGTGAAAAACAGGGTGAATCCCTTCCAGATCCATAGGTAGGGCAAGCCGATAAGCCACTTTTCCCACTCGTTCTAGAATCTCATAAGGCCCGATGTATCTAGGACTCAACTTTCCTTTTCTTCCAAATCTCAACACACCTTTCATTGGAGAGACCTTAAGGAATACCATATCGCCGACTGAGAACTCCAAATCACGTCGTCTGTGGTCAGCGTATGCCTTTTGTCTACTTTGAGCTGCTCGCATCCTATCTTGTATTGTCTTAACCTTGGTTAGGGCATCCTGGGCCAAGTCAGGTCCTAATGCTTTCGCTTCACCTACCTCGAACCAACCGATCGGAGATCTGCAACGTCTCCCATACAAGGCCTCAAAGGGTGCCATCCCAATAGTGGCCTGGTAGCTGTTGTTATATGCGAACTCTACAAGATACAAATGCTTTTCCCAGCTACCACTGAAATCTAGAATACAAGCTCGTAACATATCCTCTAGCGTCTGAATCGTCCGCTCTGACTGTCCGTCTGTCTGTGGGTGAAAAGCGGTACTAAGGTCCACTCGAGTACCTAATGCCTCCTGAAAACTTCTCCAGAAACGAGAGGTAAATTGAGGACCTCTATCAGAAATGATAGATATAGGTACTCCATGCAACTTTACTATTTCTTTAATATACAATTGTGCCAACGTTACTACACCATAAGTGGTTTTGACTGGAATGAAGTGTGCTGATTTGGTTAGTCGGTCAACAATGACCCAAACTGAGTCATAACCTCCTGTGGAACGAGGTAGACCAACAACAAAGTCCATCGTCACTCGTTCCCATTTCCATTCAGGAATCTCTAATCGTTGTAACGAGCCTCCTGGCTTTAGATGCTCAGCCTTAACCTGTTGACAGGTTAAACAACGAGACACAAATTCTACTATGTCTTGTTTCATTCCTTTCCACCAGTATATCTGTTTCAGATCCTGATACATCTTGGTGGCTCCTGGATGTACAGCATATGCAGCACGATGACCTTCTTCCATGATGTCTCGTCTAAGAGTTCCAACATGTGGTACACACAACCGTTGTTCAAAATGTAAGACTCCTGTATCGTCGAGTGTGAAACTATTTACTTCACCAATCTTCACCTTTTCCATAATTTGGACAAGCTCAGGATCCTCCATTTGAGATATCCGTATCTGGTCAACAAGGGAAGATCTAGCCCTGATATGGGCTAAGAATGATCCTGTCCTTGTAACCTCAAGAGTAGCACCTTTTGCTCTCAGCTCTTGTAGTTCTTGGATCAAGGGTCTTTTTGTTACTGCTATATGGGCCAGACTACCCATAGATTTTCGACTCAAGGCATCTGCTACCACGTTTGCTTTGCCTGGGTGGTAAAGAATATTGCAATCATAATCTTTTAGTAATTCTACCCATCTCCTCTGCCTCAAGTTTAAGTCCTTTTGGTCGAAAATATATTTTAGACTTTTTATGGTCAGTGTAGATTTCGCAAGTTTCTCCGTATAGATAATGTCGCCATATCTTTAAAGCGAAAACTACTGCTGCCATTTCCAGATCGTGGGTGGGGTAGTTTTGTTCATGTTTCTTAAGTTGTCTCGATGCATATGCCACTACCTGGCCATGCTGCATGAGAACACATCCCAACCCTACTCTTGATGCATCGCAGTATACTGTAAAACCTCCTGGTCCTGAGGGTAAGACCAATACAGGTGCGGAGATTAACCTTTTCTTGAGTTCTTGGAAGCTTTCTTCACAAGCGTCATCCCATTGGTACTTTACCCCTTTCCTAGTCAGTCGTGTGAGAGGGGCGGCTAACTGGGAAAAATTTTGGATGAAACGACGATAATATCCTGCCAATCCCAAGAAGCTGCGAATCTCCGTGACGGAGGTAGGTCTAGGCCACATTTTGACCGCTTCTACTTTGCTTGGGTCTGCTTGGATGCCATCTTTGGAGATCACATGTCCCAAGAAAGTTACACGATCAATCCAAAACTCGCATTTAGAGAATTTGGCGTACAATTGATGATCCCTCAATGTCTGCAACACAACACGAAGGTGTTGTTCGTGCTCTTCTGAAGTCTTTGAGTACACCAGAATGTCGTCTATGAAGACAATGACAAATTTGTCTAAAAAGGATTTAAAAATCCTATTCATTAAATCCATGAAAGCAGCTGGTGCATTCGTTAATCCAAATGACATCACCAAGAACTCGTAGTGCCCATATCTGGTACGGAAGGCTGTTTTAGACACATCCTCCTCCTTGATCTTGAGTTGGTGATAACCAGACCTCAAGTCAATCTTTGAAAAACACTTGGCTCCTTGAAGTTGATCGAAAAGGTCGTCGATGCGAGGCAACGGGTATTTATTTTTGATAGTTACCTTATTCAGTTGCCTGTAATCTATGCATAGTCTCATCGATCCGTCCTTCTTTTTCACGAACAGAACAGGAGCTCCCCAAGGTGAATAACTTGGCCTTATAAAGCCTTTGTCTAGCAAGTCCTGTAACTGAGTCTTTAACTCTTTTAATTCTGTTGGTGCCACATTCTATAAGGGGGTATAGAGATTGGGCGAGTATCTGGTGCTAACTCTATCTGGAACTCAATCTCTCGATCTGGGGGTATACCTGGTAGATCATCTGGGAAGACATCTACAAACTCCTGGACTACTGGAACGTCTTCTACTTTTAGTTCTTCTTTCTTAATATCTTTAACGAATGCCAAGTATCCTTTACAGCCCTTTCGCAATAAACGTTGGGCACACATTAAAGATATAAGATTCCCAGAAATTTCACTCCGTTCACCATGAAATACGAAAGAAGGCTCCCCCGGAATATTAAATTTAACTATCTTATTATAGCAATCCAGGGTGGCATGACAAGATGCCAGCCAATCCATGCCCAAGATGACATCAAAGTCTGTCATATCTAACAGCATTAGGTCTACTGTTGTATTTATTTCCCCGACTCTTACCTTGCAAGCTCGATAGCCTCGTTCTATTAGTAAGGTGCCTCCAGTAGGCGTAGTTACTAAAAACGGACATTCTAATCTAACAACTTTTTGCTTAAAGTTCTTAGCAAAGAATGGTGACACATAGGAATGCGTAGAGCCAGAGTCAAACAAAACATGTGCAAAATTTGATTCAATCAGAAGAGTACCTGCTACCACCGTATTAGACGCCTGAGCATCTTGACGGGTTAAAGCGAATACTCGAGCGTTCCCTCGGCCTGCTGAAGCCTGCCCTCGACCACCTTGTCCTCTGCCAGCACCTCTTCCGATTCCATTGCCTCCTACAATTACAGGGGATCTGTTGGCAACAGTAGCCTCTGATTGATTAGGGCGTACTGACCCTTGGCCAGATCTCGTGTAGAGTTGGGGACAATCTCTTTTGATGTGGCCCTGTTGACCACATTGGTAACAGACCCTAGTGTTGTTGTTGACAAAACAAGCTCCGAAGTGATTTCTTTCACATTTAGAGCACCAGGGCCTTTGTTGACCCCCTGTACCACTTTGTTGACGCTGTGGTGCACTAGCAGTAGAGGCTGCACGTCCAGAACTCTCTCCGTGGTAGCGTGATTTCTCATCTTGTTTCCTCTTTCTTTTGTTATTCCATTTTTCTTTTTGCATATCTCTTTCTTCCATCATACGGGCGATGTCGACGGCTTCTGTGTAAAATGAAAAATCTCGTATTTTCGATCCCACCCTGTCAAATAAAGACTCTCGAAGGCCTTTTATAAACCGTCGGATCTTTTCTTTCTCAGTTAGGACCATGTGAGTAGCATATTCAGACAACTCTATAAACAGATTGTCGTATTCATCGACGGTTCGTGATCCTTGCCGGAGTGCCTCAAACTCATTCATCTTTGCTTCTCGTATACTCTCCGGAATAAATTGTTCTCGAAAAATTCTTTTAAAGTCATTCCATTTAATGGGTGGGGCATTTCTGGCCATGCCCTTTTTCCATGTTCGCCACCAGCGGTCGGCCTTACCTCTTAACTGAAAGGTAACAAGGGTTACTTTTCGAGGTTCAGGGCATTCTAACGTGTCAAGGATTTTCTCACAGTCATCTAGAAAACGTTGTGGGTCTTCATTAACATCTCCTGCAAAGGTTGGAGGATTCAGCTTCATAAATTCTGAGATTTTGACCTCTGTACCTACCCAATCCTGAGGAGGGGGTGGAGGTGGCATCTGGTCTGTCTCTTGTACTTTTGCAGCATGTACTGATGCCTGTGAGCCATCTTCAGATGATTGTCCCATCAGAAGTTCCTTTAGCCCATTCACCTCGTTCTGCATTGCAGCTAATGCTTCCATCACTACAGTCGCGTCGATTTGTGATGGTTCTCCAGCATTTCTTCCAGGGTTTTCAGTGGATATTTCTTTGTTTTGTGCATGGTTATCTTCTGCACGGTTAGGCATCTCCAGTCTTGCATTTGCTGACTGAGCAGCTGGAGGGACCAAGGCCCTGCCAGATCTTGTGCGGATTCCAGAAGCGTTTGATTTTCTTGGTGCCATCTAAACTTATTCTACAATTAAGAATAATATATATCGTCACTATTATGCTTCAAGTAAAGACACGAAAGAAAGGGATTTTAATCTCTACAGGGCTTTTGGTGGATCTTCATCCTATGGTCGTGCTGCAGTCACGACAATAGGGGAAGGCCCACTAAAGACACCTTGCTCTGTAATCACTAGGAGACCTAACAACCTCTGCTCTGATACCAACTTTGTCACGACCCATTTTCTAGGCACATGACCGGCACAATGATGAATATCCCATCACTGTAAGCCTTTCGATAAATTCTTCCCACAAGTAAAATCGTTAGTCATTATCTCTATATTCTCAAAATACCATTCCTTAATAAATACAAAGAAAATACATCAGATTTTCTTAATTAATAATAGATCCTCAGTACAAAATACATTATCATACTGAAATACAAGCCAAATACCAAACCCCTGACCTAGATGTCCTAGACGGTTACAGAGCAACATACTGTATAACAAAGAAGGGCCTACCCGACAGCGGGAAGGTCCAACGTGATCTACTCCTCTAGCGGATGTACTTCGGCGGCAACCTGATCTGAACAAAAAGTTTGTACAAACAGTGTGAGCTTTTAAACTCAGTGAGCAAATCGGCCTCGCGTTAATAAAATTCAAATACATCACCAGTCATGCAAGCATATCCGAAGGCTCAAGCTCAACCAATAGACATAGTTAGAAATTACATACAAGAAAAATTCATCCAATTCAACAAACGATACTAGTACTCGTCAATGGCAATATATCCCGGAGAGCGCACACAGGCCGGCTCACCAATTTTGTATTTTTCCGCCATGACGCACAACCTCATCCTCTTAGCTAGGGCGCCTCACGGATTTATCACCAATCCGGGCTATATCCCTACTGAGGGAATCGTTGTCTCCACACTCATTGGTCAAGACACCCTTTAACCCGGGTTTTCCGCCTTGCCGTGAGAGGGGGTACTGTATCGCTCAATCACAATCAATAGTACAACAGTTCATATCATAATCAGAAGCACAATATAATACTCATCCATATAACAGGTATAGTATATAACTATATGATTCAAATTTCATATCATCATGAGATACTTGCTTTGTCTTATCCATACTTCTGGATTAATTATCTCATTATATTCGTCATTCTGAATCCACTTTCCCCCTATGAATCTTGGGAGTGTCCTACGACATACTTTTTATCACCAGTAATGCTAAAACTCTATTAAAACAGGGTCGTTTCACTCACCTGGATTCCGTACGAGTATCACTTCTCTAAATCGTTACGGACAAGAGTACGCAGGTGAATTTCAGTGTTCCGCTACAGAGATTTTCATGAAAGATTACAGAAAATACGTTAAGATCGTTTTCGTATAGATACTGTTCATACGTACGGGTACTATTCATACCGGAAATACAGAATACAATCTGTAAAAGAGTACACCAGGTAAGTTCCCAGGAAAGAGTGGAGGGTCACACTGGACACACTTAAAAACCAGGTCTTTCCTTAGCCAGAACTTTCCTAGACATGTATTCTCCACAGATTATATTCTATTTCGGTAATCAGAGAATCAAAATAACAGCTAACGACAGTTTTTCTGATGTGGAAGATCGGCCAAAGCCGCAACCACAGAGCATACTTAAGAAAATAACTTCTAAAATTTGAAAGACATGGAAAGGGCATAGTATCCTTACCTAAGCAAAAACGGAAAGGCCCAAAATCTCAGAAGCCTAGCGTCGGAGCAAGAGAAACTTAAGGAGGGAAGAAGAGAAGTTGAAGGTGTGAGTTTAGAAGTGAAATGGAAGGGCCTATTTATAGCAAAAGTCAAGGGTACTATTTGACACTATGCGCTAATAAAATATTCAATTTACTATTCATGAAAATGACATTTCTAATAATGCAGTTACTGTGCACCTTACGCGTACGATGGAAAATTTTCGTTTATTTACTATTAGAAACTTTAAAGGGAAAACTATCCTTTCGCCTTAAACCTTTAAGTTTCTTTTCAATTCAGTCCTTTCAATTTAGTCCCTGAGGGTATTTTTACACATAAAACGTCATTTTCTCCTACAAACTTCTTTCTAGTTTTCTCTTATAACCAAACCACATCTAGTACTTGACATTTTGACTGTATAAATGAACAGTACCATATACGTAAATAGTAACAGTAGTTTGAAAACACGCATTTATATTTTATTTTTCATGGGTATTACACTTAGTTCCCCAAAGTTTATTGATTGATTTTTGTGATCATTGATTGATAAGACTTGCTAATAATAATACTTGCTATTGTGATCATATGATTTTGAGTAATTTTTTATTACTTTGATTACTTGATGATTGAATCCTCCATGATTGTTTGTTTAAACAGTAACGTGTGAATTATGCAATAAATTAACATGAATGGAGAGCCTAAGGTTAATGCAGTAAGAAAGAATGAAGCTTGGATTAATTTCTAGGTATAAATGAAAAGCTTGGGAAGAGTTCCCATAGATTTAGACAAAGAAGAGAATAAAGACTTATTGTGCAATTCTCATGTATGAAAGGTTGTTATTTGCTTTGATTCTGTTGCTGTCAGTTCAGTTTTTTTTTTTAAATGTGATGGGCTTTATTTGATGAATTTGTGATTGATTTTTGTGTGGTTAATTTCTTTTATTTTTCATGTCTTTTTTTTTATTTAAGAGTACAATCCCACAAAAGAAACCATTGACATTAAAAGCTGAAGGATTACAATGCTTACAAAAAAATCTACAGGCAAGGTGGCCTCGGATTAGGAGGGTTGAATTGCAACATCACCCTTGGCCCATTCTTCCTTGGAGCGAGAGACAAAACAATGTCACGGAGGGTAGTGTAGATCCCATTCATACAATCAACACTTCTTTGTTGTTGATTGTAGAAGCATTAGGTTAACCAATAGAAGAACTTGTCTATTCTCGAAGTCATTGCTGTATTATGACATTTAGCTAACTTCTTAAGGTCCTCTATCATCTTCTTCAGATCCTTTACTTCATGCTCTAGATAAGCGATATTGTCTTCCGAGGTACGACCTGTGCTAATCTCCTCAGGTTCTTCATTCTTCTTTTTCTTCTCCATTATGCTTTTCTTGAGACCCTTCGAGAGGTTTTTTGCCCTTATCCTTGCCTAAACACAAGTTTAAGTCAAGCTTTTCTTTTTTGGCTTCTGCCAGGAGATCAATGATCATCCTTGTGGCCATGATTTACAAGATTTATAAACTTGTGTAGGAATATAAGGAGAGAGGAATGCTAGAAAATTATAGGCTAAGAGATTATTACTCTTTGTGGTGTGGAAATTGAGAATTCTAGGGCAATTTTTATAGAGAAAATTTAGGATTTAGAAACAATTGCCTATAGTCAATGCACAATCTAATAGTTTCATCCTTCCTTTTAACAAACAAAACTGGAGCTCCCATGGTGAGACACTAAGTCTAATAAAGCCTTTTTCTAATAGCTCTTCTATCTATTTCTTAAGTTCTACTAATTCAAGTAGGGCCATCCTATAGGGAGTCATTGATATTGGTCCAAAACCAGGTACCAAATTTATAGCAAATTCTACTTCTCTTTCTGGTGGTAAACCACTTACATCTATGGGGAAAACATCAGGAAATTCTTTTACAACTGGAATTTTTTCTATTCCCTCTTCAACATCAACTTTTGCAGAGAAAAGAATTAAATACCCTTGGCAACATTTTCTTAGATACTTTACAACTTTGGCAGCATACAAATAAATTGACTTAGTCCTAGATTCTAGGGATGCAGTATGAATAGGTAAAGATATTGTTTTTCGGGAAAATCAAGCAATGCATCATTCACAGATAACCAATCCATACCAATGATAACATCAAAGTCATACATAGTAATACAAATTAAATCTAGGGTGGTCATTCTATTTTCAAGTTGTATAATGCAGTTTAAACAAACTTGAGAAGTGTAAACTTGGCTACTAGTAAGTGTGGCAACAAACAAATTGCATGGTATTGTACTCATCTTTAGTCCCAAATTCTTAACACATGCATATGATATAAAAGAATGTGTTGCTCCAGAGTCAAATAAAGCATTTACAGGAGTATTACAAATAGAAATTGTACCTTGAATTAGGCTAAGTCACTTTTTCACCTCCTAGCTAGTTAAAGCAAATACTCTTCCCTGCGCTTAGGGCCTGGTGTTGAGGCCTATCTCCTTCACGGTTTGGTAATTTCAAGCTACATGTTTCGGCTTGCCGCATTTGAAGCATACGACTGAACCGGCTAAACATCGACTAATGTGCATTTTTCCACATTGTGTGCATAGGGTCTTTGTTTATGGACTAGGGTTTTCCGGTAGTTTGCCTCGAATTTGTCCATGGGTAATTTTTGACTTCTTCCTCCATGAACTTCCTTTATCGTTTAATTCTCCTAGGCCTGATTCCCTCTTTCTTCTTTCATTCATCTTTTCCCTTTCTTTAATAGCCTCATGAATATATAGGCAATTTATAATTCATAATCATTATTAACATTATCACACATCAAGTTCACTTCAATTATCTACTGTGGAATTTGAAGCTATGACTGAACTTTGTGGTCTCAAGTACTTGCGCTTTGTAGACTATTTTGGGAACACGTGTGTATTCGGTTCACTACTTTGGGAACCTCTTAACCTTCTATTCTCTATTTTGGGAATAGAGTTTCATTGCCATATAATTCATACATGTTTATGGAAGTTCATAATATTTATAGAAAAATCTTTCAATAAAAAAACTTGGAAAAAAATACTTTCATGAGTGCTAGAACTATACTCATAATAAAATATCATTCAAGCTTTCACAAATAAAATTTGGAAAAAAAGGTGCTTTTATGAGTGCTCGAACTACCTGGAGTTATGATTGGTCTTATGGTGATTATGTTTCCTTCCTACTGAAAGTCGTTCAAAGGTTCTAGTAGGATAAGTAAATTTCACGAATATTGGAATAAAACTTCATTTTTTTCCACGAATTCCTCCAAAAATTAAATAGATGTTTTGTCGAATATTACAGCAGGAACAAGTGTAGAGTTAGGACACCTCAAGAAGTGGGCCACCCTCAGATATGGAAACTATAATTTATTGCTCTGACGTGTAACTGCTCGAAGGCGGTGAGGTTGAGGAGCACAGTCCTAGTGGAGTCATTGATGATGATGGAGGCTGAGGAGGCCGGTGGTGTCGTTGAAGGAGAGGTCACTATGGAAGAGGATGCCGACTTCTATTTTGATTAGTTTTTTTTTATTATTTTCCTGTCTGTTCTTTTTTGTGGTTTTTTTTTTTGGGCTTTACTAGCTCACTTTGTATCAGCTAGTTAGGCATATGTGGCAGTTTTGTATCTTTTCTTTAAGGTTGTTAGAAGACTAGCTATAATCTAAGGTTTAGGGGTGTTTTACCTCTACTTAGTCCACTTGATTTAGAGTCAGAGGTGTGTTACTTCTATTTAGTCTTCTAATTCTACTGTATATGTTTGGTACTAATTTTTAGAGTATATTATCTTAAATCATGTATTGTTTTTCCCATAAGTTCATGCTTATAATAAATTTGATTATCTTTAGGTTCTAGTTAATCTTATGTAAACTTAGTGTCTTTTTAATGAAAATTATTTTTATTTATCCAAAAAAAAAGAACCAAAGGAAAATAAAAACAACAACAACACGAAGTGGCTTGACATGCATTTTTTTAATTTATTTTAAATATTTTATAATTAAAAATAATAAAGAAGTAGTTTGAATTATATAATTTTTATTCTCTCAAAGATATTTTAACTTTTTTATATTATATTTTCATTTTATTTTACTTATATACTAATATAATAATATATGATTTTGGAACCCATAAACAAAAAATCCCAAAACTATATATATATAAATGAACTAAAAAACAAAGTAATGTGAATATATGTCGTACACGATGAGCATGCGCGTTGCCTCTTATGTCGTTGTAGTTTAGATTTGTACTTAGGGATATGTCGCCTATGCGGGAGTTAATTTTTTTTTTTAATCACTCACATTTGAAAATTCACAATATTTTGATAAATTAGATTTAAATTGTATTATACTAAAAGTGTAAAATTCTTCTAATTTTAATTTTCTCTATTTATAAAATTCGAATTTAAAACCTAGAAACAATTGCTGAACTAAATTGATTTGGTTTGTAATTGAGGTGTGTGAACTAAAAGGGTTTACCTTGAAAATCATTAAATCAGTCTTCTATATGTACTCCCCTTTAGAGACAATTATACTTGGTGTAAGGTTATATATGTTTTTTTTTACCAAAGAGAACTTCAATCTAGAAGGGGAATATATAGTACTAAATACCTTGCAAATGTGAAAAGACCCCATAAGTAATTAATTAAAGTGAGCAATACAATGATCATTCCCTCAAATTTAATATTGTATATATATATTTTCTGTGCAAGCTGAATTTTGATTCATGTTTTAGTTATAATTTAAAATTTTATTTTGTATCAATTATAACTTATATATTTTTAATTAATTTTGATTATGTATTTGAGCTAAAATATTATCAAAATATTTATTAATAAATTCTAATGTGATATCTCATCTTGCACACTTCAGTACTTACTAATTCACCTTGATTTTGCCACATGGAATTGAAATTAATAATGATCAAGATAATCATTATTTTACTATGTATCTAATTATTTTAGTCATTATTAGTTCTAATTCTATGTGGCATGAATTAATAATATTAGCATGTGCAAGATAGAATATTACGATAACACTTACTATTAAATATTTTGGTAACATTAGGCTTAGGGTTATAATCGAAACTAATTAAAAATATATAAATTATGATACAAAATAAAATAAAATTTTAAGTTATAATTAAAATCCGAGTTAATGTTGAGTATAGTTTTGTCATATTTTCTTCATTAATAGTATATTGCAAAGAAAAATAGTAGTGTGGACCAAGCTGAATCCCAGTGCAAAAAGAATTAATGGAGGGATGGGGAAAAATCAATAAAGTCTAAAGCTCCTATTATTATTGTGTGGGACCAAAAGTTTCTGGAATATTAATATATGGATGTAATTATACTTACTCTCTTTGGATTCTTGTAAAAATGCTATGTGCTGATCACGGCGGTTGC
This sequence comes from Biancaea sappan, assembly GCA_037074585.1. Lineage (NCBI taxonomy): Eukaryota > Viridiplantae > Streptophyta > Magnoliopsida > Fabales > Fabaceae > Biancaea > Biancaea sappan. The sequence continues at coordinate 34,337,003 of CM073492.1, forward strand.
TTCGTACAAAGGTCACAAATCATAATCATAATTCATATAAAGAAGGAGAAGAATAAGTGTTTATATAGAATCTTGCTTCTGAATAGCTGTGATCAGTTACAACTAAATCATACTAGAAAGTAGAAATTTAGAAACAGCAGGTGAACTAACTATATATATATATATATATATTAATCAGAAGTCAAAGCTGGGTGTGTGTATATATATATATATATATAATCAGTGTGATGATCATCAGTCTTTGCGATGTGCACGATTCTTCTTTTGCTAGGGAAAGCAAAAAGCATATATATCACATTCACACCAATATGGAGTCTCTTAATTGTTTTAATTGAGTGCTAATTAAGTAAAAGAAAAAGATAAATACAAAAAATGTGAGGCCTATTTGAGTACTGAAATATTTAAATGGAAAAGCAGTAAACTGATTCTACACACTTTGTTTATTGAAAAAATATGAAATCTCTATTTTTTTTCCCACCGAAAATATATAAACCATATGTTTATAGAGAGAGAGAGAGAGAGAGAGAGAGAGAGAGAGAGAGAGAGAGAGAGAGAGAGAGAGATTTTAGAGTAAAATAAACTCTTCGTCTTTATAACTATAAAATTGTTTTACTTTAGGTTCATCTGTTATTTTTTATTTAGAGAAGTTTATTACAAATTATTTTTTGACATTTGATAACTTAATACTACATATTTTTTAAGGATAAATATTATCCATTTTGAATACTTTTTTTACTAGAAAATAGAATAGTTGTGACATTTTATTTCAGACTAACTGCTAAAAAAAGATATGATAATATTTAGAAAAAAATGTTCTTAAGGCAATAGAAGGCATTTTAGTCTAACATTGTGTCATTATAGGTTATCAAATGTCAAAAAAGAAATATTATAACATATATCTTTCTAGGCAAAACATAAAATTGGACCAAAATATAATATATTTTATAAATAAAAAAGAGAAATTATGTATTTTGAAAATTAAGAAGAGGGTAGTAGTGTGACTTTAAAAACATAGAAGAGAGGAATCTTGATTTGACTTTGAAGGAAAAGCTCTTTCATTTAAAAATATGATACATATGGATGGCGCCTATGGATTTTATAGTTAGTCTTCCCCTTGTCTTCCTTTATATATATATATATATCCCTCTTCCCTCTACCTTTTGGCATCTATCAACTAATTAGCTTTAATATGACAAATTAATATATTAATTACATTAAGTAAAATTAATACAAAATAAGTACTCAAATTATTTTTCAAAGTACAATTAGATGAAGTTTTATGCTATGCATATATATATATATATATAGTTTACTATACCAAAATTTATTAAGTAAGTCAATATTATTTATTTATTTTTCAATAAGGTCTAATATTTGAGGCTTGTAAATAAAAACAATAATAACATTAAGAGAACTTTATAACTTTATAGTTCAATTCAGCTTGAAGTTCCAACTCTAGAAGATTGGTCATTCAAACATATATGTGTGTGTGTGTATAACTGTGTGTGTGTGTGTGTATAACTGTGTGTGTGTGTGTGTGTAACTATGTAGTTTACAACAATTGGTACATAGGCATGCATGGAATATTAATTAATTACGAGGGAAGTTTGATAGAAAACAAGAAACTTGAATCACGGGCTGAGTTGTTGAGGTAATGAAGGACAAAAGGTGGTAACAAAAGGGCCCCTCTACTTGGGATTTGGATCACGGGCGTGCGAGGATGTCTTTGGTTCGTTTGATTCAATGATTTTATTTTTTTTAGTATTATTTTTAAAAAAAATTTACAAAAAAAATAAATTATAATCATTTAATTATTTTTATTATTATACTTATAATTATTATTGAATCAGTTAATAATTATAATTTTTTTTTGTAAAATTTTTTTAAAAAAATGAAAACTATTCAGATAATCCAATAATGCAAGACAAATCAAAATCCTCCAATGAGCACCGAAAGTGATCCAAATCCCTCAACTTGTTGCCTCCCACGTTCTATTGCGGTAAAGGACTTCAAGTACTCCACAACATCTCAAGCCCATTAATATTAATTCATTATGATCCCCCACTTAATTAACATACCTTATCTTGATTTATTATTATTTATTTTATTAATTTATATCCCCATTCAAAGACACGAAGCAGCTTCATTAGTGGGTCCTGTCCTTTTGTGATTGCATGCACCTCATGACAGCGCTTTTCACATTTTGATATATAAATTTTAAATCTTTTATTCTTTTCATGCAAAGGAGCTAGGGATATATATATATATATATAAAGAGAATCTCTTACCTTTCTTTCTAGATTGTTATCTAGTTTGCTTTTCAACTTATCCCTTTTCTTTTGTTTAATCATTCAAAGACTCACTTTCAAACCCGTTCCCCCACTGATAGCTTGCAAGGGTTTTTTGTATATATATATATATGATTATATCTATACTTTAAAGAATTGGATATGAACGAATTTGCCGGTTTAACAAAAAATTGGCCATTGGTTCGATTTAATTAGCTTAAAATATTGGCTAACCAAAAAATTGGTATTGTAATAACTACAAAGGCAATCCATTAATTTTAGTACCCATGTTGAGATTAAAGTAAAACTATTTTTTTTTTACCTTAACTTTACCACATGTGTTGATATCGTTGAAATTAACAGTAATTGGTAGGTTGTTATCTGTAGTTGTTGTAGAGAATTTAGACTTTTATGGGATTTGTTTATAGTTAAAAGTAAGTCAAATATTGCTTCATGTATTAACGCTGATTAATTAGAAGAGTTTTATATTTTCATAATTTAATTTAACTCAAATTAAATTAGTCAAGCTCAATGTATTTTTTGAATAATGATAATTTTAACCATTATAAAATTGTTTCACGCAAACAAACATTCAAAAAAAAAAAGTTTTGAAAGACGGAATTACCACCAAACCAAATAATCAATTTTGTGCGTAAAATGAGGTTTTAAAATTCAAATGAGCTTTCAAAGATTCCAACTATGAAACCAAACCGAGCTTACATACCCTACAATTTAGCATAAGATATATATATCCGACAATTTTATTTTATCCTATGTGCGTGACATGCATTTTAAGGATAAAGAAATAGCTAATTAGGGGGTGGGACACATATAGATTATAGACTACTAGCTAGGTGACCTGTTTTTAACTTATTCTTCGGACAATGTTTACTAGTCAAGTCATTAATTAGGCATACTCTATACAAAGTATAAATTATAAATAATTTATTTATTAAGTTATATTTAATATTTTATTTAAAAATTTTATATATTATAAAAAATATTTTATTATTTATTTTTCATATAATCTATGATTTATTTCGAAGTTTGATTATGCTAATGGTTATGATTGTATGATATATAAGTTATTTATTCATTAAATGTTTAGTTAAAAAGAAGCATAGTTGTGAGTGATTTAACTCCAATACAATGTCATAATTTTATTCTTAATGTGATAAAGACAGCTAAGTAAGCTTATTTTTGAAATGAACAATTTGTACATAAATTGAATTTTATTGACAAAACTTGCACCTTCTAACTCTAGTTAATGATGTCAAGATCTGTTTGACTTTATATAGTATATATACTTTTGTTGCGACATCATAAAATTATAGAAGATATATGCATGCCAATTTCACATTGATAGATAATCATATGTACACATACACACACACCTAACATAACACTATTTTTTCCCCTTGGTCTATGATTGTTGGAGTTAATATGATTGCAAACAATTAATTAATCATATCTTTAGTGTGAGAATTATTCTACAACGAAATGATTAAAGGTTGAGAATCAAATATGACTGATGGAGGTTGTGGAGGAGTTGTTTTGTTATTGGTATTCACTACAGGTGTTTCAAGGTTTGGTTTTAGGAAAAAAAAAAAAGACCTATTTGATTTTATTTTGTAGACAGTATAATTTGGTTTTGAAAATTGGGTTTCATTTTTGTTGAGTTGTTCAGTTTGATTTTAGAGAAAAAATTATCATAAAATTATAGTATAATATTGGAGGCTTTTTATCATTATGCTTGAAAGAATCTTTTTGTAATTTGTTATTTTATGAACACAATAAATATCTATTTTTAATTTTTTCATAATTTCAAAAATTTTCTTTTAGACTACTTATTAATAATTAAAGTCATAGTTTAATACATTAATGTTAGTATATAAATTTCTGACAGTATTTTTAATTAACATCTAATCATGATGAGTGCTAAAATTAGTGCATAAATTTTTTTAATATCATATACATATATATAATTTGGTTCGATTTAGTTAAAATCATACTAAACCAAATTTATTCGGTTGTCTTATTTTAAAAATCAATTTAAACTTCATTTTTTTCAATTTTAGTTGATTTTGATTAATTTAATTTGATTTTGATTAATTTATAGTGGATTTAGTTGGATTTTAATCACTCATAATTCATCCAACTTTGTACTACTTTTTGATTTTCCGGAAGTCGTTTGATTAGAAGGAAATTGCAGAGGTTTCATAATGTGAAGCTCACAATCAAAGACAGTGACAGTGGTGCCTTCGATTTGAAGGAAGAATATTGGCAAAGGCATCAATTATATACATCTAGGGATACTGTCCGATGTTTGTAAACTATAATTTTGCTGGGTTTATTTCTTAATTATTTGTTTATTAAAATGAACTTAATTGATGTAAGATATATTTGAATTTAATTTTCATATACAGACGGATTTAAGTGGATTATGATTATGATTTTTAGTGGATCTGTCCACTAAATCTATTCTTTAATCCCCCCACACACACACACACACCTACCCGTGTGTACCAAAATTAAACTGCAAATTATAATCTGATTCAAAATTCGTTTAATCCAGTTAAAAGCAGCAGTTACATATGATTGGGTTGCATATTTGTCAATTTTAATTAATCAATACAAAATCTAATTAGTTTCTTTATTCAAATTAATTATTCAATACATGTTTTTGTTTGGCAAGGTTTTGAATTGAAGTTTTGTAAATAGAAAAAATTAACATTAAAAAAATTTTACACTTATATGATTTAATTGAAAAACTACACACTTATCATATTGTGATTAAAAAATTTAATAATAAATATATAAGAAATTACACTTAAGTCTTTTTCTATATGTGCATAAATGTTGAAAAAATAAATATTATTAATTATTTAATATTTAAATTTAAAAATAATATCTTAATAATAAAATATTTATTCAGATAATCTAAAAGAAACTATTGTTTTTATATTATTGAATGAAAAAAATTGTGGTCAAAAGATTATTTTGAAGCTGGCAAAAAAAAAGGAGATGGGGAGCACATGATCCTCCGACATTCTCGAAGACCGATCCTCCTCTCAACTCTCAATTATCTTACATTCGCCAACGTTGACTTCCTCTAACGCACACAACACTCTTATTTCTATATACGTTTTCTTTTAATTTCTTTCTACTTTCATTTACTATTTTTAATTCCTTTTTTCTTAAAAAATTATAATTATTTCATTTTAATTCTTAAAATATCAAATGTAGCAAATATACCTGTAATTTTTATTCTTCAATTTGTTAAAATAATTTTTAATAACAAAAATTTAAAAGTTAATGATGAAAAATAAAATTAACACAAATATAATTTTTAAAAAATTAAATCAAAACGTTGGGTCTTTTAAAGATTATCTTGAAGTAATTATAATTTTTTAAAATAATTTACTTAAATATATTTATGTTATTTCTGTACTAATTAGTAGTTTGATTCACTATGGTCTATTAAAAAAAATTTCCTATTCTATCTTTTTTTTAAAAAAATATATTGGTATTTTCTAACAAAAAGAAATTATATTTACTTATTTATATAGATATTCTAACGCATGAAAATATATAAAGGTTCTTATTTTCCTTAAAGACTGCTGTGTAATAAAATATCAAAAATCAATGACATCTTCTTTTCATTCTCATTCTCCTCACTACCACTTCGTCTTCTCCGGCAACTAACCCTCCAATGCTGATTTTTTTGGGCCACATTGCGTCCTAGCCATATATCTCTGTAACCCCATTTCCCCAAATGTTCGTTTTATCCAACTATTGTTCTCTTAAAATTTTTAGTTTCTTACTCCAAATCCAAACCCACAGCATCCCCTGTTCTTTCTCTTTCATTCACTTCGATTCCCGCACCTCAGAATCGTTATCTTCATTTACTACTTTTCGTGCAGTTAGCTAATTAAAAGGTACAATTTTTTACTTCTCTCTCTCTCTCTTTCTCTCTCTGTGGCAAGTTACTCTCTTTAGCTCTCTCTTTCCCTTTTCAGAGTAGTTAGGTGCTGGAAACTTTCCCCGAGAAAAAGAAAGAAAATTCCCACTGGACTCCGAGATTTGCTGTGTTGCAGTTGAGTATTCCCCTGTCTCGCGCCCCAGATTTCCTGCGTCGTTGATGTGTTCATATCTTTCTCTTTTACTCAAAAATGCCAAGCTAACACTTTTCAGCTTTCAGCAATTTCGTGCCCATTTAAAGTAATCTTTGTTTAAAATCGGCTTTATCCTTTTATTGTTTTGGGTTATCTTCTTTAGTCTGCTTGTTATCGAAATTAGTCTGTGAAATTCAAGGTTTCTCTGCTGTTATATCACTGTCATGGCTCTTTGAACCCTGAAAAATGGTTGCATTTTCAACGTTGTGTTCCCCATAAGTCTAATTTGGGTCCACTTGTTGCCCAAAGTTCCAATTGGTAGTACTCAAAATCAGTCTGGCAATTTCTTGAATTTCTAAGATGTCGACTGTCCTTTCAATTCAGGTACCAGACTTTTATGTTTTCTTTCCCATTAGTTCATTTTGAAGTTTTGTACAAAAACCCTTCAAATTTGTCATCGTTCTTTGCCTAATATTCCTCCAAAATGTGTCTTTGAGTTCTTAAGAATAACCTGTGTCTAAGTTTTCCTAGGGAATTTTGCTTCTCTGAGTATATCTAGATATGCTTGAATCTGAGGCCTATCTGATTAGATCACCATTCTTGCTATGTATCTTTATTGGGTTCTTGCTACATTCTGTTTCCACTTCTGAAATTCCCTTGGGTTCAAAACTTTCTGTGGCTGATAATGATTGTTGGGTCTCCTCCAATGGTGATTTTGCATTAGGATTCTTTAACATTTCAGATCAACCTAACCAGTACAGTATCGGCATCCGTTTCAATTCGAAGTCCATACCCTTTAGCCAACAAACTGTGGTCTGGGTTGCTGGAGCTCATGTCACTGTAGGCAACAAGTCCTACTTCGAACTCACCCCGGAAGGAGAATTATCCCTCTTTGATTCCTCATCGGGAGTCCCCGTATGGACCAGTGAAACCGCCAACGGATCCGTAGTTTCAGCTGCTTTTCGTGATAATGGCAATCTTGTGCTAATAGACAGAGAACAACATGTTGTTTGGCAGAGTTTTGATACTCCATCTGATACACTTCTCCCAGGACAGAGTTTATCCGTCTATCAAATACTTCGAGCTGCAAGCAAGAAAACCATGTCCAGTTACTACAGTCTTTACATGAATGCATCAGGTCAGTTACAACTTAGGTGGGAAAGTAATGTTATCTATTGGACAAGTGATAGCCCTTCTATTGCAAATCTCAGTGCTTTTCTTACCACCACTGGAGCCTTGCAACTTCGAGACCAGAGTTCAAAACCCGTTTGGTCGGTGTTTGGGGAGGACCACAATGATTCTGTGAATTATCGGTTTCTTAGGATTGATTTGGATGGCAATCTCCGGTTATATTCGTGGATGGAAACTTTACAATCATGGAGATCAGTCTGGCAAGCTGTTGAGAATCAGTGCAAGGTGTTTGCAACTTGTGGTCAACGTGGTATCTGTGTCTTAACTGCTTCAGGTTCTGCTGATTGCAGATGCCCGTTCGAGGTAATGAAGACTAACGAATGTTTGGCTACAAAGAAGGAGGAGTGTCGATCTGGCACGAACATGCTTACGTATGAGAAAACGTTTCTATATGGATTTTACCCACCTGAAGATTCAGTTAATATAAGTAGTTTGCAGCAATGTGAACAGTTGTGCATAAATGACACACAATGTACCAGTGCAACGTTTTCCAATAATGGAAGTGCACAATGCTCAATAAAGAAAACTAAGTATGTCACTGGTTATGCAGATCCGTCTCTAACCTCGATATCTTTTGTTAAGAGATGCTCGGGTCCATTGGCTGTTAATCCCAGTCTTATAAACTCTCCTCCTCCCGAGCAGCCTTCGGTACTCTGTGTTCCTTGCCTGATAGGAGCAGCTGCTGGCACATTTTTCTTGGTTGCTATTCTTCAGTTGGGAATCGGTTTCTACATCTGCAGAAGAAGAAACAGCACCACAAGGAAAGAAGTTAGTTTAGTTTTGACAAGCCCCAACTCAAAGGGTCTCATTGTGTTGTCATTCTCAGAGATAAGGAGTCTCACTGGGGATTTTAAGAACCAAATTGGGCCGAAGATGTTCAAGGGCGCTCTGCAAAACAATCACTTGGTTGCAGTAAAGAACCTCGATGCAAGCATAGAAGAAAGGAAGTTCCGGAGTGCTGTTCTGAAGATCGGGAGCATCCACCACAAGAACCTCGTGAAGCTAGAGGGCTATTGTTGTGAATTCAATCACAGATTCTTGGTGTACGAATATATCAAAAACAATTCTCTAGATAAGTTTATAGACGATTCAACTCTCTGTAGGGGTTTAACTTGGAGTAAGAGAATCAAGATATGCTCGAATGTGGCAAAGGCCATATGTTATTTGCACACCGGGTGTAGGGAGTTCGTTAGCCATGGCAATCTGAAATGTGCAAATGTCATGCTGGATGAAAACTTGGAAGCCAAGGTAACGGAATTTGGGTTTGCTACAGAAAATGGCGAGGTCTCATATTCCAATGCTTCAGCCGAAAAAGATGTAGAGGACTTTGGCAAGTTAGTGTTAACATTGTTAACCGGGTGCCAAGACACCACAGATCTTTGTGAGTGGACATATAAAGAATGGATGGAAGGTCGATCAGATAACGTGGTTGATAAAAGGATCGATGGCGGAATCGAGTCAGATGAGCTAGAGCGTGCATTAAGAATGGCATTCTGGTGCCTGCAAATGGATGAACATAGGAGGCCTTCAATGGCAGAGGTAGCAAGAGTACTAGACGGCACATTGAACGTTGATCCTCCACCGCCTCCATTTGAGGGGCCATGGCCATTGCTTGAAGCCGGTACACGAAATTCTGGATCAGAATCAGTAAGCCGAAGTACATAGATTTTTCCTTTTATTCAGTGTGTATAGTAGGTGTAGGACTAACACCAAGGTGACAAATAGCCATATCCATTGTTAACTGTTGTTATCCCTTAACCTCATATGAGGCAGTGATTGTAATCTGAACTGTGAACACCATGATGTTTCTGCTGCTTCTGCTTCAAGTTAGATCTCCATTTGAGCACATACTGGAGATTACACCTTGTATTTTTGTTATGCGTATTGCTTATTACCAACAAATATAAATGTTCAGTTTTCTGGGTGCATTCTGGTCATTGTTCATTTATTATGCCTCTTTCTTAAATATTTTTGTACATATTATTATGCATAAGCATAATTACTGATAGTTTATACAACAAATGGCAAGTCATGCTAGTCTCACTTTGTTTACAGTGAAACTAATGTGCATACAGATTCCTGAATTGAGCCATCACATATAAGGAATATATCTTGAGGCTTGTTGCGATTGATTGGACCAAGAAAATGTTTGAAGAAATATTTTTTTCCCATTATGAGGAAAAAAAAAATCAGAGGTAAACTTGTGGCTGAAATGTTGCCATGTGGAAGCAGTCTTTGCACACCTGTTCCCAAAAAGTTCATGTTTTGATATGAAACATTAAATTTTCAGATCAACGGTCCAAAGAAAAACAAAATTTTTAAAAAAAAAGGAAAAAAAAAAAAAGCAAGTGGATTCTAGACTGTTGATCTTAAAAATTATTGGTCAGGATCAGAGAAGACCCTTTTGTAGTGGAGAGAATCCAGTTCCCTAACCTAATATCTGGTCTAAGAAACAAAAGAATAACAATGTGACGCAATTGGTTTTAGGGGCACATCAAGCTGGGTACTTTAAGTTCCCATTGGATGGGCCTTTGGTCCATAAAAATATGTAGGCCTAGGCCCAAATTCTCAGAACATTGTCTTTCTTTGTTTCCATGATTTGATGGTTTTGTTTGGTTGACGCACTAGATTCTATGCTGTTTGTCATCGGTTTAGATTAGTTGGTCTGGAAAAATTCTTAATGGAATCCAGCCTTCTTCGGTATGAATTGGATTGAAAAAAATTAGATTTTGAAAGAAAAAATTTTGATTTTTTTAATTCAACATTAAATAATTTTCAACCTTATTGGTGAAAATACGCATTTCCAATAAAAAAAATCACATAAAAATTAAATTTATCTTAACCTTTAACAAATTGAAATTCGTAGTAAAAATTTAAAAGAATCAAATAAAATATAAAAGTTTAATATGAAAATCAGTTTGTTTTGTTGATATTAAATATTTACTATAGTCATCCTACTGATTTATCCGGTTTTGATTAGATCAGAGCCATTGGGATTTAATGGATTCAGTTTGTATCGTTTATCTTTATCTCAATATGAATTACTTTTATTTAGACAAAAAAACATATCTGAGCAAGTGAAGGAGTGAACATATTGTTATATATGATTTGTGAGAAGAGAAATATCAACAAGCCCGTCTAGCTCAGTCGGTAGAGCGCAAGGCTCTTAACCTTGTGGTCGTGGGTTCGAGCCCCACGGTGGGCGCTCTTTTGATATTTTATTTTTAAAATATCTTCCTTTCTAGCGACAGAGAATGAGACAAAGCTCATTCTATTATTGAATATGATTGACAATGAATATTTAATTGCCAAAATAAATTTGATAAATCAAGCCAATATTATTAATTTGGAAACCAATATCTAGTTTTGATCATTGGTTGAGTAATTTGTCCGACTTGATTAAGTACACTTAAAAAAAAATAAAATTAAATATGGGCTTAAAATTTAGTTTATGTCAATTTAGTTTCTTTTTTAACATAAAATCGTATCATGTAATAGATTTAAAGAGAGTTTCGATATTTAGAAATTTGTACCATTTTATGAAATTGTGATTTAAAAAGAAATTGAGTTTTCTCCTTTTTATTTTTTTCTATCATAAGTTTTTTGTTAAATAAAGAACATACTATTGTTGTAGGTTTAGTTGTACTCAATTTTGTTGTTTTGAAAAGGCCCCAACGGCTACATCAGTGTCAGTGAATATAATTACAACAAGGAATAAAAAGAAGGGAAAAACAAAAATGCCCGAACACATAATTATTGAATAGCCTACAACTATAAGCCTTTTATTTATTTATTTTTAATCAAGAAAGCGTTACTTTCCTCGGTTATCTTTTCTTTTTTAATATGGGAAACACAAATCTTTCAAATTGAAAACAGAAAAAGAACATGAGTAAGATCAAACTACTGTAAACTGTTGACATCAAGGTAATTTCAATCTTAAAAATCAAAACTAGTGCTATGTAAATTACAAGCTTCTTCTTCTTCTTTAAAAAAAAAAAATTGCAGGCGTGAGTAAATCAGGCAATCCAGAGTAATTAATAAAATTATATTATAAAAAATTTCCTCCATGAAACTAAATTAATCGCATAAAATTACTTGCTATATATATATATACCTCGGATACTTCAGGTTTTTGGGTAAGGACAGCAATATAGTACGGGATTGGAAGGATATAGAAATATGAGAGTACATGCATTATTAAGTGCTATTAGATATCTTTTCCCTTTTGTTTGTATTCAAAATGTATAATTAGGTAAGATTTTTAGTGTATTAATGCATCAAGAAACGAAGATCACAAGTTTGAAGCTTAAGAGTTAAGATGCGTGATCTTTCATCACCAGCTTATAGACAATTGCAGGCTGCCAAATGAATACTGTTTTTCACCAACCAAACTTGGATACACCACACCTTTCTCTTTATAACTTTCTAATTTTCTAAATGTTTTCTTGAATTTTAAAAAACTCTCACTTGATCTCCTTTTCCTTTGATTATGCTCCTTGACATATACTCAATAGAATATAAAATCTGAAAAATATTCCTTAAACTATATATAAAATATAATAAATTAATATATACCCCGTGAATTACCACGTATTTGTAATTAAATTCATTTTTGCGCACTTTTTTTTGGTTAACGAGGTTAATTGATTTTCTATGTTAAACTCTATTTATGATCTAATATAATTTTATTGGTTTGAAAACAATGTGTAAGCAATTAATCAAAAAAAATCAAGCTAGAAGTGACATGATTCTGATGTCATAAGTGGACTTTGATGTAAACTCTCTCTGCTCAAAAGTGAAATTAATTTAAATGTAAAGATATGAGAGTTTTGGAGGTATATATATAATACCAATTTTTGTATAGTAAATTAATAGTGTCAAATTTCAACTTAGATCTGTTTATTTATGAATAAATTTGAGTTCACCAACTTAGGCTCATTTAAAAATGAGCCAATTATTTAGCCAACAAGCCAAAATAGTGGAGCCTATAAAGCTCGTAAGCCAATTTTTTTTTTATTTTTTTGTACAAATTTAAATTTATTTTGTATACAGGATTTTATTTTATCCTTTTTAATATTTTATAACATGATATTCAATAAATATAGCAATTTTAGTTTTTAGATAAAAAAATTTGTAAGTTTTGAATGAATATAGAAATTCTGATTTACACATAATAATATCAAATAATATTGTTAATAAGATTATATATATATATATATATATATGGTAATTTTATTAATAATGAAGGTTATTAGTAATTTAATAAGCATTATAAAATATAATATTTTACAGTATTAGTTTTTTAATAAAAAATTGAAATTTATTAATATTATTTTAGAAAATTAAACATTTAATTAATTAAATATAAAATTTTAAAAATTAAGAGTAACTTGCAGGGTTATTTTTTATTAATTAAATATAAAATTTATTAATATTATTTTAAAAAATTAAACATTTAATCTCTAAATAAGCTTATTTATTAAACAACTCAACTTAACTCATTTAATGACGAGCCTACTTTTGAAGATATTATAGTTAGATAATATTTATAAATGAATGATAGTTTAAAGATGTATTTGCATTTTTTTTTCTCAATAAAATAGTAAACTTATAACAATTAATTAACATATTCTCTCTATCCCTTCCCTTCTTTGCTTATATATATATATATATATATATCCACCACTCCTCCATTCCTCCTTGAATCTTCAATATAGAAGGCTATATATATATAGAGTTAAAAAGGAAAGGGAAAGAAACATTATAAGGCTCATCTCTCTCCTTCTCTCTCTCTCTCTCTCTCATAATATTTTCGAGTAGGGTAACCTTGTGTGTGTGTGTGTGTGTATATATATATATATATATAACCTTAAGCAAAAAGGTGAGCAGTAGAGAGGGTCTAGGGCGTGTTTCTTTCTTTCTTTCTTATCATCATCAGGACATGGTGAAGCTCATGGCTCAGAGCAAATAAAATTTATAATCTCCTAGTGGTAGCAGTTGCTGCTGCTATGCAGGTGTTTCTTTTGTATTTACGTCATACACCCCTGGAACTTTTCCACCTCCAAATAGTTTTTTCACCTGAATATTCTTTTTAATTACCACAACACCAATCAAATAATCCATTTATCTTTTGTGTATCCAGCTTTATATATATATATATATATATATATATATATATATATATATCTCCAAGCTTTTCAACTAATCTTTTGGTATAAGTTCTGTGTATGAGATGGCGCCTACTTCTACGAGAACCCATCAAATGATCAAATGGCAAAAGGTTGAGAAGACAAAGCAGAAGGAAGACTCAACATTAATGGCTTCTTCTTCTTCTTCTTCTTCTTCTTCTTCTTCTCCAGGGACACAAGAAGCAATGGAGGAATTAGAGACTAGTTCAAGAGGGTGTTGTACACCAAAGGGTAAGAGGTTCAGAATACCAGATGTATCGACATGTCCATCTGCTCCAAAGAAGAGAAGGGTAATGCCAATCAGCTCATCTAATACATCCAAAATAGCGTTTTTTGCTTCCCCAGATATTGAGTTATTCTTCTTTTCTGCTCTTAGAAATGTATCAGCTTGAAGTTATATAGGACATATATATTACAGATAGAGTATGAAGTTTATCATATATCAGTTTAATTAATTTAGTTCAGTTTGACTATGGCTAGCTACTTTGTAGTGAGGAAGAAGAGTTCAGAGATTTATCCTAATTAATTAGGTTCAAGCTTTAACTGTCTGATTCCTTTACTCGTTTGGTTTAATTTTTGGCTGGATTTAATGGTGCTATTGTAATATACATTAATCAAGCTTCAGTTAATGTAAAGCATGAAACCTGTTATGCTTTGTAAATTTGATATGTTATGTATTTCACCTTCCATACAATTGAGTAGTTCTTAATTTTATTATTAGAATTACTGCTACTTAAAAACCCATTTGCTTCTTATTAATTTAGTTCGATGTCAAGTTAGATTACAGATCCGTAAAGTTTTTTATTTACAAGATTTAAATTTAAGACTTTATTTTAAAAAAATAATAAACAATGTGAATCACTTAAATCAATTGAAATTGATACAGGATTAATTGAATAGTTTATTACTTAGCAACTTTATCAATATATATATAAAATATAAAATCGTTAATGTAGTCATAAAAAATGAGAAACTTTCCAAATCTTCATTTCTCAAATGCATACGTACTGATCTCTTTTCAGTGTCATGTCTCCACTGGCTCATAGAAGAAGAGGAAAAGAGAAATAGTAAAGAATAAAAAAGTAAGCAACTTTAGAATGATGAGGAAGTGAACGTATGAGCTTTAATTTGAACATTCCCTGTGCTGCTTTAATCACTTTTGGTTGTTCCTTTTGTCATTGATTAAACGCAGTGATGATCAGAGTACACTCTAATCTTTTATCTGCTACACTCTCCTTTCTCATCCATCGATCCATCCCACACTGCACATACATACTCTCAAGTGACCACTGCTTTACAGTATTAAAGTTGCATCAATCCCTTACATACATCAGTTTGTGGAATATTGGAACATTATATTTACATAATGCATGAGGTGGTGCCGATCGTAATCATTCTCACCCTTATTTTTTACGTTATCCCAAAAAGAATAGTGTCAAGTTTTTTTGCTTTGTCAAGTAAAATTGTTTATGCGAGTGATCAAACAGTTTATATACATATGTATTTTGGATTTTATGAGTAAAGAAACTGAACCTCAGAAAAGTTTTATATTTTTGTAATCATTTGACATATGCCAAATGGAATTAGTTATAAATGAGTAGATTTGCAAATAGAATAGCTAAAAAAAGTAAGTAAATTTGGGATGCATAAGAAACATAAGAGAATAAAAGATGCATGTATGTAATATTTTTGGGTATATTATTGTATGATAAGATGGAGAGTGTTGTGGAAAAGGAAACACAAAGACAGAGAGAGAGAGAGAGAGAGAAGGCACGTGGGTAAGGAGAATCCAATGACGAAGCTCGTGCGGTTGATGTGGCTTCTATATATATATATATATATATATATATATATATATATATTTTTTTTTTTTTTAAAAAAATAAAAAATTTTCTATGGACGCGCATAAGGGAAATCTCCATTTCCTCCTGAAAATTTTAACTCTCACCGTTAAAAGTTTAGTTTATGAAAATATTTTTTATTTTTATTTTTAATTTTTATTTTTTGAAATGTATTTTTTAAAATGCTGAAAATATCTTTTTGATATTTTTAGATTTAGGCTTATTTTAAGAAATGTTTTCAAGAAAACGTTTTTATTTAACTTAACTAAACGCATTTTCAAGTCTATTTTTTATTTTCAGTGAAAATGAAAACAGAAAATGCCCAAACCAAACAGACCCTAATTAATTTAACTTTTCACCCAGAAAAAAAGAAAAAGAAAAATGCTCTAAATGGAGTCGGTGAGGGGTTTTGTCAATATTTTTTTTGAATATTTGTTTTTTTCTCCTAAAATTACGTACTATTGAAGGGCGGTTTTGTTTTCGTTTTATTGTTTCAGAAAATAATTTTGTGAAACAATTTTTAAGTAATTTTAAAAAATAATTACAAAAATAAAAATCTATCTGGATATTTTATTTCAAAAAATTTTTTAAATAAAAAAATTTAAAATTCATTTGGGTAAACTGTATTGTAATGTTTTTTAAAGGAAAAAAAAATAGATCATATGTGCATGCATATTTTAATGGTCTTTTTTGGGACAAAACATATAAAATGTGGTGATTATATCTTGTATTTTTTGCGTGTATTATAGTTAAAAATTATATTATCACAGTACATTTCTGAATATAAAAAAAGTTGTAATGGACTTTTTTCGGACAAAAAATATAAAATTTAATTATAGTATATTTTATAAGTATAAAAAAGGGGAATGTATATTTTGAAAAATGAAAAGAATGGTTGTACTATTATGAATATTTATAAAAGATAGGAGTGTAATTTATATATATCTATACATATAGATAAATTTTATATATGTCATGTCCCATGCTTAATATATTTGTAAGAATATTGGTGTAAAAATTTAAAAATATAATGTTATTCATTAATAAGTATATCTAATTATAAATTTGCCACGGTAAAATAAGTATTCTCAGAGTAATACTTTTAAAAATATGTTACAGTTATTTATTTTTGTTTTGAAACAACAATTTAAAAAGTTCTTTCCAAAATACATCATATCCATTAAAAATAACATTTAAAACAGATCTTTTTTATTTGTTTAAAATAAAAATTTACTTTGGAAAACAAACTAAATGGGTGTTAAATAAATTGATACTATCAATCTATCATTCCTATTTTCAAATTTTTAATTGCACACCGAAAAACTCCAAATGCCATCTTTTCATGCAGAGTCGAAGAACAGTTTCTGCTGCTGCTGCTGCCACAAGATATTATTGATAAAAAATTAAAAACATTTTTAAATTTAAAAAAGTGCATTTGAACTTTGAACAGTGTGGATATGTAGCCAATAATTGCTTATGGATAAATAGGCTGGTGGTGGTTGTCGGACTCGTATAGGTAAGTTATGGGCCAAAATGGGCCTTCCCATAAAATACCAAAATGGGCCTTTCTTTATGCAGGCGCAAGTTTTCCTAAACACAAAATAAAAGAGAGAATATTATATATATATATATATATATATATATATATATATATATATAAAATCAAATGATTCAATAGAACTGAAGAAAAAAAGGATTTAAAAAAACCAAAAAAGAAATTCAAAAAGCATATTTTTTCTGGCCGTCAGTTTTTTGGATCCAACAGATTTAAGACAAGACCTTTGTTTCTTTGAGAACAAAAAAGGATTCTAATTCTAGTTTCTGCAAAGTGGGTTGGCTACGTAGCACGTGAGAAACATTGTGATAATTGATTCGAGAATGGTTCATTGGTGAGGCAAAAAGTTTGAAATAAAAATGATTAAATAAACTTTGAAATATAATAAAAATATTAAAATTTTAATTAAATTTAGTTGTAGAAAAGTTGTTTTTCTTGTTTTAATGATATTTCAAATATTAACATCAAATTACAATGAAAATGTAAAATCACATGAGGATTATATAATCTTTGATCATTAATTAATTTTTTGTATAAGAATAATGTTTTTATTTTTATTTTAATTTTAATTTTATAAGATATATGATCATTTAAAAAGTTCATGCAATGTGATTTTAAAAAAAAAAAAAGTTCATGCAATACTTTTGTGATTAGACATTAACAGCATGTTTGGTTTGGTTCGAATTTCCAGCGAGAATGGAATGCGGATTTCCCATCAATTATATATTCTTCCTTGTTTGGTTCACCATGTGCAGTGCATCGACTCCATTCCAGCGCACCACTATTTTCCATTTTTAGTGGTACAGAGCTTTCCTGTCTCTTTCATGGGACTGCGCGGGTGGTTGATGGAAAACGAAGTGAAATCTCGTTTATGCCCCTGCGTATGTTGTCCATTACTTTCTCTTTTGTCTTAGAAGAAGCCCTAAGCCCAACTCTGCTCTTCGCTTCGTCTCGTGGAGATAGGTGCTTTGAGGAGCCCATATCTGATATCCCTTTCCACTGCTACTACAAACATGTATGAGGCAACATCTAGTTTGAGCAGAAAACGAAGAAGAAGTGGTGATGATGTTGCTACAGCCATGTCTGACCTCATAACAAGTTTGCGGGAGTCAATGCAGGTTGACTCTGCTTCCATTTCCACCTCGTTTGAGATGTTAAATCATGAACTTAATATGGTCAAAAGGAAGGAAAGGCTAATTGAAGACCTGATGAAGGTACCAGGGCTGACCGAAGACTAAGTAATCCAAGCTAACCTAGTGATAATGAAGAAACACAGCTTGCTTGTTCAATTCCATGCCATACCAGATGCAATGAAGGCAGAATGGATACGATCTGTCATTTACAAGCATGCTATGTGACTTTTGTGTCTTCTAAAATGTGATGGATATGTTGTTATGCCAATAGTTAAGTACATGACTATGCTGAAATAGAATGTATCTATGTATTTTGTAAGGATACCAATATAATTCCCTTTTGTTTTATGTATTCAGCAAGGACAAATCCTAGATATCCCTTTTTGTGACAATTGGATTATGTACAATGCGGCTAGGAAACCTTAAATAATAATGCAGACAATTCTTTTGGTATGTTATATTGTATATACTTATTTTTGGCTGGCCCTTTTTAAAGTCATTACTATTGCTTATTGTCTGATTATTAGTAATGTTCCCCTTTTTATAGGGTGTTTCGAGTGACACCAGCTTGTGTCATTAAACTTCAACTTATGTGCATATTGCATCTGCTTGTTCTAGCATCTAAGTTTTCCAAGAGGATATAAATAAAAATGGTGTTACTTGTACTCCAAATCAGAATTGTAGTTGAAATTTGTTGTGCTGATCAATTATCTTTGTCACGCTCCAATTTCAGGGAAATGATCGGCACAGCGATGGAGCCTATACCACCACCGTAAGCCTCTTTTCTTACACATTTACGTACCTTAAACCACACAGTAATACCTGGGGTATTACAATCTTTGAGTTAAATTCTGTTTTTGCATTGTATTTCACCAAACACCAACATTTGTCAGTCCAACCATCTCTTGTATTATAATATCAATTATTGTGGATCTCTCATTCATTAAACTTGAGTCTATGACTTAAAGGTAATCTCATTATGGAAGAGAGGAGAGATTTGAAAATTGAGAGTTTCATTGTTGCAAACAACATTATATGTAATGGCTAGTATAAGAGAGCTTGGAAAATTGGGAAATAAATCTGTTGTCCACTGAAGGGTTGATTTTATTCGCTTTTTTATAAAATTGATTCAAAAGTCCCTTATTGGTTTATGATGGTAAGTCCTTATAGATGATCCATTTCAACCGACCCTTTAAATAGAAGTGACCTTTGTTAGGTCCTCTAAGCTCTGGGATTGTTTGATATAAGAATGTCTACCACCACAAACCAAATTATATATGAACACATGCAGAGGAACATTCCAATGACTTATGAGATAGAGGAGTTCTTTGCTTTTGTATAGAAGCAGCAACAAAGGTTCTTACATATTCACATGATTTTAGACATTAATACATGGAATAAAGTTCTTACATATTCATAACATAATCCTAAAAACAAAACAACATAAGTACTTAGGCAAATCTTATCATACGCAGCAATACAAGGATTGACACCTATCACAACTATTAAAAATAAACTATGACTACTGTCACGACCCGTTTTCTGGGCACATGACCGGCACAATGATGAATATCCCATCACTGTAAGCCTTTCGACAAATTCTACCCATGAGTTAGATTATTAATCATTATCTCTATATTCTCAAAATAATCATTCCTTAATAAATACGAAGAAAATATATCAAATTTTCTTAATTAATAGATTCTCAATACAAAATACATTATCATACTGAAATACAAGCCAAATACCAAACCCCTGACCTAGATCTCCTAGACGATTACAGAGCAACTTAGTCTATAACAATAGAGGGGCCTACCCGACAGCGGGAAGGTCCAAAGTGATATACTCCTCTAGCAGATATTCTTCGCTGTCAACCTGATCTGAACAAAAAAATTTGTACAGAGAGTGTGAGCTTTTAAACTCCATGAGCGAATCGGCCTCGCGTTAATAAAATTCAAATACATCACCAGTCATGCAAGTATATTCGAAGGCTCATACTCAACTAATAGACATAGTTAGAAATTACATACAAGAAGATAAAAATTCATCCAATTTAACAAATGTTACTAGTACTCGTCAATGACAATATATCTCGGAGAGCGCACACAGGCCGGCTCACCAATTATGTATATTTTCGCAATGACGCACAACCTCATCCTCTTACATACAAGAAGATAAAAATTCATCAAATTCAACAAACATTACTAGTACTCGTCAATGGCAATATATCCCGGAGAGCGCACACAGGCTGGCTCACCAATTATGTATATTTCCGCTATGACGCACAACCTCATCCTCTTAGCTAGGGCGCCTCACGAATTTATCACCAATCCGGGCTATATCCCTACTGAGAAAATCGTTGTCTCCACACTCATTGGTCAAAACACCCTTTCAACCGGGTTTTTCGCCTTGCCGTGAGAGGGGGTACTGTCCCGCTCAATCACAATCAATAATACAGCATTTCATATCATAATCAGAAGTACAATGTAATATTCATTTATATAACAGGGATAATATATAACTATATTATAGATTTATAAACCACAAATCAAGATAACAATTAATCTGTTTTTGAAAAGATTCAAACTTCAGATCATCATGAGATACTTGCTTCGTCTTATCCATACTTCTGGATTAATTATCTCATTAGATTTGTCATTCTGAATCCAATTTCCCCCTATGAATCTTGGGAGTGTCCTACGACATACTTTTTATCACCAGTAATGCTAAAACTCTATTAAAACGGGGTCGTTCCACTCACCTGAATTCTGTACGAGTATCACTTCTCTAAGTCGTTACGGACAAGAGTACACAGATGAATTTCAGTATTCTGCTACAGAGATTTTCATGAAAGATTAGAGAAAACAAGTTAGGATTGTTTTCATACAGACACTGTTCATATATACGGTTAATATTCATATGTACGGTCACTATTTATATGTACAGTCACTATTCATATATACGGTCACTATTTATATATACGGTCATTATTTATACATATGGATACTATTTGTATATATGGTCACTATTCATATGTACAGATATTGTTTATATATACGGATACTGTTCATACGTATAATTACTATTCATATGTACAGGTACTATTCATATGTACGGATACTATTCATACCAGAAATAAAGAATACAATCTGTAAAAGAGTACACCAGGTAAGTTCCCAGGAAAGAGTGGAGGGTCACAATGGACACACTTAAAAACTAAGTTTTTCCTTAGCCAGAACTTTTCTAGACATGTATTCTTCACAGTTTACATCCTATTTCGGTAATCAGAAAATCAAAATAACATATAGACAACTAAGGACAGTTTTTCTGATGTGGAAGATCAGTCAAAGCCGCAACCACAGAGTATACTTAAGAAAATAACTTCTAAAATTTAAAAGATATAGAAAGGGCAGAGTAGCCTTACCTAAGCTGAAAAGGAAAGGCCCAAAATCTCAGAGGCCTAGCATTGGAGTAAGAGAAACTTAAGGAAAGAAGAAGAGAAGTTGAAGGTGTGAGTTTAGAAGTGAAATGAAAGGGTCTATTTATAGGAAAAGTCAAAGGTACTACTTGATACTATGCGCTAATAAAATATTCAACTTACTATTTATAAAAATGACATTTCTAATAATGCAATTTACTGTGCAAAACGCACGACGGCTTAGAATTGTTTTGTTACTATTTAAAACTTAAAGAGAAAAACTGTCATTTCACCTTAAACCTTTAAGTTTCTTTTCAAATCAGTCCTTTCATTTTAGTCCCTGAGGGTATTTTTACACATAAAACGTCATTTTTTCCTACGAACTTCTTTCTAGTTTTCTCTTATGACCAAACCACATCTAGTATTTGATATTTCAATTGTATAAGTGAACAGTATCATATACGTAAATAGTATTATACAGGTGAACAATATCGTATACTAGCATAGTAACCATAGTTTGCAAATACGCATTTATATTTTATTTTTCATGGGTATTATAACTACAACCATTATTGCCTTATCAAAGTTCATTTCAGGCCTTTTAAAGCCCTTCTTCCGTGGCTTTGTCATGTTCTCAATCTGTCTCTTCATCATGGCAACATCGCTTTGAAGCTACACCATCTAGTCACAGAGTTAGGCAATGGCTATATTGTCATCTTGTGCATGAAGCTTGCTGTCCACTTCATCCCCCTGTTCTCCATCCTCAGATTTGACCCATTCAAAGTACTTGCACCTGCCAGACTCACACCTTACATAGACAAGGTTTGGGTTTTTTTAGAATGAAAGATCTTAATTGCAGCACGTCGTTTGTAGAGGCAATGTCTCTCTTGTAACTTGAGAACCCCATCAGTAGAGCCATCATCCACATTTGAGGACTTCATCTTGTACCTATCAATTCAAAAAACAATCACATGTATTTGATTGCTCATGGAATGAAACTAATTTAATGTTTCAATCCTCAATAAATACATTTTAACTAAAACTGAATTATAGACACATCACTTTTCTCAGCATCTATCAATCAATCTAAAAGCTATTTATATGAGCCACAAATTGGAACCAATTATTAATGGAAATTAAACTTCACATTTAATATAGTTGTCTCTACATTTGCAGTAAATATGACAAAAATATTGTCTTCTCAGTGGAACTGAAGTTGTTCAACTTGCTTGTGATTGAACTGTTATGCTCATTATGATCAAATAGTATGGTTTGTTCAGTTAAGACTAATATATATAAATTATATTCAAGAATAGAACCATGTCATTCGCATCTTTCATATTTTGAACCACTTTAAACCAAATTCTTTTTAGTCTTCCCTATTTTGGATTTGAGTTGTTTTAATTGGTCTGGATCTATTTTAGACACTCATAGTTATAAACTAGGCAATGAACCAAGAACTTGAAGGTAGTTGTAAATTCACTCTCTTGTCTACGAAGTTTTAAAAAAAAGTGACAGAGGCACTGAATAGGATACTCCTAGTTAGGACAGGAAAATTCCACAATCATTAAGTTAGGTGTCAAACAAGAAAGCTTAGAGTTCATAGTTAATTCCCCATACATTAGAAGCAATCAGAAGTCGACGATGAACAAAATGCAAAATCCAACACATATAATTACAATCAGAAGCATCAATAGTCAACACACAGCAGGGAAGTGAATTGGGTCGACGATGAACAACATAAGAAAAAAAAAACATATATGAACAGCACTATACAAACCGTCCGACGATGAAGAAGTTCTCCCTCCTCCACTAATGGCAAATCCACTAAATCAGGTTGTTCTTTCTCCTCCACTGACGCCGACAACTCTTCAATCAAGGCTGCAATCAGTCGCCGGTGCGTTTTTCATCCAGGCCAGAGTCCTTTCGAAGGTGAGTGGTTGTCTACGATGAGGGTGCTTCGAAGATTAGGGTTTTCTAAGGATTCTTGCTGAAATCAATTTTCTAAACAAAAAAGAGAGATAGGTGTAAGTGAGGGGCATTATGGTCATTTTTCTTTTTTAAAAAGTACAAATCAAAATATTTAATTTCTCTATCCTGTCTATTTTTCCATTGTGAACCAAACATCTTTTTTTCCCTTTTCCTTCTTTCCTTTCTATTCTCCTTTCCTTTCGATCTTCTTTTTCTTTTCATTTCTACTCTGTACTGCAAACCAAACAGATTGTAAGGGATTAGGATCTCATGCTCTTTGGTAGGAAAAGAGCATGATGATCTTCCATTTAGCCACAGTTTAAACCTTGGTAAATGTTTTACCATTGCTAAAAGATTTAACCATGGCTTTTTCTACAACACCTTTAGTAATCGTTTTTAAACCATTGTTAAAATTTTTAGCAATGATTTTTACCATTGCTAAAACATTTAAACCGTGGCTAAATGAAAGAGCCGAAGAGCATGGGATCCCGATATGACTTTTAAGGATGAGGTGATGAGGTGAGTGCGTGATGGAGCGCGTGAATGGCTTTCATTCAATTGGGGCTATATCGCGGGATACATGGCTAGCATTGGCCATTGCCAACATGAGATTTGTGCATACCAATAAATGTATGTCACCTATCGTCACAATAGTGCCACGCCCAAACGCCGTTATTCTACCATTATCTCAAAAACTGTTGAGTGTGAGAGCCATATCATCACCACGTGGCCACCGATGGTGGCTTATGGGCCCTACTACTCACATTTTGTTTTGGGCGTCCCCTCATTTATCCTTTTTTTTGGTCCTTTAATTTCTTTTTTTTTTTTACGAATTTAATTACCTAAAAATGTACGATGTTATTGTTGATGCTTTCATGTTACCGTTTTTCAGTCTTTTGATTTCACGAATTTACCCTTGCCTACTCAATAAGAGCCTATGGAGATTCTCTGAATACAAAGCATATTCCATAGGCAAATAGTCATTTCGATTGGAAAGTAAGGCACTGTTTCTTCCATTTACTCACGGGCTTGCATTATAGGGCTTGGAAATTGGGGAATTAAATTAAAGTTTTTTCACTTAAAACTAATTTATAGAAAGTTGGATTTAATGAAGTAAAGCAAGAATTATAAAAAGTAAAATTTTACCTGTGTTTAAGCATGAAATTAATTTTTTTTATTCTAATTTTATTGTAATTTTATATTTTTATAAATTAAATTTTATATTTATTGTAACTTTATTGTAATTTTATATTTTTATAAATTAAATTTTATATTTATTGTAATTTAATAAAAAATATCGTTGGGTTATATGAAAAAAAAGTATTGATTGACCCAAATTTAGCACCTCTAATAGTTACTGGATGGGGTATATTGTAGATTGTCAGATGTATTGACCATTGACCAAATATAATGATTACTAATGCCTCTCTACATTTTGATCTGCAGGGTACAATCTTGGTCTTTAGATAGAGCAATTGTTGACCAAAAACGAACAAATGAGAATTACTTATGTAACTTTTAAAAAAATATATGACAAAAATAAAGAAAAAACATGGACCGTTAAATACACTTTGAGGCTCCTGCGCTTAAAAAGCGTAGGAGCCAATCTTTACCCTCCAAGGATTACCTTGGATGAGCCCCTTCGCTTTTATTTATTTCTTATTCTTTAATTTTTATTATCTATTTTATATTTTTGTCTGAAATTTTGACTTAGGGCTCGAACAAAATACGATATTTACAAAAATATTATATTCTTATATTTGGTATATTAGGAAAAAAAACTCATAACATTGTATTCTTACAAATTATTGAATTTGTATGCCCACCTAGGGTAGTGTGAATTTTGCACTCTTATGATGTAGGATTTTTTTAAAGATAAAAAAATATAGTTGATAACAAAATAATAATAATAATAAAAAGATCAAGTTCCTTATTATTCATGATTTTGAAAGTTTTAATCTTAATTTATCTTTCATATATTATCATGCCATTGTCACTATCATTGTCCCTATCTTGAAATTCACTAGCCACCACTAGTCACTAGATGTGTCAAAACGAGTCCAACCATATAAGAGGCGGGTTGAACTAGCATTTTTTGACCCGTTTAGAACCTGGTCAACTAGGCTCGACTCACAAAACTTGTAGGTTGGCCTTTTTTAAAAAAAAATTATATTTTTATTTTATATACATATATTAAATATTAATAATATATGCTAAGTTGAAAAATATAAATGAAGTAAAAAAATCATTTAAAGATAATTTTATATTAAATTTATATAATCATTTGATCTTAATTATTAATTAATGAGAAAAGATAATATTAAAAAAGAGAAAGAATAATTAAAAAATAAAAAAATAATTTCATTTTTAGCTTTTTTGTAAGTTTCAAATCTCTAAATCCATATCTTTCACCCTTTTTTTTTAGAACAAATGGATTATTCTTTATTAGTTTTTATTTAAATAAAAAATTAAGAAACAAAAGTTGAGAACTGGAAGGCCGGCTCGTTTGGCCTGCTAACCCATACCTAGTGGGTCAAGCCATTATTATGCTGGCCTATTTAAAAATGGGCCAAACCTGGCTTGACCCATTTCGTGACCAACTCAAAGCAGGTCAAGTTGGTCGGTTTTGACATCTTTAGCCATGACAAAATTAAGCACCTTCATTATCACACTTTCATTGCCTTTGCCACCTCCATTTCCATGGGTAAGGATCCACTTCAGTGCCCTTGAGGCTCTGGAAGATCCAGTTTTTTCAAAACATGTTGAATCATCTGATCAAATAACTCTTATTTTTTTAGTATTCTTTTCTTTTTTCTTTAAACTATCATTATATCAGTTAATAATTATAAACATTTTAAAAATTTTGAAAAATAGAAGAAAAAACACTAAAAAATTAGAATTGTTGAATCAGATGATCTAATGACTTTGCAAAGAACTGGATCAAGGAGGTTGGAATGGATCCTTATCCCATTTTTATAGATATTGTTGTTATTATCACAATTATTATTATTCCTTTTTTGATAAATAATTTTAAGCCATTAGTATTTATCAAGCTATTTTTTTTAAAAAAAAATATCAATGATTATTAGACATTCTTTAATTAAAATAAACACATAAATATAACATTTCTTGAAAATAAATTATTTTTGAGAATATTTTGGGACAATCAAATAATTTTAATAATAGTTCATCCAAATCACATTCTCGTGAATAAGATAACCTATCCCGTTACCAAATTTAATCTATAAGATTGAGTTTTAGCCTTTTTGGTTTGATGAACGGCATATAATTTTTTTTTGTTGTTGTTGATATTATGAACTACTTAACTATTGAGGTTGGGAAGCATGTTTAGCGGTTTAGATTTTTGTGTGCCTGAGTGTTCCCAATAACTATATATGAAATTGCTATATCTTATTCCAATTTTCATTTTTTCTTCAAAAATTTTTTGTTAATGCAAGGATTTTCACAAAAAGGATTTTGATTAAGATAATCATTTTTTGTTCAAAATACATATTTTAGAAAATGGATGTAAAAATGTGGGCTTATTCTATACCAAAATGGTTGGGCTTCTAAAATTACCTTTTGGGCCTCAGTTTATATTTAAAAGCTTCTGGGCTACTGGAAAATGTCGCTGGGGCCTGGGACTTGATTTATAAGAGTGATATGCTTTGTATTTCATTTTAAAATATGGCCGATGAAGTCTCACAAAATAAACCCTACTTTGAATGAAGATCTCTGCACGTGACTTGAGCCTTGTTTGGAACATTCATTTTGCTTTTTTATGCCGTGTGGATTTTGTGCAGAAAAGTAAGCATATTTTAGGTACAAAGTACATTTGTGCAAAAAAAAAGCAAACACACCTTGCATTCTACTATTTCAAAAAAAAAAAAGTAAGGGAACAAAAGAGTTAAAGCAAAAGATTAATGGATAAAAGCACATATTCTTAGCTTTCCTAAGTCAACATCTTTATCCCTTACAACCTACCATATGCAGAAGGAAGAGGGAACCAAATATTTACATGAAGACATGGGAAATGAAATCCTTTGAAGATCATTAAATGAAGACGGCATTGTGAATCAAGAGAGATGAACCCCCAATGGCTAGTTGCTTGAAGTAATGACTATTTTGAAGTTTCTCTAACCTCCCTTAACTGCATTGATTGCTTAGAGAAAAAATTGAATATATTTAAGAGCATATGATATTTACTGTTTTTGCATTCTAGAGAGAGAGTTCATTATTATTGTTCTGATGTGTTTAAAAAATTAACGGGCAAATGTGATTTGGACAAACCTAAATTTGGGTGAACGTGATTTGGATAAATCTAGGTTTGGGTGAACATAATTTATATTTGGAAGAAATCAAAATTTATGTGAAGCAAACCCCATTTAATTCAACTCAGAAGCAACATTGAGCTGCGGTGGATCAACCACGATGAGTATGGGAAATGTGGTTCAGTAGCACAGTCCAACACATAACCAAACATCTCCATTTTCCTTCAAACATGGTTTGGGACTTTGCTAACATGGTTATGACAATCTGAACAAGTTACCAAACACACGTTTAGTAAGTTAAAACTTTTGTGTATCTTTCTGCTCTAAGTGAGCAAACCAAGTTGTTGATTCTTTGTTTGTTTGAGTCTTATTAGAGGATTGGTTAAGTAGTTAGGAAGTGTCCTAAGGTACTTGGTTAGATGTAAAAGCGAATAGGGCTAATTCTCTTAGATGAAGAGGTTATAAAGATTAAGAGAGTCTACTTGTGATAAGTTTGCTAAGGCTTTATGAAATTTAGCAAGTTATCTCTATAAAAGCAAGGTGCTAATCTCCAAGAGATGGGTTTAGCATTGTATTAAGATTATGATTTCCCTTGTTATAAAATTCTCTTGTTGTGTCCTTAAGAAGAAGATGTAGGGACTTTTTTTTAAAAGTATTTGAACCTTTATATATCAGTATGTCCTTTTTCTAAGGTTGTCAAGTTAAATATCTTATGTAAAATCAAAAGGAACACATGATAGATTTGATCGAAAATTATAAGATCCTACCACTTCTTAAAATAATATTTAAAAAATTGTAGAATAACATAAATTTTTACACAATATAAAATCTTCAAAATCTTATTATATTTCACTAGAACAAAGTCAAATGTCATGCATAGAGGAGAAATTAGTGTCCGTGGAAGGAAGAGAAGGAGAATAAGGCTAAAAAAAAAGAAGGCGGGGAAAAGGAAGGGTATAAAGACAAGCAAGAGTGAAAAAGAAAAAGAAAATTAGGTTCAATGAGAGGGGAAAACTTATCATTTTAAATGTATATTTAATATGCGGGTGAATAATTAGACAAATAGCACTATCATGTATAATATTGATGGCTATTTCAGCATTTTTTTGTCAACAATTTAAATGGAGTTAAACTTAAAAGCATAATTGAAACTAATTAAAAAATGTAAATATAATTTATACAAAATAAAGTTTATAAGTGTAATTGAAATAAGGGTCAAGATTTTAGTGGCATCAAATGTAATTTTACCTAAACAAATCTGTTTGGATCGTGTAAAATCACATGACCTTACGATCTTATAATTTTGCAAGCGATCCTACCGATTCTATGACAAAAACTATGACACATGAGATTGGAATTGATAGCAATGAGTTTTGCTTTTTTATTATTCCTTTACTAGGCATTTCAGAATTTTTTTTTTCTTTTTAAAAAATCTTAAACGAGTCTTTGAATAGAGTTACCTTCTCCCAAAACTTAACCATATCTCCTTACAAATCTACTTTTTATTAAAATGATTGGTCCGTAAATTTTCTCAAGTTTTTATTTGCATATTGGTTGTTCTCCTTAGAAAATTATTTCAAAAAGTAACCCAAAAAGTTTTTAAACTCTAAGCACCCAATTTAACCTCTCATTGGGTATATTATTTAACTAACATGTTTGTTGCAGCCTACTTTTATGATATTTGGAAACTTAATAACGCATTTTTTTTTGAATTAAAATACCATCTATTAACCCAAGTACATATTAGATGTTATTTTTTTAAAGAAAACAGAATAATTGTAACTTTTTATTATGGAATATGGATTAACAAAAAAATATCGCATTATATAAAAATAGATATTTTTAGATTGGTAAATGATATTTTAATTAAAAGATATGTTAAATTAATCAAATGTCAAAAAATATACTATAACATTTTTTTTAATGAAAAAATATAAAAAGCAAGCTAAAGCGTAATTTATTTTATAATTAAAAAAATATTGTATATTAAAAAAAAAGTAATTTAAAACACTTACAAGACAAAAAGAAATGTGATTTACTCTTTTTTTTATTTATTTTGTGTGTTTGTACGATACCTGAACATTCAACAGTGAACACCAGTGTGGGCCTTGAAGAGTTAAAAGAGCTGAAAGGCAGCATTGGAGAGAGACAAGAGAGGCACCCACCCAATTGCTCCCCGACAGTCTCACAATGAGGCCTTCAGGTCCCCCACTGCCCCATCCACATGCCAAGCCAACTTCCAAGAACCTTCCCCATTCTTCCATTCTCTTTTATAATTAAAGTTAACACTAAAAAATTATATAATTTATCACTAATTTATATCTTTAATATTGTTTATAATTTTATTAGAATTCGTACAAGTAGCCAAAATTTGGGATCATAGATAGGATAGTAGGTGGATGAACACAAGGCCTGCAAATTGCAATAGAAGAAGATGTAATCATATCTTTCTTAGCCTTTTGGCTAAGATGAGGTAACGGTGTGTGCCCCACTTGGTAGACCAAGCCACCCTGCGACTGGGCAGCCAGTTTGAACCCACTATCACCATGACACTCACTTTCCAACTCCACTTTCATTGACACATTCCATGTCACACGACCGTCTTTTCTTCTTCTGCCATCCCAACTGATAACTGCTTTTACCTCCTTTCTCCATTCTTCTCCGACCCAAGTGAAAGGGACAACACAACCAATAACCATTTCAATTTCTCATTTTTATCCACTTTTCTGTTCATAATAAACTCAGGAAACTCCAACAATGTTCAATTATATCCCCTCAGTGATTAGTTCATGGAAGTATGTTAATATGGTACTAATTAATTGAATGCATTAAAATGAAAGCCAATATTCTCCATTAGTTATTTTTACATATTTCTTAGGAATAAATTATAGTAATTTCCATTACATTTTAAACATAATAAAAAGTTTCCGACCTTCCACTTCTCTTATTAATATATTAACGTATAATTTTAAAGACTATTGACCAAAGATTTCTAAAACCACATATAGTAGTATAAATATACTAGATCCGCCTCAAATAAAAAACCATCTCTGGTTGCCTGTGTAGGAAATAATAACTGCGTCCAGACTCAACGTCAACTGCCTTAACAATGAATGAATGGAAGTAATAAGAATGAAACAACTTAGGACTGACTCTAGAGCCTTATCCAATCTCCCCTTGAATCAAAGTAATGTTTGAATTCGGGAGCCAAGTTAGTAATAGCAGGCCAGGTTCATCAACTGTTAGCTCAGCTAATCCATTCCACTTAAGCCATTTGAAAACGAGTCTATGGCATGAAAATTTAGCCCTCTTGTCCGTCCAGGTGCACCCCCCTTGACTGAAGAAACATCCAACATAATCCTGCTCATCCAAGAGTCAATGTCAGTACAGAGAATCTCACATTTGGTTGCTAGATAAGTAATGCCTTAAGAAAGCTTACAGTTTCTTTGATTCCTTCTCTAGTCCTGGAGAGATGCAGTTTATGATGATTTTGTCATCAACCTTTGACACTGAATAATCTGTTGGTAGATTTATCTCTCTGGGTGCTGGATGGACAGATTAAACTCATAATTAAACTCCTTGAATATAAAAGAAAATTTCTAAAACTAAGGTCAGATTGATATGCTTCAGGAATCAGGCAAATGTTACCTGACTTAGTTTGAGCAGTGACAGTAGCATCTAGTCCCAATAGTTCCTACACCGATTGATACTTAAATCAGGATAATTTAACTGATAAAAAACTTCTTAAAGAATCGTAAAGCTGCACTAGAATTACCTTAAGTCTCTCATAACACTCCTCAAGATTATCGTTATATAAGATGGAATCAAATAGGCGCGATGACCTCCCTTCCTCAATCTCTGCCTCAGCATTTCGTAGTCGCTTCTGGATCTGTTCTTCTGTCTCAGTTCCCCTGTACAAGAAACACCGAGGTTCAGAGCAACATTCTGGAGGATTTGACAATTAAGAAAACATGATATAGTTTACCTTTCACGGAGGCGCTTCTCCAGCTCCTGCTTTGATGGGGGACAGATAAAGATGAACCTGGCTTCAAGGGAACTAGCCCTCACTGATTTTGCCCCTTGAACATCTATATCTAGAATACATCTCTGATTCAAAAGGAAAAATGATATCACCATCTCAGATAAAAAAAGTTAAAAACCATATCTTTCAAGAAGGCACTGCTCACTAGGCTACAATGATACAGCAACCACAATAATCTGACAGAACGTTTTATTTCATTTAATTTAAAGCTTCACATTTTGATTGAGTTTTTTTCTAAGGAACAGAGGCAACACAACATGAGATCTAGCTACACTTCTGAGAGGGAATTCAATTTTTTGCCAAAAAAGTAATAATTTTTTTTGTTATTATAGTTTGTATGTAGCAAAAATGACAGTGCTGGAACTGAGTGCCTTGAGGTCATCCATGCATTTTAGATCTTATAACTGTCTATATAAATCAGTCAATTATCAGGAGAAGCTCAACCAGCACCTAATTATATATCAACCCCTGATTGAATTGGAACAGATAAACGTTCCATTGGGGCTCCTTCAGAGAAATTGATTTTGATAGACTGCGAAAGTATAAGCATGCTCAATTTCTAAGATAACAAAGTTGCAAATCAAATGTAATACAATGAAGTATAAGGAACATACTTTCCCTGCATCTGCCACAAGTTCAACAGCCTCAACACTGGACCCATACAGATTGCCATGAACGGAAGCAAACTCAAGGAACTTTCCATCCTTGATCTCCTTCTCCATAACACTCTTCTCAATGAAATGGTAATGAACCCCATCTTTCTCCACACCTCTTGGAGCACGGGTGGTGTGGCTCACCGAAAAACCGAACGTAGATGGGAATTCGTTCATGAGCATTGATATCAATGTTCCTTTACCCACACCCGAAGGACCACTAATAACAACAGGCTTCTCGGCATTGCCTATCACACCCTTACTCCAAGCAACTACCTCAGTCTTCAAAATTTCTCTTTGCTGCCTAACATATTGGGTGTCCACCTGCCAATATTGAGAAAATAAAGGATTAAACATCCATTAGCTATTTATAGTAATCTAATATTGCTGAAGAATCATATGCATAAATTAGGGATTTACAATTAAATTTAAGACTCGGATCTGTAAAAATACGGAAACAGATTCTCTACTTGGATTTGAAAGCCAAGCAGGGTGTTTGGCTCATCTAAACCGTCACAACCAATGACCCAGATTTCAAGATGTTATCTTTTAAAAAATTAAAGAAAAAATAAAAACAATATCCTGAAATCTAAAGCGTTGGTGGGCCAAACACCCTGCTACGCCTGCAAAAACACCAACCTCTAGAAACCATGTGTGATCGTTTGGCTTAGAACCCTTCTTAAGAATTAGTATTCGGTCTTTCGAAAGCACTGCTGAATGGCCTTTGCATGACATAGGTTTGGTGCCCAGCACAACGGGATAAACCCTGCACATTGAAATGAAAATTAGCAACAAAAGCCTGATTGAAGCAACTATATGAAGCCAAAAAACCTTAAACGGCTAAACTTACCATTCTCCAAGATTAGGCTTAAAGATTTGAACTTCAATGGACAAACTTTCATCATCAGCTCCAGCAATGACGTACTGTTAAACAAACAGAGACCGAATTTATCATTTAGGCAGATGATATATAGGATATCTATTTAATTAAAAAGAAAAACAGTGAGAGATGATCGTACTGTTTTATCGTTAATGACAGTTGTTGTTTTGCGAGTTTCATTTTTTAAATCGAAGCCATTAGGCTGTCCGTTCTGTAAGTCACCCACAAAGAATGCCGGGGCTTGACCCTAACGATCACAATTAAAGAGATTAGATTCATCAAAACAAAATCAGTTTGATCCGGAATTGAATATCATAATCTAACAGCATTCCACCAGTCTTACCATGGAGAAATCTGGGCGCGCAATCTGGATTTTAACCTAACCAAATCGCAAAATCAGAGATCAATTAGACGAAGGATCTATCAATATAAGCAGTAGAGCAGAAGTTTAATTGAATCAGCAGATCACAGAGTGCGAACTCCTTAAGAAAGCAAAAGAAAGAAACCGAACGAGATTTAGAGACAACCACAGGTTCCATAAACGGTAAAAACCGGAAGAAATAGATATATATAACTCAGCAAATTCAGATTTTACTCAATATCTCTGATCCGAAATTGTATGATTTCGGAGGACAATTGAAAAACACAAATGAAAACAACGCGGGATGAAAATTGAAAACCAAGCTTTGACGCGACGAAAATTAAGAAACGAAAACCCACTTCCATAACAAATTGAACAGAACAGAATACAGAACGCGGTTGGCCAAGACAACCGAAGCATTTAAGAGATAGAGACCAATGTTCATGACGTACCTTAGTAATAGCAGTGAGGTCTTCTGCAGAAAGAACAAACTCAGCCTGTTTTGTACTTTTCTTGGGGAGGTGGTGCCTGAGGCCCAACTTCTCTCCTCCTCGTCACAGCCTTAAATTTTCTATGGAGGACTCAAATCAAAACAAACTTGCGATGCAGAGAATCAAGAGAGTGGTAGAGGAAGTTACAAGAAAATCTGAGACGGGTTTTCATATTTGTAGGGCTAAGTGACACAGAAAGAAAGAGCAAGGAAAGGCTCTTTGGCGGCGTTTGATTCACGAACCTGAACCTGCAAGCCCGGCTTTCGTTTTCTTATGCGCGCTGATTTGAAGCTTCTCTATGTACGATTTCGGAAAGGGTATAAATCTATATATATATATATATATATATATAAAATATAAGCTACTGGATGTTTTATTTTTATAATAATCTTTATATTTATTTTATTTTCCTGATTAATATGAATTTGTTTTCTTTCTAATTTCCTAGTGGGAACACAAGCTGAAGGCAAAATGACAGAGAAGAAGCTTAATTAGAAGCGGCAAGGAGTGACATGATTAAAAATTGCGAGCTGTGCTTACAATGTATCTTAATTTTGTAGTGTTTGAATGAAAGACAAAATTTCAATGAAGGTTGAGAATTTGTATTAATTAGAATAAATAAAAGTTGAGAATTAATTGGTGGGTGGCTTTTTCCTTATTAAATCTGATTCTTCTTTTGTGAAATGTATATATGTCCCAAAATAGTTAGTTTGAAAGATACGGTTTGGAATGAATATGAATTGGAAGAACTTTGGGTCAAGCAACCTTTAATTGTTGCCGTTCACCTTTAACACGCCAAGAATGATTGCGATCCTCCCTCTCGTAAGAATGACTATCCTTATTTTACATAAATAAACAAATAAATGTATTATAAAGTTAAGAATTATTATTTATTATTTAAGAAAAATTACATATAACTTTTTTTTTCAAAGTTATTCTCTGCTAGAGTTAATTCTCTTCTAACGAAAAATTAAACATTGATTGGTCACCTAGCCTTCTCTACTGAGGATGAATTTATGAGATCCATGTTACACATTTATTGTGAATATTAAATCTCATTAAATGATTAACTGACGACCAGATTAAGTATAAGGAAACTTACCAAAATTTATATTTTTTTTATCTTATATTTTTGTTTTGTTACAATTAAGGTTTTGAAAATCAGATTGATCATTAAATTAAAAGAAGTATCAATTCAAATGTTAATGATTAGACCATGATCAAATCTTAGTTGAAGCAGTATACTTTAAAATATTAAAATATATATATAATTAAATATTATAAACATAAATCTAAAAATTCAGTTAAAAATAAAATTTGACATCAAATAACACAAAACAATATTTACAATAAAAAAATTTGCAACAAAATTGAATCAACTAACAAGTAAATATTATTAATTAATATAATATTCATTTATATCAAATCCATACAATGTCAATATAATGACATTTACATTAAAATTAAATTTTTTTTGGGATAGAAAACAGGAAAAAAAAGTAATAAAAGAAAAGCCTAACCATGGGAAAACGACACACCAACTCTATCAGCAAAAAGCAAGCAACTAATGCCTTGAGGAGGGTCGTCGTGAAGTCTTAAACCATCATCATTAGAAGCTCCCAATTTTACCAAAAAGTCAGCACATTGATTACCTTCTCTAAGAGTGTGCCTGAGATCAACAATCCAGTCCCTATGCAAGTAATCACGAACGTCTTGAACCAAAACAACATACTTGTGAAAAGGGGGCACAATATCTCTTACAAGCGTGTGCACATTCATAAAGTCAGAATAACAGATGATGTTATGAATTCCTCTATTCCACGCCAAGCTCAAACCTTGAAGCAAAACAAACAGTTCAGCTTAAGATCAATGAAGCTTGACAACTTCGAGCTATCAAATTTACGAAAGAGCCAACAAAACCCAGCCCTTCCAAGATTACCAAGGCTACTACCATCAACATTCATCATGGTTGAGCGATCACCCAAAGGATGCCAATTGATCCACTTATTCTGATGGTCCTTGTTGATATAAATAGGAAAGCAACCTATTAAATCAATAACCAAAGCATGGAGAAACTTTCGTTAGCCATCCATGAATGGCCCATGGGTGTCTCAACTTCATTTTGCTGATGATGTTCACCAAGGCAAGCAACTCTCCTATATATCGTCATTGCTGGAGCTGAAGGCAAACAGCTCTCTATTGAAAAAGAATTTCCTTTTTGTGAAAGATTCTTTTTCATAAATTATTAAAAATTTTAAAAAATATATAATGAACTAAAACACTAACCACTTTCATAACTTACGTATGAATTATAAATTATCTTAATTTGAAAATTATTTTTATAATTGACATCAATTTTAATTTTTTATTTAAACGATAAAAATATTGAATATTGAAATTTTAGTTTTAAAAGATGTAATTTTAGGATGAAATTGAAGTAGATTTAATTTATTTGTCCTCTTCACGCTCTCTCTAGTTTTCATTCAAGAAATTGTACTTTTAGCATGCATTAATAATGGGGATGGAACTCCTTTGAAAATTAGAAACTCTGAGTGCGAAACGTACATTTTGGCATAAACTTATTAGAACAAGTAATAATCAATTGTCAGCCTCATTGAACTAATAATGTAGGATTTAGTCAAATCAAAATTAATCTATATAATAAATTAAAATAATTTGACATTAATTATATAGATATCATTACATATTATATAATAAAATTAATAACTTAAAATAAAATGTTAATTACATAAATTTTAAAAAAATTGTTCTTATTAATCATATCACGTTAAATTACATATATTAAAATTAATAAATTAAAATAAAATATTAAATGAATAAATTATATAAATTACTAAATTCATTTTTATGAATCACTACAATAAATGTATTAAATAAAATTAGGATAAATTCAAATGAAAAAATTTCGTAAATAAATTAAGTAAAATTAGGGTAAATTAATTCTTATGAATCTCATATCTTGCCACATGAGCAGTCAAAAAAATCTCTGTTCATCAATGAAGCAACAAAATTTGGAAAAATGAATTTGAAATGGTAAAGCAACCTTTTTGAAATGTGATTAGGGTTCTACTATCAATGTATATTATTGGCATCTCTAAATTTAAATTCCGTGAAGATTGCAACTATTATGCAAATTGTAATTTGATTATATAATTGCATTAAAATGAATTTAAAAAAAAGTGTTCTTATTAATCATACCACATTAAATTACATATATTAAAATTAATAAATTAAAATAAAATATTAAATGAATAGATTATGTAAATTACTAAATTTATTCTTATTAATCACTACATTAAATGTATTAAGTAAAATTAGGGTAAATTCAAATTCAAATGGCAAAGCAACCATTTTAAAATATGATTAAAACTCCATTATTAATGCATATTCCTGGCATTTATGAATTTAAATTCTGTGAAAATTGCAACTATCATGCAAATTGGAATTTGATTATGTAAATTACTAAATTTATTCTTATTCTTATTTGATTATTTAAATTATTTAATCAATCTTCAATTAATTATGTTCAAAATTCATGTTATATAAATAAAGTCTCCTTCCAATTGTTATGTATTCCTATCGCATTTATATGGTTTATTCTTTCTATAGAATCAGTTTTCATTCTGTTAGTTCTTTTTATATGACTAAATTTAGTAACGTTGCTAATGTTAATGCATCAAAGAATGATTGGATGATTAAAGTTCAGGTAGTGAGATTATAGACAGTTCCATCGTTCTTTTCATATGGCTAAATGTTGTGCATGTAGTTTAAGTCTAGATATAATTCACTTGAAGGAGTTAATAGCATAGAGATGGTTCTACAATATTCACAGGTGTTTTTTCTACCTTTTCCTTTTATTGTTTTTGTTATCTAGGCACAGATTTTGGTTCATATAGTTTTTTCTTTATCCATTCTTTTTATTCAGTAATCTCGCATTCATACATCTGTCAAGTGGGTTTTTATTAACAAGTTGAAGTACATTATTTTCGAAGTTGGTGTGTACGTTATTACACAATTCAATATTATTGGTAAGGACAATGGTAACTATTGTACCGCCATGCATTTAAGATAAATTTTCAGTATTTCTCTAAAGTCGGTCAAGTTAAAAATGACATTGCTATTCCGGGCATGACTTTGTTTTATTCGTTTGTAAATATCTTCATCTCAACATGTTGATTAGAATTATTTGATCAATTTGTGTCTTCACTGTAAACCCATTATATACAATTGGTTATTCCCATAATATAAACTCGCAATTGTTCAGTGCACCTTTCGTGTATTTTACAGATGTCATTAGCAAGCTAATTGCTATCGGAGCTGTTGAAGATATATGCAAGAATAGCACGAAGAACAAAAGGACGAACATTGAACTGTAAAATTTAGAGTAATTTAGCTATGTTTTTAATCTGTAATTTATTTTGGTTGTTTATGTTCATTAACTACATTATATTCTTCTGGTGCAATAACGTGATTTGTACTCTATGGGAGAATTTTGCTAATTATATTGCATCGTACATGGGCTCTGATATTAAAGGACCAACTATTGTAGTTGTTCAATGTTATAAAATGATTTTTCACGTTAATTTCATAACTTTATTTTCTGTAGTTTAAGTTGGTATAAGTTTTTGTTATAACATAACCATATGATTCTAAAATGTTAGGGTCATGATAGATGTCACATCCCAAAACTTACATGTGATATAAACATAAAATACCTAGGGTGTACCTCCGTGGTACCCCATAATCTCTGTGAATCATAAATATTCCAAGAAAGATATTTTGTATACATATTCAGAAAATGTTCAACCTTCAAACACTATACAACCTCCCAAGCCTAGGTGGCCTACTAGATTACAGAGCGTTTCCTAATCCTTACCAATTGTTTACCAGACAAAAGTGGAGTATATCCTTAAAGGCTATAAATTCTTCTCCTCAACCACTGTATCTGAAAAGATAATCATGGAGAGTGTGAGTTTATCATAACTCAGTGAGTAAACAACTGTACATGAAAATATCATAAGCACAAACACCACATTTACTAATACAATCAATCTATCATTTATTGTAAATAATTATAGTATTACGCTTGTCTGAATTTGCGTATGATTTCTTGGGTGATCAATCCCTCAATCACTTTGCATTATATGCCATAGATACTTGCACTGAGTGACTTGGGAATTCAACCCTCAAACTCTTGGTGCATAACTTTTTACAGTTATACACTGAGTAGTATGGGACTCTAACCCTTTCAAACTCGTGCATAGGTCTTCACATTTATACACCGAGTAGTATGAGACTCTAACCCTTTCAAACTCGTGCCTAGGTTTTCACAGCTATACACCGAGTAGTATGGGACTCTAACCCTTTCAAACTCGTGCCTAGGTTTTCACAATTATACACCGAGTAGTATGAGACTCTAACCCTTTCAAACTCGTGTATTAGATCTCGTAGATCTTTTGCTCATCAATAAAATAGTGACAATTTATCACAATATAATTACTATGAAATAAATGAATTTACACATACTTTTATTCCCTTGAATGTCTATCATCAACCATAACAATCATCATATATTATCAACAGCGAGATTGATTATTTCTCACTTCAATAATATTATAAACAAGACTTGTATTGTACTTTTTCTCAACCTGAACACACACTGATAATCTTCTCAATTTCACAAATAACACAAATGGGATTTATATTGTGCTTTGACTAATTTATTAAATTAATTTTGCAAGGTTGCCTACTCACCTGGATTCCATGCTCTCAGCGCTCCCACCTTGCGCCCCAAACATCCCTATTGTAACCAGTTAAAAACCATTAGGGTTACAAAATAGAGAAATTTCCTATCACTACTCTCGGCCTTTACTCATATCTTAAGTCATAACTTCTAACTGGTAATGAATTTCTAAATGACATTTATACCATTGGAAACTAGACTCAAAGAGCTTTCCGACGATATAAAGTTTGCCCAAAACGGAGTCCGGATGAAGAAGTTATGACTGATTGAAAAATAAGCTAAGGCTTTTCAGCATACCTGGCGCCTGGGCGCCACACATGGCGCCTGGGCGCCAACACAAGCCTGGCGCCTGGGTGCCAAGTCCCTTTTCTTCCCAAAATCTTCTGAACCTTGGCTCCTGGGCGCCAGGATCGCGACCTTTCGCGATTCCTCTCGGTTTTGGCTCAGATCCGGCCAAATCTTCACCGTTTTCCATGATTTCTTCCATAGGATCTCACCCTTAATGTCTAAGGAGCATTTAGACACCAAAAACACCAATTTTAATCGAGAAACAAAGCCAGAATCTCGATTTTTACCCCAAACTTTCTGAAAATTATAAAATAGGGAAAAGCTTGAGAAATAGAAATTTCTCCCTCAAATCCTTGCTTTCCCTACGTTGCTTGGCTCCTAGAGGCTCGCCCCGTAGCCCGAGATCCACCTTCCAAGCTCGGTTGTGGAGTTGGAGTGTAGAGAGAGAAAGAGAGGAGAGAAAGTGAAGAGAGAGAGAGGAAAGGAGAAAATGAAGAAAATTTAGGTGAGGCCGCCTATTTACTCGCCCGGGATGAAATTATCACTTGCTCTTCAATTGACCCTCAGTCAAGATTAGTAAAAACAAATTCATAAAATCTCATCTCGGGTGATTCTAAATCCTAATTGCCCCACAATTTTCTTCTTTCACTTTAGTCCCTCTCAAAGTCTCAAATTCCACTTTAACCTCGAATCCATCATCCTTTTGGTACCGGACTCATAATTCATTCCCATAAGCTCTATTCTTCTTCTCAGGTTCCTACTTGGTCATTTCTCAAAAGTACTCCATACTTTCTTTTCTTTTCATTTTAGTCCTTGAGAATTTGTAAAATGTCCCAAATTAATTTTTTTTTGAAATTTCTATTTCCAAATTTCCTTCACTAATTCAAAAAGAACATTTCTCATGTAATTAAATTTTTCAATAAACTTCATATAGACTTTAAATATTCATGAAAATTCTTGGGATATTACAATAGATATCAAATTCTTTGAATGCTTCAAGGCTATTTATCAACCCTAATATGGTGGAATATTCTGATTATGTTTTAAAGTAATATTGTTATTTTATTCTTAATAAGTTATCACTACTTATCTATATTAATTATTATATCTTTATTTGAATTTTTTTCCATTTACAATTGTAGGTTTAAATTGGATTGTGATGTCTCAACTCAAATGCCATGCCAACTTTTTACACAGTCATCTATGTATAATACTAATGAGTTCTTGCAAAAATATTCAAAAAAATTTCTGCAAAAATATTCAAAAAGCTTTCTTCGATGCAAGTAAATTTCATTCCATTTTTTTAATTATTAATACATTGATATCTATTTATATCACTCCTTATAAAAGTGTTAAAACGGGACTAGGCCCATGGGTCGGCTTGTGACTAGCCGTAAATGAGCGGTCTTGGGTATCAAATTCTTTTTAATATTTTATAGCAAAGTTGTTTTATATTTTTTTATGATAACTCATGATTTTTGTATCTATTTATTTTTTTATATTTCATTCGTTATTATTGTTTTTGCACGTGTATTTTTTTCCGATAAACATAAGCAATCACTTTCTTCAGTTGGATTATATCTTGCAAATTCTGTTTTTAATAATAGTTAATTTTACGTTGTCACATCAAGATTGAAAAATATAAATGGATTAAAGATTTTGATATTTGACAAGTATGAGAATCCAGTAACAAGCACTACTAGCGTAGTATATAAAGAAGTATTCCAAAATTTATGTTAGAGGTCAATAACTTCTATTTCAACTCTTTTTTTTATCATTAATATATTTATCTAAATTAATTCATGTAATACTTTATTTTTATTCTTTTCATTTGACATTTTATCTAATGAATCAGAAGTATATGTGTTTTAACATAGCCTGAATATCTCATTATTGTTGTACACTTATTTCTTTATATGTATATTAATTGTTCTTATTTATTTATTTGATAAGCAAAAATAGTGACATTCATATTAACCTGTGCATCGCACAAGTGACAATACTAGTTTCTTGTAAAATGACAAATTATGATTTGAATTCTTATTAAGAAATATGTTTATATTTAATGTGTAATAGTGTCTCGAGCAAAATAGTCTCTTGAATATTATGTGTACCTTTTCTCATTTTTTCAAATTCTTAAGAACTCATATATTAGCAAATAAAATTGTCTATATGTAGATGCATTTATGTTTGTGTAAAAGTCAGATTGATTTGGTGGTCTGATAGATCAATTCCCTTTAGACTATTTTAGTTACCTTAAATTTTGATAATTCAAATCATAAATTCCCAACATTGTTGTCAAAGCATTAAGAATTAACACTTCCCCAATATCTCATATATACTTTGCAAAAGAAGTTCACTAGTGCGATCCTAAAGAATCAACAATTCTATTAATGATTCTCAAATGAAAAGACAAAAAATATCTTAAAAAACCAAAAAAAATTGAATATTAAAAAAAAAGACAATAAGAATCATAACAAAACAACTTGCTAAGCACAAGCAAGAGCATTTAAATTTAGGAGACATGCGAAGACAATGAAATCAATATTAACTTTAATGGGAGAAGAATCCATAATCAGAGGTTCCATTTTAGGAATATCCAAAGAGATTGTTACGACCCGAAACTAAAGGCTAGGAGTTTTACCACTCCTTCAATCATGGTCATGATCGGTGCAGATAGTGTATTGCCCACACCGTCGATTTTAGGTGGCCTATTTGATCACAGAGTATACTAGAGTAATTAACTTAAAATAAGTAATTATTACTTTACCTCGAGCAATGGGGAGGTATCATCGATCCACGAGTTCTTGGTCCTCTTATCCTTCTATACTTGCAACTGTGAGGCAGTGAGTCTAATCCACGAATTCACCCAAACTAGCCTTACTTTACACATAGATACACATAACACAGATATATATATATATATATATATATATATATATATATATATATATATATATATATATATATATAGATGGGAAACCAAATTTGCGCGACATCAAGTCGCCCCGAGGGCATGACCCTGACATTGTGCTCTTGACTCTTGTAGAGTGGACTCCCGATGCCATCACGCCCAAATCCTTGATGTCTATATCTCCGGTTGCATACATATCATACATGCACATATATGTGACAGAAATCAATCCACACACATTTATCAAATGTACACATCACTCCCTATGGGTCTACGTTCCCATGTGTCCACTTCTCAAGAGCTTCATCAATGTAGTCTGTGTTCTCACGGATTATCACTCAAGAGTCCTGTCACATGGATCTGTGTTCCCACAAACTCATAATTCTCATGAGCTACGTTATCAATGGTTTTTGTTTTCCCCAGACGTTTTGCTCAAGTGTTTCATTATATGGGTATGCATCTCTATACTACTATTTTTCAAGGCTTCATCAATGTGGGTCTATGTTTACACAGATTCATTACTCAAAAGTTGTTATGTGGGTCTTTGTTTCCATGGACATTCCCCTAGCAAACACATCTACAATCATAATCAATAAGAACAATAAAAGAAACCCTAGAATAGGAATCCATATTTTATAGATTATGTCACCAACAAGTTGCCCCTTGAAAAATTTAATAGCCACCCTTGGGATTTCTCGAGTTGGGCCTTGCCTTACCATGACATTGCCCCTTAGGTGGATCGTGAAGCCTACCTCGGCTTACTCACCTCAGGCACCCCGTTTCTACACCACAAACACACTTAGGATAATAATCCTAAGGGTTATCTTTAGCTACTCATATCCCCCTAATTATACCTATATACTTGCAATGCATCATACACATG
Organism: Biancaea sappan; assembly: GCA_037074585.1. Taxonomy (NCBI): domain Eukaryota; kingdom Viridiplantae; phylum Streptophyta; class Magnoliopsida; order Fabales; family Fabaceae; genus Biancaea; species Biancaea sappan. The sequence goes on from CM073492.1 coordinate 34,381,250, forward strand.
TTCAGCATGTAAGCATTTAATATTTAAATGCATTCAATTAAATAATCCTAAAAATATATAAGCATACAAAGTAAAGGTAGATCCCTCACCTAGATTCCATGTTCTCCCGACCCCTGCCATGTGCCTCGGCCAAACCTCGAACCATGACCAACCTACAGAATACCAAACATAAATTTCAGCACACAAAATTCTCCCAAAATGTTGTTTGGGTAGGAACTGGTAGACTGCCTTCTAGATGGTGATTGACTAGCTAGGCATAACCAATGCTGACCCAAAAGCAATCAATCGACTAGTGACACCTTACCAGTCGATTGGTGTGTTGTGACAAAGGTTCCTAGTCTAACCCAAGAGCAACTGGTTGACTGATGCGTCTATGCTAGGTCTAGACAGAGAACACTAGAGGCTGTCAGTTGACCGCTCCATACGTGACAGTTGACCAGTGGCCTAGCATGTTCGACAATACCTGTAAGAAGCCTCAGTTTTTTCCCAAAATCACTTAAATCTCCATCTTTTCTCTTGATTCTTTCCATGGGTTTTGATTAGGGATGTTTAGGGAGTGTTTTAAGACAAAAATCCCCAATTAATTTCAAGATTCCAAGCTTGAATCAAGAAACCCCACCTAAAAACCCTAACTTTCCCGTTCTAGGTTTTAATCTCCAATTTTCATCCTTAATTTTGTTTCCCCTACTAATTCTTGGTTCTAATTCCATCAATAAGCATCTAGGGATGTTTTAAAAACTATCTCAAGCTTCAAAACTCTCCAACAATCCCAATTCATACCCAAATCTCTTTAAATATGAAAATAGAGGAAAAAAAGGAAAATGGGATACATACCTTATTTCCTTGATTTTTCGGTGGTGGTTGGTCGCCAGAGACCTGCCCCACCACTGGAGGATGCTTGTCGAAGGTTTAGTCCTTGAGTTTGGGTGAAGAGAGTTGAGATGAGATAGAGAGAAGAGAAAGTAAGGGTTAGGAGATATGGAGAGAGCATTTGAGAGGGAGGGAGAAACGAAGAAAATAGGTGTAGGTCAACTATATATACCCACCTATGGTGAAATTATTATTTTGCCCTCTAGTCAACTATTGGTCAACTCTAGTAGTGGCAAATTTGTAATTTCTTTGACTTAGGTATTTCTCACATCCTATGTCCCACATAAATTCTCTTATCACATTTAGTCCCTCCTTGGATTTAGAAAATATCTGACGCCTTCTGTGCCACATATACACTTCCCTACTCCCTAGTCACTCATTTTTTACACATCTTGTCATTTTTTAATTTCACATTTATCACATCCCAATTTCGGACATATGAGTAATCCTATAACCTCGAGGGTATACTTCCATAATATCCCATAAGATCTCTAATTAGTTCTAAAGTCCACAATTATGCAAACATAAATTTTTCAAGAAAGAGATTTATGCATATTTATATAAAAACTTCAATATAATAAAATAGTAAATACAAGCCAAATATCATACAGTATGATACGATTTTCTAAGCTTAGGTGACCTATAGAGATTACAGAGCATTTCCTAAGCTTTTAGATTCATAAGCCTCTAGACAACGTGAAAAATATCCTCAAGAAATACTATTCCTCCTGCGGATTTCCTTCATTTTATCCCACTGTATCTAAAAAAAATATTCATAGAAAGTATGAGTTTATCAAAACTCAATGAGTAAATGATTGTGCAATAATAAGTATATCACAAGTACAAATATCATAATCATTATCACAATAAGAACAATTATATTCATGTTCATGATTTCTATACCTCTATTTTTTATTTATGTTCAGGGATTTAATTCCCATTGTATTCATGTTCACATTTCACATTGTATCTTGGGGATCAAACTCTCAACTATTCCATGTGAACAATTATATGCATTGGTATCTTGGGTCAAGTCCTCAACCATTCTATGTATATATTTGCATGCATTGGTATCTTGGATCAAGCCCTCAACTATTTCATGTGTATATTTTCAATCATAATTTTTATCAACATAACAATAAATTTCATTATCTAGCTATCATCATTAAATATAAAATCTAATTGTGATATAAGGTAGGATTTATATTATATTTGGAATAGAAGTAAATAAAATCGGTTAGCAAGATCATCCATTCACATAAATTTCGTATCTAAGTCACTTTTCTTAGTTGTTACAGAGAAGAGCATGTAGCTAGATTTCAGGTTTCGCTATGGAGATTTTCACGATGATCAAATATAGAAAGTCATGGTTGCTTTTGTGCAAAATACTATTCATACTATGATCACTATTTATATATATGAATATTATTTATCTCTATAGATACTATTTATGTGTACGGATACTATTCATACATATGTAGACCATTCATATGTACGGTTACTATTAATATCGGAAATAACAAACATAAGCCGTAAAAGACTACACCAGGAAAGTTTCCAAGAAAGAGAGGTAGGTCACAATAAACACTCTCAAGTACCAAATCTTTCCTTAGCCAGACCTTTCCTAAACATGTATTCTTCACAGTTTTATATTTTACTCCAATAATCAGAAAATAATTCTCAAGCAGTCGAGGATAATTCTTTTCTAATGTGGAGGATCAATTAAAGTTGTAACTACAGAGCATACTAAAAATTTAACTTCTAAATATTTACAAGAATTTAGAGAAGCATAGTATCATCACCTTGGATCTAGGCTAAGGAGGAAAGACCTAGAATTTCAGAGCCCTAACGTCGGAGCAAGAGAAATTTGAGAAGAGGAAAGAAGAGAAACTGAAGGTGTAAGTTTAGAAGTAAAATGGAATAGCCTATTTATAGGAGAAGTCAGGGTATTATGCGCTAATAAAATATTCATTTTACTATGTGTTTTAATAATTTAGTTTACTATATGCTTTAATAATTCAGTTTACTGTGCACTTTAATAATTTGGTTTACTGTACACACACGATTTTCACAATGGCGGCGAATTATTGATTACTATTAGGAACTAAAAGGAAAATTATCCTTTCTCCTAAACCTTTAAGTTTCTTTTCACTTTTGTCTTTTTCAATTTAGTCCCTAAGGGGATTTTCTCATATAAAATGTTATTTTTCTCCCAGTTTTTTTTCAGATTCCTCTTATGCTCAAACCATATTTTATCCATGGAATAAATTTCATATCACAACATCTATTATACCCCACAATTTATGCAATCTATAAATGAAAATTCGTATTTTCAACAATATACACAAACAAGCATATAAAAATTAAACAGATAGAAAAATTATTTTCTCACAAATAAATTTATCATAATACTTGAATACTTATAACTTTAAAATATAATGGGTATTACAACATTCCTCAATTAATCAATGGAAAATGTCCTTGCGCCCAAATCATCCTTTTAAAATCAAATTAAACTAATACTTGAGAACCGCAAGTATTACAAAGAGAGAAATCAAGCTTAGAACATTTCCATTTAGCAATAGTGCAATATGATGTCACTTTGGATATCGATGTTCCTATCTTTAGGAGTTAAATGGTACTCCTCCCTTTTCTCAGAGCTTGAAACTCGATCTGGGTGCAAATTCATGTCCATATCAACAAACACATTGAAGGAAGTTGAATTTAACATGTTAATGAGCACCACTGTCACATTAGACTGATATTCAACATAAAAAATATGAGTTTTCTTTTAGCCTAAAACCCCATTTTGGTTTTCTCACAGATGTCCCTTTCTCAATCTGGTCCCTTACAAATTAAGAATGTTTAGATCTGTGAGAGACCATATTGATAATAAAAATCTATGAGGAACCGAATTAAGAAAAAAGACATCTATAAAGGACCAGAACAGAGTTTTATTGTTTTCTATTATGTAAATGTTTTGAAGGAAGACAAAGAAAAATGAAGAGAAAAATTGAACTTTGTGGAATGAATGAACTAAAGAATGGAACTTATTGTTTTCTTGGAACAATGAGCATAAACACACAAATATAGAGAGCCTTTGTGGGAAACAAAGAGCATCTTGCTTCCCCTAAGTCGATGCCACAAAAAGGCTTTGTCCCAAATATTAAAATCAAAGAGATTGATATAAAAAAACTCCTCAATCTTTGGATTAGATATTTTTTTAAAAAAAATACTTAGAGCTTGAATCATAAGTCATACCTATAATAATCAGGGTTGGGGATGAATGAAGTGGTGTTAAGCAAAGCACAATTTCCTCCAATTAGTGCTTATCTATGGTAAACCCTGTGGTTAAAGGTTAATGTCATGTCTAGTTGGTCCAAGTACCTAAGGTTTATTCAAAGGCACACATTGAGAGACATATTTATGACAACTTTTCAAAATAATATTAAGGATTAAATTAAGATAACTATAATCTTTCAAGAATTAAATCAACAATGTACTCTTGATTATAAGTTTTGCATATTTCATTCCAAGACCAAAAGAAAAAAAATACCTCATGAGGTCTAAATACTTTTTCTTTTAGTTTTTTCATTTGATATGGATTGTTCAATTTAGAATGAACGATTCTAATAAAGAACTTGAGGCTCATATTCCTGCAACAAACATGAGAGAATCTATTTCCCATATGATGCTATACCTAACATTTTATCTTAATTAACAAGATTAATAATAGAAACGTACATATATATATATATATATATATATATATATATAGAGAGAGAGAGAGAGAGAGAGAGAGAGAGAGGTTGATGACACCATACTCATAAGTGAAAATATCACAATACTTAATCAGATTTCACTATTTCAAAAGTGTCGGATTCCAACTCAACTTTGTCATCAGCAATTCAACTACAATCCTTAATCCTTGATGAATAGCTACCTACATGCATCATCATTTTGTAACATTGAGAGAGTCAGAAAAGCCAATAATTCACACGCCATTCTTGTCCTGAACCAAGCCATTAAACCAGTTGCTCTCCTAGGGTAGTGGGTCAACTTTCCCCAACATGTGCTGAAAACTAATGATCCCATTAAATTGCATAATTATTCAAAGAGTGAAAACTTACTATTCTGGTTAACAAGTTCAAAGCTGGCATCTTTATCTTCAATTGACCACATTTGGCCTAATTTACATCATATCTCTCAATTTTGGTCAGATTTATGTGACTTGAATAGAGGGTTTTCTTTTGTATGTCATGCTCCACTTTAAAGGAACAAAGATTTTTATTTGTTTTTGTTTCGATATATATATAATGGAAAAATTATTCATGGATTAACTCAATAGGCATTTATTACTATTTAATTTTGATTGTGTGATGGATTTTTAACGCCCTATTGGTACATTTTTATGCTTTTTCCTAAGGCAATTTCTTCAATAATTCAAATCAAAAGAATTTTTTTAATGAACTATAGAAGAATTTTTTTTAATTTTTAATATAAATAAATATGCAATTTTTTTAACATGTAATCATGTCGATGTGATACTTAATAATTCTATCTAACTATTCTCATTTTTCTAATTTTTCGTGTCTCATATATACATTGCAAATAGAGTTAAGCGTAAGAGTTAGCTTAATTTGGTGGTCCAATATTAAAACTCAAAGAATTAACAATTCCCTTATCAAGTCTAAAAAAAATATATTTCATTAAAATTTCGGCCTAGTTGTATTTGCCGATTGTCAAAATTGGAAAAACTCCTACAGAAAAAAAATATAAAAAGAGAAAAAGAGACATTAAGGAAGGTAGTAAAATAGTTGTGCTAAGCACATATAGGAGCATTTAAATATGGGAAACGTGCAAAAGCTATAGAATCAGCAGCCACTCTGATGGGAGAAGAAGGATTCATATTTATTGCTTCCATTTTAGAAATATCCAAAGATTCCATCAATTTTAAAGGGTTTCCATTCAGTAATACAATGTCACTATGGATGTTCCCATCTTTAAGAGTCAAATGGTACTCTTCCCTTTTCTCTAAGTCTGAAACTTGGTCTTGGTTTGGGTACATATTCATGTCCATATTAACAATCACATTGGAAGAAGTTGAATTTGACATATTTATCAGCACCACTGTCACACCACGCTAAAATTCATCATCAAAAGTATGAGTTTTTTTTATTATTAAATATGAATGATAAAGAAGAATGAGAAGAAATATTGAATTTTGAGGAATGAATGAATGTATCTTACTACATTCTTAGAACAATGAGCATAAGCATGCAGATATAGAGAGCCTTCGTAGGAGATAGACAACACCTAGCTTCCCATATGTTGATGCCATAAAAGGGCTCTGTTTAAAATATTAAAACCAAAGAGATAAATCATAAATACAAAACATTTGGATGATAAAATCGTTAAACAATTAGAGCTTGAATCATAAGTTGTACCCATAATAAAAGGGTTAAGGATGATTGAAGTGATGTTGAGCAAAGCATAGTTTCCTCCAATAAGGGCTTGTCTATAGTAACCCTATGGTTGAAAGTTGATCTCATGCCTAGTTGGTCTAAGTACCCAAGGTTTATTCAAAGGCACACATTAAAAGACAAATGATTATGACAACTTTTCAAAATAAAATCAATGAAACAGAATGGAAGGAGCCAAAATTGAATAAGGGATTAGAATGTAACCAAAAACCATTAGCAAAGGTATGTGACACATCTGTACCTCCACTATTATAGGATCCTCCTGATTCTCCAACCCATGCTTGAGCTCATGGTGCAAATTTATTGACTGCTGTAGATATATCTGTGAAAGTTTGAGCACTTTAGCTCAAATAAAATGGATCTTGAACTTTGTTGATCAGAGTCTTATCAACACCTATAATTATGGATTATGAAAGAGCTCATTATTTAGGAAATTGATGCCAATATAAAGTTTTGAATATCATAGATGGTGCGGTCCATTTATATATATGATTTGAAGGTTTCTTCCATAATTTGGTTGTACTACATGATTATTTTTTTTTAAAAAAAATCTTAGGCATATTATGTATACTTACTAGCACCAAGGTTATAGATGTGGTGGGTGACTCCATTGGTAACACCGGGGGCTGTGTGCTGTAAAAGCTATCAAACGATTCTTTGCCATAGAAACTAGCAGGGCCTAGCACCTTTGGTTTGATAGTGGCATTTGGATAAATACGATTTACTAGTTTTCTGAGCTTGGTGATATCCTTTGCATATTGCACACTTTCTATTCTTGTTGCAACTCCTTCAGCACATAGCTCGTTTCTTAATAAAGATTAAATCTCATTTCACATTAGCGTATCTGGACCTCATGTGAACTTATTTGGTTCAAAAATTAAGCTTGAACCGATTCTGACTAAAGTGAACCAAATCCACTCATGAGCTATGAATATGAAAACTTTTTAATATAAAAGTGTGTTACCTAATTCATAAGAGTCAATTTCGTATCCCTTGAAAATAGAGTAGGCCATGAGGCTAGCAGTGTTTCAATGATTCCAATCACGTTCCTAGAGAACATTATCTTCCTTTGACTTTCTCCTGCCATAAAGGGCATTTAAGTCGAATGTGAGTTTAACTCTACAACAACATCAACAAAATAAATTAATAAGATTAATTGAGAAAAAACAATATGAAGAAGAGGAATGGTAAGATTAATATATACCCAGTTTTGTTGACAAAATCATTGATTTGGTTGCATCTGTTCTTTATGAGGCAACCTGACCTAAATCTAAACATACCATTCTCTGTCTTTCTGAAATGGGGGCATCTCTTTCTAGGTCCAAATTGATATACTACTTGATCTTGTAAAGACCCTCCCAATCTGATTCTCAAAGGATTAAATGCTGCCCAAAAATTAAAAAGAAAAAATAAAACCTTCGAATGATAATATAAAGAAATAACAAAATAATTATTGTATATATTTTGAAATTTTTTTATTATTACAGTATATTTTATTAGCATTTTTAATTTTGAAAATTTTGATTAACAAAATACTTTGTTCAAGTATATTTTATGAGAATAATGTGGATTAGAAATAATAGATGTATATAAAGGAATTTAACCTTAAATATTGCCTTCCTTTTATACCACGAGATCATACAAGCACCAAACATGAAACTTTTTAGGGTATTTTAAGAAAGATGAGGTCTTATCCTTCACAGCATTTAATAGGATCTTGTCATTCATATACTGCAAACATTAACGAAACATAAGGCACCTTTTTTTCATCTAATAACAATAATAATAACCAAAAAGACTTGGTTCAACAGAGTCTAAAATCATCTCTGGAATTGAAGTATTTGTGTTCAAAAATTCAAATGAAGCAAAATTGACCCAAAATTCACAATTGATGATAATAATACTAATAAGTGAAAGGTAAATAGTAAAGTTATATATATATATATATATATATATATATATATATATATCAAATTAAGAATGTCTGCTTGTCCCCATGGACGTTGACCATAATCACATTTATTAGAAGTCCACCAATCCAAAGTGACACCGATGAAGCTATCATCTATGTTGGCAATTGATGTTACTACTTTCACATTAAGCTTCACATCTTTCGAATGAGAGAGAGAAATAGTGAAAGCAGAATACACAATGAAGCTACTTTGACATTTATGATGTAGAGATAATAGAGCGATTAGAAGCACAAGCAAAATCGAGCAAACTTTCTTATATTTATAGGATTCATTATGTGATATAGTGATATTTACTTCCTAGTTAAATAAGGAACTATTAGGTTCAACGAAGGGAAGGGGACAGGAAGGGAGGAAAAATAAAATTTCTTTGTTTGATTTAGCTTGAATGGAGAGGAGGGGAGGTGAAGGAAAATAAACCTTTTTTTGTTTGGTTTGTAAGGGGAGGAGAGGGAAAATAAAACAAAATGACTATTATAACCCTTTGATTGTATTACAAAAGAAACATGATAAATTTGGTATCACTTATATTTAAATAAGTTAGTTCATTTGTTATGGTAAAATAATATAACATTTTACAAATTTCAATTTGATTCATCTAAAAAGTATCTCAAATATATAATGTATTTTAAAAATCATATAAAATTTTAATTTTACTTTTACCATAATAAGAAAAAAGAAGCTAAATAATTTTATTGTTAGAAGAAATAATATTTTGCTATTTTCTTAATATAAACTTGTCTTCTACTTCGTCTAGGTCCCTAGTTTAAGAATATATTATGTTCTTTATAAGCATGCAACCTTTGAAACTTGAATTTTATTTTTTTTTTCTTAGATAAAAATGATAGATTGAATTATCTTATGACTAAAAATAAAATTATGCACTGATTTGGAAGACTAAATTGTGAGAAAAAAGTATAAAAGCGAAGAATAGGGACTAAAGTGAACAAATTAAAAAGTTCGTAGTGGATATTTTGACAAAGAACAAAATATATTCTTAAACTAGGGATCTAGATGAAGTAGAAGACAAGTTTATATCAAACAAAGGACAAAAGAAAAATTTTGACCAAAAACCTAAGTGAATAAACTGAAATATTTTTTTATTAATAAGGAGTACACGTGGCTACCTAGTCAACATTTTCGTTAACTTAACTGATGGAGTTACAAAAAAAATTGTATATATGACAAAAATTGAAATATGTGAAACATAAACGAGCCAAAAAAAAGTTATGGACATAAACGAAACTTGATGTAAACCTTAAGGATATAAAATATCATTTTATCTATAATATATTATTTATGTATAATTATAATAATAATAATAAAACTTTTAAATAATCTAAATATGTTATGCAAATATATTAATAATATATTATTTAAGTAGCAAAATGAAATAAGTTAGAAGACAATTTTAGTATTAAAAAAAATTATTGATGACACTTATATCTTTTACATTGTTATAATTTTTCTTCTCTTCAAATTCTCCCATTTTAAAAAGGAAAAAGGAGAGGGAATGAGAAATTTTTTACTTTTATTTTTCCTCTTCTTCATTCCAACTAATTAAAATAAATAATGTCAATTTAAAAAAAAATTTCTCTCCCTCCGTTGCCTTCCAACCAAACAATATCTAAGGATTAGGATATTTTGGTCTTCTTAATTATATGAAGCAATTTGAATGAAAGTAGGATATACAGGATACGATTTTGTAAATCTTTATATTTAGATATAATTAACCGTTAACAGCTAAAAATTAAAAAAAAAAAAACCACACAGTATAATGAGAAAAGCATCTTTTATCTGGCGGTAGTTTCTAGTTTGTCTTGCTTGTCCAATGAATCAGTCACATAACACCTTATCGCTTTTAAACCAAAAGATTCCAAAGTATGTCACGCTATAATTTATTTTACAGGCTTATGATTTTTTTTCACGCTAAAATTTTGTTTTATTTGTATTAGACAAAAGTATACTTTTATTATATGAACATTTACTCTATTTTTGTGTTTTTGGTTCTATATAACGTGATTTGTGATTAGATAGATAAAATATAAATTAAATTTTTGAATAAATTTCTTGATGAATTAGAGGCTTGAAAATAGGGTACTTGTTCAAGAAACTCTTAAAAGATGAATATTTAGCATGGATATAATAAATTTAATTATTAATTATTAAATTCTATTCCTTTTTGCCAAAGATTGGATTGAGTAGAACATATTAGTCTTTCACAAAGTAACAAATTAATATTTGAATTTCTATTGGAAGCAGTGCTTATATTTAATGTTCAACAATGATTCGAACAATATTATGTTTAATAGAGGATATACTTTTGAAAAACAAAAATAAAATTCTATCCCTTTTTTGTCTTTACCTTTTTATTTTTTTCATTTTATTTTGCAATGAAAACAAGTACTAAAAGCTACACAAACATTACTATCAGTGGCTGGCTTAAATGGTTCGACACTAATTCTCTTAAAATTAGGACACTAATTCTCTTAAAATTAGGAGTTTGAGTCTCTGAACGAAGAAAACTAGCATGAGAAGAACTTTATACCATTATTGTTTATCCTAACTTGAACTAGATTAATTGATAGTATTGAAATAACTTGTTTTACAATGAGATGGTGAGGAGTTTTTGGAAGTTAGCACTTTATAGAAGAAAATGAACCAAATAACAAGTAAATATCATTAATAGGTATAATATTCATTTGTGTCAAATTCATAAATTATCAATATATTGGTGTGTTTATTAAAATTGGTTGACTTGTAATATAAATATTTTTATCACTTGATTATAAAATAAGTAAAAATTAAAAAAACATAAGATTTTTTTTTCTCTAAATAGATCAGTTCAAAAATTGGTTTTTGATCAATTCGACTGATTCTAGACCAATTTAGTCACTCATCAATTTAAGAGTTATTTCGGAACGAACTTCTAGCTAGTTCCTTGTCTAATCCGTCAAACCAGCCAGTTCGATCTGATTATAAGAACTATAGTTTTATTTAAGTGCAGGGATTACAAGTTATTTTAAAAGCTATTTTTTTCCGTTAAAATAATTTTCAAAAAAATTTCTTATTATAAAAATATTTTCTTTTTCTAAACATGCCAATTGTTTTCTATAAAAAAAAATTGTTTTGCACCCAAAAAAAAAACACAGAATCAACCCCAAACAAATAAATCTATTAAAACGCAAGGCTCCTTTAGTGATTACATTTAATTTAACCCAAGGACATTACTTCAATTTTGTGGGTCTATTTTTGTCTTATAACTTCAACTAATAAAGAAAAAATTTAAAATAACAATATTTATATAAAATAAAATTAAACACCCATTTCATTTAAAATAATTGATTAAATTGAGTTAGTCCCTTCTATACGATTGGTGTGATAGATTTTGAATGCCCCATTGTTACATATTCATGCTTTTTACTAGGAAATTTCATCTATCTTTAATTTAAATTTGATACTTGAAATCACAGGATTTTTTTTAGTTGAGATTTTTAGGTGTTTTTTTTAATATAACTACTTCAATTTAATTGGTTTAAATTATTTTTTCTGAACTTCAACTAGATTTTTTTTTGGGGGGAGAGGGGACTCAGAAAAACATTATACATGCATGTAAGATTAAATTAAACTTCGACTTTCATAAATAAGAATTGATTAAATTGATTTAAATTGTGCTTTGTTTCCATTTAATTTCGAGTGTGTGATGGAGTTTTAATGCCCCATTGGTATATTTTTGTGTTTTTTTTCAAACGCAATTATATTTCTTTGATAATTGAAATAACTATATTCTAATTTTTCCTATTTTTATTGTCTCATATATCCAATTTCTAATGGAACAACCCTCACATTGACAAATCCATGTTTCTTAGACTATTTCAATTATCTTAAATTTGACAATGGAAATTACAATTCGCAACATTGTTCTAAAAGTCGTAAGAATTAAGAGTTCTTAAAGATCTAGTATATAATTCGCAAAAGGAGTTCAATATTAAAACCCATAATTAATGTATCAAGTCTCAAAAATAAAATCAATTTCATTAAAATTTCAACCTAGTAATATTTGCCAATAGTCAAAATTGGAAAAAATCCTAAAGGAAACCAAAAACAAAATATAAAACGAGAAAAAGAAACAACAAAGATTGTAGTAAAATAGTTGTGCTAAGCACATGCAGGAGCATTTAAATATGGGAAACGTGCAAAGACTATAGAATCAGCAACCACTTTGATGGGAGAAGAAGGATCCATATTCACTGCTTCCATTATAGGAATATCCAAAGATTCGGTCAACTTCAAAGGATTTCCATTCAGTAATACAATGTCACTTTGGATGTTTCCATCTTTGGGGGTCAAATGGTACTCTTCCCTCTTTTCTAAGTCTGAAACTTGGTCTGGGTACACATTCATGTCCATATTAACAAACACATTGGAGGAAGTTGAATTTGACATATTTATCAGCACCACTGTTACACCACGCTGAAATTCAACATCAACAATATGAGTTTTTGTTTCTTATTATCAAATATGAATGATGAAGAAGAATGAGAAGAAATATTGAAGTTTGAGGAATGAATTAATGGATCTTACTGCTTTCTTAGAACAATGAGCATAAGCACGCAAATATGGAGAGCCTTCATGGGAGACAGACAACACCTTGCTTCCCATGAGTCGATGCCATAAAAGGGCTCTGTTTAATATATTAAAACCAAAGAGATAAATCACAAACACAAAACATTTGGATGATAAAATGGTTAACAGTTAGAGTTTAAATCATAAGTCATACCCATAATAATCAGGGTTAGGGATGAATGAAGTGGTGTTCAGCAAAGCATAGTTTCCTCCAATAAGAGCTTGTCTACAATAAACCCCATGGTTGAAGGTTGATGTCATGCCTAGTTGGTCCAAGTACCTAAGATTTATTCAAAGGCACACATTGAAAAACAAATAATTATGATGCCTTTTCAAAATAAATCAATGAAGCTAAAAGGAATGAGCTAAAATTGAGTGAGGTTAATTAGAATGTAACCAAAAGCCATTAGCAAAGGTATGTGACACATCTTTGCTTCCACTGTTGTAGGCTCCTCCTGATTCTCCAACCCATGCTTGAGCCCATGTTGCAAATTTATTGACTGCTGTAGATACATCTTTGAAAGTTTGAGCAATCTGACTCAAATAAAATGGATCTTGAACCTTGTTGATCAGAGTCTTATCAACACCTATAATTATGGATTATGAGAGAGCTCATTATTTAGGAAATTGATACCTCTATAAAGTTTTGAATATTATAGATGGTGAAATCCATTTTTATATATGATTTGAAGGTTCCTTCCACAATTTGATTGTACTACATGATTTTTTTTTTTAAAGGAATATCTTAGGCATATTATGTTTACTTACCAGCACCAAGGTTATAGATGTGGTGGGTGACTCCATCAACAACACCAGGGGCTGTGTGCTGTAAAAAGCTATCAAACCATTTCTTGCCAAAGAAACCAGCAGGGCCTAGCACCTTTGGTCTAGCAGTGGTATTTGGATAAATACGATTCACTAGTTTTCTAAGCTTAGTGATGTCCTTTGCATATTGCACACTTTCTATTCTTGCTGCAACCCCTTCCGCACATAGCTCGTTTCCTAATAAGATTAAATCTCATATCACATTAGAGCGTCTAGATCTCATGTGAACTTATTCGGTTAAAAAATTAAACTTGAACCGATTCTGACTAAAGTGAACTAAATCCACTCATGAGCTATGGATATGAAAACTTTGTAATATTAAAATATGTTACCTAATTCGTAAGAGTCAATTTTGTATCCCTTGAGAACAGAGTAGGCCATGAGGTTAGCAGCGTTCCAATGATTCCAATCACCTTCCCAAAGAACATTGTCTTCCTTTGACTTTCTCTTGCCGTAAAGGGCATTCAAGCCAAATGTGAATTTAACTCTACAACAACATTAAGAAAATAAATTAATAAGATTAATTGAGAAAAAGAATGTGAAGAAGAGGAATGGTAAGATTAATATATACCCAGTTTTGTTGAAAAAATCATTGATTTGATCCCATCTGTTCTTTGTGAGGCAACCTGAGCTAAATCTAAACATACTATCCTCTGTCTTTTTGAAACGGGGGCATCTCTTTTTAGGTCCAAATTGATACACTACTTGATCTTGTAAAGACCCGCCCAATCTGATTCTCAGAGGATTAAATGCTGCCCAAAAATTTAAAAGAAAAAATAAAACCTTTGAATGATACGTATAAAGAAATAACAAAACAATTATTATTTACTTTTTTGAAATTTTTTGTTTAATTATTATAGTATAGGTTATTGGTATTTGTAATTTAAAATTTTGATTAACAAAATACTTAGTTCAAGTATATTTTTAGAGAATAATGTGGATTGGAAATAATAGATGTATATATAGGAGTTTAAACTTTAATATTGCCTTCCTATTATCCCAAGTGATCATACAAGCACCAAACATGAAAATTTTTAGGGTATATTAGAAAGATGAGGTCTTACCCTTCACAGCGTTTGATAAAATCTTGTTATTCAAATCCTGTAAACATTAACAAAACATAAGAAAGGCATCTTTTCAAAGAAAGCAATTTTGAAGGCCACCAATCCAAAGTAGCACAAATGAAGTTGTCATCTGTGTTAGCTATTGATGTTACTACTTTCACATTAAGCTTCACATCTTCTGAATGAGAGAATAAAAACAATGAAAGCAAAATACACAGAAAAACTACTTTGGCATTCATGATGTAGAGATAATAGAGAGATAAGAAGCACAAGGAAAACCAAGCAAACTTTCTTATATTTATAGAATTCATTATGTGATGCTGGTCCTTCTTTACTTCCTAGTTAGATTAGGATTAGGTTTAGGATATTTTGTTCTTCTTAATTATATGAAGCAATTTGAATGAAAGTAGGATAGATAGGATACGATTTTGTAAATCTTTACATTTAGATATAATTAACCGTTCATATCAAAATTAATAATAATAATTAACCGTTAACAGCAAATAATAAAATAAACCACAAAGTATAACAAGAAAAGCATCTTTTATCTGGCAGTAGTTTCTAGTTAGTCTTACTTATCCAATGAATCAATCACATAATACCTTATCGCTTTTAAACCAAAAGATTCCAAAGTATGTCACATTATCATTTATTTTACAGGCTTATGATTTTTTTTTTCATGCTTCAGATTTTGTATTATTTGTATTAGGCAAAAGTATACTTTTATTATATGAATATTTGCTCTACTTTTGTGTTTTTGGTTCTATATAACATGATTTGTAATTAGATAGATAATATAAGTTAAATTTTTGAATAAATTTCTTGATGAATTAGAGGCTTGAAAATAGGGTACTTTTTCAACAAACTCTTAAAAGATGAACTTTTAGGATGGATATAATAAAGTTTATCAACCGAATAACCATATTATGATATAATAAAAAAAAATTTAATTATTAATTATTAAATTCTATTCCTTTTTAACAAAGATTGATCTAGTAGAATATATTAGTCTTTCACAAAGTGCCAAATTAACATTTAAATCTCTATTGAGAGAAGTGTTCATATTTGATATCCAATAATAACTCAAATAATGTTATCTTCAGTAGATGATTTATCTTTAGAAAACAAAAATAAATCCTATTCCTTTTTTGTCTTTACCCTTTTTTTTTTGACATGTTTGTCTTTACTTGTCCACTAAAAATGGGCCGTAGACTAACGTATTTCTGTATATTTGGGCCTCAGAATTTGTTTTTAATTCAGAGTTAAAGTTCAATCACAGGACAAGTCCATTTTCTTTTTCAAGGAAGTCCATTATTATTTACTGGGGGTACCACATCTTCTTGACAAAAAAAAAAAAAGCAGAAACACACATCAGATGGGATTAAAATTTAAAAGTGTGTTCATCATTTCATGTATATGTACTATTTTGTCGAATTTTGTTTTAAGAGTTATTCCTTATTTTTTAGGTTGAAGATTCCTAAGTTTTAGAAAAGTGTTAATTGTATTGTTTTTATTTTTTTCATTTTATTTTGCAATGAAAACAAGCACCAAAAGGTACATAAACATTACTAATATCGGTTAGCTTAAGTGGTTTGATACTAATTTTTTTTAAATTATGAGTTTAATTTTTTGAATAAAGAAAATTAGTATGAGAAGAACTTTACACATTTATTGTTTATCATAACTTGAATTAGATTAGTCCAAATCTAGTGAATTTATGAATATTTGTATTTCTAACCCCAAAAAAAAAACTTGTAGTAACATTTTCTCTTAACTAACAAGATTAATAATAGACAAGATAGCATACATATAGATGTTAATGATTAATTATATATAGAAGGAATATATATATATAGAGAGAGAGAGAGAGATAGAGAAGGAATATATATATATATATATATATATATATATATATATATATATATATATGAGGAATATCTTTTTTATTTATATGCATACAAAAATCAATTATATTACTATATTAGATGTTTCGTAGTATTGACCATCATTATTATCGAAATAGTACTCATCGAGTCAAATGAAGTAATTATCACAAACAAAAACTTTATGTATAACAATTTTTTAAGGCAACAAAAAATATCTACATTATGAAATTCTTTAAAACTTTTTTTTATCACTTTTATTATATCAAAAAAAATTGGTTAGACACTTTTCTACTAAGAGCAAAAATAGATTCTGACTCATACTATCAAATGTAGAACATAATAAGCAAATTTATGCTATTGGAAGGTTTTTGTGGCTTTTTGTATGGCATCTTATGTTACTTTGAAGTATTTATATATATAGTTACATTAAGATAGCACAAAAATATATTTAAAGACACTGCAATAAGTTTGGAGAAGAAACTAAAGGAAATTAATTTAATTCACAACGACTAATTTTATTTTATAGAAGAAACTAAAGGAAACATCACAACGACTAATTTCATATTAAGACTTTTTATGATTTTCATATATATAATATATACTAATTATTGCCCTTTTCCTAAGTTTGAAGGCCATTGATTTCATTGGAGTCGTTCACAAATTTTCTCCTTGAAATGTAAGCTCTTTCGCCACCTAAAGCTCTCATTGCACCATCGCCACCATCACCACCACCACTTCTGCCACCCCTTTTACCTTGACCATCGCTACTACCATTTTCCTCTTTTGTCATTCATTTTTCAAGTTTTCATAAAAATGATAGTATTGAAATAATTTGTTCTAGAATGAGATGGTGAGGAGTTTTTGGAAGATAGCAATTTATAGAAGAAAAATGAACCAAATAATAAGTAAATATCATTAATAAATATAATATTCATTTATATCAAATTCATAAATTGTCAATATATTGACATTTCCATTAAAATTAGTTGACTTATAATATTAATATTTTCATCACCTGATTATAAAATAAGCAAAGTTAAAAAAATAAAAATATATTTTTTTCCAAATAGATGTGTTCAATTGGTTTTTATCGACTCAACCGGTTTTGGACCAATTCAGTGGGTGTTTAAAAACTCGTTAGCTAAACCTAAGTTTGAACAGAATTGGTTTTGTATTAACGTGATTTATGTTTAGAAACTATTATCAAAAATTGATTTTAGAAAATAAATTTTGTTTGAATATTAATTAGTAGAAACACTTTTGAATGTGTAATTACAAAAAATGGTATAAATATTATATTATTTTATTTCATTTATTCTTATCTGATTTTTCATATCAAGCTAAATACTCTTATTTCGTATATATGAAAAAAATATTTTAATTTATTTTATCAAATAAATTATTGTTTTGTACAATATAAAATTATAATTTTGTTCTTAATATTCTAATATATATATATATATAATTGAATTTATATTAACAGCTGTAATTTTTTGTACAACATAAGATGATTTTTTATTCTTCAGCTTCAGTGATACGCTATCTCTCCACTCTTTGCTCACGAGCCACACCCATTGCCAGTTGTATTGTCATCTTAGGCACCTCAGCGCTGGGGCTGTGAAGACCACCTGACCTGATACACCTCTTTTGAAACTACTCACATGTTCGAGTGGTGCACCTTCCATGTCGAACTGGCGTCCGATTTGATTATGAGAACTATGGTTTTATTTAAGTGCAGGGATTACAAGTTATTTTATACACTATTTTTTCCTTTAAAAAAGATTTTATTATTATAAAAATATTTTCTTTTAAACATGTCAATTTTTTTCTATAAAATAATATTGTTTTTGCACCGAAAAAAAAAACACAGAATTAATCCCAAACAAATAAATCTATTAAAATGCAAGGCTCGTTTAGTGATTGATTTAATTCAATCCAAGCAAACTACTTCAATCTAGTGGGTCTATTTTTTTCTTATAACTTCAACTAATAAAGAAAAAATTTAAAATAACATTATTTATATAAAATAAAATTAAACACCCATTTCATTTAAAATAATTGATTAAATTGAGTTAGTTGCTTCTATACTAACTAATTTCGATTGGTGTGATAGATTTTGAATGCCCCATTGTTACATATTCATGCTTTTTTCTAGGAAATTTCATCTATCTTTAATTTAAATTTGATACTTGAAATCACAGGATTTTTTTTATTTAAGATTTTTAGTTGATTTTATTTTTTTAATATAACTACTTCAATTTAATTGGTTTTAAATTTTTTTTCTTAACTTCAACTAGAGTTTTTTTGGGGGGGGGGGGGGGGACTCAGAAAAACATTATACATGCAAGTAAGATTAAATTAAACTTCGACTTTCATAAATAAGAATTGATTAAATTGATTTAAATTGTGCTTCGTTACTATTTAATTTCGATTGTGTGATAGTGTTTTAATGCCCCATTGGTATATTTTTGTGCTTTTTTTTCAAACGCAATTATATTTCGTCGATAATTGAAATTACAAGGTTTTTTTAAATTTTTTTAATACAATATGCAATTTTCATAACAAGTAATCATGTCCATGTGATACTTAACAATTCTATCTAACTATATTCCAATTTTTCCTATTTTTAATGTCTCATATATCCAATCTCTAATGGAACAATCCTCACATTGACAAATCCATGTTTCCTAGACTATTTCAATTATCTTAAATTTGACAATGGAAATTACAATTCACAACATTGCTCTAAAAGCCGTGAGACTCAAGAGTTTTCAAAGATTTCGTAAATACTTCACAAAAGGAGCTCAATGTTAAAACCCAAAGAATTAATAATACCATTATCAAGTCTCAAAAATTCAATTTCATTAAAATTTTGACCTAGTAATATTTGCCAATAGTCAAAATTGGAAAAAATCCTAAGGGAAACCAAAAACAAAATATAAAACGAGAAAAAAAAAAACAATAAAGATCATAGTAAAATAGTTGTGCTAAGCACATGCAGGAGCATTTAAATACGGGAAACGTGCAAAGACTATAGAATCAGCAGCCACTCTGATGGGAGAAGAAGGATCCATATTCACTGCTTCCATTATAGGAATATCCAAAGATTCACTCAACTTCAAAGGATTTCCATTCAGTAATACAATGTCACTTTGGATGTTCCCATCTTTGGGAGTCAAATGGTACTCTTCCCTTTTCTCTACATCTGAAACTTGGTCTGGGTACAAATTCATGTCCATATTAACAAACACATTGGAGGAAGTTGAATTTGACATATTTATCAGCACCACTGTCACACCACGCTGAAATTCAACGTCAAAAGTATGAGTTTTTGTTTCTTATTATCAAATATGAGTGATAAATAAGAATGAGAAGAAATATTGAAGTTTGAGGAATGAATGAATGGATCTTACTGCTTTCTTAGAACAATGAGCATAAACACGCAAATATGGAGAGCCTTCATGGGACACAGACAACACCTTGCTTCCCATGAGCCGATGCCATAAAAGGGCTCTATTTAAAATATTAAAACCAAAGAGATAAATCACAAACACAAAACATTTGGATGACAAAATCAAATTCAAACTGATTGAAAAGGATCTTTTTGATTCTCGAAGAATGAGGGGCAAAAGTTAAACAGTTAAGAGTTTGAATCATAAGTCATACCCATAATAATCAGGGTTAGGGATGAATGAAGTGGTGTTCAGCAAAGCATAGTTTCCTCCAATAAGAGCTTGTCTACAATAAACCCCGTGGTTGAAGGTTGATGTCATGCCTAGTTGGTCCAAGTACCTAAGATTTATTCAAACGCACACATTGAAAAACAAATAATTATGATGCCTTTTCAAAATAAATCAATGAAGCTAAAAGGAATGAGCTAAAATTGAGTGAGGTTAATTAGAATGTAACCAAAAGCCATTAGCAAAGGTATGTGACACATCTTTGCCTCCACTGTTGTAGGCTCCTCCTGATTCTCCAACCCATGCTTGAGCCCATGGTGCAAATTTATTGACTGCTGTAGATACATCTTTGAAAGTTTGAGCAATCTGACTCAAATAAAATGGATCTTGAACCTTGTTGATCAGAGTCTTATCAACGCCTATAATTATGGATTATGAGAGAGCTCATTATTTAGGAAATTGATACCTCTATAAAGTTTTAAATATTATAGATGGTGAAGTCCATTTATATATATGATTTGAAGGTTCCTTCCACAATTTGATTGTACTACATGATTATTTTTTTTTTAAAGGAATATCTTAGGCATATTATGTTTACTTACCAGCACCAAGGTTATAGATGTGGTGGGTGACTCCATCAACAACACCGATGGCTGTGTGTTGTAAAAAGCTATCAAACCATGTCTTGCCAAAGAAACCAGCAGGGCCTAGCACCTTTGGTCTAGCAGTGGTATTTGGATAAATACGATTCACTAGTTTTCTAAGCTTGGTGATGTCTTTTGCATATTGCACACTATCTATTCTTGCTGCAACCCCTTCCGCACATAGCTCGTTTCCTAATAAGATTAAATCTCATATCCAATTAGAGCGTCTAGATCTCATGTGAATTTATTCGGTTAAAAAATTAAATTTGAATCGATTCTAACTAAAGTGAACCAAATCCACTCATGATCTATGGATATGAAAACTTTGTAATATTAACGTATGTTACCTAATTCGTAAGAGTCAATTTTGTATCCCTTGAAAACAGAGTAGGCCATGAGGCTAGCAGCGTTCCAATGATTCCAATCACCTTCCCAGAGAATATTGTCTTCCTTTGACTTTCTCTTGCCATAAAGAGCATTCAAGCCAAATGTGAATTTAACTCTACAACAACATTAAGAGAATAAATTAATAAGATTAATTGAGAAAAAGAATGTGAAGAAGAGGAATGGTATGATTAATATATACCCAGTTTTGTTGAAAAAATCATTGATTTGGTCCCATCTGTTCTTTGTGAGGCAACCTGAGCTAAATCTAAACATACCATCCTCTGTCTTTTTGAAATGGGGGCATCTCTTTTTAGGTCCAAATTGATACATTACTTGATCTTGTAAAGACCCTCCCAATCTGATTCTCAGAGGATTAAATGCTGCCCAAAAATTTAAAAGAAAAAATAAAACCTTTGAATGATACGTATAAAGAAAAAACAAAACAATTATTGTTTACTTTTTTGAAATTTTTTGTTTAATTATTATAGTATAGTTTATTGGTATTTGTAATTTAAAATTTTGATTAACAAAATACTTAGTTCAAGTATATTTTTAGAGAATAATGTGGATTGGAAATAATAGATGTATATATAGGAGTTTAAACTTTAATATTGCCTTCCTATTATCCCAAGTGATCATACAAGCACCAAACATGAAAATTTTTAGGGTATATTAGAAAGATGAGGTCTTACCCTTCACAGCGTTTGATAAAATCTTGTTATTCAAATCCTGTAAACATTAACAAAACATAAGAAAGGCATCTTTTCAAAGAAAGCAATAATAATAACCAAAAAGAGTTAGTTGAACAAGTCTAAAATTATCTTTAAAATTGAAGAATTTGAGTTTAAATTTCAAAGATAACAAAATTAATCCAAAACTCACAATTGATGATAGTAATACTAATAAGTGAAACGCAAATAGTAAAATTATATTTGTATATATACCAAATTGAGAATGCCTGCTTGTCCCCATGGACATTGACCATAATCACATTTATTTGAAGGCCACCAATCCAAAGTAGCACAAATGAAGTTGTCATCTGTGTTAGCTATTGATGTTACTACTTTCACATTAAGCTTCACATCTTCTGAATGAGAGAATAAAAACAATGAAAGCAAAATACACAAAAAAACTACTTTGGCATTCATGATGTAGAGATAATAGAGAGATAAGAAGCACAAGGAAAACCAAGCAAACTTTCTTATATTTATAGAATTCATTATGTGATGCTGGTCCTTCTTTACTTCCTAGTTAGATTAGGATTAGGTTTAGGATATTTTGTTCTTCTTAATTATATGAAGCAATTTGAATGAAAGTAGGATAGATAGGATACGATTTTGTAAATCTTTACATTTAGATATAATTAACCGTTCATATCAAAATTAATAATAATAATTAACCGTTAACAGCAAATAATAAAATAAACCACAAAGTATAACAAGAAAAGCATCTTTTATCTGGCAGTAGTTTCTAGTTAGTCTTACTTATCCAATGAATCAATCACATAATACCTTATCGCTTTTAAACCAAAAGATTCCAAAGTATGTCACATTATCATTTATTTTACAGGCTTATGATTTTTTTTTTTCATGCTTCAGATTTTGTATTATTTGTATTAGGCAAAAGTATACTTTTATTATATGAATATTTGCTCTACTTTTGTGTTTTTGGTTCTATATAACGTGATTGTAATTAGATAGATAATATAAGTTAAATTTTTGAATAAATTTCTTGATGAATTAGAGGCTTGAAAATAGGGTACTTTTTCAACAAACTCTTAAAAGATGAACTTTTAGGATGGATATAATAAAGTTTATCAACCGAATAACCATATTATGATATAATAAAAAAATTTAATTATTAATTATTAAATTCTATTCCTTTTTAACAAAGATTGATCTAGTAGAATATATTAGTCTTTTACAAAGTGCCAAATTAACATTTGAATCTCTATTGAGAGAAGTGTTCATATTTAATATCCAATAATAACTCAAACAATGTTATCTTCAGTAGATGATATATCTTTGGAAAACAAAAATAAAATCCTATTCTTTTTTTGTCTTTACCCTTTTTTTTACATGTTTGTCTTTACTTGTCCACTAAAAATGGGCCGTAGACTAACGTATCTCTGTATATTTGGGCCTCAGAATTTGTTTTTAATTCAGAGTTAAAGTTCAATCACAGGACAAGTCCATTATTATTTACAGGGGGTACCACATCTTCTTGACAAAAAACAAAGCAGAAACACACATCAGATGGGATTAAAATTTAAAAGTGTGTTCATCATTTCATTTATATATACTATTTTGTCGAATTTTGTTTTAAGAGTTATTCCTTATTTTTTAGGTTCAAGATTCCTAAGTTTTAGAAAAGTGTTAATTGTATTGTTTTTATTTTTTTCATTTTATTTTGCAATGAAAACAAGCACTAAAAGGTACATAAACATTACTAATATCGGTTAGCTTAAGTGGTTTGACACTAATTTTTTAAAATTATGAGTTTAAATTTTTGAATAAAAAAAATTAACAACTTTACATATTTATTGTTTATCATAACTTGAATTAGATTAATCCAAATCTAGTGAATTTATGAATATTTGTATTTCTAACCCAAAAAAAAAACTTGTAGTAACATTTTCTCTTAACTAACAAGATTAATAATAGACAAGATAGCATAGATATAGATGTTAATGATTAATTATATATAGAAGGAATATATATATATATAGAGAGAGAGAGAGATAGAGAAGGAATATATATATATATATATATATATATATATATATGAGGAATATCTTTTTTATTTATATGCATACAAAAATCAATTATATTACTATATTAGATGTTTCGTAGTATTGACCATCATTATTATCGAAATAGTACTCATCGAGTCAAATGAAGTAATTATCACAAACAAAAACTTTATGTATAACAATTTTTTAAGGCAACAAAAAATATCTACATTATGAAATTCTTTAAAACTTTTTTTTATCACTTTTATTATATCAAAAAAAAATTGGTTAGACACTTTTCTACTAAGAGCAAAAATAGATTCTGACTCATACTATCAAATGTAGAACATAATAAGCAAATTTATGCTATTGGAAGGTTTTTGTGGCTTTTTGTATGGCATCTTATGTTACTTTGAAGTATTTATATATATAGTTACATTAAGATAGCACAAAAATATATTTAAAGACACTGCAATAAGTTTGGAGAAGAAACTAAAGGAAATTAATTTAATTCACAACGACTAATTTTATTTTATAGAAGAAACTAAAGGAAACATCACAACGACTAATTTCATATTAAGACTTTTTATGATTTTCATATATATAATATATACTAATTATTGCCCTTTTCCTAAGTTTGAAGGCCATTGATTTCATTGGAGTCGTTCACAAATTTTCTCCTTGAAATGTAAGCTCTTTCGCCACCTAAAGCTCTCATTGCACCATCGCCACCATCACCACCACCACTTCTGCCACCCCTTTTACCTTGACCATCGCTACTACCATTTTCCTCTTTTGTCATTCATTTTTCAAGTTTTCATAAAAATGATAGTATTGAAATAATTTGTTCTAGAATGAGATGGTGAGGAGTTTTTGGAAGATAGCAATTTATAGAAGAAAAATGAACCAAATAATAAGTAAATATCATTAATAAATATAATATTCATTTATATCAAATTCATAAATTGTCAATATATTGACATTTCCATTAAAATTAGTTGACTTATAATATTAATATTTTCATCACCTGATTATAAAATAAGCAAAGTTAAAAAAATAAAAATATATTTTTTTCCAAATAGATGTGTTCAATTGGTTTTTATCGACTCAACCGGTTTTGGACCAATTCAGTGGGTGTTTAAAAACTCGTTAGCTAAACCTAAGTTTGAACAGAATTGGTTTTGTATTAACGTGATTTATGTTTAGAAACTATTATCAAAAATTGATTTTAGAAAATAAATTTTGTTTGAATATTAATTAGTAGAAACACTTTTGAATGTGTAATTACAAAAAATGGTATAAATATTATATTATTTTATTTCATTTATTCTTATCTGATTTTTCATATCAAGCTAAATACTCTTATTTCGTATATATGAAAAAAATATTTTAATTTATTTTATCAAATAAATTATTGTTTTGTACAATATAAAATTATAATTTTGTTCTTAATATTCTAATATATATATATATATATAATTGAATTTATATTAACAGCTGTAATTTTTTGTACAACATAAGATGATTTTTTATTCTTCAGCTACAGTGATACGCTATCTCTCCACTCTTTGCTCACGAGCCACACCCATTGCCAGTTGTATTGTCATCTTAGGCACCTCAGCGCTGGGGCTGTGAAGACCACCTGACCTGATACACCTCTTTTGAAACTACTCACATGTTCGAGTGGTGCACCTTCCATGTCGAACTGGCGTCCGATTTGATTATGAGAACTATGGTTTTATTTAAGTGCAGGGATTACAAGTTATTTTATACACTATTTTTTCCTTTAAAAAAGATTTTATTATTATAAAAATATTTTCTTTTAAACATGTCAATTTTTTTCTATAAAATAATATTGTTTTTGCACCGAAAAAAAAAACACAGAATTAATCCCAAACAAATAAATCTATTAAAATGCAAGGCTCGTTTAGTGATTGATTTAATTCAATCCAAGCAAACTACTTCAATCTAGTGGGTCTATTTTTTTCTTATAACTTCAACTAATAAAGAAAAAATTTAAAATAACATTATTTATATAAAATAAAATTAAACACCCATTTCATTTAAAATAATTGATTAAATTGAGTTAGTTGCTTCTATACTAACTAATTTCGATTGGTGTGATAGATTTTGAATGCCCCATTGTTACATATTCATGCTTTTTTCTAGGAAATTTCATCTATCTTTAATTTAAATTTGATACTTGAAATCACAGGATTTTTTTTATTTAAGATTTTTAGTTGATTTTATTTTTTTAATATAACTACTTCAATTTAATTGGTTTTAAATTTTTTTTCTTAACTTCAACTAGAGTTTTTTTGGGGGGGGGGGGGGGGACTCAGAAAAACATTATACATGCAAGTAAGATTAAATTAAACTTCGACTTTCATAAATAAGAATTGATTAAATTGATTTAAATTGTGCTTCGTTACTATTTAATTTCGATTGTGTGATAGTGTTTTAATGCCCCATTGGTATATTTTTGTGCTTTTTTTTCAAACGCAATTATATTTCGTCGATAATTGAAATTACAAGGTTTTTTTAAATTTTTTTAATACAATATGCAATTTTCATAACAAGTAATCATGTCCATGTGATACTTAACAATTCTATCTAACTATATTCCAATTTTTCCTATTTTTAATGTCTCATATATCCAATCTCTAATGGAACAATCCTCACATTGACAAATCCACGTTTCCTAGACTATTTCAATTATCTTAAATTTGACAATGGAAATTACAATTCACAACATTGCTCTAAAAGCCGTGAGACTTAAAGAGTTTTCAAAGATTTCGTAAATACTTCACAAAAGGAGCTCAATCTTAAAACCCAAAGAATTAATAATACCATTATCAAGTCTCAAAAATTCAATTTCATTAAAATTTCGACCTAGTAATATTTGCCAATTGGAAAAATTGGAAAAAATCCTAAGGGAAGCCAAAAACAAAATATAAAACGAGAAAAAGAAACAATAAAGATCATAGTAAAATAGTTGTGCTAAGCACATGCAGGAGCATTTAAATACGGGAAACGTGCAAAGACTATAGAATCAGCAGCCATTCTGATGGGAGAAGAAGAATCCATATTCACTGCTTCCATTATAGGAATATCCAAAGATTCGGTCAACTTCAAAGGATTTCCATTCAGTAATACAATGTCACTTTGGATGTTCCCATCTTTGGGAGTCAAATGGTACTCTTCCCTTTTCTCTACATCTGAAACTTGGTCTGGGTACAAATTCATGTCCATATTAACAAACACATTAGAGGAAGTTGAATTTGACATATTTATCAGCACCACTGTCACACCGCGCTGAAATTCAACATCAAAAGTATGAGTTTTCGTTTCTTATTATCAAAAAGAATGAGAAGAAATATTGAAGTTTGAGGAATGAATGAATGGATCTTACTGCTTTCTTAGAACAATGAGCATAAGCACGCAAATATGGAGAGCCTTCATGGGAGACAGACAACACCTTGCTTCCCATGAGCCGATGCCATAAAAGGGCTCTATTTAAAATATTAAAACCAAAGAGATAAATTACAAACACAAAACATTTGGATGATAAAATCAAATTCAAACTGATTGAAAATGATCTTTTTGATTCTCGAAGAATGAGGGGCAAAAGTTAAACAGTTAAGAGTTTGAATCATAAGTCATACCCATAATAATCAGGGTTAGGGATGAATGAAGTGGTGTTGAGCAAAGCATAGTTTCCTCCAATAAGAGCTTGTCTGCAGTAAACCCCATGGTTGAAGGTTGATGTCATGCCTAGTTGGTCCAAGTACCTAAGGTTTATTCAAAGGCATACAATGAGAGCATATAATTATGACAACTTTTCAAAATAAAATCAATGAAGCAAAAATGAAGGAGTTAAAATTGAGTGAGGTTAATTAGAATGTAACCAAAAGCCATTAGCAAAGGTATGTGACACATCTTTGCCTCCACTGTTATAGGCTCCTCCTGATTCTCCAACCCAAGCTTGAGCCCATGGTGTAAATTTATTGACTGCTGTAGATACATCTTTGAAAGTTTGAGCAATCTGGCTTAGAAAAAATGGATCTTGAACCTTGTTGATTAGAGTATTGTCAACACCTATAATTATGGATCATGAGATAGCTCATTATTTAGGAATTTGATGCCTCTATAAAGTTTCTAATATCATAGATGGTAAGGTCCATTTATATATTTGATTTGAAGGTTCCTTTTGCATTTTTATTTTACTACATAATTATTATTAAAAAAACAATTCTTAGGCATATTATGTTTACTTACCAGCACCAAGGTTATAGATGTGGTGGGTGACTCCATCAACAACACCGGGGGCTGTGTGCTGTAAAAAGCTATCAAACCATGCCTTGCCAAAGAAACCAGCAGGGCCTAGCACCTTTGGTCTAGCAGTGGTATTTGGATAAATACGATTCACTAGTTTTCTAAGCTTGGTGATGTCTTTTGCATATTGCACACTGTCTATTCTTGCTGCAACCCCTTCCGCACATAGCTCGTTTCCTAATAAGATTAAGTCTCATATCCAATTAGAGCGTCCAGATCTCATGTGAACTTATTCGGTTAAAAAATTAAATTTGAATCGATTCTAACTAAAGTGAACCAAATCCACTCATGATCTATGGATATGAAAACTTTGTAATATTAACGTGTGTTACCTAATTCGTAAGAGTCAATTTTGTATCCCTTGAAAACAGAGTAGGCCATGAGGCTAGCAGCGTTCCAATGATTCCAATCACCTTCCCAGAGAATATTGTCTTCCTTTGACTTTCTCTTGCCATAAAGAGCATTCAAGCCAAATGTGAATTTAACTCTACAACAACATTAAGAGAATAAATTAATAAGATTAATTGAGAAAAAGAATGTGAAGAAGAGGAATGGTATGATTAATATATACCTAGTTTTGTTGAAAAAATCATTGATTTGGTCCCATCTGTTCTTTGTGAGGCAACCTGAGCTAAATCTAAACATACCATCCTCTATCTTTTTGAAATGGGGGCATCTCTTTTTAGGTCCAAATTGATACACTACTTGATCTTGTAAAGACCCTCCCAATCTGATTCTCAAAGGATTAAATGCTGTCCAAAAATTAAAAAGAAAAAAATAAAACTTTTGAATGGTACGTATAAAGAAATAACGAAATAATTGTTGTTTACTTTTTGAAATTTTTTTGTTTAATTATTATAATATAGTTTATTGGTATTTGTAATTTTAAAATTTTGATTAACAAAATACTTAGTTCAAGTATATTTTTAGAGAATAATGTGGATTAGAATTAATAGATGTATATATAGGAGTCTAAACTCTCATATTGCCCTCCATATGAGAAAGATGAGGTCTTACCCTTCACAGCGTTTGATAAGATCTTATTATTCAAATCCTACAAACATTAACAAAACATAAGAAAAGCATTTTTTTTATCTTTAAGCAATAATAATAACCAAAAAGAGTTAGTTCAACAAGTCTAAAATTATCTCTAAAATTGAAGTATTTGATTTCAAATTTCAAAGAAAGCAAAATTAATCCAAAACTCACAATTGATGATAATAATACTAATAAGTGAAACGCAAATAGTAAAGTTATATATGTATATATACCAAATTGAGAATGCCTGCTTGTCCCCATGGACATTGACCATAATCACATTTATCAGAAGGCCACCAATCCAAAGTGGCACAGATAAAGTTATCATCTGTGTTAGCTATTGAAGTTACTACTTTCACATTAAGCTTCACATCTTCTGAATGAGAGAAAGAAAACAATGAAAGCACAATACACCAAAAAACTACTTTGGCATTCATGATGTAGAGATAATATATGTGGAGATCAGAAAGCACGAGGAAAACCGAGCAAACTTCTTTATATTTATAGAATTCATTATGTGATGCTGGTCCTTCTTTACTTTCTAGTTAGATTAGGATTAGGATATTTTGTTTTTCTTATATGAACAGTTTGAATTAAAGTAGGACAGTATTTTGCAAATCTATACATTTAAATGTAATTATCCTTGAATGACTATTAAATTAAACCACGTAAGTAAAAAAAAAAATTCCCATTTATTTGGCGGTACTTTCTGGTTGGGTGTATTTCTTATCCAATGAATCAATATATGATATTCAAATATATGATATACATACAAAGATTGGGCCATGTGAAAGATATCTTCTATATTATGTATTTTGATGATTATCTCATAGTTAAAATATTAGAATTTGTTTTTCATAGTTACCTTTGTTTAGTTAATTAAAATTCGGTAAAAGTGTAGTTTTAGTTAGTAAGAAACAGAGCAAGAATGGATCAAAGTGTGAAGAAACAATAAGTTGAATGAATGTGAATCGATGGCATTGCCAGCTATCTTCACGTCGTGTTTGAGCAACGCCTCTGCAATTCGCAACTGCGCGACTGCACTTCAATTCATTCTCTCGTGTTCTTCAGTTTTGCTATTGCCTTCTCCTCTTAGACTCTTATTCTGCCAAAGAGCGAATTCACTTCGGCGCTTCAAAGGCCTATGAGTCTCCTACTTCAATGACGACTGTTGGATAAACTGATCTAATAATTATTATTCCTCCAATGTTTCTCTTGTCTTTTTTTTTTTTAAAAAATATTTACGATTTTCAACTTATTTAATGATAGCTGTAAACATACAATAATAAACCGGAAATAATATTCAATAATTTTTTTAAACAAAAAATAAAGAAAAAAACATTAGAGTAATAATAGTCATTAGATCAATTGATCCAATAATTATCATTGGAGTAGGACGCCCCTGCATCTTTGAAGCACAAGAGTGAATCCGTTTTGCTTATGTTATGCCTTCACTTCATTGAGTTTATGCTTTCATAAATTTATAGCCCAAATTATTAATAAACAAGAATTGATGAATTACTATATCCATTTTGTTCAATTTGATTCGATTTTAAACATTCTAATTTTTTAAGACATTTACACAACTTTCAATCAATTGACAACCTAATTTGACTCGGACTTTTAGATCATTGATATCAATTGATGAAACTTAAGTTATAAAAAAAAAATGATCTCAAAAGACTAATTTATTAGGTAAGAATATTTTATAACTTAAGTATCATCTTATATCTCTTAAATTGATCAATGTGAATCAGTGATAATAAAATTGTCTTCCAATGACTTGATCTTGATATTGACATGTGTTAGTGTTGATTGGAAGTCGAACATTTTTTTCCGGGAAAATGTTCAAGACTAAACAAGAATGAATGGTTATACGCGTGGATGTTGTTGGACGGGACTAAGGATATTTTTCTCCAGTAACTCGGGAATGAGAAAGTTAGTAGAGAAAATAAAGGTAAGGGCAAAATAGGTATTGTACAATAAAATTATATTTTAGTATTTTTAAGTAATTATAGTTACATTTAAATATGTGAATAATTATAATTGTCTCAATTTGATTCTTAATAGTTCCTAAATTATTATATTCTATTTGTTTCAATTTAATTTTATTGCTTAAAAATTATAATTGTCCCTACTTACTTTGACAAATAAATAAAAAAATTAAGATAAATACAATCTTTCAGAAATCAAGTTGAGACAATTGTTTTTTCCTAACACTAAATCAGTAATTCACTCTTACATTAACATCTAATTTAAATGGCTAGAGTTTTATAAATTGCAATAAAATTAATAAATATGATAATGAATTATAAGTTTTCATAGATTAGAGAAATATTGTAATTAAAAATAAAGACAAAGGAGGAATGGAGGATAAGTATTTTTTAAAATTAAATATTTTATTAATAATTAATATTATTGTTAAGTAGATGGGATATTGATACATTATAATTATCACGATATTAGTTTTGATTTACCAAACTTTATCCGCAGTGGCTTATGGAAGGGAAATGGAGGGGAAATTAAAATAAACTGTTTGAATATTTACAGAACTATAATTAATTGAAATATACATTTCATAAGATGACGAACATGTAAGAAAGATGAAATCACACGATTAATTTCATCCCAGGTCACTTTTCCAAGTTTTGATGGAAAAATCTGAACATGATTTAACATCAGAATCAGCTTGGCAGTGAGAGAACATTTTTTATGCATAAAGTAAAACAAATTAAAATGTTTATAAGAAACTGAAAAGATGATGACAGTAAGAATACAACCTGAATACGCGTTGTGTTGTGTGTGTAAACCGCATTAACTACGATTACATCAAGACAGGCAATACAACTACAAGACAAAACTGGATCCATCGAGCTATTTAAAAAATTATTAGATTTTAATTTATTATTTTTTATTTATAAGACTCAAAAATAAAATATTTAAAAAAAATTAAGTGTCAAATCACTAAAATCAAATTATTTTAATTAGAATAAGACAAAAATAAATTGTCATAAAAAGAAATTGGTCGACGCTGTGAGGAGCTTAACCTTTTTGGAGGTCGAGCATCCTCATGTTAGTTTGCCTTTTTAAGATGTGTAATATTTTTTTTATTCTACCTATTATTTCAACCTTAAAAATCTTCAATTATGGTAATGCAGATCAAATAGGTGCTTCTAATAATAGTTCAGATCATTGTTTTTTCATTCTATCTATTATTTTAATATTTAAAATTTTTTTATTCTATTTATTATTTTAATATTAAAAACCCTTATTTTTTATTCTATTTATTATTTTAATATTAAAATCTTGATTTGAATTTTAATTCATTTTTTGTATTATTTTTTAGTAGAAATGATAGACTAAATTATATTATGACTAAAAATAAAATTATGAACTGATTTGGATGACCAAACCATGAGAAAAAACATAAAAGTGAAGAAAAAAGACTAAAGTGAACAACTAAAAACTTTATAAGAGATGATTTTGACAAAGAACAAAATATATTCTTAATCCAGGGATTTAGACAAAGTAAAAGATGAGTTTATATCAAACAACGGATAAAAGAAAATTTTTGATCAATGATTTAAGTGAATAAATAAAAATATTTTCACTTAATAAAAAAATTTGTGGCCATTGGATCTTGCTGATCCAATGGTCAGTACTAGATAAGAGCTAATTTAAAATTATTTAAAATAAGAATTAAAATATATTATGCAAAATTATTTATGATAAGAAGTAAAATGTGAATCAGGAGGATAAGAAATAAAATATATTGTCTAAAAATACAGGTTTTTAATATTAAAATGATAAATATAATAAAAAATTTTAATATTAAAATAATAGATAAATAAAATGATCTGAGATATTGTTAGAAGCGCCTATTTAATCTGCATTGTCAAAATGAGGATTTTTAAGATTGAAATAATAGGTATAATTAAAAAAAAAAAAGCATCGCACATCTCAAAAAGGCAAACGACAATAAACTGGTATTCTTATATTATGATCTTTTTTACTTTATGAGATTTTTTTTATCTTTAGTACTGATCATTTAATTAAAAAAAAGTCAAGACAAGAAACAACACTTAGGGCACCCACCCCATCTTAAGTTGTGTAAAGTTAATACTAAGTATATGTTGGATTAGATCTTATATAATTTATAGTTAAAAATTTTTAGTCAATCTTAATCTATTATAAGTTATGAGTTGATTTTATAGACTTATTTATCTTGTTTAAAAATATATTTTTAGTTATTTTAATAATAAAAGTTAGATATTAAAATAATTAAATTTTAAAAAATTACATTAAATTTCTTAAAAAATGACTAAAACTTAAAATAAAATTAAAAAAAAAAAACATAAGTGCCAACCCACTCAAATCTACATAAGTCTCAAAGACTTTGATAAGTCAAATTAAAAATCTTTTTTAAAAATAAATTATTAAATTATTAATCAATTTAATTTTATTTATAAGGTTGAAATGAATTGATACATTAAATCAAACTCACTCTCACAACTTTATCAATACTTTGTTGTAATAACAGAAATTTCAGATTCCATTCAATTAAGATGGCTTTTGCTTATCTTATTTTTGTTTGTAGTGCAATTCAGTAGCCAATCCTCACACACCCATGACTCATCACCGAAATTCTTTTAAATTCTTTAAACATGGAACCTAATCTGAAGATGTCACCCATAGTCCCAGACATCAAAACTTTTTTTTTTCTTTTTGTTAATATCACTCTATCAATTTCTTTCTTATCACATAATTATCATCCTCAAAATAGAAGGGTTATTTTAATCCGTCACCAACTCCATCAAATTATGGGGTCACTCTCAAAACACCCAAGTTCCCTTTGAACTTCTGTACCTAAATTTGTCTGTTATGTAGTGTGATGCCTCACGTCACTGTCTTGCCCTAAATCTTTTTGATCCTCCAATTGCATTAAAAAAAGCTAGGTAGCAAAATACAAAAGTCTTATTAAAGAACTGAGGGCGTCCACGTGTTGGTCTTCCAATGGTCAGCTCAAACCATGAATCATTTCTAGTCCTTTCTTTATCAAAAAGTTCCTCATATTTTACAAATCACACCGCACTTCTTTTTTCCAACACTAAAGGATTTTAAATAATTTTGGCGTGAGGAATTTTTGTCGAGTAAATTAATAATTTAATTTTCAAAAAGTTATTCTATTTAATATTATTTTTAATTTTAGTTTAATAAATAGTCCATCTAAGAGATATTTATAAACTAATGGATGTTATGTTTAATGGGAGATACTAATCCCTCACAAAATAATAAACTAAAAATTATCACTGGAAAAAATGCCTATAATTAATACTCGACAGAATTTTGAGCAAAATTAATTCTAATAAAAAATACTTGTGTGGGAAAAAAAAGTATTTAGAGACTCTAATACAAATTAATTAGCATTGTTTTGAGAAATAATTATATACATTTTATAATTTGTGTCATTGATTTCTTTGAGAGAATGTTTACATATATTTTATTTTAATAAAAAATATAATAACAAAAATATAAAAAATATATATATAAGTTTAGTCTCATTGTTAATTAACGGTAATGTGAAATCTCTTTTTTATTTTTTTTAGTTACAAATTGATCATTTTGATTAACATAAAATATAAGAGGAATTAAATTGAGAAAATTTACCTCTAAAATACTAAATTAAATGAGAATGATATTTTTAAAGCTTAAGATATTTTATCTTTAAATAAAGAAATTAAATAATATATTTAAATTAAGAATTTACTCATTTTTTTTATTTTTAGGAAAAATCGCCTATACCATTAGGCTATTAGCTTATAGCTTGAGACGTGGGCTTACTGAAAGCCCAAGAAGCAAAGTCAAGAGGAACCGCAAACGTGGCGCAATAGGAAACGGTATGACGTCAACAGTTGTTTTGCATGAGGAAAGATACGAAGGTTCATCCAGTGGGTCCCACTGGTATGTTTTTGCTACGTGCACAGGATCTAAATGGATATGATTCTCAGAGAAGGACACGTGTGGTCCATCCGCACAATTACGTACTATTCGGTGGGCTCCTCATAAATTCTTCTAGCCGACACTATTAATTAAGAGATTAGGAAAAAATCATACCAACACTATTGCTATCATGCCCCCTTGGTTTTGTATAATTAATTAATTATTTAAGGTTGTCAAACAAGTTGGCAGGCTCACTCTAATTTAAGTTTTGTAGGATAGTATGGATTGAACGGAAACTTATATAATTTATGAGTAAAAATTTTTAGCTATCACAATCCATTATCTATTATAGGCTTACTTATATTGTTTAAAAAAATATAATTTTAATTATTTTAATGATAAAAATTAAATATTAAATTTTTAAAAAAATATATTAAACTTTAAAATAGATAATTTTTTATTTTTAAATGTAATTTTAATTATTTTAAATGACAAAAATTAGATATTAAAATTATAAATTTTTAAAAAATTAAATTAATTTTTTTAAAAAATAGACTAAAGTTTAAAATATAATAAATAAATTTAAAAAAAAATACAATGGTTGACCTATCTCAACTCATCTAAAATCTTAAAGCCTTAGATAGGCCGGACTAAAAGCGTTTCTTTAAAATGAACTATTAAATTATTAGCTCATTCTATCTTATTTGTAGGGTTGGAGTTGACCAGCCTATTAGATCGAACCCATATTGACAGTTCTATAATTATTTCTTAGTCTTTTGTAATTTTAACATTTATAAATTTTTTAATATATTGATATACTTTGACATTTTAAATTTTGAAATAAATAATGAGGATGTGTTTTCAAAGTTGACGAAGATAAAATTCAGAATAAAACCATGATTTGGTATCTAGAATATAATAATTATCTCGATTTAGTCTTTAAAAAATTAAGCATCTTAATTTGGTTATTAAAATATTAAATTTGTCTCAATTTAATCTATTTTGTTGCTAAATTTCAAGAGAGCTATTGCTAAATCTTAAAATTTTTGTTATCAAAAGTATTTTGACAAACAAAATGATAAAATTTAGACAAATACAATCTTACAAGATTTAATTTGAGACACTTAAAAGAAAATTAAATTAAAACCATTATAATCTTTCAAATATAAAATCAATAATTTACTCTAGAATAAAAATGTGAAATATCTATTTTCCTTTAAAATATTTGTATTATATATTTTGAATATTGGGCATCATGTACATAAATTTGAATTCTCTTTATTTTATACGAGAAATAAATTATAAATAAATATTACATTTTCTCATTCAGGAACAACCGTTTTGAATTAGACAATTACGATTGCAATAAAAAAAAATCAAACCACACAAAATATATTCCTCTTTCAATTGTGATTATTTAATTTAGACCATATGATTTTCAATTAAAAAATACACTATTCATTTCATGTCAAAAATAAAGAGAATCTAAATCTCAAATAAATATTTTCTGACTTACAAATTTTAAATATTTAAACATTGTGAATGTCTAGATAAATATGATAATGTGTTAAATATAGAAAATAGATTGTTGATTATATATTTTCACAAATAGAGAATATTGCATCTCAATAATAAGGGATAAAAAAAATTAAAACCAAGACGATAATTTAATTTTAACAATTGTAAAATTTGTACAATAGGGTGCACTCACTGTGTATTTGACTTCACAACTGTAAGTATATAACCCATTTATTTTATGTCATTATAGATGATGATTAATTCAAGCTTTTTAATAAAACATCAAATTAAAAAAATAGAAGTACCTTGCTTAATATTCAAGCAATGTCCACAAAATAATCATAGCTATGAAGAAAAAAACATAATGAATGGATAAAATAAGAAAAAAAAAATTGTTATTATTTAATGAGAATGATAAAGCATTAATAATTACGATAGAACGAACATCGTTTTTAAATAATTGAATTGAAAAGCAAAATCATAATTAATAGTTATAATAAATCCCTTTCTCTAGTTGTTTTGAAAGCGATATGCTTATAAACAAAGGTATATTTCTCCAAGTTAACGATGCTATTGTCAAAAAGTGACAAAGGTGATAAATACTTATGTATCAAACCACTGTACACGTGTGCCGACTGCGAAGTAATTTTCTTTCTATATTTCAAAAAATAATGCATTAATACAATTGTATCCTCGCATCAAAGAATTGATTAATTAGTTTTTTTAAAAAGAAATTTAATAATCCAAGAATACGATACTATATTAAATACATGAACGAGTATCAGGAATGATAATGAGGTCAAGTTATAAATACATGAAAGATTGATGGCCTAACAAGCAAATTATAAAGTGACGCGATGAAAAAATATTATAAAATTTTAACACAATATACAATTTGATTGCTAAAAGATACACTCCTGTATTATTTAGACTATAATAACAATTTAGTATCTAAAAAATATATGGATTGATTATTTAATTATTAAAAGTTTAAATTTATATAATTTAGTGTAAGAATGATATAACTCCTTACACACTGTAATTAAACTGGTCATTTAAATATAAGTAAATATAAATTTTTTTGTGAGAAACCAGAATATTCTCAAATAATGGGGACTAATCCCTACAAAAGGAATACTTTGTATTGAATTTATAACTTGTAGGTCTAACTTGTTTAATATTTAAATTTTAAGAATTAAACAGTAAATGGTATGTTTTTTAGGATTACTCTATTATTTAGCATTCAAAAGTGTACTAATCATTAAAAAATTACAAATTTAATTTAAATTATTTTTTTGAAGAATCAAATTGTATATTGACTTGACTAACACAATAACATTACGCAAATGAGTTTACAACATTCCCAAGCTAACTTGCGTAAAAATAAAAAATTCCAAAGATTAAACAGCCTCAAAGACTAAATTTTGACATAGTCGAAAAGGAATTTCTAAATATCTGGTATTAAATATCTCAGAAAATTATCAATTTTGCCCTTCAAAAATTATAATTGCCTCAATTTAAAATTTTAAAAAATAAGTATCTCAATTTATTTCATAAAATATTTCATTTTTTTTTCAAATTAATAATTTTTTATTACTAAATTATAAAACTTACTATTGTTAAATTTTAAAACTTTTGTAACTAAAAATTATTCTAACAAAAGATAGATGAATCAAATGATAACAAATATAATTTTTTAAGGATTAAATTAATATATTTGATTTTTTTACACTAAGGTCAAATCAATAATTTATATATATATAATGAAAAATTTTCTCAATAATTGAGCATTATATATATATATATATATATTGAAAAAAAAATAAAAAGAAAATCATGTGAGAAAGCAGGACCTGGGATTTTCGCTTACTGGAAGTTAGTGAGGCAGCCTCCTTGAACTCTCCACTTTGAATGTGTGTGGTTTATATCTCGCTTCGTTCCTTTGGTGAAAGCTCTTGAAAAAGAAATCACACACACACACACACAGAGAGACACACATATACAAACATACGTTCTACCATACTATGCTCGAAGAACCCCTTGACTTCGTCTCTTATCCACTTTCCCCCCCTTCTTCATCTTCGCATCCTCTGAAACCTCAATTACTATGCTGAATGATCAACGAGCTTCCACCAGCCGCGAATCCCCAGACGACCACGAAGATGATGAGGAAATCCGAGAAATTCACGCGTTGACACCACCTCATCCTCCACCCGCTACCTCCAATCACGGCCGTCGCAGGGAAGCTCCGGACACCCAGAGCCATCCGTCCTCGTCTCTGTCCGTCGCCAGCGAAGGCTCTTCCAGCGAGAATTTCACCAGCATGAGCAGGGAATTCAGCGCTCTGGTTCTTGCAGGGTCCAGTATTGATCACAATAATGGGAGTCCCATCGACAATGAAGACGGCAATAATGGCGGCAACAATTTGGGGAGGATCGGAGAAGAGGATCTGATGGAGGAGACGAATCCGCTCGCGATCGTGCCCGATAATAATCCTCTGAATCCAGTTCCGTCTCCGCGGCGGCGCGCGATGGCTGGAGGACCGTCGGCGGCGGCGATGGGCGGTGGGAGTGGGCAGGGTGAAGTGTCGGTGCAAAGGGTGAAGAAGGAGGAGGTGGACGCGAAGATATCGGCGTGGCAGAATGCGAAGGTCGCGAAGATCAATAACAGGTTCAAGAGGGAAGACGCTGTCATCAATGGGTGGGAAAGCGAACAGGTTCAGAAAGCTACTTCGTGGATGAAGAAAGTCGAGGTACGATTTTCTCATCGCATCTAGCTGATTAACTATCATTCGATACGTATAAAATGGAATCGTATGGTTAAAATTAAATTAAAATACTGCATATTTTGTTGTGTAGTGTCATGTATCTGTGTCGTTTTGGTGCTTCTTGGTTTATTAGTTTTGTAATTAGTGGGTTAATGATTATGAATAGTTACTTTGAACTTTGAATATTCTGATCATAGTGCTTCTTGGGGTTCATGATTACTCTGAAGAATATAACAGATCAGGTTGGTTTCGTTATTTACAATCGTCATGAATCAATTGATCATTGATCGATCTTATCAATTCATGAAGAAACTTACGAGTCAGTTAGTGCTCTGATGATTGTTTCATTATTATTAAGTTGAATCATGGAACGCTTGTTTCCACCAAAAGGAGTCAAATTATTTTTCCTCATCTGTGTTCTCTGGGTATTGTAAGTATTGAGCAAAGCCAAATTATCATCTACCTACAGACATTTTTCTGCATTTTCTTTCTTAACAAACCTTTCGTGATATATGCTGGTGAGAATAAATAGATTCCTTTGGATGTTGGTCTACATTTATCTGTTACCTAACAACATGCCTGATGATTTAATGTATATATTTATTTCTCTCAACAAAGTTTGACTAAAGTTCCACGAATATGAAAGCGGATTAAGATTACACTTCACAATTTAGACCATCTGTCATTTTCTTTTTTCTTTTTAATTTTTTCTTTTAATTTCTAACGTTTGTTCCATCTACACATAAATGCGTTTGTTCCATCTACACATAAATGCTGCCATGTGGTCTTAAAATGCTGATTAACAGTTGAGATTTCGACCTATAATCTCCTTTTCTTGTACTAAAAAGACACAATCCTTTTTCCGAATTTATTTCATGAGTGAACTATAGTTATTGACTTTTAGTCATATTAATTTCAACTTACATTAAATGATCATTATAATGACCACTTTTTGCTGTTGAGTTTTAAAAAAGAAAAATGTTGCAAATTGTGCAGAGGAAGCTGGAGGAGAAGAGAGCAAAAGCATTGGAGAAAATGCAAAACGAGGTAGCGAAAGCTCATAGGAAGGCAGAGGAGAGGAGGGCATCAGCAGAGGCTAAAAGGGGAACTAAGGTGGCAAGAGTGCTTGAGATTGCCAACCTTATGAGAGCTGTTGGAAGAGCTCCTGCAAAAAGATCCTTCTTCTAAGCTCTTCATCATTTCATAATTTCAAACCCCATTTCTGTCAAATTCTTAGTCCCCCAAAAAGAAAAAAAGAAAAAGAATATTATTATTAGCGGAATAGATGCTACAGTCTATGAGACTGAGAGCCCCTTTTTCTCTTGAACTAAAAAAGGGTTTACAAGAGGGCTTGCACTGAACAGCATTACAGAGAAAGGAAAAAAAAAATGATGATAATGCATATATGAACCAATTGGAGTGTTTTTGAGTGATTGAATTACAGTGTGTGGTGAAACCCTTCTTGGGTTTTGTACATTAATATATTGTCATCTTTATTTAGTTGCCACCCACTATTTGCTAATGCTCACACACCTAACTGTCCCCAACTACACTATTGCGCTGATCTCTAGAATATGAAATATTATGTCTTGCCAAAAACACTCGAAATCTGCCCAACCAATTGGTAAACTTTTAGATTTGATATCATGAGTAAGAATACAACGGATACGATATTTGTTCTCCTCTGATAATGATTCGATTTTGTCTTGTCAATTAAAAAAAAAGTTAACTCTATGTAGTCCGGCTAGTTGAAATTAGGTTTGTGGAATTTAGTGAGTTTTTAAATACCGATAATTTTAATAAAAAAGAAAAAAAAATCCAAT
This sequence comes from Biancaea sappan, assembly GCA_037074585.1. Classification (NCBI taxonomy): domain Eukaryota; kingdom Viridiplantae; phylum Streptophyta; class Magnoliopsida; order Fabales; family Fabaceae; genus Biancaea; species Biancaea sappan. Next base: position 34,422,837 of record CM073492.1, read on the forward strand.
CTCATTCAAGAGAAAGGAAAAATGCTGTTTAGGTTAAGGAAAAATAAGTTGTAGGTTAATCTAATGAATATCATGAAAAATGCTGTTTGGGTTAAGGAAAAATATTTTGCAGGTTAATCTAATAAATATCATGCTTAACATTTACCCAAAAGAAGTTGACGAAGAGCAGGATATTCTCATTTTATCCCAAATATTAAGAAGTCCAAATTCTGAAGCAACAAGTGAATCAGCATGTGAGCCCTTCATCAATGCAAAAGATTAGACATTTGACAACTTAGTTAATGAGAGAAAAGAAAGCAAGCAAACAGTGATGCTAAACACATACTCTGAATTTGTACATGATTTTGCAATTATTCAAAGCACTTTTACCAGCAAATTTTGGATCTACAAACAAGACACAGAGTTAATTTCGTTTCTAGTGCGTTTAAGTGTTTGTAGCGTGAATCACCAGTGGGAGGCATTTGCGTAGAAAAAGATGGATGTGGACATGGGAGGGACACACTGTCAACACAACATATGCTACGCACAGTGTCTTGCTCTTAGGAATTCGTTAATAGCAAAAGAATAATGAAGAAGAAGAAGAAGATGGTGGAAATCATGCATTTACAGGTGCCACTTTTGTCCTTAAAATAAGGTAAAGAGTGAAGACTTGGTTCACCAAGTGTCTATCATTGGTATTATGCATTCAGAGTATGTTCTTTATTTGTGAACAAAAGAAGATATTATCCCAACGTTTTTGTCATTCACATTTAAAGAGGTCGAGAAGTGGAGGTCTCTGTCAAGCAATATATGATGTGATTGTGGCCGTCTCTACAGTATCTTTGCCGATTACCCTTCAAAAATAAATTATTCAACAAATTACATTAACTTCTCTTTAAATGTAATTAAACTATATTTAGTATTTTCTAAATTATACTTAGCTACCTTAATAGTTTAATATATGATAAAAGATCTCTTATCTAGTTTACTTTTTTATTAAATTTGGTGAGTAACTTAAATTATAATTTGACATAGTATTTTAGAAATGCGACTTAAATGAAAAAAAAATATAAGAGATATTTTGGGAGAGCAAGACAAGAATCGATAGACTTTATAGAGTGATCCGGTTTAAAATAATTATGTATTTTAATATACATATTTATTATCGATTTTATATTATATTGTAGTTGAAACACTATCTAAAAAAATATAATATTTCTCTCGTGTATGTATGTAAGTCATTCTATGCGACATTTACATAACAAAATTGATTAACTTTTTATATGTTGTTAGACTTTGTGAGGGACTCAATCTTTAAAGCCAACCGTTAAAGAGCCGACGTCTTTAGAGGGCAGTCCAACTTTTTACCAATTGATGGAGACTAAGAGTAACCCACTCTTACCAACTTGTAAAGGGAAAGAACTATACCATTTGAGTACCAGAAGAGTTATTTATAGCTCCCCGATTTGAGGCTCGGTCAGATTGTACTTTTATTTTTAACATGACAATAAAAGCAGTTAAATTTATGTTAACATCTATTATAAAATCATGGCTTTATTTTTAATATAATAATAATTGTACTTCTCAAAGAAAAAGAATTCATCTCAATGACCCCAAAAAAAAGAAGAGAGTTGAGTGTAATTTTGAAACTAGGAAGATGCTAAATGTAATTTAGTCAAAACTGAAAAGAAATTACCTCATACCTAAATGATTTGGTCATCTGATGTAAGATAGGGGTCACCATCTTTATATTTTATCTTTTATCTTTTTGATATTTTCATATGCTTGCATGGTTTCTTGGGACATGGGGGTAACTTTTTGAAATGAAATCTCGGAGGATCTGGAAAATGATTTTTTTTCATTACTTTCCAAGGAAAAGTGCAGAATTAAATGGGCTACACCATTTCTAACTCAAACTTTAGCCAGTCACTGTACAATGAATATTGCAAAGGATGGTAAATAATAATAGAAAACTCAATAGAAAGTTTTAGAGATCGAGTTTTTATACTGTTAAATTATTTTAAAATTTGTATATATAATAATAAAAATAAATATTTTATACAAATTTTAAAATAATTCAATACATCAAGCTCATTGTAGACTCATCAATAATAATTTTTAGATTTTCCTATGCTTCTCTTTATTAGAAGTGGTATTCAGAACTACTAGAGTGAAAATGTAGTACCAAATCCTTCAAATCAAACTTTCTGCCTTTCTGGAACGAGCAATCAAATTGCAAGGCTTGACCTCTCTCTCCATAGACTCAGCGGATCCGTTCTCCTCACCCAATAATATAGATTTTCCCATGCTTCTCTTTGTTAGAAGTGGTATTGAGAACTTCTTTAAGTGGTACTACATTCTCAATATTCCAAATCCTTCAAATAAAACTTTCTGGAACGAGCAATCAAATTGCAAATCCCCTCTTTGTTAATAAACTAAAGAAACTCCAATGATATTTATCTCACGGACAACCTAAAAGCAGTTGGAGATTAGTATTACTGTGATTGCAGGCCCAGTTTATCTCATCTTTTAGCAGATCCAGATTTGCATAAATTTCTCTGCTTTCTGGGTGACTTCTATCACTTGCAATAAAAGAATGAATCTCATTGTCTATCTCAATCCAGCTAGAACCTGTTTCTTTGACTAGCTTCAAGTCATTCATGGCTGTTCTCACCTTTGCAGCCTCTTCCAACATTCCTCCTTCGGCATACATATTCGAAACAAGTATGTAAGACGAGGCTTCCTTAGGTGCCAAATCAAGCAATTTTTTTGAAGCTGACATGCCGAGTTGCAGATCACCACTTAGTTTACAGGCATTCACTAAAGTCCTCCAAAGCAAAGGCGAATCTGCAAATGGGCTATTTCTGATAAAATCCATGGCTTCAGATAGTTTTCCTGCTCGTCCTAAAAGATCAACCATGCAAGCAAAGTGCTCGATTACTGGCTTAATCCCATACTTAGGTTCCATTTCATTGAATAAGCTTAACCCATTTTCCCACAATCCTGAATAACTGCACGCTTGAAGAACAGCCAATATTGTGATCTCATCAGGAGAAAAGCGTTCTTCCTTCATATGCTCAAAGAGAAGAAGAGCTTTGTTTCCTTCATCGTGAAGAGAATATGCAGATATTATCGCGTTCCACGTCACACGATCCTGGCTCGTGTTTCTGAACATTTGATGAGCATCCTGAATGTTACCACATTTAGCATACATGGTAATCACAGCATTACCTACAGCAGACTCAGATTCAAGTCCCATCTTAATGGTGTAAGCATGAAGACTCTTCCCTGCAACAAAGCAAGCTTGATCAGCATATAAACTCAGAAGCCGTGAAAAAGTCACCCGGTCCGGCCTCAAACCGTTGAATCTCAAGTTGCTTAAAAAGACCATGGGATCTTCTTCATCATTTTCAATATTTAAGTATCCAACTAGAATTGCATTAAATGAAGCAATGGTTTTACTTGGGAGCCTGTCAAAAACCGATCTTGCAGACCGAAAGCATCCGCATTTAGCATACAAATCTATCAAAGCAGTCCCAATATTTACATCAGAGGCATGACCTAGTTTTACTGCAAGTCCATGGATTTGAAGTCCAGTTTCCAGATTATTGCATTCTGACAATCCATCCAGTATTATACAGAGGCAACCAGAGTCAACATACACACCAATCTCAAGCATATGTAAGAACAAAATTAGGGATTTCTTAGCATAGCCATTCTTAACAAACACTGATAAAATTGCAGACCAAGAAATTAAAGACTTTTCGTCAAGTTCTACAAACATTCTCTCAGCCTCTTTTACCATCCCATGTTGCCCATACATTGTAATCAGGGCATTTCCAAGAGGCGTTTCAGCCATAAAACCGTGCTTCAAGGCTAGCCCGTGTAGTTGCTTCCCTTCATTGAGTCCTAAGCTGGAATCAAAGGCACTAATCGTATTTGTAAATGTATAATCATTTGGCTTCAATCCATCATTGAGCAGATCCACAAAGACCTGAAATGCTTTATGCTCCAACCCTGCCTTGCCATATTCCAGAATCATATAATTCATGCACTGAACATCTTTAACAGCTATCCCATTGAACACTTTCTCTGCATCACCCAATTGGCTGCTTCTTGAGTACATAGAAACCAAAGAAGTGGCCACAACAACGTTCTCCTCAAGCCCATTTTTTATAACAAAAGTATGAACTTGCTCTCCATGGATATGTTCTTCAGGGGATTTACATGCCTGTAAGACCACAGAGCAAGTATGCTCATTGAACTTCTCTCCAAGCTTATACATATCACGTCCGATACGGAAAACAGATTCGAAATCACCGTTCTTCAAATACCCCTTCATCAGAGTAGTCCAAGAAACTGTGTTCCTAACAAGCATTCCATCAAACACCTTCTGTGCATCAGCCATTTTATCGAATTTTGAGTAAACATTCACAAGATTGTTATCTACGAACACGTCATCAACAAAACTAGATTTTATTAGAGACCCGTGAATTGCCTGAGCCAGCATTGGATCTTTTGACTCAATTGAGATTTGAATGAGCCGAGGCCAGTCTTGTAGAGGAAAGCTCCATTCACAAACTGAAGCAGAAGAGAGTTCAGGATATTGGGGTGCCTCAAGTTTGAGACGCGAGGATATGCGCTTATTACAATGGGAACGGAAGCCATGATTGGGTGCTTTTGGTTTCAGTGGAAGTAGAAAGTGTGAAGAAGAAGAAGAAGAAGAAGAAGGAGGAAGGAGGGAGGAGGAAGAAAGTGTCTGGAAGAGTCCCTCAACCATTGGAGTAATCCTTCCCTGCGGAAAAAAGGATATCTCAAAGAGTCAAGACTATTATTAATTTGATCAGATTGTGACATGCAACGGGATATTTCTTCTTCTTCTTTTTTTAAAGTAAATTATTAATTTAATCTATAAAATATTACAATTTTTTAATTTAATTTTTGAATTGAATATCAAATATTTTAATTTAATCTCTATAAAATTATATCTATTTTAATTTTTTTAATTTATTAAAGTAACTTTTAATAATAAAAAAATTTAGATTTAGTAGTAACAAATTTTTACAATTTAACAATAAAAAATGATAAAATTAAAATAAATGTAATATTGTAAAAATTAAATTGAAATATTTAATTTTTTAAGGGTAAAATTAAAAAAAATGTTAACTGTCAGGATAAATCAATAATTTATTCTTCTTTCTTTCGTTATATCTATTTAGATATGAGATGTCAAAATATTTAATAATTAAAAATCAAATAATTATAAGTAACATCGTATAGCTATAAAATTTTCAAAATTTAAAAGCTATCAAATTTTACTCTAGTTTCTAAACTCTATACACTTAAAAAATTATTATGTTTTTAAACATAATCCAATTTTTTAATATTACCAAGATCTAAATAGTATCAAATATTTCTCACAAAAAAAATTATTCAATTTTCTCTTCCTTTATTATAAAACTTTATATAAAATAAAAAGAATAGGAGGAAAATAGACTTTGACCCTATAAACATTTTTCATTATGCAGACAATCACATAAATTATAAAACTCAATATAAAAATTATCTAAACTTTTCATTTCATGTAAAAAAATTTTTTTATCTAATAATCTGTTGATTTAACTAACGATCAATACTGAATAGAATAAGAAAACTATCACATTAGTTATATTTAAACAAGTTAGTGACTGACATAGATAAAAAAAAAATGTCATATTACTATTGACCCAACCAACAAGCCTACTCAAACCCGTAGCTAAAATATTTTCATGTTCATCGTCCATCTCTGTGTCTTAATAACCTACCTCAAATCCATGACTAAAATAATCCCAATATAAGCAATTTCGAGGACGCAATCCAAGGCAGCGAGTTGAACAAATTGATCTTCCAAATGTAGAAGGCTAATAATCCTGGGAATTTCTCCGATTGCTTATTAAGTACTGTCAAAACATACTTAGACTATGATGTGGCCAAGCTTTTTTTAAAAAAATAGGGTATAGATAATACTGTCAAAACAATAAATGTCTTTTTAATATCAAGTGAATATCAAATTTGTTATTTCGTCCAATATAAATAAGTCGATAAAAAATTCGATATCTGGAAGAGAATTTAAAGTACCGAAATAGAATTATTTTACGAAAAAATATATTACAATGAGGCAAGATATTGGCCGAAACAAATTGTGAGAGAATATTTTTCCAAGTATTTTTTATTGATATTTTTAAATAATATTGAATTTCTGTTAATCAATTAAGTTTTTTTTAGCACACGAGGAGGATAGAACTTAAATCCTAATTCTTAAAGCTTTAATCTTAGAAGAATTTTAAAATGATAACTATACGTACTGATATTAAATAATAAAATAAATAACAAATAATGTCTTTACCTATGTCTCAACTTATATTACAAGTCAATAAGCAAACAAATTGTACCAAAGATAAAGTAAATGAACATGGAATCTCATGGACTAAAGGTGTAGAACTTATCATGACTTGATTTGTTTTCTGGCTTCATAAGAACATGGCCCAATTGTTTACTATAGAACTAGATCCACACCATGAATTATAACCACCACATTGGATCATCGAATCATCCTTGTTCTTGGATTGGAAAATTTCAGCCCTCAACTATTTTGTTTTTTTTTTCACACATTCTTTCTTTATTTTCTTCAAAGGACTATGCATTCTGAGGTGGTGTTGTTTGTAGATAGCATTGAGAAGGAATTTTTTCTACGTAACTACAAAATGTAATCTATCAACTTTTTTATTGTTTTTAGTATGTTAGCGTTAAGATTCAATTATTTTGGTTTTCAAGTTTGAGTGTCCATTTTTAATTAAAGGCTTCTCATCTTATGTTATTCTAATGTAATTTTAGAGGATCTTTATATTGCAGTATTATCTCAAATTCTCATATACTTGGGGGTTGTTTGGTAGGCGAAAAAGCGCCGGAAAGGAAATGAGAGTTTTATTACTGTTTATTTTTTTTTTTGCGTTTGGTTAGTCATACTGTAGACGCTGGACGCGGAAGATGGTTTTCTCTCTTCCATCATTTTGACAGATTTCTTTTCCATCACATAAGCGATGGAAACCCGGTTATCTCGATAGAAAAGAAAGACAACTTGTCCCATTTGTCCTTTACTGTTCAGTAGATTGTTAATGTTGTCCTTCAATGTTGCCCTACATTTGTTCAAGGTCCCGTGTGTGCTTATCCTCGCCATTGTAAAGTCTGCCTCTTCCCCCATCACCCTCCCCTGTGTTGTTAGAGCATTCGACTGAGTTTAGAGGCGTGCACGTCGTGGTGTCTTCGATTCATCAGTTCTCACATTAAACTCTATTTTCTCTCATCTTCTCCTACATCTGCACCTCGGCATGCACCAGGTGATTGGCCGATGCCTAGTAGCCGGTCGACCGGCTGCTCTTGGGGTTAAGTAATGAAGGGAAAAATAGTAAATTATTTTTATATTTATTTTTTATTATCTTTAAAAAAATATAATAATCTTATTTCCTTTCTTTCTTTGTCAATGCATATCAAACAAGTTTTTTTTTCCTTTTCTTTTTCTTTTTTCCATTCTCTTTTCCTATTACCTTTTTATTCCTACTCTTTCTTAGATACCAAACGGACCCTTATAGTCAATTGAAATAAAGGAAAATGCCGACATTTATATAGTACAATTTGACTAAAAAAACTAGTCAAAATCTAACAAATTTGTGAATGCCAATAATTCTAAATAAAAGAAATTGCATGTGCTATGCTCTAGGAATGTTTAGATGGGATTATGCTTCTGTTATATATCACAGTCATAAATTTATAATAAGTGGCGTGGTATCAAAGTATATTGATTACAAATAAGAATAATATTATTTAAGTCTTGTCTTTCCTAATATTATGCTTTTGAATTTATTATTTATAAATGCATATAAACCACGTCAAATGGTTAAAAAAAAAGGATAAACTGATTTATTTCAATTTGAATGTGAAGATGGTTGGAATTTCAATTGTCAACCAAACATGTTACTTGAATTTTGTTTGATTTGATGCTATCACATAATTTTTGAACCTATTGAATGATAAAATGATAAAAAAAATGTAAATTATTATTTTCTAAATTACTATATAGAGTAAATTATTGATTTAGTCATATTACAACTATTTTAATTTAATTTTTAAAATATTAATTTTTTTAATTTAATATTTAAAATATTACATTTGTATCCACGTATTTTTTTATTGTCAAATCATAAAATTTATTATTTTTAAATTTTAAATTTCTCAACGTCATAAAGTGACTTTAATAAATAGATAAATTAAATAAAAATAACTACAATGTTTTAGAAATTAAATTAATAATTTATATATATATATATATATATATAAAATAAAGTAACATTAAGAAAGATCTACGTAATTGGCCCAGCCCAATTTAATTTATGGCCCATTAAGGATTGAATTGAACCAACATCATAAACCCTTTTTTAGATGAATAGGTTAATCCAACCCAGCTCACCTTTATCAAAAAGTTGTAAGTCATGTAGTTGAAGCTTAATTTTTTTAATAAAAAATTAAAGATATAGCTGCCTTTTGAAATTCATATAAATTTATTTTTCCATATTCCATATGGTTTTTTTTTTGGGTTTAAACTTTAAACAATTCATATTTTTTTAAGACAAGGCAGGCATTGACCAACAAACAAAAAAGAAACTGTTTAAAACATTTCATTCTTATTTTTATATGAAAGAACAAAGGAATATAGAAAAAAAATCATTTCTACTGATATTTATTTATAAATATTAAATAAGATATAATGTGATTATTTAATTTTTCTTCAATTCAATTTTGATTACATAACTATCTAATCAATTTTGCACGAATTGTTCCTAGTGAATGGTGTTACGAAAGTTGGAAGAAAAAGATAAAAATTATTAGGTATCTTCAGTGGTAAATATTATTTGGGTTTTTATTATAGTTTTCACAGTACCACATCAGTTTAAGTAATTTCTTATTACTTTAAGTAACTTTCCACTCTAGTGATAAATTTTTTAAAAACCTACAAATAAGTTCCACAAATAATTTTCTACTATTTTTAATATTTATTGTTCTTCTAAAATAAAATATTAACTCATTTGAATTTTAATTTTGAAATAATAATATGTCAAAAATATATATAAAATATAGCAAATAAATTTAAAATATATTTCAAAAAATAGAAAAAGATATTATAAATACAACAAATATATTAAAACTATGTAAATATTAAAATTATATATTAAAAATAGGAAAAATATATCAAAACTACATAAATCATTAAAAATGATATATTAAAAACTTAACAAATATATTTCATCACTTCTTCGCATGTTAGGTAATATTAAATTCACTTCCAACATTCATATATTAAAAACAATTTTTATCACAATAAAATTAAAAATATGAAAAATATATAGTATTATATAATAAAAATAAAATACTTCACAGTCTCTTTGCCAACAGTTCTCTCCTCCATAACATCTCTCTGCCATCCCAAATTTCCCCTCCTCAACCAACCAGCCCAAAGTTCTTCTCTCTTTCAATGGCTCTCAAAATTCCCTCTGTCATCATTGTAACCTAATCTCTTTGCAACTTAGAAATTCTTCCATTCTCTCTACAATCCAATATCTCAAAAAAATTCATCTTCCTGCTCCTCAAATTCCAGAAGCTATATAGTCCAAACCCAATCTCTCAGTAAAATTTATCTCAACAAAATTCTTCTTCCGTTCTCTCTGCACTAGGATCCCAAAATCCAGCAAACACCAAAATCCCCACTAAGAACCCAGAATCTGGCGACCAACAGGAACCCAGAATTCGAAGAACACCCACCCAGAAATGGTCGACATCAGCCAAGGAACCCAGACACCAACGAACTCCTTCCCATAACCCATCGACCTTGCTTTCCATCAGAGAAGCTACCGAGTGCTGCTAGAGAAGATGAGAGCATCTACATCGTGAAAATAATTTTGAAAAAAGATAGTGTTCACAGCTTCACGTTTTTCTTTCCAACCTGGGGAACAAGGAAACATTTATTGAATTTAATTTAAATGCTTCTTTTTTATTATTTTATTGTTACTTTCTGTATAAAAACAAGCTCTTATATAAGAATTATTCTTATGCGTGACAGTCAGCATGACAAACTCCACTAGTGAACTAAAATAAGAACTGATTCTTAAATTTAAGAACCCATTAAGAACCGTCACTAGATATATGCTTAGTGACTTAGTATGTATTTAATATATATATATATATATATTAAATATTTTTATAATAAAAATAAATTAAGTAAATTATTGATTTGATCTTTAAGCAAGATTTCAAGTTCGAGTCTCATGAATAAAAAAAATAAATAATAAAAAATTTTACTTTTTTATAGCACATTTCAACTCAAACTTAATTAGTTTGAGCTAAATAAGTTTTTAGATATTGATGGTTAAAAATTAAAATTCATTACTACCAGCTATTAAAAATAATATTTGATTCTAACTCATCTTAAAAGTCAGTGTAAGAGGAGGGAGATGTCCAAATTCATATATTAAAAAAAACCCTTAACACATTTTCTTCATCAATATAGGACCTCAACACATCCCCCAACATGTCCTTGCACATTTGGAGTAAACATGATCATTGGTTTGAAAGTCTATCTAGCCCAATAAACTCGTCTTGAAAAAGGGCACAAATGGGTTTGAAAATTTAAGCCTAAATTAAAAAACTTGAAAAAAAACGCAAGCATATCTTGGGCTTTTTTTAGGCCCAACCCGATATATATATATATATATATATATATATATATATGATATCATAGTATTTAGAGTATTATATATGGATATGTAATATTAAAATGTATAATTTATATTATATGCAACTTTTACTTCTTTTTATTCATATATAGTATATAAGCTATATATAATTTCGATACTTGGCATGATGAACTATTTATCATGTATAATTAAACTCCCATAAATTAATACTTGATAAATTAATATTTTTCTTAAAATAATATTTGGCCCAACTTGGGTCAGTTTACAAAATTAATAATTTTAATAAGTTAGTAAAATAATAATTTTTAGGAAGATCTTTACATAAATCTATAGTCCTGTTAATATTGTAAATTAATAATTTTCTAAAATTATAATCATAACTAGGACAATTGAGTAAAAATGAATCTATTGTTGTTTGTTTTTTCATAAAATTTAAATCTAGGTAGATTTTATCTCTAAAATTTGTTATTACATTCAATAGTTCTGGTATTGTGTTCTCGAATTACGAAAAAAAAATTATGAAGAGTTATTACCGCTGATTTTCACATGATTGACACTAGCCACAATTTTCCTAAATCATCCTTAATTTTATCCTCAATAGAATTTTCAATGACACTAGCCACAATTTTGTTTTAAGTTTGGGATCTTTGAACATTCACCATTTTTATCGAAAATTGAATAGTAACAAAGCGCGATTTAAATCAATTTAATCTATTCTTATTTATGAAAGTTGGAGTTTAATTTAATCTTCATGTATAATGTTATTCTGAGTTTTTCCCCCCTTAATCTTGTCACATCCCAAAACTTACATGTGAGATAAACATAAAATACCTAAGGTGTACCTCCGTGGTACTCCATAATCTCTGTGAACATTCTTAATATCCATAATTATGTGAATCATAAATATTCCAAGAAAGATATTTTGTATACATATTCAAAAAATGTTTAACATTCAAACACTATACAGTACTATACAACCTCCCAAACCTAGGTGACCTACTAGATTACAGAGCGTTTCCTAATCCTTACCAATTGTTTACCAGACAAAAGTGGAGTATATCCTTGAAAGCTATAAATTCTCCTCCTCAACCACTGTCTCTGAAAAGATAATCATAGAGAGTGTGAGTTAATCAAAACTCAGTGAGTAAACAACTGTACATGAAAATATCACAAGCACAAATACCACATTTACTAATACAATCAATCTATCATTTATTTTAAATAATTATAGTATTACATTTGTCTGAATTTGCATATGATTTCTTGGGTGACCAATCCCTCAATCACTTTGCATTATATGCCATAAATACTTGCACTGAGTGACTTGGGAATTAAACCCTCAAACTCTTTGTGCATAAGTTTTCACAATTGTACACTGAGTGGTATGGGACTCTAACCCTTTCAAACTCGTGCATAGGTTTTCACATTTATACACCGAGTAGTATGGGACTCTAACCCTTTCAAACTCGTGCATAGATTTTCACATTTATACACTGAGTAGTATGAGACTCTAACCCTTTCAAACTCGTGCATAGATTTTCACATTTATACACTGAGTGATATGGGACTCTAACCCTTTCAAACTCGTGTTTTGATTTTCACAGTTATACACCGAGTAGTATGAGACTCTAACCCTTTCAAACTCGTATATTAGATCTCGTAGATCTTTTGCTCTTCAATAAAATAGTGAGAATTTATCACAATATAATTACTATGAAATAAATGAATTTACACATACTTTTATTCCCTTGAATGTCTATCATCAACCATAACAATCATCATATATTATCAATTGAGAGATTGATTGTTTCACACTTCAATAATGTTATAAACGAGACTTGTATTGTACTTTATCAAATAAGATCACATTAGTTTAGTAAGGTTATTCACTTACAAAATGTTCCAATTTATTCAAGGAACTACCACATCTAGTTCTTTAGTCAACTAGAGAAATCAATTCTCAAAGGTAATAAAATAATTTCCAGTGATATTGTAATTTTTCTCAACCTGAACATACACTGATAATCTTCTCAATTTCACAATTAACGCAAATGAGATTTATATTGTGCTTTGACTAATTTAGTAAATTAATTTTGCAAGGTTGCCTACTCACCTGGATTCCACGCTCTCGGCGCTCCCACCTTGCGCCTCAACCATCCCTATTGTAACCAGGTAAAAACCATTAGGGTTACAAAATAGAGAAATTTCCTATCACTACTCTCGACCTTTACTCACATCTTAAGTCATAACTCCTAACTGGTAATGAATATCTAAATGAAACTTATACCATTGGAAACTAGACTCAAATAGCTTTCTAACGATATAAAGTTTGCCCAAAACGGAGTCCAGATGAAGAAGTTATGACTGATTAAAATAAGCTAAGATTTTTCAGTACATCTGGCGCCTGGGCGCCAACACAAGCCTGGCGCCTAGGCGCCAAGCCCTTCTTCCTTCCCAAAACCTTATGAACCTTGGCGCCTGGGCGCCACGATCGCGACCTTTCGCGATTCCTCTCGGATTTGGCTCAGATCTAGCTAAATCTCCACCGTTTTCCATGATTTCTTCCATAGGATCTCACCCTGAATGTCTAAGGAGCATTTAGACACCAAAAACACCAATTTTAATAGAGAAACGAAGCCGCAATCTCGATTTTTACCCCAAACTTTCTTAAAACTAGAAAATAGGGAAAAGCTTGAGAAATAGAAATTTCTACCTCAATTCCTTGCTTTCCCTACGTTGCTTGGCTCCTAGAGGCTCGCCCCGTAGCCCGAGATCCACCCTCCAAGCCCGGTTGTGGAGTTAGAGTGTAGAGAGAGAAAGAGAGGAGAGAAGGTGAAGAGAGAGGAAAGGAGAAAATGAAAAAAAAAATAGGTGAGGCCACCTATATACTCGCCCGGGGTGAAATTATCACTTGCTCTTCAGTTGACCCTCAGTCAAGACTAGTAAAAGCAAATTCATAAAATCTCACATCGGGTGATTCTAAATCCTAAGTGCCCCACAATTTTCTTATTTCACTTTAGTCCCTCTCAAAGTCTCAAACTCCACTTTAACATCGAATCCATCATCCTTTTGGTACCGGACTCATAATTCATTCTCATAAGCTCTATTCTTCTTCTCGGGTTCCTACTTGGTCATTTCTCAAAAGTACTCCATACTTTCTTTTCTTTTCATTTTAGCCCTTGAGAATTTGTAAAATTTCCCAAATTAAAATTTTGAAATTTCTATTTCCAAATTTCCTTCACTAATTCAAAAAGAACATTTTTCATGTAATTAAATTTTTCAATAAACTTCAAATAAATTTTAAATATTCATATAAATTATGGGGATATTACAAATCTAGTTGAACTTATGATAAAAAAAGAATTAAAACCAATTAAATTGAAGTAGTTATATTTAAAAAAAACCTAAAAATCTTCACTAAAAAAATCCTGTGGTTTCAATTATCAAATTGAGACTAAAGATAGATGAATTTTTCTAGAAAAAAGCATAAATATCTACCAATGGGGCATTCAAAATTTATCACACCAATCGAAATTAGTTAGTAAAGAAGCGACTAACTCAAATTAATCTATTATTTTAAATGAAATGGGAGTTTAATTTTATTTTACATATACAATGTTATTTTAATTTTTTTTCGTTATTTATTTGAAGTTACATAAAAAAAAAAACTAGACCTACTAAATTGAAGTAGTTTGCTTGGGTTGAATTAAATGAGTCACTAAACAAGCCTTGCATTTCAATAGATTGATTTGTTTCGGATTGATTATGTGTGTTTTTTTTTTTTTTGGTTGGGTAAAAAGGAGGAAATTATAATAAGGACAACATAAAACAAGCATGACCTTTGTAGGAGTGATTACATATTCCATGCACACAAGAACATATAGGTGGCCATGGCATTAAGTGCTAGTTTGAAAAATTGTTAGATAAATTTAATTTTTAGATAGAATTAATTTTGGATAAATAGGAATTTATATAAATATGATTTATATTTAGAAACTATCATAAAAAAATTGTGAAAAATATATTTCGTTTAAATGTTTGTTAATAAAAATAATTTAGATGTGTAATTATAAAAAAAATTTATATTATCTTATTTCATTTATTTTTATTATTTATTTTTAAATATAATTGATAAAATAAATTATGTGAACATTCTAATAATTTTTTTAACTATTACTAGTAATATTTGATTAAAAATATAAATATAATAGCTTTAATTTTCAATAGAAGTATATGATCTAAATAAAATTGGTATTACTTAAGTATTTTTCATTAAAATTACTTTTAAATTGTAATTATTAAAAAAGAGTATAAATTTTTATATTTCTTTGTGGGTTGATAACTGATGACTCTTTTTCTGAGTTCTGGTGGTACTTTTGATTGGTGTGGTGTGGGTTAGTCGTTTTGTTGTTTTATGGTTTTTCCTTTTTTTTTTTTCCCTTTCTATTTACGTTTGGTTGTAAGACTTTGGGGTTTTAATATAAGTATAAATTATCAATTTTAATTTTAGATGCCACATTTGATGTACATGTAATGACTTTAATAATTTAGGAGATAGTATATTTTATGTTCTAAAAATTGTATACTATAATTACACTTGATTTAAATGTTGGATATTGATTTTTGGTATCTTCAACTAAAAGAGAGGCACTGGTATCACTCTCTCATGTATAAGACATTAAGATTGTTGTGTATATATATATATATATATTCACAAATATCTTTTATTAGAAGCATTATCTTCTTCGAAATACTGTTAAACATTAAATAGGAATGTATTTTTTTATTAAAAATTTAAATTATAGTTTGTGAGAAACTAGTTGATTTGGCTAAATCCAACCTTATTAGTTCAATGAGGCTCACAATTAATTATTACTTGCTCTAATAGATTTATGCCAAATTGTACATTTTGAACGCAAAGTCTCTAATTTTCAAGGGAGTTCTATCCCCATTATTAATGCATGCTAAGACAAAGTACAATTGCTTGAATGAAAACTAGAGAGAGCGTGAGGCGGACTGATAAATTAAATCTATTTCAATTTCATCCTAAAATTACATCTTTCATAACTAAAATTTCAATATTCAATATTTTTTATGGGTACCTTAAATAAAAAATTTAAATTAATGTCAATTATAAAAATAATTTTCAAATTAAGATAATCATAATTCATATGTAAGCTATGAAAGTGGCTGGTGCTTTAGTTTATTATATAGATTTTAAAATTTTTAATAATTTATGGAAAAGAATCTTTCAAAAAAAGAAAATATTTTTCAATAAAGGAAACATTTTCCATGATAGGTAAATTATTTTGGGGAAAAAAATTGCATGACATGTGGCTGTTAGTCACGTTCTTGTCATCGTATATATATATAGATTTGTGGATCTCTCAATAATTAATAGAAAAAGTTTACACCAAAGGAAAAATTTGAATATAAAGAAACTATTTTATTACAGAAATAAATTTTTTTATAGAAAAATTTTCATAATATAACATAGTCGTCCGTGCTTTTTGTTTTAGTATATTTCATAGATTGGTATATGAAATTTTTAATAATTTACAAAGAAAAAGGCATGTACAAAAAGAGAAAATATTTTATGATCAGAAAAACTTTTACAAAAATTATTTCTAAAGGAAAAAATAGAGTATAAAATAACTTGTAATCCTTGCACTTACATACAACTATAGTTCTTAGAATCAAGCCGAATCGACCGGTTCGACTGGTTAGACAAAAAACCAACTAAAGATCCATTCCAATATAAATTTTAAAATCGGTAAATAATTGAATCAGTTCAAAATGAGTCGAATCGACCAAAAATCGATTGAACCAGTTCACTTAAAAAATTTTCTATTATATATATATATATATTTATTTTATTTTACTTATTATATAATCAGGTGAGTTAAAAAAAATAATATTACAGATAATTTAATTTTAATGAAAATGCAAATATATTGACATTTTATAATTTTGATATAAATAAATATTATATTGATTTCATGACAAACTAGTATTGTGATCCGTGCGATGCACGGGTAAATCACATCTCTAAAAATTTTTATAACTTATAAAAATAATAATAATTATAATTGATTTATATAAAATTTATGAGTCATGACATATACTTTTTAAATATAAACATTTTGAATTGATTTATCAATTCTATAATTAAATCTACTTTATCTAATCAAACTTTGATTTGAATTGATTTATTTATTCAATATAATAAATTTAAATGAATAAAATAGATAAATTTGTTAGTTTACAGATTATTTGTTATTTGTTATAAATTATTTGTTGCACAGATTGATGATTAATTGAATATTGATTTTATCTTTACTTTTAAATGCGTCTTTTTTTGTTTTAATAGGATCAAAAGAAAAAAACACTGAAGATTGCTGCTACTTTTGGATTGAATCTCCAGGTCTCAGATTTCGTCTTTCAATAATTTAATTTTCATATTTTTCTTCAATCAAGAGATTATGATTTAAAGATTCATATCTCAAACTTTGATTTCTATTAAATTAAGAATTAATTTAGAAAGAAATCAAAATAAAGTCAAATAAAACAAATTTTTTAATTCACATATCAATTCTACAATCAAGTTTATTTTACATACTAAAAAATTATTTAATACACTACAACGGTCAAATAATAAAGGTAATTGTTTTTCATTTTTAATTCAAATCATTTAAATCAATTCAATTCAAATAATTAATATTATGTGATGCCATTAATTTACCAAATTTATTAATTTACCTAATTTATTTATTCATTCAAATCAAATAAAATAATGAAATTAACTAATTATCAATTTCACTAATTTCACTAATTAATAATTATGATAATATATTGTGATAAAAATATATTTTGCTATTCATTTTAACAATAACTCATATAATATATTAAATATTAATTAGTGAAATTAGTGAAATTGATAATAATTATGATAACATATTATGCTATTCAATTTCACTAATTTCACTAATTAATAATTATGATAATATATTCTGATAAAAATATATTCTGCTCGTATATGTATATTTCAACAATTTATTATGTATATATTTCAATTCAAATCAAATAACAAAGGTAATTATTTTTGAATTTCAATTCAAATCAAATAATTTATTTAATGTGATGTCATTAATTATCCTACAATAGTCAAATAATAAAGGTAATTATTTTTTAATTTCAATTCAAATCATTTTAGTAAATTTAAATCAAATAATTAATATTATATGATGCCATTAATTTACCAAATTTATTAATTTACCTAAAGAAAGAAATCATGAGACGTGTATCAGTTTATAATTCAAGGTTTTTCACTACCTCACTGTAACATCCCAACTTTTTATTTCCTTAAAAAAATAATAGTTCTTCTCTAAATCAGTTTACTAGATAATTTTTTGAATAATTTCCTTTCAAATAATTATGAATTTTACTATTCACAAATTCTACTATTCATGTGCATAATAACCTCACAGAAAAATTGGTAGGATTCTCATTAATTATATTTGAGCTTAAATATATACAAAAATAATTTACATAATAATTGCTATTATTTTTACATCTTTGTATCATAAACTACCATAAAATATATTTCTACACTTCAATCTCATCATTAATATCATTAAAGCCTTCACTTTTGCCATTTTTCCTGAAATGATCAATTTTCTAAAAGTGAGATATAAAATATCTTAGTAGCTAGTCACTTTATTAAAAACATGAGGAGATCATTTCAGTCATAAAAGCATAACATCATACTGATAATAATTAAATTTCTCTTATTCACTATGTAGAATAAGATTTATAAACAAAATTCTGTAAAAACTGATTATGCACATTGATATCATAAATCATAAATAATCATGCTTTTATGGAAGACTAACTACCTAATTTAACTCTTACTAATCTTCTTTGTTTTCAGCTTCTTAAACTGCCTGCTTTGTTTCTCTCCTCTCTCAGCTGTGTTCTACAATTCTTCTTCTCTCTCTTTTTTTATTCTCTTCCTCTCGTACACAACACACATATATATAGAATCGAAAAGAAAAGCAATCACTCACATATATATATATTTTACACTACTCATACCTATAATCAAACATCACTTTCTCTCTTTCTCTTTTTATTTTTATCTCTTTCTCTTTTTATTTTTGTCTCTTTCTCTCACTTTGTTTCCTTTTCTTCTTCTACTAACCGAACACACATACCCATTATATATATATATATATATATATTCTTTTCCCTTTCATCATCACCCCACTTACTCCATTATATATCATTATCCTTCCTTTATCATTATCCTAACCCTCCCTCTTACCGTCCATTTCTCTTATATGTCATATTTTGTTTCTTTTGGTTAAAAATAATAAAAAGACCTCAAATCTTTTTATTTTATTCAATTAGGTTGCTGACCAATGATAAAATTCTATTTATGTCTCTCAAAAATTTTGTGATTACTATTTTATCCCTATTTACTTGCTTGATTATTTATTTAGCCTCATTTTCTAAGGTAATTGAATTTGGGATATCACACTCACAATTTAGACAATGCAATTATAAAACATAATTTCAGGGATATTGTGTGTAGCAGTGTAGCACGAGGTTCAAGTTTATATGAGATTAATTGTACAAGAAGAATCAACTTTGAAAATCAGATAGAAAACAAAATTAAGATCTAATGAAGATGAAAATTTACAAACCTTGAAAAGTTCAAAGGGACTGCCTCAACGATAGACATCACTCTTCTTACTATTGCTAACCAGAAAACACCTGCATTTTATATATATGGAAAAATAGATTTAGATTTTGAAATAAGTATTACTACGATTTGAAAGAAGATAGAGGTGAGTCTCTGAGAATATTGAAGCGCATGCAAATGTGAAAAAAAAATTATAGAGTAAGGATACATGTTAAAAATATAAATTTTACAGAATGTGTAACAGAAGTGATAATATACTTACAACACAAATCAAAAGAACTTACCAGTGTGAGAATTATAGAAAAGTTAATGCTTTTGAGCTTCTTCTTGTAGGAAAATGTCAATCTCTTAGAGGAAATAAATTGTTATAATAATAGGCATGAAGATTGAGTGAATAGTTTACCAGAGCTACGGAGGAACATGACGCTAGAGAAATAATGCTAGTTCATTGGACCATGATCTTCTTTTTCAATTCAGAAACAGGAAAATATTGCTAATCCATTGTATCATGATCTTCTTTTTTGAGAGAGAGAGAGAGATATATATATATATATATATATATATATATATATATATAGACGAAAAAAAAGAATTGAAGAAACATATCTAAAGGGAAAAAAAGGCTGGAGCCTTAAGAAGTCATATCACCAAGTGTTGATTGGGTTCCCGATCAACATGAGTAGGTGATCAAATCGCGAAAGATGAGCAGTTGTAGAGAGAGTATTGTCGAGTTGCACCAGTGGATTTAGAGAAAGAAAATGGACAGACATGATGGAGAACATGACTCTACAATTTATCGCTTCCAAAGATAAATATATAGCAATTAATTATTTAATTATTTGTATATAATAAATGCTACTTTACTAAATGATAACATATTATATTTCAATAAAAAAAAGTTTACCTGATTTATCAATTGTATAGCAATTATAGCAATTATATACCAATTATATATTAATTATAGCAATCATATAGTAATTTATCATAATTTTTTCAAATTCATTTAATGTGATTATATACTAATTATATTGCAATTTACCTTAATTTTTTTAAATTCATTTAATTCATTTAATATGATGTGATTAATTTACCAAATTTATTTATTAATTTTATTCATTTAAATTTATTCTATTATACATAATTTAAAGACCTATTTGTAATAATGTCTTAGAGTAAAATTATTTTAGTCTATTATATAAATTGAAAATTTTCTTTGTCTAATTTATGAAAAAATCAGTATAATTAAATGTGAAGTTTTAAACTTATTAATTAGATATAATCATGCAAAAATTAGGGAAAGATATGAATGTATATATATGCATGCATATATTTGATTGAGTAAAAGAGAAAATATTTCGACAATTAAAATATATATTTGAATTCTCATGGAAATTACTAATTTATAGTGGTATTTATTAAGTATATCCGTTACAAAAATGTTAAAAAATAATTGAAAATAAAAAGGAAACTTTTGAATTCAATTTGAGTTAAATTATGCTTTAATGTGATGTAATTAATTTACTTAATTAATTTATTAATTTTTATTTAAATTTATTTTATTATACATAAATTTAATGACTTATTTGTAATTAATGTTTTAGAGTGGAATTGTTTTAGTCTAATATATAGATAATTTATAATAAATTTTAAACTTAATTACTTTTAGAAGAATGAGCAACATATATTTGGATGCTGTAACTTTGAAATAATGTTAATTAATAATGGGTCATCAAATCTGCTAAAGTCGAAAGATATTTTTAGTTACATCGCAATGATATAAAAAGATTTAAAGGTCGAAATCTTTTGGGTTTGTTATACCTAAAAATAGACCCACTTGCACTTCCAAAAAACGCTTGGGGGAAGGAGATAGATAAGTATTATAACTAATTAAAAAAAATTTCACAGCAAAAAAATTAAAAAAATGTCCTATATTTATTCTATTATATTTATACTAGCGATTTCATTATAGAAGAGGAAGTTATCTTAAATTAATACCAAATCAACTTATTTATAACACTTTTAATCTTAACTAACAAAACTGTAGAACACAAGATAATGAAGTAAAGTGCAGTTGCTGAAAGACAATTCAAATTCACATTAATTCAAAGTTCTTGTTTGATCACACTTTGATGGATTCTTGCTCTGTTTCTTAGTGACTAAAACTAAACTTTTACCCAATTTTAATTATCTAAACAAGATAACTATGAAAAGCAAATTCTAATATTGTAATTATGAGATAATCATAAAAATACATAATATAAAAGATATATTTCACATGGCCCAATCTTTGTATATCATATATTTGAATATCATATATTGATTCATTGGATAAGAAAGACACTCAACCAGAAATTATCGCCAAATTAATAGGACCTTTTGGTTACTTCCGTGGTTTATTTTAATAGTCATTGAGCGATAATTACATTTAACTGTATCGATTTATAAAATCCTATAGTATCCTACTTTCGTTCAAAGTGATTCGTAAAATTTAAGAAGAACAAAATATCCTAATGCTATTCTAACAAGGAAGTAAAGAAGGACCAGCATCACATAATGAATTCTATAAATATAAGGAAGTTTGCTTGGTTTTTCTTGTGTCTCTGTTATCTCTACATCATGAATGCCAAAGTAGCCTTTTTGTGTATTCTGCTTTCACTAATTTCTTTCTCTTATTCAGAAGATGTGAAGCTTAATGTGAAAGTAGTAACATCAATAGCTAATACAGATGATAATTTCATCTGTGCCACTTTGGATTGGTGGCCTTCTGATAAATGTGATTATGATCAATGTCCATGGGAACAAGCAGGCATTCTCAATTTGGTATATATACATATATGACTTTACTATTTGCCTTTCACTTATTAGTATTATTATCATCAATTGGGTTAATTTTGCTTTCTTTGAAATTTGAACTCAAATACTTCAATTTTAGAGACGACTTTAGACTTGTTGAACTAACTCTTTTTGGTTATTATTATTGCTTTAAGATTAAAAAAAAAAAGATGCCATTCTTATGTTTTGTTAATGTTTGCAGGATTTGAATAACAAGATCTTATCAAACGCTGTGAAGGGTAAGACCTCATCTTTCTAATATACCCTAAAAAGTTTCATTTTTGTTGGGCGCATGATCACTTGGGATAATAGAAAGGCAATATTAAAGTTTAAATTCCTGTATATACATCTATTATTTCTAATCCACTTTATTGTCTAAAAATATACTTGAACTAAGTATTTTGTTAATCAATTTTTTAAAATTACAAATACCAATAAACTTTTCAAAAAGTAAACAATAATTACTTTGTTATTTCTTTATATGTATCATTCAAAAGTTTTTTTTTTAAATTTTTGGGCAGCATTTAATCCTCTGAGAATCAGATTGGGAGGGTCTTTACAAGATCAAGTAGTTTATCAATTTGGACCAAGAAAGAAATGCCCCCATTTCAGAAAGACAGAGGATGGTATGTTTAGATTTAGCTCAGGTTGCCTCACAAAGAACAAATGGGACCAAATCAATGATTTTGTCAACAAAACTGGGTATATATTAATCTTACCATTCCTTTTCTTCACATTCTTTTTCTCAATTAATCTTATTAATTTATTTTGTTGATGTTGTTGTAGAGTTAAATTCACATTCGGCTTGAATGCCCTTTATGGAAAGAGAAAGTCAAAGGAAGACAATGTTCTCTGGGAAGGTGATTGGAATCATTGGAACGCTGCTGGCCTCATGGCCTACTCTGTTTTGAAGGGATACAAAATTGACTCTTATGAATTAGGTAACACTTTAATATTACAAAGTTTTAATATCCATAGCTCATGAGTGGATTTGGTTCACTTTGGTCAGAATCGTTTCAATATTAATTTTTGAACCGAATAAGTTCACATGAGATCTAGACACTAATGTGATATGAGATTTAACATTTATTAGGAAACGAGCTATGTGCGGAAGGAGTTGCAGCAAGAATAGAAAGTGTGCAATATGCAAAAGATATCACCAAGCTTAGAAAACTAGTAAATCGTATTTATCCAAATGTCACTTCTAGACCAAAGGTGCTAGGACCTGCTGGTTTCTATGGCAAAGAATGGTTTGATAGCTTTTTACAACACATAGCCCCTGGTGTTGTTGATGGAGTCACTCACCATATCTATAACCTTGGTGCTGGTAAGTAAACATAATATGCCTAAGAATTGTTTTTTTTAAATAACCATGTAGTATAATCAAATTGTAGAAGGAACCTTCAAATCAAATATATAAATGGACCTCACCATCTATGATATTAGAAACTTTATATAGGCATCAAATTCCTAAATAATGAGCTCTCTAATAATTCATAATTATAGGTGTTGACAAGACTCTGATCAACAAGGTTCAAGATCCATTTTTTCTAAATCAGATTGCTCAAACTTTCAAAGATGTATCTACAGCAGTCAATAAATTTGCACCATGGGCTCAAGCATGGGTTGGAGAATCAGGAGGAGCCTATAACAGTGGAGGCAAAGATGTGTCACATACCTTTGCTAATGGCTTTTGGTTACATTCTAATTAACCTCACTTAATTTTAACTCCTTTATTTTTGCTTCATTGATTTTACTTTGAAAAGTTGTCATAATTATATGCTCTTAATATATGCCTTTGAATAAACCTTAGGTACTTGGACCAACTAGGCATGACATCAACCTTCAACCATGGGGTTTACTGTAGACAAGCTCTAATTGGAGGAAATTATGCTTTACTCAACACAACTTCATTCATTCCTAACCCTGATTATTATGGGTATGATTTATCATCCAAATGTTTAACAATTTATGATTCAAACTCTAATTGTTTAACGATTTTATCATCCAAATATTTTGTGTTGGTGATTTATCTCTTTGGTTTTAATATTTTGAATAGAGCCCTTTTATGGCATCGACTCATGGGAAGCAAAGTGTTGTCTGTCTCTCACGAAGGCTCTCCATATTTGCGTGCTTATGCTCATTGTTCTAAGAATACAGTAAGATCTTTCATTCATTTGTCAAACTTCGATATATCTTCTCATTCTTCTTTATCATTCATATTTTGATCATAAAAAAACAAAAACTCATATTTCTTATGTTGAATTTTCAGTCTGGTGTGACAGTGGTGCTCATAAATATGTCAAATTCAACTTCCTCCAGTGTGTTTGTTAATATGGACATGAATGTGTACCCTAACCAAGTTTCAGACTTAGAGAAGAGGGAAGAGTACCATTTGACCCCCAAAGGTGGAAACATCCAAAGTGACATCGTATTACTAAATGGAAATCCTCTGAAGTTGACTGAATCTTTGGATATTCCTAAAATGGAAGCAGTGAATATGGATCCTTCTTCTCCCATTAGAGTGGCTGCTGATTCTATAGTCTTTGCACGTCTTCCGTACTTAAATGCTCCTGCATGTGCTTAATACAACTATTTTACTATGATCTTTATTGTTTCTTTTTCTCTTTTAATATTTTGTTTTTGATTTTCTTTAGGATTTTTTTTCCAATTTTGACAATCGGCAAGTACAACTAAATTGGAATTTTAATGAAATTGATTTTTTTAAGACTTGATAATGGAATTGTTAATTCTTTGGATTTTAATATTGAACTCCTATTGCGAAGTATATACGAGATCTTTGAGAACTCTTAATATTTACGACTTTTGGAACAATGTTGCAAATTGTAATTTCTATTTTCAAATTTAAGATAATTGAAAAAGTCAAAGAAACATGGATTTGTCAATGTAAAGGTTGTTCCATTAGAGATCAGACCACCAAATTAAGCTAACTCTTACACTCACAGAGTTAACTCCATTTGCAAAGTATATATGAGACATTAAAAATTGGAAAAATGACAGTAGTTAGATAGAATTATTAAGTATCACAAGGACGTAATTACTTGTTAAACAAAATTGCATATTGTATTTATATTAAAATTTTTTTAAAAAATCTTCTATAGTTCATTAAAAAAAATCTTGTGTAATTATCGAAGAAATTGCCTTAAAAAAGTCACAAAGATGTACCAATGAGGAATTAAAAATCCGTCACACAATCGAAATTAAATAGTAACAAAGTGCGATTTAAATCAATTTAATCTACTGTTATTTATGAAAGTCGGAGTTTAATTTAATTTTACATGCATGTATAATGTTATTCTAATTTTTTTTTCTCTTTAATCTAATTAAAGTTAAGAAAAAAATTAAAATCAATTACATTACAAGTCTATAGATATAACTTAACTCATAATTCATAAGTGAAACAATATTAACGTAATTATAAAATTATTATAATTTATGTTATGTATTTTTTTATTTATAATTGAATGAGAAAATTCATTTTAATTATTATTTTTAATTCTATCACATCTCTTTAAAATGACAATTTCAATTACATAATTTTATAATTGAATTTCTTAATTTAATATAAAAATAAGATTTTTTATATATTAACATGAAAAGAAAAGTAAACAAAACAAAGAAAAAAAAATGGGCCCGCCTAAAAATCAACTCATTACGAATCAATGAACAAACAAACTGTACAGAAAAAGTCACCAAATGAACATGGAAGCTAAAGATGCAGAACTTTTCATGACTTGATTTGTTTTCATATATTCATAGTCAATTGAAGTAAAAATAAAAACTGGCTCTTTCTCTTTTTCGTTTAGCTGTTTTTCCAAAAAATGTGTATCTTCTTAGGCTTTTTTATATATAATATTGACTTTATAGTTTGCCATCTCAAAGTGGTTATGGAAGCTTGGAGAATTCATCATTTTCACAAGCTTTTAGCTACTCAAGTTGCAAACTTTAATCAACCGTGGATGCTTTAAATGATTCATCACTTGTTTTTTGGATCAAATAATCGAGTTTAAATTCTATGAATAAAAAAATTTAATATTGAAAAAACTTTACACTTACGTAATATTATTTAACTCAAAAACAATTAGTTAAAATTTAATAAATCTCTGAATTCCAATAGTTCTAAACAAAAGAAATTGCATGGGCTATGCTTTAAGAATGTTTGGATGGGATTATGCTTATGTTATATCACAGTCGTAAATTTATAGTAAGTGGCGTGGTATCAAAGTATACTGATTACAAATAAGAATAATAAAAGATTGTAACTAATTTGTAAAACTATTTAGAAAAATAATATAATTTTATTATTTACAAAAGGAAAAAAACTTATATAATGTTGTTTATATCTTTTCTATCAAATTATTCAATAGAACATAGTATGTGTAAAAAGCTTTTTAAAAAATAAATCATGCAATGATAAATTATAAAAAATATAAAGTTATATTTTAAAGACTGTACATTTGTTGTATTTTGATTAAAAAACCATACACTTGTCATATTTTGACTAATGAACTTGATAATAAATATATAAAAAAATGCACATAATTTTTTTTTCCATTATAAAACAATCTTAACTCAAAAATATTCTTTTGCCTGATCAAGATTATCGCCTTACTATTACACTTTTTTTAATTATCAAAAATTACAAAATAAATTAATTGTTTTTATTGTGTAAATGTCTTCAATACCTTTATTTATTTATCTTGTTATCGAGAGTTACAATTTATTTTGAACCTTGAAGTTTAGTCTTATCCGCTTTCTGATAATACTAAAAAAAAAAAGGTTTACTGAAAACCTAAAGTTTTAATGATTACTAATTAGTATTCACACAATACTACACTTTTAAAATTATAAAAAATAAATATAAAATCTTATCTTATTTGCTTTCTTTTTTTTAGTTAAAAGGAAATATATTAAAATAACAAGGAAGAGAACATGATTATTGTCATATTACAAGAAGCATAAGGCTAAACGAAAACCCAGAGCCATAAGTGCAGAAACAAAACCCCGAGAGAAGGGGGCTCTTATCTGTTACTAAAATACGTGTCTTGCATATATTGGTCTCTAACAAAAAGAGGAGCATAAGAAAAGCTACTTAAAGGAAGTCTTGTTTTCCTAGCCTCCTTGGCCAAAATGTCTGCACACTTCTTCTGAGTTTTGGGAATTTTGCAGATCTTGTAATCTTCAAAGGATAGGAGGAAATGCCTTGATTTCAAGAAGAATTTCATGAAAAGAGGAGGAGATGATTTCGACCACAACCTTATTTGGATTCCAAAGGATCCAAATACCTCTAGAGAAACCCATGACATCCACTTTGAAAAAACCATCAAAGCCAAAGTTGGTAATCACAGAAGAATCTCTCTACCCACTAAGCCTAGTTTCAGTAAGGATTACTAAATATGGAATATTTGCATTTTTCTTGTCTCTGAAGACTCTCCTAAAGTCTGTGCTCCCAGCATCTCTAATGTTCCAACTAAAAAAACTCATGAGGGTATAGAGGTTGTAGATGTTGTCTGCTATTTAGGGAGGCAATTGGAAAAAAGCTGAAGGGTAGAAGGCAAGACTATGGTCTGTTCCTCCCATCTCTAAGGTTAGAGAGGAGGTGACGTAGACGTCTACCCGAGCGTGTAATGGGTGGAGAGTAAGGGCTGTAGCTAGGTATTAATCCCCCCCCCTAAAATTCTAAGGTTGTCCCAGAGTTTTCTATTTCTATGTAGGTTGGGTTTGGAGCCTGAAGTAGGTTTCTTAGAGTGTTTGACAGTAGGTTTGATGAGTTTAGAGGGAACCAATTGTAAAGAGGTGCTTGGTTGAGGGTTCTTGGAGGTGGGATGATCATAATGTTGTTGATGCGAAGTTGCTTAATCATATTTCTTGTGGTGTTGCTCTAATTTGTTTCTATCAAAGCTACAGTCATCAAATGGCTCTAAGCAAGTACCCATGAGGAGTTGTTCAAAATTCCTCTTAGAAGATTTATCCACATTAGAGTGATTCCCGAGCCTGAGAATGGGTTGTTCTGGTAAAATAAGTATAGGTTGTTTACTTTCTGATTATCGTCTAACTACTGCACATTATTTTTATTTTTACAAAAAATACAAAATAGATCAATTATTTTCAACATAAAATATTTTCTATTTTCTTAATTTATCTTTTATCCAAAGTTAAAACTTCTTTTGAACCCAAAAAGCTTTATCTTATTTAATTTTGATAATCTGAAACAGATATTTTTATTAAAAATTAAACTTTTAATGAATACAAATCATACAATATTACACTTTTAAAATTATAAATATAATTTAAATATACCAAAATATCCATGAAAAAAACAACAATGATTAATATAAATTTATGTTTGGGCTTACTATGAATTTGTTTCTCTTTATGATTTTTTAAAAAATAGTGTTTTTGTTGCGATAAAATTTTTTTTTCATTATACATTTTAAGGCCCAGAAAAAAGTGTCCACCTCATTGCTAGTAGAAAAAATTTTTATTACATTTTTTAAGTGCTTATTATGAATTAAAAATAATAAGTAAGTGAATGTTTGGTATGAAGTTAGTAATATAATATTATAAAAATACATACATGTTTTATAATAGTATTTTGATGGACATAATAATAATAAACACCAAAACTGTAATACCCATGAAAAAAAATGAAATAAAATATAAATGCGTATTTACAAACTACTATTACTATTTATGTATACGGTACTATTCACTTATACAATCGAAATGTCAAGTACTAGATGTAGTTTGATCATAAGAGAAAACTAGAAAGAAGTTCGTAGGAGAAAATAACGTTTTATGTGTGAAAATACCCTCAGGGACTAAAATGAAAAGACAGAATTGAAAAGAAACTTAAAGGTTTAAGGTGAAAGGATAGTTTTCCCCTTAAGTTTTCAATAGTAAGCCGTCTGCGACTTTTCCGTGATTGCACATTAACCATAAATGATTAACGCGTGAATTATTTTATTATAAATATCATTTTCATAAATAGTAAATTGAATATTTATTAGTGCATAGTATCAAATAGTACCCTTAATTTTTCCTATAAATAGACCCTTCCATTTCACTTCTAAACTCACATCTTCAACTTCTCTTCTTCTCTCTTTAAGTTTCTCTTACTCCGACGTTAGGCCTATGAGATTTTGGGCCTTTCCTTTTCAACTTAGGTAAAGATACTATGTCATTTCTATGTCTTTCAAATTTTAAAAGTTATTTTCTTAAGTATGCTTTGTGGTTGCGGCTTTGGCTGATCTTCCACATCAGAAAAACTATCCTTGGCTGTCCATATATTATTTTAATTCTCTAATTACTAAAATAGAATGTAAACTGTGAAGAATACATGTTTAGGAAAGTTTTGGCTAAGGAAAGACATGGTTTTTAATTGTGTCCATTGCGACCCTCTACTCTTTTCTAGGAACTTACATGGTGTACTCTTTTACAGATTGTATTCTCTATTTCTGGTATGAATAGTACACGTACATATGAATAGTAACCGTACGTATAAATAGTAATTAATCATACATATGAATAGTACATATACATATGAATAGAGATCATATGTATAAATAGTGATAGTATATATGAATAGTATCCATATGTATGAACAGTATCTATACGAAAACAATCCTAACTTATTTTCTCTAATCTTTCATAAAAATCTATGTAGCGGAACACTGAAATTCACCTGTGTACTCTTGTCTGTAACGACTTAAGAGAAGTGATACTCGTACGGAATCCAGGTGAGTGAAACGACCCCGTTTTAATAGGGTTTTAGTATTACTGGTGATAAAAAGTATGTCGTAGGACACTCCCAAGATTCATATGGGTAAATTGAATTCATAGTGGCAAATCTAGAGGGATAATCCAGAAGTATGGATAAGACGAAACAAGTATTTCATGATGATATGAAGTTTAAATCTTTTTAAAAACAGTTTAATTGTTATCTTGATTTATGGTTTATAAATCTATAATATAGTTATATATTATACCTATTATATGAATGAATATTATATTGTACTTCTAATTATGATATGAAATACTGTGTTATTGATTGTGATTGAGCGGAACAGTACCCCCTCTCACGGCAAGGCAGAAAACCCGGTTTAAATGGTGTCTTGACCAACGAGTGTGGAGACAACGATTCTCTCAGTAGGGATATTAAAAGGATGAGGTTGTGCGTCATGGTAGAAATATACAAAATTGATGAGCCGGCCTATGCGCGCTCTCTGGGATATGGTGCCATTGATGAGTACTAGTAACGTTTGTTGAATTGGATGAATTTTTATCTTCTAATATATAATTTCTAACTATGTCTATTGGTTGAGTTTGAACCTTCAGGTATACTTGCATGACTGGTGATGTATTTTAATTTTATTAATGCGAGGCCAATTCGTTCACTGAGTTTAAAAGCTCACACTCTCTGTAAAATCTTTTTTGTTCATATCAGGTTATCGGCGAAGAATATCCGCTAGAAGAGTAGATCACTTTGGACATTCCCGCTGTCGGGTAGGCCCCTCTTTTGTTGTAAATTATGTTGCTCTGTAATCGTCTAGGACATCTAGGTTAGAGTTTGGTATTTGGCTTGTATTTCAGTATAATAATGTATTTTATATTGATGATCTATTACTATATGCAAATTATCTCTATGAATTTCAAATAAGAAAATTTGATATATTTTCTTCGTATTTATTAAGGAATGATTATTTTGATAATATAGAAATAATGACTAATAATTTAACTTGTGGGTAGAATTTATCGAAAGGCTTATAGTGATAGAATATTCATCATTGTGCCGGTCATGTGCTCAAAAAATGGGTCGTGACAAAGTTGGTATCAGAACAAAGGTTGTTAGGTCTCTTAGTGATTACAGATCAAGGTGTCTTTAGTGAGCCCTCCCCTATTGTCGTGACTACAGCACGACCATAGGACGAAGATCCACCAAAAGCCCTATAAAGTTTAAAATCTTTTTCTTTCGTGTCTTACCCTTGAAGCATAATAGTGACAATACATATTATTTTTAATTGTAGAATAAGTTTAAATGGCACCAGGAAAATCAAATGCTTCAGGAATCCGCACAAGATCTGGCAGGGCCCTAGTCCCTCCAGTTACTCTGTCAGTAGGTGGAAGGTTAGAGACGCCTAACCGTGCAGAAGGTAACTATACACAAAATAGAGAGATACCTACTGTAAACCCTGGAAGAAGTGGTGAAGTACCATCACAAATTGACGCGACGTAGTAATGGAAGCATTAGCTGCAATGCAGAACGAGGTAAATGGGCTGAAGGAACATCTGATGGGATAGTCATCTGAAGATGGCTCGCAGGCATCAGTACATGCTGTAAAAGTGCAAGAGACAGACCAGATGCCACCCCCGCCTCCTCCTTAAGATAGGGTAGGGGTAGAGGTCAAGATCCCAAATTTTATGAAGTTCAATCCGGCAACTTTTGCAGGAGATGTTAACGAAGACCCACAGCGCTTTCTAGATGACTGTGAGAAAATTTTTGACACGTTAGAGTGCCCTGAACCTTGAAGAGTGACCCTTGTTCCTTTTCAATTAAGAGGTAAGGCAGACCGCTGGTGGCGAACATAGAAGAAAGGCATGGCCAGAAACGCCCCACCCCTCAAGTGGAAGGACTTTAAAAGAATTTTTTGAAAACAATTTATCCCAGAAAGCATACAAGAAGCAAAGATGAATGAGTTTGAGACACTTCGGCAAGGAGCACGAACAGTCGATGAATACGACAATCTGTTTGTGGAGTTGTCTGAATATGCTACTTACATGGTCCTAACTGAGAAAGAAAGGATCTAACGGTTTATTAAAGGCCTTCGAGAGTCCCTATTTGACAGGGTGGGATCAAAGATATGAGACTTTTTATCCTACACAGAGGCTGTCGACATCGCTCGTATGATGGAGGAAAGAGATATGCGTAACGAAAAATGGAATAACAAAAGAAAAAGGAAACAAGATGAGAAATCACGTGACTACGGAGGGAGTTCTGCACCCATTAAAACCACTAGACATGTAGCCTCTACCGCTAGTGCACCACAATGTCAAAAAAGTGGTACAAGGGGTCAACAAAGGCCCTGGTGCCCTAAGTGTGAAAAAAATCACTTCGGAGTTTGTCTTGCTAACAACAACACTAAGGTCTATTTCCAATGTAGTCAACAGGGTCACTTCAAAGGCCCTGGTGCCCTAAGTGTGAAATAATCACTTCGGAGTTTGTCTTGCTAACAACAACACTAAGGTCTGTTTCCAATGTAGTCAACAGGGTCACTTCAAAAGAGATTGCCCCCAACTCCACACGAGATCTGGCCAAGGATCAGTATATCCTAATCAATCAGAGGCCACTATTGCCAATAGAGCCCCTGTAACTGTAGGAAGCAGCAGAATCGGAAGAGGTACTGGCAAATGACAAGGTGGTTGAGGTCAAGCTTCAGTAGGCTGAGGGACTGCTCGAATATTCGCCTTAACCCGTCAGGATACTTAGGTGTCTAATACGGTGGTAGCATCTTCTCTTCCTTCTTTCCTCCACGAGACTCTCTATCTTCTCTTCATCTACCATTCTTCCATCTTCTTCAATCCTTTCTCTAATTTTCTTCCGGTGATCTTGTATTTTCTAACTATACTTCCGATTCTCAGAGGTTCTAGAGGCAAAGAGGTAAGTTTTATCTGCTCTATTTCTCTTTTTCTCCATTTTCAGACCTATGGAAGAGAATTAAGATTTTGAGTTTTAATAGATGAATTTAAGTGTGGATGTTAATCTAAAACATTCCTAGGTGGTTTATGATGTTATTGGAACAAGAAATTTGGAGAAAATTAGGAGAAATTTGTAGAATTCGGATATTTAAAAAAAGGTAGTGTTCTTGATGAAATTTTGAGATTTGAGCTTGGATTGTTGATAAAAATTGGGGGTTTTAGTGTTAAAACACTCCTTAGACGTTAAGAAACAAAATCCAAGGAAGAAATCAAAAGAAATGTTGTTTTAGATATGATTTTAGGATTTTTGGATGAAGAACATCACTGTTCATTCTGGAAATTTTCCAGAAAATTTACAGAAAATACTGTTCATCGAGAAATTTTTTCAGATTTTCTCAGTTACTGTAGCATTGACTCAGTTAACGTCACTGTAGCATTAACTCAGTCAACGTCAATGTAGCATTAACTCGGTCAACGTCACTATAGCATTGACTCAGTCAATGTTACTGTAGCATTGAACTCGATCAAAGTCACTGTAGCATTGACTCGGTCAACGTCACTGTAGCATTGACTCGGTCAATGTCACTGTAGCATTGACTCAGTCAACGACACTATAGCTGCGTTAACCGTTGATTGTTACTGTAGTATCATTTTTAAAATGTTCATAACTCTTTTATGCAGATTCTATTTTAAGTAAATAAGATACTGTTAGAAAGCTTTTTGAGTCTAGTTTCTAATAGTACAAGTTTCACTTGAAAATTCTAATGTATTCTTTATTTTTTATCTTATTTGTATTTTAGGAAATCTTTGAGAGTTATTTCCAAACACCTCTCATAATTTAGCTGCAAAAATAAAGGTAGTTAAGGTCACATTCGAGGTGAGTGTGATAACCTTATCTCATCAATATTTCTTCAAAAGTACTGTCATTAAGTATCATAAAGAAAATTGAGAAGATGGACTTAAACAGTATGTTGTGTATTCATTTTCAAGGACTTGTATTCTTTGTATTTAAATGTATTATGGATTTCAAGCCTCTTGTTTGATTAAATGATAATTCTTATAAAATATGTAAAGTTAATGTTGATATTGCTGTTATTATATTGAGGTTGTGTGAATGCTTGCGTTATAGTAGAACATTGTTACAATATTTTCGTGGTGGTGCACCTCACGGGAGAAGTTAGAGGAGTTATAAGGGTGGAGATATACCTTTCATGGAGAGATAAGGGTGGATGCTGTAACATCCCAAATTATTATGGAATAAATATTTAATATTTTTTTATTTTGAGACTCTAGAAATCTCTTGAATGTCCTTTATGAATCTAGATTGTTCTAGAGGAATCTTGTATGTTCTACAGATATCTTGTATATTCTTGAATTTCCTAGATAAGTATAGAATATTGTAGAATGGTATAGATAATTCTAGAGAATTCTAGGTTAGTCTAGGTTTATCTTGAGTTATCTTGAGTTTTCTAAACATTTCTAGTATAGATAATTCTAGAGAATTCTAGGTTAGTCTAGGTTTATCTTGAGTTATCTTAAGTTTTCTAAACATTTCTAGTATAGATAATTCTAGGTTAGTCTAGGTTTATCTTGAGTTTTCTAAACATTTCTAGTATAGATAATTCTAGAGAATTCTAGGTTAGTCTAGGTTTATCTTGAGTTATCTTGAGTTTTCTAAACATTTCTAGGCTTTAGAGAGATATTTGAATATTCAAAAGGAATTTTCTACTTGCCTCCCATTCTTAGCTATAAATAGCAATATCTTCCTCCCCTTTCCTTGCACCATTCACAGCTGAGAGGGAGTGAGAAAAAGAGAATCCAGCAGCTTGGACAGAAGCAGAAAAAAAAAATTCCTCTGTTTTCTTCAACCATAAAATAGAGGTTTTTGGAAGAAGCAAATAGCAACGTTAAACTCGATTTTTCTGAGCTATTTTGAGGAGATTCTTCTATTACTAACCTACACAAGTGTTAAGGGAGAAGTGGCAGTGAATAGGAAGCAAAAATCAGAACCAAAACCAGTGCAGACTACCCCACGGTCAACAGTCAAAAATCGTGAAACAAGACAGATTGAATAGCTATTTGAGCTAAAAAGTCAGACTACAAAGTACAGGTAGCGTAACTTAGCAATTCGTAAAAGCTTGTTTTACTACTTGAATATTTTATGTCCATGAAGTTTTATTTAAAGTGAAATATGTTTTTCATGATGAAATTAGCATGATATCAGCTTGGAAGTTTACTTCCATGTTCAGCTTGGGAGTTCAGCTTCCATGTCAGCTTGGAAATTCTATTTCCATGTCAGCTTGAAAATTATATTTCCATGTTTTAGTTTGGAATCTTTCTAGCTTGAGTTAAAGGACTGCAGTAGCCTTTCTCTCATGTTTAGCTTAGAAAAATAGTTCTGCAGACTATCTTTTCCATATCGTTGAGTGTGCCACCAACTATTCTTGATTCCATGATTTATTCATATACTAGCTTGCTAATTTTTCGTCAACCTATTACACTGAACTGAGAATTTATATTACATGAACTGATTTTTATGATATAAGTGCTTTTATGACTGAAATGGTATATTTATAAATGTTTATAAAATTATGCTAGCTACTGAGATACCATTATCTCACCTTTTTGTGCTTTTCCAACTGACCATTTCAGGGGCTGAGTATAAGGGGAAAGGTGTAAAGATTGATTAAACACTATTAGAGCACTCAAGTTTATTAAGTATTAGAATTATAGATTATTTTTTTAAGTTTAGATATCAAATTACTATGTACGACATATTTGTAATTTATTTCAAACGAATGTAAAATTATCTTATGTTTAGAATTTCAATTATTATGTATAACCAATTATGATTTGTACTGAGAACAATTGTAGAATGTTCTTTTTGAAGGTACGAGTATTAAGCATTAGAATTTAAAAAAAATTCAGATTTTAGTATAGTAAAATAAGGACATTACAGATGCGGCCAGGGGGTCGCAGGCAACGATCCACTGGTATTGTGGACGACCCGGTTGGTACGTGATTTTGTGTATGGCACTGTATGATTTATACTGCATATATCATTTGTAACTGAGTTGAATTTTAAATTCGATGATATCTTTATGATACTAATTGTTAAATTTATTTTCGATTGATAATGTTATCCATTCACTGAGTATTCCATTACTCATCCTATTATTTTACAACATTTCAGAATCTGTGGCTGACGCTGGGGATTGTCCAGGGGAATAACGAGTTTATTTTAAACCAACCCTCTTGTAATTTTCGGTTGGTTCCTTTGTATTCTATTATCTTGTAAGCTCTAGAAGTAGTTCTGTGGTCACATAAGCCTCCTAGGATTTTGTGGATGGACTATGTGTAAATATGAATATTCCTTATGGTTTCATTGTAAGAAAGTTAAGACCTTGACGATGTTT
The DNA here is from genome assembly GCA_037074585.1 of Biancaea sappan. Classification (NCBI taxonomy): domain Eukaryota; kingdom Viridiplantae; phylum Streptophyta; class Magnoliopsida; order Fabales; family Fabaceae; genus Biancaea; species Biancaea sappan. The sequence goes on from CM073492.1 coordinate 34,459,268, forward strand.
TAACTTAGAGATAACTTGAATCAGACTCACTGTTGAGGATGTAACAAAATGGTATCAGAGCCAATTCTTATGGATCATAGAGCAGGGTAACCTTGACTGGGCTTCCCTATATCGTTATGAACCGCGGCATGACCATAGAGGTGAAGGTCAGTTAAAGGTCCTATAGGTGTTGTTTATTTTTCTTTTTATGTTCCTTTCCTTGTGGTTAATATTGATCTTTCTGGGACTAAATTATGTGGTGTTGTTGATAGATCAAGATGCAACTCGGAGGATCTCAAGAGGCAGTAGAGTATACAGGCTCTAAAGAAGCTTCGTCGCGACTTGCCCATCGTGCCCATGAACGAGAGCAGGAGGAACATGGTGAGAGTGAGCAAGGACAAGATGAGCAAGGCTTACCTTGAGGGCATAGGGCACAACCACAAATTGATCTAACTACTTTATTAACTAGTTTGAATGCCTTGCTAGAGGGTCAGACCGCATTACAAGGAAGTCTAGTCAATTTGACTACGCTACTAGAGAGGCAGATGGTTGCTGTAAATGCCCCTGTTACTCCTACTCCTACTGTAGTTCCTCCGGCACGTTCAATAATTCCCTCATCTCTTCCTGATAAGAATGATGTAGTACGGAATGTATCATTGACAGACTTTTTAAAGCTTAAACCCCCTGTCTTCACCGGGGAAGACCCAAATGAGGATCCACAACGATTCCTTGACAAAACAGAAAAAGCATGTAAAGCCTTGAAATGTGATCCTCGATTCTGGGTGGATTATGCTACCTATCAGTTTCAAGGAAGGTCTTATGAATGATGGGTTACTTGGCAGAGCAGTCGAACTCCAGATGCCCCTTCAGTTAGTTATGATGAGTTTCGTCAAGTTTTTGTTGAAAGATTTATGCCAAGGAGTGTAAGAACTGCAAGGGCTAGAGAATTTGAATTCCTTAAACAGGGTTTAATGACAATTGATGAATATGATATAAAGTTTACACGACTTTCTAGGTATACACCCCATATGATCCCAGACGAACAAGAGAAGATTTGTTGATTTGTTCTTGGTCTTCACCTTTGATTGCGTCAGTTCGTAAGTATGCAGATGGACCTATATCCTTCTTATGTGGCTGCTGTAGATGCAGCCAGAATAACTGAAATGAATGAAAAGGATGAAAATGAAGACAAGAGGAAGAGGAAATGAGAAAACGAGGGAATGCCCTCAGGGCATGTTAGATTATCAAGGACTTTCAGGTCTCAAGGTAGAGGTCAATCTACTTCTATGATATCATCCCCCCAGTAGCATCTTTAGGTAGTGTCTCTGGGCCTCGACCAGACCATAAGGGAAGTTCTTCATTAGTCGGTCAGGTGTTATCTCAACAGGGACGAGACAAGCCTAAATGTTCAGAGTGTGGGCGATTTCATACTGGTGTGTGTCATGGGGCAGGCCCAATTTATTTTTGTTGTGGACAGGTGGGTCATATAAGGAGAGATTGTCCTCAACAAGTAGAGGTCTCAAGGCAAGGATTTATATTTATACCTCAAACACAACAGATGACAGCTTCAGTTAATAGGGCTTCTTCCTCTTCTGCAGGACGAAGTGGCTTAGGGAGAGGAAAGGGTAGAAGACAAGGAGGACGAAATCAACTTGCAGTTGAACGCGACCAGGCTAAAGTGTACGCTCTCACATACCAAGATGCACAGGCTTCGAATACAGTTGTAATAGGTATTTTTCTAGTATGTTCATTCGAAGCTCGTGTATTATTTGACCCGGGATCTACCCATTCATATGTGTCTCCAATTTTTACAAACTAATTTATTCAAGATCTTGTTAAAATTGATAGACCTTTTCTTGTTGCTACTCCTATAGGTGAGACTTTAGTAGTAGATTCGGGTTATTATGGTTGTCATGTCTTAATGGGTAGGAAAAATACCGAGGAAAATTTAATGCTATTAAATATGATAGACTTTGATGTTATTCTTGGAATAGACTGGTTGGCTACTTATCATGTTACTCTTGACTACTATAATAAGGTGGTAAGGTTCAGTATTCCAGGTGAGTCTACCTTCTCTTTTCAAGGGGATAGGAATGATGTACCTAATAACATTGTCTCTATGATTCGCACTAGGCGTATGTTAAGAAAAGGATGTCTAGGTTTCTTGGCCTTCGTTAGGAACATTGAAGAAGACAGGGTGAATCTTGATCATGTATCGGTTGTGAGAGAGTATTCGGATGTTTTTCCTGAAGAATTACCTGGATTACCTCCTGATCGTGAGATAGAATTTAATATTGAGGTAATCCTAGGCATTTAGCCTATTTCGATACCTCCCTACTGTATGGCCGCTGCAGAACTTAGAGAACTTAAGGAGCAATTACAGGACCTTTTAGATAAAGGTTTTATTCGACCCAGTTCTTCACCTTGGGGTGCACCAGTATTATTCATAAGGAAGAAGGATGGATTCTTAAGACTATGCATTGATTATCGGCAATTAAACAAGGTGACAATACGAAATAAATATTCCCTCCCCAAGATTGATGATTTGTTTGACCAGTTGCAGGGAGCTCAATACTTTTCTAAGATTGATTTGAGGTCTGGATATCACCAATTAAAAATTAAAACTGAAGGTGTACCTAAGACAGCCTTTCGTACGCGTTATGGACATTATGAATTCTTGTTGATGTCATTTGGGTTAACAAATGCACCAGCAGCCTTTATGGATCTTATGAATCAAGTTTTTAAACTGCTTCTGGATAAATTTGTCATTATTTTTATTGATGATATTCTGGTATATTCAAAAAATCCTGAAGAGCATGAACAACATCTAAGAATGGTATTACAAACTTTAAGGAAGCACCAACTTTATGCGAAATTTTCAAAGTGCAAATTTTGGCTGGACCAAATAGCTTTCTTGGGACATATAGTCTCAAAGGAAGGCATCTATGTCGATCCCAGCAAAACTAAAGCAGTACAAAAGTGGCCTCGACTTATGACGGTGACAGAAATTCGGAGTTTCTTGGGGTTAGCTGGATACTACCGCCACTTTGTAAATAATTTTTCAAGAATAGCTACCCTTCTTACAAGATTAACTCAGAAAAACGTTCGATTTGATTGGACTGAGGCTTGTGAGAAGAGTTTCACCAAGCTTAAAGAATGTTTAACATCAGCCCCAATACTTGCTTTACCTTCGGGTTCAGGCGGATTTGCTGTATATTGTGATGCTTCTTGAATGGGATTAGGGTGTGTTTTGATGCAGCACGGTAAGGTAATAGCTTATGCATCCAGACAGCTTAAAAGGCATGAACAAAATTATCCTACTCATGATTTAGAAATGGCGGCCATAGTATTTGCTTTAAAAATCTGGCGCCATTACTTATATGGGGAAACTTGTGAAGTGTACACGAATCATAAGAGTCTGAAATACATTTTTCAACAACGGGATTTGAATTTGAGGCAGAGAAGATGGATGAAACTTCTCAAGGATTATGATTGTACAATTCTTTATCATCCTGGAAAGGCTAATGTTATTGTATATGCTCTTAGTCGTAAGTCTATGGGGAGTTTGGCGCATATTACTTTATGTAGGAGGCCATTGATTCATGAGTTGCACGAGCTAGAAGCTAGTGGAGTGTGGTATGAAATTTTAGAGTCAATCGCATTCTTGGCACATATACCAGCCTGATCATCTTTAATTGAAGAAGTGAAGTTGGCTTAGAAGGAAGATCCAATGTTTGGAAAGTTTAAGAGTGAAGTAAATGAGGGTAAAGATAAGGGGTTTTCTCTTGATCAACATGGAATAATTAGATTTGAAGTTCGATTATGTGTACCAAATGTAGAATCTTTACGGAGACGAATTATGGAAGAAATACACCGAACAACTTATACTGTACACCCTGGTATTAATAAGATGTATCAAGATTTGAAGTCATTATATTGGTGGGACGGGATGAAGAGAGACATTGTTAATTATGTTTCTCATTGCTTAACTTGTCAACAAGTCAAGGCAGAACATCGTAGAACTCCTGGATTACTCCAGCAAATGGATATTCCAGAGTGGAAATGGGAAAGTATTACAATAGATTTCGTTGTGGGGCTACCTCGTTCTCAAAAAGGATACGATTCTGTGTGGGTAATAGTAGATTGTTTAACAAAAGTAGCACACTTTCTACCAGTAAAAACAACCTTTGGTGCTGATAAGTATGCTCTGCTATATATTGATGAAATAGTTAAATTACATGGAGTGCCTACCTCCATTATTTCTGATAGAGACGCACAGTTTACGTCTCATTTTTGGAAGACTTTTCAAGAAGCCTTAGGCACGCAGGTAAATTTAAGTACAGCCTTTCATCTTCAGACAGATGGCCAATCTGAATGCATTATACAGATTTTGGAAGACATGTTAAGGTCTTGTGTAATAGATTTTAAAGGTAGTTGGGATGCATATTTACCTCTAATTGAATTTGCATATAATAATAGTTATCAAGGAAGTATTAAAATGGCACCTTTTGAAGCACTTTATGGAAGACGATGTAGATCCCCTATTGGCTGGTTTGAAGCAAGAGAAAATAAATTAATTGGGCCTGATTTAGTGTAAGATGCATTGGAAAAGGTAAAACTTATTCGTGAAAGACTCCTTGTAGCTCACAGTAGGCAAAAAGCATATACTGACCGTCGGAGACGAGACCTTTAGTTTGCAGTAGGTGATATGGTCTTTTTAAAGGTATCTCCCATAAAGGGTAGTTTAAGGTTTGGGCTAAAAGGAAAACTTAGTCTAAGGTATATTGGACCTTTTGAAATATTGGAGAGAATTGGCAATGTGGCTTACAAGTTAGCGTTACCCCCAGATTTAGAAGGAGTCCACCCCGTGTTTCATGTCTCTATGTTAAGGAAATATCTTTATGATCCTTCCCATGTTCTTTAAACACAGGAAGTCCAATTAAAAGAAGATTTATCTTATAAAGAGATTCCAGTAGCAATCTTGGATAGACAAATAAAAAAGTTGAGGTCCAAAGAAGTATCATCTGTGAAAGTTTTATGGCGGAATCATACCCAAGAGGAAGTAACATGGGAATTGGAAGAAAAGATTAAATCTACGTACCCAAATCTCTTTTTAACATGAGGTAATGAAATTTGGGGACCAAATTTCTTAAGGGGGAAGAATGTAATGCCCCAATAATTTGTATGAATATTTAAAATTTATTTTAAAGTTTATTGAAAAATGTTTTCTTTCTTTGAATTAGTAAAGAAAATATGGGAATAGAAATTTTAATTTTTAATTTAGGAAATTTTTACAAATTCTTAAGGACCTAAGTGAACAAATCTTACAAGTTAAAGTAGATATGAGTAATTTTATCCCCAAAAAAAATTGGTGGGGCCCACACATACAATCATTAAACACATCTTCCTCTCTTCCTTCTTTCTTCCCTGAGACTCTCTATCTTCTCTTCATCTACCATTCTTCCAATCCTTTCTCTAATTTTCTTCTGGTGATCTTGTATTTTCTAACCATACTTCCGATTCTCAGGGGTTCTAGAGGCAAAGAGGTAAGTTTTATCTGCTCTATTTCTCTTTTTCTCCATTTTCGGACCTATGGAAAAGAATTAAGATTTTGAGTTTAATGGATGAATTTAAGTGTGGATGAATTTAAGTGTGGATGTTAATCTAAAACATTCCTAGGTGGTTTATGATGTTATTGGAACAAGAAATTTAGAGAAAACTAGGAGAAATTCGTAAAATTCGGATTAGTGTTCTTGATAAAATTTTGAGATTTGAGCTTGGATTGTTGATAAAAATTGGGGGTTTTGGTGTTAAAATACTCCTTAGACATTAAGAAACAAAACCCGTGGAAGAAATCAAAAGAAATGTTGTTTTAGATATGATTTTAGGATTTTTGGATGAAGAATACGAAGAACATCACTGTTCATTCTGAAAATTTTCCAAAAAATTTCCAGAAAATACTGTTCATCGAGAAAATTTTTTCAAATTTTCTCGGTTACTATAGCATTGACTCGGTCAACGTTACTGTAGCATTGATTCGGTCAACGTCACTCTAACATTGACTCGGTCAACATCACTGTAGCATTGAACTCGGTCAACGTCACTGTAGCATTGACTCGGTTAACATCACTATAACATTGACTCGGTCAACGTTACTATAGCATTGACCTAGTCAACAACACTGTAGTTGCGTTGACCGTTGACTGTTACTGTAGCATCAGTTTTAAAATGTTCATAACTCTTTCATCCAGACTCTATTTTTAGTAAATAAGATACTGTTAGAAAGCTTTTTTAGTCTAGTTTCTAATAGTACAAGTTTCACTTGAAAATTCTAATATATTCTTTATTTTTCATCTTATTTGTATTTTAGGAAATCTTTGAAAGTTATTTCCTAACACCTCCCATAATTTAGCTGCAAAAATAAAGGTAGTTAGGGCCACATTGGAGGTGAGTGTGATAACCTTATCTCATCAATATTTCTTCAAAAGTACTGTCATTAAGTATCATAAAGAAAATTGAGAAGGTAAACTTAAACGGTATGTTGTGTATTCATTTTCAAGGACTTGTATTCCTTGTATTTAAAGGTATTATGGATTTCAAGCCTCTTGTTTGATTAAATGATAATTCTTATAAAATATGTAAAGTTAATGTTGATATTGCTGTTATTATGTTGAGGTTGTGTGAATACTTGCGTTATGGTAGAACATTGTTACAATATTTTCGTGGTGGTGCACTCCACGAGAGAAGTTAAAGGAGTTATAAGGGTGGAGATATACCTTTCATGGAGAGATAAGGATGGATGCGGCTAGGGGGTCACGAGCAACGATCCACTGGTATTGTGGACGACCAGATTGGTAAGGGATTTTGTATATGGCACTGTATGATTTATACTGCGTATATCATTTGTAACTGAGTTGAATTTTAAATTCGATGATATCTTTATGATACTAATTGTTAAATTTATTTTCGATTGGTAACGTTATCCATTCACTGAGTATTCCATTACTCATCTTGTTATTTTACAATATTTCAGAATCTGTGGCTGACGTTGGGGATTGTCCAGGGGAATATTGAGTTTATCTTAAACCAACCCTCTTGTAATTTTCGGTTGGTTCCTTTACATTCTATTATCTTGTAAGCTCTAGAAATAGCTCTGTGGTCACATAAGCCTCCTAGGATTTTGTGGATGGACTATGTGTAAATATGAATATTCTTTATGGTTTCATTGTAAGAAAGTTAAGACCTTGACGATATTTTAACTTAGAGATAACTTGAATTGGACTCACTGTTGAGGATGTGACATATATGGAGAAACCTGCGAAATCTATACTGACCATAAAAGTCTCAAATATATTTTCGACTAAAATGACCTAAACTTGAGACAGAGGAGATGGGTAGAATTACTAAAAGATTATGATTGCAATATTCTTTACTACCCAGGTAAAGCGAACGTAGTGGCAGATGCTTTAAGTAAAAAATCTATGGGTAGTCTAGCCCATATAGCAATGACAAGATGACCATTGATCCAAGAACTACAAGAGCTGAGAGCAAAAGGTGCTACTCTCGAGGTTACAAGGACATGATCATTCTTAGCCCATATCAGGGCTAGATCTTCCCTTGTAGACCAGATACATATATCCCAAATAGAGGATCCTGAGCTTGTCCAAATTATGGAAAAGGTAATGATTGGTGAAATGAATAGTTTCACACTCGACGATACATGAGTCTTGCATTTTGAACAACGGTTGTGCGTACCAGATGTTGGAACTCTTAGATGAGACATCATGGAGGAAGGCCATAGTGCTACATATGCTGTACATCCATGAGCGACCAAGATGTATCAGGATCTAAAACAAATCTACTGGTGAAAAAGAATGAAACAAGACATAGCAGAGTTTGTATCTCGTTGTTTAACCTGTCAACAGGTTAAGGCCGAGCATCTAAAACCGGGAGGCTCATTACAGCAATTAGAGATTCCTGAATGGAAATGGGGACGAGTGACAATGGACTTTGTTGTTGGTCTAACTTGCTCCACAGGAGGTTATGACTCAGTATGGGTCATTGTTGACCGGCTAACCAAATCAGCACACTTCATTCCAGTCAAAACCACTTATGGTATGGTGACATTGGCACAATTATATATTAAGGAAATAGTGAAGCTGCATGGAGTACTCATATTTATCATTTCTGATAGAGGTCCTCAATTTACTTCTCGTTTTTTGAGGAGTTTTCAAGAGGCATTAGGTACTCGAGTGGACCTCAGTATTGCTTTTCACCCACAGATAGACGGACAGTTAGAGCGGACGATTCAGACACTCGAAGACATGTTACGAGCTTGTACCCTAGATTTTAGTGGTAGCTAAGAGAAGCATTTGTATCTCGTAGAGTTTGCATATAACAACAACTACCAAGCCACTATTGAAATGACACCCTATGAGGCCTTGTACAAGAGACGTTGCAGATCTCTGATCGGTTGGTTGGAGGTAGGTGAAGCGAAAACATTAGGAACGGACTTGGCCCAGAATGCCCTAACCAAAGTTAAGATAATCCAAGATAGGATGCGAGTAGCTCAAAGTAGATAAAAAGCATACGCTGACCACAGATGACGTGATTTGGAGTTCTCAGTTGGTGATCTGGTATTTCTAAAAGTTTCTCCAATGAAAGGTGTGTTGAGATTCAAAAGGAAAGGAAAGTTGAGCCCTAGGTACATCGGGCCTTATGAGATTCTAGAGCGAGTAGGAAAAGTGGCTTATCGGCTCGCCCTACCTATGGAACTGGAAGGGATTCACCCTGTTTTCCACGTATCTATGTTGAGGAAGTACCTTCCTGATCCTTCTCATATACTTCACCCTTCTCACAATGATTCTATCCTAGTAGATGAAAACTTGTCATACGAGGAGATACCGGTGGCTATCCTTGATAGTCAAGTAAAGAAACTCCGATCTAAGGAAATTCCATCGATCAAGGTGTTGTGAAGGAATCAGACTCATGAAGAAGCCACATGGGAAGCCCAGGTTGATATGCGTTCTAGATATCCGCATCTTTTCACGACTTGAGGTACTTTAAAATTAGAGGACCAAATTTCTTAAAGGGGGTGATAATGTAATACCCATGAAAAAAAATTAAATAAAATATAAATGTGTGTTTACAAACTACTATTACTATTTATGTATACGGTATTGTTCACTTATACAATCGAAATGTCAAGTACTAGATGTAGTTTGGTCATAAGAGAAAACTAGAAAGAAGTTCGTAGGAGAAAATAACGTTTTATATGTGAAAATACCCTCAGGGACTAAAATGAAAGGACTGAATTGAAAAGAAACTTAAAGATTTAAGGTGAAAGGATAGTTTTTCCCTTAAGTTTTCAATAGTAAGCCCCCTGCGACTTTTTCGTGATTACACAGTAACCGTAAATAATTAACGCGTGAATTATTTTATTATAAATGTCATTTTCATGAATAGTAAATTGAATATTTTATTAGCACATAGTGTCAAATAGTACCATTGACTTTTTCTGTAAATAGGTCATTCTATTTCACTTTTAAACTCACACCTTCAACTTCTCTTCTTCTCTCCTTAAGTTTCTCTTGCTCCGACGCTAGGCCTCTGAGATTTTGGGCCTTTTCTTTTCAACTTAGGTAAGGATACTATATCTTTTCTATGTCTTTCAAATTTTAGAAGTTATTTTCTTAAGTATGCTCTATAGTTACGACTTTGGCTGATCTTCCACATCAAAAAAACTGTCCTTAGCTGTCCATATATTATTTTAATTCTCTAATTACCAAAATAGAATGTAAACTGTGAAGAATATATATCTAGGAAAGTTCTGGCTAAGGAAAGACCTGATTTTTAATTGTGTCTATTGTGACCCTCAACTTTTTCTTAAAAACTTACCTGGTGTACTCTTTTACAAATTATATTCTCTATTTCTGGTATGAATAGTACTCGTACATATGAATAGTAACTATACATATGAATAATGACCATACGTATAAATAGTGACTGTATATATGAATAGTATCCATATGTATGAACAGTATCTATACGAAAATAATCCTAACTTGTTTTCTCTAATCTTTCATGAAAATCTCTGTAGTGGAACACTAAAATTCACCTGTGTACTCTTGTCCGTAACGACTTAAGAGAAGTGATACTCGTACATAATCCAGGTGAGTGAAACGACCCCGTTTTAATATGATTTTAGCATTACTGGTGATAAAAAGTATGTCGTAGGACACTCCCAAGATTCTTAGGGGTAATTGGATTCAGAGTGGCAAATCTAGGGAGATGATTCAGAAGTATGGATAAGACGAAACAAATATTTCATGATGATATTGTAATACCCATGAAAAATAAAATATAAATGCATATTTGCTAACTATGGTTACTATGCTAGTATACAGTACTGTTCACCTATATAATACTATTTACGTATATGATACTGTTCACTTATACAATCGAAATATCAAGTACTAGATGTGGTTTGGTCATAAGAGACAACTAGAAAGAAATTCGTAAGAGAAAATGACATTTTATGTGTGAAAATACTCAGGGACTAAAGTGAAAGGACTGATTTGAAAAGAAATTTAAAGGTTTAAAGTGAAATGATAGTTTTTTCCTTAAGTTTTCAATAGTAAGCCGCCTGCGACTTTTCCGTAATTGCACAGTAACCGTAAATGATTAGCGCGTGAATTATTTTATTAGAAATGTCATTTTCATAAATAGTAAGTTGAATATTTTATTAACGCATAGTATCAAATAGTACCTTTGACTTTTCCTATAAATAGGCTCTTTCATTTCACTTCTAAACTCACACCTTCAACTCCTCTTCTTCTCTCCTTAAGTTTCTTTTACTCCGATGCTACACCTCTGAGATTTTAGGTCTTTCCTTTTCAGCTTAGGTAAAGATACTATGCCCTTTCTATGTCTTTCAAATTTTAAAAGTTATTTTCTTAAATATGTTATATGGTTGCGGCTTTGGCTGATCTTCCACATCAGAAAAACTGTCCTTAGCTGCCTATATATTATTTTGATTATCTGATTACCAAAATAGAATGTAAACTGTGAAGAATACATGTCTAGGAAAGTTCTGGCTAAGGAAAGACCTGGTTTTTAAGTGTGTCCATTGCGACCCTCCACTATTTTTTGGGAACTTACCTGGTGTACTCTTTTACAGTTTGTATTCTCTATTTCTGGTATAAACAATCTTCGTACCTATGAATAGTAACCGTATACATGAATAGTGATCATATATATGAATAGTATCTATACATATGAATAGTATTTGTACTTATAAATAGTAACTGTATGTATGAACAGTAACCGTATGTATGAATAGTGACCGTACATATAAATAGTATTGTATGTATAAACAGTGTCTGTATGAAAACAATCCTAACTTGTTTTCTCTAATCTTTCATGAAAATCTCCGTAGCGGAATACTGAAATTCATCTGTGTACTCTTGTCCGTAATGATTTAGATAAGTGATACTCGTACAGAATCCAAGTGAGTGAAACGACCCCGTTTTAATAGAGTTTTAGCATTACTGGTGATAAAAAGTATGTCGTAGGACACTCCCAAGATTCATAGGGGTAAACTGGACTCAAAGTAGCAAATATGGGGAGATAATTAATCACGAAGTATGGATAAAATGAAATAAATATCTTATAATGATGTGAAGTTTGAATCTTTTCAAAAACAGATTAATTGTTATCTTGATTTATGGTTTATAAATCTATAATATAGTTATATACTATACCTGTTATATGGATGAATATTCTATTGTACTTCTGATTATGATATGAATTGTTGTACTATTGATTGTGATTGAGAGGGACAGTACCCTTCTCATAGCAAGGCGGAAAACCCGGTTTAAATGGTGTCTTGACTAATGAGTATGGAGACAACGATTCCCTCAGTAGGGATATAGCCTGGATCAGTGACAGACCCGTGAGGCGCCCTAGCTAAGAGGATGAGGTTGTATGTCATAGCGGAAATATACATAATTGGTGAGCCGGCCTGTGTGCGCTCTCTGGGATATATTGCCATTGATGAGTACTAGTAACGTTTGTTGAATTGGATGTATTTTTATCTTCTTGTATGTAATTTTTAACTATGTCTATTGGTTGAGTATGAGCCTTCTGGTATACTTGCATGACTGGTGATGTATTTAAATTTTATTAACGCGAGGCCGATTCGCTCATTGAGTTTTAAAGCTCACACTCTCTGTGAAACCTTTTTGTTCATATCAGGTTGCCGATGAAGAATATCCGCTAGAAGAGTATATCACTTTGGACTTTCCCGCTGTCAGGTAGGCCTCTCTTTTGTTGTAGACTATGTTGTTCTGTAATCGTCTAGGACATCTAGGTCAGGGGTTTAGCATTTGGCTTGTATGTGTAATACCCATAAAAAAATAAAATATAAATGCGTGTTTACAAACTACTGTTACTATTTCAATATACGGTACTATTCACCCATATAATACTATTTATGTATATAGTACTGTTCACTTATACAATCAAAATGTCAAGAACTAGATGTGGTTTAGTCATAAGAGAAAACTAGAAAGAAGTTTGTAGGAGAAAATGACGTTTTATGTGTGAAAATACCCTCAGATACTATAATGAAATGACTGATTTGAAAAGAAACTTAAAGGTTTAAGGTGAAAGGATAGTTTTTCCTTTAAATTTCCAATAGTAACCAATAATTCAAAGCCGCCGTGGTCTTTCCGCGTATTGCACAGTAAGTTGAATTATTAAGGTGCACAATAAATTACATTATTAGAAATATCATTTTCATAAATAGTAAATTGAATATTTTATTAGCGTATAGTGTCAAATAGTACCCTTGACTTTTCTTATAAATAGGCCCTTCCATTTCACTTCTAAACTCACACCTTCAACTTCTCTTCTTCTCTCCTTAAATTTCTCTTGCTCCGACGCTAGGCCTCTGAAATTTTGGACCTTTCCTTTTTTGCTTAGGTAAGGATACTATGCCCTTTCTATGTCTTTCAAATTTTAGAAATTATTTTTTTAAGTATGCTCTGTGGTTGCGGCTTTGGTGATCTTTCACATCAGAAAAACTGTCTTTAGCTGTCGACATATTATTTTGATTCTCTGATTACCGAAATAGGATGTAAACTGTGAAGGATACATGTCTAGGAAAGTTCTGGCTAAGGAAAGACCTAATTTTTAAGTGTGTCTATTGTGACCCTCCACTCTTTCCTGAAAACTTACCTGGTGTTCTCTTTTACATATTGTATTCTCTATTTCTTGTATGAATAGTAACTGTACGTATGAACAGTAACTGTATGTATGAACAGTATCTATACGAAAACAATCTTAACGTATTTTATCTAATCTTTCATAAAAATCTCCGTAGCGGAACACTGAAATTCACCTGGGTACTCTTGTCCGTAACAACTTAGAGAAGCGATACTCGTATGGAATCCAGATGAGTGGAACGACCCCGTTTTAATAAGGTTTTAACATTACTGGTGATAAAAAGTATGACGTAGGACACTCCCAAGATTCATAGGGGTAAACTAGATTCAGAGTGGCAAATCTGGAGAGATAATTAATCCAGAATTATGGATAAAATGACATAAGTATCTCATGATGATGTGAAATTTGAATCTTTTAAAAAAACAGATTAATTATTATTTTGATTTGTGGTTTATAAATCTATAATATAGTTATATACTATACATGTTATATGGATGAATATTATATTGTGCGTCTGATTATGATATGAAATACTGTACTATTGATTGTGATTGAGCGGGACAGTACCCCCTCTCACGGCAAGGCAGAAAATCCGGTTTAAAAGGGTGTCTTGACCAACGAGTGTGGAGACAACGATTCCCTCAGTAGGGATATAGCCCGGATCGGTGACAGATCCGTGAGGCGCCCTAACTAAGAGGATGAGGTTGTGCGTCATGGCGGAAATATACAAATTGGTAAGCCAGCCTGTTTGCGCTCTCCAGGATATATTGCCATTGATGAGTACTAATAACGTTTGTTGAATTGGATGAATTTTTATCTTCCAGTATGTATTTTCTAACTATGTCTATTGGTTGAGTTTGAACCTTTGGATATACTTGCATGACTGGTGATGTATTTGAATTTTATTAACGCGAGGCCAATTCGCTCACTGAGTTTAAAAGCTCACACTCTCTGTACAATTTTTTTGTTCAGATCAGGTTGCCAGCGAAGAACATCTGCTAGAGGAGTAGATCACTTTAGACTTTCCCGCTGTCGGGTAGGCCCTTCTTTTGTTATAGATTATGTTGCTTTGTAACCGTCTAGGACATCTAGGTCAGGGGATTGGTATTTGGCTTGCATTTCAGTATGATAATATATTTTGTATTGATGATCTATTATTTTTAATTAAGAAAATTTGATGTATTTTCTTTGTATTTATTAAGGAATGGTATTTTGAGAATATAAAGATAATGACTAATAATTTTACTTGTGGGTAGAATTTATCGAAAGGCTTACAGTGATGGGATATTCATCATTGTGCCGGTCATGTGCCTAGAAAATGGGTTATGACAGTATGTCAATATAATAATGTATTTTAAATTGATAATATATTATTACATGCAAATCATTTCTATGATTTTTAGATAAGAAAATTTGATATATTTTCTTCATATTTATTAAGGAATTTTTATTTTGATAACATAGATAATTTAAACTCACAGGTAGAATTTATCGAAAGACTTACAGTGATGAGAGATTCATCATTGTGCCGGTCATGTGCCCAGAAAACGGGTCGTGACAAATATGAAATTTGAATCTTTTCAAAAACAGTTTAATTGTTATCTTGATTTGTGATTTATAAACTTATAATATAGTTATATACTATACCTATTATATGAATGAATATTATATTGTACTTCTAATTATGATATGAAATACTGTACTATTGATTGTGATTGAGCGGGATAGTACCCCCTCTCACGACAAGGTGAAAAACCCGGTTTAAAGGGTGTCTTGACCAACGAGTGTGGAGACAATGATTCCTTCAGTAGGGATATAGCCCGGATTAGTAACAGATCTGTGAGGCGTCCTAGTTAAAAGGATGAGGTTGTGCGTCACGGTGGAAATATACAAAATTGGTGAGCCCGCCTATGTGCGCTCTTCGGGATATATTGTCATTAATGAGTACTAGTAACGTTTGTTGAATTGGATGAATTTTTATCTTCTAATATGTAATTTCTAACTATGTCTATTGGTTGAGTTTGAGCCTTCGTGTATACTTGCATGACTGGTGATGTATTTGAATTTTATTAACGCGAAGCCGATTCGCTTACTGAGTTTAAAAACTCACACTCTCTGTAAAATCTTTTTTGTTCAGATCAAGTTACCGGCGAAGAATATCCGCTAGAGGAGTAGATCACTTTGGACGTTCCCGTTGTCGAGTAGGCCCCTCTTTTATTATAAATTATGTTGCTTTATAATCGTTTAGGACATCTAGGTCAGGGTTTAGTATTTGGCTTATATTTCAGTACAATAATGCATTTTATATTGAGGATCTATTACTATATGTAAATTATCTCTATGAATTTTAAATAAGAAAATTTGATATATTTTCTTCGTATTTATTAAGGAATGATTATTTTGATAATATAGAGATAATGACTAATAATTTAACTCATGGGTAGACTTTATCAAAAGGCTTACAGTGATAAAATATTCATCATTGTGCCGGTCATGTGCCCAAAAAACTGGTCGTGACAAAAACAATATTATTTAAGTTTTGTCATTCCTAATCTTATGCTTTTCAATTTATTATTTATAAATGCACAAAAATCTCGTCAAGTGGAAAAAAAGTGATAAAAAAAATGAAATTGAGGGTAGAGGAGTACAAATTTTTTTGAGGTGTCAAAAAAGACATGATTCAATTCAATTTGAATGTGAAGTTGGTTGGAATTTCATTTGTCAACCAAAAATTTTACTTGAATTTTGTTTGATTTGATGCTATCACATAATTTTAGAATCTATTGAATGGTAAACTGATAAAAAAAATGTAAATTGTTGTTTTCTAAACTACTATTTAGAGTAAATTATTCAGTCATATTAAAATTATTTTAATTTAATTTTTTAAAAAATTAATTTTTTTCAAGTTAATCTCTAAAATATTACATTTATATCAATGTTATCTTTTTTACTGTCAAATTATAAAATCTACCATTATTAATTTTAAGTTTCAAATGATCAAAAGTTACTTTAATAAATAACGAAATTAAATAAAAATAACTTTAATGACTTAGAAATTAAATTAATATTATATATATATATATATTAAAAGTAACATAAGGAATAATTTAAGTAATTGGCCCAGTCCAATTTAATTTATGGCCCATTAAGGATTGGATTGAACCAACATTATAAACCCATTTTAGATAAATAGGTTAATCTAACCGAACTCAGCTTTGTCAAAAAGTTGGGCCCTATTTTTAAGCTATATAGTTGAAGCTTAATTTTTTTTAATAAAAAATTAAAGATATGAAAACTTACAAGACTCGAGCGCGCTGCCTTTTGAGATTCATATAAATTTATTTTTCCATATTCCTTTTTTTTGGTTTAAAAAGAAACTGTTTAAAACATTTCATTCTTATTTTTATATGAAAAAACAAAGGATTATAGAAAAAAAATTTCTACTGATATTTAATTATAAATATTAAATAAATATATAATGTGATTATTTAATTTTTCTTCAATTCAATTTTGGTTACATAACTATCTAATCAGTTTTGCATGAATTGTTCCCGGTGAATGGTGTCATGAAAGTTGGAAGAAAAAGATAATAGTTATTAGTGAAAAAATAATATATATATATATATATTATTTTAAAAATATTTTTGTAATAAAAATAAATTAAGTAAATTATGAATTTGATATTTCATATTCGAATCTTATTAATATAAAAAATAAATATTAAAAACTTTAATTTGCTGCAACCATCTCGAATTAGTTTGATTTGAATAAGTTTTTAGATATTGATAATTAAAAAAAATCATTGTTAGCTGTTGTGTTAAAAATAATACATAGATCTAACTCATCATAAAAAGTAATTTAAGAGGAGAGGGATGTCCAAATTCATATAAAAAATCTTTAACACATTTTCTTCATCATTATAGGACTTTAACACATCCCCTACATGTCTATGACTGCACATTTAGAGTAGACATGATCATTAATTCGAATATCCGTTGAATTGATTGACCGACCTTAAGAAAAGGTGAAAATAGGTCTAAAAATTTGAGCTTGAATTAAAAAAATTGCAGGTTTGGCTCAAGCTTTTTTAAAAATATGACCCAAATTATTTTTATATATTTTTAAAAATTAAAAAAATTACTTGTTGAGATAATAAAATATTATATAAATTATATACCATAGTATTTAAAGTATTCTATATACATGTATAATATTAAAATGCACAGTTTATATTAAAGGCATCTTTTACTTTTTATTCATATATAGTATTAAAAAGTATAATTTATATTAAATGCATCTTTTACTTCTTATTCATATATAGAATATAATTTATATAAAATTTCAATGCTTGGCATGATAAATTATTTATCATGTACATTTAAACGTCCATAAAATTAATACTTGATAAATTAATAAATAATCTCTCTAAAATAATATTTAAAAATTATATAAAATTATAAACATAACAAGGACAATTTAATAAAATATGAATCTCTTGTTGTTTATTTTTTCATAAAATTTAAATATCGATAGATTTCATTTTTAACTTTACTCATTACATTCAAAAGTTCTTATATTGTGTTTTCAAACTGCAACAAGAAATTATAGAGTTATTATCATTATAAGTACTTTATTTCATCTGATTGATATTAGCCACAATTTTTTTTAATCATCTTCAACTTCCTCAACAGAATTTTCAATGACACTAGTCTCAATTTCTTTAATAGAGTGTTTGATTAAATAAAATTGATATTATTTGAATATTTTTCATTAAAATCACTTTTAAATTTTTAATTACTAAAAAAAGAGTATAAAGTTTTATATTTCTTTGTTGGTTGATCACTGATGACTCTTTTTTATGTGGGTTCTTGGTACTTTTGATTAGCCTAGTGTGGGTTAGTCGTTTTGTTGTTCTATGGTATTTTTTTCTTTCTATGTTTGGTTTTAAGACTTTGGTGTTTTAATATAATTAAATATAAAGTATCAATTTTAATTTTAGATAACAAATTAGATGTATATGTAATAACTTTAATAATTTATGAGATAATATATTTTATGTTCTACAAATTATATACTAAAAGTATACATGATTTAAATGTTGTATATTGATTTTTGGTATCTTCGACTAAAAGAGAGGCACTGGTATCACTCTCTGATATGTGACACAGTAAGGTTGTTATATATATATATATATATATATATATATATATATATATATATTTATATTTGCAGATATTTTTTATTAGAGACACTATCTTATTCGAGATATTGTTAAATATTTAATATTTAAATGTGAACATATCTCTTAATAAAAATTCAAATCATAATTTGTCATCTTATTAGAAACCAGTTGATTTGGCTAAATCCGACCTTATTAGTTCAATGAGGTTAACAATTGATTATTACTTGCTCTAATTGGTCCAAACCAAATTGTACATTTCACACGCAAAGTTTTTAATTTTGAAAGGAGTTCCATCCCCATTATTAATAGATTATAAAAACTTTTATAAAAATTATTTTTAAAGGAAAAAATAGAGTATAAAATAACTTATAATCCTTGCACTTACATATAACTATAGTTCTTAGAATCCGACTGGTTGAACAAGGAACTAATTAAAGATTTATTCCAGTATAACTCTTAAAATCAATGAATAAACAAATCAGTTCAAAATGAGTCGAATGGACCAAAAATTGATTGAACCAGTCCACTTAAAAATTTTTCTATTATATATATTTTTTTATTTTTAATTTTACTTATTCTCTAATTAGGTGATTAAAAAAATAATATTATAAGTCATTCAATTTTAATGAAAATGTTAATATATTGACATTTATAAATGTGATATAAATAAATATTATATTGATTTCATGGCAAATAATTTATAATAGATGTTAAACTTAATTACTTTTGGAAGAATGAGCAACATATATTTGGATGCGGTAACTTTGAAATAATGTTAATTAATAATGGGTCATCAAATCTGCTGAAGTCGAAAGATATTTTTAGTTACATCGCAATGATATAAAAAGATTTAAAGGTTGAAATCTTTTGGGTTTGTTATACCTAAAAATAGACCCACTTAAACTTCAAAAAAACGCTTGGGGGAAGGAAATAGATAAGTATTATAACTAAATGAAAAAATATTTTCACAACCAAAAAATTAAAAAAATGTCCTATATTTATTCTATTATATTTATACTAGCGATTTCATTATAGAAGAGAAAGTTATCTTAAATTAAAACCAAATCAACTTATTTATATAAATTAATACCAAATCAAGTTATTTATAACACTTTTAATCTTAACTAACAAAATTGTAGAACACAAGATAATGAAGTGTAAGTGCAGTTGCTGAAAGACAACTCAAGTTCACATTAATTCAAGTTCTTGTTTGATCACACTTTGATGGATTCTTGCGCTGTTTCTTAGTGATTAAAACTAAACTTTTACCGAATTTTAATTATCTAAAACAAGATATATAACTATGAAAAACAAATTCTAATATTTTAATTTTGAGATAGTCATAAAAATACATAATATAAAAGATATCTTTCACGTGGCCCAATCTTTGTACGTATATCATATATTTGAATATTATATATTGATTCATTGGATAAGAAAAACACTCAACCAGAAATTACTGTCAAATAAATACGACCTTTTTGTTACTTCCGTCGTTTATTTTAATAGTCATTGAGCGATAGTTATTTTTAACTGTAAAGATTTATAAAATCCTATAGTATCCTACTTTCGTTTAAACTGATTCGTAAAATTTAAGAAGAACAAAATATCCTAATCCTAATCTAACAAGGAAGTAAAGAAGGACCAGCATCACATAATGAATTCTATAAATATAAAGAAGTTTGCTTGGTTGTTCTTGTGCTTCTGAACTCTCTGTTATCTCTACATCATGAATGTCAAAGTAGCTTTTTTGTGTATTTTATTTTCACTGATTTCTTTTTCTTATTCAGAAGATGTGAAGCTTAATGTGAAAGTAGTAAAATCAATAGCTAATACAGATGATAACTTCATCTGTGCCACTCTGGATTGGTGGCCTTCTGATAAATGTGATTATGGTCAATGTCCATGGAGACAAGCAGGCATTCTCAATTTGGTATATATACATATATAACTTTACTATTTGCCTTTCACTTATTAGTATTGTTATCATCAATTGCGAGTTTTGGGTTAATTTTGCTTTCTTTGAAATTTGAACTCAAATACTTCAATTTTAGAGATGATTTTAGACTCCTTGAACTAACTCTTTTTGGTTATTATTATTGCTTTAAGATTATATATATATAAAAAAAAAAAACGACGCCCTTCTTATGTTTTGTTAATGTTCGCAGGATTTGAATAACAAGATCTTATCAAACGCTGTGAAGGGTAAGACCTCATCTTTCTAATATACCTTAAAAAGTTTCATTTTTGTTGCGTGTATGATCACTTGGGATAAAAGGAAGGCAATGTTAAAGTTTAAATTCCTATATATACATCTATTATTTCTAATCCACTTTATTCTCTAAAAATATACTTGAACTAAGTATTTCATTAATCAATTTTTTTAAAATTACAAATATCAACAAACTATACTGTAACAATTAAATAAAAATTTTTCAAAAAGTAAACAAAAATTATTTTGTTATTTCTTTATACGTATCATTCAACAGTTTTTTTTCTTTTTAATTTGTGGGCAGAATTTAATCCTCTGAGAATCAGATTGGGAGGGTCTTTACAAGATCAAGTAGTATATCAATTTAGACCAAGAAAGAGATGCCCCCATTTCAAAAAGACAGAGGATGGTATGTTTAGATTTTAGCTCAGGTTGTCTCACAAAGAACAGATGGGACCAAATCAATGATTTTGTCAACAAAACTGGGTATATATTAATCTTACCATACCTCTTCTTCGCATTCTTTTTCTCAATTAATCTTATTAATTTATTTTGTTGATGTTGTTATAGAGTTAAATTCACATTCGGCTTGAATGCCCTTTATGGAAAGAAAAAGTCAAAGGAAGACAATGTTCTCTGGGAAGGTGATTGGAATCATTGGAACGCTGCTACCCTCATGGCCTACTCTGTTTTGAAGGGATACAAAATTGACTCTTATGAATTAGGTAACACTTTAATATTGCAAAGTTTTAATATCCATAGCTCATGAGTGGATTTGGTTCACTTTGGTCAGAATCATTCGAGCTTAATTTTTGAACCGAATAAGTTCACATGAGATCTAGAATGTGATATGAGATTTAACATTTTTTAGGAAACGAGCTATGTGCAGAAGGAGTTGCAGCAAGAATAGAAAGTGTGCAATATGCAAAGGATATCACCAAGCTTAGAAAACTAGTAAATCGTATTTATCCAAATGTCACTTCTAGACCAAAGGTGCTAAGCCCTGCTGGTTTCTATGGCAAAGAATGGTTTGATAGCTTTTTACAACACACAGCCCCTGGTGTTGTTGATGGAGTCACTCACCACATCTATAACCTTGGTGCTGGTAAGTAAACATAATATGCCTAAGAATTGTTTTTTTTTAAAATAATCATGTAGTATAATCAAATTGTAGAAGGAACCTTCAAATCAAATATATTAATGGACCTCACCATCTATGATATTGGGAACTTAATATAGGCATCAAATTCCTAAATAATGAGTTGTCTAATAATTCATAATTATAGGTGTTGACAAGACTTTGATCAACAAGGTTCAAGATCCATTTTTTCTAAGCCAGATTGCTCAAACTTTCATAGATGTATCTACCACAGTCAATAAATTTGCACCATGGTCTCAAGTATGGGTTGGAGAATCAGGAGGAGCCTATAACAGTGGAGGCAAAGATGTGTCACATACCTTTGCTAATGGCTTTTGGTTACATTCTAATTAACTCCACTCAATTTTAACTCCATTTTTGCTTCATTGATTTTACTTTGAAAAGTTGTCATAATTATATGCTCTTAATGTATGCCTTTGAATAAACCTTAGGTACTTGGACCAACTAGGCATGACATCAATCTTCAACCACGGGGTTTACTGTAGACAAGCTCTAATTGGAGGAAATTATGCTTTACTCAACACTACTTCGTTCATCCCTAACCCTGATTATTATGGGTATGATTTATCATCCAAATGTTTAACAATTTATGATTTAAACCCTAATTGTTTAATGATTTTATCATCCAAATATTTTGTGTTGGTGATTTATCTCTTTGGTTTTAATATTTTGAATAGAGCCCTTTTATGGCATCGACTCATGGGAAGCAAGGTGTTGTCTGTCTCCCACGAAGGCTCTCCATATTTGCGTGCTTATGCTCATTGTTCTAAAAAAGCAGTAAGATCCTTCATTCATTCCTCAAACTTCGATATATCTTCTCATTCTTCTTTATCATTCATGTTTAATAATAAAAAACAAAAACTCATTTTTTTATGTTGAATTTCAGTCTGGTGTGACAATGGTGCTCATAAATATGTCAAATTCAACTTCCTCCAATGTGTTTGTTAATATGGACATGAATGTGTACCCTAACCAAGTTTTAGACTTAAAGAAGAGGGAAGAGTACCATTTGACCCCCAAAGATGGAAACATTCAAAGTGACATTGTATTACTGAATGGAAATCTTTTTAAGTTGACTGAATCTTTGGATATTCCTAAAATGGAAGCAATGAATATGGATCCTTTTTCTCCTATTAGAGTGGCTGCTGATTCTATAGTCTTTGCACGTCTTCCGTACTTAAATGCTCCTGCATGTGCTTAGCACAACTATTTTACTATGATCTTTATTGTTTCTTTTTCTCTTTTAATGTTTTGTTTTTGGGTTTCTTTAGGATTTTTTTCTCCAATTTTGACAATCGGGAAATACAACTAAATTGAAATTTTAATGAAATTGATTTTTTTTAGACTTGATAATAGAATTGTTAATTCTTTGGGTTTTAATATTGAACTCCTATTGCAAAGTGTATACGAGATCTTTGAGAACTCTTAATACTTACGACTTTTGGAAATGTTGCAAAGTGTAATTTCTATTGTCAAATTAAGCTAACTCTTACACTCACAGAGATAACTCCATTTGCAAAGTATATATGAGACGTTAAAAATCGGAAAAATGACAATAGTTAGATAGAATTATTAAATCACATGGACATAATTACTTGTTAAACAAAATTGCATATTGTATTTATATTAAAATGTTTTAAAAAAATCTTCTATAGGTCATAAAAGAAAAAGTCTTGTGTCAATTATCGAAGAAATTGCCTTAAAAAAATCACAAAAATGTACCAATGGGGAATTAAAAATTCATCACACAATCAAAATTAAATAACAAAGTGTGATTTAAACCGATTTAATCTATTTTTATTTATGAAAGTCGGAGTTTAATTTAATTTTACATGCATGTAATGTTATTCTAAGTTTTTTTTTCTCTTTAATCTAATTGAAGTTAAGAAAAAAATTAAAATCAATTATATTATAAGTCTCTAGATATAACATAACTCATAATTCATGAGTGATACAACATTACCGAAATTATAAAATTATTATAATTTACATTATGTATTTTTTATTTATAATTGAATGAAAAAATTTATTTTAATTATTATTTTTAATTCTATCATATCTCTCTAAAATGACAATTTCAATTATATAATTTTATGATTGAATTTCTTAATTTAATATAAAAGTAAGACTTTTTATATGTTAACTTGAAAAAAAAGTAAACAAAACAAAGAATAAGAGTGGGCCCGTCTAAAAATCAACTTACGTAATATTATTTAACTCAAAAAAATTAGTTAAAATTTAATAAATCTTTGAATGCCAATAGTTCTAAACAAAAGAAATTGCATGGGCTATGCTTTAAGAATGTTTGGATGGGATTATGCTTCTGTTATGTCACAGTCATAAATTTATAATAAGTGGCGTGGTATCAAATTATACTGATTACAAATAAGAATAATAAAAGATTGTAACTAATTTGTAAAACTATTTAAAAAATATATAATTTAATTATTTACAAAAGAAAAAAATTTATATAATGTTGTTTATATCTTTTCTATCAAATTATCCAATAGAAACATAGTATCTATAAAACAATTTTTAAAAAATAAATCATGCAATGATAAATTATAAAAAAAGTAAAGTTATATTTTAAATACTATACATTTATCGTATTTTGATTGGAAAACAATATACTTATCATGTTTTGATTAATAAACTTGATAATAAATATATAAAAAAATGCACATAATTTTTTTCCATTATAAAACAATCTTAACTCAAAAATATTCTTTTGCCTGATCAAGATTATCGCCTTACGATTACACTTTTTTTTAATTATCAAAAATTACAAAATAAATTAATTGTTCTTATTGTGTAAATGTCTTCAATACCTTTATTTATTTATCTTGTTATCGAGAGTTACAATTTATTTTGAACCTTGAAGTTTAGTCTTATCTGCTTTCTGATAATCCTTAAAAAAAAAAAAAAGGTTACTGAAAACCTAAAGTTTTAATTGTTACTTATTAGTATTTACACAATACTACACTTTTAAAATTATAAAATATAAATATAAAACCTTATCTTATTTGCTTTCTTTTTTTTTCCTTTTTTTTTGGTTAAAAGGAAATATATTAAAATAACAAGATAGAGAACATGATTATTGTCATATTACAATAAGCATAAGGCTAAACGAAAACCCAGAGCCACAAGTGCAGAAACAAAACCCCGAGAGAAGGGGGGCTTCTATCTGCTACTAAAACACATCTTGCATATACTACTCTTTAACAAAAAGAGGAACATAAGAAGAGATACTTAAAGGAAGTCTTTTTTTCCTATCCTCCTTGGCCAAATTGTTTGCACACTTCTTATGAGCTTTGGGAATTTTGCAGATCTTGTAATCTTCAAAGGATAAGAGTAAATGCCTTGAGTTCAAGAAGGACTTCATGAAAAGAGGAGGAGATAATTTCGACCACAACCTTATTTGGATTCGAAAGGATCCAAATGTCTCCAAAGAAACCTATGGCATCCACTTTGAAAAAACCATCAAACCCAAAGTTGGCAATCACAGAATAAGCTCTTTGCCTACTAGGCCTAGTTTCAGTGAGGATTATTAAATCTAGGTTATTTGCATTTTTCATGTCTCTGAAGACTCTCCTAAAGTCTGTGCTCCCAGCACCTCTAACACTCCAACTAAAAAAATTCATGGGAGTATAGAGGTTATAGATGTTGTCTGCTATTTGGGGAGGCAGTTGCAAAAAAGTTGAAGGGTATAAGGCAATATTATGGTCTATTCCTCCTGTCTCTAAACTCAGAGAGGAGGTGACATAGACATCTACCCGAGCGTGTAATGGGTGGGAAGTAAGGGCTGCAGCTAGGTATTGATCCCTCCTCAATTTTAAGGTTGTCCCCGAGTTTTCTATTTCTATATAAGTTGGATTTAGAACCTGAAGTAGGTCTCTTAGAGTGTTTGGCAGTAGGTTTGATGGGTTTAGAGGAAACCAATTGTAAAAAGGTGCTTGGTTGAGGGTTCTTGAAAGTGGGATGATCATAATATTATTGATGCGAAGTTGCATCGTCATATTCCTTGTGGTGTTGCTCTGATTTGTTTCCATCAAAGCTACAGTCATCAAATGGCTTCAAGCAAGTACCCATGAGGAGTTATTTAGAATTCCCCCTAAAAGATTTATCCACATTAGGGTGGTTCCCTAGCTTTGGAATGAGTAGTTTTGGAAAAATAAGTATAGGTTGTTTGCTTTTGGATTATCGTCTAACTACTGCACATTATTTTTATTTTTACAAAAAGTACAAAATAGATCAATTATTTTCTACATAAAATATTTTCTATTTTTTTAATTTATCTTTTATCCAAAGTTAAAAATTCTTTTGAACCCAAAAAGCTTTATCTTATTTAATTTCTTATAATCTAAAAACAGATATTTTATTAAAAATTAAAATTTTAATGAATACAAATCATACAATATTACACTTTTAAAATTATAAATATAATTTAAATATACGAAAATATTCATGAAAACAAAACAGCAATGATTAATATAAATTTATGTTTGGGCTTACTATGAATTTGTTTCTCTTTTTGTTTTTTGAAAAAATAGTCTTTTGTGACACCATTTTTTTTTCAATATACATTTTAAGGCCCAGAAAAAAGTGTTCACCTCATTGCTAGTTGAAAATTTTAAATTACATTTTTAATTGCTTATTATGAATTAAAAATAATATGTAAGTGAATGTTTGGTATGAAGTTAGTAATATAATATTATAAAAACACATAAATGTTATATTATAGTATTTTGATGGACATAATAATAATAAATACTGAAATAATATTATTTAAGTTTTGTTTGATTTGATGCTATCACATAATTTTAGAAGCTATTGAATGATAAACTGATAAAAAAATTTAAATTGTTAAACTACTATATAGAGTAAATTATTCAGTCATATTACAACTATTTTAATCTAATTTTTTAAAAATTAAATTTTTTAATTTAATCTCTAAAATATTATATTTATATCAATGTTGTAATACCCGTTAATTTCAGAATATAATTCGCTTAAAAGTATTTTAAAATTTTACAACGTTACTTTAGTTATTTATTTTGGTCATTTTTAATTTTCATATTTAATTGTTCTCTTTGAATATTATTTATGAAAATTGAGTTAAATGACTGGACTAAATATTTGCACCATGTGGGATATATTCTAAGAATGGTGAAATTCATGGAAAAGTGGTTTAACAATGGTCAATTAGTCCATTTATTGTAAATTGATTGGATGAGTTTGGATGTTGGGTTATGGATACCCATGGGTTATTCAATAACCCATTAGAAATATTTAATATAAAGTTTCAATAGTAGCCTCTCATTTTCACGCAGAAGGAAAAAAGCTAAGAAGTGAACAGTGAATTTGTTTTCTCTCGTTTCTTCATCCTTTTCTCAAATTTTTTCCTTGATCTTCAGAGTTTTGATTATTTGTTCGGTTCAAAGGCTTTGTAAGGATCAAAGGTAAGCTTTAATCTCATTATTTTCCTTAAATTTCAGTTTATTTAGAAGATCAGAGGAGGTTTTGTTCTTGAAGATTTTGATGATAATTCATGAATCTCAGTTGTTTTAGAAGTTATATTTGAGTTATAATCGGTTTAAAGAGTTAAGATTCTGGTTTTGAATCAAAAGAAAGGAAATGATGAATTTTTGAAAGATTTTTCTGCAAAACTCGAGTTACTGTAGCGACCAGAAATTTCAGGAAAGTCTAGAAATTTTTCTTCGAGTTACTGTAGGGTACTGTAGTGACGGCAGTCAACGGTACTGTAGCAGTCAACCGTACTGTAGCGAATTGTTACTGTAGAGAACCGTTACTGTAACAAACCGTTACTGTAGCAAACCGTTACTGTAGCAATCAGAAAATTTTGCGTATTTTCGTGATTTTGTTTCCTTTCTTATGTTTCCTTGTAATATATTTTACTAGAAAATTTTCCTACACAAATTCTAGTGTGGAACAAGGTAAACTTGGACAAACATCAAGGTGAGTGAATAACCTTGCTAAGCTAATTTGATATTACTAGTCAAAGTACAATATAAGTCTCATTTACAATATTATTTGGATACTAAGCAATCAATTTTTCATATGGGAGTATATGATGATCGGTAGAAATAAGAGTATGTAGAAATTATTTTATTTCATGGTAATTGTACTATGTGATAAATTCTCACTATCTTATTAATGAGTAAAGATCTACGAAATCTAATACACGAGTTTGAAAGGGTTAAAGTCCCATACTACTCAGTGCATATCTATGAAACCTATACACGATTTGAAAGGGTTAGAGTCCCATACTACTCGGCGTATATCTAAGAAATCTTATTCACGAGTTTGAAAGGGTTAGAGTCCCATACTACTCGGTGTATACCTATGAGATCTTATTCATGAGTTTGAAAGGGTTAGAGTCCCATACTACTCGACGTATATCTATGAAATCTTATTCATGAGTTTGAAAGGGTTAGAGTCTCATACTACTCGATGTATAAGACAATTAATTATATGAGTAAATGTGGTATTTGTACTTTTGATATTTTATATAGTACAGTTATTTACTTACTGAGTTTTTAAATAACTCACACTCCCTATGATTATTTTTTTTCAGATATAGAAAATAAAGAAGAAGAGTATCCGTTTGAAGATTAGAAGCCCCTTGGGATTATTCTCTATTTCTGTCTGATGGGATACCAGTACCTATTAATGTAGATACTAGAAACGCTCTGTACTTTCTATAGGTCTCCTAGGCTTGCGATGAGATAGAAATATCAGACTATGTATGTCTATATTTGCTTATCAGATGAATATAATTCTGTAGTGTGGAATGAATGATTAAGGTTGAATGTAAAACCTTACAGAATATATGTAAATAACGTATGTTTGAGAATTTTATCAAATGAGTAGTATCTTTTCACATGGTCAATTTTTGGGATGTGACAATTTGGTATCAGATGATAGGTTTTATAGGTCCCCTATAGAGTACAGAGCAAAGTGATCTTTGTGGGCCCTTTCCTATTGTCATGAGCCGCGGCATGACCATAGGATTAGGTTCCATAAAAGACCTTATAGAGTATAACGTCATTTTATAGATAATTTTCAGTGGGGCTAGTAAGTGATATTTTGTTTATGTCTGAAAATTGTTTATTATGTGTGTAGATCTGTGACAGTACAATGTCAGAAGGATCTTCTAATAATAATGAGCATATGGGTCCAAGGAGGGCCATAATTCCACCAGTACATGTGCAAGATGATCCTAACTGTGGTGATAGTTTACATGCTCAAAGTACTGAGAGCGCAACTAGTGAGCAAGCAAGGAGAGTCGAACCTGATGCTCACGTTGGCAATGCAACTATTGCACATGTGATTAATTTGATGAATGAACGATTTGACCGATTTTAGGCTGAAATGAGAGGTCGAGCTGCACAAGCTAACCTGCCAGTGGATCCTCCTATTGTTGAAGCTGAAATTGTACCACCAGCTCAGTTAGCTGGAGGAGATAACGTAAGGGAGGTAAGAATGTCTGAGTTCCAGAAAATGAGGCCTCCTACTTTTTCAGGGGAAGATCCCAAAGAGGACCCACAATGTTTCCTTGAAGATTGTGAAGCAATCTGTGATGCTATAGGGTGTTCTCCTACTCAAAAGGTAGAATTCACTTCCTTTCAGTTAAAGGGTATGGCTGGTAAATGGTGGAGGAACTGGAAGAAAGCTAGAATTCAAGACGCACCGCCAGTTATGTGGACAGAGTTTTACAGATTGGTCATGGATGAATTTCTTCTGGCAAGTGAACGATCATCTAGGGCCAGGGATTTTCTGTATCTACGGCAGGGAACCATGACTGTTAATGAATATTCAGCTCAGTTTGTTAAATTATCTGAATATGCCCCTGAAATCATTCCTTCTGAAAGGAAGAAAATAGAAAAGTTTGTGGAAGGGCTTCGTGATGCCTTATATGATCAAGTGGGTTCCAATATGAATGATTACTCTTCGTACTCAGAAGCTGTTGATGTGGCCCGAAGAATGGAAAAGAGGTCAAAGAATAAAGAAGAATATCGTCAAAAGAAGAAAGCCAGATATAGAAGATCTTTTGATCAAGGGGAAGACTCAGGAACTTTGAAACCCTTTACTGCATCACAAAATGCTCTAGCCACTCCTACTAAGTCAACTTATTCTACAGCCAGTGTGGTTAAGCCTCGTTCAGAGAGCAGGGGTGGTTTTAGCTCTTCTAGTAGAGGAGGTACTCAAGGTAGAAGGGAAAAACCTCAATGTCCTGAATGTGGAAAGTTTCACTTCGGAGAATGCAGGTTAAACACTGTTGGTACAGGTTGTTTTCACTGTGGACAAAAAGGATATTTTATAAGGGAATGCCCTCAGCTCATGACAAGACCAGGTCAAGGGTCTACCTTGCCACCTCGACCACAGTCTATTTCTACTTCTATTACTTGAACACCAACCCCTTCAATAGGGGGTAGTATGGGAAGAGGCCAAGGTGATCGTGGAAAACAAGCTGCTGGCAGAGGAAATGCAAGAGTATATGCTCTAACCCGACAGGATGCTCAAACATCAAATGCTGTAGTTACAGGTATATTATCTGTTAATACTTTTACTGCACGTATTTTGTTTGATCCCAGTTCTACTCACTCATATATGTCACCCCTATTTGCCAAGAGATTTACATTTGATTCAATTACTCTTAAAGAACCATTCTTGGTTTCCACACCGATGAGAGAGACTTTGATGGTTAAAACATATTATCGTTCTTGTAAAATAATCGTTGGAGGCATGGAAAATGAGATAGATCTTATGATTCTCAATATGTTAGATTTTGATGTGATTCTAGGGATGGACTGGCTATCTTCTTGTCATGCTACTATAAATTGTCGTGACAAAGTTATTTCCTTTAATATGCCGGGGAGGAGTAATTTTGTGTTTCAAGGAGATCGAAGTGATGTACCTTGCAACATGATATCTATGTTAAGTGCCCGGCGTATGTTGCGAAAGGGATGTATGGGATTTTTAGCTTTTATCAAAGATTTAGAAAAGAAAGAACAGAAGTTAGAAGACATTCATGTGGTTAATGAATTCCCAGATGTATTCCCAGAAGATTTACCTGGATTACCGCCAGAAAGAGATATTGAGTTCAGTATTGATTTGGTCCCAGACACACGACCAATTTCTATTCCACCTTATCGTATGGCTCCTGTTGAGCTAAAAGAACTCAAAGAACAATTGGAAGATTTGTTAAACAAAGGGTTCATTCGCCCAAGTTTTTCACCTTGGGGTGCTCCTGTTCTTTTTGTGAAAAAGAAAGATGGTTCTATGAGACTATATATAGATTATCGTCAGCTGAATAAAGTTACATTGAAGAATAAGTATCCTTTACCAAGGATAGATGATTTGTTTGATCAGCTCCAAGGAGCAAAATACTTCTCAAAGATTGATCTAAGGTCTGGATATCATCAGTTACAAATTAAGAATGATGATATACCTAAGACTGCTTTTCGTACACGGTATGGACATTATGAATTTCTTGTGATGTCTTTTGGGTTGACAAATGCACCAGCAGCATTTATGGATTTAATGAACAGAGTGTTTAAATCCTTCCTTGATAAGTTTGTAATTGTATTTATTAATGATATTTTGGTGTATTCAAAGAGTCATGAAGAACATACTGAACATTTGAGAATAGTGCTTCAGACCTTGAGAGAGCATCAGTTATACGCAAAGCTCTCAAAATGTGAATTCTGGATGAGTCATGTAACATTTTTGGGACATGTTATTTCCCAAGAAGGTATTCATGTAGATCCAAGTAAAATTGAAGCAGTAAAACAATGGCCTAGACCAACAACTGTGTCTGAAGTACGTAGTTTTCTTGGCTTAGCAGGGTATTACCGTCGCTTTGTCAAAGATTTCTCTAAGACGGCTCTCCCATTAAATAAGTTAACCCGAAAGAATGTTAAATACATTTGGGATGATTCATGTGAGCAAAGTTTCACCCAATTGAAAGAGTGTTTAACTTCTGTACCAGTCTTAATCCTACCATCAGGACCAGGGGGTTACTCTGTATTCTGTGATGCCTCAAAGATAGGCTTAGGGTGTGTGTTGATGCAACATGGTAAAGTCATAGCTTATGGCTCACGTCAGGTTAAAAAGCATGAATTGAATTACCCCACTCATGATTTGGAAATGGCAGCTGTAGTGTTTGCCCTAAAGATATGGAGACATTACTTGTATGGGGAAACTTGTAAAGTTTTTACAGATCACAAAAGCCTTAAGTACATTTTTTAGCAGAGAGATCTCAATCTAAGGCAACGAAGGTGGATGGAACTTCTAAAAGATTATGATTGTACCATCCTTTACCATCCAGGTAAAGCAAATGTAGTGTCCGATGCTCTAAGTCGAAAGTCTATGGGAAGTTTAGCTCACATTGCCACTATAAGGAGGTCTCTAATACATGAACTACAAGAATTAGAAGCTGATGGAGTATTCTTCGAGATCACTGAGTCAGGTACATTTCTGGCTCATTTAACAGTTAGATCATCCCTTGTTGAAAAAGTAAAAGCAACTTTAGAAAATGACATTGATATGGTCAAAATCAGAGATAATGCAAGGCAAGGTCTAGCACCAAGTTTCTTGGTAGATGAAGAAGGAGTCTTATGGTTTAATGGGAGACTCTGTGTTCCCAACATTGAATCTTTGAAACATGAAATCTTAATGGAAGCTCATGGTTCGCCATACGTTGTACACCCTGGTGCTGTGAAAATGTATTAGGACTTGAAACAAGTTTACTGGTGGGAGGGCATGAAGCGAGACGTGACTAACTTTGTAGCTCGATGTTTGACTTGTCAGCAAGTTAAAGCTGAACATCGACGACCACCTGGTTTGATGCAAAAACTAGATATTCCCGAGTGGAAGTGGGAAAGGATCACTATAGATTTTGTAGTAGGTTTACCTCGGTCAACAAAAGGAAATGACTCAATATGGGTCATAGTGGATCGACTTACTAAATCAGCACATTTTCTTCCTGTTCATACCACTTTCAGTGTAGCAAAACTTGCTCGACTTTATGTTAAAGAAATAGTGAAACTTCATGGTGTACCAATATCCATTATATCAGACCGAGGACCTCAGTTTACTTCTCGGTTCTGGAAAGTCTTTCAAGAGGCTTTAGGTACCAAAGTGAATCTTAGCACAGCATTCCATCCTCAGACTGATGGACAGTTCGAAAGGACAATTCAGACTTTAGAGGATATGCTAAGAGCTTGTGTGATGGATTTCAGTGGAAGTTGGGAAGATCATTTGTCTCTTATTTAATTTGCTTATAATAACAGTTACCAAGCCAGTATTCATATGGCACCTTTTGAGGCTTTATATGGGAGACGATGTCAATCTCCTATAGGTTGGTTTGAACTTGGTGAAACCAAAATATTTGGACCTGAGATGATTCAGGAAGATATAAATAAAGTTAAACTGATCAGAGAGAAGTTGTTAACTGCTCAGAGTAGACAGAAGTCTTATGCGGACAACCGACGACGTGACCTTGAATTTGCAATAGGTGATATGGTTTTCTTACGAATCTCACCTATGAAGGGAGTAATGAGATTCGGGAAGAAACGCAAGCTTAGTCTGAGATATGTTGGCCCATATGAGGTTGTTGACAGAGTGGGTAATGTGACATATCGCCTAGACCTACCTTCCGACCTAGAGGGAGTTCATCCAATATTTCATGTGTCCATGCTACGGAAGTATCTTCCTGATCCTTCTCATGTCATTCAACCCCAAGAAGTTCATTTTGATGAAACTCTCACCTACGAAGAGGTACCAGTAGCTATCCTTGATAGAAAAGTCAAGAAATTGCGTACTAAAGAAATTCCTACTGTCAAGGTTCTTTGGAGAAATCATTCTCGCGAGGAAGCTACGTGGGAGGCAGAAGATGAAATGTGGAAAAACTATCCACATTTATTTGAAACTTGAGGTAAGATTTTAATTCGAAGGACCGAATTCTTTTAGGGGGTAGAATGTAATACCCGTTAATTTCATAATATAATTCGCTTAAGAGTATTTTAGAATTTTACAACGTTACTTTAGTTATTTATTTTTGTCATTTTTAATTTTCATATTTAATTGTTCTCTTTGAATATTATTTATAAAAATTGAGTTAAATGACTGGACTAAATATTTGCACCATGTGGGATATATTCTGTAATACCCATGAAAAATAAAATATAAATATTTGTTTACAAACTACTGTTACTATTTCAGTATACGGTACTATTCATCTGTATAATACTATTTATGTATACGATACTGTTCATTTATACAATCGAAATGTCAAGTACTAGATGTGGTTTGGTCATAAGAAAAAACTAGAAAGAAGTTCGTGGGAGAAAATGACGTTTTATATATAAAAATACCCTCAGGGACTAAAGTGAAAGGACTGAATTGAAAAGAAACTTAAAGGTTTAAGGTGAAAGGATAGTTTTCCTTTTAAGTTTCCAATAGTAATAACAGAAAAATTTTCCATCGTACGCGTGAGTGAAACGACCCCGTTTTAATAGAGTTTTAGCATTACTAGTGATAAAAAGTATGTCGTAGGACACTCCCAAAATTCATAGGGGGAAATTGGATTCAGAATGGCGAGTATAATGAGATAATTAATCCAGAAGTATGGATAAGAAAAAGCAAATATCTCATGATGATGTGAAGATTGAATCTCTTGAATTGTGGTTTATAAAGCTATAATATAGTTATATATTATACCTGTTATATGGATGAATATTATATTGAGCTTCTGATTATGATATGAAATGATATTGATTGTGATTGAGCGGGACAGTACCCCCTCTCACGGCAAGGCGGAAAACCCGGTTGACAGGGTGTCTTGACCAATGAGTGTGGAGACAACGATTCCCTCAGTAGGGATATAGCCCGGATTGGTGATAAATCCGTGAGGCGCCCTAGCTAAGAGGATAAGGTTGTGCGTCATGGCGGAAATATACATAATTGGTGAGCCGGCCTGTGTGCGCTCTCCGGGATATATTGCCATTGACGAGTACTAGTAACGTTTGTTGAATTGGATGAATTTTTATCTTCTTGTATGTAAAAGGATGATGTTGTGCGTCATGGCGGAAATATACATAATTGGTAAGCCGGCCTGTGTGCGCTCTCTGGGATATATTGCCATTGACGAGTACTAGTAACGTATGTTGAATTGGATGAATTTTTATCTTCTGTCTATTGGTTGAGTATGAGCCTTTGGATATGCTTGCATGACTGGTAATGTATTTGAATTTTATTAACGCGAGGCCGATTCGCTCATTGAGTTTAAAAGCTCACACTGTTTGTACAACCTTTTTGTTCAGATCAGGTTGCCAGCGAAGAATATCTGCTAGAGGAGTAAATCACTTTGGACCTTCCCGTTGTCGGGTAGACCCCTCTTTTGTTATAGATTATGTTGCTCTGTAATCGTCTAGGACATCTAGGTCAGGGGTTTGGCATTTGGTTTGTATGTCAGCTTAATAATGTATTTTATATTGAGAATCTATTATTATGTGTAAATCGTCTCTATGATTTTCAGATAAGAAAATTTGATATATTATCGGAAGGCTTACAGTGATGAGAGATTCATCATTGTGCCGGTCATGTGCCCAGAAAACGGGTTGTGACAAAGTTGGTATCAAAGCAATGGTTGTTAGGTCTCCTAGTGATTACAGAGCAAGGTAACCTTAGTGGGACCTCCTCTATCGTTGTGAACCCAGGCACAACTATAGAGAGACGGCTCTACTGAAGGTCCTGTAGGATGTTTTCATTTTATTTCCCTCCGAGACTTATCTCTTCTTAGGAATTATGTTCTCAGTTTTAGTTTTAGACAGATGTGGCTACACTTTTGAACTTAGTTAAGGAAAAGTTGTTACTTGTTTTGATTCCGTTGTTGTCGGATCAAATTTTTATATGGTGGATTTTATAAGCTGAATTCATGATTGATTTTGTGTAACTATATTATTTTAGGGTACCAGCCAAT
This sequence comes from Biancaea sappan, assembly GCA_037074585.1. Classification (NCBI taxonomy): domain Eukaryota; kingdom Viridiplantae; phylum Streptophyta; class Magnoliopsida; order Fabales; family Fabaceae; genus Biancaea; species Biancaea sappan. The sequence continues at coordinate 34,495,032 of CM073492.1, forward strand.
AAAAGAAACCACTTGCATTAAAAAAAAACACTAAAGGATTACATTGCAAAAAAAAAAAAGAGAAGTTTACTCATGCATGAGTAATCTAAAAGCGAGGTAGTCTTGGATTAGGAGGGTTGTATTGTATCATCACCCCTCGACCATTCCTTGGAGCGAGAGACAGAGCAATATCACAGAGGGTAGTGTAAATTCCATTCATACAATCAACACTTCTTTGCTGTTGATTGCAGAAGCACTGGGTGGACCAATAGAAGAACCTATCTATTCTCGAAGTCATTGCCGCGTTATTGCGTTTGGTTAACTTCTCCAGGTCCTCTATCATCTTCTTGAGATTCTTCACCTCCTGCTCTAAACAGGCGATTTTGTTCTCTGAGCTATGGCCTGTGCTAATCTCCTCGGCTTCCTCAATCTTCTTCATCTTTTTCTCCTTTTTAATTTCTTGAGACCCCTCGAGAGGTCTTTTGCCCTTGTCCCGGCATAAACTTAAGTTTAAGTCAAGTTGTTCTTCCTTAGCCTCTACTGTGAGATCAATGTACTTCCTTGAGGCCATGATTTGGAAAAATTTAGAAATTTTTGTAAGAGTATGAGGCGAGAGGAATACTGGGGGATTGTAGGCTCAGAGATTATTACTCTTTGTGGTGTGGTAACTGAGAACGCTGAGAAGGTTTTTATAGAGAAAAAATTTGGACTAAGAGACAAAGAAGATATCTTTTCACCGCACCCCTACACGATCAACCTATGGATTTCTGCAAGATGGAAGCCAGAAGTCTAGGGTAGGCGTGCACACCGATAGTGCGTTGCATTAATTCCAAAACCACGAAAGTCAGTATTCGGTGGATTTGCGGCCGATTTTACTTGGTTTTCCCATTTCTCCCGTTGGCATTTTCCGAAATTCAAAGAAGTTGACGATATAACCATTAAAGATTGCCTTGGATGCTTTTATGATAAACTGAAATGCATTTCTCTGTTTTATTGTATTGTTCTTGAGAGCCTTTAGTTGAGTATGATATACATAACTGATTGAATCATGTTGTAATTACATGTATGTATGTTATTCATGCATAATGAGTGAAGGCTACGACCAAGGAGAATATGTGATGATCCTACATATACTCATAGAGAATGAGAAATCAAAATGACTTGGATAGAATGAAATGTGTAGAGGATAATACATCTTCATGGTTACACATACTTACATATAATGCTCTCATGGGCAAATGAAAGGCAGTGATTTCCTTACATCATGATAATGCTTAAGGCATGCGACCGTAAGCAGTTAACTTTGTTTTAAAATATATATATTTACATATATATTATGTGTAAGTCTAGAGTAAAGACACTGATTAGAATATAAGATAAGGCTAATATGAGACTACCCGATTATAGAGTGATATCGTGATCTGAGATTACACTATAAGACAAGTATAGAGTGAGGAAATTATAGATTGAAACGGCGATTAGTCGAAAATTTTTAGAAAGGTCAAGATTAGCCGAAAATTTTTTTGAGGAAATCTTTGACTTATGTTAATTGCATTAAATTATATTTACTATTTACTTGCATGTCCGACATTAATTGCTGGCATTGCGACGTATGTGATCTGTAAACCTTATAGCGAGCGGTATGTAGGTTGTGGTGGCTTTAGCTCTAGGGGCTTCGGGTTGTCTATAAATCTTGTACGCCCGTTACCCCACTCATCACACCAAGCGAACTTCTTTCATTACATACCTATTTCTCAATCTCCATTCCTTTCTCATTCTAAGTTATTTCTGAGATCCCTAGAGCAATGGCAGATAATAAGTCTTTCAACTTGAATTTTGAGACTGGCAACGTAGAGCTTGATTTAAATCTAAGTCTCGGAGATAACAAAGGGAAGAGACCTGTAGATAGGTCACCAGAAATTAAGAAGAGAAAGAAGGATGTAATAGAGATGGAGGAGGACAGCACTGCAACATCCTCAGAAAATAAGCTTGCATGCCTAGAGCGTAAGATAGAGAGCCTGGAATACAAGATAGAGGACCAGAAGCGACTAATAAGTCGTCTCTTTGAAAACCAAGAGAAACTGATAAATCGTCGTTTTGGGGAACTGGCCAATCGAGTTGATAGACATTCAATGTTTGCAACTCAAAATTTTCGTGACCAACAAGCAAGGTGTATTGACTGTATGAACGGAGTGACTTATGCTCTTCGCCAAATTTCTCAGGCGCTTCCTCCAGAAACCCTTTCTAGGCTGCAACGATTAGCTTCCTCCTTAAGGTCTGAAGCACCTTCCTCTTCTAGACCCGGAGTACCTTTTACATTTCAAAAGCCTCCTCGTCCTTAATTTATTCTTTCTTTTGTTTGTATCTAAAGCTATATTTGGTCTAAGCTTCATGTATTAAAATTATCTATGTACTAGAAATAAAATTTAAGTTAGTATTTAGATCTCCTATGTTGAAGTGATTTCTTAAAGAACTTGAGAAATGAGAAGATGTTGGACTTGTTATATTTCATACTTGATTATGGAAATTCTAAAGCAGAGTATGGTAATATTCTTTTGACTGAGCAGAGTTACTAAAATGATATTTCATTACACTTCTGAACTATGGAGGAGTGCAAAATAAGTATTTTATGAACCTATATATAGAGAACTATGGGTTTGCCCTAATCATTGAAGGGATACGACTCTATATAAGTCATTGAGGTGAGAGAAATTTCTATATATATTTATTTTATAATTATGCGTGAGGAGTATGTTATTTACTTAACACATTTTCTAGGATTGTTCTTCCTAGAGATTTATGTAATAATTTCATGTGATTTTTCCTTTTATATGACGTCTTCAGCTGAGAGTATCGCCTTAAGGTAGAAGGATCGCCTTCGGGCAAGAGTATTACCTATGGCCAAAATGATGCTTTCGGGTGAGGTGCTTGTAATCATAAAAGTTATAAGCCATGTGTGTAGTATCATGTGTTCTGATATTCAATGTGAACTGGAAAGACCACGTGCCACTTTTGAGATGACACCTATTTGAGGTTTTACATAGAGACAGAGTTCGTCTCTGATTAGGTGGTTTGAGTTTGGTAAAGGTTATGAGGATGAGACACTTTATGGTACAAAAGATTGTGGAGAATATCAAACTGATGAAGAAGAGATTACTTGCTGTTTAGAAAAGGAAAAATTCCTATGAAAATTATTGATAATGCGGTCTAGAGTTCACAGTCGATGCTATAGTGTTCTTGTAAATCTTACTAAGGATGTGAAGATGTTTGGAAAGAAAGAGATACAAAGGATGAGATATAGACGAAGTAATCACACTTTTTTCAGTCTTGAGATGAGTTTTGAATTCGGGGGACCGAATTCTCTTAAGGGGGTGATAATGTAATACCCAAGAAAAATAAAATATAAATATTTGTTTACAAACTACTGTTACTATTTCAGTATACAGTACTATTCATCCGTATAATACTATTTATGTATACAATACTGTTCATTTATACAATCGAAATGTCAAGTACTAGATGTGGTTTGGTCATAAGAAAAAACTAGAAAGAAGTTCGTGGGAGAAAATGACGTTTTATATATAAAAATACCCTCAGGGACTAAAGTGAAAGGACTGAATTGAAAAGAAACTTAAAGGTTTAAGGTGAAAGGATAGTTTTCCTTTTAAGTTTCCAATAGTAATAACAGAAAAATTTTCCATCGTACGCGTGAGTGAAACGACCCCGTTTTAATAGAGTTTTAGCATTACTGGTGATAAAAAGTATGTCGTAGGACACTCCCAAAATTCATAGGGGGAAATTGGATTCAGAATGGCGAGTATAATGAGATAATTAATCCAGAAGTATGGATAAGAAAAAGCAAATATCTCATGATGATGTGAAGATTGAATCTCTTGAATTGTGGTTTATAAAGCTATAATATAGTTATATACTATACCTGTTATATGGATGAATATTATATTGAGCTTCTGATTATGATATGAAATGATATTGATTGTGATTGAGCGGGACAGTACCCCCTCTCACGGTAAGGCGGAAAAACCCGGTTGACAGGGTGTCTTGACCAATGAGTGTGGAGACAACGATTCCCTCAGTAGGGATATAGCCCGGATTGGTGATAAATCCGTGAGGCGCCCTAGCTAAGAGGATGAGGTTATGCGTCATGGCGGAAATATACATAATTGGTTAGCCGGCCTGTGTGCGCTCTCCGGGATATATTGCCATTGACGAGTACTAGTAACGTTTGTTGAATTGGATGAATTTTTATCTTCTTGTATGTAAAAGGATGATGTTGTGCGTCATGGCGGAAATATACATAATTGGTGAGCCGGCCTGTGTGCGCTCTCCGGGATATATTGCCATTGACGAGTACTAGTAACGTTTGTTGAATTGGATGAATTTTTATCTTCTGTCTATTGGTTGAGTATGAGCCTTTGGATATGCTTGCATGACTGGTAATGTATTTGAATTTTATTAACGCGAGGCCGATTCGCTCATTGAGTTTAAAAGCTCACACTGTTCGTACAACCTTTTTGTTCAGATCAGGTTGCCATCGAAGAATATCTGCTAGAGGAGTAGATCACTTTGCACCTTCCCGTTGTCGGGTAGACCCCTCTTTTGTTATAGATTATGTTGCTCTGTAATCGTCTAGGACATCTAGGTCAGGGGTTTGGCATTTGGTTTGTATGTCAGCATAATAATGTATTTTATATTGAGAATCTATTATTATGTGTAAATCGTCTCTATGATTTTCAGATAAGAAAATTTGATATATTATCGGAAGGCTTACAGTGATGAAAGATTCATCATTGTGCCGGTCATGTGCCCAGAAAACGGGTCGTGACATATTATAAGAATGGTGAAATTCATGGAAAAGTGGTTTAAGAATGGTCAATTAGTCCATTTATTGTAAATTGACTGGATGGGTTTGGATGTTGGGTTATGGATACCCATGGGTTATTCAATAACCCATTAGAAATATTTAATATAAAGTTTCAATAGTACCCTCTCATTTTCACGCAGAAGGAAAAAAGCTAAGAAGTGAACAGTGAATTTGTTTTCTCTCGTTTCTTCATCCTTTTCTCAAATTTTTTCCTTGATCTTCAGAGTTTTGATTATTTATTCGATTCAAAGGCTTTGTAAGGATCAAAGGTAAGCTTTAATCTCATTATTTTCCTTAAATTTCAGTTTATGTAGAAGATCAGAGGAGGTTTTGTTCTTGAAGATTTTGATGATAATTCATGACTCTCGTTGTTTTAGAAGTTATATTTGAGTTATAATCGGTTTAAAGAGTTGAGATTCTGGTTTTGAATCAAAAGAAAGGAAATGATGAATTTTTGAAAGATTTTTCTGCAAAACTCGAGTTACTGTAGCGACCAGAAATTTCGGGAAAGTCTGGAAATTTTTCTTCGAGTACTGTAGCAGTACTGTAGTGTCGGCAGTCAACGGTACTGTAGCAGTCAACCGTACTGTAGCGAACCGTTACTGTAACAAACCGTTACTGTAACAAACCGTTACTGTAGCGAACTGTACTGTAGCAAACCGTTACTGTAGCAATCAGAAAATTTTGCGTATTTTCGTGATTTTGTTTCCTTTCTTATGTTTCCTTGTAATATATTTTACTAGAAAATTTTTCTACACAAATTCTAGTGTGGAACAAGGTAAACTTGGACAAACATCAAGGTGAGTGAATAACCTTGCTAAGCTAATTTGATATTACTAGTCAAAGTATAATATAAGTCTCATTTACAATATTATTTGGATACTAAGCAATCAATTTTTCATATGGGAGTATATGATGATCGGTAGAAATAAGAGTATGTAGAAATTATTTTATTTCATGGTAATTGTACTATGTGATAAATTCTTACTATCTTATTAATGAGTAAAGATCTACGGAATCTAATACACGAGTTTGAAAGGGTTAAAGTCCCATACTACTCAGTGCATATCTATGAAACCTATACACGATTTGAAAGGGTTAGAGTCTCATACTACTCGGCGTATATCTAAGAAATCTTATTCACGAGTTTGAAAGTGTTAGAGTCCCATACTACTCGGTGTATACCTATGAGATCTTATTCACGAGTTTGAAAGGGTTAGAGTCCCAAACTACTCGGCGTATATCTATGAAATCTTATTCATGAGTTTGAAAGGGTTAGAGTCTCATACTACTCGATGTATAAGACAATTAATTATATGAGTAAATGTGGTATTTGTACTTTTGATATTTTATATAGTACAGTTATTTACTTACTGAATTTTTAAATAAACTCACACTCCCTATGATTATTTTTTTTCAGATACAGAAAACAAAGAAAAAGAGTATCCGTTTGAAGATTAGAAGCCCCTTGGGATTATTCTCTATTTCTGTTTGGTGGGATACCAGTACCTATTAATGTAGATACTAAAAACGCTCTGTACTTTCTATAGGTCTCCTAGGCTTGCGATGAGATAGAAATATCAGACTATGTATGTCTATATTTGCTTATCAGATGAATATAATTCTGTAGTGTGGAATGAATGATTAAGGTTGAATGTAAAACCTTACACAATATATGTAAATAACGTATGTTTGAGAATTTTATCAAATGAGTAGTATCTTTTCACATGTTCAATTTTTGGGATGTGACAAATGTAGTTTTTTTTATTGTTAAATTATAAAATCTACTGTTATTATTTTTAAGTTTCAAATGATGAAAAGTTGCTTTAATAAATAGATAAATTAAATAAAAATAACTTCAATGTCTTAGAAATTAAATTAATAATATATATATATATATTAAAGTAACATAAGGAAAAATCGAAGTAATTGGCCCAGTCCAATTTCATTTGTGGCCCATTAAGGATTGGATTGAACCAACATTATAAACCCTTTTAGATGATAGGTTAATCTAACCCAACTCAGCTTTGTCAAAAAGTTGGGCCCTATTTCTAAGTTATATATAGTTGAAGCTTAATTTTTTTTTTTGATAAAAAATTAAAGATATGGAAACTTTCCAGACTCGAGCGAGCTGCCTTTTGAAATTCATATAAATTTATTTTTCCATATTCCTTTTTTTTTGGTTTAAAAAGAAACTGTTTAAAACATTTCATTCTTATTTTTATATGAAAGAACAAAGGATTATAGAAAAAAAATTCTATTGATATTTATTTATAAATATTAAATAAATATATAATGTGATTATTTAATTTTTCTTTAATTCAATTTTGATTACATAACAATTCAATCAGTTTTGCGTGAATTGTTCCAGGTGAATGGTGTCACGAAAGTTGGAAGAAAAAGATAACAGTTAATATAAAAATAAATTAAGTAAATTATGAATTTGATATTTCATATTTGAATCTTATTAAAAAATAAATATTAAAAACTTTACTTTGCTGTAGCCCATCTCGAATTAGTTTGAGTTGAATAAGTTATTAGATATTCTTAGTTAAAAAAAAATAATCATTGCTAACGATTGTGTTAAAAATAATACGTAGATCTAACTCATCGTAAAAAGTAATTCAAGAAGAGAGGCATGTCTAAATTCATATAAAAAACCTTTAACACATTTTCTTCATCAATATAGGACTTAAACACATTCCTCACATGTCTAGGATTGCACATTTGGAGTAAACATGATCATTAGTTCGCCGTTGACTCGATAGGCCCGACCTAAAAAAAAGTGAAAATAGGTCCAAAAATTTGAGTCTAAATAAAAAAAATACGGGTCTAACTCAGGTTTTTTTTAAAAGTTTTTATATTTTTTTAAAAATAAAGAATTACTTGTTGAAATAATAAAATATTAAATAAATTAAATACCATAGTATTTAAAGTATTCTATATACATATATAATATTAAAATGCATAGTTTATATTAAATGCATCTTTTACGTTTTATTCATATATATTATTAAAAAGTATAATTTATATTAAACGCATCTTTTACTTCTTATTCATATATAGAATATAATTTATATAAAATTTCGATACTTGGCATGATGAATTATTTATCATGTACCTTTAAATCTCCATAAAATTAATATTGATAAATTAATAAATAACTTCTCTAAAATAATATTTAAAAATTGTATAAAATTATAAACATAACTAGGATAATTTAATAAAATATGAATTTATTGTTGTTTGTTTTTCCATAAAATTTAAATATCAGTGGATTTCATCTTTAATTTTACTCATTGCATTTAAAAGCTCTTATGTCATGTTCTCTAAATGCAACAAAAAATTGTAAAAATTTATTGCCATTATGAGTACTTCATTTCACGTGATTGATATTAGCCACAATTTTCTTTAATCATTTTCAACTTCCTCAACAGGATTTTCAATGACACTAGTCTCAATTTCTTCAATAAAAGTGTATGATTAAATAAAATTGATATTATTTGAATATTTTTCATTAAAATCACTTTTAAATTTTTAATTACTAAGAAAAGAGTATAAAGTTTTATATTTCTTTGTTGGTTGATCACTGATGACTCTTTTATGGAGTTTTCCAGCCATATACTACTATTGTGGCTAGAAAATTAGCAAGATACTACTTTTTGAAAACTATTTAGCCTAACACTATTAAATATGTCCCATCATGCTTTCTTATATTTTTTTTTTTGAATTTTGTAAGGAACTTGGCCACACAGCAGCCGAGTTCCTGACACCGAATTAAAAAATAAAAATTGTCAAGAACTCAGCCAAACAGTGGTGGAGTTCCTATTTTTTATTTTTTAAAAAAAAAAAAGAGACTCGACTATATGCTGGCCGAGACTCATTCAAAAATTGAAAAAAAAAATTCTCTGCTAGTGTATATAGAAAAAGGAAAAATCATGTATTTTTTGGTATAATAAATAATGTCATTAGATATAATTTATATAGGTAGTTAGATTAATTTATGAGGTTTTAAATGAAAAAATATTTTTTAATTACATATTTAAAAATATAAAAAATATAATTATAGTTAGTTACATAATATAAGTAATAATATGAACACTTTTTATATTTAATATATAATTAGTAATATTATAAACAGTATAATTTGATAAATTAGTATAATAAACAATAATTTTTTAATGTAAATCATAATCGTTATTAATTAAAAAAGAAATGTCGAAGTATTCTTGATAGTTCAATAAATATTATTATAGTTCAATAAATATTGTTTTATCTATTCGAAATTCTTAATTAATTCAAGATTAAGTCTTAATTTGTTGGTTGATTGTATTATTAACTATTTTCAGTTCGTTTGCTTCGTGCTCGAGCCAGATGATGAAAAATTATCATGTTTGTTTCTTTTGGAGGATAGATCTATAAGAATTCACCTATTCCAATAACAAAAAAACCTGATTTGAATGTTCCCGTATTAAGAGCTAAATTGGCTAAAGGAATGTATCATAAAATAAATATAATAAATAATTAATATGAATTATAGAAATTAAAATTTTCTATATAATTGTACATCCAAGTATAAATTTATAATTATTTAATAACAATTATTAAATGCATAAAATAATATCAACTATAATAGTTAGTTTAAATTTTAAATATCATTGTCAATCAATAAATATACAAATCAATTAATACTAAAAGTGTTATAATATATAATTTATGCGGCATACAACTTAATTGAAATGGCTACCGGTCCCACAACGCAGTCGCGTAATCACTCGTTGCAACCGTCGATGACGTGGTTCTTCCTATTGCTCTTCTTCTGTCTCGCCTTATTCTTCTTCTTCATCTTCACCCCCATCATTATCTTCTCCTATTGTTTCGGGAACATCAGGGATAGAATTCAAATATAATACAGGAGATTGAATTGGGGGTATCATATAAGGCGATGTCATAAATTCCATTCCAAATGCAGCATTATCCATTGAAGGCCCAGCAAATAATGATGAAAAGTCATACTGTTGCTGCATTGACATTGGACTAAAGAAGTCATCCCCTGTCGGGTGTGGGTGTGTTGGCACATAAGGTGAAGAATAAGAGCTGCCAACGTCTGTGTGTGAGGAACCGACCCCAGAACATCCAAAGCCAGGTTCGATGTGATAGTCGGCTGAAGTAGCACCTTGATATGGCGAGAAAGCACCCGGTGCGTAGCATGGATTACAAGGAATATGTTTTCTGGCCGCTACCAACTCACGAGATCTATTTCCTGGCACCTCCTCTAGAATGATGGCCTCCGGTAAGTATTGAGCTGGTGTAGCTGGATGAGAAATGGTGTGGTCTCTAAGTTCATTCATTGCGGTAATAATGTTCGTCATCCCTAGTTCAAATTGTTCGAAGACATCTTCAACTCTTGAGTCCTCATGAACAAGATCGCGCATATACTCTGCTACATCAGCCTATCAATTACAAGAAAAAATAAGAATTAAAATAAAAGAATAAAATGCAAAAAAAAATGTAAATGATACTAAACAAAAAATCTACCACATAACCCTGGGCACAGCTGGCTGGATTAATCCACCTTCTTGTATGTGTCCAATACCATTTCCTGTATTGGGAGCTATGATCCAGTGGATATGATGGGGGTTACCGTGCGACCAACCGATCTCGCCATTAGTTCCAGTCGTCAACCATAAGCCGAAGAGTTAATGACCAGTTAGTGTCAGTTTTGCCACACATTTGCAGCGTGTGCCATCGACCAAGCTAGACCAATGCGTCAGGAATCGGTTGGTCCTCTCCAAGCTAGCGAAGCACTCGGTCCACCTGGTGCCACTCAAGTATGTGATAATAAATGAGTGGAACACATGCATGCCATACATCAGAGTCAGCGAGGCAATAATCTGGAATAATTCCAGACATAGACTGGTAGGGGCACCAAATAAACTGAAAATAAAAAAGAAAACAATTTAGTGAAATATATATCTATTATCATATTGTTTATAACGTATGTTTATTAAATATGATACGTCGTGAGGTGCCAACCTATCTAATAGAACTCGGTAGGACTTCAGGGCATTAGTTGTGCCACTAGTTGGATCTCGAGCATCTTTCCAACTACAATGATTTATAAATATACGAGTTAGATCATTAAATACTAAATAATAAATAATAAATAATAAACATATAATAGAAGTAGTAATTGCATACCGATGACCCAAAGATGGAAGTGTAGGATACCTATCTAGATCCAGATCTGGGGTTGGGTGTATTCGGAATGCTAACATAGGGAATCGGTCCCATGCCCACAAGTGTATTAAAGTATGGCACCCACCAATTTCTTTTTAGTTGGGGTTAGTGGCCGAGCAAAGCTTCCTGTAGAGGTGAGCCAATACCATTGATCCCCAACTATGGCGGCCATAATCCTCAAAGTCATGGAAGAACTGCAGATATGTGAGGTACATAATGTTGCCTGATTTATCAGGCATCAGGTACCCTCAAATCAACTGTAAAATGTATGCACGTGCAAAATGTTGCAACTTCACGGGTGTTGCACCCTCAGGCAAGTGAGGGAAGGTATCCTTAAGCCAATTTATCATAATTTGCCCACCATTTGTTTTGTTACGGGGTGGGATAACCCCCAAAAGCTCCTCACATTGCTCATTACCTCATCATCTAGAAGGCTTGTTAAAAAACTATGTGCAGGGTGTCGATACTCATTGATAGAAAGGATTACAACTCCTTCACCCTGCACTTCGTCATCATCTTCACAGCTGTCATCGGCATCATCACTATCACTATCGACTAAATTATGAAAACACTCCTCCTCGTCAATAAAGTCATCCATGCATGGTCGGGGAGACGAAGGAATATCGTCCAGTTGCGGCACCGATTCATCATCATTCGCCAACAATAAACTACTGACATTCCTTGACTGAGGGACTGGGATGAAATATCATAAGGAACAATAACTTGTGATATACCAGCTAAGGTATTTAGAGCCATCTAACAAGTTGAAGTTTTGATTAGCAGCTCGAGATACACAGCTTGAGACCTTAACACTTTGTTCATCATTGTTCTAATCGTATTGTCAGAACTCATACTTACTTTCCTATACTCTTCTTGAAAGAAATCCTTAACGAATATTTTATCCATTGATTCACTTGGTGGGAGATCTAAATTCTTGTAAATCTTACTTTTCAATTCGTCTAAGGTGATATTCAAATCATCAAGTGTCATCATTCCTTAAACATTAGATATAAATGTAGCCCCCTGATCACGCTTACCATTCTTTCCGTTGACATAAATATATACGTTTATTACTGAACTCATCTTGACTGCCAATAAAATAAGTAACAAGCAATAAATATTTATTACAAAAATCTATATTTTCTAATTTACTAGACAAATCTCGTTCATTATATCGTAATATATCTTAATATAAATATACAAAATTAAACACTAAAAATAAATAACTATATTCTTTTCAAATATATTATATGAAATAAAAAATGAAAATTTATAATTAATTTGTAAAATAAAAAATCTACACAAACTATAATTTTGTAATTATAAAAATATATTTCCAGAATATATTTCTTCCACATTTAAAATAAGACAATCTATTTTATAATTATTTTTTTAAATCTGTTAGAAAATTTTTTAGAAAAAAATATATTTTTATATAATATATATATTTCTTTTTAAATCTTATGGTGCAAATTATATATTTTTACATTCTATATAATTATTTTTTACATTTTTAATGAGAAAATAAATTTTTCTATATAGAATAATTATTTTTAAATATTTTCTAAAAACTATTTTTTTTTACATTATATAAATCTTTTAATAACACAAACTAAATTATTTTTTAAAATAAAAAGTCTACACAAACTATAATTTTGTAATTGTAAAAATATATTTCCAGAGTATATTTCTTCCACATTTAAAATAAGACAATCTATTTTATAATTATTTTTTAAAATCTATTAGAAAATTTTTGAGGAAAAAGTATATTTTTATATAATATATATTTCTTTTTAAATCTTATAGTGCAAATTATATATTTTTACATTCTATATAATTATTTTTTACATTTTTTAGGAGAAAATATATTTTTCTATTTAGAATAATTATTTTTAAATATTTTCTAAAAATTTTTTTTACATTATATAAATCTTTTCTAACACAAACTAAATTATTTTTTTAAAATCTTTTCGTGACAAATTTAGTAGTATATGAGTAATTTAAAAAAATTAAAAATAAAAAACACATGATGTGATAGATTTAATAGTGTATGACTAATTTTTTTCAAGATAGTAGTATTTTCCTAACACCAAAAATTTTAACATATTATTCTACCTATAAACAGTACTAATCTACATTTTAAAATTTATACATAAAAATTTGAATAAAATCTAACAAAAAAAATTAAAATTATTCATCTAACCTCAAATCCCTTACAAAATTCTCCTTCTTCTTCCTTTCTCTACACCCTCTCCTTCTCTCGCAAGCTTTGTGTCTCTCTCTTGCAAAAAATCAGAGTGTGTATGTGTTCAGCGTGAATCCCCCCTCTCTTATACACACATACACATCAATAACTCTCCTCCCACGTGCTGCTCCTGTCGCATCGTCCGTCAACTTTGCAATGGAATCTCTGCACCATACAAAGATTCTGTCAGCTTGCAGAACTCAGCCTTTGACTGGCCGAGTTCTTTTTTTTTTAAAGAAGAGTCTCGGCTACTATGTGGCCGAGACTTTTCAATTTTTAATTAAAAAATATACGATGTGAGGAACTTGGCCAGTAGCTAGCCGAGTTCCTCACAAAATTCAAAAAAAAAAAAATATGATAGGACAGATTTAGTAGTATTATGCTAAATAATTTTTAAAAAGTAGTATTTTGCTAATTTTTTAACACAATGGTAGTATATGGCTGGAAAATTACTGACCGAGTTCCTCACAAAATTCAAAAAAAATATAAAAATATGATGGGACAGATTTAGTAGTATTAGGCTAAATAATTTTCAAAAAGTAGTATTTTGCTAATTTTTTAACACAATGGTAGTATATGGCTGGAAAACTCCTTTTTATGTGAGTTATTGGTACTTTTGATCAGCCTAGTGTGGGTTAGTCGTTTTGTTGTTCAATGGTGTTTTTTTCTTTCTATGTTTGGTTTTAAGACTTTGGTGTTTTAATATAATTAAATATAAAGTATCAATTTTAATTTTAGATAACACATTAGATGTATACGTAATAACTTTAATAATTTATGAGATAATATATTTTACGTTCTACAAATTATATACTAAAAGTATACATGATTTAAATGTTGTATATTGATTTTTGGTATCTTCGACTAAAAGAGAGGCACTGGTATCACTCTCTGATGTGTGAGACAGTGAGATTGTTATATATATATATATATATATATATATATATATATATATATTTCTACAAATTTTTTTTATTAGAGACACTATCTTATTTGAGACACTGTTAAACATTTAATTCAAATCATAGTTTGTCATCTTATTAAAAACTAGTTGATTTGGCTGAATTCAAATCAATGAGGTTGACAATTGATTATTACTTGCTCTAATTGGTTTATGCCAAATTGTACATTTCGCACGCAAAGTTTCTAATTTTGAAAGGAGTTCCATCCCCCATTATTAATAGGGTATAAAAACTTTTACAAAAATTATTTTTAAAGGAAAAAATAGAGTATAAAATAACTTGTAATCCTTGCACTTACATATAACTATAGTTCTTAAAATCTGGCTGGTTCAACTGGTTGAACAAGGAACCAATTAAATATTCATTTCAGTATAACTCTTAAAATCGGTAAATAATTGAATCGGTTCAAAATGAGTCGAATTGATCAAAAATTGATTGTACCACTCCACTTGAAAAAATTTCTATTATATATATTTTTTATTTTTAATTTTTCTTATTTTATAATTAGGTGATTAAAAAATTAATATTATTGATCAGTTAATTTTAATAGAAATGTCAATATATTAATATTTATAAATTTGATATAAATAAATATTATATTGATTTCATGGAAAATAATTTATAATAGATTTTAAACTTAATTACTTTTGGAAGAATGAGCAACAGATATTTGGATGCTATAACTTTGAAATAATGTTAATTAATAATGGGTCATCAAATCTGCTAAAGTCGAAAGATGTTTAGTTACATCGCAATGATATAAAAAGATTTAAAGGTTGAAATCTTTTGGGTTTGTTATACCTAAAAATAGGCTCACTTGCACTTCTAAAAAACGCTTCGGCCAAGGAAATAGATAAGTATTATAACTAAATAAAAAAAATTTTCAGAACAAAAAAATTAAAAAAATGTCCCATATTTATTCTATTATATTTATACTAGCGATTTCATTATAGAAGAGAAAGTTATCTTAAATTAATACCAAATCAAGTTATTTATAACACTTTTAATCTTAACTAACAAAATTGTAGAACACAAGATAATGAAGTGTAAGTGCAGTTGCTGAAAGACAACTCAAGTTCACATTAATTCAAGTTCTTGTTTGATCACACTTTGATGGATTCTTGCTCTGTTTCTTAGTTATTAAAACTAAACTTTTACCGAATTTTAATTATCTAAAACAAGATATATAACTATGAAAAACAAATTCTAATATTTTAATTTTGAGATAGTCATAAAAATACATAATATAAAAGATATCTTTCACGTGGCCCAATCTTTGTACGTATATCATATATTTGAATATCATATATTGATTCAATGGATAAGAAATACACAACCAGAAATTATCGCCAAATTAATAGGACCTTTTGGTTACTTCCGTGGTTTATTTTAATAGTCATTGAGCGATAATTACATTTAACTGTATAGATTTATAAAATCCTATAGTATCCTACTTTCGTTCAAGCTGGTTCGTAAAATTTAAAAAGAACAAAATATCCTAATCCTAATCCTAATCTAACAAGGAAGTAAAGAAGGAGCAGCATCACATAGTTTTTTGTGTATTCTGCTTTCACTATTTTCTTTCTCTCATTGAAGCTTAATGTGAAAGTAGTAACATCAATAACTAATACAGATAATAACTTCATCTGTGCCACATTAGATTGGTGACCTTCAGATAAATGTGATTATGATCAATGTCCATGTGGACAAGCAGGCATTCTTAATTTGGTATATATACATATATAACTTTACTATTTGCCTTTCACTTATTAGTATTATTATCATCAATTGTGAGTTTTGGATTAATTTTACTTTCTTGTAAATTATTTGAACTCAAATACTTCAATTTTAGAGATGATTTTAGACTCGTTGAACTAACTCTTTTTGGTTATTATTATTACTTTAAGATTTTTTTTTTAAAAAAAGATACCCTTCTTATGTTTTGTTAATGTTTCAGGATTTGAATAACAATATTTTATCAAACGCTGTGAAGGGTAAGACCTCATCTTACTAATAGACCCTAAAAAGTTTTATTTTTGTTGCGTGTATGATCACTTGGGATAAAATGAAGGCAATGTTAAAGTTTAAATTCCTATATATACATCTATTATTTCTAATCCACTTTATTCTCTAAAAATATACTTGAACTAAGTATTTCGTTAATCAATTTTTTAGAATTACAAATACCAATAAACTATACTTAACAATTAAATAAAAAATTTCAAAAAGTAAACAAAAATTATTTTGTTATTTCTTTATACGTATCATTTAAAGGTTTTTTTTTCTTTTTAATTTTTGGGTAGCATTTAATCCTCTGAGAATCAGATTAGGAGGGTTTTTGCAAGATCAAGTAGTATATCAATTTGGACCAAGAAAGATATGCCCCCATTTCAAAAAGACAGAGGATGATATGTTTAGATTTAGCTCAGGTTGCCTCACAAAGAGCAGATGGGACCAAATCAATGATTTTATCAACAAAACTAGGTATATATTAATCTTACCATTCCTCTTCTTCGCATTATTTTTCTCAATTAATCTTATTAATTTATTTTGTTGATGTTGTTATAGAGTTAAATTCACATTCGGCTTGAATGCCTTTTATGAAAAGAGAAAGTCAAAGGAAGACAATGTTCTCTGGGAAGGTGATTGGAATCATTGGAACGCTGCTAGCCTCATGGCCTATTCTATTTTCAAGGGATATAAAATTGAGTCTTATGAATTAGGTAACACTTTAAAATTACAAAGTTTTAATATCCATAGATCATGAGTGGATTTGGTTCACTTTAGTTAGAATCGTTTCAAGCTTAATTTTTGAATCAAATAAGTTCACATGAGATCTAGACACTCTAATGTGATATGAAATTTAACATTTATTAGGAAACGAGCTATATGCGGAAGAAGTTACAGCAAGAATAGAAAGTGTGCAATATGCAAAGGATATCACCAAGCTTAGAAAACTAGTAAATCGTACCTATTCAAATGTTTCTTCTAGACCAAAGGCGCTAGGCCCTACTGGTTTCTATGGCAAAGAATGATTTGATAGCTTTTTTACAACACACAACCCCTGGTGTTGTTGGAGTCACTCACCACATCTATAACCTTGGTGCTGGTAAGTAAACATAATATGTCTAAGAATTGTTTTTTTTTTTAAATAATCATGTAGTATAATCAAATTGTAGAAAGAACCTTCAAATCAAATATATAATATAATCAAATTGTAGAAAGAACCTTCAAATCAAATATATAAATGGACCTCACCATCTATAATATTAGAAACTTTATATAGGCATCAAATTCCTAAAAATGAGCTCTCTCATAATCTATAATTATATGTGTCGACAAGACTCTGATCAACAAAGTTCAAGATTCATTTTTCTGAGCCAGATTGCTCAAACTTTTAAAGATATATCTACCGCAGTCAATAAATTTGCACCATGAGCTCAAGTATGGGTTGGAGAACCAAAAGGAGCCTATAACAGTGGAGGCAAAGATGTGTCACATACCTTTGCTAATGGCTTTTGGTTACATTCTAATTAACCAAGCTCAATTTTAATTCCTTCATTTTTGCTTCATTGATTTTACTTTGAAAAGTTGTCATAATTATATGCTCTCAATGTGTGCCTTTGAATAAACCTTAGGTACTTGGACCAACTAGGCATGACATCAACCTTCAACCATGGGGTTTATTGTAGACAAGCTCTAATTGGAGGAAACTATGCTTTGCTCAACACTACTTCATTCATCCCAAACCCTGATTATTATAAGTATGATTTATCATCCAAATGTTTTGTGTTGGTGATTTATCTCTTTGATTTTAATATTTTGAATAGAGCCCTTTTATGGCATTGACTCATGGGAAGCAAGGTGTTGTCTGTCTCCCATGAAGGCTCTCCATATTTGCGTGCTTATGCTCATTGTTCTAAGAAAGCAGTAAGATCCTTCATTCATTCCTCAAACTTCAATATGTCTTCTCATTCTTCTTTATCATTCATATTTAATAATTAAAAAAAAAAACTCATTTTTTTATGTTGAATTTCAATCTGGTGTGACAAGGGTGCTCCTTAATATGTCAAATTCAACTTCCTCCAATGTGTTTGTTAATATGGGCATGAATGTGTACCCTAACCAAGTTTCAGACTTAGAGAAGAGGGAAGAGTACCATTTGACCCCCAAAGATGGGAACATCCAAAGTGACATTGTATTATTAAATAGAAATCCTCTGAAGTTAATTGAATCTTCAAATATTCCTAAAATGGAAGTAGTAAATATGGATCATTCTTCTCCTATTAGAGTGGCTGTTGATTCTATAGTATTTGCACGTCTTCCATACTTAAATGCTTCTGCATGTGTTTAGCACAACTATTTTACTATAATCTTTATTGTTTCTTTTTCTCTTTTAATATTTTGTTTTTGGTTTTCTTTAGGATTTTTTTTTCAATTTTGACAATCGGCAAATACAGCTAGATTGAAATTTTAATGAAATTGATTTTTTTTTTTAGACTTGATACTGGAATTGTTAATTCTTTGGGTTTTAATATTGAACTCCTATTGCGAAGTACATACGAGATCTTTGAGAACTCTTAATATTTACGACTTTTGGAACAATGTTGCAAATTGTAATTTCTATTGTCAAATTTAAATAATTGAAAGAGTCAAAGAAACATGGATTTGTCAATGTGAGGGTTGTTCCATTAGAGATTAGACCATCAAATTAAGCTAACTCTTGCACTCACAGATAACTCCAATTGGAAAGTATATATGAGACATTAAAAATTGGAAAAATGACAGTAGTTAGATAGAATTATTAAGTATCACATGGACAAGATTACTTGTTAAAAAAATTACATATTGTATTTATATTAAAAAAAATTTAAAAAAATCTTCTATAGTTCATAAAAAAAAATCTTGTGTCAATCCAAAAAATTGCCTTAGAAAATGACAAAAATGTACCAATGAGGAATTAAAAATCCATCACACAATCAAAATTAAATAGTAACAAAGTGCGATTTAAATCAATTTAATCTATTCTTATTTATAAAAGTCAAAGTTTAATTTAATTTTACATGCATATATAATGTTATTCTAAGTTTTTTTTCTCTTTAATCTAGTTAAAGTTGAGGAAAAATATTAAAACCAATTACATTACAAGTCTCTAGATATAACATAACTCATAATTCATGAGTGATACAATATTAATGTAATTATAAAATTGTTATAATTTACGTTATGTATTTTTTATTTATAATTGAATGAGAAAATTTATTTTAATTATTATTTTTAATTCTATCACATCTCTCTAAAATGACAATTTCAATTAGATAATTTTATTATTAAATTTCTTAATTTAATATAAAAGCAAGATTTTTTAAATGTAAGCATGGAAAAAAAGTAAACAAAAAAAAGTGGGCCCATTTAAAAAAATGAGCCCATATTCAAATTATTCAGGCCCGGTCCAAATTAAAAAGTTTGGGCTTGGGCTTGCTTTTTTTTATATATATATATATAATACTAGCTTGATTTAAAATAAGTTTTAACTCGTGATTAAGTCTAATTTTGAGCATAAAACTACACAAAAAAATAATAAATGGCCTAACAAAAACAACTCACTATCAAAAAATTAAGCAACTCTGTTATCATATTAAGGCCAAAAATAATAAATGGCCTAACATTATGAGGACAAACTTTACATAAGTTATAATAGCTTATTGGCATGCTATAAGTTATTTTTATAAATTTTTTCAAATACGTATATAAACACTTATATCATAAGATAAGTCAGATAAATTTAAAATAAGCCCAAACAGGCCCTAAAAATAATACTTGCATTTAACTCAATTCAAAAATTAATTTCAAAAACAAAAAAAAATCAAAATTCATATAAATAACTCTAACACATCCTCTTTACTATCGTATTACTTTGATGGACTATGTGAAGGGATCCACCCATAATGTGGGTCCTGTACAGCGACGAGGACTAAACTAGGCCGTCCAATCCCATTAAGGTACTGAGGCGAAAACCCTTTGAGCCATACGCTATCCTGTGCCACGAAAATTGTAGTATTAGTAGCTTCGGAAGTTCCAACTCCCAAGTCCCAACAACACCAGCCTCATTTCTCAAATCCCCTCTCTGCGCTTCAAATTTCTGTTTTCTGCAATTTGAGGGTGAGAAAGATGGCGCTCAATATGCACACCACTTGCTTCTCCTCCTTCTCTATGACAAATCCTACTAGCCTTCGAAGGACCTCTTCTCTTCTGCCATCTGCTAAACAACTAGTTGGTCTTCCCTTGGCTTCATCAACAACCTCCAAGCTGCCTCTGCAATTTGTTTCCAGGAATTCTACTAACAGACCCATTAAATGTTCCGTTTCTGAAGCTACGGAACCCAAAACTGGTGATTCACTGTCTTATGCTTGATATTTTATAGCATTGATGTTATGTTTGACTCGCTAAAGTAAGGAGAATTAGCTCGAAGGATTGATTCTTTGCTTGTGACATACATCGTTTTTTGGAATTTTGTTTACTTTAAAAGCATGGACAAGAATGAGGAAAATTAACCTTATCCTCACATCCCCTTTATATCCTACCAAGCACACATTTATATAAAAGGTTGTGAATGGTAAGCTGAAAGTGGAACCCAGATGTTATCTTACATTCTCATATTTGGTTCCCTTTGTTTTTGGATTTTCCGGTAGTTGTTCTAGTTATAATTTTCTGTATCTTTGTGCACATGTTGCACATACTATATATATGTATAGATTCATCCTTGTAAGACTGGATGTTTGGACCTACCATCATGTTTTCATCTGCGTCTCACGCCTAGTTAAACATTGTTTTATTGTCTATATTTCCACCACAACAGATTTAGATGTGTTCTGAGATTATTTTTACCCTTTTTTTTCTCCTTCAGAGAAGAAGAGACAGTTGTCGAGAAGAAGTGACATAAGAAATATAGCAATTGTAGCTCATGTTGATCATGGAAAAACAACTTTAGTTGATGCGATGCTGAAACAAACAAAGGTAATTCCAAAATATCTATGCAAATGCATTTCTCCTACATTTTTAACGCAAAGCATAGACATAAACTAGTGCCATATTGTAGAAAAGCACTTGCTACATATGCTACAAACATAAAGCTGAAAATCTGGAATGATAATAAACAGGTTAGATTCTTGTAACTTGTAAGCTAGCCATCAGCATCTTTATGAATAAGCATGCAAATTCACAACTTCCATATGCTACATAAGCACTGACCTTAGATCCTAATCAAATGCTTAGTTTTACTTACAGTTTTCAAATGTCCAAATCCTCTTCGCTGATGATGAAAATAGATTTGGAAAGTAATTTTCAGATTTTTTTTTTCCCTTTATTGCTATGGAGAATGCAAAAGAAATTGATTTGGTGGAAGCTCCAAATGTTTTTAACTTTTTAAATAGAGCTTCCATAGAGAAGTCAAATTCTAAGGTCTTTCTATATTACCTTTCCCCATATTGTCAGAAAAGAATGAGGATAGATGATATTTATCACTAGTTTGTGTATGTTGATCTCCTGTGCAGGTATTTCGTGATAATCAATCTGTACAGGAAAGAATAATGGACTCAAATGATTTGGAGCGTGAAAGAGGAATTACAATACTAAGTAAAAATACATCTATCACCTATAAAGACACCAAGATTAATATCATAGATACTCCAGGTCACTCGGACTTCGGAGGTGAAGTGGAGCGCATACTAAATATGGTGGAAGGAGTCCTTTTAGTGGTACTTCTACTATCTTTCTAATTCCTTGTACATTTTATCTTCTATAATTGATCATGACGATTGATATTGACATTCATCAAATCCTTGCTACTTGTTACTTTGGTTCCCTGTAAGAAGTATGCAAACCCTTTTTTGTTGGGTGCGGGTGGTACTTACTATTTCTAGTATATCCTAGATACCGAACCCTGCCTCTCCAGGATCCGGAAAGATGCATGCTTTTAAAATAGTCAGTAATTGAATGAGAATGCCACCAGACTTTCTATATGAAAATTTTTCATTCTCTTTACTTGTCTTGACATTTAGCCGTACTGTCAACGTTGGTTTGAATTTTTCAATTGAAAGAATTAATGAAGTCTTCACCTAAGCACTCACACTATATAAATTTATCCTTATTTTGTGTTTTTTTTTTGGGGGGGGGGGGGGGTAGATTGTTTTCCTCTATTTAAAATGATGTTTTGATTTCTCTCCAATCGAATTACTTGTTTCCTTAAAATGTGCCTTCTTGTAATATGTAGGATTCTTCTGACTTTGACATACATGCTGCTCTCTATTTCTGTAGGTAGACTCTGTTGAAGGCCCAATGCCACAGACAAGATTTGTTTTAAAGAAGGCTCTAGAGTTTGGTCATGCAGTAGTTGTTGTTGTTAATAAAATCGATAGACCTTCTGCTCGTCCAGACTTTGTCATTAACTCCACTTTTGAACTCTTTCTTGAACTGAATGCAACAGATGAACAGGTACTTTGTTGATATAACTTAAATAATGGAAGTTTGACTTTCCCATACTGCAGTAATTGGATTGGGATTGTCACTTGTTAGTTGTCAAATAACCACTGTGATTCATTTAGTCAAAATAGTCTTCATTAGTCTCCAGATTCTGTAAATAATTATGATAGTTTCGCAATTTTTCTGCACATAGTGTGACTTCCAAGTAATATATGCAAGTGGCATAAAAGGACAGGCAGGACTGTCTCCCGAAAATTTGGCGGAAGATCTTGGGCCATTGTTTGAAGCCATAATCAGATGCATCCCTGGACCACATATTGATAAAGATGGTGCACTACAAATGCTTGTTAGTGATATTTCCACCACTTCTCTTCATCTTTCTTATTTAAATATTTCATTGATTTTAATTTGTAAATTATCTATTTCCTGTGCTGAACTCCATGATGCCAAATTGTTGAATTATGGACCAATTAATAATGGCCACACTTGACTTCTTCAAATCTTTTCTTGACCATCTTATGTCATACAGCACCTCTTTTGTTACTATCAAAAGGCTGAAGACATCTCGTTATCTATTGCTTGGCCATGTTCAGATATGAAAAATATTAGATGTGGAGTCATATGTTTCAAATTTCTCTGTTTTGTTTTGTTTTTATGATCTTCCCAGTTCAGTCTATCTAATGGAATGTATAGCAACGTTTTTCCACTGTTATTCTTTTAAATTTGAGCATGCAAATAAATTTCTCTTCCAATTAGTTTACCACGTTAGGGAAAACAGAAAATAAAAAGGTGAAGTCGGCGATAAGCAAATATGCACCTGATGATACAGAATTTTAAGTTATTCAGTGACTATTATGATGCAGATTTGTTAATATATGTGTTTATTCTAAAAATCCAATCCCTAGTACACTGAGTGCACTTACTATCAACAACCAGGCTACAAATATTGAGTATGATGAACATAAAGGGCGTATAGCAATTGGCCGCTTGCAAGCTGGAGTTTTACAAAGAGGCATGGAAGTAAAGGTGAGAGCACTCCATGCCAACTTCACCTTTTACCTTATGCTTATTATACTGGGTCATGAAATTTCATAAATAAGAAGTGAACTTCTGAGTCTCACTTTCAATCACTCACTGTCCTCTGTGTGTGTGTGTGTGTTTTGGAGAGCTCTGAGATTATAAAGGCCTTAGTTCCAAATTGGACAATCAATGATT
Organism: Biancaea sappan; assembly: GCA_037074585.1. Taxonomy (NCBI): domain Eukaryota; kingdom Viridiplantae; phylum Streptophyta; class Magnoliopsida; order Fabales; family Fabaceae; genus Biancaea; species Biancaea sappan. The sequence continues at coordinate 34,519,036 of CM073492.1, forward strand.
TTCTTAGAAACGCATTCATAGATTTCCGTTATCCAGGTATGTACTTCAGAAGATTCATGTAGATACGGAAGAGTTAGTGAGCTTTTTGTGTATGACAAATTCAGTAGGGTCCCTGCAGAGAGTGTAGAGGCTGGTGATATATGTGCTGTATGTGGAATTGCTGATATTCAGGTAATGTCTGATGGTTTAGGATGGAATTCATTTTGTTATAGATGTGTTAACTCTAACCATTCAAATTCCTTGCTCAGATTGGGGAAACAATTGCTGACAAAGTATTTGGTAAGCCGCTGCCAACCATCAGGGTGGAAGAACCAACAGTGAAAATGTCTTTCTCCATAAACACGTCACCTTTTGTTGGGCGTGAGGTATTTCTAGATTGATCTGCATCTTTTTCTATAAGGATGCCCTGATGCTACCTTACAGGCACTATTATTTTTATTAGGTTCACATTGTTTGGCAGTAATGGAAGTTCCACTTTAACAGTCAAGTAACAGAGTTTCTACTGTTGGTTTGGCTCTAATAAGTACTAACTATAGCTTCTTTGTAACTTTCCAGGGAAAGTATGTTACTAGTCGGAATTTAAGGGATAGGCTCAGTCGTGAACTTGAACGAAATCTGGCCATGAGAGTCGAAGATGGTGAAACTGCAGATACATTTATTGTCAGTGGCCGTGGTACTTTGCATATAACCATACTCATAGAAAATATGTAAGTATGAGTATTTTGTTCCTCTTTAGTTTATTCTGCAAGTACTTCTAACAATGTGGCATGTGCAGGCGAAGAGAAGGATATGAATTCATGGTAGGTCCTCCAAAAGTTATCAACAAGAAAGTGAATGACCAATTGATGGAACCATATGAGGTGACTTCTCAAGCAAGGCCCTTTATTTTTGTCTTGCATAATATGACTTGAAGTCTTGTATAGCCTATTTGAGATAGATATTGAAATCTAGTAATTTTCCTGTTGGACAAACATGCTAACAATTTAAGATGTAGTCTAAAAGTTTTTCAACATATTGAAAGTCTCATTTCAATTCTTTCTGCATACCTGAGTGTGTGACTTGAAGTCTTGAATCTTTTTCTTTTCCTTTTCTCCTGCTATTGAGTTCCAAAACTGTTGTTTAATCTTTCAAACTGTTCCAGAATACATCCTCTTTTTTACCAGATAGGTTTGCTCATTTTATGTGTCTAAAATGGTTGCAGATTGCTACCGTGGAGGTACCAGAAGAACACATGGGGGCTGTCGTTGAACTTTTGGGCAAGAGACGAGGGCAAATGTTTGATATGGAAGGAGTTGGGTGCGTATGTGTTTATTTTTGTTCCTTTTAAATTGATTATGTGAACGGGTATTATTGCATAATGACTGGAGGGATTTTATTTATTTATTTATTTTGTGTGTGTGTGTTTTTTTTTTGTTTGGGGGGTGGGGGAGAGGTTGAGTAGTAATTAGTAAAGGTGTGATTTGGGAAATGAATTGACTTAATGACTGCCTGGTATCATTTATAGATATATACAAAGTACATATTGAAAGCCGTCTCCAATATAAGCTCTGGGAAAGGAGAGAATCCGAAAAGAGAGGATCAGATAGCTTCCTAAACAAAATGAAAAGGATGTTCTTGCTTAAAATAGAATTTTAGAATCGTGGAATTAAAGTCTATATTTTCATGCAAAAACCACATTAACAACAGTTTTCATAAATGGTTGGTATCATGGTTGACAAAAGCTTCACATATTTCAAAGCCTGACGAGGAAAAATGCTTTTGTTGTTGAAAGATTTAAATGCTTGACAAAGGATGCACAGTTTTCTATATCTTCTATCAATAAAATAGACAGATATTTTCATTTACTAACAGTTATAATACCAACTCTGCAAAAAATTCCAATAGAGTCCTGCCTAAACTGTGCAAATGATTAATGGCTTCCTATTCCCAATCATAGGGATGATTTTGTTAGTTTTATTAACTTGCTTTGCTTTTGCACAAAGAAGAGTAGAAGATAGTAATGACAGCTTTTCTCCCTTCCTCCCCCATCTGCACTGATATCAATCTAATCATCTATTTGATAATTTTTACATTTTTTTTTTCTCTAGATCGGAAGGAACTACACTATTGAAGTATAAGATCCCGACACGTGGCCTTCTTGGATTGCGGAATTCTATTTTAACTGCTTCCCGTGGAACAGCAGTTCTTAACACTATTTTTGACAACTATGGGCCTTGGGCTGGAGATATTAATACACGGGATCAAGGCTCACTGGTAATTTCCTTATTGCTGTTCATACTTCATACATCAAACTTCAAATATGATATCGCCTTACTGCCAAGGACCCATCTTTGGGATCTCCTTTTGATCATTGAGAGCAGTTGATAATTAACAGCTTTAATTATAGCATGGAACTCCAAAATGTCAATGTCTCTTTCATACATCAACGATAAATTATTGATTTTCAGGTTGCTTTTGAGGATGGAACAAGTACTTCATATGCGCTTGCTAACTCACAGGAGAGAGGACAGATGTTTATTGGCCCTGGAGTTGAAGTTTACAAAGGTCAAATTGTCGGCATCCATCAGCGACCTGGGGATTTGGCCTTAAATGTTTGCAAGAAAAAAGCTGCAACAAACATACGTTCCAACAAGGAACAAACAGGTGAGAAGAGCTCTACTGCTGTTGCTATGTTCTATCCATATGAAATACACAAATCCGTATAAGGTCTTTTGACACACAAATCCAATGGTTAGTTATAATTTAATTTCTAGGCGAACATTCTATAAGTCTGATAAGCAAATTTCAACACTGAACTCAAATTTCAACATTCTATAAGCCAGGAAGAGTGCAACTTTTAATCCATGTGTCTTCCTTATGCAGTGGTTCTTGATACACCATTGGATTATAGTCTGGATGACTGCATCGAATACATCCAAGAAGACGAGCTAGTCGAGGTCACTCCCAAGAGTATCCGGATGTGCAAGAATCCGAAATTCGCAAAGAAAACGAGGTAGACATCCACTGTGAACCAGCAACTTGAAGACGTTTTGTCAGAGGTTTAGAGTCATTTGCACAACCCATTAATGTTATAGCTGCTAGTATAGAGTCAAGTCACTTACACCGCTTCATGTGATACCATGCCACAAAATTTCTTATCGCCTGCTGTGAAAAATATATATGGGGCAGGTGATAATCCGTTTTCTTTATAGCAATTGTTCAGGGTTGATTCAGAGGCACAAAAGGGCATTGATTTTTTGTTTACTTACACAGAAGTGAGAAAGTCAAAAGATGCATTTCTTGTGAAATGATGGTTGCTGAATTGTAATACCTGACAAGGGTCTGAAAGTTTTATGTCTGGGATGATTTATTGCAGTCTCAGACTGAGTCTGAATAGAATCCTCTTTAGCTAATATATTATTATGCTGTTTTTCATGCCGTATTGCAGTAACTGTGACGAGTCTTTGAATATTGACCCCTTTTGTCGTTTGAATGTGAGGCGCTAGAGAGATTATAGCTCGGATTTGTATCATGAAATGAAACTGTCCACATTCGATGAAAGTCAACGCCTAAGCCTGCAAGTTTGACTAAATTTGAATTGTTCCGAGTCAACTTTCCATGATACATCTTTGCCAGCACGTTTTGAACATGGTGTTATTGTTCACGAAGCCGTCGTTGACGGACATTAGGATATATATATATATATATATATATATATTTTTTTTAGTTTTTTATGCAATGCGCTCCGAGACCCGCAATAAAAAAAGGTTAACAGAGTATAAATAACCATTTCTACCTATCATCTAATTCATGCTTTTAACTATCATTTTGTATTTTTTGCTTCATAAATAAAGAATAAAAGTTGGAGTTACATAAAAGGAAAGGTCTTCCTCACCTGTTAGTGAAATTCAAGAGTTAGTTGTCCAAATAAGATACCCAACTCAATTATTAGTTCAGTAAAATCAAATTTGTTCTATGAAATATTACAGTTATTTTAATTTAATTGTTTAAAAATTTAGTATTTTATTTTAATTTTTAAAAGATTGTGAATATTTTAATTCAGCTATTTTTTTTGTCAAAATATTTTTTAAAATGAGATAAGTATAATATTTTAGAAATTAAATTAAAACATTTGACTTTATATAGATTAAATCTGTAATTTACGCTACATATTTAAGACAGTTTCGAGAAGGAAATGAATCAATATTGTTATGTTGTAATGAGCTGGGTTTCTGCCACGTATGCGGTCAACAATGAAATTTCTAAACATGCCATTATTGACTTGGCACGGTTGAATTATTACATAAACAATGATCTCATCAATCATTGCAGCAGAAGGTGCAGGAGCAGTCATGGTTAGTTCATTTATTTACTTTTGTTTTATCCAAATCTTTTTTGACCAAAGAGGAGGAGGAAAACCCAACTAAAAATAATAATAATATTTAAAAAAAGCAAAGTAAATAAATACCCAAAAAGCATGCGTCATCATTTATGACCCAACAACTACTACCCTTCAACAAAACTCTTTTTCTTTTTGGCATCATCCCCTTATTCCAACTGTTCCGCACTTTTTCAAAAGCCACACCTTACCCTTTCTTTAACACAGTCTTTTTTTAAGTGCTGTCAAAAAGGAAAAAAAGAAAGATTGTATTATATAAAAATTTATTGAAGTAATTAATTATGTAACACTATATAAAATATATAGTTATTTTTAAAAAAGTTGAATTATTCTTTCAGTTTTTATTGTTTTACTTAATATTTGATTTAGTTCTTATAGTTTAAAATTTTGTAATTAATTTTTTATAATGTTAAAAATTTTAATTTAATCCTTAGATTTTACCAATGCAGCTAACAGCTTGCATATTGACGCATTATATATGCATAACTTATGCTAAAAAAATGATTAAATAAAATTAACTAATACTTATAACATATATAACATGTAATGTAAATTATGTTAAGTATTTTGAACAAATCATCTTGTATCATGTATATTCTAAATGTCAAGATGATACATAATTAGTTACATGCACCTAATTGAAAATTGAATAAAATTATATGGATTGAAAAAATAATTTAACCTTTTTAAAAATTTCAATGTTCAGATAACCCAACAAAATTGGTTGATTCAATCAAAAAAATTGATGAATCAGTCAGAAGATCGATCAACAACAACATAGCTTTATCCCACTAAGTGGGGTCGGCTACATGGATCACACGACGTCATTGAGCTCTATCAATGATCAACTCTTTAGATATCTCATTTATTAAAAGGTCCCGATCAATAATTTCTCTAAGTATCCTTTTTGGTCTTCCTCGATCTTTTTTCACAGAGCTTTAAACCATTTGCTCAACTCTCCTAACTGGCGCTTCCAACGGTCTTTTTTGCACATGCCCAAACCATCTTAAACGGTTTTTAACCATTTTTTTCTCAATAGGTGCCACATCAACTCTACCTCGTGTATGATCATTACGGATCCTATCTCTTCTTGTATGACCACACATCCAATGCAACATCCTCATCTCCGCCACTCTAATTTTATGTTCTTGTTGTCCTTTCATTGCCCAACATCACTCCCATATAAAATCGCTGGTCTTATAGCAATACGATAAAACTTTCCTTTGAGTTTATCAGGTACTTTCCGATCACAAACAACCTCTAATGCCATTTTACACTTCAACCACCCAGCTTGTATCATATGTTTCACATCTCTAATAATTTCGCCGTTATCTTGTATAATTGATCCCAAATACCTAAACTTTGACACTTGTGATACGACCTGTGTCACATCCCAAATTTGAGCATGTGAGTAACTTCGTAAACTCAAGAGTATACCTCAATGGTATCCCATAAAATCTCTGATTAATACTAATACATAACATAATTTTTCAAGAAAGATATTTATACATATAAAAAGTTCAGTATAGTGAAACAGAAACACAAGTCATGTCACGACCCATTTTTTGGGCACATGACCGGCACAATGATGAATATCCCATCACTGTAAGCCTTTCGATAAATTCTACCCATGAGTTTAGTCATTATCTCTATATTATCAAAATAACCATTCCTGAAGAAAATATATCAAATTTTCTTTATTTGAAATTCATAGAGATTATTTGCATATAATAATAGATCCTCAACATAAAATACATTATTATGCTGACATACAAACCAAATACCAAACCCCTGGCCTAGATGTCCTAGACGATATCAGAGCAACATAATCTATAACAAAAGAGGGGTCTACCCGACAACGGGAAGGTCCAAAGTGATTTACTCCTCTAGCAGATATTCTTCGCTGGCAACCTGATCTGAACAAAAAGGTTGTACAAACAGTGTGAGCTTTTAAACTCAATGAGCGAATCGGCCTCGCGTTAATAAAATTCAAATACATTACCAGTCATGCAAGCATATTCAAAGGCTCATACTCAACCAATAGACAGAAGATAAAAATTCATCCAATTCAACAAACGTTACTAGTACTCGTCAATGGCAATATATCCCAGAGAGCGCACACAGGTTGGCTCACCAATTATGTATATTTCCGCCATGACGCACAACATCATCCTTTTACATACAAGAAGATAAAAATTCATCCAATTCAACAAACGTTACTAGTACTCGTCAATGGCAATATATCCCGGAGAGCGCACACAGGCCGGCTCACCAATTATGTATATTTCCGCCATGACGCACAACCTCATCCTCTTAGCTAGGGCGCCTCACGGATTTATCACCAATCCGGGCTATATCCCTACTGAGGGAATCGTTGTCTCCACACTCATTGGTCAAGACACCCTGTCAACCGGGTTTTTCCGCCTTACCGTGAGAGGGGGTACTGTCCCGCTCAATCACAATCAATAGCATTTCATATCATAATCAGAAGCTTAATATAATATTCATCCATATAACAGGTATAGTATATAACTATATTATAGCTTTATAAACCACAATTCAAGAGATTCAATCTTCACATCATCATGAGATACTTGCTTTTTCTTATCCATACTTCTGGATTAATTATCTCATTATATTAGCCATTCTGAATCCAATTTCCCCCTATGAATCTTGGGAGTGTCCTACGACATACTTTTTATCACCAGTAATGCTAAAACTCTATTAAAACGGGGTCGTTTCACTCACATGGATTCCGTACGAGTATCACTTCTCTAAGTCGCTACGGACAAGAGTACACAGATGAATTTCAGTATTCCGCTACAGAGATTTTCATGAAAGATTAGAGAAAACAAGTTAGGATTGTTTTCATACAGACACTGTTCATACATACGATTACTATTCATACATACGATCACTATTCATATGTACAGTCACTATTCATACGTACAGTTACTATTCATACCAGAAATAGAGAATACAATTTGTAAAAAAGTACACCAGGTAAGTTGCCAGGAAAGAGTGGAGGGTCGCAATGGACACACTTAAAAATCAGGTCTTTCCTTAGCCAGAACTTTCCTAGACATGTATTCTTCACAGTTTATATTCTATTTTGGTAATCAGTGATTCAAAATAATATATAGGCAGCTAAGGACAGTTTTTCTGATGTAGAAGATCAGCCAAAGCTGCAACCACAGAGCATACTTAAGAAAATAACTTCTAAGATTTGTAAGACATAAAAAGGGTATAGTATCCTTACCTAAGCTGAAAAGGAAAGGTCCAAAATCTCAGAGGTTTAGCGTTGGACCAATAAATCTTAAAGAGAGAAGAAAAGAAGTTGAATGTGTGATTTTGAAAGTGAAATGGAAGGGTCTATTTATAGGAAAATTTAAGGGTACTATTCCATCTACCCCGTCTCACCTACCAATTTCACTTACTAGTCTCATCTACTAGTTTCACTTACTAGTCTCATCTACTAGTTTCACTTACTAATCTCATCTACTAGTATCACTTACTAGTCTCATTTACTAGTTTCACTTACTAGTCTCATCTACTAGTATCACTTACTAGTCTCATCTACTAGTTTCACTTACTAGTCTCATCTACTAGTATAATCAATTTGCTAATTTAGTTTCCTTTCAATTTAGTCCCTCAGGGAATTCTCTCATATAAAATGTCATTTTTTTCTCCCAGTTTCTTTCTAGTTTTCTCTTATGATCAAACCACATTTGGTATTTGACATTTCGATAGTATATGTGAACAGTACCGTATACGTAAATAGTACCGTATACTGGAATAGTAATGTCACGCCTCCAACTTACGCACGTGACCGGCACGATAGATGAGCTTTTACCTCACCACCGTAAGCCTAATTCCGTACCAATTTGATATATATAAAAATGCTATCTCATGAAAGAGAGTACAATAAATATTTCAAATATATCCATTTATTCATTAATAAATGATATTCTCAACGAGCATTGTTCGTCCAAGATTTACCTACCCAAATTACAGAGCTACTACTATAATACTTTTGATAAAGTTTTACATAATAACAAATATTTACCCCCGATCAATGGGGTTGAGGACTCGAACGATTAGCTGGTTGTGCCTCTACTTCTTCTTGAGAATCTGTGAGGGGAGGAATGGCATGAGTATATTTTACTCAGTGAGGAAATATATTATTCTATCACAAACATAAGAAACAATCATATAAAATCACAAAACATATCATATAGTTCCAAATTAAATTCCCAGACATTTTTCGGGTCCAATCCACATAAGGTGGTCGTTGTCCCACGGCCCCTGCCGCATCCTCCCTTATTACTGCTTTCATAAATGCCTCCCTTATTTCACCCCTATATTTTCAATACTCTTTGTATTGGAACAAATTTTTGTTTAACATGATTTGCCACCCTTATTATCTCCTGCTCCTCCCTTTTTCCTCCCACACAGGGACCCGTCCCCGTAACATTCTCCATCAATCACAAACATAACAATAATTCAACCTTACACACAATACTACCCATGTATGTGATGTTGTTCACATATATAGTATATGACACTCTTCATAAATATGGCACTGTTCACATGTACGTACAATACCATTCACAAATATGGTACGATACTATTCACGAATATGTCACTGTTCATATGTACGTATGATATTGTTCATATGTAATGTATGATACTATTCATAAGTACAGTATAATACTATTTACAAATACGGTACAATACTATTCATGAATATGTCACTGTTCATATGATACTATTCATAAATACGATACTGTTCATAAGTATGATATAATACTATTTACAAATACGGTACGATACTATTCATGAATATGTCACTATTCATATGTACGTATGATACTATTCATAAATACGGTACTGTTCATAAGTACGGTATAATACTATTCACAAATACGGTACGATACTATTCATGAATATGTCACTGTTCATATGTACGTATGATATTGTACAGTATGATACTATTTATAAATATAGTACTGTTCATATATATGGTATGATACTATTCATAAATATGATACTGTTCATATGTACGGTATGATACTATTTATATGTACAGTATAATACTATTTATAAATATAGTACTGTTCATATATACGATATAATACTATTTATAAATATAACAATGCTCATATGTACATACGATACTGTTCATATGTACGGTATAATACTATTCATAAATACAACACTGTTCATATATACTGTATAATACTATTTACGGTATGGTACTATTTATATATGCGATAATCAGAAATAATTTTCAAGTAGCTGAGGATAATTCCTTTCTGATGTGGAGGATCGGTTAAGGCCGCAACCACAGAGCATACTAAGAACTTATCACACAGGTATTTGTAAAAATATAGTACCCTCACAGTATCTTAGTAATCAATAAATAATTCTTAAACAATCGAGGTTAGTTCCTTTCTGATATGGAAGATCAGCTAAGGCCGCAACCACAGAGCATACTAAGAATTTAACCTCTAAATTATTATAAGAATTTAAAAGAGCATAGTAGAATATTCCCTCACCTCGAATCCAAGCTATAAAGGAGGACTTTTATAATAACTCAGAATCTTAACACCAGAATCAGAAGAATTAGAGGAGAGGAGAGAATAGAATCTGAAGGTGTGTGTTTAGAAGTGAAATGGAAGGGCCTATTTATAGGAGAAGTTATGGTACTATTTGCTACTATTCCATCTACCATTCTCCTATACTATTTCATCTACCAGTTTCACTTACCAGTTTTCATCTACCATTCTCTTATACTATTTCATTTACCAGTTTCACTTACCAGTTTTCATCTACCATTCTCTTATACTATTTCATCTACCAGTTTCACTTACCAGTTTTCATCTACCGTTCTCATATACTATTACATCTACCAGTCTCACTTTCAGCTATACATTCTAAATTCCACTTTTGAATTGTATTTTACTTAATAGGATAAATTCCATAACGTACCATTCATTATATCTCACAATTTATTCAATTTATAATTGAAAATTCATATTTTCAACATCATACACAGCCAAGATAAAATTTACGTAAAAATTTAAGTAGACATAATTTTTTTTTTTGACGGGTATTACAAGTAACTGGCCTTACTAATTTTCTTGGATAAATTTACTCATTACTACTCTAACTTATAAGATTTGTTCGTTTAGATCCTTGAGAATTTGTAAAAATTTCCTAAATTTAAAATTTCTATTCCCAAATTTCCTTCACTAATTCAAAAGAATATTTTTTTACGTAATTAAATTTTTCAATAAACTTCAAAATGGATTTTGAATATTTGTAAAAATTATTGGGGTATTACAGTCTTCCCTCCTTAACAGAATTCGGTCCCCCGAATTCAAAACTCACTTCAAGGTTGAAATAAGTGTGGTCACTTCGTCCATATCTCATCCTTCGCATCTCTTTCTTTTCAAACGACATCACACCCTTGGTGAGATTTACAAGGACACTATACCATTGACTGTGAACTCTAGATCGCATTATCAATGGTTTGCATAGGACTTTTGCCTTTTCTAAATAGCAAGCAATCTCTTCCTTATCAGTTTGATCTTCTCTACGACCTCTTGTACTAGAAAGTGTCTCATCCCTATAACCTTTACCAAACTCAAACCATTTAATCAGAGATCCATGTAAAACCTTAAATAGGTGTCGTCTTTAAAAGTGGTACGTGGTCTCTCCAGTTCACACTGAATATCAGAACACATGTTAACACACACATAACTCATAACATTTATGAATACAAGCACCTCACCCGAAGGCGTCCTTTTGGCCATAGACAATACTCTTACCGGAAGGCAATCCTCCTGCCTTAAGACGGTACTCTGACTTGAAGGCGTTATATAAAAGGCAAAATCACATGAAATCATTGCATAAATCTCTAGGAAGAATAGAAAATATGATAAGTAAATAACATACTCCTCACGCATAAGTATAAAATAAATATATAGAAATTCCTCTCACCTCAATGACTTATATAGAGTCGTACCCCTTCAATGATTGGGGCAAATCCAAAGTTCTCTATATATAGGTTCATAAAATATGTATTTAGCATTCCTCCATAGCTCAGAAGTGCAATGAAATATCATTTTAGTAACTCTTCTCAGTGAAAAGGATATTACCATGCTCTACTTTAGAGTTTCCATAATCAAGTATGAAACATAACAAATCCAACATCTTCTCATTTCTCAAGTTCTTTCAGTAAAAGGAATCACTTCAACAAAGAAGATCTAAATACTAACTTAAATTTTATTTCTAGTACATCGATAATTTTACTACGTGAAGCTTAGACCAAATATAGCTTTAGGTACAAATAAAAGAAAAAATAAATTAAGGACGAGGAGGCTTTTGAAATGTAAAAGGTGCTCCAGGTCTAGAAGAGGAAGGTGCTTCAGACCTTAAGGAGGAAGCTAATCGTTGTAGCCTAGAAAGAGTTTCTGGAGGAAGTGCCTGAGAAATTTGGCGAAGAGCAGAAGTTACTCCGTTCATACAGTCAATACACCTTGCTTGTTGGTCACGAAAATTTTGAGTTGCAAACATTGAATGTCTATCAACTCGATTAGCCAGTTCCCCGAAATGACGATTATCAGTTTCTCTTGATTTTCAAAGAGACGATTTATTAGTCGCTTTTGGTCCTCTGTCTTGTATTCCAGGCTCTCTATCTTACGCTCCAGATTTTCAATCTTACGCTCCAGGAACGCAAGCTTATTTTCTGAGGATGTTGCAGTACTGTCCTCCTCCAACTCTATTACATCCCTCTTTCTTTTCTTAATTTCTGGTGACCTGTCTACAGGTCTCTTCCCTTTGTTGTCTCTGAGACTTAGATTTAAATCAAGCTCTACATTGCCAGTCTCAAAATTCAAGTTGAAAGACTTATTATCGGCCATTTCTCTAGGGATCTCAGAAATAACTTTGAATGAGAAAGGAATGGAGATTGAGAAATAGGTATGTAATGAAAGAAGTTCGCTTGGTGTGATGAGTGGGGTAACGGGCGTACAAGATTTATAGACAACCCGAAGCCCCTGGAGCTAAAGCCACCACAACCTATACGCCGCTCACTAGGAGGTTTACAGATCATATACGTCGCAATGCCAGCAATTAATGTCGGACATGCAGATAAATAGTAAATGCAATTAACATAAGTCAAAGATTTACTCAAAAAAATTTTCGGCTAATCTTGACATTTCTCAAAATTTTCGACTAATCGCCGTTTCAATCTATGATTTCCTCACTCTATACTTGTCTTATAGTGTAATCTCATATCACAATATCACTCTATGATCGGGTAGTCTCATATTGGCCGTATCTTAGATTCTAATCGGTGTCTTTACTCTGGACTTACACATAATATATATGTAAATATATATATTTTAAAACAAAGTTAACTGCTTACGGCACATGTATCAAGTATTATCATGATGCAAGGAAACATTGCCTTTCATTTGCCCACGAGAGCATTATATGTAAGTATGTGTAACCATGAAGATGTATTATCCTCTACACATTTCATTCTATCCAAGTCATTTTGATTTCTCATTCTCTATGAGTATATGTAGGATTATCACATATTCTCCTTGATCGTATGCATGAATAACATACATACATGTAATTACAACATGATTCAATCTATTATGTATATTATATTCAACTGAAGGCTCTTAAGAACAACACAATAAAACAGAGAAATGCATTTCAGTTCATCATAAAAGCATCCAAGGCAATCTTTAATGGCTCTATCGTCAACTTCTTTGAATTTCGAAAAATGCCAACGGGAGAAATGGGAAAACCAAGTAAAATCGGCCGCAAATCCACCGAATACTGACTTTCGTGGTTTTGGCATTAATGCAACGCGTTATCGATGTGCACGCCTACCCTAGACTTCTGGCTTCCAGCTTGCAGATATCCATAGGTTGATCGTGTAGGGGTGCGGTGAAGAGATATCTTCTTTGTCTCTTAGTCCAAATTTTTTCTCTATAAAAACCTTCTCAGCGTTCTCAGTTACCACACCACAAAGAGTAATAATCTCTGAGCCTACAATCCCCCAATATTCCTTTCGCCTCATACTCTTACAAAAATTTTTAAATTTTTCCAAATCATGGCCTCAAAGAAGTACATTGATCTCACAGTAGAGGCTAAGGAAGAAGAACTTGACTTAAACTTAAGTTTATGCAGGGACAAGGGCAAAAGACCTCTCGAGGTATCTCAAGAAAATCAAAAGGAGAAGAAGATGAAGAAGATTGAGGAGGCCGAGGAGATTAGTACAGGTCATAGCTCGGAGGATAAAATCGCCTGTTTAGAGCAGGAGGTGAAGATTCTCAAGAAGATGATAGAGGACCTGGAGAAGTTAACCAAACGTAATAACGCGGCAATGACTTCGAGAATAGATAGGTTCTTCTATTGGTCCACCCAGTGCTTCTGCAATCAACAGCAAAGAAGTGTTGATTGTATGAATAGAATTTACACTACCCTCCGCGACATTGCTATGTCTCTTGCTCCAAGGAATGGTCGAGGGGTAATGATACAATATAACCCTCCTAATCTGAGACCACCTCGCTTTTAGATTACTCATGCATGAGTAAACTTCTTCTTTTTTTGCAATGTAATCCTTCAGTTTTTTTTTGTTTTTAATACGAGTGGTTTCTTTTATTGGCTGGTACCCTAAAATAATATAGCTACACAAATTCAATCATGAATTCAGCTTATAAAATCCACCATATAAAAATTTGATCTGACAGCAACGGAATCAAAACAAATAACAACTTTTCCTTGACTAAGTTCAAAAGTGTAGCCACATCTGTCTAAAACTAAAACTGAGAACATAATTCCTAAGAAGAGATAAGTCTCAGAGGGAAAGGAAATGAAAACATCCTACAGGACCTTCAGTAGAGCCGTCTCTCTATAGTTGTGCCCGGGTTCACAACGATAGAGGAGGTCCCACTAAGGTTACCTTGCTCTGTAATCACTAGGAGACCTAACAACCATTGCCTCTGATACCAACTTTGTCACGACCCATTTTTTGGGCACATGACCGGCACAATGATGAATATCCCATCACTGTAAGCCTTTCGATAAATTCTACCCATGAGTTTAGTCATTATCTCTATATTATCAAAATAACCATTCCTGAAGAAAATATATCAAATTTTCTTTATTTGAAATTCATAGAGATTATTTGCATATAATAATAGATCCTCAACATAAAATACATTATTATGCTGACATACAAACCAAATACCAAACCCCTGGCCTAGATGTCCTAGACGATATCAGAGCAACATAATCTATAACAAAAGAGGGGTCTACCCGACAACGGGAAGGTCCAAAGTGATTTACTCCTCTAGCAGATATTCTTCGCTGGCAACCTGATCTGAACAAAAAGGTTGTACAAACAGTGTGAGCTTTTAAACTCAATGAGCGAATCGGCCTCGCGTTAATAAAATTCAAATACATTACCAGTCATGCAAGCATATCCAAAGGCTCATACTCAACCAATAGACAGAAGATAAAAATTCATCCAATTCAACATACGTTACTAGTACTCGTCAATGGCAATATATCCCAGAGAGCGCACACAGGCCGGCTCACCAATTATGTATATTTCCGCCATGACGCACAACATCATCCTTTTACATACAAGAAGATAAAAATTCATCCAATTCAACAAACGTTACTAGTACTCGTCAATGGCAATATATCCCGGAGAGCGCACACAGGCCGGCTCACCAATTATGTATATTTCCGCCATGACGCACAACCTCATCCTCTTAGCTAGGGCGCCTCACGGATTTATCACCAATCCGGGCTATATCCCTACTGAGGGAATCGTTGTCTCCACACTCATTGGTCAAGACACCCTGTCAACCGGGTTTTTCCGCCTTACCGTGAGAGGGGGTACTGTCCCGCTCAATCACAATCAATAGCATTTCATATCATAATCAGAAGCTTAATATAATATTCATCCATATAACAGGTATAGTATATAACTATATTATAGCTTTATAAACCACAATTCAAGAGATTCAATATTCACATCATCATGAGATACTTGCTTTTTCTTATCCATACTTCTGGATTAATTATCTCATTATATTCGCCATTCTGAATCCAATTTCCCCCTATGAATCTTGGGAGTGTCCTACGACATACTTTTTATCACCAGTAATGCTAAAACTCTATTAAAAAGGGGTCGTTTCACTCACCTGGATTCCGTACGAGTATCACTTCTCTAAGTCGCTACGGACAAGAGTACACAGATGAATTTCAGTATTCCGCTACAGAAATTTTCATGAAAGATTAGAGAAAACAAGTTAGGATTGTTTTCATACATACACTGTTCATACATACGGTTACTATTCATACATACGGTTACTATTCATACGTACAGTTACTATTCATACCAGAAATAGAGAATATAATTTGTAAAAAAGTACACCAGGTAAGTTCCCAGGAAAGAGTGGAGGGTCGCAATGGACACACTTAAAAACCAGGTCTTTCCTTAGCCAGAACTTTCCTAGACATGTATTCTTCACAGTTTATATTCTATTTTGGTAATCAGGGATTCAAAATAATATATAGGCAGCTAAGGACAGTTTTTCTGATGTGGAAAATCAGCCAAAGCTGCAACCACAGAGCATACTTAAGAAAATAACTTCTAAGATTTGTAAGACATAAAAAGGGTATAGTATCCTTACCTAAGCTGAAAAGGAAAGGTCCAAAATCTCAGAGGTCTAGCGTTGGACCAAGAAATCTTAAAGAGAGAAGAAAAGAAGTTGAATGTGTGATTTTAAAAGTGAAATGGAAGGGTCTATTTATAGGAAAATTTAAGGGTACTATTCCATCTACCCCGTCTCACCTACCAATTTCACTTACTAGTCTCATCTACTAGTTTCACTTACTAGTCTCATCTACTAGTTTCACTTACTAATCTCATCTACTAGTATCACTTACTAGTCTCATTTACTAGTTTCACTTACTAGTCTCATCTACTAGTATCACTTACTAGTCTCATCTACTAGTATAATCAATTTGCTAATTTAGTTTCCTTTCAATTTAGTCCCTCAGGAAATTCTCTCATATAAAATGTCATTTTTTTCTCCCAGTTTCTTTCTAGTTTTCTCTTATGATCAAACCACATTTGGTATTTGACATTTCGATAGTATATGTGAACAGTACCGTATACTGGAATAGTAACTGGCCTTACTAATTTTCTTGGATAAATTTACTCATTACCACTCTAACTTATAAGATTTGTTCGTTTAGATCCTTGAGAATTTGTAAAAATTTCCTAAATTTAAAATTTCTATTCCCAAATTTCCTTCACTAATTCAAAAGAATATTTTTTTACGTAATTAAATTTTTCAATAAACTTCAAAATGGATTTTGAATATTTGTAAAAATTATTGGGGTATTACAAGTCAAATATCATACAATATGATACAACTTTTCAAGCCTAGGTGACCTATAGAGATTACAGAGCATTCTTAAGCTTTTGGATTTATAAGCGCTCCAGATAAAAAGTATCCTCGAGGAATACTAATTCTCCTGCGGATTTTCTTCGTTGACATTCACTGTATCTAAAAAAAATGTTCATAAAGAGTGTGAGTTCATCAAAACTCAGTGACTAAATGACTGTGCAATAATAAATATATCACAAGTACAAATACCAGAATCATAATCACAATAACAACAGTTATTTTGATATTCAGGGTTTCTATACCTCTGTATTGAATGTTCAAGAATTCAGTCTCCACTTATAATCAATCATTGCATGCATTGGTATCTTGGGAAATAAAGCCCTCAACCATTCCATGTGTAAAATTTCATGCATTAGTATCTTGGGTCAAGTCCTCAACCATTCCATGTATATAATTTCATGCATTGGTATCTTGGGTCAAGCCCTCAACCATTCCATGTGTATTATATATTCATAATAATCAACAATAAATTTCATTATCTAACAATCATCAATAAATATAGAATCTAATTGCGATGTGAGATGGAGTTTATATTGTACTTGGAAATAAAGTAAATAAAGTCGGTTAGCAAGGTCATCCACTCACATAGATTCCGTATCCCAGTCACTTTTCCGAGTTGCTACAAAGAAGAGTACGTAGCTGGATTTCAGGTTCCGCTACGGAGATTTTCATAAAGATCAGATATAGAAAGTCAGGGTTGCTTTTGTACCAAAATACTATTCATAAGTATAATCACTATTCATACGTACGATCACTATTTATATGTACGGATACTATTCATACATACGATCATTATTTACACGTATGAGTACTATTCACATATACGAGTACTATTTATATATATGAATATTATTCATACGTACGATCACTATTCATATATACGGTTACTATTCATACATATAGGTACTATTCATACGTACATATACTATTCATACCAGAAATAGAGAATACAATCTGTAAAAGAGTACACCAGGTAAGTTCCCAGGAAAGAGTGGAGAGTCCCAATGGACACACTTAAGAACCATGTCTTTCCTTAGCCAGAACTTTCCTAGACATGTATTGTTCACAGTTTACATTCTATTTCGGTAATCAGAGAATCAAAACAACATATAGGTAGCTAAGGACAGTTTTTCTGATGTGGAAGATCAGCCAAAGCCACAACCACAGAGCATATTTAAGAAAATAACTTTTAAAATCTGAATGGCATAGAAAAGGGGCATAGTATTCTTACCTTGGATCTAGGCTAAGGAATAAAGACCTAGAATCTCAGAGCCCTAACGCCGGAACAAGAGAAGTTTTGAGGAGAGGAGAGAAGAGAAACTGAAGGTGTGAGTTTTGAAGTGAAATGGAAGGACCTATTTATAGGAGAAGTTATGGTACTATTTGCTACTATTCCATCTACCGTTATCTTTTACTATTTCATCTACCAGTTTCACTTATCAGTTTTCATCTACCAGTCTCACTTACCAGTTTTCATCTACCAGTCTCACTTACTAGTTTTCATCTACCAGTTTCACTTACCAGTTTTCATCTACCAGTCTCACTTTCAACTATTCATTCTAGATTCCACTTTTGAACTGTATTTTTACTTAATGGGATTAATTCCATATCGTATCATCCATTATATCCCACAATTTATAGAATCTATAAATAAAAAT
Source organism: Biancaea sappan (assembly GCA_037074585.1). Classification (NCBI taxonomy): domain Eukaryota; kingdom Viridiplantae; phylum Streptophyta; class Magnoliopsida; order Fabales; family Fabaceae; genus Biancaea; species Biancaea sappan. The sequence continues at coordinate 34,537,587 of CM073492.1, forward strand.
TTGTATTTTCAACAATATGCACAAACGAGTATACAAAAATTAAACCGATAGGGAATTTATTTTCTCCAAAATAAATTTATCGTAATTTTTGAATACTTATAACTTAAAAAAAAAATAATGGGTATTACAACCTCATCACCCAGTTTAACCTCCATCTCGTTCCTAGCTTGTCACTTGTTAAACTTACAATGCATATATTCAGTTTTACTCCTGCTCAGACGAAAATCCTTCGATTCTAAAGTAGTTCTCTATAACTCAAGTTTAAAATTGATCTCTTCTCTTGTCTTTGCTATGAGAACAACGTCATCCGTAAAAAGCATGCACTTAGGGATTTCTTCTTGAATGTGTTTGGTCACCACATCTAAAACCAAGTCAGAAGATCGATCAACCAAGTAAAACTGACTAGTAAAAATCGGTTCTTTTTTTAATTTTTAAATTTTTACTAAATATTATTATGTATTTTAAAAAATTTCCCAAAAAATTAAGTTATTAGGAGAATATATAAGATTAATATAAATATATATATGTAACATATTTAAAATATTTTAATATTATATATTATATATTTTGATACTTTAATATATGTAACATATATATTAATTATATATTTTAAATATCACATATTCGATTGTGATCGACTAAGATTTGATCATTAACGCTTAAACTAATATCTCAACTAATTCAATAACAAATTTAATTTTTTAAATTTTAAAAAATAGAACTAAACATATTTTGATTAAAAAGATTTAAAAAGAAAAAATGAAAAGAAAATCATGGGGTCCCTTCTTTTAATGAAGCAAGGCATAAATGGTTGAATCTGTTGTCTCTTTTTACTGAACTCACATGTCCATTCCACAATAATAGTGTCTACGTCTTTGCAGCATCAAACTCTGTCATATATGTCTTTATACATGTGAAAAATCGGTGAAGTCTTTTCTTCAAACAATTATAAAAGTACAGTCTTTTATATCAATTTTAAATTTAGTCTCACAATACTTTCTAAAGTTTTAAATCTAATTTAATAAGAAACAACATTTTTTCTTTCTTGTCAACAACAACAACAATAAAGCTTTTTTCTTTCTTGTCAATTAACCTAATTGTTGATTGGTTCAAATAAAATTTATGGTAACCTTAATAAGCATTTTATTTAGTTATTAATAATATTAAGATTAAATTTATTTTCCTCCTTGAAATTTAGTTAAATTATGTAGGATAATTTTTGTTTAAAAAATTTTACTCAATTCTCCTCTAATTTATTTTATGTTTATTAATTTTTTAAAAAATACGTTTCTTCTAAAAATTAAATTACTTAATATTTTTACTATCTTATTAAAAATAATTCATAGTTTCAGATAAGATATTAAGATCAACTTTATTTACTTATGGACATATTGAGAGTAAAATCGTTGAGAATTGAGTATAATATTTGAAACATGAAGAGTTATCAAATATAATTTAGTTAAATTTATAAAAAAAAATGTAATTTACTATAATATTAATAATTAAAATAGAACATCTAAAATTTATTATTAATTTATATTAATATTTTTCAAGTATTGAAATATTTTTCTCATTTAGCCTTAGGAATAAGTGATGTAGAGAGAGATAATTAAAAAAGAGAGATAGTGAAAATTGGTCGAAATTTTTATTTTAAAAAATATTAAGTTTTCTCCTTTTATTTTAAGTGGAATATTTTAGTAAAATACGTCAATTTCATTTTTTCACTTCTTTTTCCTTTTCTTTCTCTTTTTTTTTTAATACCAAACACACCTTAGTTATAAATAATGTAAACTAGGCTTTTGCTACTTCTAAGGGAAGGAAAGGCAAAAAGCATGCATAGATAGGGAAGTCGATCTAATCCTATTCTTGTGTGAATAGGACCCTTTTGGACATGCTATGGTTATCGATTGTGCATATCATACGACTGAGACACAATCACATCACACACTCATTTTAGCCATACGATTATTTGTCCTGTCGACGACTGAGATCTAATTCTGTTAACGCTTGAATAAGGTCGTATCCACGTTGCATAAATAAACTGAGATAAAAGAAGAGTTGAGATGCAGAGAAGTCGAGCTTTCTATTCATGTGTGAAAATTTTATTTTAATATTAAATATTATTTTTTTAATGATTCTTAGCCAATAAAAAATCCAGCCTGCAATAGCAAATAATGAATAAGTAAATTTTAAATGGGAGTCAAAGTGGTAAGAGTTTGACTGGTCAACACTCATCACTCATCATTCATTGGAGCCTGGAGGCGTTGCTTTTGATGCTACCATTCCCCTTTTTCTATTTCAAAAAATATTTCTTTCCCCAAAATACCCTTTTGCTGGTAACGAGTGAGACTGCAAGACTTTTTTTTTTTTTACTTTATTTATTTATTAACTAATAACTATTAAGCATCTTACTTATCAGACCAATTCAACGGTTTTACACTCTCGGTGAGCTTCCCTTCCATGTATTCAAGTGTCTTTCGCATAAGAGAGAAATTGATCGTTAAATTTTAATTTAATGACTCTTATTTATTTAATATTTTTAAAAAATAAGTAAAAAATTTATAATTATTATTTTATATTTATTATTAAATAAATTGATACTTATAAAATTTTTATTTTAAAAAAATAAAAAAATATTAGATAAATAAAAACTGTTAAATTAAAATGATCCAACGATTTTTAACTTTTCTGCTTTGTATAAAAGACTCCTATATGTATGAGAAAATTTTCACCCTTTCCTTCCTAACACTAAAATGAGAGTGACAAATGTACTCCATATCTAACAATATTTTATCAAAATTAGTAATCAAATATTTGATAATATTTTTATATTAAATTAAATATCAAAAATAATTAGATGGTAAGCTCATCAACTTTTGCGGATTTATTTTAGCATAAGTCTCATACACAATTTATTATATTTTTCACTATCAAATTTTTTATTAAAAATAAAATATATGTAATTTTTTTAAAAAATTAATAATGCAATATTAAATTGTAAAAAAATATAATTACTTTTAAAGATTATATATTGATTTAAAAAATCTGATAGAAAAGATATAAACAACAATATTTTTTTTCCTTTTATTTTATAGGTTGGCAATAAAAAGTTAGAAGTAAAAACAGTGAAATGTTATTCAGGAAAGGTAATATCTTATCTAAAAACAAACATTACGAGAGGGAAAGCGTTTTTGTTTTGTCATGAATTAAACGATGTGGTTGTCTTTTGCTGTCTGGAAAAATAAAATTGTGAGTTAAATTCTACAAAATATAATGAACGAAAATATACAAAAAATAAAAAATAAAAATGTTATATACATCTTTGATTTGTCATAAAACAACCTTAACTTGCTTTTACTGAAACTTTAATTTGCCCAAATCTTAAATTTTCTCAATTATTTTTCAAACAAGCACTACATATAATAAATCTAAAAATAGTTACACATTGAAGTTGTGCACACTTAATTTTAAATCAATTTAATTTTGATTAATCTTATGTTAGAAGGGCGGCTTCTAGATGCATGATTTGGCAAACAATTACAAGTGGTAAATTGATAAATACAATAAAAATTGTGAAAATATCAAATGTAACAGTCAAGAAATATATGAAATAAAAAATTCCCACAAATCACAATGCTGAAGTATTTCTATGAATGCTCAATGTATCATTCATATGATAAATCTGTCACATGTAAGAGTTGCAAGGAAAAAAGAACATTCCCAGAGAATTTATGTACGATTAATTTGACCATACATGTATATTATGTTATATATATATATATATATCTGTGTGTGTGTGTGTGTGTTTTACTTTTAATACATTGGAAATGGACCCGATTATTGCAAAAAGTAAATTCATGTATTATTTTTTTTATATTTTAGTTATCAATTTTTTTAATATAATAGGACATGTAAAAATTTTTTTAAAAGACGTAATCACATAGTATTAAACAATAAGTTATATTGTGCAAATATAAAAAATTAAGATGAAGAGTATTTTATAATTTGTATAGTTTAATTTGAGTTGAATCAAATAAATTTTTAAATATTAGTAGTTGATATATATAAGATTATATAGTTAGAAAGTTTTTATTAAAATATTAAGTTGAGTAATTTGACTGGCTGGGGAAGCTGGGAATAGGCGTTTCAAAGGGCATAAATGTAATTGCAGGAGGGCGCAGTTAATGGAAGTGAAACAACAAATCTCACAACTCACAAGACATTGGAAGCTTCGTTGATGTATTTATATTGTTCGAAGCCTTCAGTTCTCCGGAAGGACCAAAACTGTGATTGGAGCAAATTTGGGAAAACAGCTTCATAATAAATTGCCTTTTTCCCAGGGAGAAAAATCCATAGTTGAAAGGAAGAAAATAATTCTGGAGAGAGAGAGAGAGAGGGGGCGAGAGAGGGTTTCGTTCGAGGAACGACGAAGTCACCTGGAAACATTTTTGACCCTCTCCTCCTCTTCCCTTTCCTCCTTGGTGGCTCACGCGCTATATTCTATTCATCTCTTCCCTTTCCCACACCCTCCTTTTCATTTCCTTAAATCATCTCTCCCTCCTCTTCCAAGTCTCTCGCCCTTTCACATTTCTAGACCTTCTCATTTTTGTTTTCTTTCCTTCCTTTTTCTGTTGGGAAACCGAGTTTTTCTTGGGGATTTCCCTATTCAGATTCTTTCATATTATTGTTATTACTATTTTTTTTTCGTGGGAATCCAGGATTTAAGGGGCTACAGGCGGATCTTGAATTGAGATCGTCTTCTGTGGATTCGCTTATAGAGGTCAGATTTGAATACATTTGGTTTGACCTCTGGTTGGCTTTCATACTTTCGTGCGTCTCAGGCGTGATATCTTTGAGGAGATTGGAAATTCGTAAGAATTGAGGCCTCTTGAATCATGGGTAATTTTTGTGTAACTCCGTCGAAATCTCAGGCGAAAAAGGAGAAGAAGAAGAAGAAGCAGCAGCTGAAGGAAAATCCATTCTCGAGCGACACCGTGAACTACAAGGGTAACCCTGGAAGCAAGCTCTCCGTTTTGAAGAATCCCACGGGTCGCGACATCGGGCTCAGATACCAGCTGGGTGAAGAGCTTGGAAGGGGAGAATTCGGAATAACTTACCAATGCACTGATAGAGAGACGGGTGAAGTTTTCGCTTGCAAATCGATATCGAAGAAGAAGCTGCGAACAGCCATTGATATCGAGGACGTGAGGAGAGAGGTTGAGATCATGAATCATATGCCACATCACCCAAACATTGTGACCTTAAAGGACACCTATGAGGACGACAACGCGGTCCATCTTGTGATGGAATTGTGCGAAGGAGGAGAATTATTCGATCGGATCGTGGCGCGTGGGCACTATACCGAACGGGCGGCCGCAGTCGTCACGCGGACGATAGTCGAAGTTGTGCAGGTTAGAAATTGTGAAGAGTTTCTATTCTTGGTTTTCAGATATTTCTTTGATCTGCTTGTTATGGAATTTTAAAGAACAATTTTGGTTTCTCTAGCGTTGTTTTTAAAGTGGAAGAATTTATTCGATATAGTTCAGCATCATGATTTCACAAATGTAGAAATAGACTTGAAAAGGTGCTTTACAAGATTGCAATCTTACTGAAAATAGAGTAACTTTTGAAACTGATTATTTGGAGTTACTGATGGAAAAATGAATTTGAAACTATATGCATTTATTTTGGAGTTTCTTTATATATAAGTTTCTCCTCCCGTCTGGGTGGGTTGGCTATGATCATCATGCGGTGTATGACTGTATATTACAAATGGCATATACTGGGGTAAATAGCTATTATATGAAACTCGCCGCTCAAACTTTTTGCCAACATATTAAATTAGATAAATATATAGTTTTTAAAAGCATCGTGCTCGTTATCTTATTATCACAATATTTGTGTGTTCAACAGCTCATTCATCCAAACCTTTGAAGTCAAATGCAGTTAGTATGAGAACACTGCTAAAAGTTTGCAGTTTTGCTTTTTCACAGCTTCACTTTGAGTCTTTGCGTTGTATAGTATTCCAAACTTTGGGATTTGGTCCTGAGTGATTTCTATTTTATGTTTCAGATGTGCCACAAACATGGGGTGATGCATCGGGATCTCAAACCAGAGAACTTCTTGTTTGGAAACAAGAAGGAAACAGCACCCTTGAAGGCTATTGATTTTGGACTGTCAGTTTTCTTTAGACCTGGTAATGCCTTTGGCTAGCAATTGGATTTCTTACTTTGTTGCTTGACTTTCGTGAATCAAGTGCCTCCATCCAAGTTCCATTAGCTGATATTTGCAATTTTTTTGCAGGTGAAAAATTTAATGAAATAGTTGGAAGTCCATATTACATGGCCCCTGAGGTATTAAAACGAAATTATGGTCAGGAAGTAGATATATGGAGTGCTGGGGTCATTCTGTACATCTTACTTTGTGGTATCCCACCATTTTGGGCAGGTTAGTTTTGTCTTGTGAATAGAGTCTTTCAGGTTTTACGAGAGTGGGGTCTTGAATAGCTGAGAGTTCACTTTTTTAAGTCACTGCGGGCATTATGCTCCTAGCTTATTATAATAACTTTATTCTAGTTTTACATGCTGGAAGAAATATAAATTCTTGTCTCTGAATGATGTCAGTACGTTCCAGAAAGAGTATTTTGTTTCCTATATAATTAATGTGATTACCTAGTTCATTACATCTACCTCTATTGTCACAATAAAGACAAAAGCTGATGCTATGTCTTAGTTACACTTTCATACTGACCATTGATCTAGGGCTCATCACTACGTCAGCATTGAGTTTAGTGATGGTTTTTCACCTGAGCAAGAGATGCTGATATCACTAACTTTTACAGCACTCTGTTTAGAATTGCTTGTTTCCTATTTGACGAGATTAATGAATTCATCTGAAAAATATGTTTTTTTCATGCTAATATGTGATGCAATTTTGCTTCACAGGTTCTTTCTTCTTTATTCCTCCCTGAGAATTTATGTCTAAACTTTCTCTCTTAAAATGCAGAAACTGAACAGGGAGTTGCACAAGCAATTATACGATCTGTTATTGATTTTAAAAGGGACCCGTGGCCAAAAGTTTCTGATAGTGCAAAAGACCTTGTGAAAAAGATGCTTAATCCTGACCCAAGGCGGCGACTTTCTGCAGAGGAAGTGTTAGGTAATATGCAGTTCTATAGAAAGCTTCAGGGAGATAAAAGAAAAGCATAAATTATGTGGAATTTCTGCTCAACAAACTGACAAGATTTTTTAAAAAAAAAAATTGGGAGAAATTGAAATGTGAGTATTGATGTTGCTTTTTCTTTTTAATCAAATGCAGCTCATCCATGGTTGCAGAATGCAAAGAAAGCTCCTAATGTTTCATTAGGAGAAACAGTTAGGGCAAGGCTTAAACAATTCTCTGTGATGAACAAGCTTAAGAAAAGAGCTCTGAGGGTAAAGCTTGCAAAACTTTGCTGGATATCTATTAGGCGGTTGTCTCTTAGTTATATATCTACAGGATTATAGAAGTTCATAAGCAACTGATCTTATTTATTTGGTGGAATTTCTTGTGAACAGGTGATTGCAGAGCATTTGTCAGTAGAAGAAGTTGCTGGAATAAAAGAGGGATTCCGGCTGATGGATACAGGCAGTAGAGGCAAAATTAACTATGATGAGCTACGAGTAGGGTTGCAAAAGCTAGGCCATCAAATGTCTGATGCTGATGTTCAAATTCTGATGGAAGCAGTGAGTATTACCCTATCCTTCCCCACAATTGAGTTTATAGTTGTAAACTTTCTAAGTTTTGAAATTCAAAGATGCAGAAATTTGTACTTCTGTCACATCTGAGTTCTCTCTCCTTTTTTCTTTTTTCCAATTCCCCATGAATACTTCGTTCGCCAACATTAAAAGGTGTTTTAGGTCCTTTGTTGGAAATAATGAATAGCTACGAGGACAAACATTCTTAATTCTCCCAGTTCCATTTCCTGTCTTCCTTAAATGAACTTTCTATCTGTTAACCTATTTTTTAATCTACATGCCACAGAAAGGCTGTCTTCAACTCCTAATCTTTTGGGGTTGCTTTTGCAGGGTGATACAGATAAAGATGGACACTTAGACTATGGAGAATTTGTTGCCATTTCTGTTCATTTGAGAAAGATGGGCAATGATGAGCACCTTCGAAAAGCCTTCCAATTCTTTGATCAGAATAAAAGTGGGCATATAGAAATTGAGGAACTCCGCAGTGCCTTGGCTGATGAAGTTGATGTAAACAATGAAGAAGTGATTAAGGCAATTATGCATGATGTGGACACAGATAAGGTCAGTCTATTTTGACCACTTGAATCAATTTTCTTTTCCTTTCTTTTGGGTGGTTGTGTGGGATGAGCAAGCATGGCAATTTTTATCAGGATTCATGATAGTTGTGTTACTTTGCAAACATCTATTGAGATAAGCAGTTAAGCACAATATTTACAAACAACATCATCTGCATGGATGTGTACCTAAACCTGGACTCATCATTTTTCATTGTTCTAAACGTGGATCTTGATATTTCCCATTTAGAAATTAGAACCACCTTTTGATCTTGTCTCGTGAATAATGCAGGATGGAAGAATAAGTTATGAGGAATTTGCTGCAATGATGAAGGCTGGCACAGATTGGAGGAAAGCATCGAGGCAGTATTCTCGAGAGAGGTTTACTAGTCTCAGTCTGAAACTAATGAGGGACGGATCCTTGGAAGTAAACAACGACAACCAATGACAGTAGATGACTTTAGAAACTCGAAGCATTGTAAAATGACAAATATATGTAGTCTTCACTAAATTTTTTCGTTTTCTTTCTCGTTGTAATTCTTTTCTCACTTGATTTTAATTATATCCTTTCCAGAAACCCTTTGGGGTAAAATAGGATATTGGCCCAAGCTGTGGTGGCATTTGTGGATTGATTATGTTTGTTTCGGTTGTTGAAGGAGGCAATAGGGAAGGAGTGAACGGAGGATTGGTCATGATTTGTGGATGTAAATATGTCTCTGGTCATAATTGTATTTGAATCATGTCATGACTCTTTCGTTGTTGCCTGAACATATTTCTTTAACTTAAAAAAGGAAACCTACACTACTAGTGTTCCATGAACCACAATACTAAGTCCATATGTGCAATACAAATAGGCAATGAATTGATAATGAAAATAGCACTTGTCTTGGTCATTTACATTGAGGTGAGTTTAATATATCAGTATTTTTAATTATTATTTTTTTTTTGGGTCAAGACTCTTTTTATACTATGTCCTTTCCCCACTCTATTTCCCAAGGTATGGACTTCATTAACAATAACACACCCACACCCCCCCTCCGCCAAAAAAAAAAAACCAAAACACACACAATGGACCTAAAAGCCACAAGAAAAAAAAAAAAGAACGATGTACAAGAACATAGCCACCCAGCATGGAGCAGATCTTCACTGTTCACTTGTAATAAGAACAACAAGCAAACGGCAAAATTAGATCAATGAATGAAGTGAGGTTACCCCATAATAGTATTCCTGGGCAGCTTATTTTATTTGTTTTCCTTTTTATTTTATTCTATATACTTTTTAGGAGGGAGGGGTTGTGCTAATTAAGGAAGAAACCTGGGAAGCATCTCATGGCGAAAGCAGTTCATATTTTGTATAATCTGTCCATTATTTCAAAGCCCCAAAATAAATGAATATACTGCGTTTTGCTTTGCACCATAATACTAGCTAGTTGGTTCTGTTTTCAGGCGTTTTGTTCGCGGAATTTTACATATCTATGGTCAGATTATTCACTGAAATCAGTTCTTAAGAATTGGAATGAAAATGAAAATATGCTATTCTCATTAGTTAGACATGAAAAAAAAATGGAAAAACTTTTTCATTATTTGATTGGAGTAATTTTTTACAATTTTTATAAATATATTTTTTTTCCTGAATTGGACATTGTAGAAATGGATTGGCTATTATTTTAAATTATTTATACTTCAAATATAAAATAAATATGAAAGGAGGAGGAGGAGATATATAGTATGATTGGTTTGATGTGAAAAAATAGGGTTTTTGGTAATTTATATCATTTTAATACAAATTTTAATTTAAAAAATATCAAAGAATATTTTAAAAAATATATCTAATGGTGTTTCTGTCTTTAATTGAAGTTAGACAAACTTAAATTGAGTTTAAAAAATTTAGTTAAAAGTAAATTAAAATTATTTCTGACAAATGAAAATTAAAAAAAAAAAAGTGGTTTGATTGAAGTTAAATGAACATGAAATTAAACAAGTGCTTGGGTCCAAAATCATATTTGAGAATCTAATCTGACATTTGAAAATTTTAAACACCAAACCAAACCAAAGAGAGCTTATATCTTACCCCAAACTCAGTTTTTGCTCTTGACTACAAAGCACAAGCTCCAATTATCCATCTATCTGATTAGTGTAATTGACTGTAACATAAATCATTTACACGTAAAACATATAATAATAGCGTAGGGTCGTATTCAAAATTCAATTATTGAGTCATGTTGTTTCACAGAATAAGACGTTTCATTTACCATTACTAGTCATCATATTCGTCTAAACTAATATATATGTATGAATGTCATTCTCTGAGTTCCTTCATGGATTCAACAATCATTAGCACAGAATGCGACTGATTCCAAAGAGACTGGCCACCTGGATCTCAAGTGGCCCCATTTCTTCTAATTCTAATTATTTTCTGATTACACAAACACACACAGACACACACACAGTGATTGGGTTGTATTTGTGGTTTTCTTCATCTTCCATTAATTAATTCATCGTTGTTTGGGATTAATCTTCAGAGGTAAACACTAAACTAATAGGTGATATCTCTGATAATAACTTCTGAATAATTTTATTAGTTGAAGAAAAGTGAGTACGTATTTGCCATTACGTTAACTTGGTTCTATTTGTAACCAAACTTTGAATATATATATATATATATATATATATATACAGGAACGATTTATAAGTATTTAAAAAATATACATGCTTTTCCTTTTTACTTTTAAAATACTCTTCTCCTTTATAAGTTTAAAAAATATATACTTTAATCAACTCCATATTTTCTATTTAGAGAGGTTGCTTAAAGTTAATTTTTTGATGTTTGGTAATCTAGTACTATATATATTTTTTATTTCAAAATATCATTCATTAATCTAATTAAGTAAAATATTGGGTTCTTTTTTACAAGAAAGCATAATAGTTGCAATATCTTATTAATGTTCTTAGACTAATCCAAAGTATTTTAGTAAAACAAATGTCATATTAGGTTACTAAAATGTAGTATATGTTATAATTACGTATAAAAGAGAAGTGGATATTTTAAAAGCAGAAAGAGTCATCGCACAATATCTTTTTTTATTTTTTTGAAAGTTGAAATATTTTATTAATCATTAAATAATTTTAAATATATATCATTATTAATTTGTAAGGGAATAGTATAATTTTAAATATCTGAAGGAGAGCATAATTTACAATTATATATCACTGAATGATTCCTTGACCACTTGTTAATTTTCATTGGCTAGGGGGAAAAACATATATAATAGTAATTTAGTGTATAATATTAGTAGATGATACTCAACAAGAAAAATATATAATATAGTGTTTTTTTTTTGGTTGGGGGGGGGGGGATTGCCCTATCAAATTATATGTGATGGGAAATTATGTATTTTTATTTTAGCTTTAAGTTATTCTCAATTAAACCAATTAAATCATGGTATTTTGGAGGCATATTACCAGATTATTTAGGGTCTGATTCATTGTGTTTAGTAATGATTTTTAGGTGTTGTTAGTAGGCGTGAAAAAGTTACTGTTTAAAAAGTGTAAAAATAATATTTGGTAAAAATTATATAAAACCCTTTTTAAAAGCAAAATTAATTGACAGTGTTTGGTAATAGTTTTTTAAAAAAATTATCATTATTGTTGTAACAATAAGTTCCTGCTAGAACCTTTCTTTTTTCAATAGTAAAAGCTAAAAGAACTGTTATATTATTAAAGTAAGTACATATATACTAGATATAAGTTACATTGAAACAAATAATATAGAGGTAAAAGTTAATGATCAATCAAAATAAAAGAACGGAAATTAAGTTTAAAAAAATAATTTTATGGTAAAAGGTCAATAAAAAAAAGTGAGAAACTAATAAAAAAACATGATAAACTAGAAACTAAAAAACATAAGAAAAAATATATGGATGAAATATAATATAAAATATAAAAAAATCTATTCAGAATTTCAGACAATATAAAATGTATAACACGAACAACTGTTTTTAAAAGTCTATTTAAAGTACCTTCCAAAAGCCGTTGTAGATTTTAAAAAGGCACAAAAAAATATCGTCAAAAGAATTTAATCGAACATAAACAAGTTACTTTTTGTCGCTAAAATGTATTTAAAGCAATAATCTCAAACAAATTTTTAGTTTTGAGATTAAAAGTAATTAAGAAAAAATATAATTAATCAACATAAAAATGTAAAGTTGAAAGTTGAAAGATTTCTAGTCAATGTTTCTCCATGGCGCTATTCTTTTGTCAATCCTAAAAATTAAAGAAGTTGGTAACATAAGTGCCAGCTGGAAAACTGATATAATTCATGCTACATAAACAACAATCATTAATGCATACCATTTTTTTAATTTCTCATATTTCTAAAGGAAAATATCACACATGTTGTTGTGTTAAAATAGGCTTAATATAATGAACTAATCCATACATACACTTGAAATGAATTAATAATTTAATAATTTATTTTAAAAAAAAAATTTTAGTTCACTTCGTTAAAACTCTTAGAACTTAGATAAATTATGACTGGGTGAACCCACAATCTTTTAATGGATTGAGTTGAACTAAAATTTTTAGGTCATAAATTATATAAAACTCAACTTAACCAGATTCATACTTTTCCTTGACCAGATAAGACTTGAGTTAGATGGGTTGACTTAACCTATTTGACAGCACTACTTAAGTGACTTTTTTTTGTTAAGAATAAGAATTTTGAATCTTCATTCATATATGAATAATAAGATGTTATTTTTAAATATAAATACAAAATATAAAATTACTTATTTTTTAATATCTATATGCATTAAATACATATTATTTAAAGATAAATGTAGAGAGTAATTAATGTTTGAAAAATTTTTAGACTTTTCGAAAAATCTAATTTAACAAGAGATATTTAAAATTATTAAATACTTAATAAAGTTAAAATGAACAAATTAAATATTGACGTCAAGTGAAACCTTATGCCCCTTGTAGTACGTACTAGCAAAAGCTACATGTTAGCATCTTCTCCTATGTTTTGCACTAACAGTAATGAAGTTAGCATCAAAGAGGGTCCGTCCATCACTTTCATTCGAATTATCATTATGAAATCTGCTTTGATCTCATGAAAATACCATCCATTATTTGTTTCCACTGGTAGTGACATCACTGAATTCATTAATTGCCATTTGTAATCATGCGTTTTGGCCTCAACATCCTTTCAACGACGTCGTCTTCCTTAATTCACCACTTTAGAATTTTCATTGTTGTTAAGATTATAACGTCTTTTGTGCACCTCAAGTTTTTGCAATTCAAATTTGATTCTTGTTCACCTTTTTTTAACTCATTGTTTAGGGGGTCATTATTAAAAATATCAAGAAAATTATTAATTAAATCCACAAGCATTTAGTTTCACATATTCTTAAGGAATTGAATCAATGCACTACCAAAAATTAGCAGCACAAGCCTCCCAACTAGCAACTGTTTGTTTTAGAAGTTAGTTTTGTTGCCTTGTCTTGCTCATCAATTATTATGACTAAATTTTTCATTTAATTTCATCATAGTTATTTCAATTAAGTTTTGAAAATATTAAATGCCTTATTTTAGTCTTTAAATAATTATATTTATCTCAATTTAATCACTTTTACTACTAAATTAAAAAAAATAGCTGTCAGATCTTAACTCTTAAATTTTAAAAAATTATAACCTTTCCAAAATCAAATAAATTATTTACACTATATATATATATATATATATATATATATATATATATATATATATATATATATATATATATATATATTTTTTTTTTTTTCACTACAACAATTGACATTAAAATTTCATTTAGATAGTATAGTTTATAACTTATTAAAACTTCTCCACTAGCATAAGTTTTTTTATGTAAAAAAATAATGTCTGGATAAGTTTAAATAAGTGACTTATTAATTCTCAAAAAAATATTTTTAGCTTATATTATGAAATCAATTTTTTAAGTTTTTTAAAAAAGTTTTGTGCGAAAGTTAAAATTCACACGATTGAAAAAGTTGTTTTGCACTTTTTTTCTTTTGATAATGGCCAAAAGGCATAAGACAAATCATATTAAGAAAAAATCAGTAGATTGCATTGACCAAATACAATAAAGGTCCAAAAAAATTGAGACAGAAAATCAAAAAAGACAAAGCTCTCAAAGAAACTCTAAAACCTATCAAAGGTTCAAAAAAAAAAATACATTGACTTACTAACCAAATGATGTAAAATAAGGTATACCTTTGAAACATTTAAAGTCATTTCATATATCCTTCCTTGGATCATATTAACAAATATTTGTACGTTTTGACTAATAATAAATTCCGTTTTCTTCAAAATTACTCTTACTCCTGAAGCTCCCTTAAAGGATTGAAAGCTAAACAACACACTCAAAAGGGAAAAAAAACATAAAGGGGATAAGAAACCACCACCTAAGAGAGAAACTATTCAGAGAGGACAAAAAAAAGTACCACCTAAAAGAAAAATTACTCAAATGGGACAAAAGAAAACTACCACTCGAGAGAGATCTACTCAAAAGGACTAAAGAATGATAAAGAGGGATGATGGCTATCTTTCTCTTGGCCACCACCATGGAGAAGTCTAAAGGCAATGACGACTTTAGATCTGAGTGAGAAAAAAGAGGAAGCGCACTTTTTTTTGGTAACCATCTCAGAGCACTAAGCAACAATATTGTTTTGTACTTTTACAAAACAAATATATTTCCAATTATAATTTGAAATTTTATGAATATCAAACTCTTTATCTCCCTTCATATCCAATCATAATTTAAAATTTTTTTTAAATATATATTTAAACATTAAATAACTTAATTTAAAATAAATTTATAGTATAAAAGTACATAAATTTTTTTTATAAATGCCTAAATAAATTGTTTACATAAACGATACCAAAATAATTAACATTTGACGTCAATTACTTCAACTATCACCAAAATCAACATTAAAATTATTGTCTTAACAACCATTAAAAAGTAAATTCATTTTTTATCATACAATTAAAATAATCAAATATTATGGCTTCAACTACAAGTGAATCGATATTGCGATTTGGCAATTCCTTAACGCAGAAACGTTCGACACTTGGACCCATAAACTTACAACATAGCTGAGTGTAGGGTACGCGTGGCAGCATAGCAAGGGGGAGAGTGCGAGCAATAAAGCAAACGCAGCATAAGAAAAATGACACGTGTCAGAAGAGGACATGGCATTCAGTCAGACGCTGACTACGATACTAGTGACGTGGATGAATATCCCTCTCACGCTCTTACTCTCAATCAAAATTCTAAATTCAATTCATATACGCAAACTCCCCAAATAGCCAACAAATTCTAAATGTGAAAATGTCGTGTGCGTCCTCTTTCTCTTTTTCTTTTTATACAAGAATCGCAATTTGTTTTTCTTCATGGAAGGGTACACGTGTTTCAACAATTTAATTCCTAAAAGTTGGTAATTTTATTTATTTTTATAAATTTAGTTTAGGGTTAATTGCCAGAAAAAAAAAGTCTATCTGATTTAGTTATTTGTTTTTACATTGATTACCATACGGTGCAAAAAATATCAATTGTTTGTGGTTTACGCTGTAAACATTTTGGGATCATGTCTTTTATTTACGTTTTTACCATAAAGTCACATGAGGTATAGATGACTTGGAAAAAGAATTTATAATTTATTTATTTTAAATCTTAATTTACAAACTTTTTTATTGTCCAAACATTCAAAACAAACACTTATTATACTGTAAAACGGTTGTTGAGAGAAAGTACGCTTTTTTTTTTATCATCTAGATATGAAATTACCATTGCTTTGAGTCTTTTCGGTAATGGTTGTCAAGAGTAGGCTAGCTACCACCCCTTTTTATCTTCTTTTAATATTTCTTGAGTAGTTTTTCTCTCGAGTAGTGATTTTTTTCATTTCCTTCGAGTAATTTTTATTTGGAGTAGTGATTCTCTATCCCCTTTGTGTTTTTTTCCTTTTAAGTGTGTTTTTGACTTTCAATCATTTAATGGAACTTTAGGGATAAGAATCATTTTAGAGAAAACGAAACTTATTATTAGTCAAAACGTGTAAATACTTGTCAATATGATCTGAGAAATAATAGATGAAATAACTTTAGATATTTCAGCAGTATATCTTGTTTTGCCTCATTTGGTTGGTAAGTTGATGTATGCTTTTTTTTCTTTAAATTCCTTGATAGGTTTCAGAGTTTTTTTTAAGGCTTTTTCTTTTTTCCTTTTCTATCTCAATTTTTTTTAGACTTTTGTTGCATTTGGCCAATGTAATCTATCGATTTTTTCTTAATATGATTTGTCTTGGGTCT
The DNA here is from genome assembly GCA_037074585.1 of Biancaea sappan. Classification (NCBI taxonomy): domain Eukaryota; kingdom Viridiplantae; phylum Streptophyta; class Magnoliopsida; order Fabales; family Fabaceae; genus Biancaea; species Biancaea sappan. The sequence continues at coordinate 34,554,228 of CM073492.1, forward strand.
TTTGGTCATTATAAAAAAAATTCAAAAAATACCTAAATCTTAATTATTTGACGTAAATAATTCCTAATTTGTCCATCTTAAATCCTAATTGTAAGAACTCTATATGATATTATATTATCAAACATTAAAAAATAAATAGTAAGAACTCTATCTGAACATAAAATTGAGCAGGGTGTGAAGGGAATTTCCACATCTAAACTAAATTAACCAAATTATAGAATATTATGGTATGGAGTATTTACTAACCAACACAGCTTACTGATTGACAAAACGACAAGCACGTCTTATTAGCAGTTACAAGGCAAATACGAAGGAAGCCCCTGAAGCGAGGAAGTGGGTGGGAATTTGACAACAACGGATAATTTATCTGTCATTTTCAATCCGACGTGTGAAGGGCCCACATGTCATCTAAACCGATGCATAATGACGTGGCATTCGTTAAACCACGTGGATGGCGTTCTTGATTGGACCGTTTTTGTTGTTGTACGGTTTCCATGCTGACCGGTGATAGCGTAAACTCGCAAGTCGCAACATGCCGACCATGGCAGTTCTGCTCTGCTGCAGATTCGACTTTGAATATCTCTCTATATATGTATGAGTCGTGTCGTACCAAAATTACGAGGTAATTAAAATGTTGTTTTTAATCTTATATTCATCTTTATTACTTTCCTTCGAGTTGTGATCTGCTTGGCTTTAGCTAATTTGGATTTTCTTTCCACCCAAGATTCTTTCCTTTTGCTTCTCAAGTCATTCGAAATTGAACTTCCACAGTTGTTATCATCACTTTCAAAATCACACTCATCATGGAATTAATAAAGATATTATTAGTTAAGGTTATTAGGTTTAGTCCCCCTTCAACTATACATGGTTGAATTGAATGTAAATAATATTATATATATATATATATATCTATTATTTTATACATTAAATATTTAGTATAATAAATTAATTTATTTTTCATATTTTGGTTTGATAATTCAAAAAAAAAAATCTAGACAAACTATTAAGTATCTTTATATATATATATATATAACAATAATACTTAATTTAAATAGGACAAATTGTCTAGAACCATTATAAATTTTAGAATCCTTGTAATTTACTTCCATGAACTTCTAAACCTAACAAGAGACTTTTTTTAACTTTTAAGTGTTTGCAAAAGATCCCCTTTATTAGATTTGTTGTCAAATTAATCATTAGTCAATGGTCAAATTAACTTTTTTCATTATCATATAATATAAATGTGCTACATGGACAATGATGTGGTAATGGTATATTATTTGCCTTTTCAACCTAAAAAATTTATCAAATTAATAAATCAAGAAAGAACAAAAATTACACATTAATAATAATGAAAATTAAATCAAAATCATTGTATTTCAAATATGATATTGGCATGAGAAAAAACTAACTGAATTATTGAATAACAATTAATTTAATGAAGAAGGTCTTTTACAAATATTTAAAAGTTGGAAGGAGTTTTTAACTAGGTTACGAAATTTATGGAGGTAAATTGTGAATACTCGTAATTTTTTCATTTAAATAATATATGAACGTAAAACAAAATTTAAAATTAGTTAAAAAATATTATATTAATAGCACTCATAAGTAAAATAATATATTAATACTCATAAAATGTGTAAGCAATAAAAAATTGTATGAAAAAAATACTCAAATCGATTTAACCATTGAATTGACCAATTTTATTAGTTTTTTGATTTTTTACAAGTTTAACTTAATTTTTCATTAACTCATTCATTAAATTAAATCAAATCATACATATAACTAATTCATCGATTTTCTAGTTAGTTAACTGTTAGATTCAATTTTCTAATTAGCTAGCTATCTGTTGATTTGGGAGAATTTAGAGCTTTGTTAACGTGTAAGTCAGTCTAAATTATGTAAGCATGCACATAAGCAAGTAATAATGAATGATGTGTACAATTATGGTGACTTGAAAAAGTAATTTAACAGTTTTAATTGTTCATAATTAAAAGTTAATTTCAATTGACGAGGGTTAATTATAAATGACCTATAAATGACCCAAAGTTGAAGGAAGTTGAATGCGACTTGCCCTTAATATTATCACTTATTGTTGCATAACTTCCCTCGGATCTGTTGGGACTATTCAATGCATTGAAGAGAATCTTATCACGCAACATCCTAAAAAACTGACAGCAACAGCAACACATCGGATTAGTTCAGATAATTCTTGGACCTTGTGTTGTCTGCGCCAACATTTACGGTTCAACTTGATGCTAACGTATATTTCTTTTTCAAATTTTTATTTTTAAATTTTAATTAATTTAATTTAAGTCAAATTGAACTATAAATGTTTATAATTCTCTTAATATCAATTATCTCTATTCATAAAATTTAATTTCAAAGTTTTATTTAAAAAATAAAGTACTGAATTGAATTACTACTAAAATAGCTATATTCTATAAAATTTTACATTTAACAGAATATAGCTATTCAAAAAAAAAAAAAAGAATCCCCAATCTTTGTTGGGTGTTGGTTGTTTCATGACGAAAAAAAAAATCTGCCTTTAATACTTCTTTTGAGAATTGATTTTAGAGTGGTGATCAGACTTTCTCGAAAATATATAAATATATACATTTTCTAGATGTATTTAGTTTTTATTGGCTTAAGAAGTAATTAATATCTTTAAAAAATAAATTTTGAAACTATATATTTAATTTAATCTAGACAAGTATGAAAAGTAATTTTTTTTTGTAAGGAATTAATTTTAACATAATTGACCATAATAAATTTTGATCTTATTATCAAATATACAAATATAAATTAAATTTTTTATTAAAAATTATTTTCAAAACATTTTATTTTTTATTGTACAAATTAGCATATTTTATTGTATTATATTATATTATATATTTTGCTTTTTTATACTGAAATTAAATTATTTATATTTGTAAAATTTATAAAATTAAGATTTATTACAATAAATTATATTAAAATTACTTTTCATAAATACATGAAATGAATTAAAGTTCTCTTTATTTATGAAGATATTAGTTACTTTTTAAGTCAATAAAAATTGGATACATTTAGGGAATATATATGTATATATAGACACATGTTATGAGAACATGTCATAAGCACTCTTGATCTTATAATCTTGGAAATATAAATCTCTATTTACATATTCTGAAAAAGCGTTTTAATTAATTTAGATGGTTGCAAGTTTCTTAAGTATTTAACGTTATTGGTACAATTAAATGAGCCGCCTAATGAATCTAATAAGTAGATCATTTTAGTCCATTCCATATTACTTTAATTAATGATTATTTATTAAAATACTTATAACCATACAAAATTATTTGTTGGTATTTTTCAATTCAGATATTTCTGTATCATCAATAAATAAATTTTCTAAAGTGGTTGAAATATCATCATATTATAATTTGTTGAGTGACTTGGATTATGGGCGACTCGGTTTATAAATCGACACAACCCAATTTAATTAGGTAGTTGTGTATTTTTATATTTATTATTATGAGTTGGTTTCATTGTAATTTGACACTCTCATTATTGCCTGAAAATAATATAGATCTCTCTCTACCCTTGGATGTAAATCTTCTATGTGTTCTTTGTCACATCCCAAAAATTGAGCATACTACTCATTTGATATAATTCTCAAACATACGTTATATACATATATTCTGTAAGGTTTTACATTCAACCTTAATCATTCATTCCACACTACAGAATTATATTCATCTGATAAGCAAATATAGACATACATAGTCTGATATTTCTATCTCATCGCAAGCCTAGGAGACCTATAGAAAGTACAGAGCGTTTCTAATATCCTCATTAATAAGTACTGGTGTCCCACCAGACAGAAATAGAGAATAATCTCAAGGGGCTTCTAATCTTCAAACGGATACTCTTGTTCTTTATTTTCTGTATCTGAAAAAATAATCATAGGGAGTGTGAGTTTATTTAAAAACTCAGTAAGTAAATAACTGTACTATATAAAATATCAAAAGTACAAATACCACATTTACTCATATAATTAATTGTCTTATACATCGAGTAGTATGGGACTCTAACCCTTTCAAACTCATGAATAAGATTTCATAGATATACACCGAGTAGTATGGGACTCTAACCCTTTCAAACTCGTGAATAAGATCTCATGGGTATACACCGAGTAGTATGAGACTTTAACCATTTCAACTCGTGTATAGGTTTCATAGATATGCACTGAATAGTATGGGACTTTAACCCTTTCAAACTCGTGTATAAGATTTCTTAGATATACACCGAGTAGTATGGGACTTTAACCCTTTCACACTCGTGTATTAGATCCCGTAGATCTTTACTCATTAATAAAATAGTGAGAATTCATCACACAGTACAATTGTCATGAAATAAATAATTTCTTCATACTCTTATTTCTACTGATCATCATATACTCCCATATGAAAAATTAATTGCTTATTATCCAAATAATATTGTAAATGAGACTTATATTGTACTTTGACTAGTAATATCAAATTAGCTGAGCAAGGTTATTCACTCACCTTGATGTTTGTCCAAGTTTACTTTGTTCCACACTAGAATTTGTGTAGGAAAATTTCCTAGTAAAATATATTACAAGGAAACATAAGAAAGGAAACAAAATCACGAAAATACGCAAAATTTTCTGATTGCTACAGTAACGGTTTGCTACAGTAACGGTTCGCTACAGTGTCAGTTCGCTACAGTGTCAGTTCGCTACAGTGCCGGTTCGCTACAGTACCGTTGACTGCCGACACTACAGTAATTGCTACAGTAACTCGAAGAAAATTTCCCGAAATCTGGTCGCTACAGTAACTCGAGTTTTGCAGAAGTTTTTGCAGAAATTTCTCACAAATTCATCCTTTCCTTTCTTGTTTCAAAACCAGAATTTCAACTCTTTTAACCGATTATAACTCAAATATAACTTCTAAAACAATTGAGATTCATGAATTATCATCAAAATCTTCAAGAACAAAACCTCCTCTGATCTTCTACATAAACTGAAATTTAAGGAAAATAATCGGATTAAAGCTTACCTTTGATCCTTACAAAGCTTTTGAACCGAACAAATAATCGAACTTCTGAAGATCAAGGAAAGGATTTGAGAAGAAACTGAAGAACTGAGAGAGAAATGCTTTCTGCCTTCCTTCGGCTGAGTGAAAAAAAATGAGGGGTACTATTGAAACTTTATATTAAATATTTCTAATGGGTTATTTAATAACCCATGGGTATCCATAACCCAACATCCAAACCCATCCAGTCAATTTACAATAAATGGACTAATGGACCATTCTGAAACCACTTTTCCATGAATTTCACCATTCTTAGAATATATCCCTCATTGTGCAAATATTTAGTCTAGTCATTTAACTCAATTTTCATAAATAATATTCAAAGAGAACAATTAAATATGAAAATTAAAAATGACCAAAATAAATAACTAAAGTAACGTTGTAGAATTCTAAAATACTCTTAAGCGAATTATATTCTGAAATTAACGGGTATTACATTCTTCGCTTTAATTCCCGTAATGTTTTATTGTGTTAATTTTCGTAACAAGTGGTATCAGAGTCAGGTTTCTATACGGTGCCATATGGGTGTGCATGTGCCATGTGATGGATCCCTAGGTGTGTGCACGGGTGTGACTTTAGTTCAGTGTGCGAAGTGGACGAAGACGATGTGGGCTTCATGTTGTGATGATGTGATCTTCTTGAAACTTCATGGTAACATAGTTGGTTTTCACAGTGAAATTGGGAGATTGATAGTTTATGGACTATGCTGTTTAGACGTAGATGAACGGTATGGAATATTGCTTGAGAGGGACCCATGGGCCATAAAAAGATGGTGCTATGAACTTCGTTTGAGGAGGGGATTGTTGGGATGTGCGAAAAAAGTCTCACATTGGCTAGAATTAGGGAAGATCATGATTTTATAAGTATGATTGATATCTCTATTAGTATGAGACCTTTTAGATAATGTCCTCAAGCAAATATATGAGAGCTTAGGCCCAAAGTAAACAATATCATACTAATGTGAAAATACATGTAAAACCCATACTGATGTAACAAGTAGAATCAGAGTTAGGTTCTCAAATGGTGCCATGTGGGTGCAGTTGGGGAGGATCATGAGTTTATAAGTATGATTGATATTTCCATTAGTATGAGATCTTTTGGGTAATGTCCACAAGTAAATCTATGAGAACTTAGGTCCAAAGTGAACAATATCATACTAATGTAGAAATATATGTAAAACTCATATTGATGTAACAAGTGGTATCAGAGTCAAGTTCCCATATGGTGTCATATGGGTGCGCATGAGCCATGTGATGAATCCCCATGTATGTGCATGGGATTCCAGCCCGATGTGCAAAGTGAACAAAGGTGATGTAAGCCTCATGTTGCGATGATGTGATCTTCCCGAAGATTCATGGTAATGCGGTTGTCTTTGGCAGTAGAGTTGGGAAATAAATAATTCATAAACTATATGGCATAGACATAGATGAATGGCAGAAAACATCATTTGAGGGGACCCATGGATCATAAAAAGATAGTACTATGAACTTCGTTATAGGGAGATTATTGGGATGTGCGAACAAAGTCTCACATCGACTAGATTTGAAAAAGCTCGTGAGTTTATAAGTATGATTGATACTTCCATTAGTATGAGACTTTAAACCCAAAGTAGACATTATCATTCTAATGTAGATATATATGTAAAGTCTATATTGACGTAACATAATTAATTTTGTATTATATTCCCTAAATCTGATATAAAAAGTAATAAATAGAATATTATTTATTATTTAATATTTAATTGAAAACTATGTAGTAAATGATTAATTAGAGACAATAATTCAGAAACTTTTTTGAAAATACATGAACAGAAACAATATAAAATCGGTTAAAATGCGTATTCATTATGTTTAGTAGATGGCTTATTTAATTATACTCATTGTGAAGACGCTGAAGCTATGGAGCTAAGGCCAGAGCGAGGACATCGAAGTATCGAGTGAATTCCCAAATGCGATCGAGTAGTTTTCCTTAAGTATCATATTTATTTTAATTTAAACAATCAAATTTTATATTTAACAATTTAGATATTAAGTAATAATTTTAATAATTTTTATTTTTTTAAAAAATATTAAAATATGAATTATTAAATTCAAAATTTGACAATTTAAATTAAGACAAACAGTTGAAGACGAGAACTCGATGTCATTGGGAAATTCACGCGATACTTCTACGTCCTTGCTCTTGCCTTGGCTTCATAGCTTCAGCGTCTTCACATGTCACGACTCGATTTATTATCGCTGCGCAAAATATCTTAGTTATTCCAACGCTGCTCAATAAATTATCATTCATCAGGGTCATCCTCTTCGGACACTATCTTCCACGTGTCAGAATCTGGGTACATCAAAATTCAGGACTTGCTCGACCTTTAATGCCGGACATGCTATAAAAACCCTCCTCGCTTCTTCTCTCCTCCTCACCCCATTCGTGAGCATACCATCGTAACCCACTTGATCTGAGCCTCGTTGTGCGCTTTGATCCTTTCATAGAAGGAGCATTCCTCTCTGGAATGCACTTCTGCTTCTAAGTTGTTTCTTCATTTCTGAATCGCTCTAGCTGGCTCTCGCTTTTCTTGCTCCTTTTACTCTATCAAGAGCTTCCTCCGAACAACTCGTTCCGCTGCGGATACCGGTGAGTTCTGGTGGTCAATATTTGACTGGTTTTAGCTTTTACTTGCTGCTCTGTGATGATTGAGCTCTGCCTCTGTGCAATTTGGAGATTCATTTGATGATCGGCGTGAAAGTTTTCTTGAGATATTTTCGATTTTGAGTTTCTAGTTGGTTCACTGTTTGTTATTGTGAGATTTTTGTGGATTCTGATTTTGCATGGTTTGGAATGTTACATTTCGTGTGGAGAATCTCGCTTTTGTAATCCAGAGGTACTCTGAATTCGAGGCGTTTAGCCTCAAAAGGTGTTGTTATTTCTGAGCTCTGTTTTTCAGCTGTGGTTGCGAATTTCAATATATTAGGGCTTTCGTGTTTCGGTGATTATTAGACTTCTTAATTTTTTTTGGGTAACAGAAATGCTTTCTTATCTTCGAGAAGCTACTTGGCTCACCCAGATTTTCCCATTTAAAGAACAGTTGCCCTTATTCCTCTGTACTTTTTATCTTCTTGTTTGCAACTACGGTTCTCTTCAAAAAGACCAAAGGAGAAAAATAAGAAACTACTCTACTAATCTAGATCATGGAGATTGAGCTGGTTTGAGAGCTCTCGCTTTGTGTATCTGGCCATTCTGAAAAAAAATTTTCGAGACTTCATTTTTTTCTGTCTTTCTCCACCGACTTATCAATTTCCATTTTGTTGGGTTTCGTTTAAGCTCTAAATCGCTGATTTCACATAAAAAAAAAAATTGTCTCATGTCCTCTGCTGAAACACACTATGATGGTCCCCCCTCGCTACGTCGAAGTTGAATTACTCGCTTTTCTTTTGTATTTTTATTTTTGGTAACGTTAATTATCTTTTGGTATTTTCATTTAAACCTCAAAACTTTCAATTATTGCCAAATAAAATCGCCGACATAAAATCCGACTTTCTTTTCTTTTGCGAAAAACACGATGAATCCTTTCGAAAAGTAAGAACGCCATCTTTTCCTCTCCCCGAAAGTGTGGGAGGGGTTCCAGCTGAAATTCTAGACTGAAAATGCGAGCATTGAGAGACTTTTATATATGTGTTCTATATGTACCAAAAACAGTGGAGGACCTATGTAGCAATTCATCTTTTCCTTTTATTCGTTTAATTTGAGAAGGAAAATATGCTAGGGATTACCTCGGTAAAGCCCTCGCCAGGGATTCTTCCTTCATGGGAGCCACATCGCAATCACACTAATGTGCGCATAAGCTTTCGGAAGCATCCTAAGTCCCTAGGTCTATATTAAATAATTCCCTAACTATTTTGAACTTTCCTGTTTATGAACGTCTCTCTTGCTGGCAAAAAGGGCTTTTTTTTTCACTGTGATTTTCGTTCTTTGTTTTGCACTTCCAGCGTTAGCGTGTGTTTCGCATGCCACTATTGAGTTTAACATATTAGATTCTTCAAGCTCCTGATATAGTGGAGTTTCTTGTTTCCGCAATTTCTTTATGCTCAATGTTTGGTATTTGTGATATTCAGTACTAAGGTGTTCAAAGATGACGGTCACACCTAAGATCTCCGTTAACGATGGGAACCTGGTTGTCCATGGGAAGACCATACTAACTGGAGTACCAGACAATATCGTACTCACCCCAGGATCCGGAGTGGGCCTTGTTGCTGGTGCATTCATTGGTGCCACAGCTTCCCACAGCAAAAGTCTTCATGTCTTTCCCATGGGTATCTTAGAGTAAGTTCTTTCCCAAATCAAATTTTTACGACTTTTCAATTGATTTCATAATTTGTATGATTTGCAACTTAAGAAGAAATTGAAGCTAACGATTTATGGTCTATCATCAGCCCTCTAAGACATTTTTAATCATGATATTCTGTTAGCATGATTGCTAAAGAAGTCGTTCCAATTAAATGATAGGATTGGGCTGTTTGATTTAATTTAAAACAATCCTTTATCTGATTTTTTTTTTTTTAAAAACTTCTGAAATGAAACTGCGAAGCCTGTATATCAGTCAAAATCAATGGTACTTTTGTCTATGGAGTTGATTAGAAATGCTTTGTCTGGTAGAACAAACATAATTAGTTTCAGTGATTTAGTGTTCCACATTTTCATCTACTTAAGATTCATTCTCTGTATGCTCCTGAATTTTTAGTTGCTCTGTTTTAAATTGGTCGGTCTCTTTGTTAAATTTGTTTACAATACTTTTCTAGGATGTCTGTGTCACTTGCTCAAGTAGTCATAGAGTACTAGAATGCAGCCTATTAAATTGGGTAACAAGTGTTGAATTTTACCTTGAGCAGATATGTTGTTAAAGCTGAACTATGAAGTTTGTGGCATGCTAATCATACTTTATGTAATCTTTTTGAATTTTTAAAACAGTTTGAACATCATTATTAATAGTTGGACTGTTGCTTGGCTCTTGCATTTTGTTTCTAGTAATCTTGTTAAGTTTCCATACTTCCATTCATCTTGTAAACTAATTTTTCATTGATTCTAAAACAGGGGTCTCCGGTTCATGTGTTGTTTCCGGTTCAAATTATGGTGGATGACTCAGAGAATGGGAACTTGTGGGAAGGATATCCCTTTGGAGACCCAATTCATGCTGATAGAGAGCAAAGATGGTGGAGCTGAGGAGAATTCTCCAACCATCTACACTGTCTTGCTTCCTCTCCTGGAAGGCCCGTTCCGTGCTGTCTTACAGGGAAATGACAGAAACGAGATAGAGATCTGCCTTGAGAGTGGTGAGTACCTCTGAGCCATTAAAAAGTATACGGTGTAGTCTGCATGAAACTCTGCCACAACGTCATAACAAAGTGATGTGTCTACCGTTAATTCAGTTCCATCCTGTCAGCCAAATTTTGAGGAGTCTTACCATCTGAAATTTTGGGGTGGAGCTATCATTAAAGCGGATACATTTGGGCTGGAGAAAGCTCTCGATGACTTTATTGAATCAAACATATTGGGAGTTTATAGCCTTGGAGAAAAATATATGTAGGATGGACCAAAAGAATCGAAACGACCTTTTTTCTTTTTGGTGTGTAATTTGGTTTTGCAGGAGATAACGCTGTTGAGACTGATCAAGGTCTTCACCTGGTCTACATGCATGCTGGGACTAATCCCTTTGAAGTCATTAACCAAGCTATCAAGTGAGGCATCTTTTCCACTTGTCTCTGATTTCTTGTTTCTCTTTGATCTGGTACTTCTGTTGTCTCATTACCCTTCTAATCTAAACCAATGGAAATAACAAGTGACCTCTCCTGATTGGCATAACCTAGTTGTCTTTACTTGCCGAAATTTTGAGTCCAAATGTTGATGATTGCAGTAGTACTGACTTCCATGTTTGTTTTTCATTCAAGGGCTCTGGAAAAACACATGAAAACATTCCTTCATCGTGAGAAGAAAAGAGTATGAACTTCCGCCTTGCTGTGTTACTAATGGATCCTTAAAAAAATTGCCAATTTCAATATTTAATGAATCTTGTAACATTCTTCTTCTTTTATGTAGTTGCCATCTTTTGTTGATTGGTTTGGCTGGTGCACATGGGATGCTTTCTATACTGATGTCACAGCTGAGGGTGTTGAGGAAGGCCTGAAAAGGTGATCAATCAGAAAATTTGTTTACTATGCTTAGTTTTCTCTTGATCAATGGGAAGAGATGGATTATAAGGTGATATTTAAAGACCAACCAGACACTGAAACATTGTTTAATATAATTGCAGCCTATCAGAGGGTGGCACACCACCACGCTTCCTCATCATAGATGATGGCTGGCAACAGATTGAAAGTAAACCAAAGGATGCTGATTGTGTCGTACAAGAAGGAGCACAGTAAGACCCTCTCTCTGTGTCTAATGAGTAACAGTTTGCCATGGCCCATGCTTAATTCGAAAGCCTCATAATAAATAAGCATTCTGATATTCGAAGGCCATATTATTAATTTTCAATTAGTTTGATAGAAGCATTCTGTTTTTCTTTCTTTCTTTCTTCTTTTATTTTTTTATTTTTTTATTTTAAAATTTTTTACTGATATTTTGTCAAATATGATGCTTGCAGGTTTGCAAGTAGGCTGACTGGTATAAAGGAGAACACTAAATTTCAAAAGAATGGACAGAACACTGAACAGAATTCTGGCCTGAAGCATGTTGTAGATGAAGCAAAGCAACATCACAGCGTGAAGTATGGTTTTAGACTCAGATCCTTACATTTATTTTCATATTTTATAATGGCACATTTACCTTTTGTACAAGTTGAGTTGTTTTGCGCATCTGAAAACATGTGAGAAGCATTGTCTAAGAAGTAACTCACCTAAATTTCTTTTTACTCACTCAATGTACAGATATGTTTATGTATGGCATGCTCTAGCTGGTTATTGGGGTGGAGTTAAGCCAGCAGCTAGTGGCATGGAACACTATGACACTGCCTTAGCATACCCAATACAATCTCCAGGTGTACTAGGAAACCAACCAGACATTGTAATGGACAGCTTGGCCACACTTGGGCTGGGCCTGGTGCACCCAAAGAAGGTTTTCAATTTCTACAATGAGCTCCATGCTTACCTAGCTTCATGTGGCATAGATGGAGTAAAAGTCGATGTTCAGAACATTATCGAGACCCTTGGTGCTGGACATGGTGGCCGAGTGTCACTCACACGCAGCTATCATCAGGCCCTTGAGGCCTCTGTTGCTCGTAACTTTCCTGATAATGGATGCATTGCATGTATGTGTCACAACACTGATGGGCTTTATAGTGCCAAGCAGACTGCTGTTGTGAGAGCATCTGATGACTTTTACCCACGTGATCCTGCTTCCCACACTATCCATATATCATCTGTAGCATACAACACACTCTTCCTTGGAGAATTCATGCAACCTGACTGGGATATGTTCCATGTAAGTAGAAGTCAATGGTTCTCTTTTATTAATATACGGTTAATGATTTTAATTCATACTAATGAAAGAACCTTTGCTATTGTAGAGTTCACACCCAGCGGCAGAGTACCATGCTGCAGCTCGTGCAGTTGGTGGATGTGCAATTTATGTCAGGTAGAGTGAAATCTATTGCAGATTCTTTGTGCTCTGTTATACATGAAACGAGCATATTCTGAATGGTATTTTTGTTGCTTTTATAGTGACAAGCCAGGGAACCATAATTTTGAACTTCTTAAGAAGCTGGTTCTCCCTGATGGATCGGTTTTCCGTGCTCAATTGCCAGGCAGGCCCACTCGTGATTCTCTTTTTAATGATCCCGCTAGAGATGGGACTAGGTCTGCTTTCTTCTGCCTCTGAAATTTAATAGGTCATGTTCCTTGGACATGAACTGATGGCTCATGTACCTATAAATTGCAATTTCCAGCTTGCTCAAAATATGGAACTTGAACAAATGCTCTGGGGTAGTTGGTGTATTTAACTGCCAAGGTGCTGGGTGGTGCAAGATACAGAAGAAGACCCGTATCCATGATGTGTCTCCCGGTACACTCACTGCCTCTGTTTGTGCCTCTGATGTTGACCTCATCACTCAGGTTGCTGGAGCCGATTGGGATGGCGACACCATTGTTTATTGCTACAAATCAGGTACTATTAATTCGATATCCAGCAACTCTGCAAAATGAAAATATTCTGAAAATGGTGAGTCAGAGTTCTGATTTCTTAGAAGCCAGGATTCATAACTTCAATTATTGTGATAGAGTCTGATAATTCGAATCCTCTACAGTTGGTCTTAAAATTGCAAAGTGCCTGTTGTTCAATCCGTTTTGGATTGGATGGTCCGTATTGAAGAAAGAAAATATAAAAAAAAAATAAGCCAATTGTACGCTGTCACACTTTTCTTTAACGTGGATGGTCACAGTTATACCACGAAATTCTGCAATTTATAGAGGATCTATGTTCGTCTGATGAAGTCAGAAATGAGAATTACTCTTGTTGTTTTCATTGATTTCAACTTCATCAAAAATTAACCAGCATACATATTTCAGGTGAGGTAATTCGGCTACCGAAAGGTGCTTCGGTGCCAGTGACACTGAAAGTTCTGGAGTATGAAATTTTCCATTTCTGTCCAGTCAAGGTAAGGTTCCACTATATTTTATACACACATTTCGCTGGAGTATTACTGTGACACGGATATACTAGAGTATCAAATACTGGTTGTTCACAGGAAATTGCACCAAGTATCACGTTTGCACCAATAGGGCTACTGGACATGTTCAACACAGGAGGAGCCGTTGAGCAGGTCGAAATCAACAAAGCTTGTGACAAAGAAGCAGAACCATTTGATGGTGAGATTGAGTCTGAGGTGACCACTTCTCTAAGCTCTCACCGGTCAGCAACAGCAACTATCAGCCTAAGAGTGAGAGGAACTGGCAGATTTGGAGCGTACTCGTCGCAGCCACCACTCAAGTGTGTTGTAGGTGAGACTGAGACCGACTTCAACTATGACTCAGCCTCTGGGTTGGTGAGCTTCGCCATCCCAGTGCCTTCTGAGGAAATGTACAGATGGCCTATACACATCCAAGTTTGAGTCATCGTGTTTAGCATTTAGGGAATACTGTTGGGAGGCGATGAAGGGGGTTCTTGTGGTAATAACATGAAAGGTCCGAGGAGAGGGTTCGGTGTTAATTGAAATGTGACAGGAAGTGATGGAGCTTTTTTTGCCCATGAATGTAATACTTTCGTGTTTGTTTCTCTTGAATAAAATGTTTCAGCTTTTCCAGATCTCAATTACTCTTTTTAATTTATTATTGAAATGATCCCGTTCCTCGCGGTATGGATGTCTTACGGTTTGTCAAACAAGGACCTTAAACCAGAAGAAAAGGATTGCTGTTTTGATCATTTTGTCACGGGATTATCTTTTTCCAAAGCCAATTCCTACTACGATCTAACTAAAATTGCTCGCGATTTGGTGAAAAATAATATAAGTTTAGGGTTTAGGCTTTAGGCTTTAGGAAGGATGAGTGCAACACATTATACATTGAATGCATGAGGATTTATATTGCCCTCAGGGTTTCGGCTTCAGGGCACATGAATGCAATACATTATACATTGAATTTATGAGGATTTATATTTTTTCTATATCTTTGACCTTTCTTCTCCTAAGCAAATGTAGAATAGACATGGTGGAGCTGATGGCCCACACGATTTTTTGTCTAAAATGTTTGATGCCAAAAACTAAAATAAGACATTTTGTGAAAATAATCATTTAAAATAAAATTTCCCTTGCCCAAGTATATTCACTTAGCCCAAAGTACCTTTATCTAATTAGATTATTGTGCGTAATTTAGAAATACAATATAAGTAATCCAGTTGTCTTCTAATAAGGCCAATGATTTGAAGTAAAGCCCAAACACTTAAAATTGCAAAACTAAATCAGCTTATCCGAATTACTTGTGGCTTGCAATGGTCAATGAGCAAGACTTGGAGAGGAAGGATGGCTGTCTGCAATATCCAAAAGAGGCATTAAATGATCTTGCAACATTGAAGAAAGATGCCATTCGAAAGTTGTTCTTTGTCCTTGTCAAAAGATGGAAACTACAATCTGAATATATTGACCTCTTCCGAGTTTTGATATGCATGAACCTTGTGAAGAAGAATTTGAAGAGACATGTGCCCCTTGCCCTATTTTTATTTGTCTCCAAGTATCACATGTGAAATGTGTAGAATGTTTATATCAAAACTTTTCTTGAAGGCAAATTATAAATGCACATCTCCATGACAAGAGGTTCAAGGTAATGATGGTAACTAAACCCTTATTCTTTTGAAGAATTCCAACGTAGGGCAAGAAGGATACATGATGGAGACACCACACAAAGCCAATTCACGTGAAGAGCCAACATTAAGCTTTGAAAACCAACAAGCTCCATCAAACACTACTCTTAATTTCAAATGAGCAACGGATATATTCTTCAAGTCTATGAAAATGGAGTAGATTAAAAGAAAAGAGTCTACCTGTTGTTTTCCACTTACTCCCTATTAAATTGCGCTTAATGTGTGGTTTATTTGCTAGGTTGAAAGCAAAAGAAAATTGTGCTCAACAGAAACTCTTGTGAAATTAAAGGTGAAAAATATTGACTTCTTAAGAATTCTTTCCTTAGCATAGGAAAGTGTGTTGGGGGTGAACTTTGCAAAACTGAGTGAAAAAGTTTTAGGAGAACTTGTTCAAAACCTTTAAATTTGGAGGAGAGTTGAAAACACTAAGTTAGTAGTGAACTTAAGAAAACCATTTTTTGTAGGTAAGTTAAATATAGTAAAAAAAATATAGCTTAGAATTTTAAGGGGACTAAATGTAGGACAAGGATTCAAATCGAATAAATCTTGCTATATGGTTATCTTTTTTTCTTTGGAAAACAATGCCTTTAACATAGATGAACTCTACGTCACACTACTGTGAATTTCATGGCCGTTGGACAAGATAAAATGAACGTCATCCCGTGGGTCGATGTCAATCTCCCCTCTTATTTTTTTTTCAAAACTGTACACCCAATGGTGAGGTGGCACATGGCAAAGGGGATAAAAAAATCCACTAGTTATGCGGTTCATTGCTAATTTGGCCTAATTTTTTGAGTATAGCCTACAAAACAGTAAAATTATTATTTTTATTTAGCTTGCAAAATAGTCAAGTGAAAATGATGAACATATTTAAATTTTTTTCCTTATTTGATATCCAACTAGAAAATTCAAAAAAGAAGACAAAAATTTGGGATTATCCCATTCTGCAAAGGAAATATTAACAGATTCAAATTTGCTATCTTTCTTCCTTAGAGCATATTCAAATATGAATAGATCCATCTTACATGACTGCACCAAGCCAACCAAAAGGAAATATGAATAGATTCAAATATTTACAGATCCATTCTACATAAAGGTGATATTAGAAGTGCATTCCAAGAAAAACTTTGACCTTTTGCTAAACATACATGACCAGAAACCTAGAATAAAAGGAAATTGGAATTTAATTTCCTAAAATGACATTTATGTCTAGAATATATGGACAAACTAGGGGCAAAATGCTACTAGAAATTAAACAAACAAGACATACCCAAAAAACTGAAAGAAAGGTGCATTATAGTATCACATGACTAAGGTGCAAGGCTGAGCAAGGGGCGTTTGGGTTTACAATTTTAAAGGATGAACCTAAACTAACCCAAACCGACCCTAACAGATTGATTTGGGTCGTGTTGGACATGTTGGATTTTTTTCCCTCCGCCTCTTCTTCCTCCCTCCTCCTCTTCTCTTCTTTTTTCTTCTTCTTTCTCTCCTTCATATTTACAAGCTTATGAGGAAATTGTCGATGAGACTACATACCATCTTGGAGCGGAGAGGTTGAGCTTCTCTCAGTCTAGAAGATTGATTGGGGTGTGATTGAATTGAAGATCAAGAGTTAGTTGCACGCCATCAAAGTCATTGTCAAACTCTATTTTACGAAGAGAGAATTCTCTACAACCATGTCTTTGCCACATTAGAGAAAGTTGCGGGATCCTATTTGTAATACCCGTTAATTTCGGAATATAACTCGCTTAAGAGTATTTTAGAATTTTACAACGTTACTTTAGTTATTTATTTTGGTCATATTTAATTTTCATATTTAATTGTTCTCTTTGAATATTATTTATGAAAATTGAGTTAAATGACTGGACTAAATATTTGCACAATGTGGGATATATTCTAACAATGGTGAAATTCATGGAAAAGTAGTTTCAGAATGGTCAATTAGTCCATTTATTGTAAATTGACCGGATGGGTTTGGATGTTGGGTTATGGATACCCATGGGTATTGAATAACCCATTAGAAATATTTAATATAAAGTTTCAATAGTACCCCCTCATTTTTTCTCACGCAACCGAAGCCTGAGGAAGTTTTCTCTCCTTTCTTCATTCTCTTCTCAAATCCTTTCCTTGATCTTCAGAGCTTTGATTATTTGTTCGGTTCAAAGGCTTTGTAAGGATCGAAGGTAAGCTTTAATCTCATTATTTTCCTTAAATTTCAGTTTATGTAGAAGATCAGAGGAGGTTTTGTTCTTGAAGATTTTGATGATAATTCATGAATCTCAGTTGTTTTAGAAGTTATATTTGAGTTATAATCGGTTAAAAGAGTTGAGATTCTGGTTTTGAATCAAAAGAAAGGAAAGGATGAATTTTTTGAAAGATTTTCTGCAAAATTCGAAGTACTGTAGCAACTGGAAATCTGGAATTTTTCTTCGAGTTACTGTAGCGACCAGAAATTTCGGAAAAAAATCTGGAAAATTTTCTTCGGGTACTGTAGCAGTTACTGTAGTGTCGGCAGTCAACGGTACTGTAGCAGTCAACGTTACTGTAGCGAACTGTCACTGTAGCGAACCGTTACTGTAGCAAACCGTTACTGTAGCAATCAGAAAATTTTGCTTATTTTCGTGATTTTGTTTCCTTTCTTATGTTTCCTTATAATATATTTTACTAGGGAATTTTCCTACACAAATTCTAGTGTGGAACAAGGTAAACTTGGACAAACATCAAGGTGAGTGAATAACCTTGCTCAGCCAATTTGATATTACTAGTCAAAGTACAATATAAATCCCATTTACAATATTATTTGTGTCACGACCCATTTTCTAGGCACATGACCGGCACAATGATGAATATCCCATCACTGTAAGCCTTTCGATAAATTCTTCCCACAAGTAAAATCGTTAGTCATTATCTCTATATTCTCAAAATACCATTCCTTAATAAATACAAAGAAAATACATCAGATTTTCTTAATAGATCCTCAGTACGAAATACATTATCATACTGAAATACAAGCCAAATACCAAACCCCTGACCTAGATGTCCTAGACGGTTACAGAGCAACATACTGTATAACAAAAGAAGGGCCTACCCGACAGCGGGAAGGTCCAACGTGATCTACTCTTCTAGCGGATGTACTTCGGCGGCAACCTGATCTGAACAAAAAGTTTGTACAAACAGTGTGAGCTTTTAAACTCAGTGAGCAAATCGGCCTTGCGTTAATAAAATTCAAATACATCACCAGTCATGCAAGCATATCCGAAGGCTCAAGCTCAACCAATAGACATAGTTAGAAATTACATACAAGAAAAATTCATCCAATTCAACAAACGATACTAGTACTCGTCAATGGCAATATATCCCGGAGAGCGCACACAGGCCGGCTCACCAATTTTGTATTTTTCCGCCATGACGCACAACCTCATCCTCTTAGCTAGGGCGCCTCACGGATTTATCACCAATCCGGGCTATATCCCTACTGAGGAAATCGTTGTCTCCACACTCATTGGTCAAGACACCCTTTAACCCGGGTTTTCCGCCTTGCCGTGAGAGGGGGTACTGCACCGCTCAATCACAATCAATAGTACAACAGTTCATATCATAATCAGAAGCACAATATAATACTCATCCATATAACAGGTATAGTATATAACTATATGATTCAAATTTCATATCATCATGAGATACTTGCTTTGTCTTATCCATACTTCTGGATTAATTATCTCATTATATTCGTCATTCTGAATCCAATTTCTCCCTATGAATCTTGGGAGTGTCCTACGACATACTTTTTATCACCAGTAATGCTAAAACTCTATTAAAACAGGGTCGTTTCACTCACCTGGATTCCGTACGAGTATCACTTCTCTAAATCGTTACGGACAAGAGTACGCAGGTGAATTTCAGTGTTCCGCTACAGAGATTTTCATGAAAGATTACAGAAAGTACGTTAAGATCATTTTCGTACAGATACTGTTCATACGTACGGGTACTATTCATACGGTCACTATTCATACATACGGTACTATTCATACGGTCACTATTCATACGTACGGGTACTATTCATACCGGAAATACAGAATACAATCTGTAAAAGAGTACACCAGGTAAGTTCCCAGGAAAGAGTGGAGGGTCACACTGGACACACTTAAAAACCAGGTCTTTCCTTAGCCAGAACTTTCCTAGACATGTATTCTCCACAGATTATATTCTATTTCGGTAATCAGAGAATCAAAATAACAGCTAACGACAGTTTTTCTGATGTGGAAGATCGGCCAAAGCCGCAACCACAGAGCATACTTAAGAAAATAACTTCTAAAATTTGAAAGACATAGAAAGGGCATAGTATCCTTACCTAAGCAAAAACGGAAAGGCCCAAAATCTCAGAAGCCTAGCGTCGGAGCAAGAGAAACTTAAGGAGGAAAGAAGAGAAGTTGAAGGTGTGAGTTTAGAAGTGAAATGGAAGGGCCTATTTATAGCAAAAGTCAAGGGTACTATTTGACACTATGCGCTAATAAAATATTCAATTTACTATTCATGAAAATGACATTTCTAATAATGCAGTTACTGTGCACCTTACGCGTACGATGGAAAATTTTCGTTTATTTACTATTAGAAACTTTAAAGGGAAAACTATCCTTTCACCTTAAACCTTTAAGTTTCTTTTCAATTCAGTCCTTTCAATTTAGTCCCTGAGGGTATGTTTACACATAAAACGTCATTTTCTCCTACAAACTTCTTTCTAGTTTTCTCTTATAACCAAACCACATCTAGTATTTGACATTTTGATTGTATAAATGAACAGTACCATATACGTAAATAGTAACAGTAGTTTGAAAACACGCATTTATATTTTATTTTTCATGGGTATTACATTATCACCCCCTTTAAGAAATTCGGTCCTCCGAATTTAAATTACCTCAAGTCGTAAAAAGATGGGGATATCTAGAACGCATGTCGGCCTCGGCTTCCCATGTGGCTTCTTCGTGAGTTTGATTCCTCCACAAAACCTTGACGGATGGAATCTCCTTAGATCGGAGTTTCTTTACTTGACTATCGAGGATAGCTACCGGTATCTCCTCGTATGACAAGTTTTCATCTACTAGGATAGAATCATTCTGAGAAGGGTGAAGTATGTGAGAAGGGTTATGAAGGTACTTCCTTAACATGGATACGTGAAAAACAGGGTGAATCCCTTCCAGATCCATAGGTAGGGCAAGCCGATAAGCCACTTTTCCCACTCGTTCTAGAATCTCATAAGGCCCGATGTATCTAGGACTCAACTTTCCTTTTCTTCCAAATCTCAACACACCTTTCATTGGAGAGACCTTAAGGAATACCATATCGCCGACTGAGAACTCCAAATCACGTCGTCTGTGGTCAGCGTATGCCTTTTGTCTACTTTGAGCTGCTCGCATCCTATCTTGTATTGTCTTAACCTTGGTTAGGGCATCCTGGGCCAAGTCAGGTCCTAATGCTTTCGCTTCACCTACCTCGAACCAACCGATCGGAGATCTGCAACGTCTCCCATACAAGGCCTCAAAGGGTGCCATCCCAATAGTGGCCTGGTAGCTGTTGTTATATGCGAACTCTACAAGATACAAATGCTTTTCCCAGCTACCACTGAAATCTAGAATACAAGCTCGTAACATATCCTCTAGCGTCTGAATCGTCCGCTCTGACTGTCCGTCTGTCTGTGGGTGAAAAGCGGTACTAAGGTCCACTCGAGTACCTAATGCCTCCTGAAAACTTCTCCAGAAACGAGAGGTAAATTGAGGACCTCTATCAGAAATGATAGATATAGGTACTCCATGCAACTTTACTATTTCTTTAATATACAATTGTGCCAACGTTACTACACCATAAGTGGTTTTGACTGGAATGAAGTGTGCTGATTTGGTTAGTCGGTCAACAATGACCCAAACTGAGTCATAACCTCCTGTGGAACGAGGTAGACCAACAACAAAGTCCATCGTCACTCGTTCCCATTTCCATTCAGGAATCTCTAATTGTTGTAACGAGCCTCCTGGCTTTAGATGCTCAGCTTTAACCTGTTGACAGGTTAAACAACGAGACACAAATTCTGCTATGTCTTGTTTCATTCCTTTCCACCAGTAGATCTGTTTCAGATCCTGATACATCTTGGTGGCTCCTGGATGTACAACATATGCAGCACGATGGCCTTCTTCCATGATGTCTCGTCTAAGAGTTCCAACATGTGGTACACACAACCGTTGTTCAAAATGTAAGACTCCTGTATCGTCGAGTGTGAAACTATTCACTTCACCAATCTTCACCTTTTCCATAATTTGGACAAGCTCAGGATCCTCCATTTGAGATATCCGTATCTGGTCAACAAGGGAAGATCTAGCCCTGATATGGGCTAAGAATGATCCTGTCCTTGTAACCTCAAGAGTAGCACCTTTTGCTCTCATCTCTTGTAGTTCTTGGATCAAGGGTCTTTTTGTTACTGCTATATGGGCCAGACTACCCATAGATTTTCGACTCAAGGCATCTGCTACCACGTTCGCTTTGCCTGGGTGGTAAAGAATATTGCAATCATAATCTTTTAGTAATTCTACCCATCTCCTCTGCCTCAAGTTTAAGTCCTTTTGGTCGAAAATATATTTTAGACTTTTATGGTCAGTGTAGATTTCGCAAGTTTCTCCGTATAGATAATGTCGCCATATCTTTAAAGCGAAAACTACTGCTGCCATTTCCAGATCGTGGGTGGGGTAGTTTTGTTCATGTTTCTTAAGTTGTCTCGATGCATATGCCACTACCTGGCCATGCTGCATGAGAACACATCCCAACCCTACTCTTGATGCATCGCAGTATACTGTAAAACCTCCTGGTCCTGAGGGTAAGACCAATACAGGTGCGGAGATTAACCTTTTCTTGAGTTCTTGGAAGCTTTCTTCACAAGCGTCATCCCATTGGTACTTTACCCCTTTCCTAGTCAGTCGTGTGAGAGGGGCGGCTAACTGGGAAAAATTTTGGATGAAACGACGATAATATCCTGCCAATCCCAAGAAGCTGCGAATCTCCGTGACGGAGGTAGGTCTAGGCCACATTTTGACCGCTTCTACTTTGCTTGGGTCTGCTTGGATGCCATCTTTGGAGATTACATGTCCCAAGAAAGTTACACGATCAATCCAAAACTCGCATTTAGAGAATTTGGCGTACAATTGATGATCCCTCAATGTCTGCAACACAACACGAAGGTGTTGTTCGTGCTCTTCTGAAGTCTTTGAGTACACCAGAATGTCGTCTATGAAGACAATGACAAATTTGTCTAAAAAGGATTTAAAAATCCTATTCATTAAATCCATGAAAGCAGCTGGTGCATTCGTTAATCCAAATGACATCACCAAGAACTCGTAGTGCCCATATCTGGTACGGAAGGCTGTTTTAGACACATCCTCCTCCTTGATCTTGAGTTGGTGATAACCAGACCTCAAGTCAATCTTTGAAAAACACTTGGCTCCTTGAAGTTGATCGAAAAGGTCGTCGATGCGAGGCAACGGGTATTTATTTTTGATAGTTACCTTATTCAGTTGCCTGTAATCTATGCATAGTCTCATCGATCCGTCCTTCTTTTTCACGAACAGAACAGGAGCTCCCCAAGGTGAATAACTTGGCCTTATAAAGCCTTTGTCTAGCAAGTCCTGTAACTGAGTTTTTAACTCTTTTAATTCTGTTGGTGCCATTCTATAAGGGGGTATGGAGATTGGGCGAGTATCTGGTGCTAACTCTATCTGGAACTCAATCTCTCGATCTGGGGGTATACCTGGTAGATCATCTGGGAAGACATCTACAAACTCCTGGACTACTGGAACGTCTTCTACTTTTAGTTCTTCTTTCTTAACGAATGCCAAGTATCCTTTACAGCCCTTTCGCAATAAACGTTGGGCACACATTAAAGATATAAGATTCCCAAAAATTTCACTCCGTTCACCATGAAATACGAAAGAAGGCTCCCCCGGAATATTAAATTTAACTATCTTATTATAGCAATCCAGGGTGGCATGACAAGATGCCAGCCAATCCATGCCCAAGATGACATCAAAGTCTGTCATATCTAACAGCATTAGGTCTACTGTTGTATTTATTTCCCCGACTCTTACCTTGCAAGCTCGATAGCCTCGTTCTATTAGTAAGGTGCCTCCAGTAGGCGTAGTTACTAAAAACGGACATTCTAATCTAACAACTTTTTGCTTAAAGTTCTTAGCAAAGAATGGTGACGCATAGGAATGCGTAGAGCCAGAGTCAAACAAAACATGTGCAAAATTTGATTCAATCAGAAGAGTACCTGCTACCACCGTATTAGACGCCTGAGCATCTTGACGGGTTAAAGCGAATACTCGAGCGTTCCCTCGGCCTGCTGAAGCCTGCCCTCGACCACCTTGTCCTCTGCCAGCACCTCTTCCGATTCCATTGCCTCCTACAGTTACAGGGGATCTGTTGGCAACAGTAGCCTCTGATTGATTAGGGCGTACTGACCCTTGGCCAGATCTCGTGTAGAGTTGGGGGCAATCTCTTTTGATGTGGCCCTGTTGACCACATTGGTAACAGACCCTAGTGTTGTTGTTGACAAAACAAGCTCCGAAGTGATTTCTTTCACATTTAGAGCACCAGGGCCTTTGTTGACCCCCTGTACCACTTTGTTGACGCTGTGGTGCACTAGCAGTAGAGGCTGCACGTCCAGAACTCTCTCCGTGGTAGCGTGATTTCTCATCTTGCTTCCTCTTTCTTTTGTTATTCCATTTTTCTTTTTGCATATCTCTTTCTTCCATCATACGGGCGATGTCGACGGCTTCTGTGTAAAATGAAAAATCTCGTATTTTCGATCCCACCCTGTCAAATAAAGACTCTCGAAGGCCTTTAATAAATCGTCGGATCTTTTCTTTCTCAGTTAGGACCATGTGAGTAGCATATTCAGACAACTCTATAAACAGATTGTCGTATTCATCGACGGTTCGTGATCCTTGCCGGAGTGCCTCAAACTCATTCATCTTTGCTTCTCGTATACTCTCCGGAATAAATTGTTCTCGAAAAATTCTTTTAAAGTCATTCCATTTAATGGGTGGGGCATTTCTGGCCATGCCCTTCTTCCATGTTCGCCACCAGCGGTCGGCCTTACCTCTTAACTGAAAGGTAACAAGGGTTACTTTTCGAGGTTCAGGGCATTCTAACGTGTCAAGGATTTTCTCACAGTCATCTAGAAAACGTTGTGGGTCTTCATTAACATCTCCTGCAAAGGTTGGCGGATTCAGCTTCATAAATTCTGAGATTTTGACCTCTGTACCTACCCAATCCTGAGGAGGGGGTGGAGGTGGCATCTGGTCTGTCTCTTGTACTTTTGCAGCATGTACTGATGCCTGTGAGCCATCTTCAGATGATTGTCCTATCAAAAGTTCCTTTAGCCCATTCACCTCGTTCTGCATTGCAGCTAATGCTTCCATCACTACAGTCGCGTCAATTTGTGATGGTTCTCCAGCATTTCTTCCAGGGTTTTCAGTGGATATTTCTCTGTTTTGTGCATGATTATCTTCTGCACGATTAGGCATCTCCAGTCTTGCATTTGCTGACTGAGCAGCTGGAGGGACCAAGGCCCTGCCAGATCTTGTGCGGATTCCAGAAGCGTTTGATTTTCTTGGTGCCATCTAAACTTATTCTACAATTAAGAATAATATATATCGTCACTATTATGCTTCAAGTAAAGACACGAAAGAAATGGATTTTAATCTCTACAGGGCTTTTGGTGGATCTTCATCCTATGGTCGTGCTGCAGTCACGACAATAGGGGAAGGCCCACTAAAGACACCTTGCTCTGTAATCACTAGGAGACCTAACAACCTATGCTCTGATACCAACTTTGTCACGACCCATTTTCTAGGCACATGACCGGCACAATGATGAATATCCCATCACTGTAAGCCTTTCGATAAATTCTTCCCACAAGTAAAATCGTTAGTCATTATCTCTATATTCTCAAAATACCATTCCTTAATAAATACAAAGAAAATACATCAGATTTTCTTAATAGATCCTCAGTACGAAATACATTATCATACTGAAATACAAGCCAAATACCAAACCCCTGACCTAGATGTCCTAGACGGTTACAGAGCAACATACTGTATAACAAAAGAAGGGCCTACCCGACAGCGGGAAGGTCCAACGTGATCTACTCTTCTAGCGGATGTACTTCGGCGGCAACCTGATCTGAACAAAAAGTTTGTACAAACAGTGTGAGCTTTTAAACTCAGTGAGCAAATCGGCCTTGCGTTAATAAAATTCAAATACATCACCAGTCATGCAAGCATATCCGAAGGCTCAAGCTCAACCAATAGACATAGTTAGAAATTACATACAAGAAAAATTCATCCAATTCAACAAACGATACTAGTACTCGTCAATGGCAATATATCCCGGAGAGCGCACACAGGCCGGCTCACCAATTTTGTATTTTTCCGCCATGACGCACAACCTCATCCTCTTAGCTAGGGCGCCTCACGGATTTATCACCAATCCGGGCTATATCCCTACTGAGGGAATCGTTGTCTCCACACTCATTGGTCAAGACACCCTTTAACCCGGGTTTTCCGCCTTGCCGTGAGAGGGGGTATTGCACCGCTCAATCACAATCAATAGTACAACAGTTCATATCATAATCAGAAGCACAATATAATACTCATCCATATAACAGGTATAGTATATAACTATATGATTCAAATTTCATATCATCATGAGATACTTGCTTTGTCTTATCCATACTTCTGGATTAATTATCTCATTATATTCGTCATTCTGAATCCAATTTCTCCCTATGAATCTTGGGAGTGTCCTACGACATACTTTTTATCACCAGTAATGCTAAAACTCTATTAAAACAGGGTCGTTTCACTCACCTGGATTCCGTACGAGTATCACTTCTCTAAATCGTTACGGACAAGAGTACGTAGGTGAATTTCAGTGTTCCGCTACAGAGATTTTCATGAAAGATTACAGAAAGTACGTTAAGATCATTTTCGTACAGATACTGTTCATACGTACGGGTACTATTCATACGGTCACTATTCATACATACGGTACTATTCATACGGTCACTATTCATACGTACGGGTACTATTCATACCGGAAATACAGAATACAATCTGTAAAAGAGTACACCAGGTAAGTTCCCAGGAAAGAGTGGAGGGTCACACTGGACACACTTAAAAACCAGGTCTTTCCTTAGCCAGAACTTTCCTAGACATGTATTCTCCACAGATTATATTCTATTTCGGTAATCAGAGAATCAAAATAACAGCTAACGACAGTTTTTCTGATGTGGAAGATCGGCCAAAGCCGCAACCACAGAGCATACTTAAGAAAATAACTTCTAAAATTTGAAAGACATAGAAAGGGCATAGTATCCTTACCTAAGCAAAAACGGAAAGGCCCAAAATCTCAGAAGCCTAGCGTCGGAGCAAGAGAAACTTAAGGAGGAAAGAAGAGAAGTTGAAGGTGTGAGTTTAGAAGTGAAATGGAAGGGCCTATTTATAGCAAAAGTCAAGGGTACTATTTGACACTATGCGCTAATAAAATATTCAATTTACTATTCATGAAAATGACATTTCTAATAATGCAGTTACTGTGCACCTTACGCGTACGATGGAAAATTTTCGTTTATTTACTATTAGAAACTTTAAAGGGAAAACTATCCTTTCACCTTAAACCTTTAAGTTTCTTTTCAATTCAGTCCTTTCAATTTAGTCCCTGAGGGTATGTTTACACATAAAACGTCATTTTCTCCTACAAACTTCTTTCTAGTTTTCTCTTATAACCAAACCACATCTAGTATTTGACATTTTGATTGTATAAATGAACAGTACCATATACGTAAATAGTAACAGTAGTTTGAAAACACGCATTTATATTTTATTTTTCATGGGTATTACAATTTGGATAATAAGCAATTAATTTTTCATATGGGAGTATATGATGATCAGTAGAAATAAGAGTATGTAGAAATTATTTATTTCATGACAATTGTACTATGTGATGAATTCTCACTATCTTATTAATGAGTAAAGATCTACGGGATCTAATACACGAGTGTGAAAGGGTTAAAGTCCCATACTACTCGGTGTATGTCTAAGAAATCTTATACACGAGTTTGAAAGGGTTAAAGTCCCATACTACTCAGTGCATATCTATGAAACCTATACACGAGTTGAAAGGGTTAAAGTCCCATACTTCTCGGTGTATACCTATGAGATCTTATTCACGAGTTTGAAAGGGTTAGAGTCCCATACTACTGGTTTATATCTATGAAATCTTATTCATGAGTTTGAAAAGGTTAGAGTCCCATACTACTCGATGTATAAGGCAATTAATTATATGAGTAAATGTGGTATTTGTACTTTTGATATTTTATATAGTACAGTTATTTACTTACTGAGTTTTTAAATAAACTCACACTCCCTATGATTATTTTTTTTCAGATACAGAAAACAAAGAACAAGAGTATCCGTTTGAAGAATAGAAGCCCCTTGGAATTATCCTCTATTTCGGTCTGGTGGGATACCAGTACCTATTAATGTGGATACTAGAAACGCTCTGTACTTTCTATAGGTCTCCTAGGCTTGCGATGAGATAGAAATATCAGACTATGTATGTCTATATTTGCTTATAAGATGAATATAACTCTGTAGTATGGAATGAATGATTAAGGTTGAATGTAAAACCTTACAGAATATATGTAAATAACGTATGTTTGAGAATTTTATCAAATGAGTAGTATCTTTTCACATGCTCAATTTTTGGGATGTGACAAATTTGGTATCAGAAGATAGGTTTTATAGGTCCCCTATAGAGTACAGAGCAAAGTGATCTTTGTGGGCCCTTCCCTATTGTCATGAGCCGCGGCATGACCATAGGATTAGGTTCCATAAAAGACCTTGTAGAGTATAACGTCATTTTATAGATAACTTCTCAGTGGGGCTAGTAAGTGATATTTTGTTTATGTCTGAAAATTGTTTGTTATGTGTGTAGATCTGTGACAGATCAATGTCAGAAGGATCTTCTAATAATAATGAGCATATGGGTCCAAGGAGGGCCATAAATCCACCAGTACATGTGCAAGATGATCCTAACCGTGGTGATATTTTACATGCTCAAAGTACTGAGGGCGCAACTAGTGAGCAAGCAAGGAGAGTCGAACCTGATGCTCACGTTGGCAATGTAACTATTGCACATGTGATTAATTTGATGAATATTCAGCTCAGTTTGTTAAATTATCTGAATATGCCCCTGAAATCATTCCTTCTGAAAGGAAGAAAATAGAAAAGTTTGTGGAAGGGCTTCGTGATGCCTTATATGATCAAGTGGGTTCTAATATGAACGATTACTCTTCGTACTCAGAGGCTGTTGATGTGGCCTGAATAATGGAAAAGAGGTCAAAGAATAAAGAAGAATATCGTCAAAAGAAGAAAGCTAGATATAGAAAATCTTTTGATCAAGGGGAAGACTCAGGGACTTTGAAACCCTTTACTGCATCACAAAATGCTCCAGCCACTCCTACTAAGTCAACTTATTCTACAGCCAGTGTGGCTAAGCCTCGTTCAGAGACCAGGGGTGGTTTTAGCTCTTCTAGTAGAGGAGGTACTCAAGGTAGAAGGGAAAAACCTCAATGTCCTGAATGTGGAAAGTTTCACTTCGGAGAATGCAGGTTAAACAATGTTGGTACAGGTTGTTTTAACTGTGGACAAAAAGGACATTTTATAAGAGAGTGCCCTCAGCTCATGACAAGACCAGGTCAAGGGTCTACTTTGCCACCTCGACCACAATCTATTACTCAAACACCAACCCCTTCAATAGGGGGTAGTATGGGAAGAGGTTCTGGAAGAGGCCAAGGTGACCGTGGAAAACAAACTGCTGGCAGAGGAAATGCAAGAGTATATGCTCTAACCCGACAGGATGCTCAAACATCCAATGCTGTAGTTACAGGTATATTATCTGTTAATACTTTTGCTGCACGTATTTTGTTTGACCCCGGTTCTACTCACTCATATGTGTCGCCCCTATTTGCCAAGAGATTTGCATTTGATTCGATTATTCTTAAAGAACCATTCTTGGTTTCCACACCGATGAGAGAGACTTTGATGGTTAAAACATGTTATCGTTCTTGTAAAATAATCGTTGGAGGCATGGAAACTGAGATAGATCTTATGGTTCTCAATATGTTAGATTTTGATGTGATTCTAGGGATGGACTGGCTATCTTCTTGTCATGCTACTATAAATTGTCGTGATAAAGTTATTTCCTTTAATATGCCGGGGAGGAGTAATTTTGTGTTTCAAGGAGATCGAAGTGATGTACCTTGTAACATGATATCTATGTTAAGTGCCCGGCGTATGTTGCGAAAGGGATGTCAGGGATTTCTAGCTTTTATCAAAGATTTAGAAAAGAAAGAACAGAAGTTAGAAGACATTCATGTGGTTAATGAATTCCCAGATGTGTTCCCAGAAGATTTACCTGGATTACCGCCAGAAAGAGATATTGAGTTCAGTATTGATTTGGTCCCAGACACAAGACCAATTTCTATTCCACCTTATCGTATGGCTCCTGTTGAGCTAAAAGAACTCAAAGAACAATTGGAAGATTTGTTGAACAAAGGGTTCATTCGCCCAAGTTTTTCACCTTGGGGTGCTCTTGTTCTTTTTGTGAAAAAGAAAGATGGTTCTATGAGATTATGTATAGATTATCGTCAGCTGAATAAAGTCACAGTGAAAAATAAG
This sequence comes from Biancaea sappan, assembly GCA_037074585.1. NCBI lineage: Eukaryota > Viridiplantae > Streptophyta > Magnoliopsida > Fabales > Fabaceae > Biancaea > Biancaea sappan. The sequence goes on from CM073492.1 coordinate 34,584,445, forward strand.
TATCCTTTACCAAGGATAGATGATTTGTTTGATCAACTTCAAGGAGCAAAATACTTCTCAAAGATTGATCTAAGGTCTGGATATCATCAGTTACGAATTAAGAACGATGATATACCTAAGACAGCTTTTCGTACACGGTATGGACATTATGAGTTTCTTGTGATGTCTTTTGGGTTGACAAATGCACCAGCAGCATTTATGGATTTAATGAACAGAGTGTTCAAATCATTCCTTGATAAGTTTGTAATTGTATTTATTGATGATATTTTGGTGTATTCAAAGAGTCATGAATAACATACTGAACATTTGAGAATAGTACTTCAGACCTTGAGAGAGCATCAGTTGTACGCAAAGCTCTCAAAATGTGAATTCTGGATGAGTCATGTAACGTTTTTGGGACATGTTATTTCCCAAGAAGGTATTCATGTTGATCCAAGTAAAATTGAAGTAGTAAAACAATGGCCTAGACCAACAACAGTGTCTGAAGTACGTAGTTTTCTTGGCTTAGCAGGGTATTACCGTCGCTTTGTCAAAGATTTCTCTAAGACGGCTCTCCCATTAAATAAGTTAACCCGAAAGAATGTTAAATACCTTTGGGATGATTCATGTGAGCAAAGTTTCACCCAATTGAAAGAGTGTTTAACTTCTGCACCAGTCTTAATCCTACTATCAGGACCAGGGGGTTACTCTGTATTCTGTGATGCCTCAAAGATAGGCTTAGGATGTGTGTTGATGCAATATGGTAAAGTCATAGCTTATGGCTCACGTCAGCTTAAAAAGCATGAATTGAATTACCCCACTCATGATTTGGAAATGGCAGCTGTAGTGTTTGCCCTAAAGATTTGGAGACATTACTTGTATGGGGAGACTTGTCAAATTTTTACAGATCACAAAAGCCTTAAGTACATTTTTGAGCAGAGAGATCTCAATCTAAGGCAACGAAAGTGGATGGAACTTCTGAAAGATTATGATTGTACCATCCTTTACCATCCAGGTAAAGCAAATGTAGTGGCTGATGCTCTAAGTCGAAAGTCTATGGGAAGTTTAGCTCACATTGCCACTATAAGGAGGTCTCTAATACATGAACTACAAGAATTGGAAGCTGATGGAGTATTCTTCGAGATCACTGAGTCAGGTACATTTCTGGCTCATTTAACAGTTAGATCATCTCTTGTTGAAAAAGTAAAAGCAACTTTAGAAAATGACATTGATATGGTCAAAATCAGAGATAAAGCAAGGCAAGGTCTAGCACCAAGTTTCTTGGTAGATGAAGAAGAAGTATTATGGTTTAATGGGAGACTCTGTGTCCCCAACATTGAATCTTTGAAACATGAAATCTTAATGGAAGCTCATGGTTCGCCCTACGTTGTACATCCTGGTGCTGTGAAAATGTATCAGGACTTGAAACAAGTTTACTGGTGGGAGGGCATGAAGCGAGACGTGACTGACTTTGTAGCTCGATGTTTGACTTATCAGCAAGTTAAAGCTGAACATCGATTACCACCTGGTTTGATGCAAAAACTAGATATTCCCGAGTAGAAGTGGGAAAGGATCACTATGGATTTTGTAGTAGGTTTACCTCGGTCAACAAAAGGAAATGACTCAATATGGGTCATAGTGGATCGACTTACTAAGTCAGCACATTTTCTTCCTGTTCATACCACTTTTAGTGTAGCAAAACTTGCTCGACTTTATGTTAAAGAAACAGTGAAACTTCATGGTGTACCAATATCCATTATATCATACCGAGGACCTCAGTTTACTTCTCGGTTCTGGAAAGTCTTTCAAGAGGCTTTGGGTACCAAAGTGAATCTTAGCACAGCATTTCATCCTCAGACTGATGGACAGTCCGAAAGGACAATTCAGACTTTAGAGGATATGCTAAAAGCTTGTGTGATGGATTTCAGTGGAAGTTGGGAAGATCATTTGTCTCTTATTGAATTTGCTTATAACAACAGTTATCAAGCCAGTATTCAGATGGCACATTTTGAGGCTTTATATGGGAGACGGTGTCGATCTCCTATAGATTGGTTTGAACTTGGTGAAACCAAAATATTTGGACCTGAGATGATACAGGAAGATATAAATAAAGTTAAACTGATCAGAGAGAAGTTGTTAACTGCTCAGAGTAGACAGAAGTCTTATGCGGACAACCGACGACGTGACCTTGAATTTGCAATAGGTGATATGGTTTTCTTACGAATCTCACCTATGAAGGGAGTAATGAGATTCGGGAAGAAAGGCAAGCTTAGTCCGAGGTATGTTGGCCCATATGAGGTTGTAGACAGAGTGGGTAATGTGGCATATCGCCTAGACCTACCTTCCAACCTAGAGGGAGTTCATCCAATATTTCATGTGTCCATGCTACGGAAGTATCTTCCTGATCCTTCTCATGTCATTCAACCCCAAGAAGTTCATTTTGATGAAACTCTCACCTACGAAGAGGTACCAGTAGCTATCCTTGATAGAAAAGTCAAGAAATTGCGCACTAAAGAAATTCCTACTGTCAAGGTTCTTTGGAGAAATCATTCTCGCGAGGAAGCTACGTGGGAGGCAGAAGATGAAATGTGGAAAAACTATCCACATTTATTTGAAACTTGAGGTAAGATTTTAATTCGGAGGACCGAATTCTTTTAAGGGGGGTAGAATGTAATACCCGTTAATTTCGGAATATAACTCGCTTAAGAGTATTTTAGAATTTTACAACGTTACTTTAGTTATTTATTTTGGTCATATTTAATTTTCATATTTAATTGTTCTCTTTGAATATTATTTATGAAAATTGAGTTAAATGACTGGACTAAATATTTGCACAATGTGGGATATATTCTAACAATGGTGAAATTCATGGAAAAGTGGTTTCAGAATGGTCAATTAGTCCATTTATTGTAAATTGACCGGATGGGTTTGGATATTGGGTTATGGATACCCATGGGTTATTGAATAACCCATTAGAAATATTTAATATAAAGTTTCAATAGTACCCCCTCATTTTTTCTCACGCAACCGAAGCCTGAGGAAGTTTTCTCTTCTTTCTTCATTCTCTTCTCAAATCCTTTCCTTGATCTTCAGAGCTTTGATTATTTGTTCGGTTCAAAGGCTTTGTAAGGATCGAAGGTAAGCTTTAATCTCATTATTTTCCTTAAATTTCAGTTTATGTAGAAGATCAGAGGAGGTTTTGTTCTTGAAGATTTTGATGATAATTCATGAATCTCAGTTGTTTTAGAAGTTATATTTGAGTTATAATCGGTTAAAAGAGTTGAGATTCTGGTTTTGAATCAAAAGAAAGGAAAGGATGAATTTTTTGAAAGATTTTCTGCAAAATTCGAAGTACTGTAGCAACTGGAAATCTGGAATTTTTCTTCGAGTTACTGTAGCGACCAGAAATTTCGGAAAAAAATCTGAAAAATTTTCTTCGGGTACTGTAGCAGTTACTGTAGTGTCGGCAGTCAACGGTACTGTAGCAGTCAACGTTACTGTAACGAACCGTCACTGTAGCAAACCGTTACTGTAGCAAACCGTTACTGTAGCAATCAGAAAATTTTACGTATTTTCGTGATTTTGTTTCCTTTCTTATGTTTCCTTGTAATATATTTTACTAGGGAATTTTCCTACACAAATTCTAGTGTGGAACAAGGTAAACTTGGACAAACATCAAGGTGAGTGAATAACCTTGCTCAGCCAATTTGATATTACTAGTCAAAGTACAATATAAATCCCATTTACAATATTATTTGGATAATAAGCAATTAATTTTTCATATGGGAGTATATGATGATCAGTAGAAATAAGAGTATGTAGAAATTATTTATTTCATGACAATTGTACTATGTGATGAATTCTCACTATCTTATTAATGAGTAAAGATCTACGGGATCTAATACACGAGTGTGAAAGGGTTAAAGTCCCATACTACTCGGTGTATGTCTAAGAAATCTTATACACGAGTTTGAAAGGGTTAAAGTCCCATACTACTCAGTGCATATCTATGAAACCTATACACGAGTTGAAAGGGTTAAAGTCCCATACTTCTCGGTGTATACCTATGAGATCTTATTCACGAGTTTGAAAGGGTTAGAGTCCCATACTACTCGGTGTATATCTATGAAATCTTATTCATAAGTTTGAAAATGTTAGAGTCTCATACTACTCGATGTATAAGGCAATTAATTATATGAGTAAATATGGTATTTGTACTTTTGATATTTTATATAGTACAGTTATTTACTTACTGAGTTTTTAAATAAACTCACACTCCCTATGATTATTTTTTTTCAGATACAGAAAACAAAGAACAAGAGTATCCGTTTGAAGAATAGAAGCCCCTTGGAATTATCCTCTATTTCGGTCTGGTGGGATACCAGTACCTATTAATGTGGATACTAGAAACGCTCTGTACTTTCTATAGGTCTCCTAGGCTTGCGATGAGATAGAAATATCAGACTATGTATGTCTATATTTGCTTATAAGATGAATATAACTATGTAGTGTGGAATGAATGATTAAGGTTGAATGTAAAACCTTACAGAATATATGTAAATAACGTATGTTTGAGAATTTTATCAAATGAGTAGTATCTTTTCACATGCTCAATTTTTGGGATGTGACACTATTTCTCCGAGATTCACAAGGAAGCCGCCATGTCTGATACTCGTAAGAGATATTATAGTATGGCTCGTGTGGCTAATACCCGTCGTTCTCTGCAAATTCGATGAGAAAGCTGAGTTACACAAAGACATCAAGAATTGGGGAAGAAGATGATTAGAGAAGGTGAAGCCGAAGAGAGGAAGGAGACTGATAGAACCCTAGAAAAATCTAAAAAAAAAATATTATATGTACATCAGGTTGGCGGGTTAGGTTGAGTTAGACATTTTCCAACCCACTACCCGACCCGCCAGTGATCGGTTTAAGAATTTTTTTTGTCTAAACTAACCCAAATGTGCAGTTTAAGTTGGGTTGAGCAGGGTTTACCTGAACTTGTACTCAACCTTAGATAGTATCATAGTAGCAAGATAGTATCAAAGCTTTTACAATTCTCTCCAATCTTCATAAATTATAGCTGAATAAGTTTGACATACCTCATTTATTTTGGTTTGTATTTGAGAAATGTGTATTGAACTTCATTCTTTCAAGTGACAACATCAAATCTCAAAGAATACCTATAATATGTCATAATATAATTTTAAAAAATAACCATAATTGTAGAAAGAAAAATCAAATCTTATTGGGCATTTGAATCCTTACCATTAGCAATTCGGTAAAATCCAATTGAGTAACATGGGCTTGGGCATGATCATAAGGTACCAAAAGTCTTGAGCATGACAATCCATCTGGTATTTGATTAATTATGTGCTTCATTCCCCTACAAGATTAATGTATAAGATCTATTCCTTCATATAGACCACAATATGATATTGTACTCCATATAGAAGACTAAATCAAGTGATATTTACTTACCGTATTCCTTACACTGATTGTAACTCTTAAAGCTCATTTTCTCTTATTCCATTAATATTGGCATATTGCTATCTATACCTTTTTCCTTCAGATGAAGCTTATTCACAATTCTTAGTTAACTCGGGCACAAGATTATCTAAGAACTCGCTGCATCTGAATAAGATGAAGATTCTAAATTTATTAGCTTTTGACTGATCTGTTTAAATTGTTGTGTGCTTTCTAGTCTTGTATCTTCTTGAATCTCTTTCCCCTTAAATCATATATCACATTGTCTCTTGCCTTTCTTATCAAGCGATTTAGAATATATTGATTGGAGAGCATCTTCACATCATTCATGTCATACACTTTCAAAGTATGGCAATAAGTATGCCTATACTCTCAGTCTTTTCTGACATCTAAGATAAAGAAGATTTTGCAACCACCTAGTCCCCTCTCTTCTCAGTGTTTATAGAAGACAATGACAAATTTGATTCTTTATTATTACAATAGAGTGTTGTTGTTGAATCAACGTGTTTTTCACCTCGCGAGGTATTTTTTATTATCTTCAACCTAATTGTCTAATCCAAAATAGACGATCAAGATGAGTAACAATACTTTGTTATAATAGCAGAGAATCCGGATTCAAATAATGACTCTAACATAGACGTGTGCCTTCCCAAACTGCCATTTATCCCTTCCCATTTGGTCTTTTTTGACATCAACAAAAAGATTTTCCTTCTTCTCCTAAAAATTTTGTAATAGTAATAATAATAAAGTTTTTCTATCGCACCTCGAGTGGTACTAAAAACACTTTATCATGGTCATGAAACCTTTTGATAACCAAAAACATTTTGTTGTCCTTCTCCTAGTTTACACATTGTTGACATGAACCACAAAGTTGCATCTCCCTTAAAGATCTCATTTACAAGTTAACTCTTCTATGTTATAATATATACTATAATTTTAGATCAAAGTATGAACTAGAATTTTCCAATAGCATATCAAATGTCTTAACTTCGATGGTTAATCCATCATGAAGCAAATACCACATAAGAAGGAAAAAAACAGTATAACAAGAGTCCACAAAAACAAGCTCCTACGAGCTCATCCTTTATATAAAATATAAGGAGTGATACGACTTGGAGTTATGGGTTTTAAACATTTAGTCACATTTTACAATTCTAACATTCACATAGCCTGGCTTTGTGCTAGTCTTCTAACCTCAAGTGAACACTACATGACTGATGATCACCTAGATCAAACTGATTTTGTATCTTATCAATTTTCCCTCACATTCAAATTGGACTAAGGTTTGGTTTCCAAACCATCCAATCTAGTCTAATTTTGCAAATAAATGCAAAAAATAAATTTTGAATGATAAATTAATTAGAAGGGAGTCGAATTAATATTTAAAACTAAATGAGTGTTAAGTAATATAATTTAGCTAAATTTTAAGAAAGTGAGGATAATTTACCCAAAATAAAAGGGAATATTTTGACTCTAAGTTGGCAGCTTGATGCAAATAGACCAAATACATAGAGCATGTTTGGTATGCATGAAAAATTTTTAAAGGAAAGGAAAAGGTAACAGAAAAAGAAAAGGGAAAAGTGAAAAAAAAATTGATTAGTATGTGATAGAAAGGAATAGAGAAAAAAATAGATTATTTTGTTTGGTATATTTTTTTAAGAGAAAAAAAGGAATATATGGAATAATTTTATTAAATTACCCCTGATTTAAAATTATTTATTGAAAAAAAATAAAAAGGAAAAGCAGACTATGAATGCCTCGAAGCTTTGACATATTCCATTTCCTTTGATGCCTGGTTCGACGAGTGAAAACCTTCGTCAATGGTGAGATGCTTGCTCTGATAGTACAATGGCTGCTTGGATGGTGCACGAAAGTTCATTTAGACAATTTCTCATTAGGTTTGTTTCTCCATGATCTCTGCTTCTCTCTCTTTGTTTCTCTCCCTCCTCCCTTGTTTCACGGTCTCTCTATCTCTCTTGGTCTTGTCTCCCTCTCAGTCTTTGTTTTCTTTCTCGATCTCAGCTTGTCACCCTCTACTTCTCTATTCTCTATCTTGTCTTACTCTGCTTCTTTGTTCTCGGTCTTGGCTTGTCACCCTCTGCTTCTCTTAGTCTCGGTCTGCCTATTTTCATTTTCTAGTTTTTGGTTTTTTCATTTTCATCCTCCACCTTTCTTATTATATTTTTCCATCAACGGAATTCCATCGGTCTTTTTTTTAGCCTACCAAACGAAGGAGAAATTGCGTGCCATGCGTGCTCATAATGTGGGCCCATCTTGTGTGAAAGTCTTTTTCTTTTTCTTTTCTACCGTTTGTGTGACAAGGAAAATTTGGGGAAAATAGAACAACAAATTTAACTGAAATGCATGAATCATAACAGCAAATCATGACTGTCGCCATGTAAGAAAGATATTATATTGATGTTTGATTTACTTCTGGGAATAAAGAAACTCATACATAGCAGAGCATTTATTTTTTATCAAGTTTGAATTTTCGTTAATTAAAAGAAATCAAATAACAACTTTATCAGATATTTTAGAAAAAGAACCTAACTAAGAAAAAAAAATCCTATTTCCAAGTAACTAAGGAAGATAAATATATGCATTTATGGCATTTGGCACAGTGCCCTGCTTAATTATCTTTTTCAGAAAGTTTGGTAATTATGCAATAACTATGTTCTGCAATATCTGTTAATCTCACAGAGAGGAGATTGAACCTGTGGGTTTCAATTTAAGATGATATTCCTTAATGAAAAAGTGTCTTTCTATAGATTAGTTATTTTTAATCTTTTTGTTTTCCTTACAAATTTGTACGTAAATTTGCATCAAATGTCTGATCAAAATTTTACTTAAATATGTTCATCGAACATGTAAAGCCTACTTCTGTTTGATCACTCATAGATGATCGATATTGTAGAATAAATGAAATATCCGTTCATCCCATGTCTTCCTGTCTCCAATAAATGTATAAATGTATAAACAACTAACAGAAATCGTAGATTTTAAGTTAGAGTAATACAAAAAGTACACGTACTAACTTTTTTAAAAGAATTTCTCACAATACTAATTATTTAAAATTATTTTTTAATATACTAACTTTTTATATAATTTAACCAACACTTGGTCAAATTATACAAACATTTTGCAAAAATTCAACCAACCCTTACTCCGATTGTGAAAGAAAAAATTATAACATGTTAAAATTCAACCAAAGGTTAGTCAAATTTTAACCCGGATGAATTTTAACGCACCAAAAATTAACCATGCTATGATCAATTTTATATTATAATATATATATGTATATATTAAATAATAATAAATAATATATATAATAATATTATATATATATATATATATATATATACATATATTGTAATAAATATATTAAATTTTAGAACTATTTTCTATATATTTTTTTAATTTTTTGTTTAAATTAAATTATTATAAATAAATTTTACATAATATTTTTTATTTATTTTTCTTTATTAAGTTTCATTAATTAATAAATATATAAATTATTTTAAATGATTTTAATTATTGTTTTAAGTAGTGTGTTAAGTAAGTTCTCATGAAATAGAGATGTGTCACAATAAACACACTTAAATACCAAATCTTTCTTAGTCAGAGCTCTTTTTTGACATGCACTCTTACATTATTATTATTTTAAATTTAAATACTAAGTCTATGTTTATCATAATTTAAAGAAACTCATCTATTTATATTTTAATTTCAAACAATTTCATGTTCATATAAGAAAGAGGGATCAATTAATATCCCATAACTTTATTAAAAGAAATCAATCACATGAAGTTTCTCTCATAAATCCTTGAACCCAATAATTAATTCATAAATTAATATGTATGAAGACATAATTTCTCAAAAGGATCTCCTAGGTGATCCAAAAAACTATAGAGTATCATAGACAAACGAAACAAAGACATAGAATTAAAATGGAATCAGACCCTACAACGAGATGGACAATGGAAAAAATAGTATCCTCGGATTGGAGCTCCTCAGTAATCGGATGATCTATACAAAAAAAAGGTATATGGAGGGTATGGGTTTTAAAACTCAATGAACGACTTGGTAAAACTATAGCCGAACCAAAATACTATGCAAGGTAAATAATATGCTCGAAGGCCACAGTTGCACATGAGACCACATAGCACATTCAATCATTACAACATTAACATTCTAATAAAAAACATTATCATAATCACATGTGGTACTCGTCTAGTATTGGGGTCCTCATTGGGAAAGCTCTCAACCTGGGCCTCCTACTTCTCCTACCTACTGATGCATAAGACGTCTTAACGATAAGTCAACTATCGAGACCAGTCCTCCATCTTATCGTAAGACGTGTGTCTGTCACTTGTGAGTTCATCAATCCTTAGTAAGCAAATGATTGTGCAATTGAATGGATATAAAGACACAAGTACAAATATCGAAAATTACCATCACAACCACAAATAAATATGTGATGTTAAACAGGTTACCCTCTCGGGTTATTACTGTAATATCCCAAGAATTTTCATGAATATTTAAAGTCTATTTGAAGTTTATTGAAAAATTTAATTACATGAGAAATGTTCTTTTTGAATTAGTGAAGGAAATTTGGAAATAGAAATTTCAAAAATTTTAATTTAGGACATTTTACAAATTCTCAAGGACTAAAACGAAAAGAAAAGAAAGTATGGAGTACTTTTGAGAAATGACCAAGTAGGAACCTGAGAAGAAGAATAGAGCTTATGAGAATGAATTATGAGTCCGGTACCAAAAGGATGACGGATTCGAGGTTAAAGTGGAGTTTGAGACTTTGAGAGGGACTAAAGTGAAAGAAGAAAACTGTGGGGCAATTAGGATTTAGAATCACCCGAGGTGAGATTTTATGAATTTGTTTTTACTAATCTTGACTGAGGGTCAACTAAAGAGCAAGTGATAATTTCACCCCGGGCGAGTAAATAGGCGGCCTCACCTAAATTTTCTTCATTTTCTCCTTTCCTCTCTCTCTCTTCACTTTCTCTCCTCTCTTTCTCTCTACACTCCAACTCCACAACCGAGCTTGGAGGGTGGATCTCGGGCTACGGGGCGAGCCTCTAGGAGCCAAGCAACGTAGGGAAAGCAAGGAATTGAGGTAGAAATTTCTATTTCTCAAGCTTTTTCCTATTTTATAGTTTTCAGAAAGTTTGGGGTAAAAATCGAGATTCCGGCTTCGTTTCTTGATTAAAATTGGTGTTTTTGGTGTCTAAATGCTCCTTAGACATTAAGGGTGAGATCCTATGGAAGAAATCATGGAAAACGGTGAAGATTTGGCCGGATCTGAGCCAAAACCGAGAGGAATCGCGAAAGGTCGCGATCCTGGCGCCCAGGCGCCAGGTATGCTGAAAAGCCTTAGCTTATTTTTTTAATCAGTCATAACTTCTTCATCCGGACTCCGTTTTGGGAAAACTTTATATCGTTGGAAAGCTATTTGAGTCTAGTTTCCAATGGTATAAATGTCATTTAGAAATTTATTACCGATTAGGAGTTATGACTTAAGATGTGAGTAAAGGTCGAGAGTAGTGATAGGAAATTTCTCTATTTTGTAACCCTAATGATTTTAACCTGGTTACAATAGGGATTTTTGGGGGCGCAAAGTGGGAGCGCTGAGAGCGTGGAATCCAGGTGAGTAGGCAACCTTGCAAAATTAATTTAATAAATTAGTCAAAGCACAATATAAATCTCATTTGCGTTATTTGTGAAATTGAGAAGATTATCAGTGTGTGTTCAGGTTGAGAAAAAGTACAATATCATTGGAAGGTATTTTATTACCTTTGAGAATTGATTTCTCTAGTTGACTAAAGAACTAGATGTGATTGTTCCTTGAATAAATTGGAACATTTTGTAAGTAAATAACTTTACTAAACTAATGTGATCTTATTAGATAAAGTACAATACAAGTCTTGTTTATAACATTATTGAAGTGAGAAATAATCAATCTCGCTGTTGATAATATATGATGATAGACATTCAAGGGAATAAAAGTATGTATAAATTCATTTATTTCATAGTAATTATATTGTGATAAATTGTCACTATTTTATTGACGAGCAAAAGATCTACGAGATCTAATACACGAGTTTGAAAGGGTTAGAGTCCCATACTACTCAGTGTATAAATGTGAAAACCTATGCACGAGTTTGAAAGGGTTAGAGTCCCATACTACTCAGTGTATAAATGTGAAAACTTATGCACCAAGAGTTTGAGGGTTAAATTCCCAAGTCACTCAGTGCAAGTATCTATGACATATAATGCAAAGTGATTGAGGGATTGATCACCCAAGAAATCATACGCAAAATTTAGACAAGTGTATTGCTATAATTATTTACAATAAATGATAGATTGATTGTATTAGTAAATGTGGTGTTTGTGCTTATGATATTTCCATGTACAGTTGTTTACTCACTGAGTTATGATAAACTCACACTCTCTATGATTATCTTTTCAGATACAGTGGTTGAGGAGAAGAATTTATAGCCTTTAAGGATATACTCTACTTTTGTCTGGTAAACAATTGGTAAGGATTAGGAAACGCTCTGTAATCTAGTAGATCACCTAGGCTTGGAAGGTTGTATAGTGTTTGAAGGTTGAACATTTTCTGAATATGTATACAAAATATCTTTCTTGGAATATTATGATTCACATAATTATGGATATTAAGAATGTTCACAGAGATTATGGGGTACCACGGAGGTACACCCTAGGTATTTTATGTTTATATCACATGTAAGTTTTGGGATGTGACAATTACCACTCAACAGGTTTGTGTTAGGGGTCTACATTCCTCTAAATTTAATTCCCTGAGATTCATCCACACAGATTCACCCATCCAAGGATTTTCTGCTTAGTTTTACCATTGGTTTTACCGAAGCCAAGTGTAGGGCGCCCGGGCGCCCCTAAGCCTTCCCCTCTCAGCCTTAACCCAGGCCACATTTTTACTATTCCACAGAAATTACCACACAATATATAAAATATATTAGTCTAGCCAAATTGCACAATTTCTATAATTAATAATTAAAACACAATAATTAAATTGTGAAAAATGAAATAATGCAATAATTACCACAGTACCGCCAAACAAATGACCCCAAATTTGGTAGGCATTACACTCCATATACCTTTTTTTCTGTACAGATCATCTTGTTATTGAGGAACTCTAGTCCAATGATTCTATTTTTCTGTTGTCCTTCTCGTTGTAGGGTCGGATTCTATTTTAGTTCTATGTCTTTGTTTGTTTCATTTGTTTAAGATGTCTTATAGTATCGTAGGTCACCTAATCCTTTTAAGGAATTATGTTTTCATTCATGTTAATTTATGAATTAATTAGTGAGTTCAAAGATTTATGAGAAAACTTCGTGTGATTTATTTCTTTTAATAAAGTTATGGGATGTTAATTGATCCCTCTTTCTTATATGAACATGAGCTTGCTTGAAATTAAAATATAAATAAATGAGTTTATTTAAATTATGATAAACGTAAACTTGGTATTTAAATTTAAAATGTGTAATAATGTAAAAAATGCATGTCAAAAAAGGGTTCTGACTAGGAAATATTTGGTATTTAAGTGTATCTATTGTAACACATCTTTTTTTCTTGAGAACCTACCTGACACACTACTTAAAACAATAATTAAAATCATTTAAAATAATTTATATATTTATTAAAACAATAATTAATTATTAACACATTAATAAAATTAAATCATTTAAAACAATAATTTATATATTTTATTACTATATTTATTAATTAATAAAACTTAATAAATAAAAATAAACAAAAAATATTATGTAAAATTTATTTATTATAATTTAATTTAAACAAAAAATTAAAAAAATATATAGAAAATAGTTTTAAAATTTAATATATATTTTTTGTCAAAATTTAATATATATATATATATATATATATATGAAATCGACGATGGTATGGTGAATTTCACACACACACACATATATATATATATATATATATATATATATATGAAATCCATCACAGCATGATCGATTTTTGGTGCGTTAAAATTCATTCAGGTTAAAATTGGATTAATTTTTGGTCAAATTTTAACATATTATAATTTTTTTCTTTCAAAATTCAATCAAGAGTTGGTTGAATTTTTACAAAAAAGTTAGTATAATTTGACTAAGTATTGGTCAAATTATATAAAAAGTTAGTATATTGAAATATAATTTTGACTAATTAGTATAGTGAGAAATTTTTTTTAAAAAGTTAGTACAGGAATAAACTGGCCATGTTGTGTTATAATCAAGCACGCAAATAATTGAGCTATATATGCATTAGTCAAACCTTATCAAAGATCAACTTAAACTTGAGTTAACATAAGTTTCCAAATAAATGATGATAAGTTGGTTATGTTTCCAAACCATATCTATATGCTCCATACCTTAATAATACCCCAAAAGTTGACTATCATCTTCATACATATCTCTCCAACACCACATTTTCATGGGATTATTCCGTCCAAGCCATGTGACACCACCGAGTTCTCGACATGTGGACAGAAAGCCATGTTGCCCTAATAGACGAGTCATGGACTTTCCTTGATCGATTGCTTGCCCTAGTTATCCTTACCAACCCATTCCATAAAATGGCTATAAAGTGGGCACGTACACACACACTTTTGGTCATGTGTGGATAGAAAAGAGAGATGGAATTTGAAGAGAATTTGTTAAGATTTCATCATGGCACTAGTATAGTAACAAATTAAGGGTTAGGAAAAGTTTTAGGCCACAAATTAAAGTTAATGCTCAATTTCAGAGTCACAAAATAGAATGTCTTGTACTTCATTTATTCTCATTCCCCTCCACCCAACATCTCAAGTAGTCTACGACAACTAAAGTTTACTTTAAAATTTTTTGTTAAATTATTTTGTAGATTTGTATGGTTTTATTTTTTTTTTTAATTTGATTTGTATAACTTAAAAATTTGTAATGGATTCTATGTAGTTTTAGAAATTTTTAATTTAGTTTGTACCACTAAACTTCCATTAATGTTCCATTCAATTTTATTGATATGGCTATGGTTAATCGTGTGCATATTAAAGCTTTAAATATGTATAATTTATGTTAACAAATTAAAAAGGAGTAAAATTAGCTAATTAAGTAAAACCAATCTCTCTCTCTCTCTCTCTCACACACACACACACACAAAAACATATATATATATATATATATATATATACACACACAATATATGTTAAGCAACTTCAAGGTGTATATATATGTGTTAAGCAACGTAGAGTTAAGATAAATAATGTATTCATAGTGCTAAATGGTATAGTTGCCTAGTTGGTCAAGTAAAAAAAAAATTTAACAAATTATTCACAAAAGTAAGAACTAAATTAAATTTATATAAGACTATAAAGAATTAATTGCAAATTCTTAAACTGTAAGAAGCTAATTAAAAATTGAGTAAAATTATAAAAGAATAATTTAAATAATTTTTTTTGATGATGCCAAGGAAACCCTAATTCACACGGTTCCTAAGGCGCTTGTTGAAGGGCAGGCCACTCTTGGAGCGACACGTGTCCGTCTTTTGGGTTGCATCATACTAATTGATCAAGATGGACAACTGGCCTTGACATTTCAAGTTCCAACTGCAAACGTTAAAAACCGTTTGATAATAACAAGGGAATGTTATCCATGTATAGTGGTATAAATCGTTCCTAATTCTAAGTGTTACGTACCTTAATTTTATATATCCGTAGGAACCTAAAATAAGAGGGAAAATTGAACAAAAATATGCATTTGATGTGTCAGAAAAAATAAATAAATCACTACAAAAAAAAATCAATGATCAAAGACGGAAAAATCATTATCTGATTAAGTAAAAATTCATCTCTAATTAATTAGAGGTGAATTTAGAGACGGAAAAAAAAATCCTGACACTTCAAACAAACTCGAGACGAAAAAAAGATTCCGTTTCAAAATTAGAGAAAGATTTTTTTGTCCTTAATTCCGCCTCTAATCCTTTGAATAGAAAAAAAAAATTGTCAATGGATTATTAAACAGATCAAATTTGGCCTCCCAAGAAAAATTTAGCCACATTAAATACATTAAATAATACTAAATTAGAAGGTACATTTATTCATTAACCTTCTCAGGACAACAGTGTTCAATGAAGCAATCTATATAAGAAAAGGAGGAGTATTACACTATATAGGAAAATGTGAGATGTTGATTTTCTAAAGTAGGTAATGTGAGACTAACAAAAATCTAAGGCAGAATTTTTCATTTCTAATCTAAGATGAAATTTAATTTTCGTCTCTAATTTAAGAAGGAATTTGAGACAAAATTTATTCCGTCTCTAACATAAGACAGAATTTTAATTCTGTCTCTAATCTAAGATGGAATTCAAGACAAAATTAGTTCCATCTCAGATTTTGTCTCAAAATCTATCTCAAATTTTCAGACTAAATTTTAAAGACGAAATTAGAAACAGAATATATTTCATCTCAAATTCTGTCTTAGATTTTCAAATTAAATTTTGAAACGAATTTTTAACATTTTAAAGACGAAATTAAAGGCAGAACATATTCATTCTCTAATTTTAATTTTTCTTGGAGTAAATCTCATGTTATTGTATCTCGCACTACTTCAAATAATGAAAATATACATGGAACAAATGTGACATTGGCAACAGATCAAGAGATATAAAATGACATTTCAATTATAAGATACTTCCATCTAACAAGTTAGTTTTTTGAAATGAATTCTCTACACAGCTCATATCACATCAATTGGTACAAAGCAATTTAGTGCAATTGCATTTGCAATATATATATATATATATATATATATATATATATATATATATATATATATTAAGACTTTAACCATATATATAAAAAAAAATTCGCATTCAAATCAACCATAAGCAAAACTTAGTGTATATATTGATATAATTACCTCGAAAGCCCAACATATGAAATATTTAACAAACAAAAGCATTAACCTAATTGTCTAACATCTGAAATATTTAACAAACAAAAGCATTAATCTAATTGTCTAAAATAACAATAAATTAATGCATTAGTCTAACATTAAAAAAATTTTAACATCTTATACAATAAAAACAACCAAGTAAATCATTATAAAAAAATTCAAAAATAGAATGGAAAAAATAAAATAGCTAAGAAATGACAAACAATTTTTAAGGATTTATTGATATAGGATTAAGAAAAAAGAAAAAAAAATAAAATAGGGTTGGCCCTAGCAAGGCTTGATTTGGCCTTCGGGCTAAATAAGCTTGGGCCCAGAAAGCCCTCATTAAACTGGATTATTATTTTAGACCTTGCTCCTGTATAATTTTAGGGTTTAATTTCCTAACCAATAAGGCCTTTCTTGTTTTGAAAGCTCCGCTAATTTAACATTTGTATAAATAAAAAGATACCTTAGTAAAGAGATGTAGATTTTTATTCCATGCTATCATTTTGCTCGCTAGCTTTCATAGCTCTGCAAATTTAAGCATCATAGGTGCAAACAAGATCCCATCTCCCCTTTAAATAATTTACTATCAATTACAAAATCTTACAATAAAATACGCTCTCAAGTCAAGTCAAAGGATAAGCATGAAGATAATTTCCATATTAATATCAATCAACTAAAGCATAACGACAATTTCAAAAAATTGCTTCAAATTTGCATGATAGGTTCCCAACACGCATTCACACGGCAAAGCATGAGACATTAACGTATACATCTGAACATATATAGATTATATACGTATATGTACAGATATTCCTTTTGGAAACTGAAATTTGACTTTAGTATTATTTGGAGCCATCATAGGTAGATGCACACGCTTGTACGTAATGACAGATTCTAGACGCTACAATCCAGTATGCATGGGGCAAAAGTCAGAGAGTGGCCTGAGAGACCCTTTCGTCTCGATCTCTCACATCCTCCATACCGTAATACCCATAGCATATGAATCTTTACCAAAACAAAACCTCACACCTTTTACCCTCTTTGTCTATAAATACACTATCTCCACTTCACATTTCCCTCAAAGATCCTTCCTTACCAATCCATCTATCTTCTAGCCTTATTAATTTGCAAAGGAAATAAACTAGTGAATGACAATGGCCCTCCAAAGAGACCTCCTTTCGTTCATCTTCATCACCATCATTCCTTTTGTTGCTTCGCAAGAGGACCCACTAAACACATATGTTGGTGATTCATCTTTCCATATTGACGATGGCGGGACCATATTCAAGAACTTGATCCACCAAAGCACACAAGTTTCGAGCTTGAAGAGGTATAAAAAGTTGGGTGTCGCTTCTCCTTCGATTCTAAATGTTAATGTCAATGATTATGGAGCTAAAGGAGATGGCAGAAGCGATGACACAGAGGTACGTAGCTATTCAAAGTACCAAATATAAACTCTATTTAGTTTCACATTTGGCCTCTTTAAAAGTTTGTTTAGACTCGATTTTGAATATAACATTAATTGTTTAATTTGGTATTTATCTCTTATCTCAAACCACATTTTCAGCATTTTATGTACTTTTACATTGATCTAATCAAATAGTTTGTCCGATTTCAATCTAAAATACACATATGTAACGGCTTGAATTTGAATGGAATTAATACTTGTTAATTTCGTGCGGTTAGCCATTCTTTTCACTTTTACTATTTCCTATAGCAATGTGAATTATGTGATTTACCCATGGAGATTGACACTATATTTCTGAAATGGGTGTGTGGGGTATTTTCAGGCATTTAAGAAGGCTTGGCAAGTGTCATGTTCTTCTGGGAAAGCAGTAAATTTTTTGGTGCCTCCCAATAGTAATTATCTACTCAAGCCAATCAGATTCTCTGGGCCATGCAAATCTCACATTACAATCCAGGTAATTAGTTACACGCAAAAAACTATATAAGGTTCCCTATATTCAAGCGATGTTTATTAATCTCAAAAGAGTAAAATTTTATTACTTATACTAATTTGAAATCGATGGTCAGATTTCTGGGACTCTTGAAGCATCACAGAACCCATCAGACTACAGCCAAGACACCGAACACTGGCTTATGTTTAACACTGTTCAGAGACTAACAGTTCAAGGAGGTGGAACCATCAATGGCAATGGAAACATATGGTGGCAAAACTCTTGCAAAACCAACCCAAAACTTGTATGTAGTACTTCATAAATCAAAATCCGGATACATTAAGTGAGAAGAGTGGTTTAATGTAACTAATAAAAAGACAATAATTCAGATCACAAATCAATAGTTTAGAGTAATATAAAATCTATTAACACTAAAATCAAGGGTATAGTAATATTTTTCATGATTTTTGTATTAATAGTTACATTATAAGAGAAAATTTATGGAGAGTTTATTTTCTTGAGAGATTAAGTTTTCACATTATTAAATTATTTCAAAATATGTGTGTAACTATTTGTATGACAAGAAAATATACTTTATACGAATCTTAAGATAGTTCGACAATAAAAAGAATTTACTACTCAAGAGGTCGATTTTTTCATATATTTGATCTAAATATACATAATTTAAAATATTTGTGATCTAATGATGATTTTTTTCTTTTTATCTTTCACACTAAACCATTCTTTTCATATCTTGTATATATATGTATAGTACATACTTCTTTTTTTTTTCAAATATATATGTGCTGATTATTTTCCTTGTCTGTTTCATTATTAATTTTGCAGTCTTGCAAGAATGCCCCAACGGTACGTTTAGCTGTCTCAAATAATTAACATGCATGATAAATTGGATTAGATTGAAATGATGAATACTGATACATAAAGGTTGTATTTGGGGTTGCAGGCTGTGACTTTCTACAAGTGCAACGAGTTGATAGTGGAGAAGTTGACGATAAAAAATGCCCAACAAATCCATGTTAATATCCAGGAATCCATGAACGTTACGGTTTCTGGTGTCACAGTGAGCGCACCAGAGGATAGCCCTAACACTGATGGAATTCATGTCACCAAAACCCAAAACATCCAGATCTCAAACTCCCTCATAGCAACTGGTGTGTGTGTGATTATAACCCTGAAAATCATAAAAAGAATTTTATATTAATATTTAGATCTAAATTTTGATTCTTTTTCTTAATCACTTTTGGATTTCAATGGGTTTGCAGGAGATGATTGTATATCAATTGAAAGTGGGACCCAGAATTTACTGGCTACAGGTATAACCTGTGGACCAGGCCATGGTATCAGGTAAATGCATGCAACTAATTTAACATTATCTTTTTTTCTTATAATTTCAATTGGCTATCTAGATATACCAATACTCTAGTTAAATTAATTATTAATTATTTTTATTTATTTGTTAATGATGATGTAGTATCGGCAGCTTAGGAGAGACAGGATCCAGAGAATTTGTTTCAGGAGTAACAATCAATGGAGCCAAGCTTTCTAGAACTACAAATGGAGTCAGAATTAAGACATGGCCGGTAATTAATTTTATCTTGTCTATTCCAACCCATATATAAACACACTAGCATATCATCAATAAATCACAAAAATTAATTCAAATTGATCATATTATAAATGCATAAACATCTTCCTTAATTTTTGCATTAATAATTTTTACATTAATCTAAAATATGGACAAGTAAATTACGACTTAACAATGATTTTTTTGTTCCGCATAAAATCATTTGTCTCACTTGATACTCCCTCTATGCCGGTCATTAAAAAAAAAAAATCTTATAATGTATTTTAACATGCAGTGATATAAATTGCTCAAGCACAACCCATTTAATTTGCATCTAATTATTTTAGTCGTATTTGTATTTGGCTGGTTCACTTTATATGTATATGAATACAAGCAGGCAGGGTTAGGAAGCGCAAGCAACATCAAGTTTCAAAATATTCAAATGGACGGTGTGACCAACCCCATAATAATAGACCAGAACTACTGCGACCAGAAAACTCCATGCAATCAACAGGTAATTATTAATGAAACCATTAATTGACGTAGCTTTTCTCACTGACTTTTGGCTGTATCATATACATACATACATACACACATATTGATTTGGTTTCTGATTGTGGGATATGCATGCAGAACTCGGGAGTTAAAATCAGAAACGTGTTGTACGAGAACATCAAAGGAACGAGTGCTTCTGAGGTTGCTGTGAGCTTGGGCTGCAGTGCGAGGCTTCTGTGTGAAGGGATTGTGTTGAGGAACATAGAGCTGCGACGTCAAGGAGGAGAAGCTTCCACAGCTTCGTGTCAAAGTGCTATGTTGTCTTACGTAGGAGACGTTTCCCCACGTTGCCCTTAGACATTTATAATATAATTTGTGAATGTATGTGATTGCTTAATTAATTAATTTGGTGTGTGTTATGAGGTTCAAGTTGGGTAGATTATTGTAACTTGATCTCGGGTTGTTACTGTTGGTTCGGCTTGTTACCCACTTTTCTCGGTTATTTGGTTAATTGGTTCATGTATTTATTTGCTATTGGAATATAGAAAAAGTATTATTCAATATTATTTTTGCCGTTCTTCTCCCCCGCTGCGTGGCTTAGCCACTTCTTTTCTCTTTCTTTGTTCTTCTTCTTATGGTATCAAAGCCTCAAATTAGGGAAGATCAATCCCTAATTTTTTTTTTTTGATCCTTGGATTTTCCATCTCTCTTTTTACTGACTTCCAATTCAGATTCAACCTTCGGTTTTCTCGTCTCTGCTTCGCCTGTGTTTCTTCGCCTCCTAATCTTCTGCCGTTCTGGTAAAGACTGCCGGCTTCAACGAATCGTCGGGCAGCGAAGATCGTCATCACGGCGTCAACCTCAGCCATCGTGACCTTCCTCTTCTCTTTCCCTCCTCTTCGTCCTTTCTCTCACGGTGCCGGCGTCTGCGACAGAACCAGCCAATAGCAAGCCACCGTGTTGCTCCGGCGACTGATTCGGAAATTGTGATACTCATCTCCTCTGTTGCGATAGAAATCTCCCCGGATCTTGTCGAATCTATTGGAATGGCATCAACAGCCGAAGGACCGCGACAACCAACCAAGATTGGTATGCATCATCCGCTTTTTCTCCAGCAATCAGACACACCCGACGCCTCTCTCATCTCTTTTCAGCTTTCTGGGACCGAAAATTATACCTGGAACAGGGCGATGAAGATATCCTTACTGGGCAAAAACAAACTAGGGTTTTTTGATGGCTCTTGCACAAGGGAATCAGTGGCTGAGGAATTGAGGGCACTATGGGACCGAGTCGATACTATTGTTTTGGCTTGGATCATGAACTCGGTCTCAAAAGATTCATTGAGCTGTGTAGTTTATTCGTCCAATGCACACCAGGTCTGGGTGGATCTTCAAGAAAGGTTTGATCAACCTCACGGGACACAGGTATTTCATCTCCTAAGGCAGATTCACACACTGACCCGAGGATCCACAGGAATTACGTAATACTTCACCAAATTGCGCTACCTTTGGGATCAGTTGTCCTCTATCATTGAGAGCCCTGCATGTTCTTGCGAAAAATCAAAAAAAATATGTTGAGTATATGCAGCATTAAAAACTGTACCAGTTTCTCATGGGATTAAATGAATCCTACTCTCAGCTACGTAGCCAAATCCTTCTGATGTCCCCTCTGCCATCCATTAATCAAGTTTATTCTATGATGTTGCAAGAAGAAAGTCATAAGAGGCATTTTATCATGTGAAACCACTGTTGATTCCGCTGCTCTTAGTGTTCAGAGAAATTTTAAAAATAGGAATATGAATCTTGTATGTGAATACTGCCACCTTAAAGGACATGAAAAAAAATCCTGCTACAAATTAAATGGCTACCCTCCACACTTCAAGTTCAATAAAAAGAAACCCATTACCCGGCAGCCCACTGTCAATAGCACCATTATGGACAACCAAGCTGCCAGCAGTGAAAATACTGTTCTGACCAAGGAAGAATACCAAGAATTCCTCAAGATTATAAATAAAGTAAAGGGTAAAGATAGCCACCAAAATGAATCAGGTATATCTTCTCTTAACACCTTTAACTCTGGATTATTTAATTGGATATTGGGTACTGGGGCTACTCACCATATTACAACAAGTTCTAAAGGTTTGATTAACTTAACCATTCCTAAATCTTGCAACCCTCAGACTATTAAGTTACCTGATGGAAGCATATCTAAGGTCACTGCTATAGGACAGTTTCAATTAAACCCAGACAAAATTTTAAAGGATGTTCTTTATGTTCTTGAATTTAAGTTTAATTTACTATCTGTTTCCAAATTAGCTAGTGACCTTGGATGTTGTGTTTGTTTTTTTCCTAACTTTTACATCTTGCAGGAACTCTCAAATGAAAGGGTGATGGGGACTGGTAGACAGCAAGATGGGCTTTACTTGAAAGAATTCTTGGAAGAAAAGAAACAATATGAATCTTGCTACAGTCAAGTTTTTTCTGGTTTTTCACAAAAAAATAGTAATTCCCTTTTTGTGGCATCACATATTAGGACACGTGTCATTAGGGAAGATGAAACAATTAGATTGTCTCAAAAAGCATATCTCCATTTCCTGTAATGAAATGAACTGCACTGTTTGTCCTCTTGCTAAACAGAGCAAATTACCTTTTCCATCTAATAGTTCTAGAACTCTTGAAATATTTTCTTTACTTCACATGGATGTATAGGGACCTTATAATTGTGATGCTCATGATAATAAAAGGTATTTTCTTACTATTGTTGATGACTATAGTAGGTTCACTTGGATATTTCTTATGAAACTAAAAAGTGACACTATATATCATATTAGAAATTTTCTAGCTTATATTAATAATCAATTCACTAAGAAAGTTAAGACTATTAGGTCTGACAATGGAACATAATTTTTTAATCATGAAATGAACTCATTACTTGCCTCCTTATAAATTATTCATGAAAGTACTTGTGTTAATATTCCCCAACATAATGGGATTGCTGAAAGAAAACATAGATATCTCCCAGATATAGCTAGAGCCATACAATTTCGGTCTTCCTTACCTATTAAATATGGGGGTGATTGCATTGAAAGTGCAGCCTATTTAATTAATAGAACTCCTAGTATCAATAACAATAACAATAACAACAAAGTCTTATCCCACTAGGTGGAGTCGGCTAGATGGATCGCACGACATCATTGAGCTCTATTAATGACTAACTTTTTAGGTATCTCATTTACTAAAAGATCCCGTTCAATAACTTCTCTAAGTGTCTTTCTTGGTTTTCTATTTAGTTAATAGAACTCCTAGTACCATTCTAGGAAAAAAAACACCATATGAGTTACTTTATAATAAAATTTCCTCACTTGATCATCTTAGAATTATAGGATGTTTAGCTTACGCTACTAACACCAGGCCCAAAGACAAATTCAGCACTAGGGCCATTCCTTCCATTTTATTGGCTATTCCCCAACACAAAAAGGTTACAAATTACTTGACATAAAAAGTAAGAAAATATTTGTTTGTAGAGATGTAGTCTTTCATGAAGGTATTTTCTCATTTACTAAGGAAAACAAATATGAATTTGTTCTCTAATGCTGAGAATAACTTGTTTAATTTTGAGGATGAAATTAATCATGTTCCCCTAAATCCTGATGATTTTACTGGAGATAAAAATAATGATTATGAAAATATAAGCCCAAATCAGAATGATATTAATGAAACTAGAACCCTTGTTGACATTCATACCCATGAAAACTTAAACACAAACCAAGAAATTGATAAAATTTCTCAAAAAAAAAAAATCTGGTAGGAATATTAAACCACCCTCTTGGCACAAGGACTATGTGTTCTCTATTTTTTCTGATAAACATCAAGACATACCCATGGTCCAGTATCCTATATCTAATTATATTTCTTATAATAAGATTTCAAACAAGTATAAGTGTTTTCTATCAAAACTCTTTAATGCTAAAGAACCTGCTAACTATGAGGAAGCAAAAAGGACCCAAATTGGATTGAGGCTATAAAAGAAGAAATAAAAGCTCTTGAAGATAATAAAACCTGGGAAGTGGTTCCCTTACCTAAAGATAAAAGGGCTATAGGGTGCAAGCGGATCTACAAGGTTAAAGTCAACCCTAATAGGACCATAGAAAGGTTTAAAGCTAGATTAGTAGCTAAGGGATATAGTCAAAAAGAGGGAATTGACTACTTTGATACTTTTTCACCTATTGCTAAAATAGTTACTGTTAGGATGATATTGTCCTTAGCTGCCATGGAACAATGGCCCTTATTCCATATAGGTGTGAGCAATGCTTTTCTTTAAGGTGGCTTGGATGAAGAAGTTTACATGGAACTACCTAAGGGTTTTGCCTATCAAGAAAACAAAACTAAAATGGTCTGTAAATTAAAAAAATCATTTTATGGTCTAAAACAATCATTTAGACAATGGAATTGTAAACAAATCCACACTTTAACTAAACATGGTTTTAAACAAAGTAAAAATGATTATTCTCTATTCACTAAATAGAAAGGGAAAAGTATAGTTATTTGTCTAATCTATGTTGATGACATTCTCATAAGTGGTAATGATTCTAGCCTTATCAATGATTTAAAACATGTGCTTAAACAAAACTTTAAAATAAAGGACCTTGGGGATTTAAAATATTTCTAGGAATGGAAATTGCTAGATCTAGTAAAGGAATAGTTGTTACACAAAGGAAGTATGTTCTGGAATTGCTTGCTGAAATAGGATTAAGTGATGCCAAACCTTATAGGACTCCTCTTGACCAAAACACTAAGTTCACTAGCATAGATCATGATAGAGGGACCAATTAAAACATTACAGATCATAACTTAGATGAACCTACTGTTTTTAAAAGGCTTATGGGGAAATTAATATATTTAGCTCTCACTATGCTTGATATTATGTATCCTGTCCAAACTCTTAGTTAGTTTATGTATGCTCCAAAAAAAATCTCATTTGGAAGGGGCAAGAAGAATTTTGCAATATCTTAAACTCAAACCAAGTATAGGACTCTATTTTTCAAGAAAGAAAGACTTTAAAATAGCTGCCTATTATGATTTTGATTGGGCTGTTTGTAGCATGAGTAGGAAATCTGTTACAGGCTATTGTATTAAACTTAGAGAAGCCTTGGTTTCTTAGAAGGAAAAAAAACAGAATACAGTTTCAAGATCTTCAGCAGAAGCAGAATATAGAAGCCTTGCCAACACTACTGCTGAAATCATTTGGATACATGGGTTATTGAAGGATTTGGGAGTAGAGGAGATAGAATCTGCCACAGTCCATTGTGATAATATGTCACGTCCCAAAATCTGAGCACGTGACCGGCACAGAAAGTGAATTTCATTTCACCTCCGTAAGCCTATTTTTCTCTTAAGCATCATACCATTCCTTTTCATGCAACCAAACCAAGTTCTATATACGCACTACAATCATTCACATTACATCACTGAATGAATCTACCCGATTACAGAGATTTCTAGATTTATACAACTTAGAATAAGACTTAACTATTATACCTTTATCCTGAACAAATGAAAAGGTAATCATGGGCTAAGGATCCATAATTCCTTGTACAGATATTTACCTTCAGCTGTCAACTCTGAAAAAAATGTTAATAAGAGGGGTATGAGCAAACCACGTGCCCAGTGAGCAGACAACACAACATTATGACAAAAAAAAAATATCATGCATCATAATGATAATATGCAGCAATCATACGTAATCGATCATAATATAATATAATATAATTCATAATACTTAACAACAATGTCCAAGTAAAACAAATACATTTCAACATAATTCAAATAATTCACAACAGCAAACAGTGAAATCAATTTCACACATTTTCCGTACCAACCGGGTCGTCCAGGATACCTCTGGATTGTTGCCCGCGGCCCCGCCGCATCCACCCTTATCGCTCCATGTATATTCTCCACCCTTATAGCTTCATGTAGATTTCTCCATGGGGTGCACCATCATGCCTTTTCATTCATTCCGATTACATACACAATCACAATCATAAATAACTCATAATTATTTACAAGTTTCATCACAATATAACTCATACTACTTTCCATACTTAATCACAATTTCATCAACGTGTATACAATCATTCACTGTTCACAGAATTTATCTTTTAAATCACATCTCAAACATAGAAGCTCATTTGTATTTACAAGTCCTCACAATGGTATTCGTGTCTTCTTCACGCAACATTCATATAATGGTGTTTATGTATAGATATATCCATATCAATCTATTCGAGAACACAATTCTTTAATTCTAAAAAGTGCGCATGAATATAACTTATGTAAGAAAATCTCAATTCATAATGAATATCAATATATAAGTTAACCATCACTGCCTTCACACTAAGATACACTACATTCTCACTATGATGCCAAGAACTTTAAAGAAAAGATTTAGTCATAGGAAGTATAAATCCCACTCACCTGGATTTCACACTCTCGGCACTTCCACCTTGCGCTTTGACCATTCCTATTGTAACCAGATAAAAATTATCAAGGTTACGAAATAGAGAAATTTCCTACCATTATTCCCGACCTTCACTTACTTCTCAAATCATAACTCCTAACTGGTAATGAATATTCAGATGAAACTTATACCATTGGAAACTAGACTCAAAGAGCTTTTCAACGATATTTTAAAAAAAAAAAAAGAAAACTGATGCTACAGTAACGGTCAACGGTCAACGTAGCTACAGTAACGTTGATCGAGTCAACGCTACAGTAGCCAAGAAAATCTGGAAAAATTTTCCAGATGAACAGTAATTTCTGGGAAAAATTTTCGGATGTTCTTCGTGTTATTCATCCAAAAATCCTAAAATCATATCTAAAACAACATTTCTTTTGATTTCTTCCATGGGTTTTGTTTCTCAATGTCTAATGAGTATTTTAACACAAAAATCCCTAATTTTTACCAACAATCCAAGCTCAAATCTCAAATTTTCATCAAGAACACTAACTTTTTCAAATATCCAAATTCTACAAAATTTCTTGTTCTAATAACATCATAAACCACCTAAGAATGTTTTACATTAACATCCACACTTAAATTCATCCATTAAAACTCAAAATCTTAATTTTCTTCCATAGGTCCGAAAATGGAGAAAAAGAGAAATAGAGCAGATAAAACTTACCTCTTTGCCTCTAGAACTCCTAAGAATCGGAAGTATGGTTAGAAAATACAAAATCATCGGAAGAAAATTAAAGAAGGAATTGAAGGAGATGGAAGAATGGTAGATGAAGAAGAAGATGGAGAGCCTCGGGGAGGAAAGAAGGAAGAGAGGAAGATGTGTCTAATAATTGTACGTGTAGGCCCCACCAATTTCTTTTTCGATAAAATTGCGCATAACCACCTTAGCTTTTAAGATTTGTTCACTTAGGTCCTTGAGAATTTATAAAAAATTTCCTAAATTAAAAATTGAAATTTCTATTCCCAAATTTTCTTTACTAATTCAAAGAAAGAAAACATATTTCAAGCAATTAAATTTTTCAATAAACTTTAAATAGATTTTAAATATTCATAAAAATTCTTGGGATATTACATAATAAGTCTGCACTTAAGATTGTTGCCAACCCGGTCTTCCATGAATGGACCAAGCACATAGAAGTTGATTGTCACTTTATCAGAGACAAGATTCAAGATGGAACTATAGAAACCAAGTATATTTGTTCTAAAGAATAATTGGCTGATATTATGACTAAGGCATTAGGAATTAGTCAACATGAAAAGATAGTTGCTAAGTTAGGCATTGTTGATCTGTATAATTCTAATTTGAAGAGGGAGTGTTATGAGATTCAACTTGGGTAGATTATTAATGTGACTTGGTCTCGGGTTGTTATTGTTGGTTTGGGTTGTTACCCACTTTTCTCTATTATTTGGTTAATTAGTTCATGTATTTATTTATCAGAATATTGGCTATTGGAATATAAAAAAAGTATTATTCAGTATTATTTTTGCTGTTCTTCTCCCCTGCTACGTGGCTTAGCCACTTTTCTCTCTCTTTGTTCTTCTTCTTAGTGTGTATATATGTATGTATGTAATAAGATTGATTCATTAATTTGTAGCGATCGAATAACGTTGTATGTATATAGATTGTTCAAGAATAATTTCAGTTGATCTGTTCAGATTAGAAATTATGAATCTTCAGAAGAAATTTGGAGCTTTGTGATCAATGTTAAGTGTTAACATTGGTTTCAGCAATTTAACTACAATATATATATATATATATATATATATATATATATATATAAAAATGAAAGACAACTATGAAGACTCTTTGAAACATATATAACTTCGTAAAACTGTTGAAACATAATTTCTTTTGACAGAAATCAAAAAGCTTTTTAAGCCACTAAAAACTGTTAAAAAATCAATTTAATCGGTTAAAAATTGGTGAAATTAGTAGAATTGGATAAGTAACTATAGTCCAACCGGATTTTTTGAAAAAAAAAAAATTTGACTAGGCAATATAATTTTAAAAAAAAATTGTGCCAAAAGTAACCCTTCTTAAGCGATTTATTGGGCCCAAAACTATCCTTAGGTCATCCTCATTATTCTAATCCAAACACCTCTTTTCATAGTATGAACACTTCCCTCTCCACTCTCAAAACTGAGTAACGTGATACTTAGAAATAGGGACACTTCTCATTTCTCACACCATGTGATACTTAATAAACCTTTATTTTTTTTATACAAATTGTTTTATTTTCTGACATGTCATGCTTTCTTTTACTTTTTTCCTATTTCTTATAATAATATTATTTTCACTACAAAAATAAAGCAGACAAGAAAAACAAGAGAAGAGCAATTATACACACATATAAGTTTATCAAGACTAGATATGAAAAGATTTATTAATTTTTTTATATTGCATTTTTTAATTTATATGAAATAAAATTATATATATTTAATTACTACTGATTCAACCTCATTTTAATCATTGTCAGATTAATAAACTGTGAATTGATGTTCCCACTAGTTCAATAGTTGATTCAGTCCTTTAAATCATTTATTTTTTCCCCAAATATTTCATTTACAAAATTATATATATTATCCAATTCCCCAAATATTCCCCAAATCATTTATTTTTTCCCCAAATATTCCATCAGATAACATGTTTTTTTTTTAAAATTTCTTTACCTAATGTATCACAATCTGTACGAGTGATCCATGTATAATCACATTGTGATTCATTTATAATCACTTTTGTTTTCTTTTTAATTTTAAATAATTAATAATTATTTTATTTTCATTAATTATATCATATTAATTAATATTATATAATCTATTATATTACGTATTTATTTTATAATAATAATATATTAATTGTATATATTATATTATTTCAGAATTCTTAGTAGAATTTTAAAAAATTTAATTTAAAAGAATATTATAACCAATTTGAACTAAGAAATTTAAATATATACTGATACGAAAAAATTAAAATAATTTTTTTATTTTGATTTCCCCATTTGCTTTCTTTTTTTTTTTTGGGTGCTCTGCTTTTTATTTGAAAATTAATGGAGAAAGGGACAAAATTGCTGTACCGTAATATAGGAATGCATGTTTAACTTACAAGCAATGGAAAAAATCAGTAACACTAAGAAGTTCCACGTTGATTAGAGGATGTTTAAAGATTAAAACACTAAAATGTAATTTGAAAATAATCATTTAAACTACCAAACGCGTAGGTCAACTGATAAAGAATTGTCTTAGTTTAATAAAAAATTTTGAATTCAAGTCCTTAAAAATACAACTACGTTAAAATTTGATAGGGAAAATTTTGCTCCCTATTGTAGTCCTTTTTTCTTTGGACAAAATGGAAATAATTTTCATTAAGAATGGCACCAAGCCAGAAATACATAATATTAACCAGGACCTAAAGATCAGTAAATATATTACAAACTTAAACTTATGAAAAAAATGTATATGATTTAGGACAACATACTCTAAAAATCAGTACCAAAAAAACACTAATCAAAAGTAACACACCCCTGGACTCTAAACTAAGTGGACTAAAAAGAGGCAACACACCCCTACTCCTAGATCTAAGTTAGTCTTCCAGCAACCAAAAACACAAAAGCTAATTAATCTCGTAGGACCAGATCTGAGAGTAACGAGTAAAGGTTTTGTAGTTGGTGATCTGAGACTCTGCATCTACTTCTTACCTCATAGGGTACCTCTGTTTTTTCTTTTTTCTTTTTTTCTTCTTTTTTTGGGTAAACGACAACCTCATCCCTCAGCAGAAGAAGCTTTCGGTCGTTGCATACCCCCCAAATCTAGTTTCCTCAGCCTAGAAGATCAAGAAAATAATAGGGAAGAAGATAAAGGTAATCTAGATCTGATGTTAGAAAACTTCTTACAAAAAAGAGGAAAGATTTTCTACAAAAAAGAAGGAGAAAAAACTCTTACTGAGGAGAGGAGAAACAAAAAAGACAAGAAAAGAGGAAGAAAAAGAAGAAGATGGGTGGAGGTTGCCTGAGAGCGCTACATAGGGATGAAAGGGCAAAAGAACGACATCGCGGAGAGCTAGGTTGAGAGAAGAGTCGAGTATGGTGCTAATTTAAACTGCTTCAAATTAATTGCCTATTGTGGTCTTATTCGACTTGAATATGAATTAATTGACACTCATAATTTAATATTTGGACGCCGACAGTTCTTTACAAATAAAAATAAAAAAGCAAACATGCAATGTGGGCTTGGCGGAAACACTCATGTAGCTTCAACTAATGTTTTTTATCTACTCGTTAGAAGTTAATTTTGATAATCAACAGTCTCATAATTTTAAGTAGAAAATTAAATCAAACTGTGGATTTCAGTTTAATTTTCATTCAAGTTTGAACGGTGAGAAACTACAGTAAAAAAGAGTTTTCAAAGTAACTTTAATTTGGAATTGTCTTTTATAACTCAAAATACATCTCAATTAAAGGACACTAGTATTACTCATGCTTTGTACTGGCAGGTTAGCCAAATTTTAATAATAATTCCCTATGACATCAAATACATATATATTGGAACATTTGAAGTTGATCATGGGTGTAATACCCAAGAAAAATAAAATATAAATATTTGTTTACAAACTACTGTTACTATTTCAGTATACGGTACTATTCACCTGTATAATACTATTTACGTATACGATACTGTTTATTTATACAATCGAAATGTCAAGTACTAGATGTGGTTTGGTCATAAGAGAAAACTAGAAAGAAGTTCGTGGGAAAAAATGACGTTTTATGTGTAAAAATACCCTCAGGGACTAAAGTGAAAGGACTGAATTGAAAAGAAACTTAAAGCTTTAACGTGAAAGGATAGTTTTCCTTTTAAATTTCCAATAATAATAACAGAAAAATTTTCCATCGTACGCGTGAGGTGCACAGTAACTGTATTATTAGAAATGTCATTTTCATGAATAGTAAATTGAATATTTTATTAGTGTATAGTATCAAATAGTACCCTTGACTTTTGCTATAAATAGGCCCTTGCATTTCACTTCTAAACTCACACCTTCAACTTCTCTTCTTCTCTCCTTAAGTTTCTCTTACTCCAAAGCTAGGCCTCTGAGATTTTGGGCCTTTCCTTTTCAACTTAAGTAAGGATACTATGCCCTTTCTATGTCTTTCAAATTTTAAAAGTTATTTTCTTAAGTATGCTCTGTGGTTGCGGCCTTGGCTGATCTTCCACATCAGAAAAACTGTCCTTAGCTGTTTATATGTTATTTTGATTCTCTAATTACCGAAATAGAATGTAAACTGTGAATAATACATGTCTAGGAAAGTTCTGGCTAAGGAAAGACCTGGTTTTTAATTGTGTCCAGTGTGACCCTCCACTCTTTCCTGGAAACTTACCTGGTGTACTCTTTTGCAGATTATATTCTCTATTTATGGTATGAATAGTACCCGTACGTATGAATAGTAACCGTATATATGAATAGTATCCGTACGTAAAAATAGTATTCATACATATGAATAGTGACCGTATATACGAATATTATCCGTATGTATAAATAGTATCTGTATGTATGAATAGTGACTGTATATATAAATAGTGACCGTACATATAAATAGTACGTATGTATGAACAGTATCTGTATGAAAACAATGCTAACTTGTTTTCTCTAATCTTTCATGAAAATCTCTGTAGCGGAATATTGAAATTCATCTGTGTACTCTTGTCTGTAACGACTTAGAGAAGCGATATTCGTACGGAATCCAGGTGAGTGAAACGACCCCGTTTTAATAAAGTTTTAGCATTACTAGTGATAAAAAGTATGTCGTAGGACACTCCCAAGATTCATAGGAGGAAATTGGATTCAGAATGGCGAATATAATGAGATAATTAATCCAGAAGTATGGATAAGAAAAAGCAAGTATCTCATGATGATGTGAAGATTGAATCTCTTGAATTGTGGTTTATAAAGCTATAATATAGTTATATACTATACCTGTTATATGGATGAATATTATATTGAGCTTCTGATTATGATATGAAATGCTATTGATTGTGATTGAGCGGGACAGTACCCCCTCTCACGGCAAGGCGGAAAACCCGGTTGACAGGGTGTCTTGACCAATGAGTGTGGAGACAACGATTCCCTTAGTAGGGATATAGCCCGGATTGGTGATAAATCCGTGAGGCGCCCTAGCTAAGAGGATGAGGTTGTGCGTCATGGCGGAAATATACATAATTGGTGAGCCGGCCTGTGTGCGCTCTCCGGGATATATTGCCATTGACGAGTACTAGTAACGTTTGTTGAATTGGATGAATTTTTATCTTCTTGTATGTAAGAGGATGATGTTGTGCGTCATGGCGGAAATATACATAATTGGTGAGCCGGCCTGTGTGCGCTCTCTGGGATATATTGCCATTGACGAGTACTAGTAACGTTTGTTGAATTGGATGAATTTTTATCTTCTGTCTATTGGTTGAGTATGAGCCTTTGGATATGCTTGCATGACTGGTAATGTATTTGAATTTTATTAACGCGAGGCCGATTCGCTCATTGAGTTTAAAAGCTCACATTGTTTGTACAACCTTTTTGTTCAGATCAGGTTGCCAATGAAGAATATCCGCTAGAAGAGTAGATCACTTTGGACCCTCCCGCTATCGGGTAGGCCCCTCTTTTGTTATAGATTATGTTGCTCTGTAATCGTCTAGGACATCTAGGTCAGGGGTTCGACATTTGGCTTGTATGTCAGTATAATAATGTATTTTAAATTGATAATATATTATTACATGCAAATCATCTCTATGATTTTCAGATAAGAAAATTTGATATATTTATCGGAAGGCTTACAGTGATGAGAGATTCATCATTGTGCCGGTCATGTACCCAGAAAACGGGTCGTGACAATGGGGATCCAATCCGTTAGTGACATAATATTCTCATAGTTCTAAATATAAAAAAAAAACTGGATATTCAAAATAATAAGCAGGTAGGTTATGAAGATAAGCAAGCCAAAAAGTGGCATGTAAATTATATGAATGTGCATATAAATATTTATATAATTCTGATTTCTCCATTTTTATTATTGATTAGCTTAGAAGTTGAAAGCTTTGATGTATAAAAAGAGTTAAAGAAAAAAATTTTAATGTGCATGTGTTTTATGTTAGTAAAACTTTTCTTTCCTTTAGATCTTGATCTTCACAATTCACACAATAGATCATAAACATACCTGGATCCATATCTGCAAATTTGAGTCTCTTTATTTCCTCTAGATTTCTGCCTGTTTTGATCTCCTTGATGATCAGGAGAGAAAACTGTCACATCCCAAAAATTGAGTATGTGAAAAGATACTACTCATTTGATATAATTCTCAAACATACGTTATATACATATATTCTGTAAGGTTTTACATTCAACCTTAATCATTCATTCCACACTACAGAATTATATTCATCTGATAAGCAAATATAGACATACATAGTCTGATATTTCTATCTCATCGCAAGCCTAGGAGACCTATAGAAAATACAGAGCTTTTCTAATATCCACATTAATAAGTACTGGTGTCCCACCAGACAGAAATAGAGAATAATCCCAAGGGGCTTCTAATCTTCAAACAGATTCTCTTCTTCTCTGTTTTCTGTATCTGAAAAAAAATAATCATAGGGAGTGTGAGTTTATTTAAAAACTCAGTAAGTAAATAACTGTACTATATAAAATATCAAAAGTACAAATACCACATTTACTCATATAATTAATTATCTTATACATCGAGTAGTATGGGACTCTAACCCTTTCAAACTCATGAATAAGATTTCATAGATATACACCGAGTAGTATGGGACTTTAACCCTTTCAACTCGTGTATAGATTTCATAGATATGCACTGAGTAGTATGGGACTTTAACCCTTTCACACTCGTGTATAAGATTTCTTAGATATACACCGAGTAGTATGGGACTTTAACCCTTTCACACTCGTGTATTAGATCCCGTAGATCTTTACTCATTAATAAAATAGTGAGAATTCATCACATAGTACAATTGTCATGAAATAAATAGTTTCTTCATACTCTTATTTCTACTGATCATCATATACTCCCATATGAAAAATTAATTGCTTATTATCCAAATAATATTGTAAATGGGACTTATATTGTACTTTGACTAGTAATATCAAAGTAGCTGAGCAAGGTTATTCACTCACCTTGATGTTTGTCCAAGTTTACCTTGTTCCACACTAGAATTTGTGTAAGAAAATTTCCTAGTAAAATATATTACAAGGAATCATAAGAAAGGAAACAAAATCACGAAAATACGTAAAATTTTCTGACTGCTACAGTAACGGGTTGCTACAGTACGGTTTGCTACAGTAACGGTTTGCTACAGTAACGGTTTGCTACAGTAACGGTTCGCTACAGTAACGTTGACTGCTACAGTACCGTTGACTGCCGACACTACAGTACTGCTACAGTAACCCGACGAAAATTTTCCAGATTTTGTTTCGAAATCCCTGGTCGCTACAGTAACTCGGTTTTGCAGAAAAATCTTTCAAAAATTCATCCTTTCCTTTCTTGTTTCAAAACCAGAATTTCAACTCTTTTAACCGATTATAACTCAAATATAACTTCTAAAACAACTGAGATTCATGAATTATCATCAAAATCTTCAAGAACAAAACCTCCTCTGATCTTTTACATAAACTGAAATTTAAGGAAAATAATCGGATTAAAGTTTACCTTTGATCCTTACAAAGCTTTTGAACCGAACAAATAATCGAACTTCTGAAGATCAAGGAAAGGATTTGAGAAGAAAATGAAGAACTGAGAAAGAATCTTTTCTGCTTCCTTCGGCTGAGCGAAAAATATGAAGTTACTATTGAAACTTTATATTAAATATTTCTAATGGGTTATTCAATAACCCATGGGTATCCATAACCCAACATCCAAACCCATCCAGTCAATTTACAATAAATGGATTAATTGACCATTCTGCAACCACTTTTCCATGAATTTCACCATTCTTAGAATATATCCCTCATTGTGCAAATATTTAGTCCAGTCATTTAACTCAATTTTCATAAATAATATTCAAAGAGAACAATTAAATATGAAAATTAAAAATGACCAAAATAAATAACTAAAGTAACGTTGTAGAATTCTAAAATACTCTTAAGCGAATTATATTCTGAAATTAACGGGTATTACATTCTACCCCCCTTAAAAGAATTCGGTCCTCCGAATTAAAATCTTACCTCAAGTTTCAAATAAATGTGGATAGTTTTTCCACATCTCATCTTCTGCCTCCCACGTAGCTTCCTCGCGAGAATGATTTCTCCAAAGAACCTTGACAGTAGGAATTTCTTTGGTACGCAATTTCTTGACTTTTCTATCAAGGATAGCTACTGGTACCTCTTCGTAGGTGAGAGTTTCATCAAAATGAACTTCTTGGGGTTGAATGACATGAGAAGGATCAGGAAGATACTTCCGTAGCATGGACACATGAAATATTGGATGAACTCCCTCTAGGTTGGAAGGTAGGTCTAGGCGATATGCCACATTACCCACTCTGTCTACAACCTCATATGGGCCAACATACCTCGGACTAAGCTTGCCTTTCTTCCCGAATCTCATTACTCCTTTCATAGGTGAGATTCGTAAGAAAACCATATCACCTATTGCAAATTCAAGGTCACGTCGTCGGTTGTCCGCATAAGACTTCTGTCTACTCTGAGCAGTTAACAACTTCTCTCTGATCAGTTTAACCTTATTTATATCTTCCTGTATCATCTCAGGTCCAAATATTTTGGTTTCACCAAGTTCAAACCAACCTATAGGAGATCGACACCGTCTCCCATACAAAGCCTCAAAAGGTGCCATCTGAATACTGGCTTGGTAACTGTTATTATAAGCAAATTCAATAAGAGACAAATGATCTTCCCAACTTCCACTGAAATCCATCACACAAGCTCTTAGCATATCCTCTAAAGTCTGAATTGTCCTTTCGGACTGTCCATCAGTCTGAGGATGGAATGCTGTGCTAAGATTCACTTTGGTACCCAAAGCCTCTTGAAAGACTTTCCAGAACCGAGAAGTAAACTGAGGTCCTCGGTCTGATATAATGGATATTGGTACACCATGAAGTTTCACTATTTCTTTAACATAAAGTCGAGCAAGTTTTGCTACACTGAAAGTGGTATGAACAGGAAGAAAATGTGCTGACTTAGTAAGTCGATCCACTATGACCCATATTGAATCATTTCCTTTTGTTGACCGAGGTAAACCTACTACAAAATCCATGGTGATCCTTTCCCACTTCCATTCGGGAATATCTAGTTTTTGCATCAATCCAGGTGGTCGTCGATGTTCAGCTTTAACTTGCTGACAAGTCAAACATCGAGCTACAAAGTCAGTCACGTCTCGCTTCATGCCCTCCCACCAATAAACTTGTTTCAAGTCCTGATACATTTTCACAGCACCAGGATGTACAACGTAGGGTGAACCATGAGCTTCCATTAAGATTTCATGCTTCAAAGATTCAATGTTGGGGACACAGAGTCTACCATTAAACCATAAGACTCCTTCTTCATCTACCAAGAAACTTGGTGCTAGACCTTGCCTTGCCTTATCTCTTATTTTGACCATATCAATGTCACCTTCTAAAGTTGCTTTTACTTTTTCAACAAGGGATGATCTAACTGTTAAATGAGCCAGAAATGTACCTGACTCAGTGATCTCGAAGAATACTCCATCAGCTTCCAATTCTTGTAGTTCATGTATTAGAGACCTCCTTATAGTGGCAATGTGAGCTAAACTTCCCATAGACTTTCGACTTAGAGCATCAGCCACTACATTTGCTTTACCTGGATGGTAAAGGATGGTACAATCATAATCTTTCAGAAGTTCCATCCACCTTCGTTGCCTTAGATTGAGATCTCTCTGCTCAAAAATGTACTTAAGGCTTTTGTGATCTGTAAAAATTTTACAAGTTTCCCCATACAAGTAATGTCTCCATATCTTTAGGGCAAACACTACAGCTGCCATTTCCAAATCATGAGTGGGGTAATTCAATTCATGCTTTTTAAGCTGACGTGAGCCATAAGCTATGACTTTACCATGTTGCATCAACACACACCCTAAGCCTATCTTTGAGGCATCACAGAATACAGAGTAACCCCCTGGTCCTGATGGTAAAATTAAGACTGGTGCAGAAGTTAAACACTCTTTCAATTGGGTGAAACTTTGTTCACATGAATCATCCCAAATGTATTTAACATTCTTTCGGGTTAACTTATTTAATGGAAGAGCCGTCTTAGAGAAATCTTTGACAAAGCGACGGTAATACCCTGCTAAGCCAAGAAAACTACGTACTTCAGACACAGTTGTTGGTCGAGGCCATTGTTTTACTGCTTCAATTTTACTTGGATCTACATGAATACCTTCTTGGGAAATAACATGTCCCAAAAATGTTACATGACTCATCCAGAATTCACATTTTGAGAGCTTTGCGTACAACTGATGCTCTCTCAAAGTCTGAAGCACTTTTCTCAAATGTTCAGTATGTTCTTCATGACTCTTTGAATATACCAAAATATCATCAATAAACACAATTACAAACTTATCAAGGAATGATTTGAACACTCTGTTCATTAAATCCATAAATGCTGCTGGTGCATTTGTCAACCCAAAAGACATCACAAGAAACTCATAATGTCCATACCGTGTACGAAAAGCAGTCTTAGGTATATCATCACTCTTAATTCGTAACTGATGATATCCAGACCTTAGATCAATCTTTGAGAAGTATTTTGCTCCTTGAAGCTGATCAAACAAATCATCTATCCTTGGTAAAGGATACTTATTCTTCACTGTGACTTTATTCAGTTGACGATAATCTATACATAATCTCATAGAACCATCTTTCTTTTTCACAAAAAGAACAGGAGCACCCCAAGGTGAAAAACTTGGGCGAATGAACCCTTTGTTTAACAAATCTTCCAATTGTTCTTTAAGTTCTTTTAGCTCAACAGGAGCCATACGATAAGGTGGAATAGAAATTGGTCTTGTGTCTGAGACCAAATCAATACTGAACTCAATATCTCTTTCTGGCGGTAATCCAGGTAAATCTTCTGGGAACACATCTGGGAATTCATTAACCACATGAATGTCTTCTAACTTCTGTTCTTTCTTTTCTAAATCTTTGATAAAAGCTAGAAATCCCTGACATCCCTTTCGCAACATACGCTGGGCACTTAACATAGATATCATGTTGCAAGGTACATCACTTCGATCTCCTTGAAACACAAAATTACTCCTCCCCGGTATATTAAAAGAAATAACTTTGTCACGACAATTTATAGTAGCATGACAAGAAGATAGCCAGTCCATCCCTAGAATCACATCAAAATCTAACATATTGAGAACCATAAGATCTATCTCAGTTTTCATGCCTCCAACGATTATTTTACAAGAACGATAACATGTTTTAACCATCAAAGTCTCTCTCATCGGTGTGGAAACCAAGAATGGTTCTTTAAGAATAATCGAATCAATTGCAAATCTCTTGGCAAATAGGGGTGACACATATGAGTGAGTAGAACCGGGGTCAAACAAAATACGTGCAGCAAAAGTATTAACAGATAATATACCTGTAACTACAGCATTGGATGTTTGAGCATCCTGTCGGGTTAGAGCATATATTCTTGCATTTCCTCTGCCAGCAGCTTGTTTTCCACGGTCACCTTGGCCTCTTCCAGAACCTCTTCCCATACTACCCCCTGTTGAAGGGGTTGGTGTTTGAGTAATAGATTGTGGTCGAGGTGGCAAAGTAGACCCTTGACCTGGTCTTGTCATGAGCTGAGGGCACTCCCTTATAAAATGTCCTTTTTGTCCACAGTGAAAACAGCCTGTACCAACAGTGTTTAACCTGCATTCTCCGAAGTGAAACTTTCCACATTCAGGACATTGAGGTTTTTCCCTTCTACCTTGAGTACCTCCTCTACTAGAAGAGCTAAAACCACCCCTGCTCTCTGAACGAGGCTTAGCCACACTGGCTATAGAATAAGATGACTTAGTAGGAGTGGCTGGAGCTTGTTGTGGTGTAGTAAAAGTCCCTGAGTCTTCCCCTTGATTAAAAGATCTCCTATATCTGGCCTTCTTCTTTTGACGATATTCTTCTTTATTCTTTGACCTCCTTTCCATTCTTCGGGCCACATCAACAGCTTCTGAGTACGAAGAGTAATCATTCATATTAGAACCCACTTGATCATATAAGGCATCACGAAGCCCTTCCACAAACTTTTCTATTTTCTTCCTTTCAGAAGGAATGATTTCAGGGGCATATTCAGATAATTTAACAAACTGAGCTGAATATTCATCAACAGTCATGGTTCCCTGCCGTAGATACAGAAAATCTCTGGCCCTGGATGATCGTTCACTTGCCGGAAGAAATTCATCCATAACCAATCTGTAAAATTCTGTCCACATAACTGGCGGTGCGCCTTGAATTCTAGCTTTCTTCCAGTTCCTCCACCATTTACCAGCCCTACCTTTTAACTGAAAGGAAGTGAATTCTACCTTTTGAGTAGGAGAACACCCTATAGCATCACAGATTGCTTCACAATCTTCAAGAAAACATTGTGGGTCCTCTTTGGGATCTTCCCCTGAAAAAGTAGGAGGCCTCATTTTCTGGAATTCAGACATTCTTACCTCTCTTACATTAACTCCTCCCGCTAACGGAGCTGGTGGTACATTTTCAGCTTCAACAATAGGAGGATCCACTGGCAGGTTAGCTTGTGCAGCTCGACCTCTCATTTCAGCCTCAAATCGGTCAAATCGTTCATTCATCAAATGAATCACATGTGCAATAGTTGCATTACCGACATGAGCATCAGGTTCGACTCTTCTTGCTTGCTCACTAGTTGCGCCCTCAGTACTTTGAGCATGTAAACTATCACCACGGTTAGGATCATCTTGCACATGTACTGGTGGATTTATGGCCCTCCTTGGACCCATATGCTCATTATTATTAGAAGATCCTTCCGACATTGATCTGTCACAGATCTACACACATAACAAACAATTTTCAGACATAAACAAAATATCACTTACTAGCCCCACTGAGAAGTTATCTATAAAATGACGTTATACTCTACAAGGTCTTTTATGGAACCTAATCCTATGGTCATGCCGCGGCTCATGACAATAAGGAAGGGCCCACAAAGATCACTTTGCTCTGTACTCTATAGGGGACCTATAAAACCTTTCTTCTGATACCAAATTTGTCACATCCCAAAAATTGAGTATGTGAAAAGATACTACTCATTTGATATAATTCTCAAACATACGTTATATACATATATTCTGTAAGGTTTTACATTCAACCTTAATCATTCATTCCACACTACAGAATTATATTCATCTGATAAGCAAATATAGACATACATAGTCTGATATTTCTATCTCATCGCAAGCCTAGGAGACCTATAGAAAATACAGAGCTTTTCTAATATCCACATTAATAAGTACTGGTGTCCCACCAGACAGAAATAGAGAATAATCCCAAGGGGCTTCTAATCTTCAAACAGATTCTCTTCTTCTCTGTTTTCTGTATCTGAAAAAAAATAATCATAGGGAGTGTGAGTTTATTTAAAAACTCAGTAAGTAAATAACTGTACTATATAAAATATCAAAAGTACAAATACCACATTTACTCATATAATTAATTATCTTATACATCGAGTAGTATGGGACTCTAACCCTTTCAAACTCATGAATAAGATTTCATAGATATACACCGAGTAGTATGGGACTTTAACCCTTTCAACTCGTGTATAGATTTCATAGATATGCACTGAGTAGTATGGGACTTTAACCCTTTCACACTCGTGTATAAGATTTCTTAGATATACACCGAGTAGTATGGGACTTTAACCCTTTCACACTCGTGTATTAGATCCCGTAGATCTTTACTCATTAATAAAATAGTGAGAATTCATCACATAGTACAATTGTCATGAAATAAATAGTTTCTTCATACTCTTATTTCTACTGATCATCATATACTCCCATATGAAAAATTAATTGCTTATTATCCAAATAATATTGTAAATGGGACTTATATTGTACTTTGACTAGTAATATCAAAGTAGCTGAGCAAGGTTATTCACTCACCTTGATGTTTGTCCAAGTTTACCTTGTTCCACACTAGAATTTGTGTAAGAAAATTTCCTAGTAAAATATATTACAAGGAATCATAAGAAAGGAAACAAAATCACGAAAATACGTAAAATTTTCTGACTGCTACAGTAACGGGTTGCTACAGTACGGTTTGCTACAGTAACGGTTTGCTACAGTGTCGGTTCGCTACAGTAACGGTTCGCTACAGTAACGTTGACTGCTACAGTACCGTTGACTGCCGACACTACAGTACTGCTACAGTAACCCGACGAAAATTTTCCAGATTTTGTTTCGAAATCCCTGGTCGCTACAGTAACTCGGTTTTGCAGAAAAATCTTTCAAAAATTCATCCTTTCCTTTCTTGTTTCAAAACCAGAATTTCAACTCTTTTAACCGATTATAACTCAAATATAACTTCTAAAACAACTGAGATTCATGAATTATCATCAAAATCTTCAAGAACAAAACCTCCTCTGATCTTTTACATAAACTGAAATTTAAGGAAAATAATCGGATTAAAGTTTACCTTTGATCCTTACAAAGCTTTTGAACCGAACAAATAATCGAACTTCTGAAGATCAAGGAAAGGATTTGAGAAGAAAATGAAGAACTGAGAAAGAATCTTTTCTGCTTCCTTCGGCTGAGCGAAAAATATGAAGTTACTATTGAAACTTTATATTAAATATTTCTAATGGGTTATTCAATAACCCATGGGTATCCATAACCCAACATCCAAACCCATCCAGTCAATTTACAATAAATGGATTAATTGACCATTCTGCAACCACTTTTCCATGAATTTCACCATTCTTAGAATATATCCCTCATTGTGCAAATATTTAGTCCAGTCATTTAACTCAATTTTCATAAATAATATTCAAAGAGAACAATTAAATATGAAAATTAAAAATGACCAAAATAAATAACTAAAGTAACGTTGTAGAATTCTAAAATACTCTTAAGCGAATTATATTCTGAAATTAACGGGTATTACAAAAACAGTAACTGTACGCTTCTTTTCAGTACAACCTTCTGTGAAACAACATTACTGTTACCTTTCAATTTGAAATCAGAGTAAAAAGGGGTAAATTACGCTTTGACCCCTATAAAGTTTTTAATTACATAATAGCCTCTCAACCATCACAAGAAGGCCCCAATATATTAAAAACTCATCAATGTTATATTATGTGAATTTAACAATTAATGCTATTAAACTAAATTACATGGGCTATTTATTAGAAATAATCTAACATTCTCCCACTTGGCCCTTGTAATTACTTGATAGTTCAACAATAACTGTAAGTGCGCTCCATCCATCAAATTCACTAACATCTCTAGACTTAGTTGAATTAGTTTTGAGCGGATCATGGCAGTCAAATGTTATTCTGCAACATGATCCCTTCCATGTATCACAAAACATCCCTAACCCAACACCAACTTTAATTGAGGAAAACTATAGGTCTCAACATAACATGTTATCTAACACAATCATATGTACATAGATACCAAAATGATAACAAGTATAATATGCAAAAACATAACCATAATTGAATTCATAATGTCATTAAAAATTAACAAGCACAATAACCACAGTACTATAATCAACACAGCAAGGCTTTGTCCATAATGCCCATACGCTCTACATGACCAGAAAATGATTTGGGCGGTAATCCTTTAGTCAACGAATCCGCTATCATCAGATCAGTACTGATATGCTCAATAGACACTCTTCGCTTCTTCACTTCTTCCTTAACTGACAAATACTTCAATTCCATGTGTTTGGCACCCTTAGAGTACTTGTCGTTCTTTGAGAAAAATACGGCTGCAGAATTATCACAATAAATTCTCAGCGGCCTGGATATACTGTCGACAATCCCAAGTCCCGAGACAAAGTTCCGCAACCACAATCCTTGAACAGTGGCCTCAAAGCAT
Source organism: Biancaea sappan (assembly GCA_037074585.1). Lineage (NCBI taxonomy): Eukaryota > Viridiplantae > Streptophyta > Magnoliopsida > Fabales > Fabaceae > Biancaea > Biancaea sappan. The sequence goes on from CM073492.1 coordinate 34,628,468, forward strand.
GCCACCAATTCAGCTTCTATAGTAGAAGCAGCAATGACAGACTGCTTTCCACTCTTCCATGAAACTGCTCCTCTAGCTAATAGGAACAAGTAACCAAACGTAGACTTCTTAGTGTCCACGCATCCGGCATAATCTGAATCTGTATATCCGACCACTTCCAGATGATCAGACTTCCTGTATGTGAGCATGTGTTCTTTGGTGCCTTGCAAATACCGAAGAACTTTCTTTGCAGCCTTCCAGTGGTCCATACCGGGATTGCTTTGGTATCTACCAAGCATACCAACAGCGAAACTAATGTCTAGCCTAGTACAGGTCATAGTATACATTAAGCTCCCAACCACTGATGCATAAGGAATTGTTTCCATTTCTTTACGTTCCAATTCATTTTTAGGACTTTGCATTTGACTGAACTTATCTCCCTTCTGAATTGGAACTATTCCTGCAGAGCATTTATCCATTCTGAATCTCTCTAAGACCTTATTGATATATGCCTTCTGGGATAAACCTAAGAGTCCTTGTGACCTATTCCGGAATATTTCTATTCCAATCACATAGGACGTATCACCCATATCTTTCATTTCAAAGCTCTTAGAGAGAAACTTTTTTACATCATGTAACATACCCAAGTCATTTGCAGCAAGTAATATATCATCAACATACAAGACTAAAATAACAAATTTACTCCCACTGACCTTCATATAAATACACCGATCAACGGTGTTCTCTATAAATCCATAAGATGTAATGGTATTATTGAATTTGAGATACCATTGACGGGAGGCTTGTTTTAGTCCATATATTGATTTCTGCAGCTTACACACTAGATTTTCTTTTCCTGTGGCCAGAAAACCTTCAGGTTGGTCCATATAGACTTCCTCTTCTAAGTCCCCATTCAGAAAGGCAGTCTTAACATCCATCTGGTGAAGCTCCAAGTCATAATGAGCCACCAAAGCCATAATAATACTCAAGGAGTCTTTCTTTGAAACTGGAGAGAAAGTCTCCTTATAGTCAATGCCATCCTTGTGGGTGTAACCTTTAGCGACAAGTCTGGCCTTGAACCTTTCAACATTGCCACTTGAGTCATGTTTGGTCTTAAAGACCCATTTACAACTGACTCTCTTAGAACCCTTAGGCAATTCAACTAAGTCCCAGACTTTGTTGTCATCCATTGATTTAAGTTCTTCCTTCATGGCATTAAACCACCTTTCAGCATTATTACAGTCCATGGCTTGTTTAAATGAGACTGGATCCTCATCAATGCTCAAGTCACATTCATTTTCAAGATTGTATACCACGAAATCACTAGGAATAGCATATCTCTTTTGCCTTACAGATCGTCTTAATGCTACTTCCTGTTGAGGTTCCTCTTCAGGTTCCCCTCTAGGTACCCCTTGGGGTACTTCTTCAGGTTCCCCTTGAAGTACCTGTTGTGGATCAACAATTTCTTGATCAACAGTGACTGGTTCATTCTCTACAATATGAACAGGTGGATTTTGGACATTGATTGATTTTTCCAGTACGTTGTTAGATTGTAATACAACGACAAGAATAACAATATGAGAAGAAATCTTGGGTGTAGTTACTACAACCCGAGCTTCTTGAATGTCCACCTTTCGTGATTCCCCACTCCCACTAGTTTGACCATTCTCAATGAACCGAGCATTACCAGAATCTACAATCCTTGTAGTATAGCTAGGACAATAAAATCTATACCCCTTTAATTTTTCAGGATAGCCAATGAAAAATTCACTGACTGTCCTAGGATCTAACTTCTTTTCATATGAATTGTACACCCTTACTTCTGCTTGACAACCCCAAACATAGAGATGTCTCAAACTGGGTTTCCTTCCCGTCCACAACTCATAAGGTGTCTTAGGAACTGCCTTAGTAGGAACCCGATTAAGCAGATACGCAACAGTCTTTAATGCGTACATCCACAATGAGAGGGGTAAAGAGCAATTGCTCAACATGCTCCTAACCATATCCATCAAGGTGCGGTTCCGTCTTTCAGCTACACCATTTTGTTGAGGTATGCCAGGCATTGTGTATTGCGCACAAATGCCTCTACTCTCAAGGAACCTTGCAAATGGACCAGGACATTGTCCACTTTCATTGGACTTGTCATAAAACTCACCACCTCTATCTGATCTCACTACTTTCACTTTCTTATCTAACTGCCTTTCCACCTCATCAATGAACACTTTAAGGAAGTCCATAGATTGAGATTTATCATGCAGCAAATAAAGATAGCCATAACGTGAGAAATCATCTATAAAGGTGATAAAATATTTTTCATTGCCCCAAAAAGGGACATCAAAAAGACCACAGATATCAGTATGTATAAGCTCAAGAAGTTGAATGTTTCTTGTGGCTGCTTTCTTTAATGTATGTTTGGTTTGCTTTCCCTTAATGCAATCCACACATATATCCATGTCACTAAAATCCAAATGAGGTAAGATATCATTTTTCACCAACCTCATTATCCTTTCTTTGGATATATGACCTAATCTTTGATGCCACAAGAATGCAGAACTTTCATTTGGTGCACTACGTTTAATGCCAACACTACTTTCAACATGAAACAAAGATTCAGCAAATTCATTATTCAAATTGAAACGGTAAAGTAAATTACATAAAGTACCAGATCCATAAAAGTACTTGTTTTTATACAATGCAAATGTACTATTACCAAATTTGAAATAAAAACCTAAAATATCCAGTTTCCCTACTGAAACAAGATTCCTAGCACAATCAGGTACATAGAGACACTTTTCAAGATCTAAATGACATCCAGTGTCTAAGATCAATCTATAAGTCCCAATGCCTTTTATCCGTGCTTTCATCCTGTTTCCCATGAACAAGTACTGTTCAGTTCCTTTTATGGGCTGGATTGAACTGAATCCCTGTAAAACATGAGATACATGAGTAGTAGCACCAGAATCTAACCACCAGGTATTATTAGGAACCTCTATAAGGTTTGATTCAAAGCACACAAAAACATAATGCATACCTTTCTTTTCGAACCAAGCCTTTCTTTTAGGACAATCTTTCTTTAAGTGTCCCATCTTGTTGCAGAAGAAACACTTAATTTGTTTCTTGATTTGACCCTCAGCAACTTTCATTGGGGCCTTGTCCTTTCTTTTATCCTTCTTGTCCTTTTTCCCTGACTTGAACTTGCTGCTGCTAGCACCATCATGAATAGTGAGGTGGATGGAGTGATCCTTCATCTTCTTTAATCTCCCTTCCTCCTGAACCAACATAGCCTTCAATTCCTTTGAGTTCCACTTATCCTTGAGAGCATTGTAGTTGATCTCAAATTGACTAAATTCAGTAGGTAAGGAATTAATAATGAATTGAACCAGAAATTGATCACTCACTTCCATCCCCAAAGTCTTCAACTTTGCTGCTAGATTGGACATGTGAGTCACATGATCATGAATGGTCTGTGACCAGTCAAACTTCTTTGTAGTAAGCTCACTCATCAGGCTTCCTACAATTGACTTATCTGCCAAGTCTGACTCTGAATACTCCTTCACCTTTTCCATGAATTCCTTAGCATCATCCGTCTTCGGCATCGATGGCTTTACATTTTCAGCCATGGTCATTCTCATGAGGTACAAGCTCAGTCTGTTTGAACGCTCCCACAGTTCATAGAGCGCAACATCATCAACTGAGCTTTCCTCAGTAATGGCTGCAGGTTTATCCTTATTAACTATGGCTGCATCAATGTTCCATAGACCGAGATGGAACTTGATCTGTTCAGACCATTCACCATAGTTTAGCCCGTTGAACTTCACAATGTTGTTCACCGATCCCGAGAGGCTTGCTGCATAACAAACATACATGTTCACCCATTAATGCTTTGAGATAAACTTTAAAAGATTCAGAAAACTTCACATACAAACTTTAACCATGCATTTAAGATTTCCTTTGGGCAATACTCAAATACATAAGCACCAAATTGATGCCAAAATAAATTAGTCTTTAATAGAAAATCACGACATACATCAGTTAACTAAGTGTGTTATCTTTGGATATACTCACTAATTAATTTAAGTATCATAGATTATCCCCTTAATGTTATAAATTGCATGCAATGGTCCACCTTTAGGTGACCTCATAGTCATAAAATTTATAACTTCAATTGTTCAAATAAGACAATCATGTCATTCCATTCATAGCATCTTTAAAATATGAACAACTGAAACACACTTATAAATGTCTAAACTTCAACCCAACTAGACCACTTTGGTGATAAACTAGTTTCCATCATATAGACAAATTACAAAGTGTAAAATAACTTTCATAGTGAACATACATCCACATTCATATAACGAAATATCCCCCACCGCTAAGCGGTTTGAAACTACCGCTATAGCGGCATGCGACAGAAGCATCCAGAATTTTAAAGATCCCCCCGCTAAAGCGGTTATAAACCACCGCTATAGCGGTACGGGACAGTGTCCATTGCGCGATTTTCACATAAAACAGTTATACGCCCAAAACCCAGAAAATCCAGTTCAAACTTCATGCAAATTCCAGAATTTCAAAAATTATTGTTTTTCATATAATCGTACAAACCTAGAAATTGCAGAAACTGTAAAATGCAGAAGACGAATAACGATTTCTAGAAACTATCATAGATTGCGTACAACCAGTAATTGCGAAAACAAAACGGTAATGGGCATACACGGCAATTTTCAGAAACAATGATTTCCAGAAAACATTACGCAAAACAGTAACGCGTATATTCATGAATTTTTGCGTTTTCTAGGAAACCAATTTTTATGGTGAATCATGAAAATCGAAACCTGGCCTCTAATACCACATGTTAGTAAAACTTTTCTTTCCTTTAGATCTTGATTTTCACAATTCACACAATAGATCATAAACATACCTGAATCCATATCTGCAAATTTGAGTCTCTTTATTTCCTCTGGATTTCTGCCTTTTTTGGTCTCCTTGATGATCAGGAGAGAAAACAGTAACTGTACGCTTCTTTTCAGTACAACCTTCTGTGAAACAACGTTACTGTTACCTTTCAATTTGAAATCAGAGTAAAAAGGGGTAAATTACGCTTTGACCCCTATAAAGTTTTTAATTACATAATAGCCTCTCAACCATCACAAGAAGGACCCAATATATTAAAAAATTATCATTTAGGTCCTTTAATGTTATATTATGTGAATTTAACAATTAATGCTATTAAACTAAATTATATGGGCCATTTATTAGAAATAATCTAACATTTTAAGCTATTATTTTCACATGTGTCTATGGATTCTAGGCACTTGAAGTGTAAGTGTTCAAAATAACTTGATCTATCAAACCTTTGAACACATAATTTTATTCTTAAGATAAAATAAAAACAAAAATAAAAAATAAAAATAAAGGCAATTTTATTAGGGATCTTAATTCTTGTTTTAAACCCATTAAGAATAACAAATTAATTGATTTTTTAAAAAATAATAAAGATAAGATCAGAGTCATATATACATGAGTTTAGCATGAGACTTTCGAAGCAATTTCCGATTGTTACGGAGATGGACACATACATCGAAGTGGATAACTCATGATTGCGGAAAATTCGAAGAAATCATTTGGATCCACTATGACATAAATAGGAGAGACAAGATAGATGGAAACCTTTTTCTGCAAACCCATAGTCGAGAGTGAGAGAAAGAGTGACCGAGAGAGAATTTCTCTATTTACATTTGCTGTAATAAGAAAAGAGTAATCCCCCTTCGGTCTCAACATCTCGACCCATAAACCAACAGCGCATCGCTGTTCTGAGATACTAGCCAAGAGCATGGAAGAAGAGAGAAACAAGAGGCTCACTGGCTCAGAATCCTTTCACATATCTGTAATACCCGTTAATTTCAGAATATAATTCGCTTAAGAGTATTTTAGAATTCTACAACGTTACTTTAGTTATTTATTTTGGTCATTTTTAATTTTCATATTTAATTGTTCTCTTTGAATATTATTTATGAAAATTGAGTTAAATGACTGGACTAAATATTTGCACAATGAGGGATATATTCTAAGAATGGTGAAATTCATGGAAAAGTGGTTTCAGAATGGTCAATTAGTCCATTTATTGTAAATTGACTGGATGGGTTTGGATGTTGGGTTATGGATACCCATGGGTTATTGAATAACCCATTAGAAATATTTAATATAAAGTTTCAATAGTACCCCTCATTTTCACTCAGCCGAAGGAAGCAGAAAAGCATTTCTCTCTCAGTTTTTCATTTTCTTCTCAAATCCTTTCCTTGATCTTCAGAATTTCGATTATCTGTTCGGTTCAAAAGCTTTGTAAGGATCAAAGGTAAGCTTTAATCCGATTATTTTCCTTAAATTTCAGTTTATGTAGAAGATCAGAGGAGGTTTTGTTCTTGAAGATTTTAATGATAATTCATGAATCTCAGTTGTTTTAGAAGTTATATTTGAGTTATAATCGGTTAAAAGAGTTGAAATTCTGGTTTTGAAACAAGAAAGGAAAGGATGAAATTGTTAAAAATTCTGCAAAACCGAGTTACTGTAGCGACCAGAAATTTCGAAACAAAATCTGGAAAATTTTCTTCGGGTACTGTAGCAGTACTGTAGTGTCGGCAGTCAACGGTACTGTAGCAGTCAACGTTACTGTAGCGAACCGACACTGTAGCAAACCGTACTGTAGCAACCCGTTACTGTAGCAGTCAGAAAATTTTACGTATTTTCGTGATTTTGTTTCCTTTCTTATGATTCCTTGTAATATATTTTACTAGGAAATTTTCCTACACAAATTCTAGTGTGGAACAAGGTAAACTTGGACAAACATCAAGGTGAGTGAATAACCTTGCTCAGCTAAATTGATATTACTAGTCAAAGTACAATATAAGTCCCATTTACAATATTATTTGGATAATAAGCAATTAATTTTTCATATGGGAGTATATGATGATCAGTAGAAATAAGAGTATGAAGAAATTATTTATTTCATGACAATTGTACTATGTGATGAATTCTCACTATTTTATTAATGAGTAAAGATCTACGGGATCTAATACACGAGTTTGAAAGGGTTAAAGTCCCATACTACTCAGTGCATATCTATGAAACCTATACACGAGTTGAAAGGGTTAAAGTCCCATACTACTCGGCGTATACCTATGAGATCTTATTCACGAGTTTGAAAGGGTTAGAGTCCCATACTACTCAGTGTATATCTATGAAATCTTATTCATGAGTTTGAAAGGGTTAGAGTCTCATACTACTCGATGTATAAGACAATTAATTATATGAGTAAATGTGGTATTTGTACTTTTGATATTTTATATAGTACAGTTATTTACTTACTGAGTTTTTAAATAAACTCACACTCCCTATGATTTTTTTTTCAGATACAGAAAATAAAGAACAAGAGTATCCGTTTGAAGATTAGAAGCCCCTTGGGACTATTCTCTATTTCTGTCTGGTGGGACACCAGTACTTATTAATGTGGATATTAGAAACGCTCTGTACTTTCTATAGGTCTCCTAGGCTTGCGATGAGATAGAAATATCAGACTATGTATGTCTATATTTGCTTATCAGATGAATATAATTCTGTAGTGTGGAATGAATGATTAAGGTTGAATGTAAAACCTTACACAATATATGTATATAACGTATGTTTGAGAATTATATCAAATGAGTAGTATCTTTTCACATGCTCAATTTTTGGGATGTGACAATATCCTTCAGCACGATCATCCCTCCTCGCAAGCTAATAATAGCACCACCTCTATTTTGGGTCCCGAAAACAGAGCTAATAGTGAAGAGGTAAGTTTCGGATCCTTGTGCTTTATTTTTAGTTGATGTTTCCTTTCATCTTCATGTTAGGTGAGGCTACGCAGAGGTGAGAGATAGAGAACATGAGAGAGCCAGAGATGATTGACGAAGAAAGATGGATAGGGATAGTGAGGGAGATTGACGAGAGGACAGAGATGACGAGTATCTTGATTTACATTTATACATGTATGCATGATATATACATATATTGTTTGTGGGCTACTGGGTGCATATGAACTGATATATAAATATTGTTTGCGGGCTACTAAGTGCATTTGAACTTATATATATATATATAGACTACAGGTGCATATGAACTTATATGTTATATATATATATATGAATATAATTTGTATATATGGATATGTAATTGCGTCCAGGTAAGTTTATGTGTGTGTATATATATATATATATATATATATATATATATATATGTGTGTGTGCGCGCGCGCCTGCGTGTATTTAGTGTGTATTTAATTCAGTCTCATGTTTTAAAAAAATAAAAATTAAAAATTAAAAAAATCTTGGTGATGAAAATAAATTTAATCTCAAATATTTAAAAAAATGTTTGACTCCCTTGGAGTAGCATTGTCCCTATCTAGGTGTCTATTTGATTCTCATTACGCGATTGTATAACAATGCAAGTGGGAAATAATTTTTCTTAAAAATTCATTGAATTTTAAATCATTTGAAAATTTTACTATACAATTGTATAACAATACAAGTGGGGAAGAATTTTTAGATTCAGTACCCATGATGTGATTGTATAACAATGCTTCTGAGGAGAAATGTCTAAAAGGTATTCCTTTTTTAAATAAATTTCAAAAACTCAAAAATATTTTTTCAAAAAAATGTCTTCAAAATTACGAACTACATGGACTTTAATCCCAACAGCTGGGTACGTAAGCCCTAGGCATTGTCTAGCTAAGTCCATCTTGTATATATTTATTTGTTTTTTCTTTTTTTATTATATATTTTGTTATCTCTTTCTTTTGTGATTTATTAGAGTAATTTTAAGGTGACTATTAAATAATTGTATGCTTTATAAATTAAACGTATAGGGTGCCTAATACCTTCCCTATGTAGTTCAACTTCCCAATTCAGTTTTTCTTTAAACACAGACCGTCAAATTTTAAAGTTTTTCCAAAGTTTTTTTTAATAAATAAAATTTTGGTGGCAGCTCTAAATAAAATTGGTTTTCAATTTTGAAAGCTGATTTTATGCATAGATTTTTTTTTAAAAGAAATACCAACCGATCACATTTCGAGTATGATAAAACCGATGATCCATGATAGCCTAATCCATGTGGGTTGGGTTGATCCATTTTAACTACTCTATGCTTCTTTTTAAAATATCTTAGAAAGAAGTTTTAAAAATTTTAAAGTCAAAAAGTAATTTTTATGCTCATGAATTTTAACTTATCTTTCAATTATATCCATAAACTTTATTTTATGTCAATTATATCTTTAATATTTTAATTAGTTTAATTATATTTATAAGTTTAACATCGTTTAAATTGTTGATAAAAAATATTGATATAATACCACCATAGTACACATCATCATGCAAGTCAATGCCACTTGTCCAACTATTAACCTACATGTCAAACATACACTTAGCCTGACAAATTTGCTCCTCTCTTTGAACCAAAATGTTTTCCCTTGCCACTCTTCCTTATCTCCCAGTCCTTTCTTTTTCCCTCTTTCTTATTTTCCTTTCCTTCTTTTCTCACATAACAATTTATTCTTTCTTTCTCCACCACTTTCATTTGAGTCTGGATCTGATCCTTTTCGTTGGGCGAATAAGACCAGTCGCTAATCGTTCAATCACATCAAACGGTTGATGCATTATTCTATTAAAAAAACTTGTCTCTGTGACTAATCCAAGCATCCCTTATGTAATCCATAGGATTTGTTGCTTGTGGCCTGTGAAGGTTAAACACAATCTGGGTTTTCAATAAAACAAATATTTGAACATCCATATGCACACATTTTCTTAAGTTCTTTTGTTTTTGGCAACCCCACATCCGACTATATATACACACCTGCCATGTAAAGAGAAAAAGAAAAAGAAAAAACCCAATTCTTAAATGTTACATACAGATTGGGGGAAAAAAAAAAGAGAGAGGATAAACTATACAGAATCTAAACTTCAAAAAATGAGTAGTCTCAGTATCTAACATATCAAACACAATTTGGGTTTTCAATAAAAGGAATATTTCATCATCCACATCCACACATTTCCTTATGTTCTTCTGTTTTTGGCAACCCCACATCCAAATATACACACACACACACACACACAACTGCCATGTAAAGGAAAAAAGAAAAAAGGTCTTAGATCTCACACACAGATTGAAAAGAAAACAAAAACGGGGTAAACTATAAAGAGAGGAAACTTCAAAAAATGAACTATGATCCAACACAATCTAGGTTTTCCTATAAAATAAATATTTCATCGTCCACTTGCACATATTTAAAGCTCTTTTTTTTTTGTTTTCGGATACAAAGCCCTTTTGCGTTTGGAAACCCCACGTCCAAATATATATACACACAAACTCACGCTCAAGACAGAGAAACAGGGGAAGAAAAAATTTTGACCAATTCTTCTTCTTCTTTTTTTTTTTTTTGGTTCTTTTTGAAGGTGAATGAAGGTGGTGGAGAAAGGAACAGAAGAAATTAATGTGGGAGAAAGAAAAGGAAGGAGAAGAAGAAGAAAGAGCCGCAAAAGAAGAGTAAAGAGATAAGAATGGTAAGGAAAAAAAACTAATTCAAAGAGAGTTCCAAATTTATTATTTTAAAAGAGTATTTGACATGTAGTAGAATAGTTGGGCATGTGAGTCTGACGTGTATAATAGAGGTAGTTACTTATTAAAATAGAAATTTTGATCTTAAAATCGTTCAAAAATTGCGATCTTATGAAGGTTTTAATTATAAAATTACAAGTAATATCGAAATTGTATCATGATCGCGATCTTGATTGTACGATTGATCAAAATTATAAGATCGCAATTCTGACTACATTTAATTATTCTTTCTATTTTTTATACAAAAGTCAAAAATAAGCATTTATTTTTATAAGATTAAGGTCTTATTTAATAATTCTTTTGTATTTATATTTTAATGACTTGTTTAATATATAAAATTTATATTTTAATTACTTTTAGATGTAGTTTCGTATATTATTAAGAAAAGCATACGCTTGCTTTCGGAATCAAACAACAATGTTTCACAAGATTTTTTTTAAAAAAAATGGTGCAAAACTGCAGCGTTTCACGAGGCTTTTTTCTTCTGCTTCAGCGACTCTCTTTCTCTTCCATTTCCACAACACTCCTATTAAATAGGTCTCATTCTCACGTTCTCTTCCCTCTTCATTGTTGCAGAAGCAGAATGCAGAGTAGAGCAGTGATACTTAGTCTCGTTGTTGCAGAAACAGAATGCAGAGTAGAGCAGAATGCAAAACACTAACCTCCTAGTCCTTAATCTCGTCATCCATCATCGCTCCTCAGATCTTATTCACACGCCCACATCCACTCACATTGTTTCCCTTCGTGGCATCACCTTCTTGCTTAACTTTGCGTCATCCATCATTCACCAGCCAGCCAACACCACACCGTTGCTCACACCTGACTTCCTTCTCGGCCACCATCACTTTCGCACAGCAACACACTTTAGGCCTACACACACACACCTAATCCTCTCTCTCGGTTTTAAACTCACGCCTCTGTTTTTGTGAGGAGAAGCAAAGCACATGACCCAGTGTAAATCAACGCAATCTCTCATCCCATTCTCGGGCAGTGTTGAAATCACGTAGGTGACGTTAACAAGAAGAGCTTTTGGCCTCTAATTCTAATTACAATGCAGCAGGAAAGGTTCTCGCAAAGCCAAGTCGAACCGTGAGGTACCTCTTAAACTTTTCTCTAGTTTCTGGTCAACCTGTTTTCTTTCACAATTCAGTGTGGTAGCCGAGCGAATGGAGGAGTGTCTCCTTGTGGTCATTGAGAATACGTGTTCATCCAGCCAAAAATTGGAGTGGGGTTGTGTGGCGTATTTAATAGGAGATGCAGAAATGGAGGAGAGAGAGAATCGCTGAAGCAGAAGAAAAAAGCCTCGCGAAACGCTGTAATTTTGCATCGATTATAAAAAAACCTTGTGAAACGCTGTGTTGGAGCCGAAAAGCATGCGTCTCCTTTTCTTAACAGAAACAGACGAGCCGGACGCATTATTTTATCATTTTTGCAATAAATGACATGTTTTATATATATATATATATATATATATATATATATATATATAATTTATGAGATCTTATAATCATCGATCAAATTTTATGATTTTTAATTTAATTTTATGATTCAATTTATTTTACATTTTTTTTATTATATGTAAGATTTTGATCTTGATTATCATAGTTATATCAACATTTTTTTATCAACAATTTATATAAAATTAGGTTCAATAGCATATTCAAACTAATTAAAAAATAAAGATATAATTAAAATAAAATAAAGTTTTGACGTATAAGTGAATCATGGTCAAAATTTAAGAGTATATAAAGTACTTTTGTCATTTTCAAATAAATGTAAAACTGTTTTTTACTTCACTCAAACAGAGGAATTAAAATCCTCTCAGGTTCTCTTTAAGAATAGGAGAGTTTTATTTTTGATGTGGATCTTTAATTTTTAAGATAAGAATTTCATAAAAAATATGTAAATTCTAAATAGTTGATATTTAAAATTAATAATTTAAATTAAATAATTTTAGATTTGTCAAAACAGACTCAATCTGTCTATTTAACCTATTTTTTGGGTAGGTTGGACTTGTTTTTGGTTGGCCCAATTAGAATTAGGCTGAACTAGCACAACCTGCAAGTAACCTTTTGTTATATATTATATAGATATTAAATATTAATAATATATATTAAGTTGAATAATATAAAGAGAATAAGAAACATTATATAAAGATAATTTTATAGTAAATTTGTATAACCATTTAATTCTAATTAATAAAAAAAAATAATACTAAAAAAAAGAAAAAATAATTTTTTTGTAAATTTTTTAAATTTTAAATTTTTTTAAAAAAAGTTTTAAACTGACTTATTTAACCTGTCAACTCAGATGAAAGGTCGAGTCAACATTATGATAACTCTTGTGACAACTCAAAACAATTCTTTTAAAAACAAAAATAATTCTATTCACTAATAAATCATTAGTGGAAGACAACTGTCAGAGTGTATGAAAAATTTTACATTATTAATTAAATATAAAATTTTAGGTTTTTTAAATTAAATATTAAATTTCTCTTTATATGCATAAAGATCTGTGTAAAAGTAAACAAATTTTTTAGAGTAGTTCAAACCAAGAGGTTGAAGAGATTATAAAATATCACTTGTTTTCTTTTCTTTAATCACTTTGCTTCGAATAATCTTTTACACTAACTTCTATCATTTTTAGATTTTATTGAAGGAGATTTACAACCCTAACAAATATTATTACGAAATCCTTGGCTTGGCTCCAAATCCTTTGGAGGGGCAAACGCATATAGTTGTTTTACTTCTATATGCGTTGGATTTGTTTATCTCCGTCCTTGAGGAGTTGAGAGTGCAGGTAGAAGGATGAGTTGTGCGCCCTATTTTGTCAGGGTTGTGATTCTCCTTTGATAGACTGAAAATGTTCACAGCTGAGAAGAGCGATTTTGTGTGTTTTTAGTCTGAGAACGATGCGTGGGTTGATCAGCTATCTGATTTTGCCGATCATTTTAATAAGCTTTATCTTAGGTCCCCAATTTAATTTAACATTTTCTGTTAAATCCTTTTCCTCTTTTGTTTTCAAACCCTAACTTCTATTCGCGTGTTTGTTAATTTCCCCTTGAGCATCAGATCCGAAGGCTTTATCATTTCGGATCTGGTTGTTGGCGGTGAGCATAGGGTTAATACGAAATTACCTTGGTCCCGTTTAAGAACTCACGATGAGTGTTTACTTTGGTGTTTCTTTGGAATAATACTTTATCTAACTTTTGAATTTGACCTGCATAATGTTTCCTTCATTTTTTTAATTGTTTAACTTTCTGATGTTGGATTATAGTGCCTCGTTAATTGCTTGAGGGAGCAGAGGGACGTAGCGGATGTTATCTGCTTTTTGGGCTGTTCTTCATTTCAGGTTTATGCGACATAGTACTACTTTTTGAGTTACCTGTCTAGTTACTCTGTTTTGCTTTCTGTGGTTAAAGTATATGGCCGGATTGTGGAATCATTAGTAAAGATCCAGTTAGTTAACTATTTGTTATTTTTATGCATGACTTGTTTGGCATGATTTATCTTGCTGGTTAGCTAGCGAATTTTCCATGATATTATTGATTATGCCAGGTTAGGTCTTGGCACAATATGCTCTTGTCAGTTCCACAACTTTCGTTGTACCATTGAGTATAAGCATGTTGGTGTTGGGAAATACAATCTATCTTAAGTGCATAGTAGATACTAAAAAAATCTAATTTGCACCACAGTCGATGCATTATGTTTTTAATTATACTCATACATATACTTTTTATTGTCACTGAGTTAATCATTTCAGTGTTTCCCGTATGATGATGATGGTGCAATCATCTTTTCCTTTCTTGCTCAGTTAACTATAAATGGTAAACAATCTACTATCCTAAGTGCTAGTTTCCTATTGTGACTTTCAACAATGGGTGGCTGTTAATTGATTGCCCTTTCTGCTTCATGACTCCTCCTAAGAGCCTTCTTAGCATGACTTACTGTTCAAGGAGTTGGAACCATCAATGAAAATGGACACATCTGATGGCAAAACTAACTATTTAGGGTTTCTGATCTCACTGTGAACGCATCAAAAGATAGTCCTCATCCCATGGAGTTCATGTCCCAAATACTCAAAAACATCGTCATCCAAATGTGAAGCTCCCCTATAGCAACTGATACAAGACAATGGAAAGCATATAACTTACAACCGTTCAATCTTTCTCATTTTCTTAAGCACTTTTCACTTTGAGTGCATTTCTGGAGATGATAGTTTGCTGATCGACAATGGAACCTAGAATTTACAAGCCATGAGTATGACCTGCTGACCCGGCAATTGTATCAGACTATAAGGTAATTGGAATTAACAGGATTGTTTAGTTATAGGTTCATTCAACTAGATAGATCTTGACCTTATTAAAGGTTAAAAGCTTTGCCTATATTCTCTATTCCTTTAATTATTTTTGAACAATGGTGTAGTATCAGAAGCTTAAGGGAAGAAGGATGCCGGGAATTTGTTCTAGGAAAAACATTGAATGGAGCTAAGCTTTCCGGAACTACCAATGGAGTTAGAATTAAGACATGGCAGGTAAGCTGAACTTTTCTGTATGTGCATCCCATATATATATATATATATATATATATCTAATATATTTATATTCACTTTTTTGACAGTATAAAGAATTAACTCACTCTAAACACTAAAGCAGTTGGAAGAAGCTTTGATCAATTCATTCCAAAAATTTTAATGGGAAAGTCTTTGAATAATTTTATTACTATTCTAAATTTGAACACACTTATATAACACCATTCAATAGCATCTGATTAGTCCTATTTATTCTGTCTGGTGTACTACGTACATAGTGAGGGTCAGGAAGTGAAAGCAACATCAGGTTTCAATATATTCCAATGAAGAATGTGTCAACCCCATAATAATAGAACAGAACTACTGAAACTAGGAGAAACCATGCAAAGAAGAAGTAATTAATCATTCTATAACATATATGTCTCCCTGTTGCTGTTACTGATTCCTTTGCTTTATAACATATTTAGTTTGGTTGTCATATGCAGCACACGGCATTGAGTTCCGAAATGTGTTATACGATAACATAAAAAGGTACAAGTGCTTCTGATGTTGCTATGAGCTTAAATTGCAGCTAGAGCTTTCCATGTCAAGGGATTTTGTTGCAGAAGATAGACCTTCGACACGAAGGAGGAGAAGCTTTCAGAGCTTCATCTAAAAGCGCTAAATTGTCCTGCGTTTCCCCATGCTGTTCTTTGAAGTGCATCGCTAGATAAGGGATGGATTTAAAAATTTTGATTAATAGGGACAAGAAATAGTCTATAAATATTTTTATTAAAAAAAATTATAAATATGCATAAAGGATAAAAAATTATATAAAATACATAAGATATAAATTTATTAGGTGATGTCGTGGTGAGGAACAGTTAATTTTTAAATTTAATTTAAAAAAAACTTATTAAGTAGAGTATTCTTAATAAGATGAGTGGTAATGATTTATTATGTGGATGTAATATTTAAATTTTTGTAAGGGCACTCAAAATCTTTGTAAAGGTGATGGAGAAAAAATGTCATGGTTTTTGTTGTGTTTTACTATCGAGATTGTGGCCCACGCGGGAATGTGTTAATAATTAATTTTAAGTATGTCAATAACTATATTTGTTGATGTTAACAAACTTTACAAAAAAAGAAGTTTAAAAATTAGGTTATTACAGTAATATATTAAAGACAACAGATCTGAACTTTGATCATGGATATGTGAAAATATTCAGAACATTTATACATTAAATTTAGAGAAATAAATCCAGATACAAACTTGAAACATTTTTCTTTTTTAATTTTTCGAGAGATTTATTAAGGGAAGCAAAGTAAAATGTGACTTATTATTTTGGGATGATAAAGGAATATGTAGTGTAATTTGGTCTCAGCATTTGGTGTTAAAATTGCAGAATGGAATTTATTTTTTCAGTCAAGACTATTTATTTTAGGTCGAATTATTAAGATTGGAGGTAAAAAAATATTTTGAGATAAAAAATAACATGATAACACTAATTGTTAAAGAGCCTGATGTTAATCCTATCACCTAACAATTGCAACATCCACTTTTAATATGTATATTAATACACAAATACTTTGTTGTTAGTCGTCTTTAAATATTTCTATGCTCACATGGCTAGACTCTCATCATTATTTTAAAATTTTTCTTTTTATTTTTGTATATTACTTTTTTTTAATTATAAGGGGCTCGAACATGAGTCTTAACTTATAAAATTTAATATTATACCACTTGAGCTACAAGATCACTGATATTTTTGCATTTCATTTTCAAATGACGTATAGTCATCCTTCTTATATACCCATAAACTTAAAAATGAAGAAGTTTAAAGATAAATACTTTACAAAGTACAATGTACATTACCTATTTTTATACAGTTCTATTGAACATATTATATTTTTTCAAAATCACTCCTTGAAATTACCATGGTCTTAAAGTTAAAAAAAGAAAAGCGATCATTAAAAATAAAAATGACTTGAGAATTATTAAAAATATCCAAAAGCAAATTACCTCATTAACCTCTTTGGGACTTGGTGTTTGGCAAATAAACACAGGAACTTGACCTAAAATAGTAATGATTGCACCCTACCAATTCCAGAAGATAAAATTTAAAAGTGTTACAATTACTGTATGCCTTGACAAAATT
Source organism: Biancaea sappan (assembly GCA_037074585.1). Taxonomy (NCBI): domain Eukaryota; kingdom Viridiplantae; phylum Streptophyta; class Magnoliopsida; order Fabales; family Fabaceae; genus Biancaea; species Biancaea sappan. Next base: position 34,645,756 of record CM073492.1, read on the forward strand.
ATCAAAACTAAGAAACTATATTTGATAATATTTTAAAAGTCAGATAGGTTATTGAATCAGTAAAGATACCGGTTTAAGAGTTAATGGTCAGATTACGGTTGAACCAGTGGTACTTAAAAATATTAAAAAAATAAAATATATAATTTAAAACATTAAAATATTTTATATAATTACAAAATTTGTGAGAAAAATGCGTAATTAAGTAAAAGAGAGAATGAAGTGAAAGAGAGAGGAGAAGTGAAAATTGAATGAGGGAGCACTCTTTATGGGAAAATGGAGATAATACTGCCACCTCTTCACCACTCTTTCCCATCAAGCCTCTTCATCTGGATTTTGGAGTCAATTTCATTCTGACTCTTCATCAAGCCCCTTTACTTCCATTTCTCTCTCTCCCAGTGTCAACAGCTCTCTCTCCCCTTCCTTGCGTCACTTCCCTTCCCTTCCATTTCTCATTCTCCTAGCGGCTACAGATTCTTCTTCTTCGACCATGACCGGTTTGAAACAAAAATTATTGGTTAAACTCGGTTCTTATCTTAATCAAGTTTGACTGATTCTTCAACTCACCGATTTCTCAACATGTCTGGATTGGACCCTGGTCCAACTAACCTTTCCGATCAAGTTTTATAAACTATGATATATGACTTTGGGTAATGCATTTTTTCTTTGGAGGTCTAGGTATACATCTTGAAGACAAATCATTTCGATGACATTAATTATTTATCCAGATGAAAGTCAACCAATCACTTACAATTTTTTAGAGATGATGAAGTTGCCATTGCTGCATTACATGGAGACCTTCATCTCTTGAGAGGTTGAGTTTTTCTATTATTAGATTATTTTGAAATTTGTATATATGATAAAAAAATATTTTACACAAATTTCAAAGAAATCTATTGATAAAAAAACTCAATTTTTTCAGAAGTCGAACTTTTTACAAACTTACCCTTTTTTTCCTTGTTTCTTATTCTTGGTAGGTTCACCAATAAATGTAATGTCGGTCAATTCTACGATCCCAATAAAAACAACTACATGTCTTTGGTATTACCAGTAGGTTATGTATTGTAGTAAGAAAGCTCAACTCTTTGTGTAATTGTCAATGTTTTAAAAATCAGACTGGTTATTGAATCACTGAAGGCACTGGTTCACAATTTAGTAGTCCAACAATAGTTAAACCATGATCAAACCGATAATACTTAAAATATATAAATTAATATACATAGTCACATAATAAAACTCATAAACTAGTATCAAACTTTGTCTTAACTACAAAGTTATCAACATTTATGTCTCATTCTTACTTTCCCACATTTTCTCTCTCCTCAAACACGCCCCCACCACTCTTTTTTCCTAAGCTCCTGAATGTTTTGCTCTTATGTCTCATGGTGACTTGGAACGAGGAGAGTTCCCTCTTTTGACCATAGATAAGAGTTTTGCTCCTCCAAAGCTTCATATTCTTTCTCTCTCTATTCACGAGTTCTCTCTCTCCTTAGTTGATCAATGATGTTTCAAATCTTGGTCACTCGATCTCTTCTCTCTGCGAACCCAAGCGACACTTCCTCCTCCTTCATGAAGACCAAGAGCGTAAACTACGATGTCAATGACAACGCGGTCAACAATAACAGTAATGAACCTTTGAAGAGATTAAGCCATCTTTGGGAGTGAGATGAACAATATCATATTTATTTGGGTTTTTTTTGGTATTTTTCTTATGTTTTTGTAAAATAGATGTTAGAAAAGGTTCTAAATTCCTTCCATCTTTTATTAATACTACTACAAAATTTGAGTAGTCACTATCTTTGAGTATGGACTTGCATAGTTATTGTATAATGAATCTCTTGAATTACTTGTCAAATAATCTCTTGAAGTTTTTGTTGACTATTGTTTCCCACTTTTTTTTTGTAGATTAAACAACCTGAGTCATCTAACATATTTGGTGGCATGAGTTGACAAAAAAAAAACTTATCTATTTTAATTGTGTCAAAATAACTTGATTTATTAATCAAGTGACTCATGATGAATCAGCTCATGTGGACTCGTTTGGCTCATTTTTTACTCATTTTATTTTCTTTATTTAAAATATCTTATAAAAAAAGTTTTAAAATTTTAAAAAAAAAGTAAGTTTGTTTTTTGTTTCATTTAAATAGAAAATTCCTAGAATACAATTTTGTTAGTGCAAATATACACAAGAAGGAGGGTTGAATTGCGTATAATAAATTTTTATTCTTTTTCTTTTGATAAAAAGTTACGTTCAGGAAGATATAAAAGAAATACTGAAATGTTTAGAAAGCAAAATGGAAATAGGTAATAAAGATAGCAACACCCACAATTTAAAGAGATTCAGATTCTTATCATTTAGGATTCTACGTCCTCTGTCTTAGTACAATGCCAATGATTTCTATAAACAATAACCAGACTAAAATTTACTAGAGAACCCTTTTAGGGAAAAACCTCATGACTTTTACAAGAGAACCTTTTAGGGACAAGTATCCTAACTTTAACACCCTAAACTCATAATACATATCATACAACTAAATGAAGTTTACAACCTCACACAGGCTTAGCTCAAATGCTTTTACAACCATTATTCACAATGGAAAACAAATGGATAAAATAACAAAACTTATGAATGAAAACCCAATCTCTTCTTCACCCACTCAAAAGACCAACTCACATAGAGTTTTAAATGATATAATAGTGAAGAAAATGTAACAAATGAAAGTGCTCTCTCTTGTAATAAATCTTTGTACTTCGTTAGTTCTATCATGGAGGACCTTTAGCTTTAAATAAGGGATAGAAGAAAGTTATTCGTTGAAATGTTTAAATCACCAACAAAAAAGACAATTAATGCATTGTTTCAACTTCTTCAAAACTCCATAAATGCAGAGCAAGGGAGGAGAGAACAAGAGACGACAAATCGAAAAAAATCAGCTTCAGTAATACATTGATGTTTTCTATGTTTTGGCAATCATCTTTTTTCTTCCTACTTTGTTCCTTTTCTTCCAACTAGTTTGACATGTTCATTGTTCTGACTTGACTAGACACCCTTTCATTAAAAGTAAAGAAAGGAAAGTCAAACCACATAGGACAAATGTAAGAGAAGAAGGAAGCCTAAATCATGTGAGATAGTAAAAGAAAAAAAAATGGGCTAAGCTTTAGCAAAATATTTTAGGCCCAAATAGTTCATATCCATTATAAAATATGTTGGGCTGATATTGATTATGCTTTATTAGTATGTGAAAATTTTACATTATATGAAATTTCTAGATTTCTTTTGTCAAAATTAAACTAAAAGATGATTCTTAAATGATTCTTAAATTGAAAAATTGATTCTTATTTTAATTTATTATTGTAGTTCGTCATGCTGACTACCATGTATAAAAACAGTTCTTATATAAAAATCGGTTCTTATAAAAAAATAATAATAAAATAATTAATACATAATAAATATTAGTATTGAGTAATAAATGTTAAAGTAATAGAGAATTAATTATAACATTTATTTACATGACCTATTTATAAATTTTAAAAAAATTTACTATTAGAGTACAAATTAAAAAAAAGTTAATTAAAATGATAGAGTTACTTAAATTAAAAAAAATGACTTATAATAAAAATTTAAGTAAAATTTACTGTTATAAATACTTTAAAGCTTCTTACTTTTAGATTTATTTTTTTATAAATGCATAAAGATATGTGTAAAAGTAGACAAGTTTCTAGAGAGATTTAAATATGAGTTTGAGGAGATTATACACTCAGTTCTTCTTCTTCGATCACCTCTCCACGATCTTCTGTAATTTATATCATTTTTTTTTATGAAAGGAGATTTACAACCCTAACAAAACCGTAGCGTATGTTGTTCTTCAAGGAAGAAGAAAGCTGGCTACGGAATCCTTAGCTCTCTTGAGGGCAATCGCATACACTTGTTTTGCTTCTATCTAGTTGGATTTATTTATCTCCGTTCTAGGAAGTAAAAGGATGAGTTGTGCGCCTATTTTGTCAGGGTTGTGATTCTCCTTTGGTAACTGGAAATGTTAACAGCTGAGAAGAAGGATTTTGTGTGGCTGAGTTTGAGAACTATACATGGGTTGATCAGTTATCTGATCCTGCCTTTATGTTTGGAAACTTCATCTTAGGTCCCCAGTTTGATTTATCATTTTCTTTTAAATCCTTTTCCCCTTTTGTTTTTAAACCCTAACTCCCATCCGCATGTTTGTTCTTTTCCGCTTGAGCATCGGATCCGAAGGCCTTATCGTTTCGGATCTGTTTATTGGGGCTAAGCATAGGGTTGATATGAAATTACCTTGGTGCCTCGTTAATTGCTTGTGGGAGAAGAGGGGCGTAGCGGATGCTATCAGCTTTTAGGTTGTTCTTCACTCCAGGTTTATGCACATTTTACTACTTTTTGAGTCACCAATGTAGTTGCTCTGTTTTGCTTTCAGTGGTTGAACAGTTGAAGTATTCCCCCACCTTCAATATTATTTAAATTCATATTTCAATTATTCTCATTGTAACTCTGTAGAAAGCCCTATTTTAGTATATGGCCGGAACGTCGAGTCATTAGTAATGTTGTAGTTAATTAAATATTTGTTATCTTAATGCATTACCTGTTTGGCATGATTTATCTTGCTGGTTTAGCTTGTGAATTTTCCTTGATATAGCTAATTATGCCAGGTTTGGTCTTGGCACAGTATATCTTGTCAGTTCCACAACTGTCTTGTACCATTGAGTATACGTATTGTTAACAATTGGTGTTAGGAAATACAATCTATCTTAAGTGCATAATAGATACTAAAATATCTGATTTGCATCATATTATGTTCTGTTTTTAATTATACTCATACATACTTTTTATTGTCACTGAGTTAATCATTTCAGTGTTTTCCCAATGATGATGATGGTGCAATCAACTTTTCCTTTCTAGCTAGTTAACTATAAATGGTAAGCAATTTACTATCCTATGTGCTGGTTTCCTATTGTGACTTTCAGCAATGGGTGGCTGTTAATTGATTGCCCTTTCTATTGCATGACTCCTCCTAAGAGCCTTTTTAGCATGACTTACCGTTCAAGGAGGTGGAACCATCAATGAAAATGGACACATCTGATGGCAAAACTAACTATTTAGGGTTTCTGATCTCCCTGTGAACGCATCAAAATATAGTCTTCATCCCATGGAGTTCATGTCCCCAATACTCAAAACATCGTCATCCAAATGTGAAGCTCCCCTATAGCAACTGATACCAGACAATGGAAAGCATATAACTTAAAACCTTTCAATCTTTCTCATTTTCTTAATCACTTTTCAATTTGAGTGCATTTCTGGAGATGATAGTTTGTTGATCGACAATGGAGCCTAGAATTTATAAGCCATGGGTACGAGCTGCTGACCCGGCCATTGTATCAGACTATAAGGTAATTGAAATTAACAGAATTGTTTAGTTATAGGTTCAACTAGATAGATCTGGACCTTATTAAAGGTTAAAAGCTTTGCCTATATTCTCTATTCCTTTAATTATTTTTGAACAATGGTGTAGTATCAGAAGCTTAAGGGAGGAAGGATGCAGGGAATTTGTTAGGAAAAACAGTGAATGGAGCTAAGCTTTCCGGAACTACCACTGGAGTTGGAATTAAGACACATGGCGGGTAATCTGAACTTTCTATATCTGCGTCCCATATATATATATATATGGTCATTTTTTGACAGCATAAAGAATTAACTTCACTCTAAAAACTAAAGCAGTTTGAAGAAGCTTTGATCATTCATTCCAAAAATTTTAATGGGAAAGTCTTTGAAGAATTTTATTAATGATTCTAAATTTTAACACACTTATATAACACCATTCAATAGCATCTGATTAGGCCTATTTATTCTGTCTGGTGTACTACGTACATAGTGAGGGTCAGGAAGTGAAAGCAACCTCAGGTTTCAATATATTCCAATGAAGAAAGTGTCAACCCCATAATAATAGAACAGAACTACTGAAACGGGAAGAAACTATGCAAGGAAGAGGTAATTAATAATTCTAGCTTGTTCCCCAAAAAAAAGAAAAATTAGCTAGCTCTCCATATCTGTCTCCCTGTAGCTGTTACTGATCACTTTGGTTTATAACATAGTTGGGTTGTGTCATATGCTGATATGCAGCACTCGGCATCTGAGTTCAGAAATGTGTTATACGATAACATAAAATGGTACAGGTGCTTCTGATGTTGCTATGAGTTTAAATTGCAGCTAGAGCTTTCCATGTCAAAGGACTGTGTTGCAGAAGATAGACCTTCGACGCGAATGAGGAGAAGCTTTCAGAGCTTCATCTGAAAGCGCCAAATTGTCCTGCGTTTCTCCATGCTGTCCTTTGAAGCGCATCGCTGGATTAACATATGATGGTTTGGTGTTTTATATTACTAACCAGATCGTGGCCCACGCGAGGGACGGGATGTGTTAATAATTAATTTTAAGTATGTCAGTAATTATATTTGTTGATGTTAACAAACTATACAAAAAAAAAAAGGTTAAAAAATATTAGGTTATTACAGTAATATATTAAAGATAACAGATCTGAACTTTGATCATGCATATGTGAAAATATTGGGAACATTTATATTTTTTCGGTGAGAGATTTATTAAGGGAAACAGAGTAAAATGTGACATTATTTTGGGATGATAAACGGAATATCAAGTGTAAGTTGGTCTCAGCAGTTGGTGTTAAAATTGTAGAATGAAATATTATTTTTAGTCATGACCAGTTAGAAAAATATTTTCAGATAAAAAATACCATGATAACGCTAATTGTAGAAGATCCTGACGTAAATCTTGCCACCTAACACTTGCAACATCCACTTTTAATATGTATATTACTGCACAAATACTTTGTTGTTGGTCGTCCTTTAACATTTCTATGTTCACATGGCTAGACGCTCATCATTGTTTTAATTTTTCTTGGTATTTTAATTTTATTTTTTCTTTTTTAATTATAAGGGGGCTTGAACCTAATTCTTAATTTATAAAACTCAATATTATACCACTTGAGCAAACAATCTGTTATTTTTGCATTTCAATGTCGAATGATGTATAGTCAACGTTCTTATATACCCATAAACTTAAACAAAGAAGTTTAAAGATAAATACTTTACAAAGTACAATGTATATTACCTATTTTCATACAATTCTATTGATCAGATTATATTTCTTCAAAATCACTCCCTTAATATACGTATATCACTTGTTATTTTTTGTTTGTTCTTCCTTGAAAATGAAGTCCTTTAAGATGTCATACGCATAACACACTTCTCAAAATCTATGTACATAATAAAATTTGTTTAGTATTCTGGTGCTTTGATAGACATAAGAAGTCCCGCGAAAGATTTTTTTTTTTTTATCTTTTCACTGGCAGCGTCAACATAGATTTATAGCTGAACGATAATTTTTATAACTAAATTTTAAATTTAAATTACCATGGTCTTAAAGATAAAAAAGAAAAGCGATCATTCAAAATAAAAATGACTTATTATAAAAAAAAATCCAAAAGCCAATTACCTCATTAACCTCTGGTACTTGGTGTTTGGCAAATAACACGGGGGCTAAATAAACACGGGAACTTGACTGAAAGTAGTAATGGTTGCACTCTACCAAGTCCAGAAGATAAAATTTAAAATTGTTACAAGTACCGCATGCCTTGACAAAATTATCAGAACTAAGAAACCAAATTTGGCTTTGGGTAATGTATTTTTTCTCTGGACGTCTAGGTATACATTCTGAAGACAAATCGTTACTATGACATTGATTATTTGTCCAGATATGAAAGTCAGCCAATCACTTACATTGTTTTAGAGATGACCAAGCTGGCATAGCTGCATTACACGGAGACCTCCACCTTCTAAAAAGTTGATTTTTTTTAATTATTAAATCATCTTGAGATCTGTGCGTATGACAATAGTAAAAAAAATTTATACAAATTTTAAAGTAATCTATTGATAAAAAACTCAACATTCTAAGAGGTTGGGCTTTTTATAAACTCATATTTGTTTTCTACTTGTTTCTTATTCGTGATAGGTTCATCAATAAATATAATGTCAGTCAGTTCTATGATCCCAGCAAAAACAACTACGGGCTTGTTTAGTATGCAAGATAGGAATGGAAAAGAAAGGAAAACAAAAATAGAAAGGAAAAGGGAAAAGGGAAAAAAAAATTTAGTATGAGATGGAAAAGAATAATGAAAAGGGGAAAAAATGTGTTTGGTATGTAGAACATATTTATTAAAATACCTCTGTATTAAATTTATTATTTATAACACAAATAAAAATGTGTATAGTAAGATGTTGGCTTGATTATTATTTTTGTCCGTTAACTTTTTCTATTTCAATATAGTCCCTTAACTTTTTTTTCTTTCAATATAGTCCATCTTCCTTAGTCTCTTCTCTTCCTCTGTTTCCCCTCAAATCTCTGTCATCCACCATTTCTCTCTTTGACGCTGTCATTGCCAGCATCAACGATGACGAGAAGGATCGTGTTCAGTGGCAAATCTGGAACAGCTACGAGATATGGGGACCCATTCTGCAACGACGACGAGAAGGACTAGACAAGAAGAAAAGGAAATCACAGAAGAGAAGGACAACAATGACGAGAAGGACCAGACGAGTAGACAGATGACGATGAGAAGGACCAGACGATGAAGCTTGAACCAACGAAGCATCTTTGCAGCTGCAAACGACTTAGGGCTTCACAAAGGACATTTTCTAATTTCAGACAAACACATGAGGGTATTTTGGACATTTTACCAGGTTTTCCATAACCAATTTGATGGAAAAAGATTGAGGGAAAATCGCAACACAGTAGCAGCCGATTTTCCAATTTTTTTTCCTTCTCCGACTTAGGACAGCATACCAAACAAGGGAAAATGAAAAATAAAAAAAGGATGGAATTCCCTCTACTTTTCTCCCATGGAAAAGCTACCAAACGGGCACTATCATATCTTAGGTCTTCCTAGTAGGTCATGTATTGTAGTAAGAAAGTCCAATTTTTTGTGCAATTTCTCTTGGTAGGTTATTGTCAATGTTTTAAAAATTGAATTGATTATTAAACTAGTGAAGATATTGATTGACGGTTCAATGGTTGAACCAATAATACTTAAAATATATAAATTAATATACATAATCACATAATAAAACTTATTATCAAACTTTTTCTCAGCAACAAAGTTATCAACCTTTATGTCTTATTCTCACTTTTCCACATTTTCTCTCTCCCCAAACACGCCTCCACCTCTTTTTTTCCTTTTGAGTCTAGTACACTACACTAGAAACATGCCCCCCCCCCCTCCACCTCACTTTTTCTTCTACAACATTACACTAGTAATCTAGTACACTAGGCTTTCCTAGCCTTTCTCTCTCATTTTGTCCCTTTTAACCCCAAAATTCCCTCCAAAGATTCATTTTCTTTCTCTCTCTGTTAAGGAGCTTTCTCTTCAACGTTGCTCTACATGACTATATGGATTTACTCAAGAGTATGCCTATGTAATTAATTGAAAATGTTCTAGTTTATACTTTATATATTCTCTATTGGTATTCATATGATAAAGTAATTTGATGATCATGAGATTAACTCTTGTATTTTACCTTGAATGCCCAAAAATTATGGGAATTGAAGCTTGTTTGATAATGGATTCTTACAAGCTATGACATACTTAATATCAAAAGTCCTTTTTGAAGACTGGGAAAATGACAAAAATTGTCATGTTGCACTATGTAGTTTTTGTATTTTCTTACAGTTGACAACACTTAGAATATTGTTTGAGTGATGAGATATCCCAATGTACAACTGCCTTTGGCACCCAAAATTATATTAATTTTTGTCTCTTTTTCTCCCCATGTCATTTATAGTATTACCTTGTTCTCAAAGAACCCAGTTTTGCTTTTGAGGGCTTGAATGGCCAACAATAAACTTGTACGTAGTTCATGAAAAAGAGATAAATATATTCTTTTCATTATTTGCCACATCTTGTTGTTTTTACATGTATAATAATTAAGTTTTTGAAGAAGGGTACTCTTATTAGTTAAGGGGTCTTCCCTCACTTAATAAAATGGGTGTCTCTAGACACCTTGAGTTATTCATCAAGTAAGGGATCTTCCCCTCTCAGTAAGAAGAGTGTTCCTAGGCACCTTAACCGGGGTCCCTAACTTAGTACTGAGTATCAGGCTCTCCTCACATAAAAGGAGCGTCCCCTAGCATCATGTAAGAAGGAGCACCCCCTAGCATCATCCAAGGAGGAACACGACCTGACACTTAAGAGAGAGAGCACCATCTCTATTAAGAGAAGGGAGCATGCTTGAAGCACCACCTCACCTAAGTCAACAAAGAAATAATTATATAAGGGGGGTCCTCCTTCTTCAAAAACATCCAATGAATCCATTCATCGGACAGTAAACATGCATAAACATCATATGCTCAAGGTAAGTATGCTAGGTGTGCCAAGACTTTCTAAAACCAAATACTTTGGCTCCAAAACATCATTAACGCTTAACTTCCCTTAGTGATATACTCTGCTAAGCAAAGTGCTTCAAAGTACTCAATGAATTCCTCTCTTAGACAATAAACTAAGTACCTCACTCTCCACCTCTTAAAAAGTTTAAGGTAAAGGAAAGTGTGATAAGGATGCCTCATCCTTCAGAGTCAACACAATATTGATCTGAGAAGCACCAAGCCAAGACCACTCTGACTTTGCGAGTAAGCAAAAATCTCAGAGTAAGTTTGGCGTGGGCTAAGTATCAATTGTGACGCCCGATTTAGACAAGGTCGGGGATGCTGTGAAGGAGTGGTTTTTACCTTTTTTTCCCGAGAATGGCCTCAAGGAGTGGCATGATAGGATTAAAGTATAGAGTTTTTGTGCTATGTATGATCACCCTAGATAAGTAGGCAGAGATTTATTTCGTAATAAAATAAGTATATCATTTTTATTAAACTAATTCTTATTCCTGGCTTGCTAACCTATCCCATTTTACCCCTTAATATACTGTCACACTCATGATTTCCATATTTCTCGTTTTTAAGCTACTCATCACCCATGATGTCACACCTTTGTAAATACACCCCTTTTTAGGGATGTAGCCATATTGCAAAATATAGCTATCATATCATTCAACTGGCAAGTTGAACCCTATCCTATAAATACCTCCACAAAATCATTTAAAAAGACCGATAGACTTTGTCATACTAAAACTCTAAAAAATTTTCTCATTAAATTATTTTCATAAGACTGAGCTACTAAGAACGAGTTCTTATTTTTATTAAGTGATATCCTTTCTTATCTTGTTTAACACTTACCCAGTGTGCTTTACTTTCTTCTATCAGGAATTTCCAGAGATCGGTTCCATTTGACTTACTTTGTACCTCCTAAGTTCAAACACCCCTTTCCCAAAACATTTTTGGCAACTCCATTTGGGAGGAAGAGTGATCTAATGGATCCCATAATGTCAACCGTAAGAGAAGCACATGTTGTTAACTCTGCCAGAGAGAATGCTGAGGCGACTAATGGCCAAGGAAGTGCTAACGACAAATCACTTGGAGATAAAATCCTCATCTTTACTACAATCTTAAGATGACATCCTTCGACAACAACAATAGTTGAATGATGCCATTTACACTATCACTCAGGCTTGCGAGGCAAGTGCACCTAGGGTGGCTACTTGTCGAGTAGGCACCCATTCTGGACAGATGAGGCCTTATATTCAACCTTGCAATCATCCTGTGGAGAATGAGGTTGAATATGTACTTGAGAATTCGATATAGAAGGAGCTTGACTACTGACAAAGAGGAAATGTCATGTAGCCAAAGGACTAATAGGACTTCAATACATAAAAATTAGTAAGATGATTTGGTTTACTCAAAACACACAAGTTTAGGGAGAACAACTCACAAAAAGTAATGAACAATAAACACGTTTTCACTAAATTCAGATGGAGTAAATGCAAAAACTCTCAAAATATTTTAATTTTTCTCCCAAGCAACCAATATTTCAAAAGTTGGTATGAGAGAGCCTTAAATAGCTTCAGCAAGAAACTAGCCATTGAGAGAGCAAGCTTCTTCATTTGAAATGCAACATTCTTCTCCATTAATGCTTGCTCCTCTATGATTTCCAGCTTCTATTAAATGCAACTCCTTCCTCTTTCATCTAAGGCCTCGTAGAATATATATGGAGGAGGAAGGCATATTTTGTAGAATTTTGACAAAAAAGGCAAAAGGCATGAGCTTTTATCCATTGGATATTGACCTTAAACGTTTTGTTCTTTGCAACTTTGAAATAGTAGTCTGACATCCTTTTTCTTTTCTTTTATTTTTTTACACACCTTGTACTTTGTTCCTAAAAATATGTACCTTTATTTTGCACAAGAATCAATTTGTCAAAAGCAAAAAGAATGTTCGTGGAAAGCAAACCAAAATGGGTATTTTACATATAATGGGCTAGAAAGATTTTAAACATCTTTTTTTTTTGGGATAGGATTTTAAACATCTAAATGGTTGAAATTATTTGTGTAATGCAATGGACCAAATATGAACCAATAAGTAAAGTCAAGCCCAGAAATATTTTCAGTAGCCTAGCAATTTTGACATGTAAGCCTAATGACCAATTTATAAACCAAATATCTTGAAGCATAATGAGGCCATATTTTTTATGTGTGTGTTTAAAAAATGATGATATTTATCAAAACATTATTCCATAAAAATCCTTGCACTAATATCTTGAAGCACAATGAGGCCATATTGCTGATATGTGTGTTTCAAAAATGACGATATTAATCAAAACATTATTCCATAAAAATCCTTGCACTAACAATTAGTAGCAAACAAGTCATGCCATTAAGTTTGTTCAAGCCAGCCCCCTCAACTATTAGCAATTAGCGCTTTGAGCGACAACCAGGTGAGGTTGAATAGCAACCACCAACACACATCACAAGTAGTGATCAATGGTGAAACATTTTGCAACCACCACACCTTAGGGACCAAAAATCATTGTTGGCGAATAACGATGACGAAGAATAACAGTAATGAACCTTTGAAGAGACAAAGCTATCTTTGGGAGTGAGATGAAAATATCAGATTTGGTATTTGATTATTTTTTGTAAAATAGATGTTAGAGAAGCTTCTGGACTTCTAGTTTCCTTCCATCTTTCATTAATACTACTACAAATTTTGGGTAGTCACTATCTATGAGCATGGACTTGCATAGCTATTTCATAATGAATCTCTTGAATTCTTTGCCAAATAATATCTCAAAGTTTTTGTTTTTCCCACTTTTTTTTTGTAGATTCAACAAGCTGACTCATATAACATATATGATGACATGAGTTGACAAAAAAAACTTATCTATTTAAATTGTGTCAAAATAACTTAATTTATTGATCCCATGACTCATGATGAATCAGCTCATGTGAGCTTGTTTGGCTCACTTTATTTACTCTATTTAAAATGTCTTATAAAAAAGTTTTAAAATTTTAAAATAAATGTAAGTTTGTCTTTTGTTTCATTTAAACAAAACATTCCTAGAATACAATTTTGTTAGTTCAAATATATAGGGAGTTGAATTTTGTATAATAAATTTTTCTTCTTTTTATTTTGATGAAAAATCACGTTCAAGACAATTTAAAAGAAATAATGAAATGTTCAAGAAGCAAAATGGAAATAGGTAATAGAGACAAGAATATCCAAGATTTAAAAAGATTCAAATTTTTATCCTCTAGGAACCTACGTCCTCTCCTTTAACACAATGCCAATGATTTCTATAAATAATAATAACCAAACTAAAATTTACTAGAGAACCCTTTAAGAAACAAGCCTCCTGACTTTTACAAGAGAATTTTTTCAGAGACAAGTCTCTTAGCTTTTACACTCTAAACTTAGAATACAGATAAGACAACTATAGAGAGTTTACAACCTTACACAGGCTCAACTCAAAAACTTTTACAACCCTTCTTCACAAGGAAAAACAAACGGATAAAATAACAAAACTTATGAACGAAGACTCAATCTCCTCTTCTTCACTTACTCTAAAGGCTAACTCACATAGAACTTTAAATGATATAACAGTGAAGAGAGTGCAACAGATGAAAGTGCTCTCTGTTGCAATATATATTTGTACTTTGTTAGTTCTATCATGGAGGACCTTCAACTTTAAATAAGGGGTAGAAGTAAACTATCCGTTGCAATGTTTAAATCACCAGCAAGAAAGAAATTTAATGCACTGTTTCAGCTTCTTCAAAACTCCATTAATGCATAGCAAGGGAGTAGAGAACAAAAGATGACATAAAAAATAAAATGAGCTTTAGTAGTACATATAATGTTTTCCATGATTTGACAATCATCACTTTTCTTCCTGTTTTGTTCCTTATCTTTCAGCTAGTCTGACATGCTTCCTGCTCTAGCTTAACTAGACACCTTTTCATTGAAAGTAGAGAAAGAAAAGTCAAAAACTGTGAGAGAAAGGTAAGAGAAGAATGAAGCATGAATCACATAAGATAATAAGAGGAGGGAAAATAGGCCAAGCTTTAGTAAAATACTTTGAGCCTAAACAGTTCAGGTCCATTATTAAAAACATTGAGCTAAAACTGATTCTACTTCAACATAATTTTATAGTATGTGAAAATTTTATATTATATGAATTTTCTAGATTTCTTTTTTTCAAAACTAAACTTAAACTTTTTAGAACATCTTCAATAGTAATTTTTAAAGAGTTATTAAATTTAAGAACCAGTTCTTATTCTGATTCACTCGTAGAGTTCGTCACACTGATTGTCACATGTAAGAATAGTTCTTATATAAGAACGGATTCTTATATAAAAATAATAATAAAATAATCAAAAAATAAATTCTAAATTAAATACATTAAATGATTTTATTTCCTGTTAAAGTAATAGAGAGTTATCTATGAGACTCATTAGTAGGATTTAAAAATTTCACTATTGAAATGGAGAGTTATTTAAAGTAATAAGAAATTACTTAAACTAATGTACCATATTAAAGCATCTACAGTAGTGGTTCTTAAACGGTTTTTAAATTTAAGAATTTGTTCTTATTTCAGTTCACCACTGTAATTTATCATATTGACTGGCACGCGTAAAAACGATTCTTATATAAAAATTGATTCTTATATAAAAAATAATAATAAAATAATTAATTCATAATAAATATTAATAAAATTAATAGAGAGCAATAAATATTAAAGTAGTAGAAAATTAATTATAAAATTTATTTATAGATTAAAGTTTATCAATAGTAAAAAGTTATTTAAAATTATAAAGAAGTGATTAAACAATTAAAATTTACTATTATAAATACTTTTGAATACACAATAAAAACTCAAAGTAAAATATGTGTAAAAGTGAACAAGCTTCTAGAATCTAAAGAGATAACTTGAGGAGATTATACACTCAATTCCTTTCTCTTCTTCAATCACATTAGAATCCATCTTTTGTAATTTATATCATTTTCATGTATCAAAGGAGATTTACAACCCTTACAAAACCTTCGTAACGATATTCTAAGACGAGATGGCTGCGGAGGCCTTAGCTCTCTTAAGGGCAATCGCAGTTACTTTTGCTTCTATCTGGTTGGATTTATTTATCTCCGTTCTAGGAAGTAGAAGGATGAGTTGTGCGCCTATTTTGTCAGGGTTGTGATTCTCCTTTGGTAACTGGAAATGTTAACAGCTGAGAAGAGGTATTTTGTGTGTCTGAGTTTGAGAACGAGACATGGGTTGATCAGTTATCTGATTCCGCCTTTATGTTTGGAAACTTCATCTTAGGTCCCCAATTTGATTTATCATTTTCTGTTAAATCCTTTTCCCCTTTTGTTTTCGAACCCTAACTCCCATCCGCATGTTTGTTCTTTTCCGCTTGAGCATCAGATCCGAAGGCCTTATCGTTTCGGATCTGTTTATTGGGGCTAAGCATAGGGTTGATATGAAATTACCTTGGTGCCTCGTTAATTGCTTGTGGGAGAAGAGGGGCGTAGCGGATGCTATCAGCTTTTAGGTTGTTCTTCACTCCAGGTTTATGCAACATTTTACTACTTTTTGAGTCACCAATGTAGTTGCTCTGTTTTGCTTTCAGTGGTTGAACTGTTGTAAGTATTCCCCCACCCTGAATATTATTTAAATTCATATTTCAATTATTCTCTTAGTAGAAAATTACTAGTCTGACTGTTTGTAATTAGTTTCTATTTATAATTAATTTCTGTTATTTTTCTGTTAATAGTCATTTGTAATTAGTTAGTGACAGTTAAGTGTAAGTAGCAGTTAGTTAGCTTACTGATAGTTTTTTAGCTTCTGATGTAAAGTGTATAAATAGGCTTTACTGTACAGCTTTACTGCTCGCTGAATAAGAATATTCAGATCCTATTTTTACAAGTCTGGGTTTCTACATGGTAGTCAATGGGCTTGCAAACACTGTAGTCAGTGGGCTCGGTTCTTTTGTTGCTTTTGGCTAGTGTTCCTTGTCCTTCCTCAGAACGCGAACATGTCTACGAAGACAGAAGGAACGGCGGATTCGAACACGTAGAAGAGATCAAACACGATGATGAGCTCAGACGATCCGTTGATGATGCAAACGTCTGATAACCCTAGGATGGTGCTGGTGACAGTACCATTGAACGAAATGAATTTTTGACTTGGAGTAGGTCAATGAAGAGGGCACTCGCTGCCAAGAACAAGCTCAGCTTCATCACTAGAAGTGTTGTAGAGCTGACGGATGAATTGAAACGAAGAAAGTGGAGAAGAGTCAACGAAATGGTTACGTGTTGAATCATCAATTCGATGATCAAAGACATTGCCAAGACGTTTGCGTATTGTATATCGGCAAGGAAGCTCTGGCAAGAACTGGAGGAACAATACAGTGAGAGTAATGGCTTGTAAGTGTACCAAATTCAACACTAGATCGCTTTAATTGAACAAGGTAATCAATCAATCGTGACTTGTTACAGTAGATTGAAGAGGTTATGGGAGGAACTAAATGTCCTACAGCCTATGCCTTACTGTGAATGTGGAACCTCATCTGGATGTGTGTGCGACGTTGCTGGAAAGTTTTCTAGCATTATTCTCTTTGTAACTCCGTAGAAAGCCCCATTTTTAGTATATCGTGGAATCATTAGTAAAGTTGTAGTTAATTAAATATTTGTTATCTTAATGCATTACCTGTTTGGCATGATTTATCTTACTGGTTTAGCTTGTGAATTTTCCATGATATAGCTAATTATGCCAGGTTTGGTCTTGGCACAATATGTCTTGTCACTTTGTCAATTCCACAACTCTTGTTGTACCATTGAGTATACGGATTGTTAACAATTGGTGTTAGGAAATACAATCTATCTTAAGTGCATAATAGATACTAAAATATCTTATTTGCATCATACTGAGATGCATTCTGTTTTTAGTTATACTCCTACATATACTTTTTATTGTCACTGAGTTAATCATTTCAGTGTTCCCCGAATGATGATGATGGTGCAATCAACTTTTCCTTTCTAGCTAGTTAACTATAAATGGTAAGCAATCTACTATCCTAATTGCTAGTTTCCTATTGTGACTTTGAGCAATGGGTGGCTGTTATAATTGCCCTTTCTACTGCATGACTCCTCCTAAGAGCCTTTCTAAGCATGACTTACTGTTCAAGGAGGTGGAACCATCAATGAAAATGGACACATCTGATGGCAAAACTAACTATTTAGGGTTTCTGATCTCACTGTGAATGCATCAAAAGATAGTGATGGAATTCATGTCCCAAATACTCAAAACATCGTCATCCAAATGTGAAGCTCCCCTATAGCAACTGATACCAGACAATGGAAAGCATATAACTTGAAACCTTTCAGTCTTTCTCATTTTCTTAATCACTTTTCAATTGAGTGCATTTCTGGAGATGATCGTTTGTTGATCGACAGTGGAGCCTAGAATTTACAAGCCATGGGTGACCTGCTGACCAGGCCATTGTATCAGACTATCTGGTAATTGGAATTACCAGAATCGTTTTGTTATATGTTCAACTAGATAGATCTGGACCTTATTAAAGGATGCAGGGAATTTGTTTCAGGGAAAACTCTGAATGGAGCTAAGCTTTCCGGAACTACCACTGGAGTTAGGATTAAGACATGGCAGGTAATCTGAACTTTTCTATATCTGCATCCCATATATATATATATACACTTTCACAGCATAAAGATTTATTTGCATAATTTTATTAATAATTCTAAATTTTAACACACTTATATCGCACCATTCAATATTATCTGATTAGTCCTATTTATTTTGTCTGGTTTTCTACAATACGTAGTGAGGGTGAGGAAGTAAAAGCAACATCAAGTTTCAATATATTCCAATGAAGAAAGTGCCAACCCCATAATGATATTACATAACTACTGAAACTAGAAGAAACCATGCAAGGAAGAGATAATTAATAACTCTAGCCCCCCAACCCCCCCCCCCCCCCCCAAAACACCAAAAAAGAAAAAAAAGAAGAAGAAGAAGAAGAAGCTCTAGCTAGCTCTCCATATGTATCTCAATGTACATGTTTCCTTCGTAGCTGTTACTGATCACTTTGGTTTATTACATATTGATTTAGTTCGCTTGTGGCATATGCAGCACTCGGCAATTGAGATCAGAAATGTGTGATACGACAACATAAAAGGTACGAGTACTTCTGATGTTACTGTGAGCTTGGATTGCAGCTAGAGCTTTCCAAGTCAGGGGATTGTGTTGCAGAACGTAGACCTTCTACGAAAAGGAGGAGCTTTAAGAGCTTCGTATAAAATGCAAAGCCTGTGATAGGATTAGAGTTGAGTAGAATTGATTTTAAAACAATTTGATTTTGGTTAATAGTAAGTTTACATGACCATAATTTATGTTGGGTAACAGTTATTAAAAAAGTAATGTTGGAAAAATTAATGTTGTGTGGATATTGTTCATTGAAAATACTTTTAAATGTGTAATTATATAAAAATGGCCTAATATTGTATTACCTTGTTGATTTACTCTAATTATTTAATTTTTTTTATTTCTAAATATAATTAAATGAATTATATGAATTATATAATAATAATTTTTTTACTATTAGTACTAATATTTGATATATATTCTGCAACTTGAATCCAACGCACCGCCAAACATATATAGGTTTTCATGCAAAAGCCCGTTTGGCGACTGCAAATGTGTGTTTGGGATTGGTGAAAGTAGAGCGCATTAAGCTTGTGTTCGTAATATATATTTTATTTGACTAATTTATAAATTTGTTAAAAATATTTGTTAAATGAGTTTATTTTAGTAATTTATAATTTATTCTGATAAGTTATTTTAAGTAATTTATATTTTATAACTTATAATTTAAAAGTTTTTTATTCTTATTTTATCTTTATTATTTTTTAAAAATATTTATTATATCCCTTACTTTATTATATCTTAATTACTTATTTTTTATTATATTTATATTTATATATAATATATTATACATATATAATATTATATATATAATAAAAATATATAAAAATATTATAAATAGATATAATATATAATATATAAATATAATAAAATATATAAATATATATTTTTAATAAATTTTATATCTATAATAATTTAAATTAATTTAATTAAAAACAAAAATAATATATTTATTTATATTATTTTAAAATTAAAAAATATATATTCTTTTATGTCATTTTATACTTTTTAACTACTTTATCAGTTATTTTTATCGAATACTTTTAATTCAATAAAATAATTTATAAGTTATCAGTTATAAACTATAAGCTATCAGCTAGCTTTTAAGTTAATTTTGTCAAATAATGTTATAATTAAATGTATTGATGTGAACATATTATACTAAAAAAATTATAAAATTGGGTTATTACAGTATCTATTAAAGTCAGAAGATATTGGGAACATATATACGGTAAGTTTAGAGAAATAAATACTAATATAAATTTGAAACACATTTTTGTGAGAGATTTATTAAGGGAAACAAAATAAAACGTGACATAATTTTGGGATGATAAAAGGAATACTAAGTGTAATTTGATCAAATTTTTTAGAGTTAATTTATCCATATATGTGTGTCTGTAATTACAATATTTCTGATATTTACACAATAATAAGTTGATGAAAATTAATAACAAGTAAATATGTACGTAAGCCCTACCACTTAACACTTACAATAGTCGTCACACTAACATGACGGTACTAGTATTATCTGAATGTTTCAATGCTCACATAGCTAGATGGCTACCACTATTTTTATTTTTTATTTTTTGCATTTCACTTTTAAATGCCATACTACATAAAAATAAATAAACTAATAATCAACATTCTTATATACCCATAAACTAAAATATATAGAAAAAAATCTAAAGATCAAATACTTTACAAAGTACAATGTATATTTTACCTATTCTTTTTAGTCCTTCTCTTTTTAGCAAATATTTTCTGTAATACCTATCATTTAATTTTCTGATTAATTATTGAATTTTTATTTTACAAACATTGAATTTGAAAATTTGTGTGCAATATGTATTTGTGATGTGGTAATACTTTAGTATGTGGTTTTGGGCTATAGACTAGTAATGTGAGATGCTAGGCCATGTAAGGACTAAAGTGAAAATTTCAAGAACTAAATGAAAGATTTTGGAATCTTGTGGGGTGTAGCGAAATGTGTACAAAGTATAGGAGTAGATGGAGAAAATTATAGAGAACCTTGATGTGAAATAGGAAATGACAAATAATTCCTAAATTTCAAGATATTAATTTTGGAATAAGGAGTACGATTAATTTATTAAATGTTTATAGGAATAAAAGAAAATTAAAATAAAAATAAGTGAACAGTGACTCCGTATAGTATTTTTGGAAATTAAATAAATTATATAATTAAATAAAAATAGTAATATTAAGTGTTGGATAATGCAAATGATTAAGTAATGAATTTGTTATTTATCTAACTAACCAAATCTCTTTTAATGTTAAAATTAAAGATGTTGGTTTATTTTATTAAATCTGAAGAGGAAGTGTGATTTAAATATATTTTATTTGTTTAAGATGATCTAGAATTTTTAAAGTAAATCTTTTGAATTTAAATAATTAAAACAATAGGATTTTACATCCTAGTAGAATAATTAATAAAAGATAACAAATAATAAAATCTAAAAATATATCACCCAATCTAGATTTAATCTTGGATATTATTTTCCCAAATCAATGGTTGGGTAAGTAAACCAGTTTTCGAAAATTGAAACAAAGGAGAAACTAGATTAATAAATTAATATATTACAATTTGAGATAATCCCCTAAATGAACAGTTACAGTAATTTCAAAATTCTTAAGAGGAAATAAAATAATGGAATACAAATAATTATAGTTGATAATAATGCTATGTGATGAAATAAAATAAACTAAATGTTTATTTGGGGTACTCCCACCAACCAAGCATATTGATATTAAAATTGTTTGTATAGATTCAAAATCAATTTCATTAACCCAAGGAGCAAACAACCCAAGGAGCAAACAAACACCCAAATTAAATCTATTAGCCCAAACTAAACCTAAAACCCTAGAATCTAAATTAATACATTGCCGCCTCCCTCCCTCCCTCTCTCTCTCTCTCTCTCTCTCTCTCTCTCTCTCATATTAACCCAAGGAGCAAACAAACACCCAAATTAAATCTATTAGCCCAAACTAAACCTAAAACCCTAGAATCTAAATTAATACATTGTCGCCTCTCTCTCTCTCTCTCTCTCACCTTCCAAGCATATACACATAAATACTCCAAGCTCCAACAAGTCTCCTAGTTCTTCACCTCACACCCTGTCACGTCCCAAAATCTGAGCACGTGACCGGCACGGAAAGTGAATTTCATTTCACCTCCGTAAGCCTATTTTTTCTCTTAAGCATCATACCATTCTTTTTCATGCAACCAAACCGAGTTCTCTATACGCACTACAATCATTCACATTACATCACTGAATGAACCTACCCGATTACAGAGATTTCTAGATTTATACAACTTAGAATAAAACTTAACTATTATACCTTTATCCTGAACAAATGAAAAGGTAATCATGGACTAAGGATCCATAATTCCTTGTACCGATATTTACCTTTAGCTATCAACTCTGAAAAAAATGTTAATAAGAGGGGTATGAGCAAACCACATGCTCAGTGAGCAGACAACACAACACTATGACAAAAAAATATCATGCATCATAATGATAATATAATTCATAATACTTCACAACAATATCCAAGTAAATCAAATACATTTCAGCATAATTCAAATAATTCACAACAGCAAACAGTGAAATCAATTTCACACATTTTCCGTACCAACCGGGTGGTTCAGAATACCTCTAGATCGTTGCCCGTGGCCCCCGCCGCATCCACCCTTATCGCTCCATGTATATTCTCCACCCTTATAGCTTCATGTAGATTTCTCCATGGGATGCACCACCATGCCTTTCCTTTCTAGTCAAACACAATCACAATCACATCTAAGAACATCCTCAATCATAATCATGAGCCACATACACAATTCAGTCATTTACAATTCAAGTCACAACATAATCAATATGGTTCCAGCAACATAGCATGTATACAACATAATAACTCATAATATAGAACAATTGTTCAACAATAACATACTTCAACTATCCGTATATGAATGAACCCAACAATCAGAGTATGACACATTTCAACTCAGTTCATATGTCATTCACAATCCATCATATTACCTCCATTCATGAGAAAATAAGAAAATATAATTATATACATCACCAGGCAAGTTCCACAATTGTTTATGCCTCATTGTCCCACATCATCCACTTCAAACTTGGATATACAACATATTTTCACTATGATGCAAAAAGTCAATAACAAAGTGTCACGTCCCAAAATTTGAGCACGTGACCGGCACGGAAAGTGAATTTCATTTCACCTCCGTAAGCCTATCTTTCTCTTAAAAATCATACAATTCTTTTTCATGCAACCAAACCGAGTTCTCTATACATACTACAATTATTCACATTACATCACTGAATGAACCTACCCAATTACAGAGATTTCTAGATTTATACAACTTAGAATAAAACTTAACTATTATACCTTTATCATGAACAAATGAAAAGGTAATCATGGACAAAGGATCCATAATTCCTTGTACCAACATTTACCTTCAGCTGTCAACTCTGAAAAAAAATGTTAATAAGAGGGTATGAGCAAACCACGTGCCTAGTGAGTAGACAACACAACACTATGACAAAAAAAAAATATCATGCATCATAATGATAACATGCAGCAATCATACGTAATCGATCATAATATAATTCATAATACTTCACAATAATATCCAAGTAAATCAAATACATTTCAACATAATTCAAATAATTCATAACAGCAATCGGTGAAATCAATTTCACACACATTTCTCGTACCAACCGGGTCGTCCAGAATACCTCTGGATCGTTGCCCGCGGCCCCCGCCGCATCCACCCTTATCGCTCTATTTATATTCTCCACCCTTATAACTTCACATAAATTTCTCCATGGGGTGCACCACCATGCCTTTCCTTTCTAGTCAAACACAATCACAATCACATCCAAGAACATGCTCAATCATAATCTTGAGCCACACACACAACTCAGTCATTTACAATTCAAGTCACAACATAATCAAGATGGTTCCAGCAACATAGCATGTATACAACATAATCCATAATATAGAATAATTATTCAACAATAAAATACTTCAACTATCCGCATATGAACAAACTCAACAATCAAAGTATGATATATTGCAACTCAGTTCACATGCCATTGACAATCCATCATATAACCTCCATTCATGAGAAAAATAAGAAAATATAATTATATCCACAATTTTTTATTCCTCATCGTTCCACATCATCCTCTTCAAACTTGGATATATAACATATTTTCACTATGATGCAAAAAGTCAATAACAGATATTTAATCATAGCAAGAATTAACCCACTCACCTGGATTTCACGCTCTCGGCACTTCCACCTTGCACCTTGACCATTCCTATTGTAACTAGATAAAAACCATCAAGGTTACGAAATAGAGAAATTTCCTACCACTACTCTCGACCTTTACTCACATCTTAAGTCATAACTCCTAACCGGTAATGAATATGTAAATAAAACTTATACCATTGGAAACTAGACTCAAAGAGCTTTCCAACGATATGAAGTTTGCCCAAAACGGAGTCCGGATGAAGAAGTTATGACTGATCAAAATAAGCTAAGGTTTTTCAGTATATCTGGCGCCTGGGCGCCAATACAAGCCTGGAGCCTAGGCGCCACACCTGGCGCCTGGGCGCCAAGGCCTTCTTCCTTCCCAAAACCTTCTGAACCTTGGCGCCTGGGCGCCACGATCGCGACCTTTCGCGATTCCCCTCGGATTTGGCTCAGATCCGGCCAAATCTCTACCGTTTTCCATGATTTCTTCCATAGGATCTCACCCTTAATGTCTAAGGAGCATTTAGACACCAAAAACACCAATTTTAATCGAGAAACGAAGCCGGAATCTCGATTTTTACCCCAAACTTTCTTAAAATTAGAAAATATGGAAAAGCTTGAGAAATAGAAATTTCTACCTCGATTCCTTGCTTTTCCTACGTTGCTTGGCTCCTAGAGGCTCGCCCCGTAGCCCGAGATCCACCCTCCAAAGCCCGGTTGTGGAGTTGGAGTGTAGAGAGAGAAAGAGAGGAGAGAAGGTGAAGAGAGAGAGAGGAAAGGAGAAAATAAAGAAAAAAAAAAATAGGTGAGACCACCTATATACTCGCCCGGGGTGAAATTATCACTTGCTCTCCAGTTGACCCTCAGTCAAGACTAGAAAAAGCAAATTCATAAAATCTCACCTCGGGTGATTCTAAATCCTAAGTGCCCCACAAATTTTCTTATTTCACTTTAGTCCCTCTCAAAGTCTCAAACTCCACTTTAACCTCGAATTCATCATCCTTTTGGTACCGGACTCATAATTCATTCTCATAAGCTCTATTCTTCTTCTTGGGTTCCTATTTGGTCATTTCTCAAAAGTCCTCTATACTTTCTTTTCTTTTCACATTAGTCCTTGAGAATTTGTAAAAATTTCCCAAATTAAAATTTTAAAATTTCTATTCCCAAATTTCCTTCACTAATTCAAAAAGAACATTTTTCATGTAAATTATTGGGATATTACACAAAGATATTTAATCATAGCAAGTATTAACCCACTCACCTGGATTTCACGCTCTCGCCACTCCCACCTTGCACTTTGACCATTCCTATTGTAACCAGATAAAAACCATCAGGGTTACGAAATAGAGAAATTTCCTACCACTACTCTCGACCTTCATCCACTTCTCAAATCATAACTTTTAACTGGTAATGAATATCCAGATGAAACTTATACCATTGGAAACTAGACTCAAAAAGCTTTTCAACGATATTAAAAAAAAACTGATGCTACAGTAACGGTCAACGGTCAACGCAGCTACTGTAGCGTTGACTCGGTCAACGTTACAGTAGCGTTGACTCGGTCAACGTTACAGTAGCGTTGACTCGGTCAACGTTACAGTAGCGTTGACCGGGAAATTAAAAATTAAAATTTCTATTTCCAAATTTCCTTCACTAAGTCAAAAGAACATTTCTCATGTAATTAAATTTTTCAATAAACTTCAAATAGATTTTAAATATTCAATGTAATATCCCAAGAAAGGATAAATTAAGAACGAGGAGGCTTTTGAAATGTAGAAAGTGCTCCAGGTCTAGAAGAGGAAGGTGCTTCAGACCTTAAGGAGGAAGCTAATCGTTGCAGCCTAGAAAGAGTTTCTGGAGGAAACGTCTGGAAAATTTGGTGAAGTGCAGAAGTCACTCCATTCATACAGTCAATACATCTCGGTTGTTGGTCACGAAAATTTTGAGTTGCAAACATCGAATGTCTATCAACTCTATTCGGCAATTCCCTAAATTGACGATTCAAAAGCTTCTTTTGTTCTGCAAAGAGACGATTTATCAATTTCCCCTGGTCCTCAAAGTGGCGGTTTATCAATTTTTCCAAGTCCTCCATCTTTTGTCTCATAAGCGCAAGCTCATTATTAGAAGATATTGTTGTGCTAACATCCTCTAGCTCTACTACATCCCTTTTTCTTTTCTTAGCCTCTGGTGACTCTTCCATGGATCTCTTATTCTTATAATTCTCCAGGCTAAGATTTAGATTCAGCTCTACCTTGCCAGCCTCAAAGTTTAAATTGAAAGATTTATTGCCGGCTATACTTTTCTGAGCTATAAAGGTTGTGCGGAAGGAGAAGTTTGATGCTAGAAAGCTTATAGGTAATGAACTCTTAGTGTAGTGAGCAGCGTAATGGGGCATCCATTATATATAGACGAAATTTAAGGCTACAAAACCTTTACATCATTCTTTAAAGATGGCCTACAGACCTTATCCGACGCAATGCCAACGGTCTCTGATAAGCATGCCAGAAAATAACAAAATATAATCTAATACAAAAGATTTCCTCAAAAATTTCGGCTAACTTTTGACTCTTGCTCAAATTATTCAACTAATCGCCGCTTCAATTTATGGCTTCTTAACTCTGTATTTGTCTTATCCAATAATCCTAAATCGAGATATTACTCCATGAACGGGTAACTTCATACTAGCCTTATCTAGGTTTCTAATCCGTGGCTTTGCCCTAGGCTTACACATTTTCAAACATACATATTAAAATAAAAACTTCTCACATCTACACATCAAACGTTCCATAAAGTGAGAAAAAAAAATTTCACTTGCCTCTACGAGCATATATGTATGTATGTATAAACATGGAGATACATCATTATCTGTATATTTTCATCTATTCAAGTTCTTTTAAATTTCAAACTTCTCATTCTCTGAATGTATGTAGAATCATTACATATTATTCCTGGCCATAACAAATAGCCTTCACTCTCTATGCATGAATAACATACATACATATCATATGTATTTAGATAATATAATCACAGTATAATTCAATCAATCATGTATATTATACTCAACTGAAGGCTTTCAAGAACAATACAAGAAAGCATAGAAATACATTTTAGTTTATCATAAAAGCATTCAAGGCAATCTTTAATGGCTACATTGTCGACTTCTTTGAATTTCAGAAAATGCCAATGAGAGAAATGGAAAAACCAAGTGTAAATCGGCCGCAAATCCACCGAATATTGACTTTCGTGGTTTTGCCATTAATGCGACGAGTTGTTGGTGTGCATGCCTACCCTAGACTTCTAGCTTCCAGCTTGCAGAAATCCACAAGTTAAGCGTGTAGGGTGCGGCGAAGAGATATCTTCTTTGTCTCTAAGTTCTAATTTTTCCTCTATAAGAACTGCCCCATCGTTCTCAGTTACCACACTACAAAGAGTAATCATCTCTGAGCCTACAACTTCTCAGCATTCCTCTCTTCTCATACTCCTACATAAATTTCTAAATTTTCTAAATCATGGCCACAAGGAAGTACATTGATCTCACAGTGGAGGCCAAGGAAGAAGAGCTCAACTTAAACTTAAGTCTGGGCAAAGACAAGGGCAAAAGACCTTTTGAAGGGTCTCAAGAGAAGCAGAAGGAGAAGAAAATGAAGAAGAACGAGGAAGCTGAGGAGACTAGCACGGGCCATATCTCGGAGGACAAAATCGCCTGTCTAGAGCAGGAGGTGAAAAATCTGAAAAAAATGATATAAGACTTGGAGAAGTTAACTAAACGCAATAATGCGGCAATGACTTCAACAATAGATAGGTTCTTCTATTGGTCTACCCAGTGCTTCTGCAATCAACAACAAAGAAGTGTTGATTGTATGAATGGGATTTACACTACCCTCCGCGACATTGCTCTGTCTCTCGCTCCAAGGAATGGTTGAGGGGTGATGATACAATACAACCCTCCTAATCCGAGACCACCTCGCTTTTAGATTACTCATGCATAAGTAATTTTTTTTTTGCAATGTAATCCTTCCGCTTTTAATGCCAGTGGTTTCTTTTATGGGATGGTACTAAAAAAATAGTAATAATAAAATTAAGAAAGATAAAGGAAATCAGTCACACAAAATCAATCATGAATTCAACATATAAAGCCCCATACATACAATTTGATCCGACAGCAACGGAATCAAAACAAATAATAACCTTTCCTTTACCGAGTTCAAAAGTATAGCCATATCTGTCTAAAACTAAAACTAAAAACATAATTCATAAGAAAATACAAGTCTCGGAGGAAAAGGAAATAAAAACATCCTACAAGACCTTCAGTGGATCCATCTCTCTATAGTTGTGCTCGGGTTCACCACGATAGAGGAGATCCCACTAAGGTTACCTTACTCTGTAATCGGTAGGAGACCTAATCCCAAAGCTCTGATACCAACTTGTCACGTCCCAAAATCTGATCACGTGACTGGCACGGAAAGTGAATTTCATTTCACCTCCGTAAGCCTATTTTTTCTCTTAAGCATCATACCATTCTTTTTCATACAACCAAACCGAGTTCTCTATACGCACTACAATCATTCACATTACATCACTGAATGAACCTACCCGATTACAGAGATTTCTAGATTTATACAACTTAGAATAAAACTTAACTATTATACCTTTATCCTGAACAAATGAAAAGGTAATCATGGACTAAGGATCCATAATTCCTTATACCGATATTTACCTTCAGCTGTCAACTCTGAAAAAAATGTTAATAAGAGGGGTATGAGCAAACCACATGCCCAGTGAGCAGACAACACAACACTATGACAAAAAAATATCATGCATCATAATGATAATATAATTCATAATACTTCACAACAATATCCAAGTAAATCAAATACATTTCAGCATAATTCAAATAATTCACAACAGCAAACAGTGAAATCAATTTCACACATTTCCCGTACCAACCGGGTGGTTCAGAATACCTCTAGATCGTTGCCCACGGCCCCCGCCGCATCCACCCTTATCGCTGCATGTATATTCTCCACCCTTATAGCTTCATGTAGATTTCTCCATGGGATGCACCACCATGCCTTTCCTTTCTAGTCAAACACAATCACAATCACATCTAAGAACATCCTCAATCATAATCATGAGCCACATACACAATTCAGTCATTTACAATTCAAGTCACAACATAATCAATATGGTTCCAGCAACATAGCATGTATACAACATAATAACTCATAATATAGAACAATTGTTCAACAATAACATACTTCAACTATCCGTATATGAATGAACCCAACAATCAGAGTATGACACATTTCAACTCAGTTTATATGTCATTCACAATCCATCATATTACCTCCATTCATGAGAAAATAAGAAAATATAATTATATACATCACCAGGCAAGTTCCACAATTGTTTATGTCTCATTGTCCCACATCATCCACTTCAAACTTGGATATACAACATATTTTCACTATGATGCAAAAAGTCAATAAAAAAGATATTTAATCATAGCAAGTATTAACCCACTCACCTGGATTTCACGCTCTCGCCACTCCCACTTTGCACTTTGACCATTCCTATTGTAACCAGATAAAAACCATCAGGGTTACGAAATAGAGAAATTTCCTACCACTACTCTCGACCTTCATCCACTTCTCAAATCATAACTCCTAACTGGTAATGAATATTCAGATGAAACTTATACCATTGGAAACTAGACTCAAAGAGCTTTTCAACGATATTAAAAAAAAACTGATGCTACAGTAACGGTCAACGGTCAACGCAGCTACAGTAACGTTGACTGAGTCAATGATACAGTAACGTTGACCGAGTCAACGCTACAGTAACGTTGACCGAGTCAACGCTACAGTAACGAGAAAATTTGAAAAAATTTTCTCGGTGAACAGTAATTTCTGGGGAAAATTTTCGATGTTTTTCGTGTTTTTCATCCAAAAATCCTAAAATCAAATATCAAATTTTCATCAAGAACACTAACTTTTTTCAAATATCCAAATTCTACGAATTTCTCCTAGTTTTCTCCAAATTTCTTGTTCTAATAACATCATAAATCATCTAGTAATGTTTTAGATTAACATCCACACTTAAATTCATCCATTAAAATATTCTACAAAAATCTTGTAAAATGATAACCAAGGATTTGGTCTTGTAATAAGAGGAAGAAGAAGAAGAAAATCAACTTACCAATCATCCTAACTTTCATAGCTTCCTTCCCCGTGCAAAAATTGCATGAATGGTTGATAAAGAAATTCTCTTGGATGTAATCAAATGAGAGAAATGAGAGAAAGAAAAGAAAATGTATATGCGTGGGCCCCACCAATTTCTTTTTCGATAAAATCGCTCATAGCCACCTTAGCTTATAAGATTTGTTCACTTTAATCCCTCTCAATGTCTCAAATACCACTTTAACCTCGAATCCATTATCTTTTTTGTACCGGACTTATAATTCATTCTCATAAGCTCTATTATTCTTCTCGGGTTCCTACTTGGTCATTTCTCAAAAGTACTCCATATTTTCTTTTCTTTTCACTTTAGCCCTTGAGAATTTGTAAAAATTTTCCAAATTAAAAATTAAAATTTCTATTTCCAAATTTCCTTCACTAAGTCAAAAGAACATTTCTCATGTAATTAAATTTTTCAATAAACTTCAAATAGATTTTAAATATTCATGTAAATTCTTGGGATATTACACACCCACCAACCATCTTCGTACACACACATAGCAACTTCAATATCATATACCCCATACACACATACCAACGAAATAGGATTCTCTACTCTCTAGGGCAAAGAACTCTTTCTTTTAGCCACGGTTTTACACTTCTAGCAACGATTAAAACTATTTTTAAAGAGTGTTGTATAATTAGCAATGATTAAAATTGTTGCTAAAAGTGTAAAATTGTGGCTAAAAGGAAGAGTTCTCTGCTCTGTAGAGTAGAGGATCCTAATCCTATACCAGCGTCGTGTTCTCTTAACCTCACGCACACCCACTTGTTGCTTCAACCTTTCCGAGAACGAATTAATAAAAGTAAATTCAAATTAATTTTCGTTAATGCCTTTTTGTAATTTAATAATACAATTTAAGAACACACTCTAATATATATGCCTTCGCTCTCTTTTTTTGAAGACACAATTATCCTAGTACACAAAATTCTTTTTCACATTAAGGAGATTTGATTGTGTTTGATCAATAGGATTCATTGGAATCTAAGTGAATGAACTAACCCTTCTTTAATATTATCTTGAATGTTAAAATGATTGGATATAAAGATAGGTAATAGTCATTATGGGAAAAAGAGAATTTGGTTAAAGGATTCGAGTTAGAAAAGAAATTGAAAATTTTTTAAAATTCAATTATTGATAGAATTGCTAACGTGAAACATTAGGAAAAAGACATGGTTCGTGAGACAAATACAATTAGTTTGATTTGGGATACTTATAGTTATCCAGTAAAAATTGAAATGATGATTATATTAATGATTATATTTGATGAATATTTTGATGATTATTTGGAATTGGTTGAATTTTGATTATGTTTAAGCGAGATAATACCCTCTCTCATGTCAAGCGAAAAATCTAGATGACAGGATGGCTTGACCTCTGAGAGTAGAGACAACGATTCCCTCAATAAGAGCTTAAGCCTGAATTTAGTCTGTGAGGTGCCCTGATCGTAGAGGATGAGTTTGTGCGTCATGGCAGGTTTTGATGAGATTAGTTGAGTAGGCCTACGGGCACAATCAGATATTTTACTATTAACGAGTGTTGTTAGTGACAGTGAGTACAGGTCAGCAAGTTTAGCAGTAATAAAAATAAATGGAAGGAAGTGATTGAGAATAGTTGGATGAATAGTAATCTGATGGGAACAGAATAAGATACTTTACTGATGGGGTCCTAATAGAGTAGACTAACCTCCAATTACACTTGACTTAAAATTCAACCTGCCTACCAATCTGAATTAGCAACTATTTATAGGGAAACTTATCTCTAAATAATCGTAACTGAATCTAAAAAGTAGGAAATAAATTAACAATAATGATAATGGGAACAAACTAACAAATCGATAAAGATAATGACATCATAGGGAAAAATAACAAGTAACATATCCACGAATCACTTTAAGAGTCTAACTGCTGCTTCTCTGGGATATGGTTGGCTGATATGGTGGATTTGCCACGAGTCCTCCTAAAGTTCGTGCGTAATGGTAGAGTTGTGACAGTACCGTCTCCCTGAAAATTCACCTTGTCCTTAAGGCGAAATGAAGGAAATTGCTCAGCCAGTAAATCATACTCCTCCCAACTGGCTTCTTCAACAAGGCATTGTTGCCATTGAGTAAGCACTTCCAGCACCAAAGTTTCCCCGTGATATGTCCAGTGATGAGCACATGCTTTGATCCTATCTTCCCCTGTAATTTCATAGTAATGGTAGACGCTTTCCCCAAAATAGCATGGAATGAGATTTCGGCCAAGTCAAAAGGATCTCCTTCCTTTGCGTCATCACCATCATCTTCGACGCCATCCTCATTTGTAATCTCCATGAGAGCCATATCAGATTGCTTGCAGCGATGTCTTGGTGCAAATATTTCATTGCACTTAAAACAGAGGCCCTTCGCAAGGTGTAACTGTCGTTCAGCGTCCCAAGTGCATGTCTGGTTTATAGTTGGATTTTGAGTCGCAACGAGTTTCTAGTTGGGGCTACTCGCATAGGAGTAAAGCGAGTTTTCACGAAGTGCATAGTCTTGCTTGTGAATTCGGGCTTAGAAAGTTTGTCTTGTAGCTTTGGGTCGGGTTGGATAATTTGGAGCGCGTTGGCCCAAGTTTGTTCTCATACTCCAAAGCGAGACTCATGGCCTGATAAACATATTGTGGTTTATGGATTCTCACATCAGTCTTGAGTTCATTCTTCAAACCATTCAAGAATACTCTGAGAAGGCACTGGTCAGGCCAGTTGTTTACCCTCGCTGACCGTTGTGCGAATTCTTGGCGGTATTCATGGACGGTTTTGGTATGGCGTATGCTGCACAGGTGCTCGTCGGGATTCTGGAATTCCGCAGGTCTGTAATTCTCTTGCAAAACGTGAACCAAATCGTCCCAATATCTCAGCGCACGTTCGTGACTGATCCACGCATAGTAATCTAGCGCGTCTCCCTCCAAATACATGGCAGTTATGTCCACCTTCAATTCCTCCGGCGTTTGGTAATATCGGAAGCACTTCTCTGCTTTTAAAATCTAGCCGCGAGGGTCTCCGCCTTCAAACTTCAGAAACTCCATCTTCGAATGTGGCCGTCACGCATAGCTTCTTCCCCAACCTGGGTTGTCCGAGTCTTCTTCCTTCGGTTCAGACCAGTGCAAACGTCGTCGGGAGGAGATGTCGGTTTCTGTAGCCTTTCCCTTATTTCGCGCTCCAGTGCTGGTCTCTGGAAATAGTGAGGCGTTCGCTTGGGCTTTGATTGCTGCTATCTCAGCATCCATAGCAGTTAGCTTGTTGGAAATGGTAGCTAGCTGCCGCACAATGGGGTCTGGCTGTGGGGGCGGAGTCGGGGTTTGCTGTCGCTTCCTATTGGGAGCTGTTACTTCTCGTGTTTATCATGGTAAGCAAACTTGCCTCTAATACCAAAATGTTAGCGACAGCGAGTACAGGTGAGCAAGTTTAGCAGTAATAAAAATAAATGGAAGGAAGTGATTGAGAATAGGTGGATGAATAGTAATCTGATGATAACAGAATAAAATACTTTACTGATGGGGTCCTTATTGAGTGGACTAACCTCCAATTGCACTTGACCTAATAATTCAACCTGCCTACCAATCTGGCTTAGCAACTATTTATAGGGAAACTTATCTCTAAATAATCGTAACCGAATCTAAAAAGTAGGAAATAAATTAACAATAATGATAATGGGAACAAACTAACAAATCGATAAAGATAATGACATCATGGGGAAAAATAACATAACATATCCACGAATCACTAACAGATCCACGAATCACTTTAAGAGTTTAATTGCTTCTCTGGGATATGGTTGGCTGACGTGGCAGATTTGCCACGAGTCCTCCTGAAGTACGTGTGTACTGGTGGAGCAGTGACAAGTATTATTTCTGATTTGAATTGTTTGATTAAATTATAGATTATCTCGTAAGTATTTTTTCT
Source organism: Biancaea sappan (assembly GCA_037074585.1). Classification (NCBI taxonomy): domain Eukaryota; kingdom Viridiplantae; phylum Streptophyta; class Magnoliopsida; order Fabales; family Fabaceae; genus Biancaea; species Biancaea sappan. Next base: position 34,679,899 of record CM073492.1, read on the forward strand.
TATGATTTATGATTTTGTTCATACTTTTATTTTATTACTTTTGTATAGCCGATTTTATTAAAGCAGGGATTGGTTCGTCCATTGAAATATTTATCTTACACACATTGATTTAATTTTTTTCAGATCAAGTAGCGAAAGAGGAGTATCCGCAAGAGAACTAGAGTTGCAATTGGGCTTTTTCATTGTTGGGTGGGTTCTAAATTACTAGTTATGATTTATTTAAGATTAGGAAGCTCTGTGGTTAATTAAAATATCTAGTAGGTCTGGGACGAATCTATTATTTTATTGGACAATGTGTTTTATTTAGACTGGTTAATTATAAGGATTATTTCTATTTATTTTATTATGAATCAAATTCTATTGGAGTGAGGTAATATATTATTTGAATATTGGTGTGTTTATATTTTCTTTTTAAATTCAAATATTATTTCTTTTAATTGTGAGAGTTTATGAGAAATTCAGGTAAGTTGTCCTTTTTTCCTTGTGTGTATATGGTATACGGTCATAATAATTTATTTTATTTACATTATAAACTAATATTTATTTTAAATAATATTTGGTATTTAATTATATTTATTTTTTAATTAATATTCATATATAAATTAATATCTATTTTAATTAATGTTTATTTATATTTAATTAATATTTCCAACTTTCTGACTTTATTTTATTATATATATATATATATATATTCAAACTCTATATTGTTTTGAAATTTAAGTTATTTTGTTGTATGGCCTCTACATGCATGATTAAAACATGTTTTAAATATGTTGAGTTAATAAATGAACTTCTAATTATATTACGTATTTTTGATAATAAATAACAATGAAATTGAAAAAAAAGAATTAGATATAATGATATTAAATAAGTTTACGGTAACACGAGATTTATGTTATCGTGTTGGTTACGTGTCCGATTTTGAGACGTGACATCATCAATCTCATATTCTTCCTTGAAAATAAAGCTCTTTATGATGCACAATACATATAACACTTCTTAAAATCTGTATACAGGAGAAAATTTAGTTGGTATTTTGGTGCTTTGACAGACATAAGAATTAAGAAGTCCCACAAAAGAATTTTCTATCTTTTCTTTAACAATGTTAACATAGAATTATAGCTTAAATGATAATTTTTTTATAACTGAAATTTAAATTATAAATTACCACGATCTTAAAGATGACAAAGAAAAGCGACCGTTGAAAATAAATGGACTCAAAAATTGTCAAAAAATATCCCAAACAAATTATCTCATTAAACTCTTTAATTTAACAATGATAAATTTTATAATTTAACAATAAAAATGAACAAATTAACATAAATACAATCTTTCAACACTGAATTAAAACACTTAATCATTTTAATAACTAAACTATAATTTTTCAGGATTAAATTTATAATTCACTATAAACACAATGAATTCAGAGAAGAAAGCAGAGAAAGGCTTTAATGATTCTTCAATTATTTTCCTCTCTAGCTTTCATGCTCTAAAATAAATAGCCTTCAAAGAAGTAGCCAATATTGGACCCTACATAAACGCCTCTGATCTTCTATAATGATCACATAATCTTCCATTATACGCATACTCACCCTTTCTGTTAATATTTATAAATGCTTTGCTTCGATGGCTGCTATATATAATATAGATTATGGATGAAAAGAATGTAAAATTGAACTAGAAATTAAAAAACGATACATTGATCATTAAATTTGAAGATTAGGTTAGGTTATTTATTTCGTGGTCTTATGATTTCAAATACCCTAACAATTCCAATTGCAAAACCCTATAGGCTCTTCACCTATAATATTATATAGAAATGACATTAATGGGTTTTATTGTTTGGACAAAATAGTCTTTGGGTGTTCATAGTGCACTGATATACACGCACATGTGAATATGGGCCTAATCTAATGGCCCATTAACTGCAACTTTAGAAATGGAGTCGCTTCAGTGTCGAAGCCGAGACCCATCTCCCTGTTCCGATTTTCTTTTTCCTTCTTCTGGTTTTTTTTTTGGATAGTTTTTGGGCTTTACCAATCCACTTTCAATGTTAGATATATATGTCAGTTTGTATCTTTTCTTTGAATTTCAAAAAATAAGCTCTAATCTAGGGTTAGAGGTGTGATGTTCCTTTTTAGTCCGCTAAATTTAGGGTCAGGGATGTGTTGTATTTGTATAGTTTCATATTTCTACTGTGAATGTCTGATACTAATTTTTAAGATATGTTATCTTAAATCATGTACCACTCTCTCATAAATTTGGTTTGTAATATATTTGATAATTTTTAGACTTAGTCTATCTTATATAACCCTGACTTGATGCTAATTTAATGTAATTGATATCCATTTGTTAAAAAAAAAAAACCTTAAACCAATATTTCATCAATTTATTTTTTTTTTTAAAAGAGTTTTAATTTCGTTCACTAAAACTATTGAAACTTAAGTGAACTAAGGTAAGTCACTCCTGTTAAACTATTGAAACTTATAGTAAGTTACTCCCGAACCTTTTTTTTAATATTTTTCTATTTATTTTTAGAAGTTTAATATACATTTTTAAAAATTTTAAATTTCAATACTCATTTTTTATCATTTAGAGTGGCTTAAAAAATATACTGTTTTTTAAAAATTTAATTCACGAACTAACCTATTCCAACCCACTAGCCTTGATGATTTGGGCTGAATTTGGATTTTTTGTTCATAATATAGATATGGCTTAGGGCAGGTGAATCCATATTTATTATTAATCCTATAAAATTTAAGTAGAGTTAGACATGCGAAACTTAATATAAATAAGGTTAGATTATACTTTAAATCTTTAAAGTTTAACTTAATTTTTAATTTGATCCTTATAGTTTAAAATTTATAATTATGTTCTAATTGTTTTACATTTTTTTTATTTAATCTCTTTTATTAAAATTTTGTTAATATTTCGTTAAATTTTAGTTACACGATCAATATATATATATACTATATTAATATTTGAAATATATATGACTTAAGATAATTTATTCTAATTTTTAATATAAATTACATTACATGTTATATACATATTAGTTAATATCATTTAACTAAAATTTTTTTTCTTTTGTTTAGTATTAATCACATATATTTAGATTGTTAATATGCACATAGTTAGTCACATTAAAAAATTTTAACGACATATCAACAATAATTTCAAAAGAATAACTAAATTAAAAATGTGTGTAATTATAAAGATTTAATTATAAATTCTAGGAACTAAATAAAAAAATGATATTACAAAGACTAAAAAGAATAAATTAACCTATAAAACAACTTCCTCAATCATAGAGTGTCGTTTCGAAAAAGTGGCAGCAGTTTTACTGTTTTAGTGTGAGTGACCCCTTGCTATGTTGCTTTTTCTAAAGTAGGTGTGATTAGCAAAAGCAACGGTAAGATTCCAACACACATCCCACAAAAAATGAAAAATACTTTGCTTTTTGTCCATAAGCAACGGTTAAATTCCAACTTTGTGGGTAGCATCTTTGAGCAAATATTTGACATTCTATGCCAAAAGTTATGCCTAATTCCCTCAACTTTGGACATCAATAACCCATCATCATCATAACCGCCTCCACTAGTGACCCAAATTCCTTTTAGTATTTTTTTTTCCTTAAAACTAATGACTTTGCCCTCTAATTTTATGCAAATAAGACTGATATAATTCGAATAGTGTCAGATTACAAATATATAAAGTTTTTTGGGTATTATTTTTTTTCTATTCACAATAGTTAAACTCAAATTTTTGTTTTAAAAAAATGAGTACTAAATCATTTGAATAAACTGATGTTAATATTACCTTCTTAACTTGTATTTTTAAACTTGATCAAATAAAAATGTTATCAATAACATCATTATGTGAATCTACTATATATTAATAACGATAGCAGCCAATTCATTATCCATGTACATATTATTATAATGGAAATAAAGTGATAACCTGTTAGAAGATACACTGCACGTCATTTCATCAACACTGAATTGGGAAAGTAATTATATTAATAACAATTCTATTTGTCAGTGATTAAATTTAGAAATAATTAAATGAGAGACTAAATTGAGAAATTAAAATTCAATGAGGGACAAAATAATAAAGAAAGTAATTCTATAAAAGACCAAATTGGAAATTGCACCATTTGTGAGGGACCAAAATAAAATTTTGCTAGAAATAAAAAGATGGCAGGGATGAAATGAATCTCAATATTTTTGTACTGTGTAAAGTGTAATTCTTCTATTTCTTCAGCGAAACCCTAAGTACCTTCCCCATCACTATTTTCTGTATAGGTTGGAATTGGTTCTGTTTGAATATCAAAACCCAATAGTGATTGGCTTAGTGAAAGTCGCATAAGCCTCAAACTAACTTTACTTGTAAAATTAAGAGTTTGAATTTTGAAAACGTCACTTTGTGAAACACTTTACCTTACCACTTCTATTTGAAATTGTGAAAGCAGTTGTTTCCATAATTTTTTACTACCAAAAATAAAAGGGCTTGGCTTGCTATTGGGTAAAATAGACGTTTAAAGAATGAATGAAACAAGTAATAAACAAAACTAAACTCCAATCACAGAAACAGGCGAGTCTTTCAAACTCAAAACATCAATGGTTTAGGTTCTACAACTAACATTAATAGTACTCCTAACTACACTATACTTGAGTTAAAAGCTGTGTAAGACTTTCCCCCTACCCCTTATATATCACAAATTAAATTCAATATGCATCACTCACTCCCCAAATCCTTAAATCATGATCAAGTTCTATACTCACTAACTTACAATATGTCTTTGTCAATTAGAACTTACAATATTGCAATCTGACCCTTCTATTCTCACTTATTCGCATCCCCAGCTGGTGCTGGCTTTGCTTCTTCTGTTGGAGGAGGAGGGAGACCTCCATCAATGCAGCTTCTGCACTTCTTCTCTACCCAACCTTCAATGTCATTCTCTCCATTCCCTCCAAAATGCCTTCCTCCACAGAGGCGAGCTATGATTCCTGCAATCACACCCACTATGGTTATCACTGCCAGAACCACCACCAGCGTCTCTATTGATCTGTGGGAATACCGATTTCCCTCTTCCACTCTTGCCGGTGCCTCCATTAATGGCTGCATTGAGCTCTCTTCTCTTGCTTCCATGGCGGTTTCAACTCAAGCACTGCAAGGAAATGAGAGTGCAAAAAGGTCTGAAGTTGAACTCTTGACACAACAGAAAAGGGGGTCAAAGAGAGATGGCTGCCTAGCTGGCTCTCATTATTTAACGCTGTCAAGTGGATGTATGGTTCAAAGTGTGTCATTTTTGGCTTTCTTACTGCGTAGGATATCTTGGCTGTTATTATTTCACAATCCTTTTTTGGAGTAAATTATTGATTTGATACTCACAAGATTAAGTGTTTTGATTTAAGACAAGAAAGATTATATTTGTTTTAATTTGGTCCATTGATCTTTTTATTAAAATGACTTTTAGCAACATTAATTTTTATAATTTAATAATAAAAATGATTAAATTAAAACAAATATGATCTTTTAAGAATTAAATTGAGATGATTAAATAAAAAAATATAATCTTTTAAAAATTAAATATATAATTTACTTTTTTTTAATTTGTTTGAACAACTATTATTCAAACATTCACAATTAATTTGATTCGAATTAAATCTGATTCTAATAATATAAAGTTTTTTTAAATATTAATTTTTTCTATTGATAAGTCTAACTTAATACTTTTGGAACCAGATGTCTTATTTAGTCAAATATCATAGTAATCAAAGAGGGTGGTTCAATTAATTCTGATAGATGGTGCCTACTTGGGACACATACTCAAAATTTGATTCGACGACTTGGACAAATAAAAAATCCATTGGTGAAGCTTTCTCTGTTTAGCGTTTGTTTTGTTTGATGATTTTTTATTTTTTAATGTGGGTAAAGGAGTGAGGCTTTTTAGGTGGAGGCAAAACAGAGAAGGCCAAATGCGTCTGACGATCCATTAAGTGAGTAACTATAATAAAAAAAAAAATCATAAAGTTAAAAGGGTACTTGCAGCTTGTCAGTGCTGCTATTAATAATTTAATGTTACAACCTGAGGCTCAAAATAATACATGATTTCACTCCCAATTTGTCCTTTCTGATGTCACATGTTTATGTTGTGTGATTGTGTCCTTCAACCTGTGACCACCTAACAAACTGTTCAGTTTCTCAATTATTTTAGCACACCCTATTTTTTTCCCCAAAAAAAAAATATAACAACGTAACTTTTCAAGTTTTTTTAAAAAGAAATTGGTATAATATAATATCAAAAAGAGAGTATAAATGTGTATGAGGCTTACACCTTTTCTTCTCATCTTTCTTCTATTACACTATTTATAATACTAAAAAGAATCAGATTCTCAAACACACGTTAGTTTATCAAATATATTTTTATTTATTTTTTTTAACCAAAATGCATAAAACTTTTTCAATTTAAGAGATTGTGTAATTTATTTTTTTAATTTTAAAAAGTTTACAATAAACTCTATACACAAAAGCCCAACCTCAATTGTCTATATAAGCTTAAAGAAGCTAAATAAGTGAAAGTGTAATGAGCTATAGTGACAAAATAATATGTTTCTTTGTTATTTTCTTACTTTTTTGTTGAAAAGACAATAGGTTAAATTTTTTAAAAAAAAAAAACTTATATGGACAAGTCATGCAAAAGTTTTAGACAAAAAAAAAACTATGATTATGATTTGGGTGCCTGTTTAGTTTTACATTAGATTTATACAGATTATGATTTTTATTGTATTAATGTGATTTTAATATAAAATAACATGTTTGATAGCTTTTGCATTAACATGATTTTGCCTACAAATCATGATTTCGATAAATTATAATTTATCCAAACATAAAGTTTCCTAACTAATTTTTCAAAACATACTCATTATATGCGTGGGTTTGTAATATTGGCAAAATAGCCTGCAGCCCGCCTGTAAATGGGAGAACTTAAATTCAAAAAATTAAGTCAGCTTAAAAACAAACTTAAACACTTATTTGTCTATGAGCCTGTTCATTTTTTTTTTAAATATACTTACATTTTTTATTTAAAAAATAATTTATTAGAAGAAAGTCTAAGAATGTTGATAAAGTAGTATAAAAAAGACTTTAAATTGTGTAAGTATTCTATAACTTATAAACAAAATCAAATAAAGAATATACAAAATATAAATAATTTATTTTTATTTCAATAAAATAAGTAAAGAAATATATCCCTAACTAAGTAAATTATATTTTAAGCATATCAAAAATAATATTTATTTATATTCAAGTAAAAAAATTTGAACATCATATCCCAATTTATTTATAATCAAGCTGATCCATTTTACAATATTACTGGTTTGGCCGGATTCGTCAACTTGTAAAAACGTTAATGGGTACGAAACACCTGAATGCTGAGTAAGAACACTGAGGATGACTCTTCAAAGGCGTGGACCATTCTGTTTCACTGCAAAAATATTTCTGAATGGAACAACACACACAGGGTAGACAAATTAAGAATAAGACATATTATTTATAATTCCAAGCATTAATTGATACCTGAATGTTAATCTCACATTGTCTTTGGCTTAGAATCATGCTTAGGAAACAGCGTTGGTCCTTTGGTGGGTTTAAATAGTGAGATTAGGCGGTTGTTTTCCTCTTCTCCTTACTCTTATTCTGCTTGTACAAACCCTTTTTTCCTTTTCTTTTACACAAAATTTAAATATACTTTTCAGATGTTAATAATTAGAATTTTTGGGTCATTACATACTTAACTTTTTTTTTTAATTTCTAAAATAAAAATTATATGTAATTTTTTATATCTTTACTATTAAGTTCTTTAATTAAAATATAAAATTTTTTAAACGTGTCAAAAAAAAAATTCAAATCCGTCTAACTATGAGCGGACACGAACCCCTGTGCAGGCTTTTGACACTACTGAATAGGTGGAGCAAATGACTAAGAGATCCATGAAACTTGTCTTCTGGGTATAGAAGTGGCCCTTGAAACAAAGTGAACTCTTGCTGTAGGCCCAACTTTTGAATCATTTGCCCGTGTTAATTGTTGGGCCTAAAGACTCACGTTTGGATCACCCCATGCTCTAAGCTCAACTTTCGGAGTACTTTTGTGTTCATATTTGTGTGCTTCAAGCCCAACTATAAACAGGTCCAAAATTGTTTTTAATCATCTTAACATGTCGGATCCTCATGACAAAAAAAAAAAAGAAAAAGTCAAATCCTTCCAAAATTTGTTAATACATGATCAAAATGTCCTCCGAAATATTTTATTCATTATATAAAAAAATTAATGAAATGTATAGTTATTTTCAATATTTTTTTTGTTACCTAGAGCAATATTTTTGGAATCAGCCTAGTCATTGACCCGAACTGGCATCCGAGTCACTAGTTCAACCGTCTGGTCATTGGATTAATTATTGAATAGGGTAAACAAATTAAAAAATTAAAAAATATATATACTTATATGTATTTACAAATAAATTTAAAAATAAGTAAAATGAATAATTTATATGTAAATTTCATACTTTAAAGTACATATATCATTATATTAAAACTATAAAGTCATAAATATTCATAATAATCAGTATTTAAAAAATAAGACCAGTCATTAAACCGAATAAGTGAGTAGCTCATGGTTTAATAGTCAGATTATGGTTGAATTATGGTCAAATTAGTTGAATTAAAATATATTAAAAATATTTTTAATTATGTTTTATATATTTATAGTATACTTTTTTATAATAATTAAATCAATAAATTGTAAAATTAAATTACAAATATTTTTTAAAAATATTTTTTTTCTTATATTAGATGATCATATAAAATTTTTTGTTTATACTCTTCAATTTTTCTTGATTTAAAATTTTTTTAATCAAAGAATTATATAAATATAATTGTCTTTTTTTCTTATCTCCTAACCTATTAGTAATAATATACTTGCTTTTTATTAAACTAAATGTCTTTTTCATTTTGGTTTTTGCTATCTTGCCATGTGCATATTTTAGTTTTTGGCTTAGAATAATTCTAGCAGACTTTATATATAATGTTTTACCCTAATATGACAAGAAGAAAATAATAGCAAGATGGCAAGACATACACAATTAAAGGCGAAAGGGACACTTGTTTGATTCCCATGTATGCATGGTTTTGGCTTTATTTTCAAACAAACTTGAATATTAAAATATTTTTTAAAATAAAGATTGGGTAAATTGGGCTGCTAGGTCAGCGGATCAGGTCTTAGTCAAGCCATTTGCATATCAGTCTAATTAGGTGACCTGGCTAGACCCTGGGTCACTGGATCGACCCCAATTAAGTCAGGTCGGATCCAAAAACATTGACCTAGAGTATCCTTATATCAACAGTGAAAGATTAATCTCATAATACAATGAGATGCCAAAGACAAGAATTCTTCCCAACTATGTTTGTTCAAATTAACTGAGTATAATTGAATTTTTTATATTATTCTTTTAACATTTTTCTAGTTTATCAAATTGTGTTTCAATGGGATATTTAGTATTGTAATACCCGCCAATTTTGAAATCACATGATTGGGGGTATTATGGTATGATTAGTGTTTAATAGTATTATTTTATAGCATTATTTTATAGTGTCATTTTAGTGACGTTATTTTTAGTCCATTTGTTTTATTCTATTTGTTTTCCAAATTTAATGAGTTATTTTGAATATTAAATTATGAAATTTGTGTAAAATGACTGGACTGAATATTTTATTGCAGTGTGGTATTTTTTTGTGTAGTGTAAAAAATAGGAAGAAGATAATTTTTAGATGGAATTAATATAATTGTTGGAGAACAATTACATTTGGGTCAAATAGGTTTAGACAATTGGATATGGGTACCCATGGGTCAATCAAAGACCCACAACCCTTAAAACCTTCTTCTTCCTCTCTTTTCTCTCATTTCTCACACTTAGCGATTTTGGAGCGAAAGAGAAAATGGCTTTTCTCTCAACTTCTTCAATCATTTCTTCTATTTCTTTCGATGGGTTCGTGTTTTTCGATTGCTTTCTGGTTCATTAGGAGTTACTAAGACTAGAAGTAAGATTATATCTCAATTATCTTGTCTCTTTTTGGAGGATTAATCATGTCCTAGGAGAAATGGGTTTTTGGGTAATTTTTCACGAAGACCTTGTTTCCTTGGCTTCTCTCTTTGGGTTTTCTTGTTGGCTTTGATAGAACATAGTTCATGGAGGAAAAAAAAAGTTGGTTTCATGGATTAAAACTCAAGAAAGTGTTCTTGAGAGATTTCTATGAATTCAAAGAAAATCCATGAAACTAATCTTTCTTGAGTTTTAATTATTCTAATTTGCTTCATGAACCATAGTTTGAGTTTAAGAACCAAAGAAAGAAGGAAAGGAGTGCAAAGGATGGATTTTTTGTGGTTTTGGGATGCAAAATCGTGAAAAACAAAGAAAGAATAGAGATATTAAGATCTAGGTGCCTAAGCACCAGGGAATCTATAGAGTTTTTGGGTTTAGCACTCAGGCACCATGTCTGGCACCCAGGCACCTAAGGACCTGTGGGCTTGGTGCCCAAGTGCCAAAAGGGCAGAAGCGTTAGCCTCTTTGTTATATGCTGGGGGCGCCCAGCGCCCACCCTGGTGCCCGGGTGCCCTAGTATGGGCAGTGAGGAGTTATGTTATTCTCTAAGGGAAAATGGAGGGATTTTGTTGCTAAGTTGTTGGATTTTTTTTTCAGGTGCTTTCGAGGAACTTTTTGGCTTCATTTCGAGATCGATTGCACACGTAAATCCTTATTGGCATCTAGGTGAGTGGATGGTTTTGCAAATTGAATTTTATTAAATTCAAGTACATTATAAATCCCAATCACACTATAATTGGTTTTGAATTCACTAAATTTCTTAGTTAGTAATCTTAACTAGAATTTGGATTTTTCTTGTGAATTAGGGATTATTTGCGAAATTTCTTGTTAAAATTGAGAAAGTTTATTATGGGTTGTATTTATTGTGAAATGGGAAAATTATATTGAGAATATCCAATTTCTTGTAAAATTGGGGGATAGTGTTGTGAGATGTATTTGAGAATGGTAGATTGACTGTTGTATGTGTTCTACAGTGAATGTGTGGATGGTTTATATGTGAACTGCATGTCGGAAGAGATGTTGCATGGGAATGTAGACCCACAAGGAGCAGAAATCGAGTAGTATGTCCTAAGATGATTAAATCTTATGGATGAACCTCGGAAAGACTAAGTATAAGGGAATGCAGACCCTTAACACCTTTTTATTGAGCTGCAGCTCAATATGCTATTTCAGTGAGAATGTAGACTCAAGGGAGGGTAAATTATGAGAATATAGATTCACAGAATGATAAACTATGAGAGTGTAGACTCATAGGAGGTTGCATATCGTTGCTGCACATTACACGTGGTGTGTGTATTTTATTGTGCTTGTTCGTGCTTGGTAAGTTTTTCTATTATGGTACTGTATATGGTATATGTGCTTATGATCTTTTTATCATTTATTGCACAACTATTTATTCACTGAATTTTGATAAACTCACACTCTCTGTATTTATCTTTTCCAGATAAGGAGGTTGGAAAAGAGAATTACCCACTAGAGGATGAGTGGAGGCTCCTTGGAGATATACTCTATTTTTTATTGGAGGGTTCTTGGAACCATTTTGTAATTTTAGAAAAAATGCTCTGTAGTCTAGTGGGTTACTTAGGTTTTGCGATATTGTATTTACAGTATTATTTAGTTGTAATTTACTGTTTAATTCTGTTGGTTGAACTCCCATTGTTATGGAAAGTGGAAAACATATGTATATGTTTTAGTACTCTTTATGAGTATTTATGTAATTTTGCTTAGTTGTAGATGTTAAGACTATTAGTTGTGGATATTAAAATTGTTTATGCTTTAATCACGGGCCCAGTTTTTGAGGCGTGACAAGTATTATATTTTGTTTATTATTATAATACTATTTTTGAACTTGTGTGATGCATTGGATAGTTTATGGAATAAAGTTTATTTACATTATTGACATATGTAATATATATATATATATATATATATATATATATATATATATATATGTAATATATATGTAAATGGACATGTCAACAGTAGGAGTAGAAGAGGGACATAATAGTATTGTCTAATAATAAAGTGATAAGTTTTGATAAACACAATTATAGTATTGTCAATGGACATAATCTTACATTAGTTTATATAAGAAAATCTTGAAAATTTACTATGTACATGAAGTGATTAAATGTTCTTTACACTAATTTAAATAAAGTGGCAAAAAATAATTGAAAATAAAAGTAAGAAAAATCTCTAATGGTAGATACTTAATCTACCTGGTACTATTGTCTTATTTGGATGTTGAAATTGTAGAGTAAGTGAGTAATCTGATTTTTGTCTTTGTAAAGATAATGATACAAAGAGTGAATAACCAAAATATTCTTGTCTGTAGCCCATATCATTGGTTCAAACCCGTGAAGAAGATCATGAGTAGAAAGTACCACAAAGACTCTAGGTTACATTGATTGATATTGCACGTCCATAGTTCAAGTCTTGGAGTTTGTTGAAGAAATTGATCATAGAATATGACTATGAAATTATCCTTATAAAGTTACAAAATTCCATTTTTGCTTGAATGCATGGTGTGGAATAGATAAAAATCTCAGCTCATCAGTGTACATGTTGTACACGGCTAATATTGGTTGTTGATGCGTTGAAAGTTTCAACCATACCAGAAAATTGTCAACAATGAAACATTGTGTAAGAAGTTGTTAAGTGCAAGCAGTCAAGCATAGTTCCTACAAAGTTCTTTCTTGTACTCAATATTGTGCTACATATACATGCCCATTTCTATTGAATTTTGAGAAAAATGTTAAAATAACATAATATTGTCTGGTGGCAAAGCTATGATAAAACCTATATACATGAAATAAATCAATGGATATATAATCAAATGGAAAATAAGTAATAGTTTTTTTTTCTTTTAAATAACTCATGAAGCTAATTATTCCTTACTAGCATCTACGGAGCTTGAGATGTCCTGCAATTTATGAATTGCATATTTATAAGCAGGGTTGATGGCAATTAAAAGATGACCAATTAGTGAGATGTACCATCTATTAATAGTGTTTCATTTGCTGAACCAATTACTTTTAAAAGTCTATATGTACGATGCCAACAATTATGTAGTTGGAGATGCTGAAGGGAGTGTCTTGATACCAAGGATAATAATTTGAGATTGACTAGGGGTTTCACTAACAATGGAATTGAGAGGGTAATTGGAACTTGTTTGTGAGTGTTCTTGTTGTTTGTTGAGAAAGAAACATGAACCAAAAATTTCGTTCCAATTTCTAGATATGGCATACCTTCGACAATCCACAATGGACAAGTGTGAAAGTATGTTCAGTGGCGTATCCAAGACCAATCGGTTAGGGGGGCAAAAATTTCATTCACTTTTTTAGATCTAATGGTAATTTCCTCAAAAAATATTTCCATTACAAAAAAAATTTTATTCTTCTAAATCCTAATTGCATAATCAATCAACCAATTTGATAAATTTAGACCTATGTACAAAACCTCCAAATTTTATGTTTTTACAAAGAGGTCCCTAACAATGAAATAATAAATTAATCATCATCAAGAAAAAATTTCATAAAATTCACTTCACAAATATGTTACTCATGATCCTAATTGTATAATCAATCAACCAATTTGATGGAATTAGACCTATGTACAAAAATTTCAAATTTTAAACTTTTTACAAAGAGGTCCCTAACAATCAAATGAGAAATTAACTATTATCAAGAAAAAATTTCATAAAATTGACTTTACAAATATGTTACTCATGATTCTAATTACATAATCAATTAACCAATTGGATAGAATTATATTTATCCACAAAAACTTCAAATTTCAAGCTTTTACAAAAAGGTCCCTAACAATCAAATGAGAAATTAATCATCATTAGGAAAAAATTAAAATTGACTTTACAAATACGTTACTCATGATTCTAATTACATAATCAATTAACCAATTTGATAAAATTAGACCTATGTACAAAAAATACCAAATTTCAAACTTTTACAAAGAGGTCCCTAACAATGGAATAAGAAATTAACCATCATAAAAAAAATTTCATAAAATTGACTTCACAAATGTTACTCATGATCTTAATTACATAATCAATTAACCAATTTAATAGAATTAGACCTATGCACAAAAACACCAAATTTCAAGCTTTTACAAAGAAGTCCCTAATAATAGAATGAGAAATTAACCATCATCAAAAAAAATTTGTGACTCTGGGGAGTGGGGGTTTCATGACTGTAAGCAGTAAAGAGGGACTAAGTCACTGAAGGGGTTCAAAAAAAACCAAGAGGGGGGGCAAAATGAAATTTTTTTTTTACATATGGTTATGTAAAATCCAGGGGGTGCAGCTGCACCCCCTCAACCATATGTGGCTCCGCCACTGAGTATGTTGATCATAACATTGCCAAGTATATACATTCTTGTCAAGAATAAATTTCCCATTTTTATGGACAATGAACTACAATTGTTAAAATGTTATGACATAAGACATTCTAAAATGCATGGTTTTATGCCAATAAATGCATATCGATAGTAGTTTTTTTAATAGGCATTTGGAATTTATCCTTACTACCAAATTAACAATGGAAACAAATATAATAATCATGTGAATTATCACATAAGAGCTAAAAGGACAACACAAAAGATTGCAATATTACTATGTGTCATATATTAGAGTTTATAAGCATCATCAATCATTCAAACAAAACAGACGTAGATGCGAGGTTCATAGAGGTTAATACAAGCATATATTTGTTTTAATATAGTCATTGGTTTATATGAAATCTAAGCAGAACTATGCAGATTGGAAGTTTGTAAAGTTTAATTCAAAGAAACTAAAGTTTCTACGTAGTCATCGATTTCAACAAAAGTAACATTTGTGCTAACTTTTTCTGCCATCAGATGTTATCCCTCTATTGTGAATGTTAAAAGAGCAAGGTTTCATCATAGATGTTGGGTTACGACTGGAACGTTGTTCCTCTTCATGGACAACCATGATGATCTCATCATATTTGAAATAGATGGATTCACTCATGCTCAGGCCAATATGTATGGAGAAGATGTTCATCTATGATTATGGATGACATGTCCTTGCATCACAAATCCATAAAGTCATATAATCTTTGATATTGTCATCCAGCTCAAAAAATGTAATGACTGCTCTCATACGATAGTTGACTATGATTACATTACTCTTGACAATTGTAGTAGAGATATCTAGATGATTAAATTGTCCAGTTGACAGGTTAAAAACCACTAAGGATTCTAGAAGCATCTGATCATTAATGAGAGCAAATGAACTCCATATTATTAAGTCTTCAATTGTAAGAGTCTCATAATGTATGATGTTCTTTTCGATTGGAATTGATGTTAGAAGACTTCACATATTATTTCTCACAGAGTAGGTAAGCATGTGTATGTTTGGTTAATAAGCTTCAAGATGAAACAAAATGACAATGGGGGTTATCATTATGCTGCATGTCATGCCCAAATGAGAACAAAGCATTTGTTGGAAATGAAACAAAAAGTTATTGATTAAAAGGTCCTTTTATTTTGTTGTCAAATTATTAACGATGGAATGTCTATTAGAAAAATAAACATTTGACTCATTAACCAAATGATAAAAGTGAAACAAAAAGTTATTGATTAATGGGTCTATTTTTTTGTTCAAATTATTAACAATAGAACATTTATTAGAAAAATGAATAGTTGACTTATTAACCAAACGATAAAAGTGATTCACATGAATGGTCTTTAGTTATTATGGGATGCAGGGATTGAATACAATGAAATTCGTAATGCAATTTGGATTGGCACGACGAATACAAATTAATCTATTAGTGGTGTCGACATAATGGTAGAACTTGTTTTTGTGAACTCTATATGGTAGACGGAGGATGTTAGAATTATGCGATTTAGTCTAATGTCACTTGTTAACATGTACTCTCTATATCACTTATAACCAATAACAATTATGTTGTCCTTCTCTCATGTTTTGACTTTTGAACAATTTAGATAAAATGAGTAGATTGGAAGCTAGTACGCCAATTTTAAGATGCACATGGTAGTCATGCACATGTTTTAGTAGATAGATTATGAGATAATCAGTCCAGCTACAATGGAGAGAACTCACAATTAATAGATGAATAGATAGATTATTATAAATCAATAAATAATTTAGTAAATTTCCAAATAACCCTCAAAACAAACAACCTCAGTCCTTATTACGAATAACTATATCCAGGTTTAGTGGATCCTGGAAACCAAACACAATCGAAGTTCCCAAAAAACCCTAGATCATCTCATCCACCCAAGCCCACTCGACCGCTCACCAATATAAGGCCACATTCCATTTGAGACTCCCACTCTCTTTTGGCGGCAGTGAGCTTCGCTTTCTAATTCTAGGGTTTTCGTAGCCGCTTCTTATTATCTGCAACAATGGCCGAACGTGGTGGCGGAGATCGTGGTGGTTTTGGCCGTGGCTTCGGCGGCCGTGGTCGCGGAGACCGTGGACGTGGCCGCCGCAGAGCTGCTGGTCGCCGGGACGAAGAGGAGAAATGGGTTCCCGTGACCAAGCTTGGCCGTCTCGTCAAGGAGGGAAGGATCCGCAGCCTTGAACAGATCTACCTCCATTCTCTCCCAATCAAGGAGCACCAGATTGTCGATACTTTGGTCGGCCCCAGCCTCAAGGACGAGGTCATGAAAATCATGCCGGTCCAGAAGCAGACCCGGGCCGGTCAACGAACCCGGTTCAAGGCGTTCGTTGTCGTCGGTGACGGAAATGGACACGTGGGGCTCGGTGTCAAGTGCAGCAAGGAGGTCGCCACGGCCATTCGTGGTGCTATCATATTGGCCAAGCTCTCTGTAATTCCTGTGAGAAGGGGTTATTGGGGTAACAAGATCGGGAAGCCCCACACAGTACCGTGCAAAGTGACTGGTAAGTGTGGTTCAGTCACCGTGCGGATGGTTCCGGCTCCTCGTGGTGCTGGTATTGTCGCTGCTAGGGTGCCGAAGAAGGTCTTGCAGTTTGCAGGAATCGAGGATGTCTTCACCTCTTCAAGAGGGTCGACTAAGACTCTTGGAAATTTTGTCAAGGTTTGCTCCCAAGTATTATTTTATCTATTCAATCGAGTCGTTTTGTTTTGAATCCAAAATTTTATGTAAAACCGAATTGGTATGCACATATCTTATATGACGAGCTTCTTAAGTTATTATTTGAATTGGCATAACATAGAAAGTTATTGGAGTTCACATATTATGCTATGAATCCAGTGATGCGGTTGCATCACCATGAACTATTCAAGTGACAACAAATGTTTGAATTTTTATCGCTATAAAGATTTTGTAGATGGTAGATGTCAAGAATTTGTGACGGATTAAATGAGCTATTTCATTGATATGTTCATGTTGATCCGGTAGAAATGCAATGTGTTTGGACCCCTTATTTCAGGTTTCATTTATGGATACAAGGCTAAGCAAGAGGAGTTGAAATTGGTTATTAATAGCTATATGTTGTATTAATTGTCTATTTTGTCTGTAGATATTCGAGGGATGTTGGGTTTGTTGTTTGAATTACATTATATTTGCTCTCGATGTTATCTGTACATATGTTTTGCTCTGGGCTTTCGCGGTACAAATTGAGATGCAAAGATTGTCTATAGATCTCATAAAAATTTCTTAGATAAGCTAGAAAAGGCATCAAAACTTTTTTTGGAGCACTGTTCCAATGCTGAACGGTTAGGCATAGAGTACATATTATTCGCTACCTAGTAAACTATGTCCATAATATTCCATTTTTCTACAGGCTACTTTTGATTGTTTGCTGAAAACCTACGGGTTCTTGACGCCTGAATTCTGGAGGGAGACTCGCTTCACCAAATCTCCATTCCAAGAATACACCGATCTGTTGGCAAAACCTACAGGGAAGGCACTAATCCTGGAGGATGATAGAGTTGATGCTTGAACAAGCCAGTTTTGATGTTATGGGATGAATTGGATTTTAAGCATCTTGTGCTAGGAACTAGTAATTACATATTTGCTGCTTTTGTTGTTTACTTTTGTTATGAGGAACATTATTTTTCCTGCGATTTGCTGTTTTGAAGTTTAAATTAAATGGATATTTAAACCAGTTTCGTATACAGAATTATGCTACTTGGTGCAATTTGTTCGGATCTAAAATACGGTTTTACCAATCTCTTGCCAACAATGAGTGACGGGTACCTTGAGGTGCGGCAAGAAGTAACCAGGAATAAATCAAAATGAGTGTCAGCACTTCATCGTTTATGTTGTCTAATTTGATGAGCTTTTATCTGTAAAATTAAGCCATGGACGCCAAGGGTGTAGCTAAGATTTGGTTATTGTTACAAGTCTCATCGGGGAGTTTTACTAAAATGGTAGAGTTTATAAGTCTAGGATTTTTTTTAACCCAATAGATTAGTTCTTTAGGATGAGTTTTTTCTTTGAGTTTATGTTCATATCATTTGGTGCTTTTATTGAGAATGGGGCCATGGAAAGAGTTATCTATAGGCTAGAATAAGGTGCTATATTTGAAAGGGAGAAGGCTACCATCGGTTTAGTGTTGATAGTGTGAAGCTGTTGTGGATGTCAGTTCGTAAAGGAAATGGCATTGTTATGAGTCTCACGATGGAGAGTTTCACCAAAGTGGTGTGATTTATAAATTTAAAAAATTCTCCTTCTTAATAGACTAGTCTTATAAGATGAGTTTATATCAGTTATCCTCTTAACATCATCCTCTTGGCTGACCTAGTATCTTCTATTACTAGGTAGAGATTGATGAGGTGGGATGAGTCCCACATTAGTTCTATTGAGTTTTAACATATCAATATGGCACTTAGATAATATTTGATTGAATTATAATAAAAAGATAAATTTTTGTGATGTTGGCAGAGTGAAAAATAAAAGTAATATTCCAATTTTTAAAAGTCCTTATAGTTATTCTTATGGGAGATGGATATGATTTATTGTTTTGGGTAAATGATCACGACTGATCATTGTTAACTATATTAAACAGTAATTTGATCCTCGCGACTACTTGATCTAATAATGTAAAAGAATATGCAAATTGTTTTTTTTCGTCTTAGAATTTTAGGTAAGTTTTGATTTCATTTCAAATAATCTTTTCATGTCAGTTTTATCTAATAATACTAACCAATTACTTAATGAAATTAGCTTATATGTTATCCGAGTGACCAAATAGTTATAGAGATATAAATATAAAATTACAATGTTATTATACTGTTTAATGGTATAATTATATTATATAAAAAATGTTATAAATTATAACTCTAGTAACTTTTTTTTTTGGGTGGAAGGGACAACCCACGGGCTTTGAGAGTTACAATGTTGTCACCAGGTCTAGCCTGGTCTGTGGTCTCTACTACAGTCTTCAGAGTTACACTTCCATTTTGGAAAATATGAAGTTCATGTTGGAGGTAAGCCCTTCTGGCAACTTCATTTCTTTGTCTACCAATATGAGATATTATTGTAATGCTGCACTCCTGATCAAGGAGTGTCCTAGTTTCAGAGATGAGGGCATGCATTGGATGATGTCTAGTGCTACCCTGTTTCAGAGTCCATTTCAAAGTGTATCTTGTTGTAGTTAGCATTCCTGGCGATTTGTAGGCCTTCTTTCAGAGCCGAAAGGTCAGACAAAAGAGAACTAACTCCCCGGAACAATGTTATTGGAAAATGCTGGTTTGGCATTCCTGAAGAAACCTGCACAGCCGCATAAACACAAGATCTGTGCTCCTTCATCTCTCCCCAGCCTAGGCCTTCCTCTGATGATTCGCTTCAATTATACTGCCTGGCTGGTCAGCGTCTACATGATTAAACACTGGATCGTTCGTTCCTTTGAGCCCATGTTAACCAAGTGGTCACAGCGAAACAAATATTCCAGGGAGTATTCCTTTGTGTTTGCGGGCGGGCCATCAGTCTAGCGTGGCTAAGCAACCATAAGAAGGAATAGGATCGGATTCTGATACGTTGCAGGCCTTTCCATTTCCAAATGCTTCTCCACAGCTTCTTCGTTATTAGGCTGCGTCAGAGATAAGGCCATAAGTAGATTTTAAAGTGGACAACCTGATAGACCATCACAAATGATAGTTTTTAAAAATAAGAATCCATTCTTAGTAAGTTTTATCATTAGAGTGTGCTAGTGTATTTGTCACAATGTAAGAACCGTTTTTATATAAGATCTGATTCTTATAGCAAAAATAGTGGACAATTGTCAGACCTATTGTAGGAGTACAAAAATATGAGGTAATTTGTGAAATTTATTTGTGAATTTTTTAGAGTTATACCATTGGAGTAGAGAGTTGTTTAAAGTAATGGAAAGTTACTTAAAATAAAAAATAGTGATGTGACATTATAGGACATACATTAAACAACTCATTAGAGTTACAACATTAAATATATTCTTAGTCTCCAAATAACTCTGTCTTGGAGAACTTGTTAGTCACCAAACACAACAGCAATTTTAGGTTTCACCTCAGCTCAAAACGGAAGCCAAACCAGCACCATCACTAATCTCTTTTAATCTTTATGTTACTTAACTCAATTAAGTAATTAGTTGCTATCAACATTTAGCAAGATATTCACAACGTTTATAGGTATATAAAATGAATTTGACGTAAAATATATTTTGAACAAAATTAAAATTGATCTAAAATTTTAGACTAAAATTAGTGTTGTGATCCATACGATGCATGGATTAACGCAAATGTCACAAATTTTGTTTATCAAATAAATAAGAACAATTAAGAAATATATAAAAGCTTACATGCAAAAATAATGAGACATTTCTATCAAAAAAAAAAAATAATGAGACATTTGAGTCATGTTAAGACACATATAAAATGATTCATTAGATATAAATATCTTAAAGATTTAATGTGAATAACGTCAAATGAAAAGAAAAACAAAAAATAAAGTATTATATGAATTAATTTAGATAAATATATTAATGATAAAAAGGAGTTGAAACAAAAGTTATTGATTTCTAACATAGATTTTGAAATACTTCTTTATACACAAAATTGACTATGACTAAAAATACGATTTGCAAAATATAATCCAACTAAAGAAAGTAATTGTCCATGTTTATAGCAAAAGCTCAGAAAATAATAATAACGAATGAATATAAAAAAAATACAAATACACAAATCATGAGTCATTGTAAAAAAAATATAAAAACGACTTTGTTATAAAGTATTACAAAGAATATGATGCTCAAGACTGCTCATTTACTGGTCGTCATGAGCTGGCTGACAGGCCTATCTCAATGGACGATTAATGAATAATAATTTTATTAATATCATTGTTAATAATCATAATTACAGAAAAATATATTAAATACATAATTTATTTTTGTCACAAAGCTCCTCTTATAACATAAAGCTTTAAAATAATTCTATATAGTTTTTTATGAATCAAAATTATGCCCATAAAACTTAATCATTTGAACCTTTGTATTTGGTTCAAATAAGGATTCTCACTTGCCCATTAGTCTAAGTGTATCAATGCTAATGTCTGTGGTGCTCAATTATTGTACATGTAAATATTCACATTTTTGCTAAAACTAATCAATTCATTAATAATAATTTATACAATTCTTTGAAATTGATTTGCAATCACCAAGAATTATATTCATGAATATGTCAAGTCTATAACTAAAAAAATTTCGATGCAAAAGAGACTAGTTGAATATTTCACAATAAGAAATCACATAAAATACATATATCCATTCTTTTAATGTCAACTGAATAAGAAAAATGAGGTTGGTGGTTTAATAGGCCTACTAGGATCAAATTTCTTCTCTTTCTTTGACTATTTCTTCTTCAATTTCTGCAAATATACAATTGGATTAACAACAAAGAGTTAAACAACTACATGTTTATTGAAATTTAAAACATAACTTTAAAATTTAATACTTTAAATCCTAAATTAGCATTCAATCAATTCGCACAAATGTTGACTTGTATCCATTAGTGCGTGAATTTCAATTTCCAATCTAGATTAAAAAAAAAAAACAAAGCGTATCATGGCACAACTTTGCTGAAATCTTAAGCTTGAGCAACTCGTCAATGCAATCAAAATCAGAGATAGAGAGAAAAGTTTGAACATAATATTCAAATTTGACTATATATTCTATAACATCATCATGCTCATTGAATCTTTCTTAAAACCCCAAAAAAAAGGGATTCAAATCATATGAAAAGTTTTGAAAACAATAATAACATTTTTCTTGTAAAAAAATCAGCAAGTGATATTTATGCCACTTCATCACAGCAAGCTAAAAACAATACAAAGACATAAGAATAAAAAAGCTATTTGCAATAAGCAACACACTAAAGTTAAATAATCGCTCATTCTTCTTTGAGGTCATGTTATGAATAAATAGGTTTTAATCAAGGGTTGAAAACTACAAGATGTTATGATATACAAAGAAATGCAGAACAATTTTGAAATATAGAACATGCAACTATCTTTAAAAAGGAGACAAAAGTTGCATTTTTGAAATAAGAATAGTAAAAACTTTATATGGATGAATACTTAAAGAACTAAAGTGGAGCTTAAGAAAAACACGAAGTTGCAATGGCAGAAGGAAAAAAAAGCTCTTATCACTATGCATTCTCATAGAAGCCAAATATTGTGCTTTCTAGTAAATACATAATTTGCTAAAAAGGGAGAGAGAGAGCAAAAGAAAGAAGGATGAATTACTTTTGAGTGAGCATGATTTTAAAAAGAGAGAAGGGGGCAAATAAGGAAAATATAGATGCATCAACCAATAGAAGATGAGAGAAAATATCATTAAAGCTTTATTTATTAAAAAAAATGCAACATGTTGAGAGGGGCTGCCACCTCTAGAAAGATATCAACCAATAACTTTGTTTTAGTATCAAGTAGTTGTTAATTTGATCTAGCATGTTACTTGATTACCTCATAAAACTCATTGCAGTAGTTCAACTAATAAATTTAACATTAACCTTGCATATGCATTTGCCAAACCAACTTATACATAATTTGCTAAAATTTCACATTCCAAAACACAACCTAATTCATTTCATCAATTATGAAACATGAAACTATTGCCACATATAAAAAATTTTTAGCACCTACTTTTGCTTACTTTGGCAACCTTACATTAGTTCGGATTTTTTCTTAGAGTAAATAATCAGAACAATTAGCTGTTTCAAGATAATAAATAGTTATTTATAAAAAGAATAATAAAGCACAATGATCACTTTTTTGCAAACATGATAAATAACCAACCACAATTGCAAATCATTTATAATCCTTATGACTATATAACCAACCACAATTGCAAACATCATATATAAGAGTGAAGATTTCAACACAACATTTGATTGTGGGTATAAAAATCTATACCAATTTATCACTTCGAAGCTTCTACATGCTTTGGCCCAAAAAACCCTTGAAAGGGGAAAATAAATGATCACTGGTAAGTTATAGATTCAAGGCTATCAAACAAAAGGAACAACTCAAAATACTTGAAATATTTCAAAATAAATGTTGTTTTACGTGAAGCAATGAATATTATATTACAATATTATATTAGAACTAAACATTAGGCTCAAAGGTACATTAATTTATAAGAATAATAGTATTAAGAGAAAGATGATAGGAACAGTAGAAGAGAAAGAGGAGGAGGAAGACAAACATTGGAACCACAAAATATAGAAATATAGAAACAAAGTTAATCACCGACTGCAACACCAATATCAGAATACCTAACCTTGTAACTACATGCTAATGCTCAAAACTTAGCTATTCCTTTCACCTAACCTTGAAAAGCAATTTAGTCAAACAATTCATGCCGAAAACATTGCAAATGTACTTAACATTACTACTAAAATGATATCTTATCATCAATATTCCTATATGAAGCTGAAAACACATCATCTACCCAATCTACCCTAAATGCATGAAAGGGATAACATTCATGGAAAATGTCACTAACCAACCAGAAACAAAATTAAGAATGAAGGGATGGAATCATCAGTCCAAATCCCATTAATTTTGGATATGGATTCTCATTTATTCGGTGCTCCTTACAAATAAAACTAAAAAATGGATTATCAATTGAGATATAAATGATGAAGTTTGACATCATTATAAACTAGAGACAAATGAACGATCTTCAAAAATTTAAATTGCATCACTCCTACAACACCCCCCAAAGGCCCTCCACTACCACGACGGTAGTGATTGGTGTGAGTAGTTCACAGGCTTTCTTGAATAGTTTCGATTGTGATGCATGTGGTGCTTGTAGTACTTCTGGTTGCCACCTTGTCCCTTTAGGATCGCCATTCCTTGCTATCCATCCTTCAACAACGGCTGAGTTCTGGATCCATGGTGGATCCTCCCCAATACCCTAATTGCAACACTATCACAAAGATGTGAAACCAAAAAAATCATACTGCATATTCAAAAATAAATTCAAAAACTAATGCAAAATGAGAACTTTGGACTCTTGGCAATCTCAAGATACCAACCAAGTAATCACATAAAACAAAGGAATGATATCAGTTTATCACAGAACAAAAATGTTTCTTTTTTTCCCCCTTCCCCTACGTTATGGTTTGTTTAGCACAAAAAGGAGAATTCTATATGAGAGAGTAAAGAGAATGAAGGGGAAAACTTACAAGGAGGCTAATAGTGGACGAAATAAGGAAATGGAGGTGAAAGAAGAAGACTCTTCTTAACAGGAGAGTGGCAAAGAAATCCTTAAATAAATTCAAAAACTAATGCAAAATGAGAACTTTGGACTCTTGGCAATCTCAAGATACCAACCAAGTAATCGCATAAAACAAAGGAATGATATCAATTTATCACAGAACAAAAATGTTTCTTTTTTTCCCCCTTCCCCCACGTTATGGTTTGTTTAGCACAAAAAGGAGAATTCCATATGAGAGAGTAAAGAGAATGAAGGGGAAAACTTACAAGGAGGCTAATAGTGGATGAAATAAGGAAACGGAGGTGAAAGAAGAAGACTCTTCTTAACAGGAGAGTGGCAAAGAAATCCTGAGTACCTGAAGAAGGAACTCATTGTAGTTGCAAGTGCTTAGATCCATATATCTTTGCCACTCTTCTGCATATTCTGCAACCAAGGAGGAATGAGGGAAGAAGACAGAAGAGTGAAAGGAAAAAAAAAAGGAGAAAGAAATAGATGCAAAAGCAATCAACAACACTAAGCAAAAACAACCATTCTCATTTCTTGAGGCTTCAATTTCAAGAGAAGAGATTTGATCACTTATTATTTTTGAATATTTTCTCTTGTGCATGACTTCTAGCTTTCAGATTCAGAAAAAGAGAGAAACATCCTATAAAGCTTTGATGATAAATTGCCAATGTCATCCTTCATTTACTAAATGAAGAAGAAACAAAGTCAAAGAGAAAAAAAAAAGAAAAATGTGAATTTCTATTAAATTGAATATAATAATAATTATATAACAATTAATGTTATTGAATGTCAATTCAAATTAAATAATAAAAATAATTGTTATTGAATTTCAATTCAAATCATAGCAATTATAAAAGAATGTTGTTCTTTGATTATTTATATATAATAAATGCTAATTTACCAAAGGACAACATATTATACTTCAATACAAAAGTTTATTTAATTTGTCAATTATATAACAATTATAGCAATTGTATAGCAATTATATAACAGTTATATCAATTATAGCAATTACTTAGCAATTATATGGCAATTTACCCTATTTTGTTCAACATTTAATGTGATGTAATTAATTTACCAAATTTATTAAATTTTATAATTATTCATTTAAATTTAGTCTACTATATAAATTTATATAGCAATTATAAGAATTATATAGCAATTTATCCTAATTTTTTAAATTCATTTAATGTGATGTGATTAATTTATCTAATTAATTTATTTAATTTATTCATTTAAATTTATTGTATTATACATAATTTAATGATGTACGGTAATTAATTTCTTAGAGTGAAATTATTTTAATCTATTATATACATTATTTAGCAATTATATGACAATTTACCCTTTTTTTAAAATTCATTTAATGTGATGTAATTAATTTATCAAATTTATTAAATTTTTTAATTATTCATTTAAATTTAGCCTACTATATAAATTTATATAACAATTATAATAATTATATAGTAATTTATCTTAATTTTTTTAAATTTATTTAATGTGATGTGATTAATTTATCTAATTTATTTATTTAATTTATTCATTTAAATTTATATGTATTATACATAATTTAATAACATACGATAATTAATATCTTAAAATTAAATTATTTTAGTCTATTATATAAATTATTTTTATTCAAAACAAAATAAACAGCGTTGACTCTCAAAAAAAAAAAACATTGAAGGACTCTGTCTGTCTTTTAAAATAAGGCTTTTGCTAAAAACAATTTCAACTTTAGTTAATTTTTTATTAAAAATTATATTTAATACCAGATGAAAAACTATACAAATCTTGAAATATGGTCAAAATGTTGAATTGCATTGCATCAGATCCGAAAGACTGATACACATCACAGTCACATAGGAAAAATGACTGACACCTTTTTTTTTTTTTTTTTTACCAAAGATGACGCCTTTATTATGTTTTTTAAATTTTATTATGTATGTTAGATTTTACAATCATTTATCCGGAAGAACAAATGCAGAAAATTTATCATGTCATTTTTTTAATTCTAAAATTAATTATAAAATATTTAAATTTTTATTTTTTACAACATAACCGTTCTATAAATTTTTGTATATAAAATTTAACATCATATAATTATATGAATTAAAAGAGATCAATCAATATTAAAAAAATCCATTCCATCTCTCACTTTAAGTAACAAAAAATAACATTGTTCTCCTCTTTCCCTTTTGAATAAAACATTTGAAAGTTTATCATCAATTATTAAAGCAAAAAATATCATTTTTATCCTTAAATTTTGATCTAAATTTTAATTTCATCTCATAACTTTTTTTTGGATGTTATTTTTGTTCTATATATTTTTAATTAGTTTTAATTTTAATTAAATGTTATTTGAATTGTTAATGAAAAATTTTATTGTGACCATCATTATTGCATACATTAACACTAACTTATCTAATTAAAACGTCGACATCAAATTTACTTTATTATTCACTTTTTTGTTTCAATTTCAAAAGCAAATAATAGAAAATAATTTTTTTATTTCTAATATATACCTAGAGTGAGCCACATCATCGTTTACTATTAACAGTTTAAATAATATCGGGCTCATGAACAAAAATACAAATAATTGATAATATGTGAATATAATTGACACAAAAAAAAATTTGAAAAGACATTGAAATTTGAATCAAAATTTTCGAACAAAATTGGTGTTTTTGCCACTTTAAAGCTAAAAATAAATACCATAACTTCTTTGTATTTTGACATAGATAAAAGTTTCATGTATTAATTCATTGTTCAATCATAAAAATTTAGATTCCATTGATTAAAGTATACCATAAAAATCATA
This sequence comes from Biancaea sappan, assembly GCA_037074585.1. Classification (NCBI taxonomy): domain Eukaryota; kingdom Viridiplantae; phylum Streptophyta; class Magnoliopsida; order Fabales; family Fabaceae; genus Biancaea; species Biancaea sappan. The sequence continues at coordinate 34,707,571 of CM073492.1, forward strand.
ATTTTGCTTTAAATATTTTGACGCGTGATGGTGTGAGACACCAATGGACCAACAATATTGTTTAAAGGGATTTAGATTCTTTTAAAAATTAAATTTAGATTGTTAGATAAAATTATTTAATAATTCAGATTAATTTTAATTTTTTTAAAAAAATTAAAAAATTAATTTTTAATAAGTTTAATTTTTTATTTTTTGTTTTGTAAAATTAATCATATAATTTTTAACAAAAAAATAAAAAAAACATATATTTTTTATATAATTTTTTATCCAACAATTCATATTTAGTTCTTGGAAAGACTTCCCGAAGGGTCCTTGAGCGATCTTTAATCCCGTTGAAAGAGGATTACTAAATCCGGTAGGGTTTATTAGTATTCGATACAAATTCGGACGGTGTCCAAACCAAAAAAATTCTTCAAAGCAATAAATAAAGTGACAAAATTTGAGCATAGACGGCTTCCGACTCCTTTCCTGCCGTCTCTCTCGTTCTACTTACTATATACGCTCAAATCTGAAGTCTCATATATTCAATTTCCCTTATTCGCAGGAAAATCCGGGAGTTTAAATTCACCTTCTCAATTCATTATTAGAGCAATTCAGTTCTAAATTCTCTGCCAAGTCTTCGTCTCGGTCTTTCTTGTGTGGCAGCTGAGTCTGATTCTTCAATGGGAACTCCAGAATTCCCAGATCTTGGAAAGCACTGTGCCGTTGATGATTGCAAGCTCATTGATTTTTTGCCCTTCACGTGCGATCGTTGCAATCAGGTTTTTACTTCTTTCTCTCACACTTGATTTTTTTTTTTGGTTTAAGAAAAAATATATATACATATAACTTTCCTAATTGTTTGCGTAATTGTACTGTATGCAACCTGCATTGCTGGTTGTTGTCACGTATTTTCTGGCTTCTGAGTTGGTTTCAATTTGTTTATTGGTTCTTTGTTGGAATATTTACTTAGATTTTGATCGATACTCATGGATTATAACGTTGACGGGGTCGTTCCCTTTTTCACCAAAAGAGCAAAGAAAATGGAAGAGTATCTATTAAGCTGGAAACCAGTTTAGTTTTAATCAATTGTGTTTCAAGGTTATGTGGTTAGATCTTCGTAATACCTTGAAGATACTATTTGAGCTTATTCCGAGAAAATATATAAGAAGAAAAAAACAAAAGTTGACTTGATCTTTTCCACTTTTCAAGTGGGGTGTTTGTTTAACAAGAGCATCTAAACGGATTTGTTTGCGAGAGTGGCCTTTGGTTTTGTGCTTGTGATCAACAGGAAGTTTTCAACTGTTACACTGAAAGCGGATTACTTTCTGTTTTGCATGATAATATAGTAAGTGACTGTACTCCATGCAGTAGTATACTTTCTGTTTTGCCTTGCATTTCCATTGGCATAATTCTGCTTAAGGCTTGGCATGAATTTACTCTATTTAATACTTAACTATTACTCTGGTATTCAGTTCAGTGCAGTTTCTGTTAATAACCTCTTTCAATAGGTTGGCCACTTGGCTTCTTCATTGGACATTATTGTTATTAACAGTTCCTTTTTGGTTTTTGCTGTGTTCTTCATATCCAATTTTTCTTTGACGAGGAAAAGTCCTCTGGATAAAATGTACTGCTTATAGTATGGAAGCACACTAGTACATGGTGAGAAGTGAAAACTGAAGGAGTTCTACTCTTATTAAAAAATCACAATTGAACGTTGGGATGACAATTTTGTCCGTTTTTGGGACTTCCCAGCATGGGGGTGGGGATGGGGGGAATTTCTTTCCTGCAAGGATGAGAGTGAGAGTTGATTTCTTCTTGCCAAGAATATTAGGGCAAGACCTATATTCCCTGTGTGCACTTCTGCTATACTAAACTTTAATTTATACATTTATAATTGATACTAAAAAGAATTTAATATATTTTTTTTAAGGAATGTTTTTGAATTTAACATATATTGTTCTAATTTTCAAAGGGTTACTTAATTTTTAAAAATCTACTTAATCTTCATAAAATTTTTTGTGTATGGGAAATCCCAATCCCCTATGGGAGTGGAAATTGAGGAAATTTATCCCCAGCAGTATAGTATGGGGATGGGAATTGGGAGTAGGGACGACTTCCCCACCTTCTCCTTGTCCTGTTGCTATCTCTAATTGAATACTTAGCATGCTGACATGTCTATGGGAGAGTCTATTTAGTTTGTGCTGTAGACACAAACATGCCTTCGTCTTTGCTTTTATTTTTACTATTTTTGGTTTCAGTTTACTAATTACTATATCTGCCAAGTCTCTTTCAGGTATATTGTTTGGAGCACAGAAGTTATATTAAACATCAATGTCAGAAAGCTGACAAATTAGATGTCACTGTTGTCATATGTCCACTTTGTGCCAAAGGAGTTCGCCTTATACCTGATGAAGATCCAAACATAACTTGGGAGAATCATGTCAACACTGACTGTGACCCATCAAATTATGAGAGAGCTGTGAAGAAGAAGAAATGTCCTGCCCCTGGATGCAGAGAGATCTTAGTGTTCTCAAACACAATCAAATGCAGGGACTGCTTGGTAGACCATTGTTTGAAGCATCGGTTTGGCCCCGATCACACGTGTCCTGGACCGAAAAGCTTGGAAACAAGTTTTTCATTTATGAATATTTTGAGCAGGAGTAGAAAAGAGGAGTCAAAGCCAAATAGATCTTCACCTACATCTTCATCCAAATGGGCTTCAAGCTTTCGTAACGTGGCTTCAAATATACGAGCTTCAGCCGAAGCCAGCATGTCAAAATTGGGTACCGAAATTAACCAAGTTTGGCAAGCAGCAAGGGATGGGACGGGACAGAGCAGTGGCAGTGTCAATGGAAACGGCCAAATGGAGTTAGAGCAATGCCCTCAGTGTGGTGCAAAGTTTTCCTCAGTCACTACTTTGGTGGATCATGTGCAAAAAGTTCATGAAAGGGGCAGCAACAGATCCGGGGGGGCGACAAAGGTGACAATAGATGTGTGTCCTAAGTGTAGCAGAGGATTTCGAGATCCAGTGTCCCTTGTGGAGCATGTTGAGAGGGATCACGGTGGTAGTTCCAGAGCGTAGGCTTGGTTCAACAAAACAACAGAACTATAAGAAACTATACTGTCCTGAAGTGTATACCAATTTCCGTTCCCTATATTTTACAGCAAAAAGATGTGAACGAGAGTTTGAAGACGTTTTGGGGTCATTGTCTGGTGGAATCTCAGCATTATCTCTGTTGGCTCAGTTACTTGAGCAATTTGTTTGTTAGCATCTCTCAAGCTAAAATTCAAAGTGACTGTTTGAATTGTCACTCAAATAGCCTATAGGAGAGGAACAATATGATTATTGAATCCTGCCTGTGTTGTTTCTACTATTATTCATCTCCGAAAGTTGTTCATTTTGCCCAACATGGTTTACGAGTGGCAGTTTAAGGTCCCACTCAGAGTATTACGTTGAAGAATTTTATTTTATTTTTTCAATATACTCATCGTGCACAGGGACCAGCTGGGGAGGGTTAATCAGTCAACTAATCGTTAAACAAAGGTTTGAACTGAGTTTTGTAGAAGTTTTAAACTACATTCCTTCAACTAATTGATCTCACTCTCATTGACCCATTAACTTTGTTTATATTTTAAATGAAAGTGTAAATTATTCTCTTATTTTTAAAGATATTCAAATTACGCAATTGTTCCTTTTATTTTATTAAAAGTCATTTTTTTTTCAAAAAAAATGACTAAAATAGTTTCAAGAATTGATTAATTTTTTATTTAAAATATAACTAATTAAAATATATATTTAGTAAAATTCTATTTGAACATTATTTTTTTGTATGAAAAATAATAATTTAATTTGTTATAAAATTATGTTAAATTTGTCACATAGTTTTTGTTTAATTAATACATATTTAATGCAAATGTTATGGTTGAAATTAAATATGATTAATTATCTTTTATTAATTAGTTAATCTTAAAAAATATTTGAATATGTTTTTTGTTTTTCATAAGATTAAATGATATTATAATTTGATAAATTAAAAAAGTACCTATTCATATTGATCAAATACATACTTAATACTCATTAAGTAATAGATATAAGAATATTTTGGACAAAATAGGTATATATATATATATATATTATTACAGGAGAGGAGAGGTAAGTATAATATATCTTTTAATTTCAGAAAAAAGAGTAATTTATCTTAAATAATACTATGAAATTTTTCCTTTAAGAGAAAAATTAAGTAAAAAAAAAAAATCTACCGGGAAGCGAGCAGTTTTTTTTTTTGGGGGGTGGGGGCAATGCAAATTGCAAAGTATGATGCAGTGTTGACTGGAGAATACTTCTTGCATTCTTTTTGGGTTTGATTTTGCTCTTAAAAAGAGGCTCAAGTTTTACGTGGGTTCCATTACGCGAGTTCCGCAGACAAATACGGTGTTTATCTTTTAGTTACGATTTTTTTAGCTCTAAATTTAACTGTGATTAAAAAAATTAATCATGATTTATCAAAATACTTTTAGTTACAAACTTTAGCCGTAACTAAATCTTTTAGTCGCAACTAAAATTATGGTTATTGAGAGTCCCAGCATGGGATCCGCACGCCCATTTCGCACCATGATGACATTGTATCGAAGCCCGATTGGACGCTGACGCATTCAATTGTGAGGTCCATAAATACGTGCCCTCTCCTCCCACTTCTTTTGAATTGATTTTGTTCTGTTTCGTTCCTTTCGCAACGTAGACGACTCAGTCTTGTGATCCGCCGCTTCTGTCTCAGGTAGGCTTTATAACTTTTCTCCAATGTCTTTAAGCTCTTTTCTGATCATCACTGTTGTTCATTCCCTGGATTATGATCACTTGACTGATTGATTTCTGCTTATCTTTAATCCAAGGTCGTTAACTTGATTAGTTGTGTCACAAGGTATTTCGGTTTGATTTCCTAGAAATTTTCAGAGAAAATGAAAGCGAATACGCCGGAATTTTGAATCGTAGTGTTTCATGCTAGCTGAAGAGGAATCTTCAGGATAACAATGAACTTATCTGTATATGATGGATTATATTAAATAGGCAGCTGTCGGAAAATTTGTATATCATAGGTTCAGAAATGTATAAGCAATCGAGAGACTCTGGTGTGAATAAATTCGGTTACCGAACATTCGCACTTGTAATTAGCGTAACGATGGTTGCAAGAGCAATTTTAAGGTGCCTCAGTTTTTTCTCAAATAATGTTTTCTTTTGTTGTAGTAGTTCTACGCTTCTAGTAATCGGCTATCTGGATAAATTCTTTCTAATTGTTTTCAAGAAATCTAGGAACTCCTTTTTCAAAAATTGCTTAACATCCTCTTCGTCTTAAGATTTATAATCAAAACTGTATCAAAAAGACATTGGGATGACGCTGAAGCTATGAGTGAAAAATTAACCTTGATGCATTTGTGTCAAGGTTATCAAGTTCTAGATCTTAATCGTAGGATCATATAAGATTTAGATCCTGTAGGTGAAAATAATTCTAGATCTCATATAAGATCTATTTTGATCATGATCATATCACGATTTAGATCTTAATTGTAGGATTACATAAGATCTAAATCTTGAGTCCTAGTTATTTTCAGCAAAATAAAGCATTCTAAACTCGCACTTGTGCCATGGAAGAAAAAAATATTTTTTTATTTTTATCATTGATTAATTTAATTATTAAAAAAACATTATATTATAAATCAAATGTTGAAAAAGGATATAAGGGAGACACAAATTGGTCGATTTTTTACACAAGTTTTATATTTTTTTGTTGCTTTTAAATTTAATTTATTGGTAAACTCTGCTTATTTTTACAATATAAACAATATATAATATGTTTTTATGGGTAAACTCTTAATATTTTTGTAATGTTAATACCTATATATATATATATTTATATATTTATTTCTAAAATTTTTACAATATTTTATGATCCTTCATTTGATCTTTTCTACGGTCATTTCGATCTTATACAAGATCTTGATTTTGATAATCTTGATTTGCATGGTTGAATTCATCCTCTCCTGATTTGATATCCTAGGCTCTCACGATGGAGCAGTTTGCATGAAGGATTCACGTATCAATGGAATCTAGTTATTGATAAAGAAGAGGTAGTTTCAGCCTTTCATGAAGAAAACCAGAAACTGATACTATTTATTGGTCTACTAACCTATATTTGAAACACAGATACATGAAGTATGTGTACTGGAGATAGGATATGAATTAGGGAACTGTAATTGACTTTGATCTCGACTTCTGAGTTCAGTTTGACCTATATGTCACAAGGCTCAACATTTTGAATTCCTTTATCTGCTCGTGAGTTGGTAGTAATCTCATTATCTCTGCCTTGCCAGTTGTTGGGATCTTTGTTGATCTGTTCGTGAGTGGGTGGAATTTGATTGCCTTTCCTATGTTAATTGTTAGAATCCTATGGAGTTTAATGTCTGCGTTCTTGATTGTTTAACATTGCAAAATTCTTTGTCATATCAAATTTTCGGACAGAGGCCTCTCGTTGGGTCTTTGTCTTTTTGAGTCTTAAGTTGACTGTGTTGCTTTCTTTTTCTTTTTCTTTCTTTCTTGTGCAGCTTGTTACTTGAACATGTCAGCCAAGTGGATTATTTCTTCCGTATTAGGAACAGTTGGATTTTCATGGTTTTGTGATAATATGGTTTCTGACAGAAAGCTATTTGGAGGTTAGTTGTGTTTTCCTTGGAATTTGATTTGCTTTGACACTGTTTTAGCAGTGTAACGTAATTGCTAGTCTTTTTCTTCAGGCACGACCCCCCATACAGTTGTGGGTAACGAGTGGTATGAAGAGACTGAAAAAAGATATCAGGCATGGCCTCGTACTGCTGGTCCACCAGTGGCCATGAACCCCATCAGCCGGCAAAATTTTTTTGTCAAGCCTCGCTCTGAATCTTGAAGATTATGTTTCAATCATAGACGGCAGGACTCTTGCAACACAGTTTTGGTTTTCTTTTGCCTACTTGAATACTTTTTTTTTTTCTCATGTCTAAACAAATAAATGTCATTGTAGCCATTCTGAAGTGATTGATACATTCTTTTGGATTTATTAATAATGACCAAACTAGTAGTTTTAGCAGTTGTTTCGATGTAAGTGTAGCCCTCATTGCCTATTGATATTAGTAAAAAAAAAAGGAGGGGGGGGGGGGGGGAGTAGTTTCTGCATTTCTTCAATTTGTGGATCTGCTGTCATATTAGGGTTCTGTTGGATCGTGGGCAAGGTCCAACTTGGCATGAACCACCCATCATGTGAAAAAAAAAAAGGTGATGTGATAGAGACGCACACATTGAAAATCTGGCATTTAGATAGGCTGTGTTACAAAAACCCTGTTTTATGTTTTTGAATAGTATAGCTCTACGTTATTAGCACAACAAAATGTGAGAAACTAGAACTGTAAACCAGTGATATGATAATTGATAAGTACTGTAATCTAACAAGTGACTTTCTGTTAAGTCCAGGCTCACTTTACAAAAGATAGAAAATCTATGGCACACAATCGAACATGGGACGCCTATGTAACTGATTGGCCTCTTGCAATTAGGGTTTATTTGGATAAATAATTTATTTAAGCGCTTATACAGAAAAACTTATATGAAAAGCACTTATACCATAAGTTCTTTTTTAAATCAAAATATTTAATATTTAGATACATATTTGAATAAGTACTTTTAAAATTTATAAATTGTTTTTAAAGCGTTTACATAGGTAAATATATAAGTGTTTATAATTATAAAAATTACTGAAATAAACATTAAAAGGACTTATTAAAGATTATGTTTGGATAAATAAGCACTTTGTTATAATTTTGAAAAGAAAAGTTTTTTCACTTAAAATATTATATTATGATATAATTATTATATTTTGATTCAAGTGGTTAATTTTTTGTTGTTAGATTAATATTTTGAAGTATGATTTTTTACAATCAAAATGATTTTTAGCTTGCTATATACGAACTCTCGTATATAGCTAAATCATCATTAACAAGTATTTATATTTTATTATATTGGTGATAATGATAAACATAAAATGTATTATATCCATACGACGTTCAGGAACCAATTTCTACCATTTCAAATTCTACAACACTTGTTTCATTTCTTTTAATAAAATTGTGTAAAGTCATGCAAGCAATTATGATTTTAACGTGTGTCTCCAACGAGAATGAAGGCATAACACTCAATATTTTCTATCTCACTTTGTAACATCCAAAAGAGCGTTGAATTGTACATCAAGTGACTAATGGCACCTTGGTGAAGGGTGTGTCTGTATCATGGCAACTTGGGTAGGAGATGATTGTTGAAGTATGGTCACCTTTTTCTTGATTGTTACTTCATAGTCAAGCTGCTTGAACTACAACTCCACAATATCTCTCGAATCAACAAGCTTGTAGAAAAATAATAGCAAGGTTTGCTCCACAAGTATCGAATAGAAGTTTATTACTAAAAGAAAGAAATAACACATTGAGGTTGCTTACTTGATAAGACTTGCAACTTGAGCAATGAACTCTGACACTAATTCTTCAGTTGCCAAAACTTCAGAATATGGTCCACTGGATGGCTTGGCATCTTTTGCAACCAATGCAACTATTTCTGATTTGGTTTGGCTAGCAGCTGCAGCATTTAAGGAACGATCAACCCCAATCTTTAAGCCAAAAGATGACCCTAAAGCATGTCCAATAAGTAAAATGTATTTGAAAATAGACTCTCAAGCAAAGAGCAACAAAAGAAGCTGATAGAGCCCAATAGTTCTAACGATCCTCAAATGTTGAATAACACTTTTATATTATTGAAATTAAGGTAAAAACAACAATACCAATAGGCAAATGTGGGTATTACTATACTCGATTAACAGAAAAGAAGCCACAAACACCACATAAATTCATAGAACAAAAATCACAATACAGATAACACAGAAACAACAAATACATACTTAGAAATGATAATACTAGACATTTGAGAGGTCTAGTGCTCTCCCACTCCCACTCCCACTCCAAGAATTTCCATGCCTTTTCCACTCTCAATCCTCCTATATATTCCTATAGCCACTAACCAAATTCCACTAGCCTTCTCTCTCTCCCTTCCACGTGTCCCTTCTCCAGCTGCCATTCATTTGGTTATGCCTCCCTCTCTTTTTAATTCCCTTCTTAAAGACCCCGGGCCCAACATTACCCCCTCGATATATCACACATTATCCTTAAGTGGAACTGGGTAAACTGTCGTATAATCAAGATGAACAAGCTCTACCTCTTTAAGCTTAATTTGGTGATGATTATCCTGGGTTCTAACTTCTTGGGTCCGAGATTCCCTTTCTTGACTCCAGAAGCAACCAAGGGCATAGGAATATCCCATTGAACTATATAAACATTTAACCAAGGTGGCGCCATAGAAATTATCCTAGCTAATATGTCCACCAATTGTTCAAGTGGATAATTTCTATACCTGCCCACTTTCCAGAGTTCATTAAGTCCAATTGCACGTATTACAAGTGTAGGATATATTTTAAGGCCATCTACTCTAGATAAGGGATTCTCGAAGAACTCCGGATAACTATCCAAGTCTCTCTCAACACCAAAATTTGTAAAATCAGGCGTCATGTAAGCAACAACCTTAAAACTAGCATCTTTTGCCCAATAAAAACAATCTGAAACAATAGCTACTATATGTCTTATGTGAGTGTCTCAAGTAACATCCTCATAGGTGCTTTGTATTCCAATCTCCAATCGTGTACAACAATAAGAAAGCATTTGCCATTGGTGATGACCAAGAAAATAAACAGGTCTTATTTCAACTGTATCGCCAATACACTTTGCTACATTATGCTCAGAGTAAGCAATGACCTTTTCATCATTTGCAGAAGTGTGTCCAAACAAAGCATCTTGCAGATTCCTTATAACGTAATCATGATAGTCTGCTGGAAGGGACATGATAGTACTATGCATTAAAATGAATTCAACCTAATCTACACTGTGTCTCAAACACTTAAGCTAATCTATCCTGCTCTGGATGTAATATTCGCTATTTTTGGATATTAGTTCTTTAGGATTTCTAAGGAGCATCTTGGGTATAAGAAAATTTTTTTTCATTGTTTGGAGAGAAACATTTAAGGATTTATAGTAGCAAGGCTTGTAAAATATTGGAGCAATCTTGGGATGAGGAGAATTACATGGCTAAAAGGCGTAGTGAGATACCGAGGTAAAAAGTGACTAAAATGAACAAGAAGAGAAATATTGGTATTTTAATGAATTTGGGTGGGATGATGAGTATTTTGTGGAGTGTAGTTGGGTGCCCTAGTGATGATCGAGTTATTTCAATACTCTATGAAATACTAGTAAATTGTTTACAAGGAAGGACTAAAGTGAAAGAATAAAAAGTGGGCCCCACATACCATAATATATTCACCATCCACCTCTTTCTCCCTATTTCCTCTCTTTTTCCTCATGATCTTTCCCTCAGCTCCCAATAACCTTGAACCTTCTTCCTTCAGTTAGGCTTCCGGTCATCGCTGCAGTAAGGGGGTTGAGCTCTAGCGAGCCACAACACCAATTAGACAAGAAAGGTGAACATCTATCTTTTTCCCTTTTCCCCTTATTTTCGAATTTGAAGTGGATGGGTTAAGATTTGAGGTAGTTCATAAAATCTAGAGCTTGGTAGCATTTTAAACTACTCTTGAATGGGTATTAATGAGAGTAGAATCACAAATTTGTAGGTTTATCATGGTTGAGTATGGATTTAAGAAAATGAAGAGAGAATGGTGAAAGTTAGGGTTTATGATGAACTTTTGATGATTTAAGCTTGTTTGCTTAGTTTTAATTCAGGAAATTGGTGCCATATTAATTTGAGAATGTTAGGAATGGAATCCCATCGGAGAAATCAAAGACTTTAGGGAAGATTTGAAGATTTTAGACTGAAAATAGTGGCTTCCGTCGGTGCTGCAAGTCGTGGCACCCAAGGCACCATGGAGCAGAGGGCAACTGAGAGTTAGTTCAAGGGTTGGCGCCCTGGGGTTCCGTGTATGGCGTTAGAGAGGCTAACGCCTAGGGCGCCATGGCCTGGCCATGTGGGGACTTCTTAGTTCTGAGTTTTGAATTGCTCTTTGATGTCTCGTAGGCTTTAGCACGGTTTGAGACTTGGCCGAGACAATTTTTGAAGTCAGAAGTGCTAGGAATCCAGGTAAGGGAACCTTACTCCTTTCTCTTGTGTTCTAAATTGCTATGATTCTATTTATAGAATTTAATTAATGAAATCATGTGAAAGAATTGGATGATGTATATGTGTCACTATTGGAATTTCTAACTATTTTCATTTAAATAAACGTCATAACTGCTTGGGAAAAGTAAGTACTAAGAAGTATAGGAATTTTATTAATGTTATATAAGAAAAGCTAATGACCCTATCTGATAATTACAAGTGAAGTGCAAATTTAATCATATGTGATTTACTATGTCTTGGTTTGTCTCTTGGGTACTTTAGTGTGGTTATGTATACTTGGATGATATAAATAGTGGAATGTATTCTTTTCTCTTGTACAATCCATGGTGGTAGAAGTCATTTTGGCAGTATCATGAAATAGGAATTTGAAAACTTCCTAGCAATGACTATGCTAATTTTATTTTCTTTGTGCTTGCTTATCTCTCCCTTCCCTTGGGATGAGAAAACCTTGCCCATTATAATGTATTAGACTCTTATTTCATGAGTAGCGATGTGCTTGAGTTGTGGGATAAATAGAGATGGGGAAGGCTTAAAGGAAATAATGGCTACATGTGAATGTGTTGTTTTATGTTACAATACCCTTACGTTGTGATTAAATCTTACACGATGGGTTGTGTAATGTGGATGAACAACTCTTATTATACCACATCAAATGTTTAAGTGCTTTAATGTGTAAATGTGCATGGGTATTTCCTACGTGTTGGATGTTCTTGTGTGCTATTAAACCCTCGAGATTTGGTAAGATGGTTATTCTCTATCATATTTATTTTGTATTTTATGTTGACATGATTACATGTGAGATAAAGACCTTCTATGGTAGATCTGCATGGTCAATATACATACGGGTGACCTTAATTGCTAGACTAGATGCATTGAGGGAAGAGCCTTATGATATCATCATTATTGTGAATACAGGTGCCTCCAATTGCTAGAAAGGACGCAATTAAGGGAAAAGCCCTACGACGATGCTGGAACGGTGCATCTTTGGGTTGTCAATGGAACAGTTTGACAACGAGTCGCAATGTGGCTAAGCGACTATGATGATGCTGGAACGGTGCATCTTTGGGTTGTCAATGGAACAGTTTGACAACGAGTCACAATGTGGCTAAGCGACTATATTCCTCGAGAATGCCACACTCGGGATGCCGCCCTTGAGTCGAAAGGGCCAGGGAATTGAAATAAAATTCTTATTATCGATAAATTAGCCTCAGTGTGGCTTGGTTGTTTAATTAACCTCGATGTGGCTTTGTTGTTTAATTAGCCTTGGCGTGGCTCTGTTGTTTAATTAGCTTCCGTGTGGCCTTATTGTTTAATTAGTCTCGGTGTAGCTTTGTTGTTTAATTAGCCTCGGTATGGCTCTGTTGTTTAATTAGCCTCAGTGTGGCTCTGTTGTTTAATTAGCCTCGGTGTGGCTTTGTTGTTAATTTAGCCTCAGTGTGGCTTGTTATTGTGAAATGGCCTTAGTGGTCTTCCCTTTTTTCTATGAAATAAAAACTTAGTGGGATAAACGAAAATTTTCATATTATGTGTGTTGGGCATGAATGTATAATTACGCTATATCTGGCGGGTACAATCATATATATCTTGTGCTGTAGTTAGAATAACCTTGTCCCATTAGGATGTTTTGGTTATTGATATGGATGGGACGCTAATTTAGGTCCCTCTCTTGTGAGCGGTGCACAGGTCATAATTTCGTTGGCATTGTTTTCCCTTACTAAGTATCTCTTGTACTCACCCTTTTTGATTGTGCACCCTTTGCAGGTTTTTGCTCTGTTGGCGAGTCTCCGTAAGAGGAGTAGCGGAGACTCCGAGTCCCTGACCTGTTTCGGATTTCGGTTGATGGTGGTGCTTCTGGGTATATTTAGGCTATTGAGTCGCTCTGTAGTAAATATGACTCCTAGGTTTTCTATGAATACGATGGTGTAAAGATTTCATTTTATTATTTTACTTGGTTGTGTGCACTAGGCGTATATGAATTTAGGCTTATGGTGGTGGTACAGACCCTATCGTCATGTCGGTTGTAACACCTAATTTTGTCCATGATATTATAATTTCTTTTTCTTTTTGTAAAAAATAAAAAATAAAAATACTTAAAATAAAAAGGCAGAAAAAAAAAATAATAATAATAACAAAAAGAAAATATTAAAAAAAATGATAAAATAATAAAAGTCCAAAATGTCACATGTTTTTTTTATCACACACACATGGTGGTATCCTTCCTTCACATGCATGGTTAGGAATCCCTAGCCAAGGTACTTCAATTATGTCCCTCATTTCCTTTTTTTCAAATGGCAATCACACTACTAGTCAAGAAAAGAACATGAGGACAAGGTAAGAGTTACATGATTTGGAAGTTTTTTCCACTAACATAATCATTTTGCACCCCCATCTCCCACTATAAATAAAGGACTTTTTTCTTCCCTTGGGAAGGAAAAAAAGGAGAGAAAAAAAAAGGGAGGAGAAGAGAGAAGAGAGGGGAGAAAAGAAAGAGCAAAAAAAAATACATGCTCTATTTTCTATGTAGAAATTGAGAAAGATTTGCTTTCTTTTGGAGTATTGTGGAAGAAGAAGGTCAGTTATAAATTATTCACAAACACTCTGGGCATTGGAGGAGCAAATGTGGTGATTGAAAGAGTGAAGTTCAGCTGCGAACAAGCTCAAAACTGAGAGGAGTGCAGTAAATCCAAAAAAGGCAACTGTGAAGGTAAGTTGATTTCTCTCACGCATTTATTTTATTTTATTTTATTTTTGTTTTGTGTTTTTTTTTGTAGAGTTAGTTTTGCATGCCATAATTTAAACTTTGGAACTTAAAAGAAGATCAAAATACAAAAAAAAATCAGAAAAATCATGGAAAAAAGCAAAGTGACACAATGGACCGTGAAAACGTGGAAATTCCCAAGAACTTGGTTTTAATTCATTTTTTCCCGTGCTATGGACTGGAATGGACCTATAATGACCCAAAAACATCCTAGAAGAATTCTGGACAGATTTGGAAAGAAAAATTGAGACTTGGACATGATTCATGCAAAACAGGGACCAAACTGAAAAAATTCAAAAGTTTGAAGGGGTTAATTTAATTCAAAATTAAAACATTTTCTGGACCGAGGGACCTATATGAAGGCAACTATGATATCAGATCAAGCAAAAGAATAAAGGAAAAATTTCGCATAGGGACCCAAATGAAAAGACAGAAAAATATGCATATACTAGCATGCATATTTCTTTCCTTTTATTTATTTTATTTATTTATTTATTTTTTTTTTTGCACTTTACATAAATACATATAGGTGTGCGTTATATATATATATATATATATATATATATATATATATATATATATATAATGTGCGTACATGAGTTTATATATATATATATATATGTATATGTGTACATACAGGTTTAATTTGTTGTGCATGTTTTATGTAAATATGTATGCTAGTGTATGTATATGTGTTTTTTCATGCATATTATTTCTTTTATTTTTATGTATCTTACATGAATATATATATATGTAATTGTATTTGTGTAGATTTTATCTGTCCTCAAAATCAAAAATCCAAAAATATTTTCCTTTAACTTTGTTTTCAAATATATAAAAAATTTTATTACTAAAATTATTATTTCCCTTGTTTTCATCCTCAAGATTAATTCAAAATTTCCAAAAAAAAATGTTTCCTTTGTTTTCATTTCCATTCAAAAAGTCTTAAAAAAAAAGAAATGTTTCTTTGTTCCATTTACAAGATAAATTCCAAAACTCAAAAAAATATTTTTCCTTTAAATTTTATTCACGAGATTTTTTTCTAAAAAAAAAACAACAAAATTTTTTTTATATAATTTCATAAAATAATTTCACAAGATTAAAAACATTTTCTTTCAAATGATTTCATAATAATTTCAAACATGCAAGAAAAGTACTTCCTTTATTTTCATTCTCAAGACAATTTCAAAAATCCAAAAAATATGCTTTCATTGAATTATTCTTTCAAACTCCCAAAAAAAAATTTAAAATTCAAATCCAAAAATACTCATTTCGATTTCTTTCTAGATATCTCCAAAAAGAAAAATCCAAAGAATCAGAAGTCTTTAAAAAATGGGAAGAACCAAAGATCAAGATAATTTGTTATCATAAATTCAAACACAATCACAACTATTCAATCTCGTTTGATTTATGGAAATAATTAATTTTGAACCTCTTTAGTTCTTCCCGCAAAAAAATTTTAGTCTTTCCCCTGGCCCTTGCGGCATTTCAGATGACGAACTACGTGGACTTTGATCCCGATCGATGGGTACGTAGGACCTAGGCTTTGCCTAGCCAAGTCCACCCTTGTACATATCCATTTGTTTTGATGCTTTTCTTTATTATGTTCTTATATGACCAAGGAGGATAATTTAAGGCAAATACGAAATAATTGCTCACTTTCTAAATCAGACGTATAGGGTGCCTAACACCTTCCCTATACGGTTCAATTTCCGAACTCACTTTCTTCAAAATGCAGACCATCAAACTCAAAGGTTTTTCCAAGTTTTTCCCAACAAATTAAACTTTGGTGGCGGCTCCTAATAAAATTGGTTTTCAATTTTGAAAGTCGATTTTAAGTATTCTTTTTTTTAAAAAGGAATGCCAGCCGGTCACATTTCAGGTGTGACAGTTTGGCGACTCCGCTGGGGACTTTCGAGAGTTGATATTGATTTTCTAAGTGTGCAACCAAATTTTATATTTGCCTTAGTTACCATTTTGTTTCTTTATTTATTTTAGTTTCATTATCTATTTATTTATTGATCTTCGTCATTATACTTTTGTACATATTCACTTGTATATATATGGTTTATTTTCCCCTCTTGGTAGATTGGTTAATCCTTTCACACATTATGCATCAATACATCCCTTACACACACTAGCCCTACACCCGGGCTGAGCGCAACCATAGGATAGAAGGAAGTCTAGTGATGTCGCAGAGGGTCTATCCCTTGCGGGGATCACGAAAGCTTCCGCTTAGACTGATCTCTTTTGTCAATACGGGATTCATAGAGAGTATAACTCTTGTGTTTTCAATATTGCCAATCGGAGATCCCCATGAGTTTCGACTATGGGGGCAGTCTAGGGACCTTTATATCCATAGGTTTGTAAATCCACCCTAAAACCTATGCACTTAGTTGGCCTAGAAGAACAAAGATCCTTAAGCAAGTCATATGGGAAACAGCTTTGGTCATTTCTTAACTTTTTTTTCTTCTTTCTACTTTCCATTTTGATTTTTTTTTAGAAAAGGAAAAATGATTTGTATTCTTAATTCCATTCTTCTCCACTCCAAATGAAAGAAAACCCTTCTGCTTCCTAAACATCATTATAATTCCTTTGTCTTTTCAGTTAATTGGTGAAGCACGAGTAAAAAAAAAACAAAACCACACAAAAAATAAAAATGGCTTTTTCCGACAATCGTTCATCCCGAAAACTCATGAAAGAAATGAAGGCCCACCAAGAGCGAGACGGTGATGCATTATTTAAAGGCTATCAGAGCTCATTGCCAGTGGAAATCAAAGTGACAGTTAAAGTCAATTGTCTTCAAGAGCTCATATTCCATCACGAGTTAATGTCTCCAACCGAAAGAGATTCATTGTCAAAGAAATTTGGAAGGATTGCGGATCTACTGTATGTGAAGCCTCAAGAGATGGCAATTTTAGTGATGATGAATTATTGGGATCCATCATTGCGAGTTTTCACATTTGAAGATATGGACACAACCCCCACAATAGAAGAATATGGACTTATGCTTGATATGCATTTAAACGACCACCAGCCAATCTACATACCAGGACGTGTCAATTCATCTTTGAATAAGATAGCTGCACTGTTTGGGGTGTCGTATGTTCAGGTAGAGAAGTCAATGGTAAAAAGAGGAGAGACTATTGGATGGGAATTGAGCTACATCTTAAGAATTCTGAATGAGTCCAAAATGCGTCATAACAGAAAGGCATACATTAATCTGTTTTCTCTAGCAATCTATGGGTCCGTACTTTTCCCTTCAGCAATGGGGATAGTGGACCAGAAAGCAATTGATGTATTCTTATTAGTACTACACAATGGAGTAAACCCCATCCCAGCAATTTTGGCAGACACATTCCTATCTTTAAGTCATAGTCGAAGAAGTGGAAAGGGAAATCTTCGGTGTTGCATACACATGTTGTATGTTTGGATGTGTAATCATGTCTTTGGGAAAAAGTACGGAGTTTATGGACCAATACCAAAGCCTGTAGAAAGATTCTTACGTGCTCCTATTGATCAAAAGAATAAACAAGAGTGGGTTAGAGTCTTTCGATCTATAAATTCATCGTCTTATACATGGAGCTTATCTGGGGCGGCAACAAGAGGTGTCTTATTATGGTGTAGTAATTTTCAATGTGTGCCGTTGATAGGGTCCAGAGGTTGTATAGCATACAACCCAGCCATGGTTCTAAGACAATATGGTCGGATGCAATACATCCCTAGGACACGAGGTTTAAAAGAAGTTGAATTTGAATATCAAGATTCTTATAGCAAAGAATTATGGGAACAAATTCGAGTTGCGTGGGAAAACATAGAAATGAAAAGTTGCGAAGAAGTAGGGCCATTCGGAAGATGGACTACTCCTGAATACCCGCAATGGTTTAAAGAAAGGGGGAAAGATATGGTAATAACTCGAATGATCAATGCGGATCAACCACCAAGCATTACAACAGACCCTCGAGACTACACCGAAGAAGACAAGATGCGCAGCAAGCTCGACCATGCAAAAGTAACCGAAGAACTAAAGAAGATAGCTGGTGAGAAAAGGAAGAAAGAAGAAGAGTGTGAGTTGTTGATAAAGAAGATCCAGAAAATAGAAGAGGAAAGGGAAGCGCTTTGTGCTAACCTCATTCGTACTTCACAAGCCAAAATTGACATTTTAACGTCTGAGGTACGCCAATTGTCTGGGGCCATAGATGAACAACAAGGTCATATCGATATGTATCAGTAGAAAATAACATACCTTGAAGAGGATGCACAACGCTTGAGGGCAGAAAAGAGTCAAGCTTTAGACGAAGTTGCAGAAAGAGACGAGACAATTGCAAGGCTAGAGAGTAAGAATAGTCGCTTAGAATCCGAGGCAAGGCGAATCAATCACCTGAGGTCCAATATAGAGCATATCATACAACAACATAAAAGGGCAATAGACAAAAATGAGGAATTAATAAATGAGGCTGAATTAAATATGAAAAAATTGGCTACACGAGTGAAGGCAATTGAAGATCAAACTACGCCGTTTAGGCTCCCGGAAAGAGAGTTGATAGAATTGTACAATGAAACAAAGGAACTCTTAGGGATGTGGAGTTGTAATTGAATAATAATGTAGTCTATGAGGCAAATGTCGATGTATTTCGAATTTGAATTAATTGTTCTCTTAAATAGAATGTCGGTGTCATCCGAATTTTATAAATATGCTTTTTCGTCTGGTTGGTATCGTTTGAATTCGCTTGAATACTCTTCTTCATCAAGAAATGTTGGTGTTATCCAAATTTCATTCAACTATATAAAACCATCAACAATCTCATCACAATTCGACAGAAGTCACAAACCTTCATGAGTTTTTGGGAAAACGCCCTCTTATTCTCAAAAAATAAAAATAAAAATAAAAGTAAAACACTCGTGCTTCAATAGGGAAATGTTTCAAAAAGAGCAGTGATAACATGATTTTAAAAAATTTTTTTTTTTTGATCTTTTCAGAAAAAAAAAACTTCATCATTGCGCCTCCTAAAGGAAAATCGTCTAATCAGACCCTACCATCGACTCGTGTATACAACACCCGCTCACGAAGTAGTATAATGGAAAGCCAATCTGAAGACAATCAAAGAACAGAAAATGACACCGCTGCACGCATTGGGGCATTGGAAGGACAACTTGCTCACATGACTGAAATGATCCTAGCATTGACAGAAGCAATGAAAGGAAAACAAATAGACCCACCCGTTATGCCTAGCACTATTGAAACACAGGCTGAGACAATTAACCCAACATCAGCACCTGCCAACCCAAGAGAAAAAGTGAACGAGACAGTGGTTGTTCCTGCACTCAATAAAGGGATAGGTTCCCAAACCCGAATCATGAATGCACTTGGCCATACTGATCAAATCATAGGGGATAACGCCACGCAGGGATACCCTGGTGACGATCCTGTATACACAGTCCAGATCCCAGCCTCAAGTGTCGATAAAGAGGACACAAGTCTTAAGGAGCAAATTGGAGAAGTCAAAGACCAACTGCGCGCCTTACGAGGGCCAGTATCTTGGGGATCATTAGAATTAGATGAATTATGCCTAACTCCTGAGATAACGATCCCAAAGGAATTCAAGATACCAGAATTCTCCAAGTACGATGGCACCGGAAATCCAGTTTACCATTTGAAGTCGTACTGCACTAAGATGTGTGTCTGGTCCCGTAATGAGAAGTTCTTAATTAATTTTTTTCCCGAGAGCTTAACTGGAGCCGCACTATTGTGGTTTATGCAACTAGACCACTCAAAGGTTCAAAAATGGAGGGACTTAGCAGACTCATTCATGAAGCAATACAAGTTTAATTTGCAAACAGCTCCGACTAGAGAACAATTAAAAGCAATGGCGAAGAAGAGTTCTGAAACCTTTAAGGAATATGCCCAAAGATGGAGGATAACTGCATCACAAGTACAACCTTCGTTAATCCAGTCCGAATATTGTTCTTACTTTGTGCGCACCCTGCCAGACCCATTCTATAAGATTATGCTTGGGACACATGTCACAGACTTTGCAGACCTAATTGAGATCGGGGAAAGAATTGATGCCGATATTCGTGAAGGAAAACTCTCAAGCCCCCGTACAGAAAATAGCTTAAAGAAAGGACAATTCACAAAAAAGAAGGAATCAGATGTAAATTATGTTCAACCAGTAAAATCATACCCCCAACAGCAGTCTAATTTTTACCAAACAAGCAATCAAAATCAAGGTCAATCGGGGCCAAGTAGACGTACTCAATTGGGAACACAAAGAGCCCCACGACCCGTAGATAATCGCCCTTGGCCAAATTTTGGCACCACAAATGCTGAATTATACAAAAATCTATTAGCTGCCCAACTCTTGGGGCCTCGACCAGGTAGAGTAATGAATCCCCCATATCCAGTATGGTATGATCCAAATACCACATGCGATTTTCACATGGGTACTATTGGGCATTCAATTGAAAATTGTATAGCGTTCAAGAGAAATGTACTAGATTTGATTGATTCAAACCATATCCAATTAAAGTCAGGAGAGAACTCTACCATTGCGAAGAATCCAATGCCTAGTCATGAACATCAAGTGAATGCTGTCGAAGAAGAGACTAAGTCTCTAGAGGAATTGACTAACATGAAGATGTCGATGAAGTGGCTCTATGTGAACCTTAAACAAGCTGGGTACGAGTTAGAACCATTGACGATAAGAAAAGATGAAGCGGTGGTGGCTCAAGAGTTAAAACATTGTGAGTATCACCAAGCAAAAATGAGGCATGACATTGAAGAGTGCTTAGAGTTCAACTCTTTGGTTAAGAAAATGATTGCTTTTGGGATAATAGTCCCTGTGAAAGCATGTGAAGTGATTTGCACAATAACAGAAACACCAAGCCCAGTCAGCAAGAAAGGAATCGAGTCAGCTTACTACACGATTAATTATACCCCTCAACCTAAAATGTCAATTCAGAAACAACCAACTATGGTTATAAACATGCCAGCACCATTTCCCTACCAAAGCAATCGTGCGGTGCCATGGAGGTATGGCAGCCGAATAGAGCTTCCTTCCAACAGCACGGAGACAGTTAAAGTACCTAAGGAAGAACTCGTGACAAACATAGCCAATACAGGAGGGGTGACGCGAAGCGGCAGAATATACCTTCCTACTGAAACAAAGAAGGTAGACAAAAAGGGACAAGTAATAGAAAAGAAACCTGAAGATGATGAGGAAGAGTTCTTGCGAATCATGAAACAAAGTGAATATGATATCGTGGAACAATTGAACAAGACTCCTGCCAAAATCTCAATATTTTCGCTAATCATAAATTCAGAGGCGCATCGCCAGGCTCTACTAAAGGTCTTAGGAAAAACATTTGTACGACCAGATGCGTCCCCAGAAAGGGTAGCAGATGTAATGAACATCACCAAATCTATGACCGCAATCTCCTTTTCAGCAGAAGAAATCGATGGAACTGCTACTAGCAAACCAAAAGCTTTGCATATCACCCTTAAATGCCATGGGTTCATCCTAGCCAAAGTTCTAATTGATGGTGGCTCAGCTTTAAATGTCTTGCCACTGTCCACGTTCGAGAAATTAGAATTAATACGGATGGAGGAT
This sequence comes from Biancaea sappan, assembly GCA_037074585.1. Lineage (NCBI taxonomy): Eukaryota > Viridiplantae > Streptophyta > Magnoliopsida > Fabales > Fabaceae > Biancaea > Biancaea sappan. The sequence continues at coordinate 34,729,166 of CM073492.1, forward strand.
AGTGACATGACAGTAAGGGCATTCGATGGAACTCGAAGAGAGGTATTAGGTACAGTCGATTTACCCCTTGAAATTGGCCCGTGCACATTTATGGTAAACTTTCAAGTCATGGATGTAGATCCATCATATACCATGCTCTTAGGAAGGCCATGGATCCATAAGGCAGGTGCTGTACCATCTACCCTACACCAGAAAGTGAAGTTTATTGACGGAGGGAGAACCATCACTGTTAAAGGAGAAGAGGAGTTGATGGTAACAAAGCCAAGTTCTATCCCATATATTGAGGCCGCTGAGCAAGTAACCGAGATAGCTTTCCCAAGCTTGGAAGTTGAGGCAACTGAGGAACCCAACAAAGATATAAATTCTGTGACCACAACTATCATGAAAAAGAATGGGTTCGAGATAGGCAGGGGTTTAGGTACAAACCTACAAGGCATTAAAGAACCAATTGTCCTTCCATCAAATACAGACCGACGTGGGTTAGGATATGAGCCTACAATAGAGGATCAGATGAATGGAAAACTCAACATAAACAAACAACATGGTAAGCTAGAAGTCCCACATATAAGAGCTTCGTTTCCAATGCCATCCGAAGTGATCAACCAGCCTGAGAGTTCTATGGTGGTCGAGGATAAAAATGATATGCAAGGATCCAAGCCTCAGATTATGAACGATGATACTGGAGACTCATTGAAGAATTGGGAGATTGAAGATGTTCAAGATGTTTTTGATTTAAAGTAATTGTTTTTCAATTGCAATGTTGTTATTTTCATGAATAATGCTTTTATGGAACATAAATGGAAATTTGAAATGCTTCGTACTTGTGCTTCATTTGCTCTCCTTGTTTTCTTCCAATTCATTTCATATTCATTTCTTTACCCTCCAGGAATTTGCATTCCTCGGAACTCATGTCCAACACGAGAATTCTTGAGACTCGGTTGAATGACTTATGTGTTACCATGGATACGCAAAATCATGAATCTAATGATGAAGAAATAGTCCAAACATTCGCTAAAATCCTCGAATCTACTGAAAAAGGGATAAGTCCTCATAAAGAGGTGATCGAAATAATAAACATGGGGACTAAAGAAGATAGAAGAGAGTTAAAAGTTGTCGATGGCCCAGAAAAAGAAGAAATGGTCAAGTTGTTCAAAGAATATCTTGATGTATTTGCATGGTCTTATCAAGACATGCCAGGTCTTGATCCAAGAATCGCGTCACACAGGATTCCACTTTTCCCAGACGTGAAGCCTAAAAAGCAGAAGTTAAGAAGACTAAATGCAGAGATATCCCTAAAGATTAAGGAAGAAGTAACGAAACAACTCGACGCGGGTTTTCTCCAAGTCGCTCGATACCCTCAATGGGTGGCAAATATCGTGCCTGTGGCTAAGAAAGATGGTAAAGTCAGGATGTGCATAGACTATAGAGACTTAAATAGGGCTAGTCCAAAGGATGATTTCCCCCTCCCTCATATTGATATGCTGGTGGACAACACTGCATGCAACCATCGTTATTCATTCATGGATGGTTTCTCAGGCTATAATCAAATTCCTATGCATGAAGAGGACAAGGAGAAAACTACCTTTATCACTCAGTGGGGGACATATTGCTACCAAGTAATGCCATTTGGGTTGAAAAATGCTGGGGCAACCTACCAACGAGCCATGGTTGCGCTTTTCCATGATATGATGCACAAGGAAATTGAGGTATACGTAGATGACATGGTGGCCAAGACTATTGAAGGAGAAAGTCATGTAGCAGTCCTTAGAAAATTATTCGAGAGGTTACGCGAGTATAAACTCAGATTAAATCCTAATAAATGTGTTTTCGGAGCCTTATCCGGGAAACTATTAGGATTTATTGTAAGTCAAAAGGGGATAGAAGTTGATCCTGACAAAATAAAAGCTATTCATGAAATGCCACCTCCCCAAACAGAAAAAGAGGTTCGAGGCTTCTTGGGGCGACTGAATTACATTGCAAGGTTCATCGCTAATTTGACAGCAACTTGTGAGCCAATATTTAAATTGTTGAGGAAGAACCACACTGAGAAATGGGATGGTGATTGCCAAAAAGCTTTTGATAGAATTAAAGATTATTTACTAAGCCCCCCAATCCTTGTTCCTCCAACACCAGGCCGGCCTTTAATCTTGTATTTGACAATCTTAACCGAATCAATGGGGGCAGTGCTAGGGCAACACAACGAATCAGGGAGGAAAGAACAGGCGATTTATTACTTGAGTAAGAAGTTCAATGATTGTGAAACACGCTATACAATGATTGAAAGAACATGTTGTGGATTAGTGTGGACAACAAGAAGGTTGAGACAGTATATGCTCTATTACACTACTTGGCTGATATCTAGAATGGACCCTTTGAAATTTATCTTTGAAAACCCACATGTAACTGGAAGGGTTTCAAAATGGCAAGTGATACTATCTGAGTATGACGTCGTATATATGACGAGGAAGTCCATTAAAGGGAGTGTAATAGCAGATCATTTGGCAGAGCACCCACTTGATGAATACCAACCCTTGAAGTTCCATTTCCCGGATGAGGATATCGTTACTATCGATAAAGAGGAAGATAATATTGATGATGGAGCAGAAAGATGGAAAATGTATTTTGACGGGGCTGTTAACACACAAGGAAACGGTGTCGGAGCTGTAGTGGTATCTCCAGAAGGAAAGCAATTCCCGGTAGCCATCAAACTGGAATTTGACTGCACGAACAATGTGGCAGAATATGAAGCATGCGTCAGTGGATTACAAGCAGCCATTACCTTGAGAGTAAAAAACTTAGAGGTATTCGGCGATTCGGCTCTAATCATTTACCAAGTAAATGGAAAATGGCAAACTAGAGATTCAAAATTAGTACCATATCAGAAATACCTGATCCAGCTAATCGATCAGTTTGAAGAAATCAGTTTTCATCACATGACAAGAGATAAGAACCGGTTTGCAGATGCTTTGGCCACTTTAGCAGCGATGATTCAGCTTGACTGCGGAGTGCAAGTCCAACCAATCCAAATAAAATCAAGTGATACGCCAGCGCATTGCTTGAACATAGAGGAGGAATTTGATGAACATCCTTGGTACCATGACATCAAGACTTACATGAAAGATAGGGTCTACCCAAAAGGAGCTACGGAAAACCATAAGAAGACAATTCGACGCTTGGCCATGAATTTCTTTATCAATGATGGTGTCTTATATAAAAGGAGTCATGATGGCACACTTCTCCGATGTGTTGATTCAAAAGAAGCTCAAAGAATTATTACAGAACTTCATGAAGGGATATGTGGGACTCATGCCAATGGCCACACCTTGGCCAAACAAATTCAAAGATGCGGGTACTTTTGGATGACTATGGAGAAAGATTGCATAGAATATGTCAGAAAGTGCCACAAGTGTCAGATTTACTCTGATAAAATCAATGCACCTCCACTTCTGCTACATAATTTAACAGCACCATGGCCGTTCTCGATGTGGGGCATCGATGTAATCGGCCCTATTAACCCAAAAGCATCGAATGGACATCGATTTATCTTGGTCGCCATCGACTATTTCACTAAATGGGTAGAGGCCAACTCATATGCTAACGTGACTCAGAAAATTTTCATCAGATTCATGAAGACTAATGTCGTATGTCGGTATGGCTTGCCTGAGAGGATTATCACAGATAATGCACGAAATTTGAATGGAACAGAAATTAAAAAGTTCTGTGACCAATTCAAGATTAAACATCATAATTCAGCACCTTATCGACCACAGATGAATGGTGCAGTCGAAGCTGCAAATAAAAACATCAAGAAAATCATTGAGAAGATGACAGTAACATACAAAGATTGGCACGAGATGCTCCCCTATGCTTTACACGGCTACAGGACTACCGTACGTACTTCAACTGGGGCAACTCCTTACTCTTTGGTTTACGGGATGGAGGCAGTGACACCTGTTGAAGTAGAGATCCCGTCTTTGAGGGTGCTCATTGAAGCTAATCTAAGGGAAGATGAATGGGTAAAAGCTAGATATGAGCAACTGAATATGATTGAAGAAAAACGGCTGACTGCTATTTGTCATGGGCAGTTATACCAAAAGAGGATGGCCAAGGCTTTCAATCGAAAATTACGTCCCAGAGAGTTCAAAGCCGGTGATTTGGTACTTAAGAAAATATTACCAAATCAAGAGGATCCCAGGGGCAAGTGGGCGCCTTCGTATGAGGGGCCTTATGTGGTTAAATTTACCTTCTCAGGAGGTTCATTGATCCTAACAGATATGGATGGTCAGGAGTTGTCAAGGCCTATCAACTCTGATGCGGTCAAGAGATATTATGCTTAAAGAGGTTTTCTTTTTGTAAAAAAAAAAAGGAATAAGCTCGCTGAGTCGGAAACTTGAAAAAAGACTCAGGCAAAAATTAGAGCTCAAACATGAAAAGTGATCTTTTAAAAAGGGTGCTCGCTAGACTGAAAACCTGAAAAGGCAGCCTAGGCAAAAGCTAGAGCAATGAAAAATCCTCAGAGTACTCAAAGTAATATAAGAAATAGGGAGTCAGACGTTTCAGCTTGGTTCCCTCAACATACAGAAGCACAAAGGGGGATATGCCAAAGTGAAATTGGGTTATGGCATCAGTTAGCATTCATGAGAACATATCTATTGTAACGCGTATTCATTCAGAGAGTCAACTCAAGAACAAAGGACATTCCATAGAAGAATCAATCTAGTTATGATTTTTTTTTTTCAGACTCCAATTAATTTGAATTATTTCATTATCCTTGTTACCTCAGCTATATGCTTCTCGCTCATACTTTTTAATAGATGAGAATTATTCTTCTAATAATGTCTCATTTGCCTAGAAAGTAACTCCACATAGCCATGACAAGTATTCCTTTTGTTCCACATAAAGCAATTGAAAATAATAACCTTCAATAAAGAATCACATCGAACGACTCGTTTAAGCTCCCTTTAATATGTGAGATCTCTAGTTTTTTCATTCAAAGAACAGGTTAAGTTGAGTTTCGATCCAATGGTATCACGAGGAAGCAATTTCAGCTCTTTAACGTCAAAGGTTAAATTCCATTACAAAACCGGGGCAAATTCAAAAGAACGACAAATTATATCCAGCAGCACAGTCAAGAACATGAGGGTCTGGTTAGATGAAAGTCTCAAGGAAGGAGACAATGATGAACAAAGATACCAAATAATGTCCGGCTAAAAATTATAAACAAGGCGCTTTTGGGAGACAACCTAATTTTATTTTATTTTTTTTATTTTTTTATTTTTTTGGGCTTCTTTTATGATCTTAAGTCTGGGTTTATTGGTTCGAATGTTTGCTGAATCTAGATTGGTTTTGTCTGATTGTTTCTTTCTTTTAGTGTTCTTGAAATGCATCTTCCAAAAAAAAAAAACCACTTGCATTAAAGAAAAAGGAGAAAGAAAGAGAGAGACTGAGGATTACATTATGCAAAAAGGGGGAAGAGAAATCAAAAAGCATAACATATGTAACCTATGGACAAGGCGGCTTCTTGGATGAAGAGGGAGCCTCGGGTTCGTTCTTAGGAGTAGTGGATTGTAGTGATATCTCTTGACCACTACCCTTCTTGAGAGCCTTTATGATTTCTTGGAGAAAAATATAAATCCTATTATGGGACTCAATGTTTTTCTGGTTTTGGCTACAGAAACACTGTGTCGACCAAAAATAATATTTGTCAATTTTTTCTCCCAAGCTGTTATACTGGTTTCTCGTCAGTCGCTCCAGACCCTTAATCTCCTGCTTCAGCCCTTCCACTTCCTTCTTCAAAAGAGCAATTTCATCTTCTGAAGTACGGCCTACGCCGTACCCCTCCAACTCCTCATCAAGCCTTTTTCTCTTGGTATCCCTTTCTGAAGACTCCTCCATGGGTTGCTTACCTTTGTCATCCTGCCCCAAACATAGAATCAGGTCGAGTTCCTCCTTCTCGGGTGGGATAGTAAGATCGATAAACTGCTTAGAAGCCATCAAGTGAACTTCTGAACTGGTGTATGTGCTTGAAAAAAAAAAAAGAAAAGAGAAAAGGTATAGACTTCTTAGTTTGAACTCGTGATGGTTTCATATTTCTGATCGGGTTTTATAAAGAAACGTTAGGGTTGAGTTTTCCAGAAATAACGCATATCACCGCACCCCTACATGCCAACCCTACAGAGTCTGCAAATTGGTAACCCAAAGCTGGAACAAGCGAGCATGCAAACAGCACGTCATTAATGCAAGTTACCATGGAAGTCAAAGATTTGTACTTATTGCGGCCGACTTGTTGTTCTACCCACCATATTTCTTCATTTGAGCTGCTATGCCTTCTAAAGATATTTTGAAATCGAAGAAATACATTTTTTTTATCTTCTTTGGATTCTTTTTTTAGGGTTTGCACCTCTTTGTTTTGGCTTTCGTGCTGACTTGTAGAGACTATTATTGATTATTTTAAATGTTTTATACATTTTTCCTAGTTTACACGTTTTCATTTTGATTTTTTTTCTTTCTTTTTTTTTCCTGTAAATCTCCCTTCTGCTCTGTTGTCTCTTCTTTTTTGTGAAGCTACCCTCTTTCTGTCTCTGTCATGCTTGTGAAGAATACAACTCCGACCAGTGGATCCCACCAGGACTGTGAGCCTTAAACGTTGTTGATCATCGGAGCAACCACTTGCACGCACAGCATTACACATATTCGGGCTGAGCACCTAGAATACTCTATCTTCAGCCACTACTTAACTGTGACACACTTAGGTTCGGAGACGACCGACCCCCATCTTTTCAAAGCCCGGACACGACCGGCACCCATTTTTCAAAGCCCGGAGACGACCGGCCCCCTAGCATTTCAAAGCCCGGAGACGACCGGCCCCCTAGCATTTCAAAGTTCAGAGACAATCGGCCCCCCTTTCCTTTCAAAGCCAGGAGACGACCGGCCCCCTAGCAGTTCAAAGCCCGGAGACGACCGGCCCCTACTCCTTCAAAGCTCGGAGACGACCGGCCCCCCCTTTCCTTCCAAAACCCAGCTACAACTGGCACCCATCCTTTCAGACATTACATGATTATGTAGCATATCGTTTTTGTATACGTCATTATCATCTTGACAAAATTAAGTGTTTCTTATCTTTACTCATTTCTTAAACAAGAATATCTCAAATTTAATTTCTCATAATCTTGTTTAATAATGAGTAAAGAGGGGCAACTGTAACACCTAATTTTGTCCATGATATTATAATTTCTTTTTCTTTTTGTAAAAAATAAAAAATAAAAATACTTAAAATAAAAAGGCAGAAAAAAAAAATAATAATAATAACAAAAAGAAAATATTAAAAAAAATGATAAAATAATAAAAGTCCAAAATGTCACATGTTTTTTTTATCACACACACATGGTGGTATCCTTCCTTCACATGCATGGTTAGGAATCCCTAGCCAAGGTACTTCAATTATGTCCCTCATTTCCTTTTTTTCAAATGGCAATCACACTACTAGTCAAGAAAAGAACATGAGGACAAGGTAAGAGTTACATGATTTGGAAGTTTTTTCCACTAACATAATCATTTTGCACCCCCATCTCCCACTATAAATAAAGGACTTTTTTCTTCCCTTGGGAAGGAAAAAAAGGAGAGAAAAAAAAAGGGAGGAGAAGAGAGAAGAGAGGGGAGAAAAGAAAGAGCAAAAAAAAATACATGCTCTATTTTCTATGTAGAAATTGAGAAAGATTTGCTTTCTTTTGGAGTATTGTGGAAGAAGAAGGTCAGTTATAAATTATTCACAAACACTCTGGGCATTGGAGGAGCAAATGTGGTGATTGAAAGAGTGAAGTTCAGCTGCGAACAAGCTCAAAACTGAGAGGAGTGCAGTAAATCCAAAAAAGGCAACTGTGAAGGTAAGTTGATTTCTCTCACGCATTTATTTTATTTTATTTTATTTTTGTTTTGTGTTTTTTTTTGTAGAGTTAGTTTTGCATGCCATAATTTAAACTTTGGAACTTAAAAGAAGATCAAAATACAAAAAAAAATCAGAAAAATCATGGAAAAAAGCAAAGTGACACAATGGACCGTGAAAACGTGGAAATTCCCAAGAACTTGGTTTTAATTCATTTTTTCCCGTGCTATGGACTGGAATGGACCTATAATGACCCAAAAACATCCTAGAAGAATTCTGGACAGATTTGGAAAGAAAAATTGAGACTTGGACATGATTCATGCAAAACAGGGACCAAACTGAAAAAATTCAAAAGTTTGAAGGGGTTAATTTAATTCAAAATTAAAACATTTTCTGGACCGAGGGAGCTATATGAAGGCAACTATGATATCAGATCAAGCAAAAGAATAAAGGAAAAATTTCGCATAGGGACCCAAATGAAAAGTCAGAAAAATATGCATATACTAGCATGCATATTTCTTTCCTTTTATTTATTTTATTTATTTATTTTTTTTTTTTGCACTTTACATAAATACATATAGGTGTGCGTTATATATATATATATATATATATATATATATATATATAAAATGTGCGTACATGAGTTTATATATATATATATATATGTATATGTGTACATACAGGTTTAATTTGTTGTGCATGTTTTATGTAAATATGTATGCTAGTGTATGTATATGTGTTTTTTCATGCATATTATTTCTTTTATTTTTATGTATCTTACATGAATATATATATATGTAATTGTATTTGTGTAGATTTTATCTGTCCTCAAAATCAGAAATCCAAAAATATTTTCCTTTAACTTTGTTTTCAAATATATAAAAAATTTTATTACTAAAATTATTATTTCCCTTGTTTTCATCCTCAAGATTAATTCAAAATTTCCAAAAAAAAATGTTTCCTTTGTTTTCATTTCCATTCAAAAAGTCTTAAAAAAAAAGAAATGTTTCTTTGTTCCATTTACAAGATAAATTCCAAAACTCAAAAAAATATTTTTCCTTTAAATTTTATTCACGAGATTTTTTTCTAAAAAAAAAACAACAAAATTTTTTTTATATAATTTCATAAAATAATTTCACAAGATTAAAAACATTTTCTTTCAAATGATTTCATAATAATTTCAAACATGCAAGAAAAGTACTTCCTTTATTTTCATTCTCAAGACAATTTCAAAAATCCAAAAAATATGCTTTCATTGAATTATTCTTTCAAACTCCCAAAAAAAAATTTAAAATTCAAATCCAAAAATACTCATTTCGATTTCTTTCTAGATATCTCCAAAAAGAAAAATCCAAAGAATCAGAAGTCTTTAAAAAATGGGAAGAACCAAAGATCAAGATAATTTGTTATCATAAATTCAAACACAATCACAACTATTCAATCTCGTTTGATTTATGGAAATAATTAATTTTGAACCTCTTTAGTTCTTCCCGCAAAAAAATTTTAGTCTTTCCCCTGGCCCTTGCGGCATTTCAGATGACGAACTACGTGGACTTTGATCCCGATCGATGGGTACGTAGGACCTAGGCTTTGCCTAGCCAAGTCCACCCTTGTACATATCCATTTGTTTTGATGCTTTTCTTTATTATGTTCTTATATGACCAAGGAGGATAATTTAAGGCAAATACGAAATAATTGCTCACTTTCTAAATCAGACGTATAGGGTGCCTAACACCTTCCCTATACGGTTCAATTTCCGAACTCACTTTCTTCAAAATGCAGACCATCAAACTCAAAGGTTTTTCCAAGTTTTTCCCAACAAATTAAACTTTGGTGGCGGCTCCTAATAAAATTGGTTTTCAATTTTGAAAGTCGATTTTAAGTATTCTTTTTTTTAAAAAGGAATGCCAGCCGGTCACATTTCAGGTGTGACATCGGTCATGTCCTTGTATCTGGGGTATGACAAAGATGGTATCAAAGGTAGTCATAGGTCTTTTATTTACTATAGAGCAAGGTAACCTTGGTAAACCCTCCCCTATCGTTGTAGTCTGCAGCACAACCATACGATGAGGTTCTACTAAAGGCCCTTGGGTGGTCTGGGATGGTCTTTCTTAGTGTTATACTCTTTGATAGTGGTCATATAGACCCTACTTGTGTTCTAAGCTATGTACTCATGGTAAAGGGTATTTTCACCTCCAAGGAGACACAGGAGGTGGTTATGTGTGGGTGGATGTGTAGGCTCTGAGGAAGTCCTTACACCACCACTTGCTGTGATGGTGCACGAACATCGTAAATTGAGTGGAACACTCAACTCTTCCCATAATCTAGTTTAACTTGATGGTCAATTTGATAACTCTATTGTTATATGCCTATGAAACCGTTTCATGGTAAGTGTTACTTATGTGCTTTTATGCTAATGGGATCATGTGATGATTAGCCGTATAACTGGTGGGAAGGAATAAAGGTAACTAAATTGACATGGAAGGACACGTTGTCTCATACGTTTCGCATTTCCCTTAAAATGGGAATCTTGTTTTCGTGTGTGATTGATCATGTGTTAATAGATTATATCATTTGTGTTGTGGCTAGTGTGTAAATTAAACATGGCTGGGTAAATAAAGTGTGCATACGGTTGAGGGGATGACCCAATAAGACCATTACAGTCAAGGGCATAACCCAATAGGATCTGCATGCCAAATATAAGGCTGGCCAAGCCCAAGAGACCGGATGTAAGATTTGGATGAGGGTATGGCCTAGGAAACTAAACATAACTTATGGTTGAGGGCATTGACCCGATAGGACCACAAAGTGAGAACTTGCATGCATGTGTGCATATACATCTAGGGTGTGTGTACATTGGTATTATTGAGTTTTGTGCTTTGTGTGGAAATATTTAATTCGGCATATTAATAATCTTGAATTGGATGGAAATTGATAAATCATTGATAATTATTAGTGTTTATACATCTCTTATCTTTTAAATTTTGCTACAGAGGATTCCGAGTCCTTGTATTGTTTTATGATGAGGTGGGGCATGGTGTGCCGAGAGATCTTATAAAAGTTTATTAAATCGAGCATAGTAATGGGATCAATGTTTATTCGAATGATTGGTAAAGGAACCTAATACATACCACTCTTGAATTAAATGTTGTAGTCTAATGATAATTTGTTTTTATACCTAAACCACAAGTACATGTAGGATCATAAATTCATTTTCACTTGAAAATTGGCAATAGTTATTTTCTCTTATTAATATCTTGTGCTCTAAGGGGGTAATCGGGTGATAAACCACAATAGAAAGGAATTATAACACAACTGCATAATTGAATTGTGTCGGACGCACGAAATGTGCTTTGTCATGCGAAATATGCTGATTTATTGTTATGTACTGATTTCATTTTCATCATATAAAATGTATTAGTCATACCGTTTTGTTTCACAGAGAATGTGCTGACATCTTCTGCCACAAATGAATGCATACTTATACAATTATCTTCAGTCTTGTCTTCTCCATAGAGGAAACGTTCCCCTTCCTTCGTTCTTGCTCCTCTAGTGCCGGACAAGAGAGTGGTCATGTCTTTTTGTTTCTTCCCTTTGACAAAACCTATTGCTTCTAGTTCCTTCTCCACCTTCTTATACTCTTTCCCTCTTGATTCAGCTGCCAATCTATTTACTCTCATCAAAATTCCTTTCAACATCATCTTCATCTCTTCCATGTTCTTTCTGAACTTCTCTTTTTTCCATTCAGCAAAAGCTTTCTTGAATCTTGCATCTATATCCTCTGTTCTTGTTGTTGGCATTCCCTAAATGAAACCACTTTGATACCAATTTGATAAAGCCCAGAAGTTCTAACAATCCTCAAATGCTGAACAACACTTGTATATTATTGAAATTAAGGTAAAAACACCAATACTAGTAGGCAAATGTGGGTATTACAGTACACGATTAATAGAAAAGAAGCCACAGACACCACAGTAAATTCATAGAACATAAATCATAATACAAATAACAAAAACAACAAACACACACTTAGAAATGATAGTACTAGACATTCGAGAGGTCTAGTGCTCTCCCAATCCCACTCCAATAATTTTCATGCCTTTTTCACTGTCAATCCTCCTATATATTCCCATAACCGCTAATTGAATTCTACTAGCCTTCCCTCTCTCCCCTCCACGTGTCCCTTTGCCAGCTACCAATCATTTGGTTATACCTCCCTTTCTTTTTAATTCCTTTCTTAAGGACCTCGTGCCCAATAGAAGCTTGCCTCATTTAACTAGACCTTAATAATTGGACATAACATTCTACTGGAAGGTAATCCCTACAGAAGTAGTAAAGTAATCAAATCAATGCAACAAACTGTTCAGCCACATTGTAATACTAATTGATAGGTTAAAAAATAATAATGAAGAAGAACAACTCCAAGGTCTTTCTTATTTTTTAAGAAGGGGTGAAAGTATAATATTTTTTGAATTTCAAATTATAATATTTTATAAAGGTTTCTTTCAATACCATTCTAAGTTTTATCGTATTAAGTCTTAAAAGATTAGGAGGTTATTAGCAGAAAGTTGTAACCTGTAAGAAGAAATGCCATTATATGTTTTTATTTGTGCGTAAAGCAGAGGCCTAGGAGGGATAACCTCGACTTTTCCTATCTTCAGCATTTGTGCATATAGTTGCTGAGACATTAACCACTGGACAAATCAGTGTCTCCAAAAAAATGAAGTGAGAGTAAGTTAAATTTTGATAGAAATGGCATATCTGCTTGTTTCACATATTCTTGAGATCTGAAGTATAAAGCAGAACTTCCATATTTTCTATATCCATAGAAAGCAAAATTGAAAGTATATATAAATGTGTTAAGGGAGAGAAGGGGAAAAAATATGACCTTGGTTAAAAATCGCAGCTTTGATATAGGAGAGAGGCTGAAAGAGACCTTAGATGAAGAGTATCTATTATAAGAAAGTGGCAAATTAGAGGCAGCTTTCGAAGTAATAGCGGCTGACGCTGTGAAAGCGAAAGAGAAGGCCATTGTTGAAACACCCCAGCTTTCAAGAGAGAATTCGAAAGAGGAGGCGGCTTTTTGCACATAATTTCATTTATATCAATAAGGCCTGGAGTTACAATTCAGAAAGACAATCTTATATCATATTCATTTGTCCTCAACCAAAAAATCTACACCTTAAACAGCCTAAATCTCAGAAAATTGGTCAAAATATATCTGACCCAATAATCATCACAAGCTACGACTAGATCTTTGGATCCTCCTATGCTCATAATTGGCATCATCAATGGGAAACTCATATCGGCAGACAGGGCAAGTGTTCCAAATTCCTAACCATGATATAATGCATTCACCATGGTAGCATGAGTTCATGACCAAGAGAGTAAAATATTTTTTCATTCTCTAACCAGAACACGAGACTGCGAGCAGGGAACAGATGCAGAAGGAAAAAAAAAGGCAGAAACAAATGCAGAAGAATAAAAACAGAGTAAAAATAGAGATTTATATCATAATTGCTAGGTGCGGCCGAAGCTAGAAAATGGGTTGGAGAAGCCATGGAAGAAGCTAGACCAAGAGATTAACAGCCCCTGTAAGCTCGACCAAGCTCAACCACATGGGTTAGGAAATGGAAAGGAAGAGAGAAAAGAAAAAAGGAAAAAATTATTTGGTATATAATAAAACATATTAGAAGAAAATTGTATTATTATTTTTAAAAAAAGAAAAAAATAGGTGAGTAAATTTATTATTTTACCTGTTAATATAATTTTCTTATTTTACTATAGAAACTTCCAATTCTATCACAGTTACTACAGATTTTGTTTTAATTTTACCATTTATTTAAAAAAATTTCTATTTATTCACTTATGCCTCTAGCTAAAATTTTTCTTTTATTCATTGATTGATATAAACTCTTCTGTTACGTTATTTAGGTCCCTAATTTGAGAATATATTTTGTTCTTTATTAAAATCAATTCCTATAAACTTTTTAATTTATTTACTTTGGTCCCTGCTCTGCACTGTCACATATTTTCTAACTCTGGTCCCTGCTCAACAAAGTCTTTCTTCTTCATTGTCATTGGTTCACCACAAACCTCAAGTTTATCGTCTCTTTTATTGACTTATTCCCCAACATTTTTCTGCAAATGCTCTTTTGCACTGGTCACATATTTTCTGCAAACGCTCTTCCCTAACATTTTTTATCTTCTCTTTTGGTTGATTCCTAGAGACCCAAATCAAAAATAAAGTTTTAAAGAGACGAAAGAGCATATTTGAATCAGGGGTCAAGGCCCATGCAACATTGATACCATACGATTTTGCAGGATGCGAAGGGAGAGGCAGACGGCGACGCTTTAGCAGTGGTGACTGGCAAGGCCAGCCTTAGAAAGAGAAAGAGAGAAGACGTAGAGCAGAGTAGAAGAAGACACAAAGCAAAAGAAGAGGACTGTAATGGAAATACACAACAAATTGAAAGGGCACCATTGTAACTTCAAGTGTTTTCCAGAGCAGAAAGTCAATTTTCCATTGAGTTTTTGAAGGAAACGTCTGTACTGTTAAAAATGGAAAATAGTAATGGATGGAATATATGCCTTCTATTGGAAATTCCCATCCAAACGGAGGACACGACACTATTGCTGTGAATGGAAGGCTCTTTTTCGGATGGAATACCTAACCAAACGAGGTTGTAAGGGTTTGGTTTTCAGAGACGTCAAAGGATGGAATAAGCTTGAAGTGATAAAGGATGATGGAAGAACGTCGAGAGTATGGAATGAGGCAACACAGGTTTTGGCCAATGGGTTTAGGCATTTAGGTTTAGACCCATAAAAAAACGGGTCGGCCTCCCGCGGGCTAAACAGGTGGGGCCTCTGGACCATCCTTTTTTTTTTTACATAATTATATTATATTTTTAGTATATAAATAATCTCATTTTATTATATTTTTATATTTTATAACATTAAATTTATAATTATACTAAATTTGGATATGAAAACTTTTGTAATTTTTTTAAAAAACTATAAAATTTTCAAATTTTAATTTAATATAGTTAATTTTAAAATAAAATATGAAAATATGATGTTATTGATTATTTAAAAACATTAAAGAAGTAATATTTTACATGTATAAATTGTATTTCAATAAAAAATATTAAATTTTTTTTACTAAAATAAGTTTAATATTATATTATTTAAAAATAAAAAAATTAAACAAAAAAGCTTGGCTTGCAGGCTGGCTCGTGAGCCCGCAGGCCAAGCACAAACAGGCCTAGACATGAAAATCTAGACCCGTACAAAAACTAGTCGGCCCACGCTTACCTAGGTTTTAGCTAGTCCTTTTTGAAAGTGCCAGAAGGAGGTTATCACAACACAAAACCAAGCATGTGACTGGCGTAGACGGTGTCCAATCTATACTGCCATAAGCCTAACTTTCCTTTAGAACCCTTATTCTTTTTATAAATTTGGTTATCTTTAGATTCAAAGCAAACTGAGTTTGCAACAGAAATTAACAAAATTTCCTTTACATTCATAATCTAGCATTCATAGCATTCAAATAAATAACATCTTTACACTGGCTTAACATGATAACAATCACAAATCATAGTCTTTGTACTAGTTCCTACTATCTTTTACAGGGATACGCACCATAGCATGACCTACCCGATTAAAGAGCTCGACTATGAATACCTAACTTAAAAAGACTCTAATGCATTTTACCTTACCCCGAATGATGGAAAGGTACTCTTAAATAGTACGTCTCTAGCCTTGTAGTCTGTTGTACCTAAAATTATAAGGGAGTGAGTCCAACCACTTGACTCACCCAAAACAATCCTACTATAGCACAAATGATATATATATACACACACACACACACACACACACATATATATATATATCTAAGCATGTGGTAAATAAAATGTAGACAACAATTATGGAGGTGTTAATGCATACACTGACATGAAAAACCCATAGATTATATCTATCTTATTAAACGTGGGAAACTTGATAGACATTGATACAATAAAAAAGTAAGGCTTAATACTCTTGCATATATGATTTCTTTATTTGTCTCCTAATCCATATTTATTGAGATAATAAGGGACTATATCAAGAACATGATGTCATAAGCAGTCAATAAGCTATTAACACTTATTCAAATCGTCTTGTCATAAACAAGAATTTAAATTGCAATATATTAACATCAAGATCACATTTATAAGCATAACAAATGCAAGAACTAAATTACAAGCTATTACATCACAATTATAATCATAATATGCTATATAATTGTCAAGTATACTTAGTCGATGAGGTCGATATGGGCCATCACTGTAACCGGTTCCGGTAACCCACTAAGCCCTTTCAAAGAAACATCGAGTTATTAAGGAAACTTGACCTACCAAGCCCTTTCGCTAATAATGGCATTGTGGACCGAAGGCCCGCCAAGTCACTTTTGCTACTGGGGTCATTGTGAGTCCTACTTAATCTAGCCTTTCACTATGGCCATGGGGTTACGGGAAACGAATTAACTGCATCATAAAAGTTTAGGCAGCACTAATGTGCGTATAATCAATCAAACACATAAATACATATAATGCATTATCAACATATAAACATATATATGTACTTATTTATCTTCCCAAAATTTGCATATATACATGCACAAGAATTTCTAGATGACTCATTGTTTCTCATGCATTAGGACGACTTACGTAATTAAATCATGTGCTTATAAGTTTATTTCCATATAATGATTCACAACTTATTCATACATATATACATATGGTTAAGCATAAAAATTTCTATAGATACATACTGCATTCATGACAATTCATTATCAATGTATATTTGAATTACACTTGACTTGCATATGTGACCATCCCATTTGGATGATTTCATTTTAACCTATAAAAAGGGATCATAATTGTGTACTAATGAATCATTACTATAATTTCATGGGATCCTCATCCCATTAGGTCACTTCTATTTTTAACTTATATAAGGGAGTCATAACTTATCATCCTCATCTTCTTTATGTCCTAGCCCCATATAATCCTAATTTAGTTTAGACAACAACATGCATGCCTACACACACACACACACACACATAAGAAGTACCAAAGTAGGTTAAGAATCCCTTCATCTTGAGTTGAAGCACTTTGGTCTCTGTAGTATTTCTGGCCAACCTCCAAGCCATAATCAAGCCTACGAGACATTAAGAATCATCTTATAACTCAAAAACCATGTGTTTCTCTTATGCTCAGGCCATGGCGCCTGGGCGGCATGATTATTTATCAGCTGAAGGTAAGTCTTAGGTAGTGGTTCCTAGGCACTATCACTCAGACTCTCAAGTAGTAGTGGCGCCAGGGTTAGTGCCTTGGGCGCCCACCACTGGTTCTTCAACTTTTCTTTCGATTTCTCACTATTTCCAACCCAAAATCATCAAATCTTTACCATTTTTGATGATTCTTTCAATGGGATATCTACCATAATGCACAAGGATCAATTTGCAATCAAAGCCCCAAGAAAATTTTGTGGTTCTAATGCCATGTTTGGGTAAACAACTTATTTAAGCACTTATAGAATAAACGCTTATATATAAGTTATTTCTATAATTGAAGAGTTTAGAGAGCAAACTTCACATAAGCTGTTTTTAACTTATTTTTATAAGCTATTCTGGAGAGCTTATAAAAATAAGCTGAAAATAGTTTACGGGCATGCCATAAGCTATTTCTATAAACTTTCCCAAACATATACATAAGTGCTTATACCATAAGATAAGTCAGATAAGCTCAAAATAAGCTCTTCCAAATGCACCCTAAGCTTGAATCATACATTTCCCCAACTTAAATTCCTAACTTCCCTCTATTACCTTTAACTCTTGAAATCCACTCTTAATCTTGGCATATTTATAAATTTCTGGTTCAAAAAGCATTAACAATCATCCTAGAGGGTTTCAAATTATTAACCTAGCTCAAAACTTCAGAAGCAAGCCTAAATTCCACCTCATTACCCACAAATTCGAAAATGCCAAGAAGAAAGAAAGAGGAGGGAAACTCACCTAAATCTCTTTACCTTTCCGATGTGACGGCTTGTCGAAGGCCCGTCTTCTCACCGGTGATGAGTAGCTGGGAGCTTGATGGGAAAATGAAGGTTTATGGCGTTGGAACAAAGAAAAAAATCATGAGGGAGAAGAGAGAAACAGAATGGAGGGGCAGGATGGTGAATAAAAATTATTATTAGTGCCCATTTATTCTCCTTTCAATTTAGTCCCTTCTTGTAAATAATTTATTAGCATTTTATAAGGTATTGAAATAACTTGATCATCACTAGGCACCCAAATACACTCTATAAAATGCTCATCATCCCATTCTTTTTTAAATAAAACCATAATTCCTCATTATCTCACTTTTGTCCCTCATGTTATCCTGAGTTCCACTTAGCCTTAAATTAACAATTTTACAATACCAAACTTGAAATTTCATTCTCATAAAGTCTATTCTCCCTTACAGGTTCCTATTTGGTATATACTCAAAAGTATTTCCATAATTTCTCTTCTTTTCACTTTAGTCGTTAGATGTTTCACTTACACTCACTATTTATATTTTCCTTTTTGGTGGAAATTGCTTAACCCATGACATGTCTTAGTCCTTATCAAACCTTAGGACTCTTTGTTTTCCCTAGCTGGAATTCCTTTGTTCGTGAAAAATTTTCATCCCCATAATTATGCCATTTTTAATTGCACAGTAAAATCTATGGTGTTACATTAAGGGTTTGGTTTTGATGGAATTTTAAATTTTTATTACAGTATTTTTGTCCTATAAAAGTGTAATATGAGCTTTTGCTGAAAGCTTTTTTGAAGAAGCTAAAAAAAGTAGCTTCTTAAATTAAGTTAAAAATAGTTTTTTGAGATTAATAAGTTACTTATTTAAACTTATCCAAATATTATTTTTTTAATATAAAAGCACTTCGTAATACCCGTCAACTTAGGGTCAAGTTCTTTGTGGTACTTTGGTAATTTTTGCATGATTCATTTAGTAATTAATTTATTTTATATTAATGACTAATTATGGAGTTGTGCAAATGGCTTGTCTGATATATTTTAAATGTTGTGTGGTTATTTCTGTGGGATTGTGAAATGTTGGAAGAGGAACTTTTTTTTTTGAATTAAAAGTTTGTTTGTGAAAGTTGGGTTTGAGTCATTTGGCTTGGGTTAGGAGTATGGCTCTTAAGATGGGTGGGTACCTATGGACCCCTACATAACCCACCACTCCACGTAAACTCTCTTTCCCCTCTTCTCTCTTGCATTGTTCACACACACACATTTGGCAAAGAGAAAGGGATAGCTTCTTCCACCTTCTACTTAACTTCCACAAACCTTCAACCATTTTTCAGCAATCACTCTCATTTCCGACAGCATTTTCGGTTCACCGGAGTTTTAGAGGGAGAGAAGTAAGTTCTATTCTCCCTATTCTTCTCCATTTTTATCCATTACGCCCTAGGAAGTAGAAACTTGGGATTTTGTTGGTTTGAGTTGGAGAACTATATTTCCTTGTCTGTGGTTTCTTGCTTCTTGTTGGGGATGATAATGTACCCATTCAAGAAGGAAGAGTTGGAGTTATGGAACCCATTTGGTGAAGTTGTTCATGAGAGATTTTGGAAAAATATTTGAAATTCATAGACCCAACTCCTCTCTTGGTAAATGGAAAGGTTTTAGTCCACGTATAATTTCCTTTGAGCTCCTAATAGAAGCAATAAATCGAGTTGGGTAGGTAAGGAGAGGAGAAGATGAAATTTCGAGATTTTGGGGTTGATTTTCGAAGAAGAGAAAGAGATGCAGACCTCTTGGTTGAGAAGGAAGGTTTCTCCAGGTTAGGGAGCCCCCGAGGCTAAAATTTGAGGGCTTGGCAGCTAGGGCAGTCGAGGCATCAAGTATGTAGAGAGTTGAGACCATGGCGCCACATGGCACCAGCCTAGGCCTGGGCTGTGCAGCCTTGATAAGGAAGCACTGGGCTGGGCTTGGGATGATCTTTCTCTTATGCTAAAAGGAATTGATTAGTTGGTCATAGGTGATCTCGGAGGCCACATACTCTTCAGTTCCTTTCATGGTAAAGCTTATTCGGCATCAAGGTGAGTAGGTGACCTTGCAAGAACTTGTTTTATTAGTTTAACATCATGTTTACATATGATTCCTAAGCTCTTACCTCTCGGGATTGGCTATGCAAATTTAAGGATCCATGAGGTATGAATAATTATGACTTCATAGAGCAAGAGTAATGTCATTATACGAGCTCTTACGTTTGGACAAGGTGTTCTAGGAATTTACAAAATATTTGCTTGGGTAGCATACATTATTGAGATATGAGCCTCTTGTATTGTGAGTGATTTGTGTGCTATGATTGTTGCATTTGGATATAGTTCATTGCTAGCGACATAGGCATGAACCAAATAAACCTTGTAAAGAATGTTGGTGATAGAGGCATGAATCTTGCAAGGAGGTGCTAGTGACAGAGGTGTAAACCAAATAAACCTTGCAAGGAAATGCCGGTGATAGAGGCAAGTACTCTGCCTGAGAAATGTCAATGATAAAGGCATGACTCGACATGATGAATTATATGAATGCTTAGTTGTGATGAATTTTATATTGTGATGGATTATGTATGTCCATTCACTAGATGTCCCACTGTTGTAGTTTCCTTGAGTTATATAATTAAGATGTTGTTATATTTGATTTATTATGCACAGTCTCTTACTCACTAAGTTGTGGTAAACTTATATCCTTTGTGGTTTAACATTTTCAAATTCTATTACTGAGTAGGAGTACCCGACCGAGGAGTAGCGGTACTTTACATCTGACCCCTCCTGTTTGCTTAGGTGGGCCTTGTTGGTCTTTTTATTTTGGTTAAGGTGTCCTAAAAGCTCTGTGGTCATGTAGGTTACCTAGGGATGGTTTTGTAATTCTTTTTGTTAAGGATTTAGATAACTGTTGCACTATTTTGCTGGAAACCCATGTTCCTATGTATTCCATCCCTTTTTGTTGATGATAAGAATAGTTTGGAACATGGAAATTTATTTTGATGTATGACTTATTCCTATCTTAATTAATGGTACTATGATGTATTTTTACGTGGTTTGGCTGAGATGTGAAATGTAATGCGAATGCTGGTGTAGGCTTACGACATTTAGGAAGGTGTTTTCCCTAGTGCCGTGCAGATCACGTGTCCCGATTTTGGGTCATGACACACTTATACTGGTAGAGAAGCTCTAAGAAGGTACAAGTTATGCTATAGGATGTGTTTGGCTAGTATTGTTAAACAGGCTAGCTTGGACAACACTAAACAGGCACGGGCCTCTTTGCTCAACCTAAGCCCGCCCACCTTGGCCCACGGGCCATTTTTTAAATATTAAAATAATATAATTTTAATTTTTTTAGTAAAAAATCAATAATTTTTTATTAAAATAGTATTTATACATGTAAAACATTACTTCTTTAATATTTTTAAATAACTAATGACTTTAATTTTTCATATTTTCTTTTAAAATTAACTACATTATATTTAAATTTGAAAATTATATATTTATTTTTAAAAAATGACAAAAGTTTTTATATTATAATTTACTATATTTATTGAATATAAGGTTATAAAATATAGAAATACGATAAAGTGGGATTATTTCTTCTAAATGATATATTTTTCTAAAAAACAAACAATTTTTTTTTAAAAAAAATGGGCTAGCCTGTGAGCTAGCCCGTTTGGCCCGCAAGTTTAAATGAGACTAAACTGCTTAATCCAAGACTGTCTATTTATGGGCGGGACACAGGGCTTTTTCCCCAGTACCATGTCTGGCAATACTTATTAGCAAGCTTATAGCTTATTTGATTAACTTATAATTTGTTAGCAGTGTTTGATAAACGAGTTTATTTCAATAACTTATAACTTATAATTTTTATATTTTTCTTCCATTTTTACCCTTGTTTTTTATGAAAATACTCATTATACCATTATCTCACATACATTATATATATATATATATATTATATATATATAATATATATATATATATATATATATATATATATCATAAAAATATATATTTTTAATGAATTATATATAATAATTTAAATTAATTTAATTCAAAAATAAAAAATGATATGTTTATTTTGTATTATTTTGGAATTATAAAATATATGTCTGTTTATATCATGTTATATTTTTCAGTTATTTCAACAACTACTTTTACTTAACACTTCTAATTCAATAAGCTAACTTAACAACTTTAAGCTAAAAATTAGCTTATAAGCTTTCAGCTAGTTTATCAATTATTTTTGTCAAATATAGCTATAAGTTATGTCCAAGTTTAATCTCAAAGAATTAAACTAGTGACCTTTGGGTTATATAGAATGTAAAAAAAAAC
Source organism: Biancaea sappan (assembly GCA_037074585.1). Lineage (NCBI taxonomy): Eukaryota > Viridiplantae > Streptophyta > Magnoliopsida > Fabales > Fabaceae > Biancaea > Biancaea sappan. The sequence continues at coordinate 34,751,460 of CM073492.1, forward strand.
AAGATTTTAAGTTTTCTTTTGTATTTTTGTCTTAGTACGTTTCATTTGTAAAACTATTTTGTCTAGATCATGTGAATTAAATTTCAATGTGAAATTTCAGTAATGTTTCAAAATTAAAAAAAATGTTTAAGTAAGAATTACAATAGGGCAAGGCGAGGGCGTATCAAGGAGAAAGACCATGGCCCATAGGCCTAACCGAAACAGCCCGTAAATGAACGGTTTTGATTTGAGCAATTTAAGCCCGTTTTTCATTTAAGGTCACTGTCTAAATGGGCCAGACCGCAGGCCCTGTGGTCCAACTCGTGGGATGGCCTTTTAAAAAAGATTATTCTTTTTTTTTTAACTAGCCCTACAGTGTTGTTCTTGTTCTTATGGGAGACATATGATTTTGATTCGATGTAATGAGAGAGAGACAGAGAAAGCCTCAACTAGTGAGTCATATTTGGTGACATTACAACTTTTTGCTCTTTTTCCCACCACAACATGCTACCCACTTGATCCCTCATCATTGACCCATTTCTCAAAGAGTCAAAGTAACCTTTCTCCTCCTCCCTTCTAACTCCCAAAACATTAAAACAAACATTTTTGTTTAATAATAATAATAATAATAATAATAATAATAATAATAATAATAATAATGATATCTCTAACAATATCATCTAAGCAACACTAACAGTCGTGACCTCGCCTCACCAATGTATGCTCAGTGCTCTTGAGGTCTCGCCTCGCCAATGTATGCTCACTACTCAGTGCTTTCGCGGTCCTGTCTCCCTCTTTGTCTATATGAGTCTCAATCTTCTTCTATCACTATTTTCCTTTCCTTCAACTTTGGATCTGATTTCGGTTTACTATTCCTCCTCATCGCTTGAACTAAAATCCTCCATATTTGTCTGATTAAGCTTTAAAAAAAAAAGTCAAGACTACGGGCTGGACCATTTATGCTCAATCTGGCCACAGGCGATATTTAACTTTAGCATGTAGGATCGTTTGTAAATAGACTGTGACGGATCGGTCCGATCTAGTCTGGATCGGCTAGTACTACCCGGACCGAACCGGCCTATTTACCAATACTACCCACTCCCCATCCTTGCCTCGATCCCCATGGTAAAGGAAAAGTCATTTCCATCTCCATTTTTGGTGGGGAATGCAAGGATTTGTAGGGATTCCAAAATATTCAAAAAATATAAAAATAAATAAAAATTCATAAAATTAGTAGAAAAACAAAGATATTTATAAAATACTTGATCATATAATAATAAAATATTAATTGGGTAATATTATAATTAAAAAAAAAGTCTTAGAAACATATTTTGTAAGGTTTTCACATGAAAAAGTAATATCGTAACGTGATAACATTGTTCTAAAGTTTCACAAAAGTGAGATAGAGTTTTAAAATTTTTTATTAAGGTTAAAATTCTAGAGTTCCCTATTTTTGTTTTCAATTTTTAAATTTAAATTAAAAAAGAGAATTACAAAAAAGAACTTTTTAATTAATACATACATAATTAAACATAAAAGACATTAATTTACCCTTTTATCTCCCATCGAATTATTGAGTCATGAGAATTAAAGGTATGTTTGGTAAGTGGAGAGAGATAGTAAGAAATTGTTTAAATTATTTCTTAAAAATTACTAATTTTTTTAAAAAGTAAAATAAAATATTCTATCTTATTATATCACACTGTAAGATTATGGGAATACTAAAAAGAATACAAGAAAATAAGATATAAATTTCTGGATGTTTCTTGATAAGGGGACTAAGATTTTGGACAACTTAGTGATACATACATATATATATATATATATATATATATAATATTGGTGTAGGTCTTGCTTCTTTTGCTTCGATCACACAGAAAATTTTAGTCATCTCCGAAAATTGTTTGGCTATGCACGTGGCAAGATCTGGAAATGCGCTGTTGGCCGCTTACAATATAAGGCGACAGCGTGCATATGTCAGAAACCCAGGAAGCTTTAAAAAAAGTAAATTATATTACTTTTTAAAAAATGTTCAAATTTTACTTTTTTTAAATACATTAAATAAAATTCTCTTTAATCCCTTAATTTTATTTTGTTTCAGTTTGGTCATTTAATTTAATTTTTTTCTAGTTAATATCTAAAGATGTTTAATAGAAAAAATTTAAAATTTCATGAAAAATTAAGCAAGAAATGATTACATAACTTTTTTTATTAAGTATCTCACTTGGTAGTGTTAAAGAGAAAAAGAACATTCGAGTAGTTTTCTTGTTAGTTAAAGAACCAAATTGAAATAAGTTAAAATTAAATAAGTAAATTATAAAAAAAGTAAAATTAAGGGGCTAATGTGAAATATAAGTTATAAATTAAAGTTAAAATGATCAAATTGAAACCAAAATATGCTATGGAGTGAATATAAAAGTTGGTTAAGGGATCAAAATAATATTTTAATCTAAATTTTAATAGTGATTATTTTTAAATTGATCAAATATTATTTAATATTTATTATATATATATTATATAAATAATTGATATAAGAGTATTTTCATCGATAAGTGTTTTTGTAGGTTTTTTTTTACAATAAGAAATGTCTAAGAACTATGAAGTATGAAGTGCATATTTTCATTTAAAAAATGTTTGCTTTTAAAATACAAAAAAAAAATCTACAAAGGAGAATAATTTTTTTATCAAAAAAATTAATAACAAACCATAAATTTAAAAAGAAAATAAAACATGGACGGTGGATTGGATTCTCAAATGCATCGACTTAACCACCACCGTACAATATGCTGCCGTCACATGGTTTTGCGTAAACCTGAGTATTAAAATCTAATCGATAGTACATGCAACTTGTTCATTTTTACAATTTTTTTACAATTTTTCTTTAATTTATTTAGGTATGGCTGTGTTGTATTAGTTTGATTAAACAATATCCTCTTGTTAGTGAATTGCAACTTATTACCTATTTTCTTAATATATAATTTCATTGCTAAGTGTCCCCCCCCCCCCCACCCAAAAAAAAGAAGTGTAAGACCAAATAAATGAAGAGAGAATACAAAATCAGACTGAACCGGTTAGTTCGATCAATTAGATTAAAAATCAGATTAAAGTTTGATTTGGTTAGGCTAAAAAATTGACCTTGACTCAAATCAGTAAAGAACCAATTAAATCAATTTTGAATTGGCCCAATCGATTTTATTAAAAATAAATTTTCAACTCCTATCATCATTCATCACAAAGAAGAAAGACAGTTGTCAAAAAAAAAAGATAATCAAAAGAAAAAGTAGAGGAGACCGTCAAAAAAAGTGTTTTCCTAATGCCACGTTGATGAGATGGGAGAGGAGGAGCCATCTTGAGCCATTGGAGAGAGCTTTGATCTAAACCCAAGGGTTTAAGCGTGGTTGAGTTATGGGCTATGGCTTTCCTCTTCCAACATCCAAGTGGGGGCATCGGTTGGAAAGTACGAATGACAAAGTACAAACTGGTTAGAGGAAAGAGAGAGAGAGAGAGAGAATAGGTGGATTGAAATTTAAAATTAAATCAATTGAAGAAAAATTAAAAAATGTATGTCCATATCGTGTGTCAGTGAACAATTTAGAAAAGAAAGATTATTTATTAAAAAAATATTTTTTATATTTAAAAATATGTATTTTAAATTTTTAAATATATAAAATATATATAATATTAAAAATAATGATTAATTCTTATTAATATATATATATATATTAATAATTTTTAATTATGTATATTATTTTTTAATATTTTTTGAACACTACCAGTTCGACTACAGTTTAACCCTGATCCAACCATTGAATCTTGAACAGGTATCTTTAACGGTTCAATGACTGGTCTAATTTTAAAACATCAACATAGAAAATTATTTTTTAGCATATTGAGCATAAAGAGTAAAGCCATATATAAAGTAAATTCTTTAAAATAAAATTGTTTATTATTCTTAGAGTTAATAAATCAATTGCTACCAATATAATCAGTCAACTTCGAGTTAGTCTTTAAAATATAATTGAGATTTGTTTTTGCTCTTTAAATTTTATCTTTCTACTAATGAGGTTAAATCTAGCAAAAAAAAGTTGATTGTCTACAAAATAGTGAAATAAGATTCAAATTTTCGTTAAAAAAATGTTTACATTTAATTTAGTGTTTGACAGTGTTTTAAACAAAATTGCTTCTAATGAAACACATTTATAAAAAAAATTTTATCTTTGTTGTATAATTTGTAATATTATGTACGTAGAATTAAAGTTTTGTATTATCAATTTTATTCCAAACTAAAATGTTTGTTCAAAATGATGTGTTAATTGAAATTATTTGAACTAACAAATTAGTTGGATTGTAAGATATTTTAAAATTCCAACCATTATGTTGTTTAATTAAATTTAAAATATAAACTAATACATCTAGTAAAAATTGAATACACACAATTGTTTAAACTAATGTATTTATTGAAAATTAAAAAGATATACATGTTTAACTAATGTGTCTCTTAAAAGTTGAATAGACAAAACTATTGAGACTTATATATATTCTTTTAAATTTTACACACAAATATACTAGAAGAATATAAAATACTCAAAGATTCCAAAGAACTTTGTTTGTATCCTGTAAAATTTACTAATAATTCTCTAATACACAAACATAAACTCTTTAAAGAAAGTAATTTATCATACTTCAAAACCAATTCATAATCTTTATCTATTATTTTTTTCACTTTTCATATCATATATATATATATATATATATTCAAAATAATTAAGGAGCCTCATAATGACATACAGTCGAAGCTTGTGCTGTTGTGCAAACTGCAATAATCAAATACGTAAGGAAGCTTAGAGAGTAATCCAGTATGAAGCAGGTCAACACGTACCTTCACGTACGTACACCATCTGATCATGATTAGGGTTGGATGGAGGGAAGAGCAAATGGGGAGAATCATGTGGGATGCAGCTCCAACGTTCACACATTGGTCGACAACATTAAAATTGAGACATATGACAACACATTCGCCGCCTGACTCCGTGGCCTCCTAACATGCATGCACTTTTTTATCCTAAACCTCAACTCCATGTCTATATATAGACATGTCTTTTTTGTTGCTTCCCTATGTTTTGCCTTAGCACCGCACTATGGCTGCGTTTCGCTCTCTTTGTTCAGTATTCATTTTGATTTTCTGTTCTGCGTTTACTTTTACACTCTCAGCTTCAACGCCTCGTCGCCGCACCCCACATATTGATGGTATTTAACGAACTCCTTTCCCTTCTTCCATCTCATGTCATTTCCTAGCTATTTTCTCTCTTCTTCCACATATATGATGCATATATATATAGTACCAACGAAGTGTTGTTATATACAGTTAAAATGTATATTTTTTATATATAAAATGGCATCCGAATTATATATGTTGATAATTTTGTTTACCTCGTTCAGATTACCTTCCAAACGGTCACTTCGAGCTATCCCCAAACACATCAAACCTAAACAAGACAGTGATAATAGGAAAGCACTCTCTTCCACACTGGGAAATAAGCGGACCGGTGGAGTACATCTCCGGCGGCCCCCAACCGGGTGGCTTCTTCTACGCGGTGCCGCGTGGGGTACACGCGGTGAAGCTGGGTAACGAGGCCTCCATATCCCAGCAAGTGAAGGTGATTCCGGGGTCACTATACTCCCTGACGTTCGGGACGACGAGGACTTGCGCCCAAGACGAGGTCCTCCGGGTGTCAGCTGCCGGGCAGTCGTCGGACCTCTCCGTTCAGACGCTGTTCAGTAGCGACGGCGGGGACACCTACGCTTGGGCCTTCAAGGCGGTTTCTAAAGCTGTGAAGGTCACGTTTCATAACCCTGGCGTTCAGGAGGATCCTCAATGCGGACCACTTTTGGATGCCATTGCCATCAAGGAGATCCTGCCTCCCCACTTTAATAGAGGTAATTAAATAGTGAGTAAATTCGTGCTCCATTTGTTAAAAGATTATAGTTTTTTTAATTTGATAAAAAGTAAGTGTCTTATTTAGTCTTTAAAATTTTAATTTAGTATTTTATAGATTTTCATTCTCAATTTGATTTCTTTTATATTGATATGTTATCAATTTAGTCTCTAAAAAATTTTTATTTTTAATTTGGTCCCTCATAAATTAATATGTTATCAATTTAGCCCCTCACTTATTTTCATTTTCAGTTTGATCCCTCACAAATTAATATATTTTCAATTTATTCATTTTTTATTAATTGGTCATAACTTTTTATGGTCACAATTATTTTTGATGAAGAGATTAAATTGATAATATATAAATCTACGAGGGACCAAATTAAAAATAAAAATATGTGAGGGACTAAACTAATAACATATCAATTTGTGAGGGAACATATTGAGAGTAAAAATCTATGAGGAACTGAATTGATAATATATTAATCTATAAAAAATCAAATTAAGAATAAAAATTTGCAATAAACTAACTTGAGAAAAAAAGACAATTGTTAGGAATGATTTTTGGTCAAATCTTAAGTTTGCATTTCTAAAAGTCATTTTGACCAAAAAAAATTATTAAATTAAAACAAACATAATTATTTAATAATTAAATTAAGATATTCTCTCACACCTTTTTTTCACCCCCTTTTTTCAAATTTAGTGTGTCACTTGTAACAAAAACAAAAAAAGATTAAATCAAAATTGAAAATCAAGTTCACAAAATAAATTTCTCCCAAGTCAATTTAAACCAGTAAGCAGTCTTCTTCTTCTTCTTCTTCCATGTGTCCATACAGGCAACCTAGTGAAAAACAGCGGCTTCGAATATGGGCCCCACGTGTTCAAGAACTTCTCCACCGGCATCCTCCTCCCTCCAAAGGAACTAGACGTGGCTTCGCCATTGCCAGGCTGGATAGTCGAGTCTCTGAAACCAGTCAGATACGTTGACAAGAAACATTTCTTCGTCCCCTCTGGATTTGGAGCCATCGAGCTCGTGGGAGGCCGAGAAAGTGTCATTGCCCAGATCGTCAGAACTGTCCCCGACACAACCTATAACCTCATATTCAAAGTCGGAGACTCCAAGGATTCCTGCCATGGAAACCTCAGCGTCCTGGCTTTCGCAGGGAAGGAAACTCTTCAGGTCTCTTACGTGTCCACTGGTAAAGGTGGGTTCAGAATTGCGAGCTTCAAGTTTAAAGCGGTTTCGAGCAGGACCAGGATCACGTTTCTCAGTGCTCATTATCATACTAAGCTCCATGATTATGGATCTATGTGTGGCCCGATTCTCGATGATATTATAGTTTTTCCTTTGCGCAACTCCATGTGATCACATTGTTATACTACGTGGTTTTAGTTTGTTTTTCCTGTGTTTGGTTATTCAAAATGTACCATCTGTTAGAAGTTAGAACATAAATTGGTATATTAAATTATGTAATTTGTAATTTTTTAGATGTCTCTTTCATTAAGTCTCTAGATATTTTTAAGAAGATTAATTCATATGCTTTTCTTGAATGTTGCAGTACATGTATGATCTAAAATTGTGTGGTGCATGATGAATTATACGGAGAATTTACCTGCCTAATACTAACTATTAAAAATTATTTTCTTATATAATAAATTTTTATTAAATTCAACTATGTTGTGAAAATAGCCTTATAAAGGCTTTGTATTTCAAAAGAGAAATCTAAAAGTCCCACATTGCTTAGAGCAAGGAGGGGAAGAAAACTTATATACTAACATGTGTTAGTAAGCTAATAAAAAGTTTGGGAAAAGGTGGGCTCTCGCGCACATAAACCCACATGAATTCAAGCTAATGCAGTGTAAATTATCCAATTTGCCCCTTGCTCGTGCAATAAATCGAATCATTTTCTTTGGAGAAATATTTTTTTAATTTATTTTTAGCTTACCTGAATAGAGGCAAATTTTATATTTATGAAATTAATTTGGATTAATGTCAGAAAATTAAGGACTGATGGTTTTGTGTTATTTGTTTTAAATATTTAAAAACTGCTTATTACTTTTCTGAAACTACCCATTAATTTTCTAAAATTGTCCATTAATTTTCTGAAACTGAATTTTAATTTTATTAAAACTTTTCTCTGCCTTATTATTGTTTAGCGACTATAAAAGGAGGACTCCTCCCCCTCATTTTACACACTAAGTCAGAAACATTTCTGAACTTCTCTCTTCTCCCTCTCTCACTTTCTGGGTTACGTTTCTCTCTAAATTTCTGCTGTTCTGTGGCCTGAAAATCTTTTCTCAAAAGAATCTGTTTAATCATGTAGGGAGTTCTATAGACGCATTACTCTTACTGTGGTCACGGAATAATTTCCTTAAAGACAGTGTCTAGTGCAAAGACGCGACTCATATTACCACTATGTTGGTTTCCAGATTTTTTACAACAATCTTAAGGAAATTTTGGAAACCAACGCTGCTGCTTCTGCTATTCCAAATGATGTTGTTTCTGCTGCTACTGTTGTTGCCACCATGCCCACTATGCCTCCTGTCACTTTCTCCAAACCGTTCCCAAATTTTTCAAAAATTGAAATATTCAACGGTCAGAATTTTCGACGATGGCAAGAACGTATTTATACTGTTCTAGACATGCATGGAGTTGCTGCGGCGCTGACAGAAACTCATCCACTGCTGACTAAGCCGGAATTGACATATGGAATTATGCTAATAAGGTATGTAGACACACAATCATTAGTATTTTATCTAATGAACTCTTTGATGTCTACTGTACCTATAAGGAAGCAAATAGAATTTGGGAATCTATGATTCTCAAATATACTGCGGAAGATGCTACGAAACAGAAGTTTGTCATCGGTCACTTTTACTGATGGGAAATGACAGATGACAAAGACATTAAAGTTTAAATCAATGAATACCACAAGTTGTTGGAGGACCTTCGTGCCGAGAAGATCAACCTGCTTGATGAGTTTGTTGCTGGAATCTTAATTGAGAAGCTACCTGAAAGCTGGAAAGACTATAAGCAATAACTCAAACATAAGCGTAAACAGTTGTCGCTCTCGAAACTAATTAAGCACGTCATCATCGAGGATACCAATAGGAAGGAATCTAAAATGGCAAGTGCTAAAGAAATGACATCAAAGGCTAACATGGTGCAAGGTACATCTAGTCGTAAGAATAAAAATAAAATCAAGAAAATTGATTACAAGCCTAGAGAATCTAACCCCGCCTTTAATAAAAAAAGGTAATTGCTTTGTGTGTAGAAAACAAGGACATCATGCGGCCCAATGCAGAAGGAGGCTAAGAAATGACAATCCTCCTAAGTCAAGTGCAAACTTGGTTGAAGGAGATGTTGTTATAGCTATGGTCATTTCTGAAGCTCTTCGGATTACCAATGTGAAAGAATGGGTGGTAGACTCTGGGGCTACCAGGCATATTTGTGCAAACAAAAATGCCTTTACATCCTATACTCCAGTCAAGGATGGAGAAGAATATGTTTATCTGGATGATTCTAGCACCACTAGTGTCCTTGGGAAAGGAAAGGTTCTTCTCAAACTCACATCTGGAAAAACATTGGTGTTGAATGATGTCCTACATGTGCCTAACATTAGAGCTAACTTAATTTCTATAGCTCTGTTAGGAAAATCTGGGGTTAAAGTGTCATTTAAATCCGATAAGATCATAATGACAAAGAACAATGTTTTTGTGGGAAAGGCTATTGTAATCAAGGACTTTTTGTACTAAATGTTGCTAATGAAAAAGGTGAATCTTCTGCTTACTTGATTGATTCTGTTGAAATATGGCATACTAGACTAGGACATGTTAGTGTTTCATATATTAAGAGAATGCTTGAAACCAATCTAATTTGTTGTTTTAATAACATGAACATGGATAAGTGCGAAACATGTATTGAATCAAAGTTAACTAGAAAACCTTTTCATAGTATACATAGAGAAACAGAATTGCTAAGTCTTATTCATACAGACTTAGGAGACTTAAAATCTGTAGGAGACTTAAAACAAACTATGACTAGAGGAGGCAAAAAGTGTTATGTGACCTTTATAGATGACTTATCTACATACACTAAGGTATATCTTCTTAAGAGTAAAGATGAAGCCTTTAGTTCTTTCCTAGTTTATAAAACAGAAGTTGAAAATCAGTTAAATAGAAGGATAAAAAGAATTAGATCTGATAGAGGAGAAGAATATATAATCTTTAATGATTATTGTGAAAAAGAAGGAATAATTCACGAGGTTACTCCTCCCTATTCACCTGAGTCTAACGGGGTAGCAGAAAGGAAAAACAGAACTTTAAAAGAAATGATGAATGCTATGCTTGTTAGTTCGTCTGCACCAGAAAACTTATGGAGAGAGGCTTTACTGTCTGCTTGTCATATACAAAATAGGATTCCCTATAAACAGACTAGTAAGACACCTTATCAGTTGTGGAAAGGCTACAAGCCTAGTTTAAAGTATATGAAAGTATGGGGGTGTCTAGCAAAAGTTATGTTGCCTAATCCAAAGAAAAGGAAGTTAGATTCTAAAACGTCTGATTGCATGTTTATATGATATGTTGAACATAACTCTGCCTATAGATTTCTTGTTTTGAAAAGTGATGTGCTTGATTGTGATACTATTGTTGAAACAAAAAAATGCGAAATTTTTTGAACATGTTTTTCCCTTGAAAAATGTGAATGCTCCTAGTACATCTATGCAAAACAATGAAAGTGAATTAGAAATTGAAAATTTAAATTCATGTGAGAATGTCCATGAGGATTTAAGAAGAAGCAAAAGACAAAGGAAGGCAACTTCTTTTGGAGATGATTTTTATACTTATACTGTTGATGATGAACCTAGAACTTTTTCTGAGGCTGTTGCATCTCCTGATGCAAAATTGTGGAAAGAAGCAATTAAAATTGAAATAGATTCAATTCTAAAAAATAAAACTTGGGAATTGGTGGATTTACCACAAGGAGAAAAACTATTGGCTGCAAATGAATTTTTAAAAGAAAATATAACCCTCATGGGTCGATTGATAAATTCAAAGATAGATTAGTAGCAAAAGGTTTTACTTAAAAACAAAACATTGACTATTTTGACACTTTTGCTCCTATTACTAGAATATCGTCTGTAAAAGTTTTAATTGCTTTAGCCTCAGTATATAAGCTCTATGTTCATCAAATGGACATTAAAACATCATTTTTAAATGATGATTTAGAAGAAGAAATTTACATGCAGCAACCTGAAGATTGTATTCTTCCAGGTAAAGAGAGAAAATTTGTAAACTTCTTAAATCGTTATATGGATTAAAACAAGCACCCAAACAGTGGCATGAAAAATTAAATCATGAATTGATTTGTGATGACTTTACTCCTGTTGAAGTAGATAGATGTGTGTATACGAAAAAAGTTGATGTCGATTGTGTGATTATCAGTCTGTATGTGAATGACATGTTAATTTTTGCTACTAGCATGGATATAATATATAAGACAAAATATTTTCTTGCATCAATTTTTGATATGAAGGACTTGGGTGAAGCAAGTATGATTTTGGGAGTCAAAATCATAAGGAAAGGTGATAGTATTATATTATCATAGGAACACTATGTTCAAAAGTTATTCAAAAGGTTTAGTCATTTTAATGACAAACTAGTGTTGTCTCCTTATGATTTTAGTACTCAACTGAAGAAACACCTGGATAAGCCTATTGCTTAAGTAGAATATGCACAGATCATTGGGAGTCTGTTGCATCTAATGAACTTCACTCATCCTGATATAGCATATGTTGTGTGTAGATTGAGCAAATATATACACAATCACAATGAACACCATTGGGGTGCTCTTGTGAAACTTATGAGATATTTGAGGGGTACCATGAGTTATGGTATCGAGTATAGTGGATTTCCTGTTGTATTAGAAAGATACAGTGATGCTAACTAGATCTTTGGTTCAGATGAGATAAAATCCACTAGTGAATATGTGTTCACTTTTGGTGGTTGAGCAGTGGCATAGAGATCAGCAAAACAAACCCTTATAGCTAGATCAATCATAGAATCAGAGTTTATAGCTCTGGAGTTGGCTGTAGGGGTGTACAACGGTTCGGTTCGGTTTTGGGCTTGAACCGGACCGAACCGAACCTAATCGGTTTTCTAAATTTCGAACCTAATCGGTTTTAATTTTGGGCGGTTTGGTTCGGTTTTTGGGCGGTTCGGTTCGGTTTCCTTTGGGCGGTTCGGTTCGGTTTTGGGCGGTTTGATATTCTAAAGAATTTTTTTTTTTAAAAAAAAAAGTTCACTTTTATCTATTTTAACATAACCGGAATGTATATCATTTTTTTAAAACTATATATATATATAATTATATAAATATAATATAATATATATAAATTTTTTTTGGATAGAAATATATATAAAATTTTTTTATAATACATGGTTCGGTTCGGTTCGGTTATAACCGAACCAAACCAAACCGGAACCGACCAACCGAACCAAACCGAAATTTTCATGATTTTTAAAACCGATTTAGACCTTCTTTGATCGGTTTTGGCTCGGTTTTCTTCTGTTCGGTTTGGTTCGGTCGGTTCCGGGCGGTTTGGTTCGGTTTTGTACACCCCTAGTTGGCTGGTAGTGAGGCTAAGTGGTTAAGAAACTTCTTGGCATGCATACCTTTAGGTATGAAACCAGCATTATCTGTGTCTTTGCATATGATTGCCAAATGGCAATAGCCATTGCAAAGAATAAAATTTATAATGGTAAGAGTAGACACATTCATTTGAGACACGATGTGGTTAAGCAATTGCTAAAGGATGGAATTATATCGATCAATTTTGTAAAGTCAGAAGTAAACTGGCCAATCCTTTGACTAAACCCCTGGGTAGAAGTGTAATTAATAAGACATCGAAGGGAATTGGACTTAAGCCAATAAGAAATTAACAGCGGCGAAAACCCAACATTTGTAATTGGAGATCCTATGAAGAAGGTTCATATGAGTAATAATAAGTCGTCTGTTAATTCTGCTAGCACTATATTCTCAGTCAATTTCCTATGGTGTTAAGTGTGAAAGTGCTAGAATGAATTGACTTGTGAGTTGAGCACAAGCTCTTTATGATCTTCATAGCCCTACATTAAGGGTGGTATATTCATTGCAGATACACTTGATGAAGTCACCAATATGAGTGTAGAGTGGGGTCGCTGCTATGAGATAGTGGCGAAATCTCTAGAGCATTCATGAATTCCAGGCACGAGCACGGCCGAAATAACGCGCACAACGACGTTAATAGCAGAAATGTAGGGGGTGAAATGCAACTCTTAAGGTCACTATCTTACGACTACGAGTATGTTGGTTCATAGAAGCTATATGCTTCACTGACTACTCTGTGAGATAAATCTTATCGGTCTAGATCTGGTCCATAGTCTAAAAAGAGACACTGGGTTAATGTGTCTACACCCATATACGTAACCCAAAAGTTTTTAAATATCTTTTGAAATATGTGGGGAATTGTTGTGAAAATAGCCTTATAAAGGCTTTGTATTTCAAAAGAGAAATCTAAAAGTCCCACATTGCTTGGAGCAAGGAGGGGAAGAGAGCTTATATGCTAACATGAGTTAGTAGGTTAATAAAGAGCTTGGGAAGAGGTAGGCTGTCGTGCACATAAGCCCACATGGATTCAAGCTACTGCAGTGCAAATCATCCGATTTGCCCCCTACGCGCGCAATAAATCGGACCAGTTTATTTTTTCTCTGGAGAAATATTTTTTTAATTTATTTTTAGCTTACCTGAACAGAGGCGAATTTTATATTTATGAAATTAATTTGGATTAATGTCAAAAAATAAAGGGCTGACGGTTTTGTGTTATTTGTTTTAAATATTTCAAAACTGCCTATTAATTTTCTGAAACTGCCCATTAATTTTCTGAAACTGTCCATTAATTTTCAAAACTGAATTTTAATTTTATTAAAATTTTTGTCTGCCTCATTATTGTTCAGCGACTATAAAAGGAGGACTGCTCCCCCTCAATTCACACACCAAGTCAGAAACATTTCTGAACTTCTCTCTTCTCCCTCTCTCACTTTTTGGGTTACGTTTCTCTCTAAATTTCTGCTATTCTGTGGCCTAAGAACCTTTTCTCAGAAGAATCTGTTTAATCCTGCAGGGAGTTCTATAGATGCAGTACTCTTGCTGTAGTCGCAGAATAATTTCCTTAAGGACAGTGTCTAATACAAAAATGCGACTCAAATTACCACTGTGCTAGTTTCCAAATTTTTTACAACAACACGTAATCAAATTATATGTAAAATTCGACTCACTCATGATCGAATTCAGTTTGGCGCAGCAGCTAAGGCATAATTCATCCAGAGAGTGATTGAATTATGCCTAATAAAAATTAGTCAAATTTTGCCTAATTTTATTATTAGGTAGAATTCGACCACACAGTGGTCGAATTACTGCATAATTTTTTAATGTATTTTTTTATTTTTTTATATAAATATGTTTTTTATTTATTATTTTAAATGATTATTATATTTGATATTTTTATAGAAGAATTATTTTTGGTATTAATGATTATTAATATTATACATTTTTTATACAAGAATTTTTTTATATGTGTTTGATTTGTTTATTTACTTATAATTTATTTTTATTTGTTGATTATTAAATTAGCCTACATACTTTTTTCTTATCTTTAATATATATTTTTTTATTAAATTAAATTCATTTTATTTAGTGTAAGTTAAATTAATGGTATTTTTTATTTATCTATTAAGATTTTGATTTATTTTAAATATCTATTTATTATAGTTTATAAAATTATAAAGATTTGCGTATGTGTTGATGATTTATTTGTAATTATTTTTAATTTATTTTTAAATGATTTAATTTTATTAATGTATATAATTATTATTAATGTGTAATGATTTTTATAATAGTTTTAATAAAATGTATTTAATATTTTTTAACAATTTAAAATATTTAAATTAACTTTAATAAATGTTTTTATTTTTTTAAGATTTTAAGAATATTCCTAATTTTTATTTTTTTAAGTTTTAATGAATTGTAACTATATCAATACTAAATTTGGTTT
Organism: Biancaea sappan; assembly: GCA_037074585.1. Taxonomy (NCBI): domain Eukaryota; kingdom Viridiplantae; phylum Streptophyta; class Magnoliopsida; order Fabales; family Fabaceae; genus Biancaea; species Biancaea sappan. Next base: position 34,766,466 of record CM073492.1, read on the forward strand.
AATTTTTTAATTTTTAATTTTAATTATAGTTTGTAATTTTGTATAAATTCATACAAAATATTTTTCCAATTTATACATCGTTGCTTTTACCAATCTGAGTACAGGCAGGTGGTGCATCCTTAGGAAGACGTCATTCATGCATTCGACAAGGTTTGTAGTCATTTGACCCCATCCCAAACCTTCTATATCGTATACATGAGACCATTATTCCAATGATATATTTGCTATATAGTTTGCACCTGTGATAGACTAGGTTCATATAGTTGCTAGTTCTGCATCCACCTTGTGGTGTTCAAAATAGTATCCTGTCATCTATATAAACAAGTTTAGTTGAGAAATTAACTATACCATGAGCTTTAAAAAAAAAAAACTCACCTATATTGATAAACTTTTCTCGCAAATATTTGCTACGAATTTCTTTTTTGTCGTTGTCCCCCAAATGACGAATGCAGAACTTCTAATGGGCATATGAAGGTTTCCACCCAGTTTCTGGATCTTCTAATGCTGCCGTCGCACCTTTTCCTTTATCTGTGATAATGCAAAGATCTCGTTGATTATTAGTCACGTGTGTTTTCAAGCGTGACAAGAAAAACTGATACGCCTCTTTAGTCTCACCCTCTACCAATGCAAATGCTATGAGAACTATCTTCTTGTCCCTATCTTGTGACATAGCTATTATCAATTGTCTTATATACTTTTCGTATAAGTGTTTGCACTAGAGGTTTCAGATGGATAAAAGCATTAATGCAAGGCTTGAAGGCCCAAAAAAGATGATGGAAATAGACCTTTCCATTTTGGTTATGTGTTAGAGGGTGAGTATCCAACTCGTAGATAGTGCCGGGGTTAAAATGACGAACAACGTTTAACTACCAGGATAACAAATTATAGGACCGTTTCCAACTTCCGAAAACATATGACAATACCTTGTGTTTTGCAAGCCAAGCCTTCTTGTATGATATAGAATATCCAAATATGGTCCTTATTATACTTACTATTTGGCTAATCGCCAGATCACCATTTTCAAAGACCAAATGAGTAATACAAAAGGCTATTAGATTAGAGTCTAGCTTTTCATGATCTTGAGACATTGTAGCTGATAGACACGTATGATCTCTATTGTACTTGGTGATTCTATACTGGTGTGCAAGTAATTTTTTCACTGCTCTAACCCTCTACTTGCAGCCATTTTCATAATTTGGGCACTTGTAATTTTCAGTACCACGCTTTGACAGTATTACTCGAAATGTTTGGTGTGTTTGAACAAAGTACAACTTCACTACTCGTTTTAAACTAAAGACATCTACAAATCGCATGTCCTTATATATCTCGTTCAATATTAAGAGGGGCTAACTCATCGATATACTAAGTGTCGTCGCTTCTCATCTAATCAATGTCAACGTAATGAAAAAAAGTTTATGATGTTCCTGTCATGAGGGCCAGGTTCAAAGGTGCAATTACATCCTCATCGTCGTCACCATCGTCATCATCGGCATAATTGTGAAAATTTTCTGGATTATAGTCGGGATCACTTAACATGTCTAACATGTTATCTTCTAAGCCCATGTCATATTGTAACACCCCGACTTTTTATTTCCTTTAAAAATAATAATTTTTCTCTAAATCGGTTCACTGGATAATTTTTTGAATAATTTCCTTTCAAATAATTACATATTTCACTATTCACGAATTTTACTATTCATGTAAATAGTAACTTTGCAGAAAATTTACAAGATTCTCATTAATTATATCTGAGCTTGAATACATACAAAAATAATTTACATAATATTTATTATTATCTTTACATCTTTGTATCATAAACTACTATAAAATATTTTTCTACACTTCAATCACATCATTAATATCATCAAGCCTTCCCTTTTGCCTTTTTTCCTGAAATGATCAATTTTCTAAAAGTGAGATATAAAATATCTCAGTAGCTAGTCACTTTATTAAAAACATGTAAATACATGAACAGATCATTTCAGCCATAAAAGCACAACATCACAAATATCACACTGATAACAATTAAATTTCTCTTGTTCACTATGTAGAACAAGATTTATAAATACAATTCTGTAAAAAAAAACTGATTATGCACAAAGATATCATAAATCATAACTAATCATATTTTTATGGAAGACTAACTACCTGATTTTCAACCTCTTAAACCTCCTTGCTCATATTTACTCTGCGTTTCCCATGTCTTCTCTTCTTCTTCTTTCCTTTCTTCGTCTCTTTCTCTCCTCTCTTTCTCTCCCTCGTCTCTTTCTTTCTCTCTCCTCTTTCTCTCCCTCGTCTCTTTCTTTCCCTCTCCTCTTTCTTTCTTTTCCTTCTCTTTTGTTTCTCCTTTCCCAACTCACATAACACACACATATATACATATATTTTTTAATATTTTTTTTCACTATTCCAGCCTCAAATCAAACATCACTTTCTCCCTTTTTTTTATTTTTTTTTGGTCTCTTTATCTTCCTCTCCATCATCTTCTCCTCTCTTCTTTTTCTTTCCACCCCACGACTCACACTACAATCATATATATATATATATATATATATATATATATATATATATATATATATATATTATTTTATTTAATTAAACTTCACATCTCCCTCTCTCTTTTTTTCTTTTTCTTTCTTTTCTTTCTTTTCTTCCTTTTCTTCCTTTTCTTTCTCACCGCACACCTCACACACATCACTTTCACATTTTTTCTTTTGGTTGAAACTGATAAGAACCCTCAAATCTTTTTATTCTATACAAATATGTCCCTACTCAATGGATAAAATTCTATTTATATTTCTCAAAAATTTCATAATAACTATTTTATCCTTATTTTCTTGCTCATATTTATTTAGCCTCATTTTCTAAAGTAATTAAATTTGGGATATCACATTCTTCCCCCCTTAAATGAATTTTGTCCCCAAAATTCAAACTAATGCATATATACACATATAAAAATTGCAACCACGTGCATGAAAATATTCCAAATACAAACATCACACTTATTAACATAGTCAATCTATCATTCATTTTACACAACTGTAGTATTATATTTATTTAATTTGCGTATGATTTCTTGGGTGATCAAACCCTCAATCACTTTTCATTTGTACCGTAGATTTGCGTATGATTTCTTGGGTGATCAAACCCTCAATCACTTTGCATTTGTACCGTAGATTTGCGTATGATTTATTGGGTGATCAATCCCTCAATCACTTTGCATTATGTGCCGTAGATACTTGCACCGAGTGACTTGGGAATTTAACCCTCAAACTCTTTGTGCATAGGTTTTCATAGTTATACACTGAGTAGTATGGGACTCTAACCCTTTCAAACTCATGTATTAGATCCCGTAGATCTTTTCAGGTTTTCATAGTTATACACTGAGTAGTATGGGACTCTAACCCTTTCAAACTCATGTATTAAATCTCATAGATCTTTACTCATCAATAAACAAGTGAAAATTTATCACAGCACAATTACCATGAAATAAATTAATTTATACATACTTTTATTCCTTTGAATTTCTAAAAATATACCAATCATCATATACTGTCATCTGAAAGATTAATTGCTTAATATCCAAATAATATTGTAAATGGGACTTATATTGTACTTTGACTAATAACATCAAACTAGCTTAGTAAGGTTATTCACTTACCTTGCTTTTGTTCAATTTTACCTTGAATCATCCGCGAAAATGTGTAAGATAATGGAAAATACATCACAAAAGCATCCAAGGCAATTTTTTTTTGTTCTAATTTCATTTTCTTATAGAATTTAATTCCTATTATGAAACATATCTTCACTTGTTTCATAATACATCATAATCATACATACTTTCTTCTAACTCAAATTCTTTCTACAGAATTAAGAGTTATTACATAAACATAGATATGTTTATACTAATAACATTTCTAATCATAAATATGGCATGGAATAAGAATTCCATCTTCAAGAATACTTTTAGAGAGAAAACAAACACATGGATAATTTATATGATCATAGGAAATATAAACTTTATCTATAATTCAATGTATACTTCACTAGGTACTTAATTTTATAGAGACAAATATCTCTAATATTTTTTTTTCTAAATTATCATACTCAAAGTAAATTCTAATTCAACTTCGGCATACCTTTTCTTTTTATGAATTTAGGCTATAATGATTTCTTACATGTAAAATATACTGGCCAGGCATACGTTACAAATAACACTCCGTTATTTTCTTTATTCATCAAAAGATACCTTGTATGCCTTTATTCATATTTAATCAATTCTCTATATGACTTGCTTTTTTTTTTCTCAAATACTCTTCTAAATCTCACTTAATCATAACAAACATTCACAGCAACTCAAACACAAACATCATAAAAATAATACTTTTAACAAATCAAACAATTACATGTAAATATTTTCCTTTCCATAAGATGACAAGATGTTTTCCTCTGATACCATTTTGTAACACCCCGATTTTTTATTTCCTTTAAAAATAATAATTTTTCTCTAAATCGGTTCACTGGATAATTTTCTGAATAATTTCCTTTCAAATAATTATAGATTTCACAAATAATTATAATTTTATTCACCATTTTATAGATTTTACTATTCATGTGAATAGTAACTTTGCAGAAAATTTACAATATTCTCATTAATTATATCTGAGCTTGAATACATACAAAAATAATTTACATAATATTTATTATTATCTTTACATCTTTGTATCATAAACTACCATAAAATATTTTTCTACACTTCAATCTCATCATTAATATCATCAAGCCTTCCCTTTTGCCCTTTTTCCTGAAATGATCAATTTTCTAAAAGTGAGATATAAAATATCTCAGTAGCTAGTCACTTTATTAAAAACATGTAAATACATGAACAGATCATTTCAGCCATAAAAGCACAACATCACAAATATCACACTGATAACAATTAAATTTCTCTTGTTCACTATGTAGAACAAGATTTATAAATACAATTCTGTAAAAAAAACTGATTATGCACAAAGATATCATAAATCATAACTAATCATACTTTTATGGAAGACTAACTACCTGATTTTCAACCTCTTAAACCTCCTTGCTCATATTTACTCTGCGTTTCCCATGTCTTCTCTTCTTCTTCTTTCCTTTCTTCGTCTCTTTCTCTCCTCTCTTTCTCTCCCTCGTCTCTTTCTTTCTCTCTCCTCTTTCTCTCCCTCGTCTCTTTCTTTCCCTCTCCTCTTTCTTTCTTTTCCTTCTCTTTTGTTTCTCCTTTCCCAACTCACATAACACACACATATATACATATATTTTTTAATATTTTTTTTCACTATTCCAGCCTCAAATCAAACATCACTTTCTCCCTTTTTTTATTTTTTTTGTCTCTTTATCTTCCTCTCCATCATCTTCTCCTCTCTTCTTTTTCTTTCCACCCCACGACTCACACTACAATCATATATATATATATATATATATATATATATATATATATATATATATTATTTTATTTAATTAAACTTCACATCTCCCTCTCTTTTTTTTTCTTTTTCTTTCTTTTCTTTCTTTTCTTCCTTTTCTTCCTTTTCTTCCTTTTCTTTCTCACCGCACACCTCACACATATCACTTTCACACTTTTTCTTTTGGTTGAAACTGATAAGAACCCTCAAATCTTTTTATTCTATACAAATAGGTCCCTACTCAATGGATAAAATTCTATTTATATTTCTCAAAAATTTCATAATAACTATTTTATCCTTATTTTCTTGCTCATTTATTTATTTAGCCTCATTTTCTAAAGTAATTAAATTTGGGATATCACACATATGCAGCAGATAGTAAAAGTAGTTGGTCTGATGAACTTAACTGTGAGTAGTACTGGGGGATTGAGAGGGTCATTGGGTCTAACAGTTAAGAGTCTAGACCTTGTTGCACTTGAGACAGAATTCCAGGTTTGTCATGTGAGTCGAAATGCCAGTGCTCATATCCATTTGTATTGTTTTGATCTCCACCAATAATTCCATCATAGCCTAGTCTTGAAAGCAATCGAGGTGTGTAATCATTGTAGCTTAAAGTTGATAGTCATTTTCCATTTTCACCTTTTGATAGTGGAGTGACGACAATTTTATCGGGCATCGATACCAAACCTTGATCACAGCTTGGTTATAGAGTAAGCCAAATTGAATACGTAGACAATCTTTGACTTCTCCATAGTAATTCCTTTGGATAGCCTCATCATCGTCATGTTTTCAGACATGAAAGTGTCACTCTCATCTGAGATAATAATTTCCTCGTTGAGATATAAATACGTAGTAATTTGTCGACTTTTGTTTGGATAGAAAAAATAATGGGAAAGAAATTTTTTCACTAACCCTGTAAGATGAACTGAGAGCAATGAATCTGAAACAAAGGGAGGATCGCGCTGAGAATTTGTATCTCTTGTCTATATAGACTAAACAATCTGAAACAAAGATTGGATTTTTCTTTAAGAATTTGAATAAGATATTTTGTTATCTGAAATCAGTAAATTTGATTAGACAACAAATTTGAAAAATTACTGTTGATAAGATATAAATAGTAAATTTGAGAAGACTTCACACTGAATAATTTCTACGCATGCTCTGACACCACCGATTGCCTCTAATTTTGTTAAAATATTTTTAAAGGTGGCCGAATTTGACCCTAGTAGGGTCGAATTTAGGCCACGATAATTGGACCAAATTCAACCCTGCTACGGTTGAATTTGGACACAATAAATAAGACCAGATTCAACCTTGCCAGGGTTGAATTTGGCCTTATTTATTGGCCAACAGTTGAATTGCCGATTGCCACTCCCCAAAACCCCCCACGCAACCAGCCCCCCTTTACACCCTTTATATAAACTCTCCCCCACCACATACCCCACTCCACTACTCAATTCTCAATTCTCTTATACCTCCAATTCTCTAATTCCTATTTTGTTAGAATTTTTTTTCTACAATGGTGGATATAAGTGAACTTATAATGTCTAGACCAATAATAGAAGATTTATTACGTCTTCAAGACCAACATATATCTGCCCAAACGTGAGGAAAGGACCAAGTAAGTAATTTTTAATTTATTATTTAATTTTTTAAATGTTTTGTCATTTATTTTTATTTACTGGTATTATTTTTTGTTTTATTTTACTCATAATACTTTCATTTGTTATTTTGATTATGTTATTTGTTGTAGTTTCTTTTTATTTTGTTATTTATTTTAATTTTAATAGTATTATTTTATTTATTATTTTTTGTTTTATTATACAGCCTAATAAAATGTTAAAATATCATCGACACATTAGTCAACTAGTGGTCCGAGCAGACCCCCGCATTGTACCACATTTGTAACAAGCGAGATTTTATGGAATGTCGAAGATTTCATTCTTTTTGTATGACTAGGCATTGGTCACGACGATAGTTGAAAGATGGCATCTCGAGACTCACACGTTCCATCTGACGTAGGGAGACTGCACTATTATACTACAGAATGTGATAGTGCTATTCGGACTCCCATGTAGTGGTATTGCTGTTGTCGTAGAATCTACCCTCTCTTGGGAATTTGTATGTCTTGAATTATGGAGAGTTTTCCCACATAAGGGTAAGTTGAAAGGACAGAGATTATGTATGATATGGCTTCAAGAACATTTTTCAGAGTTACCAGATGATGCAAATGAAGCCACAATTGAACAATATGCATGAGCATATATTTTGCTTCACATCGGCGGCTATCTGATGCTAGACAAATTTGGTATGAATGTATACTTAATGTACCTTTCGCTAATGCAAGACTTTCAAGTATGCGGGAACTATAGTTAGGGCTCAGTAGTCTTGGCCCACTTATATAGTGAGTTATGCAAGGCAACACATCTTACTGCACAACAAATTAGCAAGTATGTTCATTTATGGCATATGTAGGCATTTGAACGATTTCCAAAACTAAGGCTACAAGTATCAAATCAACTCGATGATGATGAAGAACATCCATAGCCCCCACTTATAGCACACAAGTATATAATATGCTATTTTATTTAAATATTTTTTTGAATCATTTACATTTTTTTGAGGTGATAATTTTGTCTAAATTAGAAATTGAAATAAGGATTTAATTTTAATGGGTAGAATAGTTTTTTCCTATACCAAACCCCCTTTGCTTGTGCTCTATATCAGTATAGGCGATTGTTGGACCTGATGAGTGAGGATGAGGTATTGACATTATTTTGTTTTTAAATTGATAATATTTTGTTCTCTATTAGTAAATGCTAATATTTGTCAAAATTAGGTTATTTGGCTCCTATATGCAAATCAACTAGTACTAGAATATTGATGAATTGAACTAGACATGTGACATGCCTCGATTCCACTATTAAATTTTCATATAGTCGAATGGCACCATCCTGATCGAGTCAGGCATCAATTAAGGATGGAATAACCGATACCGAGACCACCAACCGACTTAAGGGACTGGCATCTTAAAAAGTTAATTGGTAAGACTAATACTAATTGGATGGTGGAGCATGTTTGGTTGATCCAGGCGTAGGACCAGTGGTGAAAATTTGTATGCATATCCGCTATAACATTATCGGACCAGCCTTTGGGACCAAACTCTCGTTACTTGCAGTGGTTCTGGCTCTACACACGTCGATGGATTCGTGCTTCGAATGCCACTGATGGATACGTGGTATAATATATTTTAAGTTATTTGCCATTTATTTTAATTAATATTGCTTGAGGAATAATTTTGTTAATTACATTATTTACAAGTTACTATAGTGAACGCACTACGTATAAGTGGTCTGCAGGAACCAGCGGTTCCCTCAAATTATGTGGTATCGAATAGGGACGATTTCTTACACGCTATTGGGGAATGAAGAGACTACACCATATAATACTCAGCTCCAATGATACAAGACTTATCACGGCCACATATTCCAGTACAAAGGTCACCCCGAGGCAGGCAAGGCGAAAGGGCACGGGGTAGATGTGGTGGTCGCTCCGTGACATCTGAAGCTAGCCCGAGCACTATGATGGGGGATGACGTCGGTCTGAGCACGGTCTATCAGACACCACCAAGACAATATCCTAATCCCAATAATGATTCAAGCTCGACCGAAGATGACGATTAGGAAAAGGAGAATCAAACACTCGACCAAAGAATGAGGCATGTCGCTAGAAGCTGTTGTGGAACGGACTCGCACTACTATTATTTATTGCATATATTATTGTATAAAATTTATTTTATATCAAATTTTTTATTATATTTGATGTTAATTTCATGCTTTTTTTTACTTAAAAAATTATGAATATTCTCCAAATCTTGTAAAACTAATAAAAATAAATCTTTGCCATATTTATTAAATCAATAATGAACCATAATTAATTATACACACATTAATAAAAATTATTAACACATTAATTAATTAATCAACATTATATTAATTAATATATTTATTAATTATTGAAACTTAATGTTGTCTAAATATAAAAAATATCATGTAAAATTTATTTAAACAAAAATTAAAAAAAATACACTTGGATTTCCTAAAATCTTGAAAAAAATAAAAACATTTATTAAAGTTAATTTTAAAATATTTTAAATTGTTAAAAAATATTAAATAAAAATAAGAAATAAAAAAATATTTAAAAAAAATAAAATAAATAAAGATATTTCATCAATGAATAAAATAAAATAAAATACATATACATATACATGAAAATGTAAAAAAAAAAATTCTAGGCACTAAATTCGATTGTGGCCTGATCGAATTTTTAGTATAATTCGATCAAGACTTGATCGAATTATATGTATTGTGCTGAATTTCGATCAAGGGAAAGTCAAATTTTAGGTGTAATTTGACTAGATGTGAGTCGAATTTAAGAGAAAGTTAGTATATAGAGAAATTATTTTAAATAGTTAGTATGTGGAGAATTTTTTTTTAAAAAAAGTTAGTACTGACATAAATTTTCCTTAATTATATTGTATAATTTAGGTTTCATGTAATGGGTCATGTATCATGTCAAGAAACACTTCATGTACTTGTCTATGAGATCAGACACTACAAGAATCCTATAAAATAACATTTGAAGTTTTAGAAAGAAACGGTGGAAAATCAGTCACAAATATTAATTTGATACTTATTTGCAACTAAAAAAAATTGGTTGGAAAATTCATTGTCGCAAATTTATTTACAACTGGTCAGCTATTGAATTTAACGTGCAATTGAAATTTATCCATATATCAAAAATCAGTCAGAAATCATATCCTCTCTCTCCTCCCACAATCTTATTTGCGACTGAATTGCAAAAGGAATGCGAGGCCACTTAATTTTATATTTTACGATTGAAGGGAAACATTGCTCGAGAACATGCTTACTCAAACTCTACTGAATTTAAGAAGAATTGAAACTAGGGGGCTCCATAAAGGGTATCATCGAGCCCCACTAACAAGGCTAGCTTGAGCTCTTTGATTATTTAGATATGGAGCCCGAGCATTCGACCCTTCTGGTTATTAATCATATATGGGTCTCAAGCATAGGCTTGCTCGAGTCCTTAGCTTGAGTCCCTCAACTTTAACCTTACCACTAGTTAAATAAGTTTTATTTTTTATGTTTTGAACACGAACATATGAACTTTTTTTCACTTCCAGAGTGACTTTCTACAAAAAGCAACGAATTTTTCCACACTTTGCAAAAATTTCATTGTATAATTTTTTCTCCCTGGATTCAATATGATGTATATCCCTCTATGATGATGAGAAGCTTCCATTTTCTGTATCAATAAGTAAATATCTATTATTCAAAGCCCAACAAAAAAAATTATATTTATATATAAAAATAGCAGAAGCTAACAATTATATTACCATGCAAATTGTCAACAATGATATAATAAAGGAGAAATATATAGCATAATAGAGGAGAAGAAATATAATCATCAAGAAATTTAATGAAGAAATATATATATATATATATATATAAGAAATATGACAAAAAAAAGCAATAAACATGAAATATAGTCAACAAGAAATATAATAAAGATATATAAAGAAGAAATATGATAAAGAAAACGCAATAAAGACAAAATTTACTAAGAAGTTGAGGAAGAGCCGACCAGCGAAGAATACAAAGCACATCAGTCCAACTTGAATAAATTAATATATAAGATAGTCATAAATGTGTTAGATGGGATGAGATATGTATCGGTGAGAAGTAACATCATAAATTAAATTTAAAACTTAAATAGATAAAAAAACTATAGTGAGATTGCATTTTTAAGTTATACTAATAAAATTATTTTTCATCTAAAATTATTTTTTTTTATAAAATTATATAAAATAAAATAGTTAATTTATAAAATTTAATTGGGAGTGGTTGAACCACTCAATTAATTTGAGTGGTTCAACCAACCATCATTAAATAAATATTTTAATAAATAAAATTTTTAAATAATCCTTTGATAAAAATAATTTTTTAAAATTTCAAGTATAAAATTTCAAATTTTAACTAAAATATTGTAATTTAAAAAAATATTATTTATCTTCTTTATTTATTTTCCCTATTTAGATCACTCTTAGAGACCCTTACTTGAAAAGAAAGCTTAGACACACTTGTTTGCTTGCCTTACTTAGACGGCCTATTTGCATAACAATGGGATACTAAGATCCATACATGACACAATTACCCTTCCAAGGAGTAAGTCGTAAGAGGGTACAACTACAAGACACTTTGTTCTGTAGTTCATAAGAGACCTAATAACCTTTGCTCTGATACTAATTGTCACAGCCCATATATCCAGTATAATGCCTCGAAAAATAAGCATATGACTTAACATATAAATTTATAAATTTTATGGTGTACCTCAGTGGTAGCCCATAAATTCCCTTAACAATCCTAATATCCACAAATATGAAAAACATAAATTGCATAATGTACAAGTAAATTACAGCCAATAAATAATAAATCTCCTAATACAGCAGTATCCATATGGTCTACAGAATTACAAAGCAATTCTATTAGCATACAGCCCAAAAATTGGTTATCAAGAACCCTCCAGTCAAAAAAATGGAGTATATATCCAAACTGCTAAACTCCAGCATTTTCTCATCCTCCTCAGCTGTTATATCTGAAAAATATAATCATAGAAAGTGTGAGTTTATCAAAAACTCAGTGAGTAAATGACTATGCAATAAAATAAGACATAAATACAAATACAAATACCAAAATGACAATCACAATATAAATAATTACCTCTAATACATACAGACATATACAGATATACCAACATAAGCGTACTTGATTTGTGACTGTAACGAACTATTTCCTTACAAGTCCTCACTCTCGCAACCCATATCAATCTCATCTAAGTATATAAGTATAAATAACTATGCATGGATTATGAATATGTAGGTAACCACATACTATGTTTTTCTTATACTTACCTCATTGAGACCTAGTTTAGAATTTTTCCTCGGACAATAATTTCTCAACGGGTTTATCCTAAAGGTCCATCCCTTTGTTACCTTTTGTAATTTGAATATGTAAATAAAATATGCAATGTATTTCCTACTTTTTTTTTATGCTTACCACATTGAGACCCAATCTAGATTTCCCTTTCGGACTATTAGTACTCAATGAGTTGATTCCAGAGGTCCACCTCTTTGTTTCCAATTTCTGATATTTTTCCCAAGAATATCTACATCATTGGGTTACTAGCCGGTTCTCTCTCATTGTATGAATATGCAATACATTCACGCAAACACAATACAACATATACCAAAAACAACTCATCATGCCAAATACATTTCTCAAATCCACACAATTCAATCCATAGTATCCCAATAGGCAATTCATAAAAAGAACTCCCAATATCACAAGAAAATTTTCTAATCTAGTTAATAGCACTAACTAGGGAATTTAATGAATATACATTTATTTGTGGTGTAAGTTGGATTTATATCATATATGAGTAGCTTTAACAAAAACAAGTAGCAAGGTCACCTATTCACCTTGATGCCGACAAGGATTACCATAGAAGAAATCTCGGGAAACAAAGCCAATGAAACTCTCAAGTCACCTAGAACCAACCAAAATAAATAAAATAAGGAAAATCCTCACCACTAACTCTGATCTTTGTTCACTCATTTGGTCATAACTCTTAATGGTAAATAATTTTCAAATGAAACTTATACCATTGGAAACTAGACTTAAAGATCTTTCCAACGATATAAAATTTGCTAAAAACAAAATCCGAATGAAAGAGTTATGGTCATTTGAAAATAGACAAAAAAAAACACTATAGTCTGAAGTCAGCATGCTTGGCGCTTAGGTGTCACACATACACTTGGGGCCTGGGCGCCAAGCCCTTCTTCCCCCTTTCCCTTTTGAAGTGTAGCGTTGGGCGTCATGATAGTAACCCACACGATTTGGCCTCGATTTTAGGTTAGATATGGCTAGATCTTCACCATTTTTCATGATTTATTCCTTGGGTTCTCATCCTTAATATCTAAGGAGCATTTAGACACTAAAACCCAAATTTTAACTGACAAACCAAGCCCCAATTTCAATTTTACCCCAAATAGCCTTAAAACTAGAAAATAGAAAAAGTTTAAGAAATCAGAATTCTTACCCGATTCTTTACTTTCCCTACGTCATTTAGTCGCTGATGACTCGCTCTATAGCTAAAGAACTACTCACAGGAGCTTGGTTGGAGGATTTGGAGTGCAGAAGTGTCACGATTTGTTACCTTGCACATGACCGGCATAATGATAAATCTCTCATCATTGTAAGCCTTTCCATAAATTCTACGTGCGAGTTAAATTATTAGTAATTATCTCCATGTCATCAAAATAATCATTCCTTATCAAATAAATACAAGGAAAACATATCAAATTTTCTTATTTGAAATACACATAGATGACTTGTATATAATAATAGATCCTCTGTCACGCCCTAAATCTAGGCCCGTGACCAGCGCGAACGATGTCTAAACTCACACCACCGCAAGCCTAACTTTCCATTTAACTTATTACTCTTTCCTTAATCCAATTATTCCTTTAAATATAATTGTTTTAAATTACACAATGAAGAAGTAAAACAAGAGAATGTTTTCTCTTTTCATAATTATATGAGAAAGTATGAATAAGATTTCATACAACTAAATTACATGTTTTCAAATATAACCATCTTATACAACAATACATGACCTACCCGATTACAGAGCTTTCTAAAATTACTAAAACAACATAATTAAGTCTGTTACCGTACCCCGAACAAAGGGGAGGCATCATCGACACGTTTATCCTTTAACTGTCTTCTTTACCTGAAACTATGAGGGGGTGAGTCTTATCCACTTGACTCACTATAAAATATCCTTACCGCAATATAATCAATTATGCATGCCAAAAGTACATATAATCATGTATGAACATGTGAAAAACTCACAACATTAATAATTCATGACATAAATGTAAGTCAAGAGGAATTCATCATAAAAAAGTTCATAAATAATCACATGCACCTCGCCCGAAAGCGTTATCCCACTTGTAGATGTCATCCCGCCCAAAGGCGTGTTCTGCCAGTAGGTAATATTTCTGCTTAAAGATATATTCATGTCTACAACCATTACATGCATTGGTATCTTGGGAAATCAAGTTCTCAACCATTCCATGTGTACCATTACACGCATTAGTATCTTGGAGGGATTAATCACTCAACTATTCCATGTGTATAATTATATACATTGAATATCTTGTGTCAAGCCCTTAAAAGGACGTCAAGCAATTCAACCTTATTTCACCCCTGTCCTCAAAGGACGCAAAAGTGTTCGAAATTTCTATTTCTTTCAAATACAATCAATTGCACAATCAAGAGCATTCATATGCACATCATGAACTTTAATAAATCCATGTCATTCATAATCATCATTTATTCACATGATTTCCTTTGCAAGCTCTATCCAAATATATAGAAAATATATTCATTCCTTAATTTATTATATCTTCTAACAAACAAATTTTTAAAAATAAATCAAATAAGACAAGGCTAGATCAATCCTTCAACTGAGCTCAAATTTTCAAAATTCAGGTATAGTATACAGTTTGCAAGCTCAAATTATATGCATGTGTCAAACACATAATCACCTTATCACATGATATCATTTTACGAGACTTTAGAAAGTACAATCCTAGAAAATAAAATCATACAAGGTATAGCTAGATCCCTTACCTCAGGTCCGAGCTAGATTTCTACATCTTATATCAATCAAAGGATGTCCAAAATCTCATTGAAGGCTCAAAGCTAAACATGCATCTCCATTGGGATGCTCTGTTCTCTCCTCTTCCTTCGACTCTTGTAATATTCAAAAATACGTATGATTAATATTTACATGTATGGATACTATTCATACGTATAGTTACTATTCATATGTATGAATACTATTCATGCATATGGATACTATTCATATATATGGTCACTATTCATACATATAGATACTATTTATATATATAGTTACTATTTATAAATACAGTATAAATACATATGATCACTATTCGTACTAGAAAAAGTTCTTTTTTGGTGTAGAGGATCAGCTAAAGCCGCAACCACAAAATATACTGAAGAATTTAACTTGTATAATTATAAGAAATGGTATAGTATTCTCACCTTGGATCTAAGCTGAAAGAAAAATGCCTAAAATCTCAGAGACCTAGTGCCGGGGTAAGAGAAGTTTGAGGAGAGTAAAGAAGAGAAACTGAAGGTGTGAGTTTAGAAGTGAAATATAATGACCTATTTATAGGGAAATCAAAGGTACTATTTGATACTATTCCATCTACCGTTCTTCTATACTATTGTATCTACCGTTCTTCTATACTATTCCATCTACTGTTCTCCTATACTATTCCATCTATCAGTTTCACTTACCACTCTCACTTACTAGTCTCACTTACCATTTCACTTACTAGTCTCACCTACCAATTTTACTTATAAGTCTCATCTACCAGTTTTACTTATCGGTCTCATCTATCAGTATAATCAATTTACTATTTAAGTTTCCTTTCCATTTAGTCCCTAAAGGAGATTTTCTTATATAAAACGTCATTTTTCTCCCAATTTCTTTCTAGTTTCCTCTTATGCCCAATCCACATCTTACCCGTGGGATCATTGCCACATCCCACAATTTATACAATATTGTGAAAATCTGTATTTTCATCAACATACACATACAAGATAACAAGATTCACATAAGCATATGGGAAATTAAATAGACAGAGAGATCATTTTCTCCATTGAATTATTCCAAATCAAAATTAGCACTCATTCATGATGACCATATACGTGAACAGTTCTATATATGTGAATAGTGCTGTATAGGTAAATAGTATCATATATTGAAAATTTTTTTTTACAGGTATTACATCCTCATTATAAAATACATTATTATACTGAAATACAATCAAAATATGCCAAACTCCTGATCTAGATATCCTAAACGATTACAAAGCAACATAATCTATAACAAAGAGGGGCTTACTCGACAGCGAGAAGGTCCAAAGTGATCTACTCTTCTAGCCGATATTCTTCCCCTGCAACCTGATCTGAACAAAAAAAATTTCACAGAGAGTGTGAGTTTTAAAACTCAGTGAGCGAATCAGTCTCATGTTAATAAAATTCAAATACATCACCAGTCATACGAATATACTCGAAGGCTCAAACTCAACGAATAAACATAGTTAGAAATTACATTCTATGTCACATCCCAAAAATTAGATGTGTGAATTAAACATATATCACCTAGGGTATACCTCTGTGGTATCCCTAAATCTCCATAAACATTCGTATTATTTACAATTATGTAAAACATAACTTTTTTTTAAGAAAGATATTTTACATACATACTTAGAAATATTTAATATTCATACAAACAATCTCATAAGCCTAGGTGACCTACTAGATTACAAAGCATTTCATAATCCTTACCAAATCTATAGTTATTTGTTCACCAGACAAAAGTGGAGTATAACCTTAAAGGCTATTAATCCTCCTCCTCAACCACTGTATCGAAAAAGATAATTATAGCAAGTGTGAGTTAATCAAAACTCAGTGAGTAAATAACTGTGCATGAAAATATCACAAGCACAAATACCACATTGCTAATTTAATCAGAAGGTATCAATTAATTCAATACATTCAATGTATTTATATGTATAGACATCAGCGTTTTATGTCAATTTTAAAAGTCCTGTGAGCTTACGTTCTCACAACCATATTGATCCAAAATCATTGGTATTCAATAGGTTTACGCTCTTTTATTTTTGAAAACCCTGTGAGCTTACGCTCTCACAACCATATTAAGGTGAAAATCTGTTGATGCTCAATAGGTTTATGTTCCGCAATGTTCATCCTTAGGAATATTTATCTAGGGATTTACTAATTGGTATATTCATATCTGTTGGGTAATCAATCACTCACCTTATTTAGGTTTATTGGGTGATCAATCCCTCACCTTATTTAGGTCTGTTAGGTAATCAATTCCTCACCTTATTTATGCATCAAACATAATCACAATCATAACATATAATCATATTCTCACAAAATGTTCTAATTTATTTAAAGAACTACCACATCTAGTTATTTAGTCAACAAGAGAAATTAATTCACATAAGATAATAAAATAATTTCTAATGATATTATGATTTTTCACAACTTAAACATACACTGGTAATCTTCTCAATTTCACAAATAATGCAAATGAGATTTATATTATGCTTTGACTAATTTAGTAAATTAATTTTGCAAGGTTGTCCACTCACCTTGACATTGCCCAATTTTACCTTGAACCTTTATCGAAGATGTGTAAGATGATAGAAGGTAATTTCCTTTATTTCAATCTAGTCACAACATCTTAAAAGATGTGGAAGATACATCAAAGAATTCATCCCTATAAGATAATCATGCAAAAATATGTCAAGATCACAAAATAGGAAAATTTCCTACTATAATTCTGACCTTTAATTACTCTTCTAGATATACTCTCAGATGGTAAGGAATTTTCAAATGAAACTTATTTCATTTAAAAATAGACTCGAAGAGCTTTCCAACAATACCTTATTTACTAAAAACGGAGTTTGGATGAAAGAGTTATAAACATTTTAAAACCGATGCTACAGTAATTATCAACGGTCAACGTAGTTACAATAACTTTGACCAAAGTCAATGCTACAGTATCGTTGACCCAGTCAATGCTACAGTAACCGCGAAAATCTGAAAAAATTTTCTCGATGAACAGTGTTTTCTGGAAATTTTTCAGAATGAACAATAATGTTGTTCGTGTTCTTCATCCAAAAATCTCAAAATCACATCTAAAACATTGTTTCTTTTGATTTCTTCCATGAGTTTTCATCCTTAATGTCTAAATAGTATTTTGATACCAAAACCCCCAATTTTTACTAACAATCCAAGCTCCAATCTTAAATTTTCATTAAGAACCCTAAATTTCTTCAAATTTTCAAATTCTTGAATTTCTCCTAGTTTTCTTCAAATTTCTTGTTCCACAATTATTATCTAACATGTAGAAATGTTTTAAACTAATATCTTTACTTAAATTCATTCATAGAAATAATATACAAAGATTTTCTAAAATGATAACCTAGGATTTATTCTTGTAAGAGGAGGAAGAAAAGAAGAACATCTACTTACCAATCTTCCTAGCTTCCAAGGCTTTCTTCCTTGAGCATTTGTCATGGATAGAGGTGAAGAAGAGAGCTTGGGAGTACTTGGCCCATAGAGAGTGAAAGAGCTATGAGAGGAAGATAGAAAAATGAATAAGAGAGAAGGATGAGTGTTTAAGTGTGTATGTGTGGCCCCACTAATTTTCTTTTCAATTTAGTCCCTTTGGCAACCATCTTAACTAGGACTTGTAAGGGAATTGAAAAGGCTTGATTATACTTAGGGCACCCAATATACTCCCACAAAATACACCTAATCACATCTCATTTTTATTAAAACTCCAAAATCTCATATTTGTTCACTTTAGTCCCTCCGATGTCTCAGACTCCACTTTAACCTTGAATCCATCATCCTTTCGGTACCAAACTCAAAATTCATTCTCATAAGCTCTATTCTTCCTCTGAGGTTCCCATTTGGTCATTTCTCAAAAGTACTCCATATTTTCTTTTCTTTCTACTTTAGTCCTTGAGAATTTGTAAAAATTTCCCAAATTAAAATTTTGAAATTTCTATTCTCAAATTTCCTTCACTAATTCAAAAAGAACATTTTCCATGTAATTAAATTTTCTACTAAACTTCAAAATAGATTTTAAATATTCATATAAATTCTTGGGATATTACATACTAGAAGATATAAAGTCATCCAATTCATCCAACGGTATTAGTACTCATCAATGACAATATATCTCGGAGAGTATACATAGGCTGGGTCACCAAATTTATTTATTCCGCCATGACGCACAATCTCATCCTCTCAGCTAGGGCACCTCACAAATCTGTTACTGACCTGGGCTATATCCCTACCGAGGGAATCGTTGTCTCCACATTTGTTGGTCAAGACACCTTTTAAACTAGGTTTTTCGCTTTGCTGTGAGAGAGGGTACTATCCCACTCAATCACAATTAATAGTACAATATTTCATATCATAATTAGAAGTTCAATGTAATATTCATTCATATAACATGTATCGTATATAACTATATTATAAGTTTATAAACCATAAATCAAGACAACAATTAAGTTGTCTTTGGAAAGATTCAAACTTCATATCACCCTGAAATACTTGTTTCATCTTATCCATACTTCTAAAATAATTTGAATTATCTCTTTAGATTCGCCACTCTGAATCTAGTTTACCCCTATAAATCTTAGGAGTGTCCTACGACATACTTTTTATCACCAATGATACTAAAATGCTATTAAAACGAGGTCGTTTACTCACTTGAATTTCGTACGAGTATTACTTCTTTAAGCCGTTACGGACAAGAGCACACAAGTAAATTTCAGTGTTCTGCTACGAAGATTTTCATGAAAGATTAGAAAAAATAAGTTAGGGTTGTTTTCATACAAATACTATTCATACATACAGTACTATTTATATGTGCGATCATTATTCATACCAGAAATAGAGAATACAATCTGTAAAAGAGTACACCAGGTAAATTCCTAAAAAAGAGTGGAGGGTCGCAATGGACACACTTAAGTTCCAAGTCTTTCCTTAGCCAGAATTTTCCCAGACATATATTCTTCACAGTTTACATTCTATTTTGGTAATTAGAGAATCAAAATAATATATAAGCAGCTAAGGACAATTTTTCTGATGTATAAGATCATCCAGAGTCACAATCACAGAGCATACTTAAGAAAATAACTTAAAAAATTTGAAAGACATAGAAAGAGCATAGTATCATCACCTAAGCTGAAAAGGAAAGACCCAAAATCTCAGAGGCTTAGCATCGGAGCAAGAAAACTTAAGGAGAGAAGAAGAGAAGTTGAAGGTGTGAGTTTAGAAGTGAAATGGAACGGCCTATTTATAGGAAAAGTAAAGGGTACTATTTGACATTACGTGCTAATAAAATATTTGATTTACTATTAATGAAAATGACATTTCTAATAAAATAATTCAATTTACTGTGCACTTTAATAATTTAGCTTACTATGCAAATTACAGAAAGACGAAAGCGGCTGAATTATTAGTTACTATTGGAAACTTAAAGGAAAAATTATCCTTTCACCTTAAACCTTTAATTTTTTTAATTCAGTCCTTTCACTTGAGTCCCTGAGGGTATTTTCTCGCATAAAACGTCATTTTCTTCTACGAACTTCTTTCTAGTTTTGTCTTATGACCAAACCACATTTAGTACTCGACATTTTGATTGTATATGTAAATAATACTGCATACGTGAATAGTATTATATAAGTGAATAGTACTGTATACTGAAATAATAATCGTAGTTCGCAAACATACATCTATATTTTACTTTTTACAGTATTACATTATTACCCCCTTTAAGAAATTCGGTACTCCGTATTTAAATTACCTCAAGTCATGAAAAGATGTAGATATCCAGAACGTATGTCAGCTTCGACTTCCCATGTGGCTTCTTTGTAAGTCTGATATCGCCACAGTACCTTGACTGATGGAATCTCCTTAGATCGAAATTTCTTTACTTGACTATCGATAATAGCTACGAGTATCTCTTCATATGATAAGTTCTCATCTACTAGGATGGAATCATTGTGAGAAGGGTGAAGTATGTGAGAAGGATCAGGAAGGTACTTCCTTAATATGGATACGTGAAAAACAGGGTGAATCCATTCTAGTTCCATAGGTAGAGTGAGCCAATAAGCCATTTTTTCCACTCGCTCTAAAATCTCATAAGGCTTGATGTACCTATAACTCAACTTTCCCTTCTTTCCGAATCTTAACACACCTTTCATTAGAGAGACTTTTAAGTTTCTTTTTAATTCAGTCCTTTTATTTTGGTCTCTGATGGTATTTTCTTACATAAAACGTCATTTTCTCCTATGAACTTCTTTATAGTTTTCTCTTATGACCAAATCACATTTAGTACTCGACATTTCGATTGTATATGTGAACAATACTGTATACGTGAATAGTATTATATAGGTGAATAATACTATATACTAGAATAGTAACCGTAGTTCGCAAACATATATTTATATTTTATTTTTCATGGGTGTTACAGAAGGGATAAAGAGAAGGAAGGAAGAAAGAAAGAGAGAAGTGGGAGTGAGGAAAGAGAGAAAGAGATAGAGAGAGAGGAAAGCGAAAAATGAAGAAAAGGAGTAGGCCCATTTGTATATACCTGCCAAGGTAAAATTACTACTTTGTCTCCCAGGTCAACTCCCAGTTAACCTTGGTATTGGCAAATTCATAATTTCTCTAATTTGGATATTTCTTACACTCTAGGTGCTACCCTAGTTTCTCATTTTAGTTTAGTAGACCTCATAGGTACTCGGCTCCCCCTTACCTCATGACTACTCTCTCTCTGTTCCTTTTTCCTCAATACTTTTTCCATTAAATTTTCTTTTCCTCTTGTCTTTCCTCAAATTTTAAAAATATCATTTGCAATAAAATATCTAGTCTAGTTATTTATCTCTATTTTCATAAATAATATTAAAAAAGAATAAATTAAATATGAAAAATTAAAAATGATCAAATAATTTCATAAAAAATAATGGAAATTTTCAGTATAAAATCGTAATACCATCATCCACTGTTTTGGCTTTGTTTCCACCATTCTCGAAGCTTCGGCTTCCTCACTCAACCTCCTCAAGTTCTTTTCTCCTCAAGGGTCTTTACTTATGCCAATTACATAGAACTACTTATCTATTTCCTTTCCTTTCACTTTAGTCCTTTTTTCTAGTTACATAAGCTTTCTCTTAAGTTCTCATTTGTTTGAAAAAAAAGATAAAAAATTCTCACACAACAAAAATATATTCTCTTAATTACTTTATAACACACTAAGGTGTCATACTTTTCCTTAGCAGCAGTATCCTTAGTCCACTGGAAATATGTCAGTCATGCCTGCCACACCATAATATGTTTATGACAATTCGTGGTTTTTGGATTCTAATGCATCGACTCATGTGACAGCAGATGCAAATAACATTCTTCAAGGACCTGAATATGGAGGGCTAGATAGTTGCACATGGAGTTTTGTATATTAAAAAGATTGGGCATTCTTTTGTTAAATCACCTTTTCATCCATTTGTCTCCCTATATCTTAAAAATTTGTTGTATGTGCTAGCTATCACTAAGAATCGTATTATCATGTCTAAGTTTGCTGAAGACGATTCTGTCTTCTTTGAATTCCACCCTAATTTTTGTTGTGTAAAATCACATGCTACAAAAGAGGTTCAGCTTCGTGAAACTATTAGAGATGATGGACTCTACTGCTTTACCAATTTTGAACCTCAGAAATTAGTTGTTCCCTGTTCTAGTTTTCTAGCTGTACTACACGTAATGTTACTCCCTATTTTAATCCGTCACAACACATTGTTAGTAATTGCCCCTATATGTTATGGCACCAAAGGTTGGGCTATCCTCATGCTATTATAGTTTATTCTATACTCAAGAGTTGTAATGTTCACTGTAGTAATAAATCAAAACTTTGTACTGTGTGTGCTGTAGCTAAGGCCCATAAATTCCCTTCTTCCCATTCTCAGCATTCATATACCTTGCGTCTTGAACTCTTGTTCATGGATGTATGAGGTCCCAACCTTGTGAGGTCCAAATATGGTAGCTCTTATTATTTGAGTGTGGTAGATGCCTATTCAAGATATTCTTGGATTTTTCCACTGCAGAAGAAGTCAAAAGTTGCTAAAATGTTTAAACTAATTCAAAAGGTGGTGGAATTACAACTTGGGTGCAAGGTTAAGCAAGTTCAATTAGATTGGGGTGGAGAGTTTTGACCTCTAGCATAGTATTTCAGTTCTTCTAGAATTGTGCACAGAATTTCATGCCCCACATATTCATCATAAAAAACAGAGTTGTAGAACGCAAGCATCAGCATATTATAGAAACTAGTTTAGCACTGTTGGCCCATACTAGACTACCTCGTGAATTTTGGGAAGATGTGTTTACCACAACCACATATCTCATAAACCAGTTTCCTTCACCCTCACTTCATCATAAAACTCCACTTCAAATTATGTTTAACAAGCTTCCTGATAACAAATCCCTAAAAGTGTTTGGGTGTTTCTGTTTTCCATTGCTTAGACCCTATAATTCTCATAAACTTGATTATAGGTCTGTTGATAGCTCAAGCCATCATGGCTATAAGTGCCTTGCCTCTGAGGGAAAAATATACATATCTAAAGATGTTGTGTTTAATGAAAACAAATTTCCTTATCAGTATTTATTTCATCCTTTCCAGAACACTGTGAGAACGTCTAATATGATTTCTGCATTACCACCAATTTTACATTCTAAGTCCCCATCTTTTGATATCACAACTGTACCTAAATCTAATATGTCCCACTAAAGTAGGACTAATGTTATACTTGATTTGTTTGAGGGAACTAGTTCTCATAATGCCATTGGTGTTGACTTGTCGAATTCAACATCTTCTATGCATGCTAATCAACCTGACAGTTTGGCTTCTCCGTGTGGTGCAGTAGTTCTGCACACTAATGCTATACAAGCTCCCATTTCTTCCTCTGCTAACATCTCTATGGGTAATCCATAGCAGGCATCTATAACTTCAGTTTCTAACACACATCCTATGATCACTAGAGCCAAAGTTGGTGTATCTAAATTAAAAGCATATGTGACTCACTTTTTACCAAAAACAATAAAATAAGCTTTGTCTGATATTTCGTGGAAGGAAGCCATGAAAACTGAGTACAATGCCCTTATTGTTAGTAACACCTGGTCTTTAATTAGTCTACCTCCTAACAAAGTCCCAATTGGTTGTAAGTGGGTTTTTTGAGTTAAAGAAAATACAAATGGTACTGTTAATCAGTACAAAGCAAGGATAGTAGCTAAGGGCTACCATCAGAATTATGAGATTGACTTTCATAAAACATTTTCTCATGTAGTCAAACCAGCCACAATTTGACTTATCCTCACTATTGCGCTTAAAAATCATTGACATGTTCATCAGTTGGATGTTAATTATGCATTCCTAAATGGGTATCTTCAAGAAAAGGTATATACAATAACCTCCAGGATTTGAGATTTCAAATAAACAACTTGTTTGTAAACTTCATAAGGCAATCTATGTCTTGAAACAAGCCCCTCGGGCTTGGTTTCAAAGATTAACAATCACACTGCACAAGTTTGGTTTTGTTAGCAGCAAATGTGAATCTTCTCTATTTATACATGTCTCACCACTAGCTACCACTTATGTACTAGTTTACGTTAATGATATTCTCATCAATGGGAACTCACAAGCTTTTATCAATACCTTGAAACTATCTTTGCATAAGGAATTTTCTCTAAAGGATTTGGGGCTGCTCAAATATTTTTTGGGTGTTGAAGTGACCTACAATTTTGATGGCTCTATGCATTTATCTCAAAAGATATATTCAGGACCTTTTGGTCAAAGCCAACATGCATTAAGCCAAGCCAATCAGTAAACCTATGGTCTCTGGACTCAAGCTAACTAAAGAAGGGACTGATCTCATGGCAAAACCTATATCTCTATAGGTCAGTAGTGGGTGCATTGCAATATGCTACTGTCATTAGGCCTGAAATCTCTTTCTGTGTCAGTAAAGTCTCCTAATTCATGCAAGCACCCTTGGAAGAACATTGGAAGGTAGTGAAAAGGATATTTTGTTATCTTGTAGGCACTATATCTTATGGCATTAGCTTTTCAAATTCCAATAAGCTTGATCCTGTTGGTTACAGTAATGCATATTTTGGCAATGATGTTGTTGATAGGAGATCCATGTCTGGGTTTTATCTATTTCTTGGTAGCAATCTTATATCTTGGAGTGCCAAGAAACAATATGTACTTGTAGATCTACAACAGAGGCAGAATACCAGAGTTTAGCTACAACTATCATGGAAATGATGTGGCTACAGTCATTACTCATAGAACTTAAAATTGGTCCCTTATCAAAACTACTTCTCTTCTATGACAACATGAGCACTATTTTATTATCTAAAAATCCATAATTCCATAGTCGCACAAAGCATCTTGAATTGCATTTACATTTTGTTCATGAAAAGTCACCTTCCTTTTAAAAAAGAAATTACTTAGCTAATGGGCTCGAGAAAGCTCTTGACTTTTTTAAAAAAAATTATCAGTAAAAGAATCATGAGAACCATCCCCTTAGAATTTTTAAAAAAAAAATTTATTTAAATGGCTCGAGCATTTTTCTCAAGCTCTTTAACTGAGGCTTTTTTTTAAAAAAAATTGGAATATTTTTTGTAAAAATATTAAGGGGCTCAAGGAAGACCTCTATCGAATATCTTATTTGCAATTTTTTTAAAAAATAATAAAGGGATCGTGCCTCTTTCTAATACAAAGAGACTTAGGGATGTCACCCTTGATTGTAGCCTTTCTCGAGTCTCTTAATATTTGTATATATGTGTGTATGTGTGTGTGTGAGAGAGAGAGAGAGAGAGTAATTCACAAATAATCTGAAAGACTTGGTATGGAGATGAAGATTAAAAAAGATTGGATAGATGATTCGTTGTCTTCTTTCCTATTTTCTCATTTTGACTTGGTATGGAGATGAAGATAGAAAAAGATTGGGTAGATGATTCCTTGTCTTCTTTCCTATTTTCTCATTTTACGCGTTGCCAAGACGAGGCTATCAATTGAGGGTAGAACAGACAAGTTTTAGTTTTTCTTTTAATCAAAATAGGAAAAATTAAACATCTTTAATTACATAAACTAGTATTATAAAGTTTTTTAAGGGTGATTACCGGTCAGAAAATTAATTTTCATACATGTAAAAATTAATTTTAAAATTGAATATCATGCTTTTTATTTGAATTTTATCGTACATTAAGGGTTTTTCTATATATAGGAACATCAATCAAGTTCACTATAAATAAAAAATGAAAAATCTAATACGAAAATGTAAGACAGAATTTTTTTTTAATCTTAAGCCCATTGCAATTGTCTCATAATCCAAACCTCTCTTTAAAAGAAAAAATTAAAGACATTTTTTGAAAGAGAATTTTTTCATCTTAAAATTACATCTCTACTTTTTTTAAAAAAATTAAAATTAAAATTTGAGATGAATTCTTGGACGAAATTTAAATGAATTTTTTCTCAAATTCTATCTCAAATTTTTTAATTTTTTAAAAATTAAAATTAAAATCAGATAGAGGATGAATTTTAAGAAGAAATTTTTTTGTCTCAAATTTTTATTTTTTAAAATAAAAAATTAAAACTTGAGATGGAATTAAAAAAAATTTCTTTTCAAATTTCATTCCTAACATTTTAAAATATTTTTAAAATATAAAATGAAATTTGGTCTCTAATTTTTAAAAAAATTAAAAAATTAAAATTCAGACAAATTTTAAAATAGATTTTAGAGACAAGAAATGTTCTGTCTCAAAATCTGATTCTAATTAAATTATATATATATATATATATTATTTTCAGTATTACCGTGTATATATATATATATATATATATTATTTTCAGTATTACCGTTACTTTTGGAGTATTATTGGTACGGCATATTGTTGACATCAAAAAGGCCAAGTGTTCAAATCAAGCAAAGGGCATATTGCACATTGTCACTTCATTGGTTCCTCGGCCACTTTATTTATTTTATTTTAAAAAATTAGAGATAGAATTTGAGGTAAAATTTTTCAGTTTCAAGTTTTTATTTTTATTTTTGTTTCAGAGAATTCGCGACACTAATTTTAAAGAGCAAAATTTTTTTGTCATGCGGTCCTCATGTTTCACTTAAGCCCTTTCTTTCTCCACCTTATGGTAATTTTTAGAAAGAGTGAAAGACTACGTCAAACATAGGAGTTATTTACAATTCAACGATAATCCTTTTCATCTTTTATTTAAAATTACTCATTTATCCCGTTCTTTGATAACTATAAATTGATACAAATTCATGTTTAAACTTGAAAGTATTTAGTTTAACGGAGAGGAGAGAAAATATAATTTTTTTATTTGGTTTAGTTTGAAAGAAGAAAAAAAGAGAGAAAATAAAAATTTTTTTTATTTAGTTTGTAACGAGAAGAGAGTACAAATAAAACAAAATGATTATTATAGTCATTTGATTGTATGGTTAATAGAACATGATAAAAAGAAACTCTGTTTTAAAAATTATATAAAATTTTAATTTTATCTTACCACAATAAAAAAAACTAAAATTTAATAAACTTATTAATTTATTTAGTTTGTTTTTAATTTAATTATTTTTTAGATTATCCTTTATTATTTAGTTATACATATAATATATTATTTTTTTATTTTTAAATTACTTTTCTTTTTTTGCCATTTCTTAAAATTCCACCATGATTAATTTTAAAATAATTTTATGAAAAATAAAAAGATAAATTGAAGTTGATTAGGAAAGCGTTGAAAATTGGGAGTTTTTTCATTCTTTTTCTCTATTCATTGTTTCAAAAGCACTCAATTGACTTTATTATTGTAGGATCACCCAGCAAGCAAGCACAAAGAGCATAAAATGGCCCACAAAAATCGTCGGTTGTTTCATTTGCTATGAATGTTAAAAAAGTTGTGGTGATAATGCAATTTGTACACATAATTAATTTCACTATTTTAAAGAACATAAATAGCCCTGCCCACAAAGATCAATCTGAAAAATAGAGATAGCATATGGCAAAAGAGAAGAGACAGTGAACGAGGAGAAGAATAAACAAATATCAATCAGATACCTTGTTATCCTGTGAAGATAGAAGAGTCTACCATGCATTGCATGCTGTGAAAATGGGAGAGATGATTTTTTAGTAAATAATAATAGAGATTAGGTTAGAGGATAAAATTGATATTAAACAAATTATTGAAAATATTTATGTCTTTTATACACTTTTCTTTTCTTCCAAATTCCTCACTTTCAGAAAGAAAAAAAAATGATGGGAGGGAAGTGATTTTTTAACTCTATTTTTTTAATCTCATTTTCAACTAATTAAAACAAATAAAATTAATTTAAAAAAAATCTCTCCCCTCTTTTCTCCTCTCTTCTTGTTGATTTTCCTCCAACTAAATAATACCTTAAAGCCAATCCTATTACAGCGCACTTGAAGCATTTATTTTGTATGTATTTGATGTATCTTCACCGTGATGAGATACAAGGGGACTATAATGCATTGGACATCGCTATCTTATCCTTTTCTTAAACTCTTTCAAATGGCCAGACTATTCTATCGTGCCTGCTTACGTTGGAACAGAGACATTGGAAGAAAATTAGATAAACTACCGAAAAACTGAAGCAGCCTTAAATATTTCAAAAAATTAAACTAAGTATTTTTGAAAAAAATAAATAATTATTTATATCTTTGTTGGATTCTTTTAATACGTCCGTCTAAGGATTTTTCTTTTCAATATAGAAGAAAATAAACAAAAAATAATAATTAATTTAAGATGATAAATTGAACGTACTTTTTACTAATTTGGATTTTTGAAACTTACACGATAAGTGATGTTAATATTTTAGATGAATAAATTAGCCGAGAGTTATATATTGCACAAAAATGAAAGTTTAACAAAATTTAGTTAATTTTATAGAAGTAGATAGGTGGGGTAAATTGTACAATCCCTAAGCTGGTAGCGTGCTTTACATTTTAGTCTTTCTTCTGTCAAAATTATATTTCTTAAGTTATTTGAAGTAATAAATTTAGTATATTCCAAAACTTTTTGAATTTATAACAATGTTTACATATAATATTATTAATTATTATTTAGTCAAAAACAAAAGTAATTACAATTTATTTTACCTTAAAAATAAATAAAATTTATTGTTAAATTTTAAAAGAGAAAAATAAAAGTTTAATATTTTTTTAAAAGGAAACAAATAACTTTTTTGAGCTATAATCAAATGAGAATTTCATCAATACTCAAATTTTTAATTTATTTCTCAAAAAATTAAAGTTGTCTCAATTTAATTTTTAAAAAATTAATTTTTTTAAATTATTTAAGTGATATTCAATGATAAAAAATTTAATATTCAATAACTGTATTATTAAATTAAGATAAATATAATTTTTTAAATATTAAATTGAGGCGCTTAAATTTAAAGAACCAATATGAGAAATGTAATATTTGAAATTCTAAATCCATAGTAATTTAGTCATATTTTAAATCATAACTCCAAGTAAATTTCTCTTAGGTGGTGATTTCCTTTCGTCTTCTCCGAGTAATTTATCTTTCAGATGGTTGTTTTCTTTCGTTTCCTTTAATTAGTTTTTTTCTTGAGTACTGGTTTCCTATCCCTTCTATATTTTTTTCCTTTTTGGTTGTATTGTTTGGCTTTTAATTTTTTTAAGGAAGTTTCAAAGCTGAGAGTGATTTTAGAAACAATAGAACTCATTATTAGTTAAAACATGCAAATATTGATCAATATAATCCGAGAAAAGATAGATAAAATGATTTCAAATATTCTAGTAATATACCTTGTTTTTCTTCTTGTGGTTGGTAAGTTGATATACGTTTTTTTTTAAATCCCTTAATATGTTTCAGAGTCTCTTTGAGGACTTTTTTTTTATTTTCTGTCACAAATTTTTTTTAGAGCTTATGTTGCATTTGGCTAATATAATCTACTAATTTTTTTCTTAATATGATTTGTCTTGGTCTTTTGACTATTATAAAAAAATCATAACACTTTATGTCTTAAATTATCACAAAAAAGTGAAATATGACAATATGTCTTTTACCAACCAAAACAAGTGAAAATGTCTCAGAGTAGTTCAAAACAGCATTTAAAAATTATATAATGTATCACATGATATTTTGTATTTCTAACATCATTTTCAATTTTTTTCTTTATAATCTTTGACTTGCATTTTTTAAAATTATATAGTTATTAAATATTAATTTTGATTAATATATTATTTTTTTCACTTATGATAATATTTTAAAAGAATACAGTATTATTATTTTGAAATTTAAAAAAATAAAATTTTAATTAAGCTATAATTCAAATAATCATGTATGTTATGCAAGGTTTTGAAAATTGAATTTATTATTGAAATGGTAAAGATATTAGTTTAAGTTCAATTAATTTGATTGAGATTGAATTTGTAATACCCGTTAATTTTGGAATATAATTCGCCTAAGAGTATTTTAGAATTTTACAACGTTACTTTAGTTATTTATTTTGGTCATTTTTAATTTTCATATTTAATTGTTCTCTTTGAATATTATTTATGAAAATTGAGCTAAATGACTGGACTGAATATTTGCACCATGTGGGATATATTCTAAGAATGGTGAAATTCATGGAAAAGTGGTTTAAGAATGGTCAATTAGTCCATTTATTGTAAATTGACTGGATGGGTTTGGATGTTGGGTTATGGATACCTATGGGTTATTCAATAACCCATTAGAAATATTTAAAATAAAGCTTCAATAGTACCCCCTCATTTTCTCACGCAACCGAAGCAGGCTGATATTCATTTTCTCTCCTTTCTTCATCCTCTTCTCAAATCTTTTCCTTGATCTTTAGAGTTTTGATTATTTGTTCGGTTCAAAAGCTTTGTAAGGATCAAAGGTAAGCTTTAATCTCATTATTTTCCTTAAATTTCAGTTTATATAGAAGATCAGAGGAGGTTTTGTTCTTGAAGATTTTGATGATAATTCATGAATCTTAGTTGTTTTAGAAGTTATTTTTGAGTTAGGATTGAGTTATATCGGTCAATGGAGTTGAAATTCTAGTTTTGAAACAAGAAAGGAAATGATGAATTTGTGAGAAAGTTCTGCAAAAATTCGAGTACTGTAGCGACCAGAAATTTCGGGAAAATTTTTCGAGTTACTGTAGCAGTTACTATAGTGTCGGCAGTCAACGGTACTGTAGCGAACCGTCACTGTAGCAAACCATTACTGTAGCGAACCGTACTGTAGCAATCAGAAAATTTTGCGTATTTTCGTGATTTTGTTTCCTTTCTTATGTTTCCATGTAATATATTTTACTAGGAAATTTTCCTACACAAATTCTAGTGTGGAACAAGGTAAACTTTGACAAACATCAAGGTGAGTGAATAACCTTGCTAAGCTAATTTGATATTACTAGTCAAAGTACAATATAAGTCTCATTTACAATATTATTTGGATAATAAGCAATCAATTTTTCATATGGGAGTATATGATGATCGGTAGAAATAAGAGTATGTAGAAATTATTTTATTTCATGGCAATTGTACTATGTGATAAATTCTCACTATCTTATTAATGAGTAAAAATCTACGGGATCTAATACATGAGTTGAAAGGGTTAGAGTCCCATACTACTCAGTGCATATCTATGAAACCTATACACGAGTTGAAAGGGTTAGAGTCTCATACTACTCGGTGTATATCTATGAAATCTTATTCACGAGTTTGAAAGGGTTAGAGTCCCATACTACTCGGTGTATACCTATGAAATCTTATTCACGAGTTTGAAAGGGTTAGAGTCTCATACTACTCGGTGTATATGTATGAAATCTTATTCATGAGTTTGAAAGGGTTAGAGTCCCATACTACTCGATGTATAAGATAATTAATTATATGAGTAAATGTGGTATTTGTACTTTTGATATTTTATATAGTACAGTTATTTACTTACTGAGTTTTTAAATAAACTCACACTCCCTATGATTATCTTTTCAGATACAGAAAACAAGGAAGAAGAGTATCCGTTTGAAGATTAGAAGCCCCTTGGAGTTATTATCTATTTCTGTCTGGTGGGATACCAGTACTTATTAATGTGAATACTAGGAACGCTCTGTACTTTCTATAGGTCTCCTAGGCTTACGATGAGATAAAAACATCAGATTATGTATGCCTATATTTGCTTATCAGATGAATATAATTCTGTCGTGTGAAATGAATAATAGAGGTTGAATGTAAGACCTCACAGAATTTACGTGAATAACTCATGTTTGAAAATTTTATTAAATAAGTAATTGTGGATATTGAGATTGACCAGGATTTTGGGATACCACTGAGGTTTTCCTAAAAGTAATATCTTTTCACATGTTCAATTTTTGGGATGTGACAGAATTGTTGTTGAACCGGTTGTAAGTACAAATAATTTTATTTTACACATTAAAAAAAAAATATATATATATATATAAAATAAATATTAATAAATATTTTCGTGTTTAAATTTGATAAAATTATAAATATTATAAGCAAGTTATTAAGTATTGTTGTACACAGTTAATAATAATACTTAATATATGAATATGAAACAAAATTTAAAATTAGTTATAAAATGTTATATCAATAATATATATATATATATATATATATATATATAAAATAACATATTAATACTTATAAAATATATAGTTCATAAAAAATACATAAAAATAAAATCTAAATTCTAAACTATTAAACCGCTTGATTTTTTTATCAGTTTAATTTATTTATGACTAAATTTTTAATAATTATTCACTAAATCAAATCAAATTTTTTGTATGACTGATTTATTAATTTATTAATTTAATTACTTAGTTTAGTTAAAATTTTTAAACAATGATACTGTGATATAAGGGGAGTGATTTATAATTTAAAAGTTTTTATATTGTCTAATCCTTACAATTTAACTCTCAAACACTAAATTATGTAAAATTAAAATTTTAAAAATTAAACAATCAACTCATATTTTCAAGATTAAATTGTTAATATAATTAAAAAATTGAAAGAAAACAAAAGAATATCGAAGTTTCCGCCGTGGAGGCAAAGGAAACTCCACTGTCGAGCGCTTGAGATCTGAGGAAGGGGAAAATCTGGAAGTAGAGAAGGAAGACTGGGAAATTGGAAGAGAAGTGAAACATCGACGCCCATTGTTTATAAACATATTGCTTGCTGTCAGCGCTTTTCCTCTAGCAATTGGGAGGAAGGAAGAGAGGAAAAGAAACCAGTGCTTACGAATTGACGATGGCGGTGGGGAAGGAAGAGGTAGTGATTGTCAAAGCCCGCTCGGACAAGAGGGAGTACCGAAGGATTGTCCTTAGGAACTCGCTTGAAGTGCTTCTCATCAGTGATATTGATACTGATAAGGTTAACTTTCCTTCGTCTCTGTTCTCCTCATTTTGTTTTCTGCTTTAGTTCAAATTCTGTATCTCTGTTTTTGTTATTTTTGCAGTGTGCTGCTTCTATGGACGTTGGTGTTGGCGCCTTCAGTGATCCAGATGGCCTTGAAGGCCTGGCCCATTTCCTTGGTAATTTTTGACTTTTTGTGGCGGTTTATCGTATTTTGTTAAACTTATATGTTTTCATGATTTTGATAACTTTTCTGTTTTAAGTCTTTTTGGTTTGCTGAATTGGTAAAAACTACTTGTGGAGGAATATTGGAGGTTGGTGTGTTCCACTATACGTTCCATGTGAAATAAAAAATAATATCTTTGAGTAGGTAGAACTATCGTCAAAATTCAGCTATAGACAACTCACCACCCGAGTTGTCGGACGAGACTGGAAGAATGGGTGACTGTAAATGGTCAAAAGAACCTAATTTATTTTTAATTTCAATAGATCAATCACTATTATTATTATTATTCATTTTTTGGGTAATGAGCAATCACTATCACTATCATTTCTTATACAAATGTTTCGGGGTCTAAAAGGAGAACTATATGTCAACATAAGGGTGTGTCTTCCAGAGGTGGGGCTCAAAATACTATTAATTAAAAAAATTATAGCCTGATCAGTTGATTTTTGTTGCTTACAGAGCATATGCTGTTTTATGCCAGTGAAAAGTACCCAGTTGAAGACGGCTACTCCAAGTATATTACTGAGGTAAATGCTGTCATACTTTTAGAATTCCTGAGATTTTTAATTCTTAAAGCTGCGTTGGAATTTGCTCGATACCCTGTACGAAAGTGATTGACAGATTTTTGCCCTTTTACTATCTATACATTTTTGTCCTTCAGTTTTATTTCCTCTAGATTTGTATGAAAATAGAGAGGCTAAAGGAAGTCTCAGATCCTTGCCAAGGCCGTTGATAGTGGCTGGAAAGTATTTTTAGTGTCGAGTCAAGCTACTGCTACTATTACTTTCTAGGAAGCCTTGACTTATCCTGGAATATATTCTTTTATTTCATTTTCTGGTCAATGCATTAGAATATAATTAGCACATTCGAAGGTATAAAGTGAGGAACCCAAAGGCAAGTTTATCTTTTTCACTTTGAGATAAATGTTAAAGAGTAGAAAGAAAATTACATAACAGAGGACAAGGAGTCCTCCCCAAACAAAAGATCAAACTCACAAAATACAACCTAGGCTCTAACTCAAAAGAGCCTTCTAATTCCTTTGAAGATCCATGAGAGACACATTCTTAAAAGTTCCATTAGCAGAAACCCATAAAGAAGATACAAAGGTATTTTTGGCCTTATACGATTTTATCTCTTGATATTTGTGTGATGTGTTTGAGGAATTTAGAGACTAATAATCACTTGTTCTTTTTTTTTTTTGATCGAAAAAGAGATATTATTAAGGAAGAGAGGAGGACACAAAGAACAAAGAAAACAAAACAACAAAAGGAGGACTAGGTATCCTCCTGGAAAAAACAAAAGACAAGCACAAAAACAAATCAAAAGCCAAAGAGCAACGCTAATACAACAAAGTCCTCCAATCCCTAAGAGTATCATTGAGGAACACTCCCTTAAAACACCCATTGGCTGAAACCCAAAGAGTAGCAACCAAATGAATTCTATCCCACAACAAATGAGGAGGAAGGGCTCACTGCTTAAAAGACTTTGGCATTTATTTCCATCCAAAGACACCACATGGTAGCAAACAAAGCCGCCTTCCACTAAGCCTTATTCTCCTTTCTCGAACCGAAACTCATAAAATTAGTGGTGAAGAAAGCACCGAGGTCATCTGGGCAAGCCCAACTCTCCTTAAAGAGATTAAATAACCTATTTCAAATATCCCAAGCCATCTGACAATGTAAGAATAAGTGACTATTCGTTTCTAAGTTCCTCAAACACATAATGCAAATGTCAAGAGATAAAGCCATGGAAGACTGCCTAATCTAACGCAGATCATTAGTATTAATTCTATTAATTACTGTAGTCCAAACAAAGGCCTTTATCTTAGAAGGCACCTTTACTTTCCAAAGCGAATAATTAAAAGACATCGAAACAAGAGGGCTATGAATCAAGAAATTATAAAAAAAAAAAAAAGAATAAGAGCCCGAGGAATCCAAATTCCACAGCCTCCTATGAGGAATCGGGGAGAGGCGGAATGGATCCAAAATGTCCCGCAACAAAGTAAGATCACCCACAAGTCTTTCATTAATATTTCTGGAGAAGTGGAAATTCCAAGAAAATTGTGAGGTGGCTTGAGAGATTTGGAATAGATTATTTGACATCTTTGAGGAGTTGGATTTGTCCAGATGACCTTGGTGCTTTCTTCGCTATTAATTTTACGGGTTTCAGAATGAGAAAGATAACAAGGCTTTGTGGAAGGCGACTTTGTTTGCAACTGTCTGGTGCCTTTGATTAGAAAAAAAGCCAGTCTTTTAAGCAGTGGCATCTATCTCCTATTCTGCTGTGGGATAAAATCTGCTACGTTGCTACTCTTTAGATTTCGGCTAATGAGTTTTTTAAGGGGGTGTCCTTCGAAGATGCTTTTAGGGATTGGAAGGCTTTGATGTATTAGCCCTGTTTTGGGGCTTTTGGGTTGGTTTTGTGTTTGTCTTTTGTTTTTATGGGGATATCTAGTCCTCCTTTTGTTTTATTTTTTCTTTTTATCTCTCTCTCTTTCTTTCTTAATAATATTTGTTTTTCAATCAAAAAAATAAAAAGAATATGTTGATTAAACACTAGCATTTCTTTCTAACTAAATACACTATAAGCTGGCAAAAACTGCTCAATGCTAGAGAATTATATTCTACTTTCACGTCTTGAAGTTTGTAAATTTGATGCTTAGGAAAGTACCAAGGTTAGCAAGGCAAACCCACCTTTCAATTAAAAAAAACTAGACAATTTGCTTCGAATATATCATGCCACTCCACAATGTCAAAAAAATGATTATTCATCTCTGAACTCTTCAAACACATCATACAAAATATCAAGAGATAAGGTGTTACCCGGTTTGCGAATCTAAAGTAAATCATCTTTGTTTATCCTATTAAGTAACTTTGTTCAAAGAAAGGCCTTTACCTTAGAAGGGGCTTTGGCTTTCCAAATAAATAGGGGCAAAGGGAGAGAGGAGGTACTTGAATTTTGAACGAGGAACTTGAAGAAAGATGGTCGAGTATGAGAATTTAATGGATCCAAATCCCAAATTCATTTATCAAGCACTGAAGAGACACAAAACGAAGCAAGTTTTTCCAACAATAAAGCAGGATCATCAACAAGTCTAGAATGAAGGTTTCTAGAAAAGTGAAAATTACAGGATAAATGGTCCCTTTGCCCCACTAATAAATGTGAAATTGGAGCATTATATAAAGAGGATATTATTGCCCCTTGTAGTGGATCTAGTTATGAGATGTGATGGTCCAATTTTGGATTTGGTATGATGTGGGTTAGGGGGCTGGGAAGGAGTTTTTCTTCTTCTACTCTGGTGTTGATTCATTAGGAGAGAACCTGTACTCTTTGGGATTAATGATCAACATATGATGCAAATTTTTTCTAATGTCTTTCATTAATTTAAATATTTGCAACCTTGGTGGAATACCCAACCCTTTAAAACAAGGAAAACAAGGAAAAGTGGAGAAATAACTTCCTAGATGCTTTAGAATAACTTCCCATAAGCAACATGCTATGGGATAATGATAAAATCCCATATCAAGCACAAGCGCTTGGAGGGAACCCACCCAAAAGACTAGGCTGTTAGGAGGTAGAACTCACCTTTTTATCAAGGAAACCTCCACGATGTGGGATTTTATGAAATAACTTCCCCTAATGTTGCAGAAATGGAAAAGTGAAGTGTGTGACTCCTAAACTGACATCAATTACAACTAATAATTAAATACATTAAAGAGAAGATAAGTAAGTGAAAGTAACTCAATTGAATTCCTAAATTTCCATGTGTCATGTGTTGGTTGATTAAAGAGGTGCTAACTTTACTCCCTCCTTCAGATCACAATTGTTTTCAAGCATGAGGTGTGGGAAGAACTACTGTATCGAAGAAACAATCTTCCAAGACACCTCAGCTAGAGATTCCAGCCTTATTCACATGTGGTTCTTGTTCTTTGGGCTCTTCTTCATCATGTTCTTTAACTAATCCAACCCAAATTAGCCTCTTGCAATGGTGACCTCTAGTGAATAGTTCATCACATTTAAAACAGAGACCTTTGAGATGTCTTTTCTCCATCTCAGACTTGGTCAATTGCTTGACAAATCTGAGTGCCTGTGGGGGTGGAGGATCTGGGAGTTTGATTCTATGGGTATCTAAAACTTGTAAATGCAGGGGTTGTGCTTTGTAGTTGCCAACTTTGAAGGGTTATGTAATGTCACTTCCACAGATATATATACTCATCAACCCCACTGATATAAAATTGTATTTTTTGTTATTGAGTAACTGTCCTGCCCAAGGAGATAATTGGTCAATTTTTTCTTGATAATCAGCTATACATCGAATCTGCCTTAGTTTAGCCACTTCCCCCAATTTATGATTTCTTATTGGAGGAGGCCCAAACCGTAGGTGACTTTGATGTTTAAATTCCTACCCAAAGAGTTGGGATATATTGGTTTCTGATGGGCCTAAGGTTACCCAAACCTACCAATGTAAGCACAAGAATAGGAATGGGGATGGGAAGGATAGGCCTAGCAGTAATAGTGGCCCAAAAGTGAACTCTGAGCTAGAAGAGAGCAAGGGCAGATCTGGAAAAAGGGACTGACACAGTAGTGGAGGCACGGGAAGGCAATACAGGGGATATAC
Source organism: Biancaea sappan (assembly GCA_037074585.1). Classification (NCBI taxonomy): domain Eukaryota; kingdom Viridiplantae; phylum Streptophyta; class Magnoliopsida; order Fabales; family Fabaceae; genus Biancaea; species Biancaea sappan. Next base: position 34,804,965 of record CM073492.1, read on the forward strand.
GTGGTCTGCCATGAAGGGGGGAGGTCATCAAGGAATTTCAGGATTGTGAGAGAGAACCTAGCCTCTCGAAAGCTAGGCAACTTATCTGTGTTTGTCTTATGTTTGTTGTGTTCTTGTAATTCCTCTGCTGTTTAGTATCCGTCTGTTGCTGTAATACGTGACATTGTAACTATTGTTTTTATGATAATCCAAGTCTATTATTATCCTTGTTGATTCTAAGGTCTTGGGTCCTATTAGTTTCTAATTGAAGGAACCAGATTTGAGCATTACCTTCCAAATGATCAGAGGCCAAGCCCGCCTTGTCTTCTTCTGATGGTGGAAGAAATTTTCACACCAGTTCAACCACCTCAAAGGATCTTCTTGCCTTTTAAAATGAGGAAAATCCAATTTGGTGATTTTATTAACTGCCTCCAGTAACCTCTGTTCTTGTTGTTCCCATGAAATTCTACCCTCCTTTCTTGTAACTACCATGATCTGTTGAATCATGATCCATCCTTGATGCTGCCAAGTCCTAGGAAAGTGAATCAAGTCGAGCATTGATGGCTTCTTGTCTCACAAGATTGGCTGCACGCTCCTCTTGAAGCAATTGCAGCAATTGATTAACTTGTTGCTAGAGTTGGTCACCCGTGACCTCTTTCTCTGATACCAAAATGTTACTGCCCCTTGTGGTGGATCTGGTATGGGATGTGATGGTCCAATTTCAGATCTGGTATGGTGTGGGTTAGGGGATTGGGAAGGAATTTTTCTTCTTCTAACTATGGTGCTGGTTCATCAGGAGAGAACCTAAAACTTCTAGAGATAAATGCTCAGACATATGATGCAAATTTTTTCTGATGTCTTTCATTAATTTAAAAATTCTTAAATACAACCTTGGTGGAAAAACCACCCCCTTAAAACAAGGAAAACTAGGAATAGGGGAGAAATAATTTCCCTAATGCTATGAAATAACTTACCTTAATGCTGCAGAAGTAGAAAAGTGGCGTGTGTAACTCTTAAACTGACGACTTATAAACTGATAACAATTACAACTAATAATAAAATATAACCTTCTAAACTACAACAATTACAACTAATAATTAAATACAATTAAAGAGAAGATAAGTAACTGAAAATAACTGGATTTAATTCCTAAATATCCATGAGTGATGCAATGGTAAACTGAAGGGGTGCTAACAGAGGACAGCTATTAAAGACACGAAAAGCGATCGAATAAAGAAGAGTCACCCATCCAATGTTCTTCCCAAAACCTGAAACGTTTACCACCCCAACACAGAGAGAGCAGCAGAGAAATGGAAGGATACACTAGAGATATAAACTTCCACGGGTTTGCATGAGTAGCAGCCAACCCTGCATTGGCATCCCATCCATATTGTTGAATACCATATTTATTCCTCATCACTCTATGCCACAAAGAGGTTGGTTCCATGGGGAACCTCTAAAGCCATTTAACTTCTAGAGAGATGGTTTTGGGCACCAAGTTACCTAGACCCAGTCTTCCCTCCTCTTTCGACCTACAACACACCTCCCAACTAATTAGGTGATTTTTTTTACTCCCTGCCCCAGATCACAGAAAGTCTTGCATAATATTCCCAAACTTGGAAGCTACCCTAATGGGAACTTAAACAATGAAAGATAATATAAGGAGATGCTAGACAAGGACACCTGGAGTTAATTAATCTGCCCTCAAAGCAAAAAATAAGACACCTTTCAAATTCTCAAGTCTTTTGGAGAGGACCCTACTTAGGTAAGTTAAGGCCATTGTGACACCTTGCAGTTGGTCAACTCAATCAACTCTCCCACAAAACTATCTTAAACATTGTTGTTAACAACCCAATTTGGTCTTAGAGGCTCTACTTAAAAGTTTTTTTTTTTCGATCGAAAAAGAAATATTATTAAAGAGAGAGAAAGATACAAAGAAAAGAGTAGAGGACAAGGAATCCTCCTAAAGAAGACTAGAAACCAAAAAAAAAAGAAACCCAAAAGAACCAAAAACAGGGCTAATACATCAAAGCCTTCCAATCCCGATGAACAGCTAATAAAGGCATCCCTTTAAAAAACATGTTGACTGAGACCCAAAGGAAAGCAATGTAGCGAATTCTATCCCACAACAGATAAGGAGGCAAGAACCGTTTCTTAAAAACACTATAATTTCTTTCTATCCACAAGCACCACATAGTAGCAAACATAGCTGCCTTTCACAAGACCTTGTTTTCTTTTCTCATCTCGAAACCAATGAAGCTAGTAGCATAGAAGACACCAAGGTCACCTGGGCAAACCTAACTTTCTTCAAAGAGGCCAAATAACCTGTTCCAAATATCCCAAGCTACTTCACAATGCAAGAATAAATGGCCATTTGTCTCTGCAGTCCTCCAGAACATAACACAAATATCAGGGGATAAAGCCTTAGAAGGTCTCCTAGTCTGAAGCAAATTATTAGTATTAATTCTATTGAGAATAATTGTCCAAACAAAAGCCTTAATCTTTAAGGGCATCTTCACCTTCCAAAACGACTTATTGAAAGACAACAACTCATGAGGGCTACGAATCAAAAAATTATAAAAGGAAGCACCAGTATAGGAGCTCAAGGAATCCAAATTCCACATTCTCATATCAGAGAAAGAAGAAATGCGGAACTGAGCTAACATGTCCAACATCAAAGTTAGATTGCCCACAAGACGATCACTTAAGTTTCTGGAGAAATGAAAATTCCAAGAAAATTGATCTCCTTGAACACATCAAAAATTAGTAATGGAGGCATTATGCAAAGAAGACAAGGAAAAAAGGTGAGGAAATCTATCTTTAAAAGGAGAAAGACCAATCCAACAATCCTCCCAAAAATGGAAACGAGACCTATTACCAACACGTAAAGTAAGCATTGGCCAAAAAGAGTGGTATACCTAAGAAATCGCCTTCTAGGGACTAGCGTGCGTGACGGCACCTCCCGAATTTGCATTCCAACCATTCCGATGTAAAACAAATTTGGATTTGCTCACTTTATGCCAAAGGGAGTTAGGCTCTCGAGGAAAGCGCCAAAGCCACTTAGCCGACAGGGAAATGTTTTTGGACACCAAGTTACCAAGACCTAATTCCCCGTCTTCTTTAGACCTACAACACACCTCCTAACTAACCAAGTTGTCACTTCTGCAAACCCCTCCGTTAGACCACAAAAAATCCCTCATAATTTTCTCAATCCTTTGAGCCACCCCAATAGGTAACTTGAACAAGGACATAAGATACAACGGTATACTAGATAAAGAGGCCTGAACTGAGGTAATTCTCCCTCCAAAGAAAAATAAGCCCCTTTCCAAGTATCAAGCTTCCTAGAAATTCTTTGAATTACAGGATCTCAGAAGGACTCCAACCGAGGATTACCTCCAAGCGGAACACCTAGGTAGGTTAGAGGCCAACTCAACACCTCACAACCTACTAACTCAGCTAGCTCGAACAAAAAACCTTCTTCCACGTTAATACCAGCTAAACCACTCTTGCCTAGATTAATGTGAAGCCTCGACACTAGTTCAAAAACCTGTAAGAGGGAAATCACATGTAGAAAATTCTCTCTATCATCAGGCAAGAAAATGATAGTATCATCTGCAAACTGCAAATGAGATACTTCAGACCCACTGGGCCCCTACCATCAAACCTCGAACAATCCCTCTATCGGAACCCCTTATCAACATACGACTTAAGACATTGATCACAAGAGTAAAGAGAAAAGGAGACAAGGGGTTACCTTGCCTCAGCCGGCGTTGACTCTTAAACTATTCTTTTGGTTGGCCATTAACAATAATTGAGAAAGCCATCGAAGAAAGGCAACCCCTAATCCAAGTTCTCCACCTATCACCAAAACCCTACCCATTCCAAATAATCCCAGTTAACCATATCATAGGCTTTGTCAAAATCCAGCTTAACTAACCCCTTATGCTTTCTTCGTTTGAGGTTCTCAACTAACTCGTTGGCAACCAGGCTAGGATCAAGAATCTGACGCTCAACGATAAAAGCACTCTATTTTCAGAAATAGTGTCCCTTAGAACCTCACTTAATTTAATTGAAAGCACCTTGGCAATAATCTGATAGAACCCACTAATTCTAACAGACCACAAATGCTGATTAACACTGAAATTACTGAATAATGCTGTTTTTATTGAATTAAGAAGAAGCACCAATACCAGTGGGGTAATGGTGGGAATTACAGAAGAAATAGATAACAGAAAAAGAATAAGCCTCCTATCCTAAACAACACACAAACAGCAATTAAAATGCAGTAAGTAAGGTAATAGCGAACACCCACTCTCCAGTGAACATTCTAGACATTCGAGAGGTCTAGAGCTCTCCCAATCCAATTCCAATGTTTTTCCCCCCTCTTCTCTCACTCCCTCCCCTCTATTTAATCACTCTATCCAGCTCAATAGTTAGTTATCACGGGCCAAATACTTCTCCTATAATGCTTAAAGACTACGGGCCCAACATTACTCCGCCCTCGAAGTTTCACCTTGCCCTCAAGGTGAGAATTTGAAGTTGAGACCGGTGGCTTCTTCCCTACATCGGATTCACCATAATCCCACAGGGTCTTCAGATCACCAGTGGTAAGTCCCAAGTGTGATGCTTTTATACGGCCCAAGTACTCATGTGCTGCTTTATCACCTCTAAACAGAGGTTCTAAAACTGAGATACCGTTTGGCTGCTCCTGGTTTCTGCTTGACAACCCAGGCACCATGGCCTTTGACATGGTCAATTCACACTCTAGAGATATCATGCCTTGTTCCTTGGAGAGTGAATCAGATAAAGTGTTGCTAAATAAATCATATTTAACCAGAAACAAATACTCTCCAAATCCATCTTTGCTAATGTTTTGAGACGTGTCATCCCTACAAAATCCAGTGGAATTTGCTAGAGACACTGATGTTTCGGTGACAGTAGATTGGGAGCCACCTTTAGATTGAGATAGACCAATTTTTTCCTTAGTTGCTTTCTTATTCCTTGAGGAGAACAAACTTGTAACTTTCTTTTTAAACGATTTCATGCCATTTGACTTTGCTAGTTTAGGAATATAAATTTCAACAGTGGGCCCAGTATGATAGACAGTAGTAGATACAGAGACAGATTCTGACTTGTAAAGATTTTTAGGAGAACCATCCACCCGTATTTCTTCATTATCTTCTTTCTCGGCCATGGGTGAAAGTCGGAGAGTGGGAACATTTGTGCTTCTATTGCGTTGGATGAACTTTGCTGCACCGGACAAGGATTTTTGCTTAACCGAGAGCTCAGCCTGATGAACCACTTGTGAAGGAAATTTTCTGACCGGGTAATCTGTTTGGGTAACCCAAAACTGTTGGGTAGGGTGAGCTTTTCTGTATTGAGCAAATAATTGGGCCCATCTTGTATAATTTACACTAAACCCATATGATTTTCTTTTTCGGCCCAAACTCCTCATAAAACTTAAGGGTCCATCAGTTCTTTTCTCTCTTCTCTTCTTTGGACCTCTTCCCCACTTAAACTCCCTAGCCCAATCCAGGTTCCATTTGTTTCTCACCTTGTCATCACTTTCCGCTACAAAAGAACCCCTTCTATTGGGCTCAATAGGTATATCAATGCAGATGAAATATTGGGCCCAACCATCCTTGCTTATTCTTGAATAAAGCCCATAAAGCTTCTCTTCCCACATTTGAGACCAGCTGTGATTATCTATTCTCAAGTAAGGCCCATTAGATTCAACTTCCAAATATTCCTTTGGGCTTCTGCCCCACCAAATTAACAAAACCCGATCCAAAGCCCACTTTTTAGCTTCTGAATTGTGGTTGTTTCTAGTAAGATACCAGATTGCATGTTTTGGTCCATGGGTTGGGTTTGGGCCAAAATACTGTGTGGTATTTGTGGGCTCAAAAAATGGGATAACCCAGACATCAAAATTAAATAGAATAGGGTTAGCGGGCTTAAAACTGATTGGGCCTTTGATCCTAGGGTTTAAAACAATGGGTTGGGTCATATCCATGGGTTGGATCAACTTAACCCTATCCATTACCTCCTTTCTGAATTTGTCCAGGGCTGCCTCCTTCACAGAGAACACGTTGTTCTCTTCTTCCTCCAACAAGGAGCTCATCCCCTGACCAGTGGCTTCTGTCATCTCTTCTCTATGTAAGGAACGCTTCACATCCTTCATTCTTGCTTTTTCGGCGCCGTACAGGATAGTGATTCCATCTTTTCGTTTCTCCTCTTCGACAAAATCCACTGTTTCTAGTTCCTCTTGCTCTTTGATTGCGTTCATCTGAGAACTAAGCTCTTTCCTAGCTTCTAATTTGGCCGAGATTTCAGAAATTGGAGGAAGCTCCGTTGGTTGGCTTCCAGTTGGTTCCTGCTCCACTTTCTTACATTCTTCCCCTCTTGATTCAGCTGCCAATCTATTTACTCTCGACAAAATTCTTTTCATCATCATCTTCATCTCTTCCATGTCCCTTTTGAGTTTCTCTCTTTTCCATTCAGCAACAGCCTCCTTGAATCTTGCATCTATATCTTCCCTTGTTGTTGCCATTCCCTGACCGAACCTGCTCTGATACCAAATTGATAGAACCCACTAATTCTAACACCACAAATGCTGATTAACATTGAAATTACTGAATAATGCTGTTTTTATTGAATTAAGAAGAAGCACCAATACCAGTGGGGTAATGGTGGGAATTACAGAAGAAATAGATAACAGAAAAAGAATAAGCCTCCTATCCTAAACAACACACAAACAGCAATTAAAATGCAGTAAGTAAGGTAATAGCGAACACCCACTCTCCAGTGAACATTCTAGACATTCGAGAGGTCTAGAGCTCTCCCAATCCAATTCCAATGTTTTTCCCCCCTCTTCTCTCCCTCCCTCCCCTCTATTTAATCGCTCTATCCAGCTCAATAGTTAGTTATCACGGGCCAAATACTTCTCCTATAATGCTTAAAGACTACGGGCCCAACATAATCTTATAGACGCTAGTGACCAAACTAAGGGGCTTGAAGTCCCTTACCTTAATAGACCTATCCTTTTTAGGGACAAGGACAATGAAGGTTGAATTCATACTGGTGGAGATACGGCTAGTGTGATGGAATTCAACAAACACCTTCATTAGATCAACCTTCGCAAAAGACCAACAAGCTTGAAAAAAAGTTGTATTAAACCCATCAGGCCCGGGCAATTTTACTTTCTCCATCATCTATATGGCGTTTCTAACTTCTTCCTCCTCTAAAGGTCTTTCTAGCCGGCTATGCTTTGAATTATCAATGGGCGACCCCTTCAATAAAAGGCCTTTTGCGCAAATCCTTCGAGTATAAATCCATAAAGAATCTAGAAACCTCCTTCGAAGTCAATCACTATCCCTCACGATGTTAACTCCATTCACCTCCTCCTCCTCTTCCCATTAACAACCTTATGAAAAAACTTGGAATTCACATCACCCTCCCTAGCTCATTTAACCCTACTCTTTGGGCGCCAACTAGACTCTTCTTTCTTACTGATATCATCCAACACATTTCAGAGGGTCACTTTGTAAGCCACTAGATCCTCCTCTAAACCCCCTTGGCTTTCTAACTTATCAAGAGCATCCAACTCCTTAAGGACTTCTACGCACTCTAAGATCCCCAGACACCTCTAAATTCCACACTTTCAGCTTCTAATTGACATATTTCAGCTTCTTCATAAACGCTTCCCACCCATCAACCGAACACTCTGACCACTAGGTCTCCACAGAACTCAATAAAGATCGATGTTGCAACCACATGTTCTCAAACCTAAAAGGGATAAGACCCCACTTAACCCTGCTAGACTCGAGAATGACTGGGAAATGGTCAAACACCGGATGCGACCCCACTTCTTGAACCAAATCAAGGAAGAAATCCTCCCATTTAGGGGTAAAAAAAATCTATCAATCCGAGAAGAAAAAATTTTGCCCAACAGACCAAGTGAACTGGGCATTAGAAAGAGGGAGGTCCTACAACCTACAATCCTTAATAAAATTATCAAAACCTCTCATTCTAGCGTTAAATCTAACCCCTCCCAACTTCTTACTAGGAGAACAAACAACATTGAAGTCACCCTCGACACACCAGTGAGGGCTACACATACCATAAAGTTTATTAGTTTAGGGTTTAAGTTGTTAAGTGAAGGCCCATTGTTGGTTTTTATTTCATTTTTTTAAAAATCTATAGCAGGTCCCACTTTTTTTCCTTCTTTTTTTTTTTTTTTTGGGGTGGGGGGTTAAATTTTTTATTATTTTTGTCGACTAATATTAGATAAATATGAATATATTTGTTGTTAATACTAGATAAATGTAAATAGCTTTTAATTATATTTAATACTGATGTAAATCCATACTTTATAGGGATATAGATAGGTTACTTTGTGGTTAATTGTTTTTTCGACCATTTCCTAAATATTAGGAAAGTTAGTTAGTCCTAGTGGTCTATATGTTAAACTCTTGTAATATGTGATTATTCAAGTAATCAGACATACTTCCAGTTTCAACTACATGGTATCAGAGCCTCCATAATTTTTTTTTTCCGCTGACGTTGTTCTTTGCCTTTGTCGACCTCGACTCCAGTATCAAGTGTCGATTTTAGTTTTTGACTTCGGCTTCGAACGTCAACCTTCCAGTTGACTTTCGACTCCTTGTTGCTAATCCACCGCAGCATTTCATCTTCGACTGAGGCTTCGAGCGCTTGTTGCTGGACATTACGACACATTAACCTTTACTCAGGATGACTACCTCACTGGCATCGACCAATACCTCCCCTAATCTTGTTCCTTCTCCTAGTCCTGCCTATCCGTCCGTTAACGTCGAGATTGGGACCCATGCCTCTCTTCAGATTACTTCTGTTAGACTAAATGGCAGCAATTTCTTAGAGTGGGCCCAGTATGTGAAACTCGCAATTGATGGTAGAGGTAAACTAGGCTTCTTGACAGGCAAGGAAGAGCCACCCAGTGAGACAGATCCGAGTTTTCGAAGTGGTGTTCAGAGAAATCTCTGATCATGGCATGGCTTCTCAATTCAATGGAAGAGTCTATTCCTCGGCCTTATATGTTCATGGATGCACAAAAAATCTGGGAAGCAGTCCATGAAACGTATTCTAATGTTGATAACTCATCACAAGTCTTTGAATTAAAAAGAAGATTATGACTGTCCAAGCAAGGGGATAGTGATATCACAACTTACTACAGTGAGATGCTGTCTTTGTGGCAAGAATTAGATCTTTGCTATAATGATGTATGGGAGAATCCTAGTGACTTGGCACGGTTTCGAAAACGTGAAGATAATGACCGTGTCTTCATGTTTTTGGCTGGCGTTGACCCCAGTCTGGATGAAGTCAAGGGACGGCTTCTTGGAAGGAAACCATTCCCTCTATCCGAGAAGTTTTTTCTGAATTGCGACAAGAAGAAGGTCGAAAGCGTGTGATGGTTGCTCCAGGTGTCAAGGCTGATGCTGGACCAGGGGCGGAAAACTCTGTTTTTGCCTTGATTTCTCGAGGTGGTTCAGAGGGAGAAGGGAAGAAGAAATTTTGGTGTGAATATTGCAAGAAACCATGGCACACCAAAGAGAACTGCTGGAAGCTCCATGGGAAACCAGCCAATGCAAAGAAAAAAGGGGAAGGTCGTGCACTAACTAACACTGTTGATCAAACTCATGAGAAGCCTTCTACCTCTACAGGTTCCGAAATTTATCCTTCCTTGAAGGAACAAATTGAGCATCTGTATAAATTATTAACCTCTCACAATTCTCAAACTACACCATCTTGTTCCCTAGCTCATCAAGGTAATTTATCTCACTCAGTTTTTACTGTCAATTCTGTGGTTAATCCTTGGATCACAGATTCAAGGGCTACTGATCATATGTCCAGTAATTCTTATCTTTTTATCTCCTATAGATCTGCAGCAGGTAACCAAAAAATTAAGATAGCTGATGGGTCAATTGCTGGTCATGGCTCAATTCGAATTTCACCCTCTCTTATTCTTGAAAATGTCCTTCATGTTCCCAAATTGTCATGTAATATGTTAGTCCGATAACCAGAGAATTAAAATGCAAGGCTGATTTTTCTCATTCTGGCTGTGAATTTCAGGATTTGGCCTCGGGGAGGATGATTGGCAGTGCTAAACAAAGAGGAGGCTTATACTTCTTTGAAGATAGATCCAACCTGGGTAAACCTGTTCAAAGTTCTCTGTCAGGCTCAAATTTGTTTCAAATGCTGTTTCTAAGGTAGGAAGTCAAGATGTCATGTTATGGCATTATAGATTAGGGCATCCAAGTTTTCAATATCTAAAAAAATTGTTTCCAAAATTATTTATCAATAAAGATCCATCTACTTTTCAATGTGATTTTTTGTGTCATGGCTAAACATCATTGTACTTCTTATGCTCCAAGACCATATCTTCCCTCCAAACCCTTTCAACTCATTCACAGTGACATTTGGGGACCTTCTCGGGTTCCTACTAGTACAGGAAAAAGGTGTTTTGTATCATTTGTAGATGATCATACCCGGTTAAGTTGGATATTTTTAATGAAAGAAAAATAAGAAGTTGTTGATATTTTTCAGAAATTCTCTTCTATGATAGAGACACAATTTAATGAAAAAATAAAAATTTTTAGAAGTGACAATGGAAGAGAATATTTTTGAAAAACTTTTGGGAATTTTTTTTTCAAAAAAGGGGGATTGTATAGCAAAACTCATGTTTTGACACACCACAACAAAATGGCATTGCTGAAAGGAAAAATAAGCATCTTTTGGAAATTACTAGAGCTTTGTTATTTACAAATTCGGTTCCAAAGCAGTTTTGGGGGGATGCTGTTCTTTATGTAGCTTTCTGAATAAATAGAATGTCTTGCAGGGTGTTAAACTTTTCCACTCCACTACGAGTTTTTCAGCAATTAAAACCTAATTCTAAACTAATATCTGATTTGCCTCTGAGAGTTTTTGGCTGCACAGTATTTGTGCATAATCCTGATAAACAAAAAAGTAAATTAGATACTAGGGCTTACAAAGGTTTTTTTGCTTGTTACTCTGTATCTCAAAAAGGATTTAGATGCTACATCCCAGAGCTGAAAAAGTATTTGGTCACAATGGATTTTTTTTTTTTTTCTGGAAAAAATTCCTTTTTTAACTCCTCATCTTCAGGGGGAGATTCAAAATCCAGATATGGTTATTAAGAGTAAAGAAGATTCGGTAGTATCAACTATAGATCTAGATTTTCTAGAAATTTTTGTAAATAACAAAAATCACTTTGAAACGAGTCCAAGTCAGAATTTAAATATGGAAAAATAACACTTAGAAATTGAATCTGCATTGCCTGGAAAAGAAAGATTACCCTTTGAATACTTTGAACAGACTTACCAGAGGAGAAATCCATCTCAAACAATTCAGCACGACCAACCTTCCAACCCCGCTGTCAGAACCGAATCAATCTATACTCATTCTTCTGATTCAGAATTGTCTAAACCTATTGCTCTTAAAAAAGGGGTGAGATCATGCTCCACTAAGCATCCAATTTCCAATTTTGTGTCTCATCAGAATATTTCCCCATCTTTTTCATGCTTTCTGACCAACTTGTTAATATTGAGATTCCAAAAAATATACAAGATGCACTACAGGTTCCTGCATGGAAGGATGCAGTTTTGGAAGAAATGAGGGCTTTAGAAAAAAAAAACAAAACTTGGGAAATTGTTGACTTACCAAAGGGGAAGAAGACTGTCGGGTGTAAGTGGGTTTTCAATGTGAAATACCATGCCGATTGCTCATTTGAAAGATACAAGGCTCGATTGGTTGCAAAAAGGTTCACACAAACTTATGGAGTAGACTACATGAAAACGTTTGCTCCAGTGACAAAATTAAATACGATTAGAGTGTTGTTATCTTTGGCAGTAAATTTGGACTGGCCACTTCAACAACTTGATGTTAAGAATGCATTTTTTAACGGAGATTTGGAGGAAGAGGTATATATGGATTCCCCAGCTGGTTTTGAGGAGAAATTTAATTCACATGTATGCAAATTGAAGAAGTCTTTGTATGGACTCAAACAATCTCCAAGGGCTTGGTTTGAGAAATTTATAGAGTCTTTAAAACAGCAAAATTATCAACAAGGACAGGCTGATCATACGATGTTCTTTAAACGAACGAAGGGAGAAAGGTTAGTTGTGTTGATATTTTATGTTGATGATATTATCCTAACCGGTAGTGATATGGAGGAGATGAATAGATTGAAAAAGAATCTAGCAAAAGACTTTGAAATTAAAGACCTAGGAAATCTCAGATATTTCTCAGGAATGGAAGTTGCTAGATCAGAAAAAGGAATCATAGTCAACCAACAAAAATATATTATGGATATGTTAAAAAGTACTGGGATGTTGGGGTGTAAGCCAGTTGAAATTCCGTTTGATCCTAATGTGAAACTTGGTGAGGGAGAGTTAGAAAGTCCAGTTGATACAAGTATGTACCAGAGACTTGTTGGGAAATTAATATACTTGTCTCACACTCGCCCAGACATTGCATTTGCTGTGAGCCTTGTGAGTCAGTTTATGCATTCTCCAAGAAAAAACCATCTTGAAGTAGCATATAGAATCTTGAAGTACCTTAAAGGGACTCCTGGGAAGGGATTAATTTTCAAGAAAACTGAGCACAGAGGAATTGAAGCCTATACAGATGCTGATTGGGCAGAATCCATCACTGACAGGCGATCTACAAGTGGCTACTGTACATATGCGTGGGGTAACTTATTTACATGAAGAAACAAGAAACATAATGTTGTGGCTAGAAGCAGTGCTGAGGCTGAATACCAAGCAATGGCAAATGGAGTAGCTAAATTACTATGGTTACAAAGGATTATGATCGAATTAAATAACAGAAGAATCCTATGAAATTATTTTGTGACAACAAGACTGCTATAAGTATCGCAAATAACCCAGTTCAGCATGACAGAACGAAACATGTGGAGGTGGATAGACATTTCATTAAAGAAAGAATTGAAGGAGGAGAAATTTGTATTCCTTTCATTCCCAGTACAAAGCAAGTGGCTGATATTCTGACCAAGGGGTTATTCAAACCTACTTTTGAATTACTTGTTAGCAAGTTGGGTTTGCTTGACATCTACAAACCAACTTGAGGGGGAGTGTCGACTAATATTAGATAAATATGAATATATTTGTTGTTAATACTAGATAAATGTAAATAGCTTTTAATTATATTTAATACTGATGGAACTCCCTACTTTATAGGGATATAGATAGGTTACTTTGTGGTTAATTATATTTAATCACTGTTGTTTTGTCATCACTGTGGTCTGTGCTGCTTTGACACATAGCATGGAGGAAGCACCAATGCTTTTACAAGCTCTGATCACACCAACTATTATTTTGATGTTAACACAGGCGCATTTGAGGAGGCTTTAGACAGGTAGATCCTGCTGTCTTGGTTTCCTTCATTTCTTATTTCTTATGATCATATAATTATGGAAGATCTGACCTTAGGCCATGGTTTGTCTTCTAGATTTTCTCAGTTCTTCATTAAGCCATTGATGTCTGCTGATGCTACCACAAGGGAAATTAAAGCTGTTGACTCTGGTTAGCCAACATTTTATAATCTCGTCCAATGTCTTAAGTCTTTTTCTTCTTATTATCTGTATACCCTTCCTCTCTATTTTTTCTTTTTGATTTTTTACAGAAAACCAGAAGAACTTATTATCTGATGCTTGGAGAATGAACCAGGTATCTATTTTTGCCTTTATTGTGTCTTAAAGGGGCTGTATTGCAAGAATGGTAGGAAAACAAAATTAAAATTTTATTTTATCATGAAATAGATCCTTTAATTGTATAAACATGAAGTGAAATATTTTGATTTGTTAAGGATGAAAAAATATTTCTAGTATTCATGATCTTTTTCTCTTACAAGTGAGATCTGTTCATGACTTCAAAGTGCTGAATTGTTAAAATGCTTAATATTTACTACATAAGACTGGAGGTCAGTTCCTTTTTAGATTTTTTTTTTGGGGGGGGGGTGGGTGGTGGAGGGGTATTAAGGATCCACTTTTTAGAAATGATCTGGCTGTTTTGATTTGTGTGCATGTTATGTGACTCATAGTAGTTGCAGAAGTGATCTGGGATAATTTCTGGCATCTATATTGGGCTGGATGCCGCCAACTTAACTGAGTTGGGAGCCAAGTGATCTCTATGGTGCTAGTAGTTGCTTAGGCCTTGGGGGATCTCCAATTGTAATTTTTGACCTCTGCTCTTCAACAATGATTGTTAGTATGTATTTGAGTACTTTACCAGCATTTCGAGTTGTTTTCTAAGCCTTTCTTGGAAAACATTTCTTATCTCCCCAATTAAACCTCTGCTCTTGAGTAGTCTCAATTAACATCAAGTTGGATGTATTAATGCTAAAATAAATAATTCTGATCCATAATGGTTGTTAATATGTATTTGATGACTTTACTGGCATCTTGAATTGTTTTTGTTTTCCTTTATTGGAGAAATATTTCTAATCTCTCACCAATTTTACGATTTGTACAGCTTCAGAAACATCTAAGTTCTGAGGATCACCCGTATCATAAATTCAGTACAGGTTAGTATTTGATTTCTTCTATTTTTAAAGCTGCTGAATTTTGAACATTTGCTTAGTATTTTTTTTGGATTGAAAAAGAAATATTATTGAGGAAGAGAAAAGGATACAAAGAAAAAAAAAAGGAAAAAAAAAAAACACACACACACACAAGAGTAGGACAAGATATCCTCCTAAAAACAAGAGAAAAGCACAAGACCAATCCAAAAACCCAACAACAAGGCTAATACATCAAAGCCCTCTAATCCCTAAAAGCATCTTCGAAGGACAACCTTTTAAAAAACCCATTAACTGACACCCAAAGAGTAGCAATGTACAAAAGAGGAGGCAGCTGCTGCTGCTTAAAATTCTGGCATTTCTTTCCATCCAAAAGCACCGCACGGTAGGAAACAAAGCTGCCTTTCACAAAGCCTTATTATCCTTTCTCAAACTGAAACTCGTAAAATTGGTGGTGAAGAAAGCACCAAGTTCAAACGGAAAAACCCAACTCTCTTTGAAGACGACAAATAACCTATTCCATATGTCCCTAGCCATCTCACAATATAAGGACAAGTGACTATTTGTCTTTGAGTTCTTCAAACACATCACACAAATATTGGGAGATAAAGCCATAGAAGAGGACAAATAACCTATTCCACATCTCCCTAGCCACCTCACAACGTAAGAACAAGTGACTATTTGTCTATGAGTTCTTCAAACACATCACACAAATATCGGGAGATAAAGACATATAAGGCCGTTTGATATGACGCAGATCAAAAGTATTAATTCTATTGAGAATTGCAGTTCAAACAAAAGCCTTAAGCTTAGAAGGCATCTTTACTTTCCAAAACGATTTTTTAAACAACAACGAAACATGGGGGTTACAAATCAAGAACTTAAAAAAAGAAGTACAAGGATAAGAGCCCGAGGAGTCCAAAGATCACAACCTCCTATCAGGGAGAGAAGAAAAGCTGAACGGATCCAAAATGTCCAGCAACAAAGTAAGCTCTCCACAAGTCTATCATTGATATTTCTGAAAAAATGAAAATTCGGAGAAAATTGGTCCCCTTGAGAACATAATAAATCAACAATGAGAGCTTTGTGAAAAGAAGATAAATAAAGGCGAGGGAAACTTTCCATGAAAGAAGAATACCAATCTAACAATCCTCCCAAAAGTGAAAGGGGGACCCATCTCCAACTAGTAAAAACATCAAAGGAGAAAAAGAAAGATATACCTGAGAGATTGCCTTCCAGGGACTAGCATGTGTAGAGACACCTCCCGAGTTTGCATCCTAACCATTCCGATGTAAGCCAAACTTGGCTTTAATCACCTTATGCCAAAGGGAATTAGGTTCCAAAGGAAAGCGCCATAACCAAAAAGGAAATGTTTTAGACACCAAATTACCAAGACTCAAAGCCCCATCTTCCTTTGATCTACAACACATCTCCCAGCCAACTAGATGGTCCTTTTTACTCTCCCCACCATCTGACCATAAGAAATTCCTCATAATCTTCTCAATCTTATTGGCTACCCTAACTGGAATCTTGAACCAGGACAAAACATATAAAGGCACACTAGATAAGGAAGCCTGGTCAAACTTAATTCTCCCTCCCAAAGAAAAATAGGCCCCTTTCCAGTTATCAAGCTTCTTAGAAATTCTTTGAATTACATAGTCCCAAAAAAACTCCACATGAGGATTACTAGCTAAAGGAACATCAAGGTAGGTAAGAGGCCAATTCAAAACCTCACAGTTTGCCAACGCAGCTAACTCACGAAGGGAGCCATCCTGAATGTTAATACTAGCTAGACAACACTTACCTAAATTGATACGAAGCTAGACACCAAGTCAAAAACATGTAAGATTGTCAACACATGCAGGAAATTCTGCCTATTATCAGGTAGGAAAAGGAAAATATCATTCGCAAATTGAAAATGAGACACATTGCAACCATCCATCCCAACCAACAAACCATGAACTACCCCTCTATCAAGTCCCTTACTCAACATACAACTTAACACATCAACCACTAGCGTAAAGAGAATGGGAGACAAATGGTCACCTTGTCCTAACCTACATTGCCCTTTAAACCACTATTTAGAATGACCATTAACAATAACCGAAAAGGCCACCGAAGAAAGACAATCTCTAATCTAACACCTCCACCTATCACCAAACCCTTTTTGACTTAAAACCTTGTCTAGAAAACCCCAATTAACCTTATCATAGGCCTTTTCAAAGTTTGCCTTGAGCACTAAACCCTTATGCTTTCTATGGGTGAGGTTCTCAACTAATTCATTAACTACCAAACTAGCATCAAGAATTTGGAAATTAACAATGAAAGTGCTTTGATTCTTAGAGATAGTAACCCCTAGCACCTCACACAATCTCGAAGAGAGCACTTTGATCACAATTCTATAGATGCCAGCAACCAAACTAATAGGCCTAAAATCCCTCACCTTAATCGATTTGTCTTTCTTAGGGACAAGAAAAAAGAAAGTAGAATTCATGTTAGTCGAGATACGACCATCATTATAAAATTTAACAAACACCTTCATCAAGTCTCCTTCACAATAGACCAACAAGCTTGGAAAAAGCCCATATTAAACCTGTCTGGCCCAGGATCCTTTTCTTTCTTCATCTTCCAAATGGCACCCCTAACTTCTTCTTCCTCAAAGGGTCTTTCAAGCCAACTACACTTAGATTGTCTACAGGCGACCAATCCAAACCCTCAATAAACGGCCTCTCAAGCACCTCTTCCTCATAAAGCTCCTCGTAAAATCTAGACACCTCTTTCGAAATCACATCATTGCCCCTAACAACTCTTCCTCCATCCACCTCTAACTCTTTGATAAAACTCCCTTATGGAATGGAAGAAACTAGTGTTCACATCTCCCTTCCTAGCCCACTTAATCCTGCTCTTTTAATGCCAACTAAGCTTTTTTTTTTCATACTAATATCATCCAAAACATTTCTAAGAGTCAACTTACAAGCTACAAGACTTTTCTCTAAATCGCCCTGACTTTCTGGCTTCTCTAAAGCATCCAACTCCTTAAGAACATATTTTTTCCGAAATCTAATATCCCCAAAAACTTCTCGGTTCCAAACTTTCAATCTTTTGCTTAGTATTGGATGTTAATAATAAAATGTTTGCCCTCATTCTTCCTTTTGATAGGCATGTGTGTCAAGAAATCTTTCTAGTTGATGCAGTACTACTTGTTTTTGATATTTGGTCAACAACTCATAAGAAGCTATGTTTTTGCTAGTTCATGCAGCACCTTTTAAACATTGCAATGTAAAAAAAAAAAAAAGAGGTCAAAAGCTTGGATTCATTTTTCTTCAGTCTTTATTTTTCTTTTTTCCTTGTCAAACTATTAAAAGATGCATGGAATTCTATTTTTTTTTTCCGGTTTCATTGTGCATTAGGAATAGGTAGTACCTAACGACTAGTAGTTTCACTCTTCTATGACTTTTTCTTTGCCTATTGTCTGCCTTGTTTAAGCCCATTAGTTTACAGAACCTGGCTATCTATGTAGTTTCAAATTTCAATACCTTGAAATGCGTTACATACATTGCATGTTACATGAAATTTATCTCAAATAGTGGATAAACTCTCTGGAATACTTTATTGCAACTTTTACTTTGTCTATATGGGAATTGCTTTGACTACCCTCTAGAAGTGCTAGGTAAAGTTTTTAACCTCAGAATCATTAAAAGGTGTATTGGAAGCTTTTCTCTGATTTTAAAGCACCTCCTTGGAAAAACGTAGTTGACCTTTTTAGGATTTCCCACACCTTTCATATCATGAATTGTTCATAATGGCATCCTGTTAGGTACCTAAACAGCTTGGGGAACCCACCCTCAAAAGCTAGTTGTTAAGGGGGAAGAACCAAGCTACTTAAGTACCCCATCAAGCATCCCATACTACCCAATGTGGGACTTAGACATCCCATACTATCCAGTCCCTAACATAGCACCACCCTTGAGAGCCGACGTCCCGGCGGCTGCACTCTACGACGCTTCACTCGGCCTTTCCGGTTAGCCCCTTCGTAGGTAGCCCTCTCCGGTGCATCGACAACCTGGCTCTGATACCAATGTTAGGTACCTAAACAGCTTGGGGAACCCACCCTCAAAAGCTAGCTGTTAAGGGGGAAGAACCAAGCTACTTAAGTACCCCATCAAGCATCCCATACTACCCAATGTGGGACTTAGACATCCCATACTATCCAGTCCCTAACACATCCTCTTTTGGACCGGAACTTTCAATTTGCAATGGAAGTTCCGTACAATTTTCCAATGAAGTTTATATATGTTGTCTGATGATAATGACCTTCCCTTTTCCTCATATGAGAAAGTTGAGTAACTCTTTGACCTTAGTTAATTTTGCTAGTCTAAGTCTTTTTCATTGTAGATTGTTCTTTGCCTCACTTTAATAATTGCTGATCTTTTATAAAAATTGGAGGATATTTTCCAATGATACACTAGGTTTTAATATTAAAAAAATATTGAAATTCCAATTTGTGATTATTTTTTGGTAGGATTTTAAGTTTGAGATTTTAAATTAAACATTAATGTTTCACATATATTTACATAGATATTATAAATCATAGCTATGCTTTTACATCTCTAGGTCTGGTAATTGCTGCTTAAAATATTATATAAGCATGCTTAAATTTGTTCTAGTTTTATTGTAAAAGTGATATTTTGTCCATACTAAGCTGTAATATTTGTCATAATTTTTTGTGATAAGAATCTTCATCTCATTATAACCATAGCTGTATTGCTTTTAAAAATTTGTGACTCAGGGAACTGGGACACTTTGGAAGTTCGACCAAAAGAAAAAGGATTGGACACAAGGAATGAGCTTATCAAATTCTATAAAGAAAACTATTCAGCCAATTTAATGCATCTAGTTGTATATACAAATGGTAACAGATCTTTTCTTGTATTAGATACATCATACATGTTCTGGCTATCTTGAAACGGCTGTGAAATCTGAATACAATTATTTGTAATGTCTATTTCTAGAAAGCCTTGATAAAATTCAAAATCTCGTGGAAGAGAAGTTCCAGGATATTCGAAATATTGACCGAAGTCATTTCCGCTTTCCTGGTCAGCCATGCAAATCAGAGCATCTGCAGGTTTAGATGATCTATTTCTTACTAAGTAGTATTTGGCTTTTTCAGGATTTATGCTAATGTATGTTCTGTGTTGGCTTTGTGTGTCAGATTCTTGTCCGAACTGTCCCAATCAAACAAGGTCATAAATTGAGAATTGTATGGCCAGTAACCCCTGAGATTCGTCATTACATAGAAGGGCCATGCAGGTATCTTGGTCATCTTATTGGCCATGAAGGAGATGGATCTTTGTATTACGTCTTGAAAACATTGGGTGGGTTTTGTACATCCGTTACCTATTTTGCAATCAAATTTCTGGGAATGTCATTTACCTTGTTTTCAAAGTTAAGAGAAGTACATCAAAATAAAGATTGGTTCTACCCATTTTGGCATTTTCTAGTAATCTTTCATTGTGGAATGAAGGTGAAACTTTGAGAAACAGAACTGTCAATATGAATTGAAGTAAATTCTGGAGTTTACTGGAATATTTATTTTTCATCTATAGTTTTTTTCCCCAACTGTAGATCAAATTTTCAACCTTTCATTTCTATTCTGTTTTCAGAATTTGGGAAAAGTCGTGGGTTTGTTGGATGGATTATAGGGGTAAAGCCACTAGACATTTATGGAAGATAACTTGTATACATTTGAAGTTTTAATTAGTCTGGGAACCATACATAAAGGGCATGTAATGTCAGCAAAATCAGCGTCTCGTTATCCTAATGGATGGTAATTTTTTGTGGATGTCCTTATGTTCTGATTCAGGGATAAAGTTTGATCCTGTGAATGACTGTTATATTAATGCACTCAAGCAGACATATTTTAGCTTCTATATTTTATGAGCTGTGTTATTTTTCAAAATATTCCGTTTGCAGGATGGGCAACGGGCTTGACTGCTGGTGAATCAGATTGGAATATGGACTTTTCTTTCTTTAAAGTTGTAATTGATCTTACTGATGCGGGTCATGGTTAGATTCTTTTTCACTCCCCTCCTCTCTATATCTCCTTCCCCCTCTCGCTGCAAATGTTCCATTTTATTGGCATTGTCATGCTTACTTGTAGTTTAAGTAATTGAGCTTCCCGCATGTTGCTTCACAGAAGAGATTGCTGTATTGTTTCCATTTTTTTAACCATTAAAGGTGTGTGATTCTTTGGTTTCTGGATTATTTAAATTTATTATCCCTCTGGGTTTGATTTGTAGAGCACACCCAAGACATTATAGGGTTGTTATTCAAATACATTGAGCTTCTACAACACTCTGGTGTTTGCAAATGGATATTTGATGAGGTATGCATTTAGATAATCTAATACAGTGTAATGTATTTTGTATACTTGCTTCTCTCCATACACAACTGATGGACATTTGCAAAGCTAGCAAGTGCACAAGTCAACAAGTAGTAAGTGAACTAATGAGTAACAAGTGTGAATCCTACGAGGAATAAAATATTCTAATTTTAGAGTCAAATCATCAACTAAACACAAATTACATATGTATTTACAATTATATGTACAAGATTATTTGCATTCCTATTTACACATTTATTTTAGAGTATTTAACATATTTACAATAAAATTTAGTATCCTAGGCATCTTAATTAGTTGTGACCAAATATATGAGAATTAGACTAACTATTAACAATATGAATACTAGACTTAACACACAAGACTTAACATAGAAGACTCAAGACACAAAGCAAAGATTCAATATTATTTTATTCATTTTACTTTTGAATTCATAAAACACAAATTACTGGCAAGCAATTAATCACTTCAATGATAACAAAACTCTCTAATGATCTTGTGGGATTCTATTTTATTTTGATATTATTACCTATTTATTTCCTTTTTTGTAAATATTTGGTTATGATTTGTTTCCTTAGAACCAGGCTCGATTGGTTATGATGAATTTGTATTTAATAGGTTTGATTGTATCCCTAGGCTTGTGCAGGATTCTCCTCCTTTAATTGCTCTAGCTAGGTATATAAACCCTAGGCTTCTCTTGTAAATATCATATTTTGAGTGAATAACAATTCTTCATGGTATCGGAGCGAGTTCTTTGAAATACCTAGCTTCCTCTCCACTCAAAATCTCTCTCTCTCTTTCTTTCACTGTCGTGCCTCTTTTGGAAACACACCTAGTGCTTCTTCCATCATCACACAACCTCAATCCAGGCCAAAACACCCTAGGACTTGCCTTAGATAGTCATCGCCAGCTTATCCCCATTGAGTGGAGCACCTTTGACCACTGCACACACCGCCATGCGTGGCTTTGAATTTCTGCACTGTTTTCTCACACGCTGGTGCGCGAAGGCACATGAAGGCGTTTCTCCAGTACCTGATTGTCTAGACTTAGTCGCCAATCACCGTAGACCATTGCCTAGCCTTGCTCCTTTCTATTTGGGCTCTTGTTTGTGGTATTCCTCTGTTATTTGGTAACATTCAACCTCTTTTTGGTATTGTTTTGCGCTAACCATGGTTCTAGTTACTTTTGGTTCAATATCCTCCTCTGGTTCACACTTGAATTCTCAAGTGGTTGTCAGATCTAATGCACAGGCAAATGCTTTCTCAAACACTCTTCAGGTTAAACTTGAAGATGCTTCAGTATGGATTGTTGACTCAAGGTCGTTAGATCATATGATTGGAAATGCGTTGTTACTTCTTGAGGTTAGACCTTGTAATAAAATCCTTAAAGTAAAAATTGTCGATGGATCACTCTCTACAGTCGTACAGTCGTTGGTGTTGGAAAAGTGCCAATTTTTTATTCTCTCACTCTTTGATTTAGTTCTTTTAGTACCAACTTATCTTGCAATTTATTGTCAATTAGTAAATTGACAAGAGACATGAAATGCATGGCTAAGTTTTCTCCCTCAAGTTGTTTATTTTAGGATTTGGATTTGGGAAGGACAATTGGCAATGCTAAGGAGGTTGATGGGTTGTATTACATTCAAGCCAACAATAGAGCAACATTGACATTCCATGTTGCTAGTAGCCCTAATAGCTCAGAACGTAATGAAGTGATGTTATGGGACCACTGTCTTGGCCACCCAAACTTTGTCTATCTCTAAAAAATGTTTCCCTCTTTATTCACCAATAAACATCCAAAGTCTTTTGAATGTGAGGTATGCTAGTTATCTAAGCAATGTCGAAGCGCATACCCCAGCCATGCATATAAACCATCTTATCCCTTCACTATCATTCATAGTGATATTTAGGGCCCATCCCGCATTCCAAATAGATTTGGGGCATATTGTTTTTTTTTTTTTATTGATGATCATACTCTTTGTTTCTTGGGTTTTTCTCATGAAAGATAAGTTAGAAGCTTCACAAATTTTCAAAAATTTATGAACCATTAAAACCTAGTTTCAAACAAAAATTCAACTTTTTCAATCTGACAATGCTAAGGACTACTTCAATTCAGTTTTTGGTACTTTTTTTTTTCTTGAGCAGGGCATTGTGCATTAGAGTTCTTGTGTTTACACCCCTCAATAAAATAGGGTTACTGAATGTAAGAATAGACATTTCCTCGAAGTGGCTCGATCCTTGATGCTTACCCATATGTCCCAAAGCAATTTTGGGGAGATGCGGTCCTAACAGCCACCTACTTGATCAATAGAATGCCATCTGGTATCTTGAAATCTGTCACACCATGTTAGGTCCTTTCTAAACACTTTTCTCACAAAGACTAATTGTTAACCTTCCTTTAAATGTATTTGGTTGTTGTGCTTTTGTACATATTCCTTCCCAAATATAAAAAATACCTTTCTTGGGTAATGCCTCTAACCAAAAAGGTTACAAGTGTTACTCTCCAACATCACAGAAACTTTTTATTTCCATGGGTGTCACCTTATTTTAGCATACTTCTTTCTAATCCAAAACTCATTTTTAGGGGGAGAACTTAACACCAGAGGATATTAGTTTTGGGAAACCTTACTTGGGATTATCAAACTTGACTTTGAAACGTTATCTACTTGTCTACTTGAACCTAAAGCTCTTTGTACCAATATACAGGTAGATAATGCAGAGTTGAATAGATATCAAGGTGCCCAAAGCAAAAGGAAACTGAGCAGTAGTAGGGGACTCTTGAAAATTGCCAATCTGACTCAAATTCAACCTGGGAGGACAAAGGCACTCAAGGTGCCTTTGACTCTGAACTTTCTACTAATATTATATTTTATCTCTATCTTCCTATTGCTTGGAGAAAAGGTGTTAGATCATGCACTAGACACGCCATTGGTAACCATGTTTCATATGAGAGATTATCTAGTACCTTCATAGCATTTATAGCAAATTTGGATAGCACTAAGCTACCAATTTGCATAGAAGAAGCTCTACAACACCCGAAATAGAGGAGACTATAAATGAGGAGTTAAATGCTCCAAAGAAGAATGATACATGGATTCTTATTGAAAGACCTTCAGAAAAACTACCCGTGGGATGTAAGTGGGTGTTCACTAACAAATACAAAGCTGATAAGAGCATTGACAAGTGCAAGGCGAGATTAGTGGTGAAGGGGTTCACTTAGACTTATGGGATAGATTACCAGGAGATGTTTACCCTTGTAACAAATTTAAACACCATAGGTGTTCTCCTGTCTATTGCTGCAAATCTTGACTAGAACCTTCATTAGCTTGATGTCAAGAAAGCGTTTCTCAATGGGGATCTTGGAGAAGTCTACATGGAGATACCTTATGGTCTGAAGAACCCAAATAACTCTCAACTGGTTTGTAAACTTCAGAAATCTCTCTGTGGCCAAAAAGTCTACAAGGGCTTGGTTTGAGAGGTTTTCTAAGGCGATTAAAAGGTTGGGATATATCCAACGATAGACAGATCACACTTTGTTCCTCAAGCAATCTCCTAGAGGAATATCACCATCCATATTGTATATGTGGATGTCATAGTAGTCACTAGAAATAATGAAATAAGAGGTGACACACTTACAGAAGTTCTTGAGTAAAGAATTTGAAATCAAGGATCTTGGTCCTTTAAAATATTTTCTTAGGATGGAAATAATTCAGTCTAGCAAAGGGATTTTTGTTTCACAAGGAAAGTACACTTTAGATCTTTTGAAAGAGATTGGGATGCCAGGGTGTAAACCTGCTAAGACTGCATGGATTCGTTTAATAAAACAGGCTCAAAAGAGACCTCTAGTCCTATTGATAAAGGGATGTATCAAAGACTTGTGGGAAAACTCATATATATCTCTCTCTCATACTATACCTAACATCAATTTTGCAGCGAGTGTAGCAAGTCAGTATATGAATAATTCTATCATGTGCTCAAATACTTGAAAATAACATTAGGAATTGGCCTATTTATCAAAAAAGGGTTCAATAGAAGTATTGAAGTTTTCTATGATGTTGATTGGGCTGGTTCCCTAACCGTTAGGAGGTCTGCTTTAGGATATTGTACCAATGTGTGGGGAAATATTGTCACTTGGAGAGGCAAGAAGCAATATGTGTGTCTAGGAGTAGTGCTGAAGAAGAAATTTTGTGCATTGGCACATGGAATCCGTGAAATAATATGGTTAAAAATGGTATTGGAAGAGCTTCAGCTTCCAATCACCACCTCCATGAAACTCCATTGTGACAATTAAGCAATGACTCAGATTGCAAAAAATTCAGTCCATCATGACAGATACTAGCATGTGGAGATTGATTGTCATTTCATTAAAGAGAAGTTGGAGCAAGGGGTCATTGAAATAGTTTATACTCCTACATTCCAATAGACAGCTGATATCCTTACCAAAGCTATTCCTATAACTCAATTTGATAATCTCTTGTCCAAGCTGGGAATGATTGATATTTACTCCTCAACTTGAGAGGGAGTGTGCGATTCTGTTTTATTTTGTTATTATTATTGATTTATTTCCTATTTTGTAAATATTTGGTTTTGAATTGTTTCCTTAGAATCAAGTTTGATTGACCATGATGGATTTGTATTTAATAGGTTTGATTGTATCCCTGGGATTGTGGAGGATTCTCCTCCTTTAATTGCTTTAGCTACGTGTATAAACTCTAGGCTCCCTTTATAAATATCAAATTTTGAGTAAATAACAATTTTTTAGATTTCACCTTAACTTTGTTAATCCTAAAGGTACCTTATACGAGAGTGTAATTAAGACTAACCTTGTTGGGTTTCGTAAAACTCTCGAGTTTTATGACCATTTTGTTTTATCAAATTACATCATTTGTTTCATCATTATCATTATCTAAATTTGGTACATAACTATTGATGGCCGTTCATCTTGTTATGTTACATTATTAGTGGACATAAATCTTGAAATCAAGTTTACCATCTCTTTCATCATTACATTTAGAGATTCAATTGATGAAAACATTAAAAGATAATTGAATAAAATTTTATTCACTTCTTATTAAATTCTTTCTTTTTCTATCAAGGAAAAAAAAATTTATCACCTAACTCATCTTCTTATTCAATTCATTTAACATAGAAATCAATTGTCCAAGAATGAATAACGTATACTTATATGAAAAAAAAAAATTGAACTTGTGAACTATGAATCCAAAGTAATGTAGAAGTAAAGTGACATGTGACTAAAAGAAGAGAAAAATAAAGTAGTAAGAGTTTGATGAAAGATGTCACCAAAGCAAGTACGTGGGTGAATCCTTAATAAAATCTTTCTTGTTCTACCAAAAACAAAAATGGTATATGGGTGAATGACCAAGAGTAGATGGTGGCGAGGGTTGCAAGAAGATAGTCATTAAACTCCTTCTCAGCTCTAGTCTTTGTCCTCCTGCTAGAATTTCACAATCCTAAAGCTTTGGTAAAGACATCCATTTATAATAGATTGCCAAGCTAGGGCTACAAGACAAGGGTTTCCCATTTTCAGTAGGAATAGGAATCAAAGCATGTGGCGCCACCTTCCTCTCTTATGTAAAATCCTTGCATTGCAAGAGTTTCCCAGTTTCCTATTCTTCCTTACATTTCACACTTTCCTATTCACATTATGGTTTGAGGTACAATGACGTTCATAATTTCAATAGAAGTGGAGGGCAAGGAGTTTCCTATTTTCTATTCACCCTTGTATTATGAGAACTTCCCTACTTTGAATTGCAAGAATCTTCAAAATGAGTCTCTTACATTCTACTGCTGGGAACCTCCCTGTTCAATTTAGGTGTCACTTTTTGAAGGTTTGGAGCTTTAGTAAGTGCATGGTCTTGGACTTCATATGGGCCTGGGCTTTCTTGTATATGGACTTATAAATATAAAAAACATAATTAAAGGGTTTTCTTAGGAGTTAGATACTCTGGGCTTGATTTATGTTGGACTCTTTCTCTTGGGCTCTCTTTTTCTTTTTGACAACAAATAGAGTTCAGATTAGGTTTTTCACGTGAAATCATATATAATCTCAAATTTTTTCCTAAAAGAAAAATAACCTAGAAATGATAATTGTTTTTTTTTTTTGATAGAAAAAGAAGTATTATTAAGGAGAAGAGAAAGGTACAGAGGGAAAGGATTACAATAGGTGGAGGACAAGGGATCCTCCTAAGAAAATTCAAGAACAAAATGTAAACTAAAAAATTCAAAAACACCCCACATAGCCCCTAACAAAGTATTAGTACAATAATGCCCTCGAATCCCTATTGTTATTTAGACAGGGATTGATTGGAAAAAGTATATGCCTCTCATTCATAGGATTGAAATATATATACAGAAGGAACCATAAATACAAAGGAATCATAATCATAAAATAATCCCTACAATCAAGCTATCCCTATAAACATGCAATAACATATCCCTATAATCATGATATTTACAATCTTTATTATAACACTCCCCCTCAAGCTGGATCATAGATGTTAATCATGCCCAGCTTGTTACAAATGTAGTTAATGCAGACTCCATTTAAGGCTTTTGTAAAAATATCTCCCAACTGATCTTCTGTTCTAACATGTCCTGTAGTAATGAAATTTTCTTCAATCTTTTCTCGAATAAAGTGACAGTCAATCTCAATATGTTTAGTTCGTTCGTGAAACACAGGATTAGAAGCAATATGAAGGGCAGCCTGGTTGTCACACCATAGCTTTGCTGGTAGTGGGAGCTCGAAGCAAACTTCTTTCATCAGTTGGTATATCCACATAATTTCACATACTGAGTGTGCCATAGCTCTGTATTCTGATTCTGCAGTAGATTGGGAAACTACATTTTGCTTCTTACTCTTCCATGAAACTAGATTCCCTCCCACAAAAACACAATAACCGGTAGTGGATCTTCTGTCATCCTTGCACCCTGCATAGTCTGCATCTGAATAGACCTCAATCTTAGTGTGTCCATGATACCCATAAAATAATCCACGTCCTGGAGTCCCTTTTAAGTAGCAAAGGATCTGCTCTAGAAGTGCCCAATGGTTGACTGTAGGACAGGACATAAAACGACTGACTACACCAACTGAATATGAGATGTCAGGGCGAGTCACAGTAAGATAATTCAACTTCCCAACGAGTCTTCTATACTTCTCAGGGTCATGAAATTGCTCACTGTCGTCCGTTGCAGGCTGTATGTTAGGAGTCATGGGAGTACTAGATGGCTTAGCCCCTATCTTTCCTGTTTCTTTCAACAAGTCAAGAACATACTTCCTTTGAGACAGGAAGATCCCTTTCTTGTTTCTCATAACTTCAACGCCTAGGAAGTATTTCAAGGGTCCCAAATCCTTTGTCTGAAAATGAGAGTGTAAGAAGGTCTTGAGACTAGAGATGCCTGAACTGTCACTCCCAGTAATCACAATATCATCAACATATACCACAAGTAGAATAATGCCATCCTTGGACCGCCTGTAAAACACTGTGTGATCAGACTTGCTTTTCTTCATTTCATATTCCAGAACAACTTGGCTAAACCTGCCAAACCATGCCCGAGGGCTCTGCTTCAAACCATACAATGATTTCCGAAGTCGACATACTTTCCTATACTCCCCCTGAGCAACAAACCCAGGTGGTTGCTCCATATAGACTTCTTCCTGAAGAGTCCCATGAAGAAAATCATTTTTAATATCCAACTGGTTCAGCGGCCAATTATGAGTAGCTGCTAAGGAGATCAATAACCGTATCGAGGTAAGTTTGGCAACCGGAGAAAAAGTATCTGAGTAATCAGTTCCATAAGTCTGAGCATATCCTTTCACAACAAGTCGGGCTTTCAATCGGGCCACAGAACCATCAGGATGAACTTTAATGGTAAAGACCCACTTGCACCCAATAGCTTTCTTGCCAACAGGTAAATCCACTAATGTCCAAGTGTCGTTGTCATCGAGAGCATTCATCTCTTCTAGCATGGCATCACGCCACCCTGGATGGGCCAAAGCTTCACGAACAGTTTTAGGAATAGACAGAGAGTCTAATTGGGCCAAAAAAGAACAAGAAGTCGAAGACAAGTGATCATAAGACACAACAGAAGCAATAGGATAAGCACATAGACGTTTACCTTTGCGAAGAGCAATGGGGAGGTCAAGATTAGTTGAACCAAGATCTGATGACGAAACAGAGGGTGGAGGACAAGAATCTAAACTGGCGGTTAGAGGTTACCCGTCTAGTGTAGACATGGACAATAGGTGGCCGAGTAAACTCTGGAGGAGACGCAGATGGAGGAGATGCAGATGGGAGAGGCGGACAGCAAGGAACACTATAGACTAACAGATCATCGTTCTCCCCCTGATCATGAGACGTGGAGGAAGGAGAAAAGAAGGGAATGTTTTCTTGGAAGGTAACATCTGCAGAGACAAGATAGCGCTGATGGGTAGGGGAGAAACACCTACAGCCCTTCTGGAGACGAGAATAACCAAGGAAAACACATTTTAGGGACTTAGGGTCTAACTTTGTGATCTGGGGTCTAGTATCCCGAACAAAACAAGTATTGCCAAAGATACGGGGTTCGATAGGAAAAATAGATTTAGATGGGAACAAAACAGAATAGGGAATTTTCCCATCAAGAACAGCAGATGACAACCGATTGATTAAAAAACAAGCTGTCGAGACAGCATCAGCCCAAAAAGGTTTAGGAACATTCATTTGAAACAAGAGGGCTCTGGCTATCTCAAGTAAGTGTCTATTTTTCGTTCAGCGACCCCATTTTGAGCTGGTGTGTCAACACAAGAGGATTGATGAAGAATCCCATGTTGAAGCATATAAGACTGAAAAGTATTAGATAGGTACTCTTTGGCATTATCACTTCTCAAGGTTTGAACGGAAACATTGAATTGTGTTTTAACCTCAGCACAGAAGGCACGAAAATGTGAAAAAACCTCATAGCGGTTTTTCATCAAATATAGCCAAGTGACACGAGAGTAATCATCAACAAAAGTAACAATATTTAAAACCAGGTGTAGAGACAATAGGGCAAGAACCCCAAACATCAAAATGGACTAACTCAAAAAGGGAAGCAGCCCGTTTATTAACTCTAGATTGTAAAGTAACACGATGGTGTTTGGCAAACTGACATGACTCACAAGGTAAGGAAGATAAGTGACAGAACTGGGATTGAACCTGCTTGAGAACTGAGAGAGACGGATGCCCCAAACGACAGTGCACCTCAAACGGAAACGATGAACTAGAACATGCCAAGGATCTCAGTTCCGGAATGTCAAGAATATATAGACCTCCAGATTCATGTCCTCTACCAATAATCTGATTCGTCGTAAGATCCTGAAAAAGACAGTAGTTCGGAAAAAATGACACGACAATTTAAGGTACGAGTGAGTTTATTAACAGAAATCAGATTAAATGAAAAATTAGATAAACTCAATACTGAGGGTAAAGATAAAGATGGGGTTAGGTTAACCGTGCCAGAACCAAGGACACAGATAGTGGATCCATCAGCTATAGTCACATGAGATGAAGGGGCTTGGGTATTGAATGTAGAAAAAAGATTGGGATTACCTGTCATATGATCTGAAGCACCAGAATCAATAACCCATTTGGAGGATGAAGAGACGAGACAAGTAGGAGATTTACCTGAATCATCAAATACAGTAGTAGAAGTAGGATGAAGAGATGAGATATGTGCTGCCATAAATGGAACAATACACAAGGTAACCACCAAAAGAGACGACCAAAAAAAATATCAAGCCAATAAAGACAGACAGCTGTATACTGTGGAAACCAAATCCCAACAAAAATTCAAAACTCCGGGAATCAGTGACCACACCACGGGATCATGCCGGAAAAGGGCCGAAAACGACGACGACGCCGATCGGAGACGAAGAGAACACCAGACACGCATTCACGCGCCCCATGCTCTAGCGCGTGGGTACTGTAGCCGAGAACACGAGTGGCGCGTGAGACACACGCCCCGCCGATGGCCACTGGACTCTCGGGGTCGGCCGGACGGAAGCGTCTGAATGCAATGGAAGGGGCGGTGAGAGTCAAAGATCACAGGAGATGGGAGCTCCCGCCTCACGCGCACTCAGCCTCACAGAACAGGGACCATACACGAATGACAGGCTTTGATACCATGTTATTTAGACAGAGATTGATTGGAAAAAGTATATGTCTCTCATTCATAGGATTGAAATATATATACAGAAGGAACCATAAATACAAAGGAATCATAATCATAAAATAATCCCTACAATTAAGCTATCCCTATAAACATGCAATAACATATCCCTATAATCATGGTATTTACAATCTTTATTATAACACCTATGAACATCAGATATAGGCACTGGAAATGATAATTGTGAATCAGGCAAGGTTGATGGAAATTTTCATTCATAGAATTGTGATATATACAGAGGGGATCATAATCATAAAATAATCCCTACAATTATGCTACAATGATACAATCTCTATAATTATGCTATCCCTATAATCATGTCTATAATCATGCTATTTACAATCTATAATGTAACACTCCCCCTCAAGCTGGATCATAGATGTTAATCATGCTCAACTTGTTACAAATGTAGTCAATGTGGGTTCCATTTAAGGCTTTTGTGAAGATATCTCCTAATTGGTCTTCTATTCTAACATATCCTGTGGTAATGGAATTTTGTTCAATCTTTTCATGAATAAAGTGACATTCGATCTCAATATGTTTAGTTCGTTCGTGAAACACAGGATTATAAGCAATGTGAAGAGCAGCTTGGTTGTCACACCATAGCTCTGCTGGTAGTGGCAGCTTGAAGCCAATCCATACAATTTCACATATTGAATTTGCCATAGCTCTGTATTTTGATTTTGCAGTAGATCGGGAAACTACATTTTGCTTCTTACTCTTCCATGAAACCAGGTTGCCTCCCACAAAACACAACCACCAGTAGTGGATCTTCTATCATCTTTGTACCCTAACTAGTCTTCATCATAATGGACCTCAATCTTGTTGTGTCCATGATAATTATAAAATAATCCGCATCTTGGGCTCTTTTTAAGTAGCAGAGGTTTTCTCTAGAAGAGCCCAATGGTTGACTGTTGGAGAGGACATAAAGCTACTGACTACACTAACTGAATACGAGATGTCAGAGCGAGTCACAGTAAGATAATTCAATTTCCCCACAAGTCTCCTATCTCTCTCAGGATCATGAAATGGCTCATTGTTGTCCTTTGCAAGTTGTATGTTAGGGGTCATTGGTACTTCATGGCTTAGCCCCCATTTTTCCTGTTTCTTTTGACAAGTCAAGAACATAATTCCTTTGGGACAGGAAGATCCCCTTCTTGTTTCTCATAACTTCAACCCCAAGGAAGTATTTAAAGGTTCCCAAATCCTTTGTCTAAAATGAGAGTGCAAGAAAGTCTTGAGACCAGATATGCCTGAACTGTCACTCCAAGTAATTATAATAACATCAACATATACTACAAGTAGAATGAGGCCATTCTTAGACTGCCTGTAAAACACTATGTGATCAGACTTGTTTTTCTTCATTCCATATTCCAAAACAACTTGGCTAAACTTGCCTAACCATGTCCGAGGGTTCTGTTTGAGGACATACAACGATTTTCGAAATCTACATACTTTTCCAGATTCCCCCTTCCCCTGAGCAACAAACCTAGGTGGTTGCTCCATGTAGACCTCTTCCTGAAGAGTACATGAAGAAAAGCATTTTTAATATCTAGCTGGTGCATCGGCCAATTATGAGTGGCTACCAAGGAGATCAATAACTGAACTGAGGTAAGCTTGGCAACTAGAGAAAAAGTATCTGAGTAATCAGTACCACAAGTCTGAGTATATTCTTTCGCAACAAGATGGGCTTTCAAACGAGCCACAGAACCATGAGGATTAACTTTAATTGTAAATACCCACTTGCACCCAATAGTTGTCTTTCCAAGAGGTAAATCCACTATTGTCCAAGTGTCATTATGATCAAGAGCATTTATCTCTTTTGTAATGGCATCCGCCACCTTGGATGAGCCAAAGCTTCACAAACAGTTCTAGGAATGGACACAAAATCCAGTTTGGCCAAAAACGAACAAGAAGTCGAAGACAAGTAATCATAGGAAACAACTGAAGTAATAGGATAAGCGCATAGACGTTTACCTTTGCGGATAGCAATGTGGAGGTCAAGAGTAGTTGAATCGGGATCCGACAACGAAGAAGATGGTGGAGGCATGAATTTGAACTTGCAATGAGAGGTTGTCGTCTAGTGTAGACATGGACAATAGGTGGCTAAGTAGACTTTGGAAGAGATGCAGCTGTGAGAGGCGGGGAACAAGGGACAATATAGACTAACAGATCATCGTCCTCTTCCTGATCATGAGAAGTAAAGGAAGGAGATAAGAAGGGAATGTCTTCTTGAAAGGTAACATTTGCACAGACAAGGTAACGCTGAAGGATAAGGGAGAGACACCTATATCCCTTCTGAAGATGAGAATAACTAAGGAAAACATATTTAAGGGACTTATGGTTTAATTTTGTGACCTGGGGTCGGGTATCCCAAACAAAACAAGTACTGCCAAAGATACTGGGTTCAATAGGGAAAACAGGTTTAGATGGGAACATAACAGAATAGGGAATTTTTCTTTCAAGAACAAAAGATGACATCCGATTGATTAAGAAACAAGCTGTCGAGACAGCATCAGCGCAAAAAGGTTTAGGACCATGCATTTGAAATAAGATAGCTCTGGCTACCTCAAGTAAGTGTCTATTCTTTCGTTTAGCGACCCCATTTTCAGTGAGTGTGTCATCACAAGAGGATTGATGAAGAATGCCATGTTGAAGCATATAAGACTGAAAAGAATCAAATAGGTACTCTTTGGCATTATTGCTTCTCAAGATTTGAACAAAAACATTAAATTGCCTTTTAATCTCAGCATAGAAGGCACAAAAATATGAAAAAACCTCAAAGCAATTTTTCATTAAATATAACTAAGTGACACGAGAGTAATCATCAACAAAAGTAACAAAATATTTAAACCAGGCTTAGACAGAATAGGACAAGGACCCCAAACATCACAATGGACTAACTCAAAAGGGGATGTAATCCGTTTATTAACTCTAGATCCTAATGGCACACGATGGTGTTTGGCAAACTAACATGACTCAAAAGGTAAGGAAGATTAGTGACGGAATTGGGGTTGAACCTGCTTGAGAATCGAGAGAGATGGATGCCCCAAACAAAAGTGCACCTTGAATAGAGACAATGAACTAGAACATGCCAAGAATCTTACTTCCCGAGTGTCAAGAATATAGAGGCCTCGAAATTCATGTCCTTTGCCGATAATCTACTTCGTCGTAAGATTATGAAACAGACATTAGCTAGGAAAGAGTGGGACACTACAATTTAAGGTAAGGGTGAGTTTACTATCGGAAATTAGATTAAATGAAAAATTAGGTAAACTCAACTCTAAGAGTAAAGATATAGATGGGGTTAGGTCAACAGTGCTAGAACTAAGGACACGGGTTGTGGACCTATCAGCTATAGTCACATGAGATGAAGTGGCATGGGTATGGAAGGTAGAGAAAAGGTTAGGATTACCTGTCATGTGGTCTAAAGCTCAAGAATTAATAACCTATCTGGATGACAAAGAGATGAGAAATGTAAGGGATTTACCTGCATCAGCAAATGCAGCAGTAGGAGTAGGAATTTTTAGTGATTCTTGATATTGAGTGAACTCAGCAAATTCATCAGTAGATACCATAATAGTCTTATCAGAAGATGAGGCAACGGGTTCTGCTATAGGTGAAACAGTACATACAGCAACCAAGGAGAGACTACTAGAATAAATTAAATATCAAGCTAGCAAAGAGCAAGAATGCCGTAAGTGAACAACCAAACCAAACAGAAACCCAAACAACGAGAAAGATTGACCAAACCACGGGAAGTTGCCAAAAAAGGAACGAGAACGCTGTAAACAAGAGGTGATCAAACCCAAATAGAAGCCTAAACATCGAGAAAGTTGCCAGAAACTGAATGAAAATGCCAGCAAGACCAAACAAAGACAAAGGGAACATCGAATGTGCTGTCATGCGCCGACGCGTGGGTCGGGAAGTAGAAAATGTGATTGGCGCGTGGTTGTCGTGAGCACCATCGATGGCTGCCAAACTCTCAAGGTTGGCTAACGGGCGATGTCTGAACGTCTTGAAGGAGGCGGTGAGAGAAACAATCACTGTAGATGGGGGCCCTAGTCTCACACACACAAAGCCTCAAACTCCTAAGCACGTGTATCAAACCAGGCTCTAATACCATGTGTATTAGTCAAGGTTGACGGAAAAAATGTGTTATTCTCATTCATAGAATTGTGATATATATAGAGGGAATCATAGATACAAAGCAATCAGAATCATTAAATAATCCCTACAATTATACTACAATCTCTATAATTATGCTATCCCTAAAATCATGTCTATAATCATGCTATTTACAATCTGTAACGTAACAATAATAAACTAGGAAGAATTAAAAAGCAAATTAATTTATAAGTCCCTATGAAATGTATTGAAAAAGTATATAAAACTGAATTTATATGTTCAGTATAGTCTAACTTCACCTCTCCATATAAATTTCTTTGTACCTTTATTGATGACAATTCTTGTCCTTGACTTTTCTTCTGTGAACCTTGCTTTTTTCTAAAACTGTTTTAGTCTGGAAATTATGCATGTGTGAAACACTGCCAAGAAGAATAGGAAGGGAGAAAGTAAGGATTAAAGGGCAACAGTGAAGTGAAAAAGAAAGAAGAAAGAAGAAAGAAGAAAGAAACAACATTGTTGTGACCGTTAAAATTTCTGTGAATCAGTTAATTTAGGATAACAAATGTTTTTTTTAGGATAACAAATGTTTTTCCAAGTGTCACTATCTACAAAATTATGATCACGAAGTGTTGGCATGAGGAAAAATATGGGTTGAGGCGCCAAGCTCCGAAATTGCATCACTCTGTAACATACCTACATAGCAAATGTCACCTTAGATATAACCTTGTAGCATCAACCAGCTTGGTCTCTTCAGTAAAAATGTTCCTTTAACTGCTCTGTAGATAGTCAAACAGTTTCCTAATTTTAGCTTGTTGAATGAAGTTCAATTTTAGGACTTGAGGCTTTCATGTTAATGATCTCATTATATGTATAATTCAGTGATGATCTTTTGACAAAGCTGACAGTCCCATTTTATCTCCTCCCCCCCCCCCCCCCAAAAAAAAAACCAAAACAAAAAAAAATGTTTTTTAATCCATTTTGAAAGGTTCTGACGTAATTTGACACATTCTTGAAGCTTTCAGCTATTTGTGAGACCAAGTTCCATTATCAGGACAAAACTCGTCCTATTGATTATGTTGTTAATGTTGCATCAAATATGCAGGTAAACTATCTTTTTCTTTTGGTTTATAATTTCTTCTGTAGAGATTATATGATTTGCATGAAATGCTTTTTATGGAAATTATCTCATCAATTTATCTTTTTTTCTTTATAGTTATATCCCCCAAAAGATTGGTTGGTAGGCTCATCTTTGCCTTCTAAATTTAGCCCAAGTGTTATCCAGATGGTGCTGGATGAACTTTCTCCCAATAACTTTAGGTGAGTATACTAGCTGTAAATTTATCTATTTGGATTGTAATGTACAAGGTTCTTTCTTATGTAATTTTGAAGACTAAATTTGTAACTTATATTTTAAGTAGGATCACCAAGTACAGATGTAACAAGATTGTTATTCATGTGAGAGCACTGTGTTGGCATCTTATGTAATTCAAGCTTATCTATATCAGATTTAGCCAAACCCACTGATGTTATAGGGAAGTGTTGAAAGGAGTAAATCCTTATATTTTAGAAGTTATTCTTTTATTTTAATTTAGTTTAAATAAGTCTTATTTGTTTACTAATCTTCATTTAATTAGGATCAGATCTAATTTTCTAGATCAGGATAAAATTTATTTTATTTTTTCCTTATCTGAGAAGGATTGAGTGGCTCTCTTTGTGGCCTCCATCCTCAATTTATTCTTAGCTCCTCCTCAGAATAAAGATCATCGAAGTTATTCATTCATCTCAAAATCACCTATTCTGTTTTCTCCTTCTATTTTTCTCTTTCCCTCCACTGTTACTGCACTTTATGAAAAATAACATCGTATCATAGGTTTGAGTGTGAACAATGTTAAGATATTGTAGGCTTGATTGTATAGCTTGATTGTAGGCTTGATTGTAGGCTTGATTGTAGGCTTGATTGTATAGCTTGATTGTAGGCTTGATTGTAGGGATTCACATGTATATATATCTGTTGCCTATGAATGAAATTGTACAAGAGAAATTACTTACATCCAGAAATTACATGGTATCAGAGCCTGTTGGCGTTCTCGGTACTGCTTATGTGTGCGTGAGAAGAGCCCAACCCTCTACGGTGGTTGTTGGTTCTCACCACCCCCCCAACAACGTTCAGACTTCCCCGGCCGGCGGACCCCGAGAGTCCGGAAGCCATCGGCGGCGCGTGTGACCTCCACGCGCCACTCGTTCTTTCTGCCAGCGGATCCATGCGCCGGCGCGTGAGGGCGCGTCCGACGTCGTCTTCCTCTCCGTTTTGTTTCGTCGGCGTTTTCGTCCGTTTTCCGGCGACTTCCTGTCCTTTCCGGCGTCTTCCCTGCTGTTTGACCTTCTGGTTTGGTTTGGTTCTCTTTGGTTTACTGTTTTAGGCTGAATCCATTTATTTTTGGTTGTGTTTGTGTGCTGTGTACTTTTCCCACCTATGGCAGACAGTAAAACTACAGTTATGGCTGAGGTCGTCCTTGTGATGACGAAGATTACCGAACACAAACTCAATGGCTCCAACTATTTAGATTGGAGTAAAACCATTTGCGTATATTTGCGGAGCATTGAGAAGGATGATCATCTCATCTCTGATCCCCCTAGTGACGACACTCGAAAAGCGTGGTTGCGTGATGATGCGAGACTATTCTTGCAAATTCGGAACTCTATTGACATAGAGGTACTCGGTCTGGTTAACCATTGTGAATTTGTGAAAGAATTAATGGAATATTTGGATTTTTTGTATTCTGGACGAGGAAACATATCTCGCATCTACGAGGTATGTAAGTCATTTTATCGAGGAGAGCAGCAAGACAAGTCTCTTACTGCTTATTTCATGGAATTTAAGAAAACCTATGAAGAACTAAATATGCTTCTCCCTTTTAGTTCTGATATTAAGGTTCAGCAAGCTCAAAGAGAGAAAATGGCAGTTATGAGTTTCCTGACAGGTCTGCGCTCAGATTTCGAAGCAGTCAAATCTCAAATTCTCTCAGCATCTGATATTTCTCCTTTGCAAGAAGTTTTTGCTAGAGTTCTTCGTACAGAAAACTCACAACCTTCTCAAATCACTACTCATAATTGCAGTGCTCTTGTTAGTCGTGGTGGATCTCGAAGTGGCTCACGGGGAGGATCGCACAATCGTAACAAAAATATAGAACATCGGAGTCAGGAGTCTGGTGAAGTTGAGTGCTATTACTGTCATGAGCTGGGGCATACAAAACGCACTTGTAAGAAACTTCTCAACAAGAATCAGACAGGACGATCTGCCCATGTTGCCTCATCTGCTGATAAGACTATTATGGTTTCTGCTGATGACTTTGCCAAGTTCACTCAATATCAAGAATCACTTAAAACTTCTACTCCCACTGCTGCCTTCGCTGATACAGGTAAATCCCCCACATGTCTCATCTCTTCATCGTCCAGCTGGGTTATAGATTCTGGTGCCTCAGACCATATGACAGGTAATCCTAGTCTTTTCTCTACTTTTGATACTCATGTCCATTCGTCTCATGTGACTATAGCTGATGGCTCTACACCCCGTGTCCTTGGTTCTGGTACCATTAACCTAACCCCATCTTTATCTCTACCTTCAGTACTGAGTTTACCTAATTTTTCATTTAATCTGATTTCTGTTAGTAAACTCACTCGTGCCCTAAATTGTAGTGTCTCATTCTTTCCTACTCATTGTATTTTTCAGGATCTTACGACGAAGCAGATTATTGGTAGCGGGCATGAGTCTGGTGGCCTCTACACTCTTGATACTAAGACACCAAGATCTTTGGCATGTTCTAGTTCGCTTTCTCCTTTTGATTTGCACTGTCGAATGGGTCATCCGTCTCTCCCAGTTCTCAAGCAGCTCTATCCCCAATTTCGACATTTATCATCTTTGCCTTGTGAGTCCTGTCAGTTTGCCAAACACCATCGTGTTCCCTTAGGGTCTCGAGTTAATAAACGGGCTACGTCCCCTTTTGAATTAGTTCATTCTGATGTTTGGGGTCTTTGTCCTATTGTGGCCAAGGCAGGTTTTAAGTATTTTGTTACCTTTGTTGATGATTACTCTCGTGTTACCTGGTTATATTTAATGAAAAGTCGCTCTGAAGTTTTTTCACATTTTTGTGCTTTCTATACTGAAATTAAAACACGATTTAAAATTTCTGTTCAATCCTTGAGGAGTGACAATGCTAAAGAGTATCTCTCTGAGCCGTTCCAGTCTTACATGATTCAACGTGGTATCTTGCATCAATCCTCGTGTGTTGACACACCCGCCCAAAATGGAGTTGCTGAACGTAAGAATCGACATTTACTTGAAGTTGCTCGAGCTCTTTTGTTTCAAATGCATGTTCCTAAATCTTTTTGGGCTGATGCTGTCTCCACAGCTTGTTTTTTGATTAACCGCATGCCATCTTCTGTTCTTGGGGGAGAGATTCCATATTCTGTTTTGTTCCCATCCACAGCTGTATTTCCTATTGAGCCTCGTATCTTTGGCAGCACTTGTTTTGTCAGGGACACTAGACCCCAGGTCACAAAGTTAGACCCTAAGTCTCTTAAATGTGTTTTCCTTGGTTATTCTCTTCTCCAAAAGGGATACAGGTGTTTCTCTCCTACTCTTCAGCGTTATCTTGTTTCTGTTGATGTTACCTTCCAAGAAGACATTCCGTTCTTTTCTACTTCTTCTTCTTCTCATGTTCCGAGGGACGATGATGATCTGCTCATCTACACTGTACCTTTTTCTCAGCCATCCACAAGTACTCCTACACCTTCTCTGGCACCCACTCGGCCACCAATTGTTCATGTCTACACTCGACGTCCATTGCCTGCAGGTTCAGATTCATGCCCTCCACCTTCTGTTTCGTTGCCGGATCCTGATTTCGCTTCTCCGGACCTCCCTATTGCCCTTCGCAAAGGTAAACGTCTTTGTACTTATCCTATTGCCTCAGTTGTTTCTTATGATCATTTATCCTCTACCTCTTGCTCTTTTTTGGCCAACCTTGACTCTGTGTCCATTCCTAAGACTGTCCATGAAGCTTTGGCCCATCCTGGGTGGCGTGATGCTATGATGGAAGAGATAAATGCACTTGACTATAACAATACTTGGACATTTTACCTGCTGGGAAGAAAGCTATTGGGTGCAAATGGGTGTTCACAATTAAAGTCAACCCTGATGGGTCTGTGGCTCGGTTGAAGGCTCGTCTTGTTGCGAAAGGATATGCTCAGACTTATGGTGCTGATTATTCCGATACTTTTTCTCCAGTTGCCAAACTTACCTCCGTTCGTTTGTTGATCTCCTTGGCTGCCACTCATAACTGGCCACTACACCAGTTAGATATTAAAAATGCTTTTCTTCATGGTACTCTCCAAGAAGAGGTCTATATGGAGCAACCCCCTGGGTTTGTTGCTCAGGGGGAGTATGGGAAAGTATGTCGACTTCAGAAATCGCTATATGGTCTGAAGCAGAGCCCTCGTGCATGGTTTGGCAAGTTTAGCCAAGTTGTTTTGAAATATGGAATGAAGAAAAGCAAATCTGATCACACGGTATTTTATAAGCAGTCTAAGGATGGTATCATTCTTCTTGTGGTATACGTTGATGATATTGTGATAACTGGGAGTGACAGTTCTGGTATCTTTGGCCTTAAAACTTTCTTGCAGTCACAGTTTCAGACAAAGGATTTGGGACCTTTGAAATATTTCTTAGGGGTTGAAGTTTTGAGAAATAAGAAGGGGGTCTTCTTGTCCCAAAGAAAGTATGTTCTTGACTTATTGACAGAAACAGGAAAGATAGGGGCTAAGCCATCAAGTACCCCTATGACTCCTAACATACAGCTTGCAAAGGATGACAGTGAGCCATTTCATGATCCTGAAAAGTATAGGAGACTTGTGGGAAAATTGAATTATTTGACTGTGACTCGCCCCGATATTGCATATTCTGTTAGTGTGGCCAGTCGCTTTATGTCCTCCCCGACTGTCAACCATTGGGCACTCCTAGAACAAATTCTTTACTATTTAAAAGGAGCCCCAGGACGTGGATTATTTTATGGGTATCATGGACACACTAAGATTGAAGTTTATTCTGATGCAGATTATGCAGGGTGCAAAGATGATAGGAGATCTACTACTGGTTATTGTGTCTTTGTAGGAGGGAATCTAGTTTCATGGAAGAGCAAGAAGCAAAATATTGTTTCCCGATCTACTGCAGAATCAGAATACAGAGCTATGGCAAACTCAGTATGTGAAATTGTATGGATATACCAACTATTGAAAGAAGTTGGCTTCGAGACCCCATTACCAGTAACATTATGGTGTGACAACCAAGCTGCTCTTCACATTGCTTCTAATCCCGTGTTTCATGAACGAACTAAACATATTGAGATCGATTGTCACACCATTCGTGAAAAGATTGAAGATCATTTCATTACTCCAGGATATGTTAGAACTGAAGACCAGTTAGGAGATATTTTCACTAAGGCCTTAAATGGAGCTCGCATTAATTATATTTGTAACAAGCTGGGCATGATTAAGCTGCTCTTCACATTGCTTCTAATCCCGTGTTTCATGAACGAACTAAACATATTGAGATCGATTGTCACACCATTCGTGAAAAGATTGAAGATCATTTCATTACTCCAGGATATGTTAGAACTGAAGACCAGTTAGGAGATATTTTCACTAAGGCCTTAAATGGAGCTCGCATTAATTATATTTGTAACAAGCTGGGCATGATTAACATCTATGATCCAGCTTGAGGGGGAGTGTTAAGATATTGTAGGCTTGATTGTATAGCTTGATTGTAGGCTTGATTGTAGGCTTGATTGTATAGCTTGATTGTAGGCTTGATTGTAGGGATTCACATGTATATATATCTGTTGCCTATGAATGAAATTGTACAAGAGAAATTACTTACATCCAGAAATTACAAACAACAACATTAATACAATGTAGTCCCTTAAGTTCAAGTTCATTTTCTCTTCTCTATCTCTCTTCCTTTTCTTTCTCTCTCTATATTTTAAATTCTACATAGTATCAAAGACAGGTTCTGATTCTTTGCTGCATTTTCGTTGGTCTGTAAAACACCTAGAACCCCTGTCACCCTTGCACAGCCTCTGTCTTGGCTGGACCACCGTAGGAATCATCTCAGACCATCGTCATCGGCTCATCCCCGACGACTGGAACCTCATCGAACCTTACACGTGTCGTCCATCATCTCTGCTACATCTTCCACGCACCGGCACGTGAGAGCGCACAAAAACGATTGTCGGCCACTGTAGGGTATTACCCAGTCGTGTTTCTATCCATTTGGGCACATGTCCGGTAGTTCTTCTTCAACTAGG
Source organism: Biancaea sappan (assembly GCA_037074585.1). Lineage (NCBI taxonomy): Eukaryota > Viridiplantae > Streptophyta > Magnoliopsida > Fabales > Fabaceae > Biancaea > Biancaea sappan. The sequence continues at coordinate 34,847,627 of CM073492.1, forward strand.
CAAGATTTTGACAGCCATTACAGCTCTTCTGAAGGTTCAATGTTGTTTAGAATTCTTTAAATAGTTCGGACCATCCAGAAGCTTGAGTGAATATTGGGCTGTTTGAACATAGTAATATTCAATATGGCCAGTTCGTCCTCCACCAATGCACAGATTGATTCCAACTTCTTTAACAAAGAACAATAGGAAACCTCAAAACAATTGATCAAACAATCTCAACTTGTTGATTCTTCAATCAGCATTGCAAGCTTTGCAGATAATGGTCTTGGATTTGGGGAAGATGAGTGGCAGTGCTAAAGTACTCTGGGGGCTCTCAAGGGTTCACTCTCTCACTCTCTCTGTTGTGTCTCTGGAATCACCTTTAAGGGGTTCCTACTCCTCCACTACTTCATTAGTGGCCCAATCTCCCTAAGATTTATCTGGTGTTTCAACTCTCCACGGCTTTCAATTTGGCTCATCGTCTCTGGCATTTCCTTGTCAATCAGAGCATCTCCAACCATCTCTCTCATCTGTGCCTCTAGAATCACCTGGTGTTTTAACGCTCTACAGCTTCAATTATAGCCCAATCTTCCAAGATTCATCTCTGCAAAATCAACTCCAATATTTTAGAAGTTATTCTTTTATTTTAGTTTAGTTTAAATAGTCTTATCTGTTTACTAATCTTCATTTAATTAGGATCAGATTTAATTTTCTAGATTAGGATAAAGTTTATTTTATTTTTTTCTTATCCAAGAAAGATTGAGTAGCTATCTTTGTGGCCTCCATCCTCTATTTATTCTTAGCTCCTCCTCAAAGATCATCAAAGTTATCCATTCATCTCATAATCACTTACTCTGTTTTTCTCCTTCTCCTATTTTTCTCTTCCCCTCCACTGTTACTGCACTTTACGAAAAATAACATTGTATCAGAGGTTTGAGTGTGAACAACAACATTAATACAATGTAGTCCCTTAAGTTCATTTGCTCTTCTCTATCTCTCTTCCTTCTCTTTCTTTCTCTATATTTTAAATTCTACAGGAAGTATTACTGGGTTATATATGAAATTTATTGGAGCTGTTTCATTTTGATGGTGAATTCCTGGTTTAGTAAAGCTAGTTTAGAGTTTGAACTGTTTGCATGGTGAAAAATGTGTTTTGAAGTTTTAATATCAATTGGTAATTGAACTTATGATACTAGATCCTGGCATAATTTAAAGGAGAAAAATGGGTGAAGAAGGTTGAGCCTGCAAGTAAAGACTGCTCTGGGGAGAATGATTCATTATTTTGTGATAGAAGATTAAAATACGGCCCCTACTCAATGGATGTAATTAGAGTGTTAACAAATGAATTATACAATTTTATGGTATCCATTATGAACATCAGCTTACCTTGTGACAGGATGATTTCGATAATAGCTAATTAGTTTTGTGATGCCACTTTCATAGACCAGAATCCTGATTCATTGGACTCAATAGAATGAGAAATCTAATCTAGTTCTTGAGTTTTTAGAAACCAGTTAAATTGTGTTTGGGGTTCAAATGACAATATCATTCATTCAAGTTTCAGTTATTTTCTGAAATCTATCCTGTTTCTTTTTCAGGATAAAGATCTTTCTTTTTCATTGTTGTTTCTAGTTATGATCATTGTGTTTTAAGGATACAAGGCCATAATTTTTTGATGGTAGTCAAATTGATTTGTTCTGTTTCATACAGAATCTTTTGGGAATCCAAAAACTTTGAAGGGAATACTGATAAGGTGGAACCATGGTATGGAACAACGTATTCCATTGAAAGAATTACTAGTTCCAAAATTCAGGTCTGTATTTCTTTGAGGAATTGTGCAAAACTTTTGGAATGAACTAATTGAATTGTTTGTTCATTGCACAACTGAGTTCATTACTTCTGGTTATATATTACTGTTTGAAAAATTGGAACTTGATGGTCCTCGTTTAATTTTGTATTTGCAGGAGTGGGTGCTCTCTGCTCCTAAGGAAAATCTGCATCTTCCAGCACCTAACATATTTATTCCTACTGACTTATCACTTAAGAATGTGCAAGAGAAGGTAAAACATATGTTGTGATAAATATAATATAATTATGATTCTCAGCATGTTAATTTTGTTTAATTTATTTATATTTTGAAACAGGTCAAGTTTCCAATTTTGTTAAGCAGATCATCATATTCAGCCTTATGGTACAAGCCAGATACAATGTTTTCCACTCCCAAGGCTTATGTAAAGATAGATTTTATTTGTCCATATGCTGGAAACTCTCCTGAAGCTGAAGTTTTGACTGATGTTTTCACTCGGTTATTGATGGACTATTTGAATGAATATGGTGGGTTGATGTTTTTACAACAACTGGACTTCACATAGAGCTTTTTCTGTTTGAGTTGGTCTGCTTAGATGTTAAAGTTGAAGTTCTTACTGTAGCTCATTTTTCAGCTTACGATGCTCAGGTTGCTGGTTTGTATTATGTCATAAATCACACAGATAGTGGTTTTCAGGTATAATGCATTTCTGTTTATTTAATGTAATTTAGTTCTCAATATAGCAATTTACGTGTATTTTAGTGATTACTTTTGTTTAACATGCAGCCTATAGCAAGTTTGAATTTTACATATTTATGATTTATAAAGATAGCAGACATTATTTAAAGGTGGACAAGTGGGAGAAGTTTAAATGGCCAATGGCATGGTTAAATTAAGAAATTAACAATTAGATCAAGGAAGGGCAATGCTGAATCATGATCTGGAAAGGTCTCCTACTCATTGTGTTGGTTGGATGGGGAGAAAAAAAAAAAAAACTCTGTGGATCTTAATCTTGCAAGTAACTTCTATTGCTTTTGGATTTTTTTATATGACAGTATTTATGTTATAGTTTAATTTAAAACAGAGGAACTGAACTTACCTGATGTTATCTGAGTCATATGACAAGCATTGTTGGCATATTTGCCTCTGTTCCTCTATCTGTGGATGTGTGCATTTACCTATCAATTAAATATCATGTTCTTTTCAGGTGACCCTCCTTGGTTATAATCACAAGCTAAGAATTCTGCTTGAAACTATTATTGAAAAGATTGCAACGTTCGAAGTAAACACTGACAGGTTCTTGGTTATCAAGGTAATGAGGTTCATTTCTCATATGAGCTTTACTCTTCATTAATCCTTCTCCCTTATGTACTTAATACAAATTGGTTGTGTAAATCATAGAGCAGGTTGCTTCTTTAGTGTTATTATTATTATTATAATATAGATATGTAATTGTCTGCTTGAGAATTTATCAAATTATGAAAGGATGTTGTAGTTGACAGAACTTGGGTTTGATATCTGATTTGTGTTTTTAACTGTCTTGATTTATATATACTTCTGACAGGCTATTTATTTTTCATTCACCATTTTATCAGGAAATGGTTACCAAGGAGTACCAGAATTTAAAGTATCAACAACCCTATCAGCAGGCTATGTACTATTGCTCATTGATACTACAAGACCATACCTGGCCTTGGATGGAAGGGCTTGAAGTACTTCCGCTTCTTCAAGCTGAGGATCTTGCTAAATTCGTGCCAGTTATGCTCTCAAGGACCTTTTTAGAGTGTTATGTAGCAGGTAATTATGCCTCAAATTTCTTTTCAGTCAATTAGTTACCTTTATTTTTATAAAATTGGACTAATGACTTAACATATCTTTGCAGGAAACCTTGAAAGCAATGAAGCTGAGTCAATGGTGGGGCACATAGAAAATGCTCTCTTTAAGTGTTCAAACCCTCTATGCCAACCTTTATTCCCATCGCAGCATTTGACAAATCGGGTTGTTAAGCTTGAAAATGGCATGAATTATTTCTACCCTTCAGAATGTCTTAATCCCAATGATGAGAATTCTGCTCTGGTGCACTATATACAGGTAAATTTTCTTGTTCATAAAAAGATGGCAGTCCAACATTTATATTGGTCTTTTTTGGTTGTCCAGCTTAGCATTATCTACAAAATTTTAGTTGTTGAAGGACCATAATCCCCGGAATTCTTCTTAAAATTTCCCCTTATTTTACCATCCTTCTTTATCTGCTATCATCATTTGTGAGGTTTTTCTGGCGTTTTCAATTTAGTTGACCATCCATTCTGAATAACTGTTAATGATGAATTCCATAAATAAATCCATTCTAATAATGATTATTTGGTCCTATAATATTTGAAATGTCCCAAGTGACTCAAAATTAAAACATCTCTCTGGTGCTTGTAAAGTGCCCCTGTGGAGCAACAAAGATTTTATTGCTGTCTGCTCTGTGATAGCTACAGCGGTCAGTGTATTCAATATTCACCAACCTAGTCGTGCAATGCATTATAGTAATGGATTGATAAGAATCCAAGTTTAATAAAGGAAAGAACTAAAGTTTTATTTCCAAAGATGCACAAAAATACAGAACAGGGAATATCTAATCAGCAAGAAAAACAACCAGAGACCCAAGGATCTCCTCCCAGAGCAGAAATGCTCTTCTCAGAGCTGAAATGCTCCTCCAAGCTGTGAAAAACAAAAAGATTCTTCGTACCTCTCCGGCCTTCCCCCAACCCAATATATAACAAACTCCCTTGCCACCTCAACACCCTTCTTTGTCTATTTCTCTAACCACCTGACCTAAAATCCCCTTTTTAACCCCAATCCCTTAGTACCTATCATAAACCCCTCTTGCAAGAACAGCCTTGTCCTCAAGGCTGAAAGAGGGAAAATGTCGGTTAGTGTAGATAAAATTCAGATTTAAATTCCTATTTTTTAGGGATTAAGGTACAGTGTATATTCTGTTACAGTAATTTATTTTTCTTAGGAAGTTTGTTAGACTGAAGGTTATAAATCTCCTTCTATGTAATTCAAAATATACACAGAATAAAAATTCTTTTCTTCTATTCTCTCAAACTACATGGTATCAAAGCTTGCAATTTATTATTTGATCCAAGTCTAAGGGAACCCTAAATTCAATATGACCTCACCTTTACCTGCCTCCACCCTTGCTCCCTCTTCCAGTCCTTCTAGTCCTGCTTATCAGTCTAATATTGTCGAGATAGGAACCCACGCCTCTCTTCAAATTACTGTTGTCCGGTTAAATGGCAGTAATTTTTTGGAGTGGGCCCAGTTAGTTAAGCTTGCCATTGATGTAGGGGTAAACTAGGTTTTCTAACGGGGGAAGAGGTGCAGCCGAGTGAAAAGGATCAGAACTTTCGACAGTGGCGCTCAAGGAACTCCTTAATAATAGCATGGCTTCTCAATTCAATGGAGGAGTCTATTCGCCGGCCCTATATGTTCATGGATGGAAAAGAGATATGGGATGCAGTCCATGACACCTACTCCAACGTCGAAAATTCCTCCCAAGTCTTCGAATTGAAACAGAAATTGTGGATGTCTTATTATAACGAGATGCTAACGTTATGGCAGGAATTAGATCTCTGTTACAATGATGAATGGGAAAATCCACGTGACTTGGCACGTTTTAGGAAGAGTGAAGAGAATGATCATGTTTTTATGTTTTTGGAAGGTTTTCATCATAGTCTTGATGAAGTTAAAGGACGTCTTCTTGGACGGAAACCATACCATCCATCCAAGAGGTATTTTTTGAATTACGTCAAGGGGAGGGAAGAAAACGGGTGACGACAGCACCGAGCAGCACATGGACGGAAAATTCTGCACTACTTACTCGGGGTCCTGATGGAGACAGCAAGAAAAAATTCTGGTGTTAGTATTGCAAGAAACCATGGCACACCAAGGAGAACTGCTGGAAGCTTCATGGAAAACCAGCAAATTCTAAGAAAAAATCAGACAACAAGGCCTTCTCTACAACTAGTGACCAGCCTCAGGAGAAAACATTTTCTTCTGACAATTCTCTTTCCATGAAGGAACAAATAGAGCATCTATATAAATTGCTCAACTCTCAAAATATCTCCCAAAATAACTCTCCTTACTGTTCTTTAGTTCATCAAGGTAAAATTCTTCTCACAGCCTTTTCTGCTAATTCTGTGAATGGTCCATGGATTATAGACTCTGGAGCTACTGACCATATGTCAAGTAACTCTCATCTTTTTGTCTCATATAGTCCTGCAGCAGGTAATTGAAAAATAAAAATTGCTGATAGATCCTTTTTTGCCATTGCTGGTTCTGGTTCACTTAAAATTTCACCATCCCTTATCCTTGAAAATGTGCTTCATGTTCCTAAACTTTCTTGTAACTTGTTATCTGTTAGATAGTTAACAAGAGAATTGAAATGCAAAACTAATTTCTTTCCTTCTCATTGTGAATTTCAAGATTTGGTCTTGGGAAGATGATTGGAAATGTTAGAGAAAGTGGAGGCCTATATTTTTTTGAAGAATCTCACTCGGGTAAACCGGTTCAAAGTTCATGTTTTGGTTCAGGTTTTGGTTCCAACCTAGGTTCTATTTCGAAAAATGATAGCCAAAATGTCATGTTATGGCATTATAGATTAGGGCATCCAAGTTTTCACTACCTCAAACGTTTGTTTCCCAAGTTATTTATTAATAAAGATCCTACTTTATTTCAGTGTGAATATTGTGTTATAGCTAAACATCATCTCTCTTCTTATGCTCCAAGACCATATAAACCTTCAAAACCGTTTCAACTTATTCATAGTGACATCTGGGGCCCTTCTCGGGTTCCCACGAGTACAGGAAAAAAAATGGTTTGTTTCATTTGTTGACAATCATATTCGTCTAACTTGGATATTTTTAATGACAAAAAAATTTAGAAGCTGCAGACATCTTTCAAAAATTTTTCTTTATGATTAAAACACAATTCAATGAAAAAATAAGGATATTTAGAAGTGACAATAGCAGGGAATATTTTTCAAAAATATTGGGGGATTTTTTTTTCAAAAAAGGGTATTGTTCAGCAAAGCTCTTGTTTTGACACACCTCAACAAAATGGCATTACGGAAAGAAAAAATAAACATTTTTTGGAGGTTACTAGAGCTTTACTGTTTACAAATTCTATACCAAAAAAATTTTGGGGTGATGCTATTTTACATGCATTTTTTTAAATAAACCGAATGCCTTCTAGGATTTTGAATTTTAAAACTCCAATACAACTCTTTTAAGAGTTCAACCCAAATTCAAAGTTAATTTCTGATTTGCCTCTAAAAATATTTGGGTGTACTGTTTTTATACATAATCTAGACAAGACCAAAAGTAAGCTTGACACTAGGGCTTACAAAGGGGTCTTTGTCGGTTTTTCTGCTCACAGAAAGGTTTTAAATGCTTTATACCTCAGTTGAAAAAGTACTTTGTCACTATGGATGTCTCTTTTTTTGAAAATACACCTTTATTTGGCCCTCATCTTCAGGGCAAGATTCAAAATGCAGATCTAGTTGTTAAGAGCAAAGAAGATTCGGTGATTTCAGTTTCAGATCTAGATTTTTTATTTCCAAAATTTCCTGACATTGTGAACAAAGATTCTAGCTATTTTTCAAACATGAATTCTGTTAAGAAAATCAGGTCTGTGAACTACAGCCCAACACAATTATTCAACAAGAAACAAACTTAAATGAGGAAAATCAAACTATTTTTACTGAAAAAGAATTTGTGGAACCAGAACCAAATTTTTCTATAAAAGAGAAAACACCATTTAAATTCTTTGAGCAGGTTTACCATAGGCAACATCCACCCCAAGAAATTCAACACTGTCAATCATATGAACCTCGGCTAGATCGTAATACCTTTAAAAGTCAGCTCAGTGATCAGGAAGCTTCCTACTCTGATTTATTCAAACCAATTGCTCATAGAAAAGGGGTAAGGACATGCACTACTCGACATCCCACTTCCAATTTTGTCTCCCATAAGAATATTTCCAATTCTTTCTCTTGTTTTCTTACTAAACTCATCAGTGTTGAGATTCCAAAAAATATACAAGATGCTTTACAGGTTCCTGCATGGAAGGAGGCTGTCTTAGAAGAGATGAAAGCTCTAGAAAAAAATAAAACATGGGAGATCGTTGATTTACCAAAAGGAAAGAGGACTGTTGGGCACAAATAGGTTTTTACTGTGAAATATCACGCCGATGGATCTCTTGAGAGATATAAGGCAAGGTTCGTTGCGAAAGGGTTCACTCAAACCTATGGAGTCGATTATATGGAAACATTTGCTCCGGTAGCAAAATTAAACACGATTAGAGTTTTAATTTCCATTGCAGTTAATCTTGACTGGCCACTTCAACAAGTTGATGTTAAGAATGCGTTCCTTAATGGAGATTTAGAGGAAGAAGTTTATATGGATCCACCAGGGAGATTTGAGGAAAAGTTCGGTTCACAAGTATGCAAACTAAAGAAGTCTTTGTATGGACTTAAGCAATCACCAAGGGCTTGGTTTGAGAAGTTTGCAGGGGCCTTAAAACGAGAAGACTATCAACAAGGGCAGGCTGATCATACATTGTTCTTTAAAAGAAAAAAGGAGGACAGGTTAGTTGTGTTGATGGTATATTTTGATGACATCATCCTTACAGGAGATGATATGGAGGAGATGAGCAGATTAAAGGAAAATTTAGCTAAAGAATTTGAAATCAAAGACCTTGGAAGTCTCAAATACTTCCTAGGAATGGAGGTTGCAAGGTCAAAGAAGGGAATCATAATAAGTCAACAGAAATACATTATGGATCTTTTGAAAGATACTGGAATGTTGGGCTGTAAACTAGTAGATACTCCAGTTGATCCTAATGTGAAAATTGGCGAAAGTGAGTCAGAAAACTCGGTTGATACAGGAATGTATCAAAGACTTGTTGGAAGATTAATTTACTTCTCTCACACTTGTCCTGATATTGCTTTTGCGGTAAGTCTTGAGTCAATTTATGCACTCACCAAGAAGAAATCATCTTGAGGCAGCATATAGGATATTGCGATATCTTAAGGGAACTCCTGGAAAAGGACTATTTTTCAAGAAAAATGACCATAGGGGAATTGAAGCTTACACAGATGTAGATTGGGCAGGATCTATTACTGATAGGCGATCCACAACTGGCTACTGTACATACGTGTGGGGTAACCTAGTTACGTGGAGAAGCAGAAAATAGAATGTTGTAGCTACAAGTAGTGCGGAGGCCGAGTATTGGGCAATGGCTAATGGAGTGTGTGAACTACTGTGGTTACAAAGAATTATGAATGAGTTAAAGCTTCCTAAAGAGAGTCCTATGAAGCTTTTTTGTGACAACAAGGCAGCAATTAGCATTGCAAATAATCCCGTGCAGCATGATGGAACCAAACATGTAGAGGTAGACAGACACTTTATTAAAGAAAAAATCGAAGGTGGAGAAATTTGCATACCATTCATCTCAACTACAGAGCAGGTGGCTGATATTCTGACTAAGGAACTATTCAAACCTACTTTTGAGTCATTAGTTGGCAAGTTGGGATTATTAGATATCTACAATTCAACTTAGGGGGAGTGTCGGTTAGTGTAGATAAAATTCAGGTTTAAATTCTTTTTTTTAAAATTCCTATTTTTTAGGGATTAAGGTACAGTATATATTCTGTTACAGTAATTTATTTTTCTTAGGAAGTTTGTTAGACTTGGAAGGTTATAAACCTCATTCTATGTAATTCAAAATATACACAGAATAAAAATTCTTTTCTTCTATTCTCTCAAACTACAGAAAACAATCAACCTATTTTGTCTATTCCGTCATCTTCCAACTCCAAATCGACAACCTCTCCTTGCTCATTGATGGTATCTTCACACTGGTGAAGAGGATGAAATTTATCTCAGTAGTGGAAACAAAGTCCTCAAGCCTTGTGATCCATCAACTCCTTGTATGAAAGGTGCCTCACTCCCCTATTTTTCTCCTAATTCCTCCTTTGGTCTCCCTTTGACCCTGCATCGTGGTTGACGCCGTTGACCCTTGGAGATGGCTCCCCTGAGACTTATGAGCCGCTTGAACTATCATGCGAAGGATTTTGCACTACGGACCCGAAAGAAGACCCATTTGAAGACTCAAAAGAAGGCGCTTAAAATTGGGCCTGCCTCACTTTTAAGTTGTTGTCACTCGCAGTTTGTGTCCCTAAACTCAGCCCAGTCTTCATGACCCTCCTGTTCCATTAACACAAGACCTTATTTGACTTACTCCAAACCTTCATCATCGCTCGCACAACACAAGTCATGCTTAGCTGCCTTCCCTTTCATTGTTATGGTGGTCTGTGATCTTCCATGCACAGATTCAAAGCATAGAATCAAAACAGGTTACTGTATAGATAGGTCTTCGATCTCTGACTCTATTCCTAAAGCTTTGGATGGACAAGTTTCCAAGTGCTTTTAAAAGAGATACCTCATATGGTGTACCACAAGCAAGAAGTTGGACTCCATTATCACGATAGTAACTTAGAAGGGTTTCATACTCTTGCCAATGTTGCATTGGCCAATGCAACGTATATTACTTTAAGCTCTTACAATCAATTTTGACATAGAATAAAAGTTCAATAATGGAAACTCAAATCATATGAATCAAATTGGGATTCATATCATGCTCTCAAGCCCATAGGGTCCTTGTACCCCGTTTATGTGACACATGACACATATAGGTATTCTAAAACCAACCGGTTGAGAGGTCCATCATTGATGGAACATGGTCCGAAAAAACTAACCAAGGTATCCACCAATTTGCTTAATGAATGAGAGCCATAAAAAGAGAAGTCCTGTGCTTTATTAGGAACAGTGCTAGAAGCAGCGAAGGCAGGAATTGTGCGAACAACAAAGCAAGCAGCCCATGCGAGAGCGCGATTATAGCGGTAAGGGAAAGGAGTGCGTTATCCCTTCTTGCTGTTGCACCCATGTTGCAAGCTCCATCTTTATGTCTCGTGTCAGCTGAAGATCTAGATAATGTGCTTGCGGTTTAAAGGTGTGGATCTAACTTCAAATTTATGGCTTTAGTCCGCCGATGAAGTATCGCAAATATTGAGCCTCGGGCAAACGTCCACATTGCAATGAGAAGAGTTCGAACTCGGCATTCATCCATTTCCTCCATTGACCCGATCTGCTTGAGCTCCTTTAGCTCCCTGAATGGGTTATCTAACCCGCCAACCCCGAAACGCACCACCATAACTTCCTTGAACTTCTCCCATGTCGGGTTGTCCGTGGATTCTTGCCATCGGATGAACCAATGGATCATCGCACCTTCCATGCTCAATGTCGCCAATTGGATTCAAACTCCCTCTGAGGTATGTTGATCCTCAAAAGGAGTCTCAACCCTTGTTATCCATGCGACTGGATCATTGCCATCAAAAGCCAGTAGTCCAACCTTCTTAGCAGACAATCGAAATTCATCCTAGCCATCCTGAGTTTGAATTCAAGGCTGTGTCAAGTTGCTACCCGCAGATGGGCCTCCCTCTCCATCTTGGCCTATTGATTCACCCACAGGTTTCTTCCCCATCAACTTGCTAATCTCTGACAAGATCGATTGTTTCAAGCCCTCGATTCCACCCTCCAATCTCTCAATACAAGCTTCCTATGCATCCATTCTGTCAGACATCCTTGATGGCATGGACATATCATGCCAGCTTTCCTCGGTATTCGAAAGATTGGACCAATTGATAGGAACCTAAGTTTAATAAAGGAAAGAACTAAAGTTTTATTTCCAAAGATGCAGGAAAATACAGAATAGGGAATATCTAATCAGCAAGAAAAACAACCAGAGACCCAAGGATATCCTCCCAGAGCAGAAATGCTCCTCCCAGAGCAGAAATGCTCCTCCCAGAGCTGAAATGCTCCTCCTAGATGTGAAAAACAAAAATATTCTTCCTACCTCTGCTTCCTTCCCTCTACCCAATATATAACAAACTCCCTTGCCACCTTGGCACCCTTATTTGTCTATTTCTCTAACCACCTGACCTAAAATCCCCTTTGTAATCCCAACCTCTTGGTACCTATCATCAGTCCAGCTTTGCTTGACTGCTTAGAAGTACTCCTTGAGAATATTCTGATGTTCCATGACTATTCATATGCACATTCTAATGTTTGTATTACAGCAGTAGCTTTCCTTCATGACAAAATACATACCTTAAAAGGTTAAAACCTCTGCATGCAAATGAACTCCGTAATTTTTATTGGAATTATTTTTTTTTTTATGGGGTAAGGAATTAATATTTTTTTGCAAGCTACTGAAGTGCTTTCTTTTTCTATGTTTAGGCGTGGGTTTCTCCCCCTACCTTCTGGGGCCATTAATTTGATTGGATGAATTGTTAGGAGCTTTAATTTTTAAACTGTTTTTACATGTAATTCTGTGGATCAATCTGTAGGTCGGTCGAGATGGATTTAAGCTTAATGTTAAACTTCAACTTTTTGCCCTTATTGCGAAGCAACCAGCCTTTCACCAACTTCGATCGGTTGAGCAGCTTGGGTACATTACCGTGCTCATGCAGAGGTGTGCCAGACTGTTTCGTCCCCCCTATCCTACTCAGCAGTAAGAATTGTGCTTTGTTTATAACTTTAATTTTGAACATGTGTAGGAATGACTCTGGTATACGCGGAGTACAATTTATTATCCAATCCACAGTGAAGGTATATGGAACAAATCTGATAATTTGTACTTCTTGACTCTGTTGATTAGTACTAATACTTTGTGCTTCATAGGTTCCCGGAGACATTGACAAGAGGGTTGAGGCGTTTCTCGAGATGTTTGAGACCAAACTTCTTGAAATGACTAATGATGAGTTCAAGGTCTGATAAATAGATCAAATGATATTTTGTTTAGCCTTTTGCTCGAACTTACACATTGTTATACCCTGATCAGAATTAAAGCAAAAAATGTTTCTTTTCCGTAGTTGTTTTGAGTATGCCATAGCTACTGCATGTATGTGAGTTTCAAAGTCAACTGCTCACTGGAAGCTTAAAACAAGTGTGGGTCACAAGCGTGATAAAGGATGTCCACAAATAGGAAAATTAGTTTCATTTGCTTAGGTATTTGCAAATGAAGTTCACATACATATAGCTCAGGAGCTCATGTGCATCATTTTTAAGAAAAAGAAGGTATTGACGTGTGCATCATGACATTCCTAAGTGGTAAGCATTAAAGAAGGGGCCACTTTTCAGCTCACTGAAGCTAAACTCACACGTCCTTCAATTCTGTGGTTGAATCTCAAATGTTCAGTACATGAATGTTTCTTGAATAGAGAGCACTGATGCGTAAGAAATCTTTTTGTACCTGGGAACATTGCTATTCTCATGGGGTGAATTCTCCTGTCTTTGATCAAATTGATCAGTTTGATGGGTAATCAGGTCATTTCCTTTATTCGTGCATATCTACTTGGTTATGGGTTCTCAGGTTGGATTATATGCTTTCATTGGTCTTTGGGTTGAATCTTCTGTGTTTTCTTGACTGAACCTTCAGTAAGAATGATTGTGTTTGAAATGCAATTGACTTCTGAACTGCTTGTGCTTAGAGCAACGTAAATGCATTGATAGAGATGAAGCTTGAGAAACACAAGAACTTGAGGGAAGAGTCAGCATTTTACTGGCGAGAGATTAATGATGGTACTTTAAAGTTTGATAGGAAAGACTGTGAGGTATGACTGGAAAGCCTTAATTTATATATTTTATTTATTCTGTATTATTCTCTCTTTTTTTCTCCTTAGTTTGTCTAAATTTTTTCCCCTCTGTAGTAAATGTGACTAAGGGAATACCTCTACCAGTAGGGGCAAAGCTCTCTCTATAACTTATGCGGGATGAGTTGATTAGATGAGGAGTGTTAAAAGTCGAAATCCAAACGAATTTATGCACTAAAAATGGATATTTAGCTATGCTGAATTGATGATTCTCTTGAGTGGTTTTGGAACAGGTTGCAGAATTAAAGCAGCTCACTCTTCAAGAACTTGTAGATTTCTTCAATGAATACATCAAAGTTGATGCTCCTCGAAAGAAGACATTAAGTGTAAGAGTTTATGGGAACCTCCATTCTTCGGAGTTCAAGGCAGAAGCTTCATATCCACACTCAGCTAAGATAGATAATATTTTCAGTTTTAGAAGATCACAGCCTCTTTATGGTTCATTTAAAGGACTTTCGGGTCAGATGAAGTTATAGCAAGTTGGCTTCTCCAGGATTATGGAACTGCCTCGCTTATTATTTTGGTGAAGGGATGCTAAAGATTAAATACCGAGTTTTCTAATATCAGCTAGCCGAGAAAGTATCCCCTCTTTGGTTCAGTGACATGACGTGTTCTGCTTGAGGAGTTTTAAATGTTCCAAGTATTGAGATTGATTGTGGCGAATTGATAATGGCATGTTTGTAAACTTTTGCACGATTATACGGAACAGCAAGTTCCTCCCTTCCAGTTTTAAATCGATTAGGTATATCTACTGCATGAAGGGTTGTTTAGTCGTAAGTCTAGGCTTGCTTTACACATACACTATTTGTCCTGTGCGATTCACTGAATATTATTTAATGAATATTTTAGAATTTTTTTATAAAATATTCCAACTTATGTCAGATTTATAAGATTTTTTTAAAACTAAATCATATGAAGCAACCAAAAAAAAAAACAAAAGATTACCTCGTTGGATGGTTCAAAGATCACCTCGTGTGTTTATATAAAAAATCATTTTTCCGAGTATGATGAAATCTGCAAAGGATAAAGAGTCAATCCATATAGAACTCAAACTTCATTAATTAGTAGCAAGAAGTTATCAAATGAATAAATAGACACCGTAACTTACCTTCTGGGATACACTAGGGGATTAAGGTCCATTGACATCAACTAAATTCCAAATTAGAAATGGGAATTGTCACGTGTAATGAGATAAGGTTGACAGGCGGCAGTCATTGTAAAATGTTGTCATAACTCAGTTGAGTCTACGAATGTCTAAATAAGGGAATCATCAGAAGTCATCCTCAACCTTATACACAGTGAGTATATTCATATTTATTCTCCTTGATGTAGTAGACCCTGAAGAGTATCAGGAAGAAAGAAATAAAACATGATAAGCAACGATGACATTATACAAATGACAAGCTCTGAAAAGATAGTCACTGATAGGGGAGTATCACTCAGGATGACAACAAAAGCATACCACATTAAGGCAGCATAACATATGAGAATTCGTGACTTTCTATGATTCGCAGAATGAGATAGAGAATGAGAGTAGCAATCGCAAGGTTAACACTCACCACTTTGATATGCAGAGTACAAGTGGCTTGTTTATATTTATAGCACAGTCCAGATGAGTTGCTCAAATTTTGAATTTTTTAGTTTTTGAATGATTGACGTTGGCACAACCCGGGCACACGTAAATGTCTATGTTGATTATGACGATGAAAATGCATCTACCAAAATAATTATATTTAAAATGGGAGAGATCAATACATTTTAGTCCTTGAAAGTCAGGTGGCTTATCTAATCGGTCCCTCAAAAATCATAATATTTAATTTTTTTAAAAAAAAATCTTATATGTCAATTGGCTAATCCAATCATCTTTTAACAGTTCATTTGACTTGGCACTTTAATTGATGATGTGATGTGTTAATTGTTGATTAAATATTTGTTTGAGATTAACCTGGTCCTCATACGGTGTGTTGCAGTTATTGATACAGTGCATTGTCGGCACTGATGCGGTGTGTTGAGGATTACTGAAGCTGTGCGTTTTATTTATTAAGAGTGATTTGTTAAGCCGTTGTTGTAGCTGTTGTTATGGTTGTTCCTTTTCTTTCTGATGTTCCTTTCTTCTTGAACCAGCGTATCAGTACATACACATTGTAAAATCCCTCTAAGCAATATACTGATACTGATCATTGTTTTTCATCAGTCTTCTCTTATTCTTCTTTTCTTTCACTTGGCATCAAAGCGACTCTACACTCCCAAAATCTCTCAGGTGATCGAATTTTCGTCTTTTCCCTTCAATTTCGGTAAGACCACGCTCTTCTCTAATATAAACCAACTTTGTTCTATCAAACTCGATGGAAACAACCACCTCTTCTGGCAGTCAATGGTCTTGCCAATAATCAAAGGAAACAAGCTGGAGGGACACGCGTTCGGGACAAAGCCCTATCCTGGCATGATTTTCGCAAATGGATCTGAAAGAAAGATTAACCCTGCCTGGATCCGGATTCTCTGCTTATAATTTTGCCTGCTAGGCCTCTGCTTGGAGGATCCGTGCGCACCCTGCATAGGAGGAGTGGACAACCACTGGCCAACTGTTACTGGGGTGGCTCTTTATTCTCATTTTTCTAACACTCTAACACAATGAATGACTGTTGATGTAGCATCACAGATGCTGGAGTGAAAGTACAGCACAACAACTCTGGCAAGCAGCGAAGGATATATCATGATCTAATACTAGACCAAGAATCACCTTGTATAAGAAACAATTTCAAAGAGCAACCTCAAGATGGAGGAATATCTGTGCAAAATTAAAGGACGAGCCGACAGACTCATGTTGGCAGGCAGTCTTGTCTCTACGGATGACCTACTTAAACCCTTGCTTGCTTAGATTTAGAATACAACCCTATTGTTGTCCAACTTGTAGATAAATCCAATCTTACCTGGATAGACTTGCAAGCCGCTCTTCTTACATTTGAGAGCAGACTCGAGCAGCTTAGTAGCTTCTCCAATTTAAACCTAGGACAACAACACGTAGCAAGAGTCTAATAGAGGAAGTTGGCGAAGTCGGATTGGGGGTCTCTCCATTGAAATGCCTCCTCTTTGGCCTCCTTAATCCCCACATCCTTGGATAGCTATGGGTTTCACTCAGAGAAGTTTTTTAGGGTCTCTCCTTAGGAGTTTCTAAAGAGAGAACTCCAATCCAGCGAAGTCAAGACTTAAGATGAAAGAGGCAATAGAAACAAAGGTAAATTTGGTGGAGGAAGAAACAGTAATCGCCCAACGTGTCAAGTTTGCTGGAAGGTAGGATATACAGCAGCCAACTGCTATTTTAGATATGATCAAAGCTACATGGACACACCACCAGAATCCAATGCAATTAAAGGGAGCACCAGTACCAGTCACTCAATGTTCTTGATAGTAACAAACAATGCTCAGGAGCATAACTGTTATGTTGACTAGAGCTGGGAATATAGGCTTTGCGCCGCAGCCAAGACCGGCCGGTCCTTTTTTAGACGGTATAGAAATCTAAAAATAGGTCCATTTAAAAAGAATTTATATAAGCTGGCTCGTATTTTTAAAAAAATTAAATTAAATTATATAATTATATTATTTAGTACGTGAATAATCTTATTTTATTAATTTTTATAATTTATACTATTATATTCAATAATTATAATAAATTTAGATATCAAAACTTTTATAATTTTTTTAAAAATAATTACAGAATTTATTAAAAAATACATAAGAAAAAAAAATTATATAGAAGAAAACTAGTAGCATTGCAAACAACATGAGAATGGGAAGCCAGAATTACTTGAGGGATTTGTTTCTTTGTCTCGTAGCAGTTATTCCATGACTCCTTTATCAGGGTATGTACATTTCAAGTTTTCAACCCTTGTCTTCTCTCGTCATTTTCATTTTTCAACTTTCGTATTTTTGATAAATTTATGAAGCACCAATACTTCCAGAACAGAAATTGTATACATTGTATACATTTTGGCGTAACTGGGGAGCTAAAAATTTTTTATTTTTTCAATTTGCAATAAGTTTTTTTAAAGTCTAAACTCATTTAAAAACAGGCCAACCGGTATTTCCAATGCTAATGTTGACAATGGTGCTACACATCACATTGTTGGAATAACTGAAAAATAAAGTCTCGCATTGCTTAAAAACTAAGAAGAGAAGTGTGAAGAAATTAGTCTCACATTGCTTAGATTACAAAGTGACAAGGGGTGCCAAGGTTATATAAAGGAGTCAAGACTTTACTTTCTAATTGCACCAATACTAAAACATTAGCTTGTATTTAATTCTCTTTATACTCTTGTTATAGGTAGTGAGAGGTGTAGTTTAAATATTTACTTGAGAGTGTGGGTGTATTGGGGTGTCAGGTATTTAAGAAAAATTTCTGTGTGTTGTAGAAATTTTCACATAGTATTTTATTTTTTGGACAACGGTCATGGTTTTTTCTCCGATTTTGGAGTTTTCACATTATATTCTTGTGTTGTGATTGTGTTTTTGTTCTATTTTATTTCTCTAGTTTATTTGTGCGAAAGTAATTTTCAAGAGGGCAATAGTGTTTTTCCCAACAAGTGGTATCAGAGCCTATGGTTCGGTGTGATGTTAAGTTCTTAGTATGCTCTATAATTATAACTTTGTCTGATCTTTCACATCAAAAAAGAATTGTTTCCGGTTGCTTGAGAATTGTCCTTCTTGCTGGGTTGCTGAAACGAAGTATGGTATTGTAAAAGTACATGTCTAAGAAAGTTTTAGTTAAGGAAAGACCTAATACTTAAGGGTGTCCATTGTGGCTCATCTCTCTTTACTGAGAACTTATCTAGTGTACTTGTCACATCCCAAAAATTGAGTATGTGAAAAGATACTACTCACTTGATAAAATTCTCAAACATACGTTGTTTACACATATTCTGTAAGGTTTTACATTCAACCTTAATCATTCATTCCACACTACAGAATTATATTCATCTGATAAGCAAATATAGACATACATAGTCTGATATTTCTATCTCATCGCAAGCCTAGGAGACCTATAGAAAGTACAGAGCGTTTCTAGTATCCACATTAATAAGTACTGGTATCCCACCAGACAGAAATAGAGAGTAATCCCAAGGGGCTTCTAATCTTCCAACGGATACTCTTCTTCTTTGTTTTCTGTATCTGAAAAATAATCATAGGGAGTGTGAGTTTATTTAAAAACTCAGTAAGTAAATAATTGTACTATATAGAATATCAAAAGTACAAATACCACATTTACTCATATAATTAATTGTCTTATACATCGAGTAGTATGGGACTCTAACCCTTTCAAACTCATGAATAAGATTTCTTAGATATACAACGAGTAGTATGAGACTCTAACCCTTTCAAACTCGTGAATAAGATCTCATCGGTATACACCGAGTAGTATGGGACTCTAACCCTTTCAACTCGTGTATAGGTTTCATAGATATGCACTGAGTAGTATGGGAATTTAACCCTTTCAAACTCGTGTATAAGCTTTCTTAGATATACACCGAGTAGTATGAGACTTTAACCCTTTCAACTCGTGTATAGGTTTCATAGATATGCACTGAGTAGTATGGGACTTTAACCCTTTCAAACTCGTGTATTAGATCCCGTAGATCTTTACTCATTGACAAGATAGTGAGAATTTATCACATAGCACAATTGTCATGAAATAAAATAATTTCTACTTACTCTTATTTCTACCGATCATCATATACTCCCATATGAAAATTGATTGCTTATTATCCAAATAATATTGTAAATGGGACTTATATTGTACTTTGACTAGTAATATCAAATTAGCTGAGCAAGGTTATTCACTCACCTTGATGTTTGTCCAAGTTTACCTTGTTCCACACTAGAATTTGTGTAGGAAAATTTCCTAGTAAAATATATTACAAGGAAACATAAGAAAGGAAACAAAATCACGAAAATACGCAAAATTTTCTGATTGCTACAGTAATGGTTTGCTACAGTAACGGTTTGCTACAGTGCCTGTTCGCTACAGTACCGGTTCGCTACAGTAACGGTTCGCTACAGTACCGTTGACTGCCGACACTACAGTAACTGCTACAGTACCCGAAGAAAAATTTTCCAGATTTTTTTCGAAATTTCTGGTCGCTACAGTAACTCGAAGAAAAATTCCATATTTCCAGTTGCTACAGTACTTCGAATTTTGCAGAAAATCTTTCAAAAAATTCATCCTTTCCTTTCTTTTGATTCAAAACCAGAATCTCAACTCTTTTAACCGATTATAACTCAAATATAACTTCTAAAACAATTGAGATTCACGAATTATCATCAAAATCTTCAAGAACAAAACCTCCTCTAATCTTCCATATAAACTTAGATTTAAGGAAAATAATGAGATTAAAGCTTACCTTTGATCCTTACAAAGCTTTTGAACCGAACAAACAATCAAAACTCTGAAGATCAAGGAAAGGATTTGAAAAGAGGATGAAGAAGAGAGAAAACGCTTTTCTGCCTTCCTTCGGCTGAGTGAAAAATGAGGTGGTACTATTGAAACTTTATATTAAATATTTCTAATGGGTTATTCAATAACCCATGAGTATCCATAACCCAACATCCAAACCCATCCAGTCAATTTACAATAAATGGACTAATTGACCATTCTGAAATCACTTTTCCATGAATTTCACCATTCTTAGAATATATCCCACATTGTGCAAATATTTAGTCCAGTCATTTAACTCAATTTTCATAAATAATATTCAAAGAGAACAATTAAATATGAAAATTAAATATGACCAAAATAAATAACTAAAGTAACGTTGTAAAATTCTAAAATACTCTTAAGCGAATTATATTCCGAAATTAACGGGTATTACATTCTACCCCCCTTAAAAGAATTTGGTCCTCCGAATTAAAATCTTACCTCAAGTTTCAAATAAATGTGGATAGTTTTTTCACATTTCATCTTCTGCCTCCCACGTAGCTTCCTCGCGAGAATGATTTCTCCAAAGAACCTTGACAGTAGGAATTTCTTTAGTACGCAATTTCTTGACTTTTCTATCAAGGATAGCTACTGGTACCTCTTCGTAGGTGAGAGTTTCATCAAAATGAACTTCTTGGGGTTGAATGACATGAGAAGGATCAGGAAGATACTTCCGTAGCATGGACACATGAAATATTGGATCAACTCCCTCTAGGTTGGAAGGTAGGTCTAGGCGATATGCCACATTACCCACTCTGTCTACAACCTCATATGGGCCAACATACCTCGGACTAAGCTTGCCTTTCTTCCCGAATCTCATTACTCCCTTCATAGGTGAGATTCGTAAGAAAACCATATCACCTATTGCAAATTCAAGGTCACGTCGTCGGTTGTCCGCATAAGACTTCTGTCTACTCTGAGCAGTTAACAACTTCTCTCTAATCAGTTTAACTTTATTTATATCTTCTTGTATCATCTCAGGTCCAAATATTTTGGTTTCACCAAGTTCAAATCAACCTATAGGAGATCGACACCGTCTCCCATATAAAGCCTCAAAAGGTGCCATCTGGATACTGGCTTGGTAACTGTTATTATAAGCAAATTCAATAAGAGACAAATGATCTTTCTAACTTCCACTGAAATCCATCACACAAGCTCTTAGCATATCCTCTAAAGTCTGAATTGTCCTTTCGGACTGTCCATCAGTCTGAGGATGGAATGATGTGCTAAGATTCACTTTGGTACCCAAAGCCTCTTGAAAGACTTTCCAGAACCGAGAAGTAAACTGAGGTCCTCAGTCTGATATAATGGATATTGGTACACCATGAATGTCACGACTCGTTTTCTGGGCACATGACCGGCACAATGATGAATATCCTATCACTGTAAGCCTTTCGATAAATTCTACCCATGAGTTTAGTCATTATCAAAATAACCATTCCTGAAGAAAATATATCAAATTTTCTTATTTGAAATTCATAGAGATGATTTGCACATAATAATAGATTCTCAATATAAAATACATTATTATGCTGACATACAAACCAAATGCCAAACCCCTGACCTAGATGTCCTAGACGATTACAGAGCAACATAATCTATAACAAAAGAGGGGTCTACCCGACAACGGGAAGGTCCAAAGTGATCTACTCCTCTAGCAGATATTCTTCGATGACAACCTGATCTGAACAAAAAGGTTGTACAAACAGTGTGAGCTTTTAAACTCAATGAGCGAATCGGCCTCGCGTTAATAAAATTCAAATACATTACCAGTCATGCAAGCATATCCAAAGGCTCATACTCAACCAATAGACAGAAGATAAAAATTCATCCAATTCAACAAACGTTACTAGTACTCGTCAATGGCAATATATCCCAGAGAGCGCACACAGGCCGGCTCACCAATTATGTATATTTCCGCCATGACGCACAACATCATCCTTTTACATACAAGAAGATAAAAATTCATCCAATTCAACAAACGTTACTAGTACTCGTCAATGGCAATATATCCCGGAGAGCGAACACAGGCCGGCTCACCAATTATGTATATTTCCGCCATGACGCACAACCTCATCCTCTTAGCTAGGGCGCCTCACGGATTTATCACCAATCCGGGCTATATCCCTACTGAGGGAATCGTTGTCTCCACACTCATTGGTCAAGACACCCTGTCAACCGGGTTTTCTGCCTTGCCGTGAGAGGGGGTACTGTCCCGCTCAATCACAATCAATATCATTTCATATCATAATCAGAAGCTCAATATAATATTCATCCATATAACAGGTATAGTATATAACTATATTATAGCTTTATAAACCACAATTCAAGAGATTCAATCTTCACATCATCATGAGATATTTGCTTTTTCTTATCCATACTTCTGGATTAATTATCTCATTATATTCGCCATTCTGAATCCAATTTCCCCCTATGAATCTTGGGAGTGTCCTACGACATACTTTTATCACCAATAATACTAAAACTCTATTAAAACGGGGTCGTTTCACTCACCTGGATTCCGTACGAGCATCGCTTCTCTAAGTCATTACAGACAAGAGTGCTCAGGTGAATTTCGGTGTTCTGCTACGGAGATTTTCATGAAAGATTAGAGAAAATACGTTAGGATTGTTTTCGTACAGATACTGTTCATACGTACGGTACTGTTCATATATATGGTTACTATTCATACAATTACTATTCATATGTACGGTTACTATTTATACCAGAAATAGAGAATACAATCTGTAAAAGAGTACACCAGGTAAGTTCCCAGGAAAGAGTGGAGGGTCACACTGGACACACTTAAAAACCAGGTCTTTCCTTAGCCAGAATTTTCCTAGACATGTATTCTTCACAGTTTACATTCTATTTCGGTAATCAGAGAATCAAAATAACATATAAACAGCTAAGGACAGTTTTTCTGATGTGGAAGATCAGCCAAGGCCGCAACCACAGAGCATACTTAAGAAAATAACTTCTAAAATTTGAAAGACGTAGAAAGGGCATAGTATCCTTACCTAAGCTGAAAAGGAAAGGCCCAAAATCTCATAGGCCTAGCTTTGGAGTAAGAGAAACTTAAGGAGAGAAGAAGAGAAGTTGAAGGTGTGAGTTTAGAAGTGAAATGGAAGGGCCTATTTATAGCAAAAGTCATGGGTACTATTTGACACTATGCGCTAATAAAATATTTAATTTACTATTCATGAAAATGACATTTCTAATAATGCAGTTACTGTACACCTCACGCGTACGATGTAAAATTTTTCTGTTATTACTATTGGAAACTTAAAAGGAAAAATATCCTTTCACCTTAAACCTTTAAGTTTCTTTTCAATTCAGTCCTTTCACTTTAGTCCCTGAGGGTATTTTTACACATAAAACGTTATTTTCTCCCACGAACTTCTTTCTAGTTTTCTCTTATGACCAAACCACATCTAGTACTTGACATTTCGATTGTATAAATGAACAGTATCATATACGTAAATAGTATTATACGGGTAAATAGTACCGTATACTGAAATAGTAACCGTAGTTTGTAAACAAATATTTATATTTTATTTTTCTTGGGTATTACATTATCACCCCCTTAAGAGAATTCGGTCCCCCGAATTCAAAACTCATCTCAAGACTGAAATAAATGTGATTACTTCGTCCATATCTCATCCTTTGCATCTCTTTCTTCCAAAACCTCATCACACCCTTGGTGAGATTTACAAGAATATTATACCATTGACTGTGAACTCTAAACCGCATTATCAATAATTTGCATAAGACTTTTGCCTTTTCTAAACAGCAAGTAATCTCTTCCTCATCAGTTTGATCTTCTCCACAACCTTTTGTACCATAAAGTGTCTCATCCTCATAACCTTTACCAAACTCAAACCACCTAATCAGGGACGAACTCTGTCTCTATGTAAAACCTCAAATAGGTGTCTTCTCAACAGTGGCACGTGATCTTTCCAGTTTATACTGAATATCAGAACACAAGCTACCATACACATAGCTTATAACTTTTACGAATACAAGTATCCTACCCGAAGGCATCATTTTGGCCATAGGCAATATTCTTGCCCGAAGGCGATCATTCTACCTTAAGGCGATACTCTCAGCTGAATGCGTCATATAAAAGGAAAAATCACGTAAAATTATTACATAAATCTCTAGGAAGAACAATCCCAGAAAATGTGATAAGTAAATAACATACTCCTCATGCATAATTATATATATGGAAATTCCTCTCACCTCAATGACTCATATAGAGTCGTATCCCTTCAATGATTAGGGCAAACCCATAGTTCTATAGGTTCATAAAATACTTATTTAGCATTCCTCCATAGCTCAGAAATGCAATGAAATATCATTTTAGTAACTCTTCTCAGTCAAAAGGATATTATCATACTCTGCTTTAGAATTTTCATAATCAAGTACGAAATATAAGTCCAACATTTTCTCATTCCTCAAGTTCTTTCAGTAAAAGGAATCACTTCAACAAAGAAGATCTAAATACTAACTTAAATTTTTTTTCTAGTACATAGATAATTTTAATACATGAAGCTTAGACCAAATATAGCTTTAGATACAAACAAAAGAAAGAATAAATTAAGGACGAGGAGGCTTTTGAAATGTAGAAGGTATTCCAGGTCTAGAAGAGGAAGGTGCTTCAGACCTTAAGGAGGAAGCTAATCGTTGCAGCCTAGAAAGGGTTTCTGGAGGAAGCGCCTAAGAAATTTGGTGAAGAGCATAAGTCACTCCGTTCATACAGTCAATACACCTTGCTTGTTGGTCACGAAAATTTTGAGTTGCAAACATTGAATGTCTATCAACTCGATTGGCCAGTTCCCCGAAACGACGATTTATCAGTTTCTCTTGGTTTTCAAAGAGACGACTTATTAGTCGCTTCTGGTCCTCTATCTTGTATTCCAGGCTCTCTATCTTACGCTCTAGGCATGCAAGCTTATTTTCTGAGGATGTTGCAGTGCTGTCCTCCTCCATCTCTATTACATCCTTCTTTCTCTTCTTAATTTCTGGTGACCTATCTACAGGTCTCTTCCCTTTGTTATCTCCGAGACTTAGATTTAAATCAAGCTCTACGTTGCCAGTCTCAAAATTCAAGTTGAAAGACTTATTATCGGCCATTGCTCTAGGGATCTCAGAAATAACTTCGAATGAGAAAGGAATGGAGATTGAGAAATAGGTATGTAATGAAAGAAGTTCGCTTGGTGTGATGAGTGGGGTAACGGGCGTACAAGATTTATAGACAACCCGAAGCCCCTGGAGCTAAAGCCACCACAACCTACACGCCGCTCGCTATAAGGTTTACAGATCACATACGTCGCAATGCCAGCAATTAATGTCGGACATGCAGATAAATAGTAAATGCAATTAACATAAGTCAAAGATTTCCTCAAAAAAAATTTTCGACTAATCTTGACCTTTCTCAAAATTTTGACTAACTACGCTCTTCAGTCTGAGATTTTCTCCTTCTAAACTTGTTTTATCCTGTAATCTCATATCACGATGTCCCTCTATGATTAGGTAGCCTCATATTGGCCGTATCTTAGAATCTAATTGGTGTCTTTACTCTAGACTTACACATAATATATATGTAAATATATATATTTTAAAACAAAGTTAACTGCTTACGGTCGCATGCCTTAAGCATTATCATGATGTAAGGAAATCACTGCCTTTCATTTGCCCATGAGAGCATTATATGTAAGTATGTGTAACCATGAAGATATATCATCATCTACACATTTCATTCTATCCAAGTCATTTTGATTTCACATCTCTATGAGTATATGTAGGATCATCACATATTCTCCTTGATCGTAGCCTTCACTCATTATGCATGAATAACATACATACATGTAATTACAACATGATTCAATCAGTTATGTATATCATACTCAACTGAAGGCTCTCAAGAACAATACAATAAAACAGAGAAATGCATTTCAGTTTATCATAAAAGCATCCAAGGCAATCTTTAATGGTTATATCGTCAACTTCTTTGAATTTCGGAAAATGCCAACGGGAGAAATGGGAAAACCAAGTAAAATCGGCCGCAGATCCACCGAATATTGACTTTCATGGTTTTGGCATTAATGCAACGCGCTATCGGTGTGCACGCCTACCCTAGACTTCTGGCTTCCAGCTTGCAGAAATCCATAGGTTGATCGTGTAGGGGTGCGGTGAAGAGATATCTTCTTTGTCTCTTAGTCCAAATTTTTTCTCTATAAAAATCTTCTCAGCGTTCTCAGTTACCACACCACAAAGAGTAATAATCTCTGAGCCTACAATCCCCCAGTATTCCTCTCGCCTCATACTCTTACAAAAATTTCTAAATTTTTCCAAATTATGGCCTCAAGGAAGTACATTGATCTCACAGTAGAGGCTAAGGAAGAAGAACTTGACTTAAACTTAAGTTTATGCAGAGACAAGGGCAAAAGACCTCTCGAGGGACCTCAAGAGAATCAAAAGGAGAAGAAGATGAAGAAGAATGAGGAAGCTGAGGAGATTAGCACAGGCCATAGCTCGGAGGACAAAATCGCCTGTTTAGAGCAGGAGGTGAAAAACCTCAAGAAGATGATAGAAGATCTGGAGAAGTTAACCAAACGCAATAACGCGGCAATGACTTCGAGAATAGATAGGTTCTTCTATTGGTCCACCCAGTGCTTCTGCAATCAACAGCAAAGAAGTGTTGATTGTATGAATGGAATTTACACTACCCTCCGCGACATTGCTATGTCTCTTGCTCCAAGGAATGGTCGAGGGGTGATGATACAATACAACCCTCCTAATCCAAGACCACCTCGCTTTTAGATTACTCATACATGAGTAAACTTCTTCTTTTTTTTGCAATGTAATCCTTCAGTTTTTTTTTTAATGCAAGTGGTTTCTTTTATTGGCTGGTACCCTAAAATAATATAGCTACACAAAATCAATCATGAATTCAGCTTATAAAATCCACCATATAAAATTTTGATCCGACAGCAACGGAATCAAAATAAGTAATAACCTTTCCTTTACTAAGTTCAAAAGTGTGGCCATATCTGTCTAAAACTAAAACTGAGAACATAATTCCTAAGAAGAGATAAGTCTTGGAGGGAAAGGAAATTGAAACATCCTACAGGACCTTCAGTAGAGCCGTCTCTCTATAATTGTGCCCGGGTTTACAACGATAGAGGAGGTCCCACTAAGGTTACCTTGCTCTGTAATCACTAGGAGACCTAACAACCATTGCTCTGATACCAACTTTGTCACGACCCGTTTTCTGGGCACATGACCGGCACAATGATGAATATCCCATCACTGTAAGCCTTTCGATAAATTCTACCCATGAGTTTAGTCATTATCAAAATAACCATTCCTGAAGAAAATATATCAAATTTTCTTATTTGAAATTCATAGAGATGATTTGCACATAATAATAGATTCTCAATATAAAATACATTATTAAGCTGACATACAAACCAAATGCCAAACCCCTGATCTAGATGTCCTAGACGATTACAGAGCAACATAATCTATAACAAAAGAGGGGTCTACCCGACAACGGGAAGGTCCAAAGTGATCTACTCCTCTAGCAGATATTCTTCGATGACAACCTGATCTGAACAAAAAGGTTGTACAAACAGTGTGAGCTTTTAAACTCAATGAGCGAATCGGCCTCGCGTTAATAAAATTCAAATACATTACTAGTCATGCAAGCATATCCAAAGGCTCATACTCAACCAATAGACAGAAGATAAAAACTCATCCAATTCAACAAACGTTACTAGTACTCATCAATGGCAAAATATCCCAGAGAGCGCACACAGGCCGGCTCACCAATTATGTATATTTCCGCCATGACGCACAACATCATCCTTTTACATACAAGAAGATAAAAATTCATCCAATTCAACAAACGTTACTAGTACTCGTCAATGACAATATATCCCGGAGAGCGCACACAGGCCGGCTCACCAATTATGTATATTTCCGCCATGACGCACAACCTCATCCTCTTAGCTAGGGCGCCTCACGGATTTATCACCAATCCGGGCTATATCCCTACTGAGGGAATCGTTGTCTCCACACTCATTGGTCAAGACACCCTGTCAACCGGGTTTTCTGCCTTGCCGTGAGAGGGGGTACTGTCCCGCTCAATCACAATCAATATCATTTCATATCATAATCAGAAGCTCAATATAATATTCATCCATATAACAGGTATAGTATATAACTATATTATAGCTTTATAAACCACAATTCAAGAGATTCAATCTTCACATCATCATGAGATATTTGCTTTTTCTTATCCATACTTCTGGATTAATTATCTCATTATATTCGCCATTCTGAATCCAATTTCCCCCTATGAATCTTGGGAGTGTCCTACGACATACTTTTATCACCAATAATACTAAAACTCTATTAAAACGGGGTCGTTTCACTCACCTGGATTCCGTACGAGCATCGCTTCTCTAAGTCATTACAGACAAGAGTGCTCAGGTGAATTTCGGTGTTCTGCTACGGAGATTTTCATGAAAGATTAGAGAAAATACGTTAGGATTGTTTTCGTACAGATACTGTTCATACGTACGGTACTGTTCATATATATGGTTACTATTCATACAATTACTATTCATACGTACGGTTACTATTTATACCAGAAATAGAGAATACAATCTGTAAAAGAGTACACCAGGTAAGTTCCCAGGAAAGAGTGGAGGGTCACACTGGACACACTTAAAAACCAGGTCTTTCCTTAGCCAGAATTTTCCTAGACATGTATTCTTCACAGTTTACATTCTATTTCGGTAATCAGAGAATCAAAATAACATATAAACAGCTAAGGACAGTTTTTCTGATGTGGAAGATCAGCCAAGGCCGCAACCACAGAGCATACTTAAGAAAATAACTTCTAAAATTTGAAAGACGTAGAAAGGGCATAGTATCCTTACCTAAGCTGAAAAGGAAAGGCCCAAAATCTCATAGGCCTAGCTTTGGAGTAAGAGAAACTTAAGGAGAGAAGAAGAGAAGTTGAAGGTGTGAGTTTAGAAGTGAAATGGAAGGGCCTATTTATAGCAAAAGTCATGGGTACTATTTGACACTATGCGCTAATAAAATATTCAATTTACTATTCATGAAAATGACATTTCTAATAATGCAGTTACTGTACACCTCACGCGTACGATGTAAAATTTTTCTGTTATTACTATTGGAAACTTAAAAGGAAAAATATCTTTTCACCTTAAACCTTTAAGTTTCTTTTCAATTCAGTCCTTTCACTTTAGTCCCTGAGGGTATTTTTACACATAAAACGTTATTTTCTCCCACGAACTTCTTTCTAGTTTTCTCTTATGACCAAACCACATCTAGTACTTGATATTTTGATTGTATAAATGAACAGTATCATATACGTAAATAGTATTATACGGGTGAATAGTACTGTATACTGAAATAGTAACAATAGTTTGTAAACAAATATTTATATTTTATTTTTCTTGGGTATTACAATGAAGTTTCACTATTTCTTTAACATAAAGTCGAGCAAGTTTTGCTACACTGAAAGTGGTATGAATAGGAAGAAAATGTGCTGACTTAGTAAGTCGATCCACTATGACCCATATTGAGTCATTTCCTTTTGTTGACCGAGGTAAACCTACTACAAAATCCATAGTGATCCTTTCCCACTTCCACTCGGGAATATCTAGTTTTTGCATCAAACTAGGTGGTCGTTGATGTTCAGCTTTAACTTGCTGATAAGTCAAACATCGAGCTACAAAGTCAGTCACGTCTCGCTTCATGCCCTCCCACCAGTAAACTTGTTTCAAGTGCTGATACATTTTCACAGCACCAGGATGTACAACGTAGGGCGAACCATGAGCTTCCATTAAGATTTCATGTTTCAAAGATTCAATGTTGGGGACACAGAGTCTCCCATTAAACCATAAGACTCCTTCTTCATCTACCAAGAAACTTGGTGCTAGACCTTGCCTTGCCTTATCTCTGATTTTGACCATATCAATGTCATTTTCTAAAGTTGCTTTTACTTTTTCTACAAGGGATGATCTAATTGTTAAATGAGCCAGAAATGTACCTGACTCAGTGATCTCGAAGAATACTCCATCAGCTTCCAATTCTTGTAGTTCATGTATTAGAGATCTCCTTATAGTGGCAATGTGAGCTAAACTTCCCATAGACTTTCGACTTAGAGCATCAGCCACTACATTTGCTTTACCTGGATGGTAAAGGATGGTACAATCATAATCTTTCAGAAGTTTCATCCACCTTCGTTGCCTTAGATTGAGATCTCTCTGCTCAAAAATGTACTTAAGGCTTTTGTGATTTGTAAAAATTTTACAAGTTTCCCCATACAAGTAATGTCTCCACATCTTTAAGGCAAACACTACAGCTGCCATTTCCAAATCATGAGTGGGGTAATTCAATTCATGCTTTTTAAGCAGACGTGAGCCATAAGCTATGACTTTACCATGTTGCATCAACACACATCCTAAGCCTATCTTTGAGGCATCACAGAATACAGAGTAACCCCCTGGTCCTGATGGTAGGATTAAGACTGGTGCAGAAGTTAAACACTCTTTCAATTGGGTGAAACTTTGCTCACATGAATCATTCCAAATGTATTTAACATTCTTTCGGGTTAACTTATTTAATGGAAGAACCGTCTTAGAGAAATCTTTGACAAAGCGACGGTAATACCCTGCTAAGCCAAGAAAACTACGTACTTCAGACACTGTTGTTGGTCTAGGCCATTGTTTTACTGCTTCAATTTACTTGGATCAACATGAATACCTTCTTGGGAAATAACATGTCCCAAAAACGTTACATGACTCATCCAGAATTCACATTTTGAGAGCTTTGCGTACAACTGATGCTCTCTCAAGGTCTGAAGCACTATTCTCAAATGTTCAGTATGTTCTTCATGACTCTTTGAATATACCAAAATATCATAAATAAATACAATTACAAACTTATCAAGGAATGATTTGAACACTCTGTTCATTAAATCCATAAATGCTGCTGGTGCATTTGTCAACCCAAAAGACATCACAAGAAACTCATAATGTCCATACCGTGTACGAAAAGCAGTCTTAGGTATATCATCATTCTTAATTCGTAACTGATGATATCCAGACCTTAGATCAATCTTTGAGAAGTATTTTGCTCCTTGAAGCTGATCAAACAAATCATCTATCCTTGGTAAAGGATACTTATTCTTCACTGTGACTTTATTCATATGACGATAATCTATACATAGTCTCATAGAACCATCTTTCTTTTTTACAAAAAGAACAGGAGTACCCCAAGGTGAAAAACTTGGGCGAATGAACCCTTTGTTTAACAAATCTTCCAATTGTTCTTTGAGTTCTTTTAGCTCAACAGGAGCCATACGGTAAGGTGGAATAGAAATTGGTCGTGTGTCTGGGACCAAATCAATACTGAACTCAATATCTCTTTCTGGCGGTAATCCAGGTAAATCTTCTGGGAACACATCTGGGAATTCATTAACCACATGTATGTCTTCTAACTTCTGTTCTTTCTTTTCTAAATCTTTGATAAAAGCTAGAAATCCCTGACATCCCTTTCACAACATACGCCGGGCACTTAACATAGATATCATGTTGCAAGGTACATCACTTCGATCTCCTTGAAACACAAAATTACTCCTCCCCGGCATATTAAAGGAAATAACTTTGTCACGACAATTTATAGTAGCATGACAAGAAGATAGCCAGTCCATCCCTAAAATCACATCAAAATCTAACATATTGAGAATCATAAGATCTATCTCAGTTTCCGTGCCTCCAACAATTATTTTACAAGAACGATAACATGTTTTAACCATCAAAGTCTCTCTCATCGGTGTGGAAACCAAGAATGGTTCTTTAAGAGTAATCGAATCAAATGCAAATCTCTTGGCAAATAGGGGTGACACATATGAGTGTGTAGAACCGGGGTCAAACAAAATACGTGCAGCAAAAGTATTAAAGATAATATACCTGTAACTACAGCATTGGATGTTTGAGCATCCTGTCGGGTTAGAGCATATACTCTTGCATTTCCTCTGCCAGCAGCTTGTTTTCCACGGTCACCTTGGCCTCTTCCAGAACCTCTTCCCATACTACCCCCTATTGAAGAGGTTGGTGTTTGAGTAGAAGATTGTGGTCGAGGTGGCAAAGTAGACCCTTGACCTGGTCTTGTCATGAGCTGAGGGCACTCCCTTATAAAATGTCCTTTTTGTCCACAGTTAAAACAACCTGTACCAACAGTGTTTAACCTGCATTCTCCGAAGTGAAACTTTCCACACTCAGGACATTGAGGTTTTTCCCTTCTATCTTGAGTACCTCCTCTACTAGAAGAGCTAAAACCGCCCCTGCTCTCTGAACGAGGCTTAGCCACACTGGCTGTAGAATAAGATGACTTAGTAGGAGTGGCTGGAGCATTTTGTGATGCAGTAAAGGGTTTCAAAGTCCCTGAGCCTTCCCCTTGATCAAAAGATCTCCTATATCTAGCTTTCTTCTTTTGACGATATTCTTCTTTATTCTTTGACCTCTTTTCCATTCTTCGGGCCACATCAACAGCTTCTGAGTACGAAGAGTAATCGTTCATATTAGAACCCACTTGATCATATAAGGCATCACGAAGCCCTTCCACAAACTTTTCTATTTTCTTCCTTTCAGAAGGAATGATTTCAGGGGCATATTCAGATAATTTAACAAACTGAGCTGAATATTCATCAACAGTCATGTTTTCCTGCTGCAGATACAGAAAATCCCTGGCCCTAGATGATCGTTCACTTGCCGGAAGAAATTCATCCATAACCAATCTGTAAAATTTTGTCCACATAACTGGCGGTGCGCCTTGAATTCTAGCTTTCTTCCAGTTCCTCCACTATTTACCAGCCCTACCCTTTAACTGAAAAGAAGTGAATTCTACCTTTTGAGTAGGAGAACACCCTATAGCATCACAGATTGCTTTACAATCTTCAAGGAAACATTGTGGGTCCTCTTTGGGATCTTCCCCTGAAAAAGTAGGAGGCCTCATTTTCTGAAATTCAGACATTCTTACCTCCCTTACGTTATCTCCTCCAGCTAACTGAGCTGGTGGTACAATTTCAGCTTCAACAATAGGAGGATCCACTGGCAGGTTAGCTTGTGCAGCTCGACCTCTCGTTTCAGCCTCAAATCAGTCAAATCGTTCATTCATCAAATTAATCACATGTGCAATAGTTGCATTACCAATGTGAGCATCAGGTTCGACTCTCCTTGCTTGCTCACTAGTTGCGCCCTCAGTACTTTGAGCATGTAAATTATCACCACGGTTAGGATCATCTTGCACATGTACTGGTGGATTTATGGCCCTCCTTGGACCCATATGCTCGTTATTATTAGAAGATCCTTCTGACATTGTACTGTCACAGATCTACACACATAACAAACAATTTTCAGACATAAACAAAATATCACTTACTAGCCCCACTGAGAAGTTATCTATAAAATGACGTTATACTCTACAAGGTCTTTTATAGAACCTAATCCTATGGTCATGCCGCGGCTCATGACAATAGAGAAGGGCCCACAAAGATCACTTTGCTCTGTACTCTATAGGGGACCAATCAAACCTATGCTCTAATACCAAATTGTCACATCCCAAAAATTGAGCATGTGAAAAGATACTACTCACTTGATAAAATTCTCAAACATACGTTGTTTACACATATTCTGTAAGGTTTTACATTCAACCTTAATCATTCATTCCACACTACAGAATTATATTCATCTGATAAGCAAATATAGACATACATAGTCTGATATTTCTATCTCATCGCAAGCCTAGGAGACCTATAGAAAGTACAGAGCGTTTCTAGTATCCACATTAATAAGTACTGGTATCCCACCAGACAGAAATAGAGAGTAATCCCAAGGGGCTTCTAATCTTCCAACGGATACTCTTCTTCTTTGTTTTCTGTATCTGAAAAATAATCATAGGGAGTGTGAGTTTATTTAAAAACTCAGTAAGTAAATAATTGTACTATATAGAATATCAAAAGTACAAATACCACATTTACTCATATAATTAATTGTCTTATACATCGAGTAGTATGGGACTCTAACCCTTTCAAACTCATGAATAAGATTTCTTAGATATACAACGAGTAGTATGAGACTCTAACCCTTTCAAACTCGTGAATAAGATCTCATCGGTATACACCGAGTAGTATGGGACTCTAACCCTTTCAACTCGTGTATAGATTTCATAGATATGCACTGAGTAGTATGGGACTTTAACCCTTTCAAACTCGTGTATAAGCTTTCTTAGATATACACCGAGTAGTATGAGACTTTAACCCTTTCAACTCGTATATAGGTTTCATAGATATGCACTGAGTAGTATGGGACTTTAACCCTTTCAAACTCGTGTATTAGATCCCGTAGATCTTTACTCATTGACAAGATAGTGAGAATTTATCACATAGCACAATTGTCATGAAATAAAATAATTTCTACTTACTCTTATTTCTACCGATCATCATATACTCCCATATGAAAATTGATTGCTTATTATCCAAATAATATTGTAAATGGGACTTATATTGTACTTTGACTAGTAATATCAAATTAGCTGAGCAAGGTTATTCACTCACCTTGATGTTTGTCCAAGTTTACCTTGTTCCACACTAGAATTTGTGTAGGAAAATTTCCTAGTAAAATATATTACAAGGAAACATAAGAAAGGAAACAAAATCACGAAAATACGCAAAATTTTCTGATTGCTACAGTAACGGTTTGCTACAGTGCCTGTTCGCTACAGTACCGGTTCGCTACAGTACCGTTGACTGCCGACACTACAGTAACTGCTACAGTACCCGAAGAAAAATTTTCCAGATTTTTTTCGAAATTTCTGGTCGCTACAGTAACTCGAAGAAAAATTCCATATTTCCAGTTGCTACAGTACTTCGAATTTTGCAGAAAATCTTTCAAAAAATTCATCCTTTCCTTTCTTTTGATTCAAAACCAGAATCTCAACTCTTTTAACCGATTATAACTCAAATATAACTTCTAAAACAACTGAGATTCACGAATTATCATCAAAATCTTCAAGAACAAAACCTCCTCTAATCTTCCATATAAACTTAGATTTAAGGAAAATAATGAGATTAAAGCTTACCTTTGATCCTTACAAAGCTTTTGAACCGAACAAACAATCAAAACTCTGAAGATCAAGGAAAGGATTTGAAAAGAGGATGAAGAAGAGAGAAAACGCTTTTCTGCCTTCCTTCGGCTGAGTGAAAAATGAGGTGGTACTATTGAAACTTTATATTAAATATTTCTAATGGGTTATTCAATAACCCATGGGTATCCATAACCCAACATCCAAACCCATCCAGTCAATTTACAATAAATGGACTAATTGACCATTCTGAAATCACTTTTCCATGAATTTCACCATTCTTAGAATATATCTCACATTGTGCAAATATTTAGTCCAGTCATTTAACTCAATTTTCATAAATAATATTCAAAGAGAACAATTAAATATGAAAATTAAATATGACCAAAATAAATAACTAAAGTAACGTTGTAAAATTCTAAAATACTCTTAAGCGAATTATATTCCAAAATTAACGGGTATTACAGTACTGTTTACAGGTGAGTTTACTATTCTAGTATACGATTGCAATGTCAAATTTTTTCCAGCACAATGAGATTTGACTTATAGAAATTCTTGCTTGTTGGGAAAAACTCCATTTCCCCCTTGAGTAGAACCTTGCCACAAATAAACCAGAGAAATAAAATGGAACAGAAACACAATTACAACACAAGAAAATGACGTGAAAACTCCAAAAACTAAAAAAAAAAATGACAATTGTCAAAGACAACCAGAAAAAACACTATATGAAAATTTAAACAACACACAAAAATTTCTTTCAAATAGCCGGCACCCCAATATAGCCACACTCTCAAGGAAATATTTAAACTACACCCCTCACTACCTATAACAAGAGTATAAAGAGAATTAAATACAAGCTAATGTTCTTATATTGGTACAATTAGAAACAAAGGCTTTGACTCCTTTATTTAGCCTTGGCACCCTCTCCTACTTTGTAATCCAAGCAACGTGGGACTAATTCATTCACACTTCTCTTCTTGGTTTCCAAGCAATGTGGTATTAGAGTTATGATTGTCGATGTAGATAATGAAACAGATTATGTGGTTATTTTTTCAATCAAAGTGGAGATTGTTGAGATTGATTGAAAAATGTAGTCCCACATTGCTTGAAAACCAAGAAGAGAAATGTGAAGGAATTAGTCTCACATTGCTTAG
This sequence comes from Biancaea sappan, assembly GCA_037074585.1. Lineage (NCBI taxonomy): Eukaryota > Viridiplantae > Streptophyta > Magnoliopsida > Fabales > Fabaceae > Biancaea > Biancaea sappan. The sequence goes on from CM073492.1 coordinate 34,883,986, forward strand.
ATTACAAAATGGGAGGGCGTGCCAAGGCTATATAAAAGAGCCATGGCCTTAGTTTCTAATTACACTAATACAAGAACATTAGCTTGTATTTAATTTTCTCTATACTCTTGTTATAGATAGTGAGAGGTGTAGTTTAAATATTTGCTTGAGAGTGTGAGTGTATTAGGGTGTTGAGTATTTGAGACAAATCTGCGTTGTAGAAATTTTCACATATTGTTTCTCTGTAGTTGTCTTTGACAACAATTGTAATTTTTTTTTCTGGTTTTAGAGTTTTTATGTTATTTTCTTATATTATGATTGTGTTTTTGTTTCATTTTTTTTTTCTTTAGTTTATTTGTAGCAAGGTTTTGCTGAAGGGAAAAATGGAGTTTTTCCCATCACACATCACAAATGATCCAAATGATCTTGAAGGAAAGACGAACAACGACTATAGGAACTATGGTAACAAATTATTCGTTGGAAATGGTCAACCAATTAATGTTGAAAAGGTTGGGAATGTTCCAATTTTCTGCAGAAACAACTCCTCCATCCGTTTGAAGGATGTTTTGCTTGAATGCTTGCACCACAAATAACTAAGAAACTTGTTAGTGTTTCTAAACTCACCTCTGACCATAACACCACATTTTGAGTTTGATAAAAAATTGTGTGTTGTGAAGGACAAACTGACAGGCACCAAGCTTCTAGAAGGAACTCTGAAGGGGGGACAGCCCAAGTGCTTAACAGAGGAAAAGACCCCTAGTACCAAGAAGTATGTGAAAGAAGTATGGCATATGAAACTTGGAAATCCCTCGTATAAAATTATTTCCCAAGTTTTGTATCATTGTAAAATCAAATTTGACTCCAAACGAAAATTTGTTTTGTGAAACTTGTCAAATGGGCAAGTCTCATGCTCTCCCTTTCAAAAGGTCTAGTTCATAAGCACAATGTCCTCTTGATCTAAGTCTTCACCGTTCTTTGGGGTCCCTCCACCGTAGTATCAAACTCAGGGCATAGATATTATGTTGCCTTTTTAGATTGACCAGGTACTGATACGATTACGGTGCGTTGCGGGTAACGAAGCGGTGAAGTTGTGCGTTTTATTTCCTTATAGAGATTTGTTAGGCCGTTATTGTAGCCCTTACTACGGTTGTTCCTTTTCTTTCTCATGTTCCTTTCTTCTTGAACCAGCGTATCAGTATATATACATTGTAAAATCCCTCTAAGCAATATACTCAAATTGATCATTGATCATTGTCTTTCATCAGTCTTCTCTTATTCTTCTTTTCTTTCACTATATTAACCAAGAATATTTTTTCAGTTCTTGAAAGATCATCATACACCATTTAATCATTGAAAGATTTTAAATACTAACTTATTAAACTTTTCGTCAATGAGTTTTGTCATGCGGCTTGTTGATTGTGTTGGTTGACATAGCAAGATGATGAAAAATAAAACTAGCTAGCGAGAGAGTTATTGGTAGACTAGCACAAGCTATAAGATCACCAATGAGTCTCTTGAAATTCCAAATTTTTTTAGAGTTACTAGTAGGCTTGACATGACAGATATTAGTAGTCAACTGGTAATCTTCTGTTTAAAGAAAAAGCTTTATATTCTGAAATTCAATAATTAACAAATTCTTTGCTTTGAGATTAAAGTTTTAAGGATTGGGTGCTTATATAGCCATTCTCAACAAAAATGTACGAACCACTTTGCAAGTCAATTGATATAATACAAACTCACAATGCAAACTACTTTTTGCAAGTGGCAATTTATGTTTGTGTTTGGGAGCCTGATGGGTTAAACGTGGTTGAAGAAAATTAAATTTGATTAAAAGTAGTTAGAAAAAATTAGGTTTGGATGAATGTGATTTATATTTGAGAGACATTTGGGCAAACGTGATTTGGAGTAGACAAACGTGATTTAGAGTAAACAAACGTGGTTTGGTGTAGAAATATGATGTTTGGATGTTGGTGTGTAAACGTGGTTTGAGATGTTTAATTACCAAAAAGGATATGAATTTTTTATTTAATTTTTTGATATAACATTATTATTTATTGTCATTTATTTAAAAGGAAACTTAATTTTTTTGTTTATTTATCTAACATTACAAATTAATTACCAATGAATCATTTTTAATTTCTTTATTTTATAATTTACTAATTACTCACAATAAATTAAAGATCTCTAATTAAATTTTAAAACATTTTTCTTCTTTATTAAATTAATTTTATCTCTAACTAAATTTCAATACAATTTTTATCTTCTCTATTAAATTAATTTTATCTCAATTAAAATTAATGAAAATAAGCTTATAATAATTTAATAAAAACAAGTTTCTCATTAAAGAGATAAGATAAATAAATTAAAAATAAGCTTTCTATACTTAAGAAGCCCCACATTACTTAAATTAAAAGAGAGATGAGACTTTATAAGTATGGATGTGATATTAAGTTCATAAGAAGTTAAGGAAGAGGTGGGCTCTTACGCACATAAATAAAATATTTTTTACCATAAATAAATCACAAACAAGCCTCATATACAAAAAGTGAATAATTTTTAATAACAATTCGTAATAAGTCAATAAATCAAAAGAGGGTATAAATATGGCAGAGGAGTTCTTTGGATTCGTTGAAGCTGAAATTTTAAGTTTAACATTTCTATCTTAAATTTACAATACTCCTTATCTGACTGATAATTTGGCTCCATATATGAAACTGTCAATCGAAGAGGGTATAAATATGGAAGAGGAGTTCTTTGGGTTCTTTGAAGCTGAAATTTTAAGTTTTAACGTTTCCATCTTAAATTTATAATACCCCTTATCTGACTGATAATTTGGCTCTATATAACTATCAATCGATCTGCCTTCTCGGATTATGTTAGATAGTGAAAGACCTGACTTTGTGACACGACGAACTTGACATCAAAAATCTCTAAAAACACACGATTTGGTAATTTTGACAATTCAACCTATGACTTAGGACATAAAGTGATTCAACAACCGATTCTAATCACCTAATCAGAGACTCATATAGAGTCACTCCATCGCGAATTGTGCAATTTCGATTGTCATTCAAAACCAACTTGTTTCTTGCGGTTTAATTAAACCCAGCAATATGCTTCATTCTTTGATCTTGAATATAGTATTATGTTATTTTTTTCAAAGAAAAAAATAGTATTATTTATGATATTTGGAACAACATATTAAGTATTAACAGACACCAGAGTACATTTTATAATACTTTATTTTATTTATCTTTATTTATTGTTTTATTTTATTTACCTTTGTTTATTTCGAAAACTCATTTCTAATAAGAATAAACAAGCAAATGAGTGAATAATAAAAAATTTGGGATAATTTATTTTGTGCAAACAATTAATCTTTTCTAATTAATACTAGTTAATAATAATAATAATAGATTCATTAAATTTGATAACTAATTAATACTAACAGACTAATCCCTTGTGCTAATTTTATAATAAGATTAATTATTATGTAGATTGTTTTAAATCAGTAGCCATATTTATATTCGTAGCCAGCAAATATATAGTATTTAAATTACAAATACTGATCTTTATGTAGATTTTTTATTGTTCTCAATTCACTGGTTGAGGCGTTCCGACAGGGAACAGAGATAAGATTGCTCCACCACTTCACTGAAAAAGAAGAGGCAAGAAATGGCAAGAGAAGAGATGGACGGGAACAGAGCAAGATAACACAAATATAGGGACAAAATGGGAAGATAAAATGAAGTGCATAACAGACTAGTAGATAGACCACGTTAATGGAGAAGTTACTGCAGGGCGTGACGGAAAAAACCTAGATTTCGTTTTCAAAATCAATTCTACACCTCGAGGTCACCACAAAACCAAAAACCAAACACTCAAAATTAGTGCAAAATAACGTTACTCCTTCCTCAGTCGCACGTTTAATTCTTTTAACGTCCATCCAAGCACCCACATAATGCCATGGTAGAATTCTTAGAAATGTTGATTAGTTGGTTGTTAAAACTACACAATTTATCCTCCACATCTTTTAAGGCAGTAAAATAATTATTCATTAGAGAAGGTCGGTAACATATTCATATAGACTAAGATCAATCGTTCTTTAAATATATGATTTAACATTTCACTCTTATTAAGACTAAATTACTGGCAATAATCCTTCAAGAAATAAATTGATGTTGACATATCTTTTAAAGATCAATATATGATAATTTATTCATTTAGTTTTATTATAAAATATAAAAAATTGATATTTTTACTGATTAAATTTAAGATAAAAATTTTCAAGTGGCTTTTAAAAATTGCCTTTTTTTTTTGGTCTGCCGCTGAAAAAGTTTAACCAAAATTTTGATTGACGAAAATTTTTTCTGGTCTGAAGAAAAATTTTTGCTTAGAGAAACTTTTGATATAAATGTTTTAAAGGATTTATGTTTAATAACATCAGACTAAATCAGGCTAGATTACTAGATGAATTCTTCAACATTGTCATTTAGTTTGTATTGAGTCATTATGATATGTCATCAGCGCCAGCAATGATACTTAAGAGGTACCATTCTCATCCTCACTTGTCTGTTGATTTTTTTCTTTTTCATATATAAATAACGATGATGACGATCGAGAAAAGAACCAATATATATTGTTGACCTCTATCTTCATAGGCAGACGAAACCTGTAGTTTTTCATCTCTCTCTGTGGCTTCATCTACATTACGAGTTAGTCCCACTCGTCATACCAATTGATTTCCCGTGGTAATATGAGGATTTTGAACCTTTACAGACATATTGATAACTCTTTGACCATTTGCATATATATATATATATATATATATATATATAAGCAGCTTCTGTCCAGCTAATTATGACAACCTTATTCAGCTATCTGTCAAAAAGTATTACCAAAGACGAACGAAATTGTCCTGAGGTTAGCATAATATTAATCATGGAGCATTAACATATATAGGTTAAACAAAAGGGCTTTAAACTTTAAAATTATGCTGCGATAAAGGGAAAAAAAATTGTAATAATTTTTAATATGCATACATACCGTGTAAATATAGGGGTCATGACGCCCACCTGAGCCTGATCTTTTCACCGCATGCAACTTCAACAGCCTTCACACAATCACATAGTACAACTCATCAACAGTGATCGTATATGCCAAGTAGATATCCAAGAAAGAGATTTATGCACAGCTTAATCAGTCATGATAGTTTCGACAACAATGTGAGCTCTTTAGTTCGAACTCACTCTAATAAGGCCCAGCCAGAATTGATTTGAAACTAGTTAATTCGCTACTTTTTTCTTTTACCTATAAACGGTCGAGGGCTGAACTAAAAACTTGTGGGTTATGATGAGAATTTCAGGCCCAAACAGTGTTTCTTCTTCTCTCTAAAATGAAAATAGTCAAACTGGACTATATAGATTTTTTTTTTTAATTAATGTTTAAGATTAAAGACATGCAGGGCAACGCCGATGCCACTTTTCTAACGACGGCTATCTATGCTTGAACGATTGCGTAAGAATATTGAGAGAGATAAGGTGAGAGATATAGTACATTCGGAGAGCCTTGCTGGTGTCGGGGCTGTCACCGAGGAGTTGGCGGATCCTCACTTCAGAAGAATCTCCGCCAGAGAGCAACTTCAAAATGGCTTCAGCTCGGCGGCGCATATAAGCCGAGCCGACGGCTTGCTTTTGCTTTGGATGCTGCACCTGATTGCGTTTCAGCAACCCAAGCATTTTCCCGCGTCTGGCTCGGTTAATGTAGCGCAAGCTTCGCGCGCTAGAGATCGCGCTGGAGCTGCATGACAAACAGGAGGAAGCCTCAGCTGTATACGCGGACACCTTTGATGCTGTAACGATGTTTGGTTTCGGGACGATGTCGTCGCTGGAAGCCCAAGTGATCTTCGAGCGACTCTTCCTCACAATCTTTGATAATTTAAAGAGCTTCAGTATACACATATTTGAAAAGATTGTAAATTACTTCCAAAAACAAAAGGTTCTAAAATTAATAGTTCATCTGTTTTCCTTTTTTTAAACGTCAAGTTGGCTGCAGATAGTTTATTAGTATCCGATCCAATAAAGCAGTGGAAAAGTTCCCCAGCAAACAATGGATAGAGGGAAAAATATTTGACAAATAAATCGTGAAAGGAAAGATGTATTCGACTGTATACATTAGAAACGAAAGTTTAATTGGCGGCTATTTAAGAAACAGGAAGTAAGATCATGTTTAAATTTATAGAGAGGAACCGAGAAACTATTGAAACTGAAAAGTAGCAGATAAATTGATCTAATTCAGAGCAATCAAATATTCACGCAATCAAATAGGAAAAAAAAAAATCATGAAACAAACCGGCTAAATATCTCAGATCAAAGTAAAAGCAAGTGATTACTTGTAACGAATTTAAGCAAAGGTAAAAAAACACTGGATCATGTGAAATATGAAGCTCATAACTATTAAGTAAGGACAGAAGATGAAATGAGATCATCGAACAAAGTAGTTCTGCACCGGAACTGATGCAGAATCTTCACCATACACAGAGAATAAATCAGAACAGAGAATGAATAACAATTCAAACGAAAAAACTGAAAATAAATCTCAGATAAAGGCTCAGGACCTTAAACTTCATCTGACGGTAACGAGCCACGGCAGATAAGAGCTTGATCCTGCGCCCTCTGATCCGCTCAGGTGAACCACCTTCGTTGACAAGCGACGAGGATGACGATTTGGAATCACTCGACACGAAGCTATCTCTGCAACTCTTGTTTCTGCATCTCTCCGGCATCGAATCGTCCGGATCAGAATGGAACCTGAACCAAACAGAATGAAATGAAGACTCAAAATACATGGACACATTGGATTGGAATGGAAATGCGAGAGCCGTAGTAGCTTGATTACCTTGAAGGAGAAGGCGAGGAAGTAGAAACTGGAGGCGTAGCAGAGAGAAGAAGCAAAGCAGAAGCAACTGTTCGTTCTTCAGAAGTCGGAAACGGTGACAATGTCATTGCTCGTTTCAGTAGCTCTCTATCTCTCTGTTTTCCGACTTTGGCGGGTTTATTTCAACACTTTTCAAATTTCTCTCTCTCTCTCTCTCTCTCTCCTCGCTTCCCTGTGATTCGCGTGTGTATGTGCGGCGTGGGAGTGGCCGAGTGGGACCTGAGTGTTTGCATGGAGTGCCTTTCATATTTTTCTGGTACAATTACAACAAATTGAATGGGCTAAGCATAAGCCCAATCGGTAAAAAAATTGGGCCTTCTTATATATCTGAGAACTGAAATGAGACGATGAGATTTCAAGTGTTGAAAATAAATAAGCCGAAGATAGAGAACACACAGACGAAAAAAATGTCATTGTCCCCGTTCCCGCGAGTTCGCAAGAACGAACAGTTGCCTTCTCCTCTGCTTCTTCTCTGTTCTACCCTTCAGCTTCCACTCCCTCTCTTTCTTCTCAAATGTAATCAAGCTACTACGGCTCTTAATGGAATCCCTTTTCCATTTTCAATCCAACATGTTCTTACATTTTGCGTTGGCATTTCATTCTGTTTGCAAAGAAAATGCGGAGGCCAGCTTTGTGTCGAGAGGGTCCAAGTCTTCATCTTCGTCGTAAAAATGATGATTCGGTTTAGCAGATAAGAAAACGTATAATCAGATTTTCCTCAAGGTCCTGAGCTTTTATCTCAGATTTATAGTTATTGCTTCAGTTGAACTCTGCTTCCTTCTAATTCCGTTCTCTCTGTATTTTGAAGATTCTTTATTAGTTTCCAGATAATATTTTCTTGAATGATCTGATTTGTTTTCCTGTCCTTACTAAATAGTTATGAGCTTCATATTACACATGATCCTATGTTTTATTACTTTTTCTTTACTTGTATTAATTGCAAGTAGTCACATGCTTCTATTTTGAAATAAAAATTTCCAAGATTTAGTAAGTTCAGTCAGTTGCAGATTTTTTTTCTATTTCTTTTTTTTTTTTGGTACAAGCAGATTTTTTCTATTTGCCTTACGTGAATATTTGATTGTTCTTTAGTCCCAAAAAAAAAAATAGATCGCTCTAAATAAGTTCAATTTTTCAATATTCTCTAATTAAACTTTACTTTCTAATTTATATAGTTGAATAAATCTTTCCTTTCACGATTTATTTGTCAACTATCTTCCTCCCTGCCGTTAGTGTTTGCTGAGAAATATTTTACTGTTTTACCGGATTGGATACAAATCAGATCTATGCCAATTTGACATTTACAAAAAGGAAAACAGATGGGCAATTAATTTTGAGAACTTCTCTTTAGTTAGTTTACTATCTTTTCTAATATGTGCACACTCGTTGAGGCTCTTGGAATTATCAAAGGTTGTGAGAAAGAGTCGCTTGAAATCCTAAAAGCGTCCAGCAGCGACGTTTTGAAACTGGCTATTGGAATGGCATCTGAAGTGTCCATTTATACATCTTCGAATCTGCTCTGGCGTAACATCACGGTTAAAAATGAATTGAATAGAATTAAATTTATATAAAAAAATATTATATTTATATATATAATTACATATATATATATGTATATTAAATATTATATTTACCACATCTCTTTTTAAATAAATAAATAAATCTTATATTGTTATTAATTATTTTATTATTTCACAAATTTTATCTTCAAAATTTGAATATGTGTATTTTAGTTGTTTCTTTGTGAATAGTGTAAAAAATATACATAATACTAAGTTTTTTATAATTTTATTTTAATATTTAATATATTAACCTCAAAAACAAATGTATGTTTGTTTATAATGTTATGGTATAACAATAAATAAATAAAATTGTTCAAAATCGAATTAAATTATTTCAAACTAAATTAAATTGTTCAAAAATTAAAATAAAATAAATTCATAATTTTATATAACTGATAAGTTTAGTTAAATTTAATTTATCTCTAATACGTGAGGGATGGGAGTGAGACCTAAGGCTGCGGGTTTGCATTAGGCATGGAGAGCCTGAATTCAGCTCAATTACAACGAATTGAATTGGGCTAGGCCTAAGCCCAATCAATAATTGAGAGCTTAAGTTGCATGGACATGGATGGACCACGATGACAAAGGGGACATTTGGGTCCGATGATCAGAAAGATTTCGGCCTCTTAATGGCTTTGGTGAACACACTAGATACTGCTATGGAGACTTGATTTTTTTTGGTATCGTATATTCGATTTGCTGGCTGTTTGTCGTCCTAGTGTATTGCTTCAAGCTGACAAGGGTGTCGTTGCTGTTCATTTGCTTTAGCTTGAGTCAATTATGAAACAAAAATATTACTTTGTAATATGTTTCGGAATATATAAACTTTGTTCAAAAAATTTAATAAACTGTGAAAATAATGTACGATCGTTTACATATGTTTGAAATGTCATCCGTTAAAAAAATTTCAACATATGCATATATGGAATTCAGCTTGCCTCTTGCACATAAAATACTCTTATGCGCAGGAAGCTTCTGAAATTATTGGATTAATGATCTAATATTTTCTATTTATTTAATTTTTTTTCAATGATTTTATTTTTTTAAAAAAAATTACAATTATTATTTCATATTTATTATTGTATTTTCAATTATCATTAAATCATTTGATATTTATAATTTTTTTAAAAAAGTCAAAATAAAAGACTTAATAAATAAGAACTATTGAATCAAAATGATCCAACGATTTCAAAAAAGTCTCTTGCACATAAGAGTCTTTTAAACACACAAAGCAAGTTGAATCCATGTATACCTCATTAGTCTATTAAAAAATAATAAATTAAATCTATATAATAATTCTTTTATGTAGTTATAATACTCTCTCACTCTCTCTCTTTTCACCTTTTTGCTTGAAATATTCATCGATTATCTAATTATAGTTTCCGTATAAATTCTAAGCAATATTTATGTTTTTCTTTATGCAGTATGATTTCTTAAATGGTATTGAAGTTATTAGAAGCTATTTAAACTTACGTAGTCTGATTTTGTAGTTGACATTAAAGTTATTAGAGGCTTTCTTTAAAATTAGGGTGCACTGATATTTCTTATACCCAAAGAAACTCTAGTGTCGGATGCTTTTTGACTTTTAACACAAAGGGTCACACTGCCATAGCAATTCGTTCAGAGTATGTCCAACGCAGGATTTTCCAAAGACGAAAACTCAATGTAGAAGAATCCATTCATTTACTGTTGGGGCTTGAAACTCTTGAACCTCCTCTGAAATCGAATATAGAAATTAGAAAGGCATTAACCCAAACGACATTGACTTATCAACCGTTTATGCCGTTTAGACTAACATCAAGGCAAGTGGACTCCAAAGTTTGAGCTGGCTTTCTTTACAAGGCATATGCTGAGAGTTGGACAGATTAGATTAGAATTTGTTGTCAGAAGCAAGCAGAACCAAGTAACCAACAATACAAGGCCCACATGCCAATTGTATATTAGTTAATTATCATATAATAATGTGAAACATTACCGAATCAGTCCAATCCCACCATATATATATATATAGTAGAGCCTAAAAAAATTTGAAAAAAAAAAAAGAAAAAAGAAAAAAAAAGAAGCTGGTACAGAAAGATCAAGACGGAGACTCGCACCCCACCAAACTACTTGAAGTTTTATTGAAGCCGAAGGAACCCACAGCGCTCAGTCATACCTGTTGTCGGCAAGAGAAAAATGTTGGAGTTGGAGTTGCAGAGACTTTGAACTTGTGTGCTGCTAGAGAGTGTTTTCACTTTTCAGATTTGGTTTGTGCTGCTAAAGGAATTGGGAAACTAGTGTGACTCAAAATAGCTGAATCAGAGGAAGTCAAGCTTGGACTGAGAAGGGATTTGATTCTAACGCTGATTGGAGTGAGGGGAGGTGTGATTCCCCAATTTAGGATTCAATGTTGGTCCAAGAACGTTCAACTCCTAAATCCACTAAATCCCAGGCGAGAACTATGCCCTCGCTTCCTAGAGATCGCTTCTCGGAATCCAGGAATCTTGATTGCTCCACTTGGCTCTCCGAAAACCTCTACAAGATCATTGCAATCTCGTTCCTAGTCTTCACCGTCGCGGCATTATTTTTCCTCCGCAACGTTGGCGACACCGCCGCCCTACTCTGCTTCGAAAAACAAGCACAAAAACTCGAGAAGATCGAATTTCCACATATTAAATGGGATTCGATCGCTCCAATCTCTGATAAGACGTCCAGGTATGCAAATTTTCGATCAGAACGGTGGATCCTGGTCTCAGTGTCGAATTATCCGACAGATTCACTCCGCAATCTCGTCAAGATTAAGGGTTGGCAAGTGTTAGCAGTCGGGAACTCAAAAACGCCTTCAGATTGGAGCTTAAAAGGTGCTATCTTTTTGTCATTAGAGGAACAAGCTAATTTGGGATTTCGGGTTGTTGATTTCCTTCCTTATGATTCATATGTTAGGAAAACTGTTGGGTATCTCTTTGCTATTCAGCATGGCGCTAAGAAGATCTACGATGCTGATAATCGAGGTGATGTAATTGATGGGGATTTAGGTAAGCATTTTGATGTAGAATTGACTGGGGAGGGTGCTAGGCAACAGATTATATTGCAATATAGTCATGAGAATCCAAATCGAACAGTTGTGAACCCATATATTCATTTTGGGCAGCGTTCCGTTTGGCCTAGAGGGCTGCCATTGGAAAACGTAGGTGAAATTGGCCATGAAGAATTTTACACAGAAGTCTTTGCTGGAAAGCAATTTATACAGCAGGGACTTTCAAATGGGCTTCCTGATGTTGATTCGGTGTTTTACTTTACACGTAAATCCAGCTTAGAAGCTTTTGATATTAGATTTGATGAGCATGCTCAAAAAGTGGCATTGCCTCAAGGTATGATGGCGCCTGTTAATTCCTTTAATACGTTATTCCATTCTTCTGCATTTTGGGCTCTGATGCTTCCGGTTTCTGTTAGCACTATGGCTTCTGATGTGTTAAGAGGTTACTGGGCACAGAGGATTCTTTGGGAAATTGGTGGTTATCTTGCAGTGTATCCCCCTACAGTCTATAGATATGACAGGATTGAGGCTTATCCATTTTCACACGAGAAAGATCTTCATGTCAACGTTGGACGTTTAGTCAAGTTCCTAGTTTCATGGAGATCAAACAAGCATAGATTGTTTGAAAAGATTTTGGAGTTAAGCTATGCAATGGCAGAGGAGGGCTTTTGGACTGAGAAGGATGTGAAGCTTACTGCTGCTTGGCTACAGGACTTGCTAGCTGTTGGGTATCAGCAGCCAAGATTGATGTCATTGGAACTGGGACGTCCACGAGCAAATATTGGTCATGGTGATCGAAGGGAGTTTATCCCACAAAAGTTGCCATCTGTTCATCTTGGGGTTGAGGAAACGGGAACAGTGAATTATGAGATTGCCAATTTAATCAAATGGAGGAAAACTTTTGGGAATGTTGTGCTTGTCATGCATTGCAGTGGCCCTGTGGAGCGTACGGCCCTTGAATGGAGGTTGCTTTATGGGCGGATATTCAGAACTGTTGTTATTTTGTCCGAAAAAAAGGATGCAGATCTAGCTGTAGCAGAGAGCCATTTAGAGCAAGCGTACAAGTAAGTCCAGTTATATCTTATATTTGTACATCTGACTTAAGTCATGTGATTGTTAATTTATCACTATGCCAGTATAGCATGTCTTCGCACTGCTGAATTGCATTCTGTTAATCTAAAAAGTTTGAATTCTGGACTGAAAAATTAGAAGATCGAGGGTTCTATGATCTGATAATTTAATGAACTATCATGTATTCATGTTAGTTCACAAGGAACTTGTATCCAGTGACATAGCCAATTACTTTTTGAAGATTACTGCACCTAATTATTTGAATAATGCAAATATATGTTGGAAGTTGCATGATTAATTTAGGCATTGCTAGTAGTTGGTTTTGGTGTGCCTTTTTTGGGAACTTTGCTTTAACAGTGGTTTTATTATGGAAGTAAGGGTCAGAAAAAAAAAATCTTTGAAGCTATATTTCTAAAGTAGGGATGAAATTTGTCACACCCAAAAGATATATATACATTCATAAAGAGAGTAAGATGGAGAGAAGGTAAGAAAAGAAATTATTCAAAAATTATTTCTGTTGTTCATCTTCCATATTTGATGTCATGGAATATTTTTGGTTGGAGTTTACAATACCTGCCTGATAATTTGTGGAAGGGTTAGTGTTCTATATATCTTACATAATATTGGCCCCAGAAATCTTAAAATTAGATATTTAGTACTGATTTTAGATTGCTAGTCTTTTTTTCATAATAAAATATTGTTTCTCTTGTTTTTCCAGGCACCTGCCAAAAATATTTGATCAATTTAGCAGCGCAGAAGGATTTATATTTGTACAGGACAATACCATTCTTAATTACTGGAACTTGCTACAAGCTGACAAAACTAAACTGTGGATCACTAACAAGGTATTTGTTTACCTTCAGAAAAAACAGGATCTCTTTATGTTTGGGTGATGCATGCCATAAATTCCAGTCCCTCCTATATATTTAGAAAACAAAAGAATTAGAGAAGAAAGTATGCCTCTGTCACTTGATGTTTTCTTCTCTAAGAATGCTTATAAAGTTTCTTAATGACCATAGGTCCTGTTTGGTTGTTGGAATAATTTTGGTGAGAAAAACCATTCATTTCCCTTGTTTGGTTAGAAAAATGTGTAGGATGGAAAGAAACTATGAAAAGAAAATGACTTTAATATCCATGGATGTAAAAAATTATGCAAAACATTATATATAATAACACCGGTAAAGAAATTAAACAAAAGTAATTTTTATTTCTATGTTTTTTATAGTTACAAAGGAGGCACAAGACTTGGGGAATGAGGTGTGGGAAAAGGGTGTGAGAGGGACTGAACCCTCAACCAAAAAAACAGTAACCCTAATATTCACAAATTTTTTTGGGTCTTGATGAATATAAATTTTTTTTAAAAAAAATACAAAGCTAAAATTTAATATAGATAAAATTCATCCTTAAAATTGGATTTTTTCAGAAAATTATCCTTAAATATTAACCAAACATATCATTCTCTCATTTGAGCTATGAAATGTCCATTTCATTTGAGGGAATGGGCATTCCCAAGGAAATTAGATTCTAGCAACCAAAGGAATATCGGCCATTTCTATTTTCATTCCCCAGCTCTAATTCTAGCAACCAAACATGACCTTAGTTGATACTATTTGTCCATTGTTAGCTGATTGCTTTTACGTGAAACCCATTAGAGCTGTGTCACTCTATTTTGACACGTGCATTGGCGTCCAGGTATCTAAGTCTTGGAGTACCGTTTCAATCAATGACAACTCAGATTGGTTTTCAAAACAAGCAAGCATGGTACAGAAGGTCGTTAGCATGATGCCAGTTCACTTCCAAGTCAATTACAAAGAAACTCTAACAAGTGAAAAGAGCCTCCTAATATGTAGCTCTGAGGTATTCTACATTCCTCAGCGCTTTGTAGGTGACTTTGTTGAGCTTGTCAACCTGGTAGGCAGTCTGGAGATTCATCAGAAGGTTGCAATTCCTATGTTCTTCATATCCATGGACTCTCACCAGAATTTTGACTCTGTTCTCAATACGATGACCTACAAGAGAAAACCCCCTACTAATTCCTCCACTCTTTATTCTGCTAAAGTACCTGCTGTTCATCCATGGAATGTGTCAAGCGAACAAGATTTTATAAAGCTTATCAGAATAATGGCAGAAGGGGATCCCCTACTAATGGAGTTAGTTTGATTGTAGGAACCTATCAAGAGAGCACGCAAAGAAACATGTAACACTCAGTTCGCTGTTGTTATACGAAACAGCCTTTTCTTTTTCGTCTTCATTTTATTTTTCGAATTATTTCCAGAAAGGGATTATTTTCCTTTTCTTTTTTGTTTTCCCTTTATTGTAGATCTGCCTTGTATAATTCATTAATTTGATGCTTGCTCCACGGAGGAAATGTATTCAATTTTTTGCCCCCTTGTGAAAATCTGAAATATTAGAATTTACTTTTATTCAATTTGCAACTCAAGCTTTCAATTGAAAGGTTTCTTCTTACACTTGTCAAGCTTTCAGACTACGTGTTCATGAAATTTTGTACCCAGAGCAAGAATACGAGAATTGCTTGAGTAATGTGGATAACCCGAGTAGCATTTGTCTCAGATAATCAACAATTTGTGCTATTATCTTGCGTAGTCTGTGTTATGGGTTATGATTCAAGTTTGAACCAGAAGCTATTAGTGTTACGCAAAGGGATAATTTTTGCAACTGCGCATTGACTGATCCCTGCAGACAGATCAAATTACAACAGGGAAAAGAAACAAGAAAAACAAAAGGGCACAAAAAGGATGTCCTAGACAACAACTATAGTAACTCCAATAGCGAAGAAATCAGCCGCTGTTGTATATTCCCTTCAAGTCCCCAGTATCGATTGCGAACTTCAGCGGTCGATTCCTTCGATTTTGTCTTCCACTTCTGAGTACAATTGCCTGAGCCTCTCAATATTATCTTCAGAAGTCTCCCAATATCCACGTCCATTGGCTTCCAAGAACGTCTGAACCAACTTCCTAAAGGAGTTTGGATTTGTGTTCATAAGCCTGTTCAGCATTTCCTCATCTTCGATGAATGTAGTATTTGCTTCTTCGTAGACCCAATTGTCAACTTGGCCAGAAGTTGCACTCCACCCCACAGTGTTGGTGAGTCTCTTCTCGATTTCACGAACACCCTCGTACCCACTAGACAACATGCCTTCGTACCACTTGGGGTTCAAAAGCTTGGTTCGTGCATCAAGTCTCACGGTCTCAGAAAGTGTACGAACCTGAAAGCGATATTTCCGGAAGGTTAATGCAAAATCAACATGATTTAAGAAGAATTTTAGTTTGGAAATAGGGGATTCATATAACAATTTTCACCTGGGCATTGGCTGTTGTTGTGTCAGCAATGTATGCACTTGGCTTCTTCCCATCTTTCCTTAGATTCTGAACCAGATTAGTAGGGTCTGAGTCAAAGTAATGACTGACATCAGTAAGAGAAATTTCGGACGAATCAAGGTTTTGGAATGTGGCATCTGCTGTGCTCAGAGCCATCTCAAAGACTTTCCTTTTTTCAGTCATGCCTGAGCCAGGGGCATCACAATCAAAAGCAAAAGATTTTCGGCTCAGGTACATGTCCTGGAGCTGCTTCTCATCATTCCATGAAGAGTTCTCCACGGCCAGGTTTATGTTTGAGGAGTAGGATCCCGAGGCATTAGAGAAGACCCTCGTTGCTGCTTCTCGAACCTCAATTCCAAGGGCTTGAGCTTGTTCTAATGCATGCTTCCTCACGTAGTTTTGCTCAGACGGCTCATCTAATTCAGCAACCATTTTTACTGCCCTATCGAGGAGATTCATCTGCAAACAAAATAATTAAAACATGAGCAAAGTAATGGAGAAATAAACATAAGACAAGATAATTAATACACTTCAATTGGTTTTAGCCTTCATGTGTAGAGAAACAGTTAGAGGAATGATACCTGATTGATGAAAAGGTCCCTGAACACTCCTGAGCAATTAACAACAACATCAATCCTTGGCCTTCCAAGCTCTTCAAGACTAACCGGTTCCACCCGGTTGACCCGTCCGAAGGTATCAGCCACTGGTCTCACACCAATCATCCACAAGACCTGAGCGAGGGATTCACCATAAGTCTTAATGTTATCAGTTCCCCACAATACGAGTGCAACTGTCTCAGGATACTTTCCTCCATTATCAGTTTTTTGCCTCTCGATCAATCTATCTACAACTACTTTGGCACTTTGCATTGCTGCTGTTGTAGGAATGGCTTGTGGGTCCAGGGCATGAATATTCTTTCCCGTTGGTAAAACTTTCGGATTTCTAATGGGGTCGCCACCTGGCCCTGGCTCCACATATTTACCTTCCAAGGCCTGTTTTAAACTTCCCAATTCATTGTCAGCCACAACCAACTTCAAACATTCTCCCAGGAAATCAAACAATGTTCTTAGTTTTTCTCTATCAGCTCGGTAAAATTTAGTGTTCGACAAGTACTGAATCCATGGCTCATTAATTCCAAACCCAAGAATTGAGCTAAGTTTATCAGCAACATCAACAACTTGACCCTTCTCATTTGTAGTTCGCTCCACCAAGGCGGTAATAGCTCCACGTGATGCTTCAGTTATTTGTCGAAGAAGCTCCACATCCTTCAGAATTCCTTTGTCATTTCCTCGGTAAACATCCTCTATATTTCTTCCCACAGTCTCAGCCAGAATTGACGGAAGTGAAGAAATACCTTCTTCAGCACGATCAAGTGCAGCAATGTTCACCAGTGTAGCAACTGCTTCCAAGGCTGAGGGAGGCTCACCAATGACATGAAGCCCACAAGGCAGTAGGCGGGACTCAATCTCCATGATCTTGGAATACACCTTACCGACCACAAGGTCTCGTTCTTTTGCTGGGATCTCCTCACCCTCATCCGGCAGTTCCACATCCTTGTCAAGATTACATTGTTTTGCGGTGCTGATAATTGAACTCACAATTTGGGGCCCGCGGCCCGTGTCCTTAAGGGACTGGTATGAGGAGATGAGCTCACTTAGCTGCTTAAGACCTTTGTAAAGTCCGGCATTTTCTGCTGGAGGTGTCAGATAGCTAATGGTGTTTGCATAGCTCCTCCGTTTGGCTATGGTGGCCTCAGAAGGGTTGTTTGCAGCATAATAATAGACATTGGGAATATTTCCAATCAGACTGTCCGGGTAACATACATCACTCATCCCCACCTGCTTTCCAGGCATAAATTCAAGTGAACCATGTGTTCCAAAATGAAGAACAGCATCGGCTTTGAAAATTTTCTCAACAAAAGAGTAATATGCTGCAAACCCATGATGTGGGCTGGCAGATTTGGAGAAAAGTAGCCGCATAGGATCACCTTCGTACCCAAACGTGGGCTGAACCCCTATGAAGACATTACCATACTGTTTTCCATACACCAATAGATTCTCTCCATCTGCATTTAGATTCCCAGGAGGTTTTCCCCAATTCTCTTCTAATGCTGAGGCATAGGGAGTCAGCTTTTGGTATTCGCGGACACTCATTTTGTAGGCAATGTTCAGGTTTGGGCTGCTGAATTGTGCCTCTTTGTCATGTAGGACATCTTCAATCAAGGCTTCAGACGTCTCCGGAAGGCCGTTGACGTTGTATCCATCTCTATTCAGTTCTTTTAGAACAGAGAAGATGGAGGAGAAGACGTTGAGGTACGCAGCGGTTCCAACATTTCCTTTGTCTGGAGGGAAACTGAAGACAGTGATTGCTAGTCTCTTCTCTGCCTGCATGAGTGCATGAGAAATTCAACAATCAAAATAAAACTTCACCAGGCAAATAACAAAGATAAATGTAAGAAAGGTAATCAAGCTTATAAAAGGAAGAAAACGGTAAGAACAAAATGAATAGTAATATTGTTCCACAATATAAATGTTAATAAAGCTTTATTTTCAATTGCTGCAAACCAAGTGGAAAAAGAAATATGGTTTTCAGTTATCTTTAGTTTGGGAAATCTTTCTATTTCTGCCTCTCCTCTGCCCTCAGAACTTCATATATGTTTAACGATGAGAGATAAAACTTCTACAAAATACCCATCCCGGTCACAGTAAAATATCCTTAATAGTTAAGACTTCGTGTCTTCTAAATCTTGTTTTTCTGTTAACAAAAGACAAACTATGCAATGTGGTTTTAAACAGCGGAGGTCTCTATTAGGCATCGCTTGCAAGACATTGCCAGGTTGAGTAAATGCCAAATTAAGCAACTCTAGCAGATAGTTTATTTTCTAATTCATCAGAATTGACTTTACAAAAGACATGGGAGAAAGAGTTCACAAATCATGAAACAGCTTTAACCTTCATTAGTTTATTTCCATATTGAATATCTTTCCAAATAAAGTATAAAGTATATATGTGAAGAAGAATGTGTCCAAGCAGATTTTGTTAGTACCACCGAGTTAAGTTTTTACTTGAACTGGGTATGTAACTTGAGAGTAAGAAACCAGAAAATACCTTTGATTTTCTTTTCAATTCAGCCCATCTGATTGCCCTTGTGCAGAGCTGCTCAACCCTCTTATGAAGAGCATGAGATTTTCCTACAAACATATCAGATTAATCAATAAAAAGTACAGGAAACTACAGTGGAATTTGCAAGATAGGAATAAAATGCAAAGAAGAAATTTTCTAACCAAGACTCATGCTAGATGCAAGAAGTAAGAAAAAATGTTGATTTACTTTCTAAAAGCTAATTGTCTAGGATTTCCTCAAAGAATGCTTAAGAGTTATACCATCTTGACATCAAGATTATAGAAGCCATAAGAGACCACTAGCTCAACATGAAAACAAAAATTTAAAAAAAAAAAAAAATACTAGCCGGTGTTACAAGAATATCTTAATATTCCAAGTATTTCAAAATCTATTTATAAAAAATTTGAGCTTGACATATATAAATAAATCAACATCCCTGTATGTAGGACGTGCATAACACCTAAAGTTCAAATTTTTGGTATTTGTTATATCCAAACATGTTATGAATTAAAATTATGAGGCACCACTACAGGGAAAATATGGTTACCTGTTCTAGGATCACGACCGGCAAAAACGATGGGCTCCATGCCTCCATCTAGCTCAGGCAGAGCAACTTGCAGAGCCACCTGAATTGGGTGCACACCCAAAGTACTATTGAGCCATTCCTCTGTGGTCTGAAACACCAATGGCAATGCAACAATGTAAGGAACATCAAGCTTCATCAAAGCCTCAACTGCCCTTGGATGATCCTGCCTTGCAGGGCCTCCAACAAGTGCAAAGCCGGTAAGCGACACAACAGAATTCACAAACGGTTTCTTAGTAACTGGATTGATTAAGTATCTCTCAACCGGCCCCGAAAAGTCCAGCCCTCCGGCAAAAATTGGGATAACCTTAGCCCCTCTGGCTTCCAACTCCATAATCACAGCCACATAGTGGCCATCATCCCCGGTCACAATATGACTCCTCTGCAAAACCAATCCGATCACCGGCGCATTCGGACTCTTGAGCTTCTCATTAGCATCCCTCCTTGTTTCATACCAATTCAAATACTCCTTCACATCATCATACATACAAGGAGCCAGAGGGTGCCAAATTCCGCTGTCCAAGTACAAAACCGGCTCCGAATACTCGATCTTCGTCCCCTTCAATGCTGGAATATAAGACCCCGATATCATCTTCACAAAATTCTGCAGATTATCCGGTGACCCACCAAGCCAAAACTGCAGACTCAGTATATAAAGCCTCGCATCTTGAGCCTTATCACTTGGCAAATACTTCAAAACCTTAGGCAGTGTCCTCACAAGCTTCAACATACTATCAGCGAACCCAGCAGATTGCTGCTTCTTTCTCTTGAAAAGCTGAAAAAACGGACTCTTTGATTGTCCAAGCTGTGACATACTGAAAGAACCCAACTTGTTGAGTCTCATTACTTCAGGCATTGAAGGAAACACCAAAACGGCCTCAAGTCGGTCCCTCTCTTTCTCCACAGCAGCCTTAACCTTCAGAGCGAGCTCCTCCACGAAAATCAAAGACCCAATGAAGATATTAGCGTCTTCGAGATCCTTACAGAAAGTTTTGTACGTCGTTTCATCGCGAAGCTCTTCTACTAAGTATCCCACAACTTCAAAGGAAGCGTATTTTCTGTCTCTGTTGAGAGCTCGTACTGCTGCGGATAGAGATGATTGGTACTGAGCTTCGAGGACGACATAGACAATTTTAACCAAAGGGAGATTTTGGTCTTTGTCTGGGACTATTCTGCGAACTTCTGGGGATGTTTGGGTGAACAAGCCATTGCCAATTGCAGCGCATTTTACTCTCATGGGGGATTTGGTGATGCTATAATTGACCCTTTTGGGAAGAAAAGAATGGAGAAAGAAATGCTTTTGGGCTAGAGAAGAAAGCTGGTCAGCCTTAGAGCTGTGTAAGGTAGAAGGGGAAGATACCAGAGAAGCCATTGATGATGATAAACTCTGTACAAATTAAAGAGATGGGACTCAGAGTTGAGGAATGAATCAATTTGGACACTTTTTTACACACTAGCTATGCCTTGGAACTCAGTTCCAGAGCATCTTCTTCTTCCTGAAAGAATGAGAGGTTGTGGGATTTTATTTGATTTGGGAGGTGAAGAAAAAAGCTCGAGAATTGAACAGTTGTGTTTTTGAGGCTAGTGGCGGGAGGTCGAGCCACGTGGCCAAAGGAGAGGACCCTGTTGAAGTTAGTGTCATGGTGTGAGTAGGAGAGAAAGAGAGAGAGACGCTTCAGTACTCTGTTTCTATCCGTTGAGCTCTTCGCGATGGACTTTCGTGAATTCTGATTGGTGGACTGGGATTTCCCCGGAAAGGGGTTAAAGGAGGAGTAAGAAGGAGGGGTGAGGATGAGGATGATGAGAGAGAAAGTGCGAGATTTTTAACAAGGACCTTTTCGCGAGCCTAAAGATTCTTGCTTTTTGAGTTTGTGTCTCACATTGAAAAGGAGTTTCGATATTTTGTGGGTGACACCCTTGGGATGGCACCAACTGTACTGGGTATTACGCTTCCATATAACCCACCACAGATTCCTTCGTTGTCCTTTTGGTTTTGTTATTATTGTATATTTATTTATATCGTAGATTAAAGTGTATCTCCGTATTTTTTCCCCCCTATTTTTTTACCAATGGGTTTGACTGGAAGCCTTTTTTTAAACTAAAATTATAGGAGTAATCACTTTCTCAATTTTGAACCAAGAGTAACAAGGTAAGTCCATTTTCACTAAACTAACTACTATTAGATGATTTAACTTGAACTTTAAAGGTATCATAATCCAATAATATTATTAAATTTTAAGAATTAAAAAGTATTATTCAAGGTAAACTTGTCATCTTAAAAAAAAGTAATTATGACAATAATGATGACTAATTTATAAAGTAGATTAATCATTCATTGTTGGACATTTTTTATTATTTCAAGAGTAATAAATACTCTTTAACTAGTTTGTTTAGTTTTGAACATTTTCAGCAATAATTTTTTCAAAGTTCTTAAAAATAAAAACTCAGTTTGAGTTTTATTATTGAAGTGTATTAATATGATTGTCACATCTAAGAATTATTTTTCTACGAGCAATCGGTGCTTATAACAAAAAGTCAATCAAAACATCATAAACTAGCAAAAAGTAAAGAGTTGTAGGATTTATTGTACACGAAGTGTAATACCCGTAAAAAAAAATTCAGTATATGATACTATTTACCTATATAGCACTATTCACGTATACAGAACTGTTCACGTATATGGTCATCATGAATGAGTGCTAATTTTGATTTGGAATAATTCAATGGAGAAAATGATCTCTCTGTCTATTTAATTTCCCATATGCTTATGTGAATCTTGTTATCTTATATGTGTATATTGATGAAAATATAGATTTTCACAATATTGTATAAATTATGGGATGTGGCAATGATCCCACGGGTAAGATGTGGATTGGGCATAAGAGGAAACTAGAAAGAAATTGGGAGAAAAATGACGTTTTATATAAGAAAATCTCCCTTAGGGACTAAATGGAAAGGAAACTTAAATAGTAAATTGATTATACTGATAGATGAGACCGATAAGTAGAACTGGTAGATGAGACTTATAAGTAAAATTGGTAGGTGAGACTAGTAAGTGAGACTGGTAGGTGAGACTAGTAAGTGAGATTGGTAGGTGAGACTAGTAAGTGAAATGGTAAGTGAGACTAGTAAGTGAGACTAGTAAGTGAGACTGGTAAGTGAAACCAGTAGATTGAATAGTATAGAAGAACAGTAGATGGAATAGTATAGAAGAACAACAGATGGAATAGTATAGAAGAACGTTAGATGGAATAGTATCAAATAGTACCTTTGATTTCTCTATAAATAGGCCATTCTATTTCACTTCTAAACTCACACCTTCAGTTTCTCTTCTTTCCTCTCCTCAAACTTCTTACCCCGGCACTAGGTCTCTGAGATTTTAGGCATTTATCTTTCAGCTTAGATCCAAGGTGAGAATACTATACCCTTTCTTATAATTATACAAGTTAAATTCTTCAGTATATTTTGTGGTTGCGGCTTTAGCTGATCCTCCACACCAGAAAAGAACTTTTCCTAGTACGAATAGTAATCATATGTATTTATACCATATTTATGAATAGTATTCATATGTATGAATAGTGACCGTACATATGAATAGTATATGTACATATGAATAGTGATCATACATATGAATAGTATCCATATGTATAAATAGTAATTATACGTATGAATAGTATCTATACATGTAAATATTAATCGTACGTATTTTTGAATATTACAAGAGTCGAAGGAAAAGGAGAGAACAGTGCATCCCAATGGAGATGCATGTTTAGCTTTGAGCCTTCAATGAGATTTTGGACATCCTTTGATTGATATAAGATGTAGAAATCTAGCTCGGACTCGAGGTGAGGGATCTAGCTATACCTTGTATGATTATATTTTCTAGGATTGTACTTTCTAAAGTTTCGTAAAATGATATCATGTGATAAGGTGATTATGTGTTTGACATACATGATATAAGGTACCACATGCATATAATTTGAGCTTGCAAACTGTATGTGGATGAAGGAATATAGAACTTTATACTATACCTGAATTTTGAAAATTTGAGCTCAGTTGAAGGATTGATCTATTCTTGTCTTGTTTGATTTATTTTTAAAAATTTGTTTGTTAGAAGATATAATAAATTAAGGAATGAATATATTTTCTATATATTGGGATAGAGCTTGCAAAGAAAATCATGTGAATGATTGATGATTATGAATGACATGGATTTATTAAAGTTCATGATGTGCATATGAATGCTCTTGATTGTGCAATTGATTGTATTTGAAAGAAACAGAGATTTCGAACACTTTTGCGTCCTTTGAGGACAGGGGTGAAATAAGGTTGAATTGTTTGACGTCCTTTTAAGGGCTTGACACAAGATATTCAATGTATATAATTATACACATGGAATAGTTGAGGGATTCATCCCTCCAAGATACAATATAAATTCCATCTCATATCGCAGTTAGATTCTATATTTAATGATGATTGCTAGATAATGAAATTTATTGTTGATTTAAGATTATATTGATGAGAATTATGAATTGAGTATATAATATACATAGAATGGTTGAGGGCTTGACCCAAGATACCAATGCATGAAATTATGCAAAGGGAATGGTTGAGGGCTTGACTCAAGATACTAATGCATAAAATTATACAAAGGGAATGGTTGAGGGCTTGACCCAAGATACCAATGCATGGAATTATACACATGGAATGGTTGAGGGCTTGACCCAAGATACCAATGCATGAAATTATACACATGGAATGGTTGAGGGTTTGATTTCCCAAGATACCAATGCATGTAATAGTTGTAGACATGAATATATCTTTAAGCAGAAATATTACCTACGGGCAGAACACGCCTTCGGGCGGGATGACATCTACAAGTGGGATAATGCTTTCGGGCGAGGTGCATGTGATTATTTACGAACTTTCTTATGATGAATTCCTCTTGACTTACATTTATGTCATGAATTATTAATGTTGTGAGTTTTTCACATGTTCATACATGATTATATGTACTTTTGGCATGCATAATTGATTATATGTGCGGTAAAGCTATTTTATGGTGAGTCAAGTGGATAAGACTCACCCCCTCATAGTTTCAGGTAAAGAAGGCCCTTTAACTTCGAGGATGAACGTGTCGATAATGCCTCCCCTTTGTTCAGGGTACGGTAACAGACTTAATTATGTTGTTTTAGTAATTTTAGAAAGCTCTGTAATCGGGTAGGTTATGTATTGTTGTATAGGATGGTTAAATATGAAAACATTCTCTTGTTTTACTTCTTCATTGTGTAATTTAAAACAATTATATTTAAAGGAATAATTGGATTAAGGAAAGAGTAATAAGTTAAATGGAAAGTTAGGCTTGCAGTGGTGTGAGATTAGACATCGTCCGCGCCAGTCAAGGGCCTAGATTTAGGGCGTGACAAAGATGGTATCAGAGGGTTGGGTTTAAGTCTCCTACTGATTACAGAGCAAGGATTCTTTAGTGGATCCTCCCTTATTGTCGTGACTGCAGCACGACCATAGGACGAAGATCCATAAAAAGGCCCTATATAGTCAATAATGTCTTTCTTTCGTGTCATACTCCTCACTAGTGGTTATGTATACTTTTCTCTACTTTGAACAAAATGTTCATAGAGTAAAGACCTTGTCACCTCAAGTAGGATACGGAGGAGTTATGTATTCTGGATAAGCATGTAGACTATAATGAAGTATTTACATGGCTACCGATATGATGGTACATGGGTACCGTGGAGTATTTTGAACACCCTATTCCCTCGTGAGGCTTATATGAAATAATGCTTGGTATACCCACCTCCGTCGTGTAGGAAAATGGTACACTATGAGATAAATGATAATTATAAAGCATATGAATTTAATTGAAGTCATTCATTGGGTATTTTAATGATATATAAGTCAAGGATATTGGAATAATATTGGAATGTGAGAAAGGATGTCATTTAAACGCCTTATTAAATTATGAGTAATTCCATTTAAAGGAGAAGTTTTCTTTGAACCATGAATGTGGTAACTGTGAATAGTGGTAGGAAAGAGAAATATACTATAATTTACTAATATATGAATCTAATTTTAAGGATATACTTGAGTGTAGGGCATGAAGAATAGTGCTTTATAAAAGTTTGTGATCAAATTGTAGTGATAGGTGTAAGAACCCAATTCATGTCTTTTGGGTTATGTGATGTGAGTTAGGCCTCATCTATTGAACTACAAGTTTGTAAGAATATAAGTATACCTTAACTTATGGAAGGAGACAATCATTATGTTGTTTGTTGTCAAATAAAGATATACCTGGGCAGTAAACCCTAATGGAGATAAATTTAGGGATGAGATTCCAAGATAAAAATGTGTTAGGACAACCTAGATATATCGCTATTGTGCTAAACTTACCCTTACGAATTGGGAAGGTTCTTATTGTCATGAAAAATGCATTAAAAAGAAGGAGTTTATGATGAGGGTATTGAGGAATCCAAGATATAGTAGTAAGTTTAAGTGAGTTGATGACATTGCTAACTAAGTTTATTTATTTTTATTCCAAGTACGATATAAGTCTCATTTACAATATTATTGAAATGTTAAACAATCAATCTTTCAATTGACAATATATGATTATTGTTATGATTATGATAAAAATTTAAAGGAATAAAAGTATAAGTAAATTTCATGGTAATTGTATTGTGATAAATTCTCACTATTTTATTGATGAGCAAAAGATCTACGGGATCTAATACACGAGTTTGAAAGGGTTAGAGTCCCATACTACTCAGTGTATAACCATGAAAATCTATGCACGAGTTTGAAAGGGTTATAGTCTCATACTACTCGGTGTATATAGATGAAAACCTATGCACGAGTTTGAAAGGGTTAGAGTCTCATACTACTCGATGTATAAGACAATTGATTATATGAGTAAATTTAGCCCTTAGTGTGGGTTACTTTGAAATAGTAGGCTTAAAGGATAAGTCGTATAAATTGGAAATCGTACATGTTGTGTAGGTATGAAGATGTTCCTTTATGAAGAAAGTTAGCATAATCTTGAGAATTGAGATAGTAGAACCAAAATTTTTATGAAATAGGTTGCACAAATAGGTCTAACGATTGGAAGCAACTGAATTCCTTGTGATATAATACCTTGAGAGAAAATAGAATGAAATCTTGAAGGACCTTGTTGTCACATCCCAAAAATTGAGCATGTGAAAAGATACTACTCATTTGATAAAATTCTCAAACATACGTTATTTACATATATTCTGTAAGGTTTTACACTCAACCTTAATCATTCATTCCACACTACAGAATTATATTCATCTGATAAGCACATATAGACATACATAGTCTGATATTTCTATCTCATCGCAAGCCTAGGAGACCTATAGAAAGTACAGAGCGTTTCTAATATCCACATTAATAAGTACTGGTATCCCACCAGACAGAAATAGAGAGTAATCCCAAGGGGCTTCTAATCTTCCAACGGATACTCTTCTTCTTTGTTTTCTGTATCTGAAAAATAATCATAGGGAGTGTGAGTTTATTTAAAAACTCAGTAAGTAAATAACTGTACTATATAGAATATCAAAAGTACAAATACCACATTTACTCATATAATTAATTGTCTTATACATCGAGTAGTATGGGACTCTAACCCCTTTCAAACTCATGAATAAGATTTCTTACATATACAACGAGTAGTATGGGACTTTAACCCTTTCAAACTCGTGAATAAGATCTCATCGGTATACACCGAGTAGTATGGGACTCTAACCCTTTCAACTCGTGTATAGGTTTCATAGATATGTACTGAGTAGTATGGGACTTTAACCCTTTCAAACTCGTGTATAAGCTTTCTTAGATATACACCGAGTAGTATGGGACTTTAACCCTTTCAACTCGTGTATAGGTTTCATAGATATGCACTGAGTAGTATGGGACTTTAACCCTTTCAAACTCGTGTATTAGATCCCGTAGATCTTTACTCATTGACAAGATAGTGAGAATTTATCACATAGCACAATTGTCATGAAATAAAATAATTTCTACATACTCTTATTTCTACCGATCATCATATACTCCCATATGAAACGTGATTGCTTATTATCCAAGTAATATTGTAAATGGGACTTATATTGTACTTTGACTAGTAATATCAAATTAGCTGAGCAAGGTTATTCACTCACCTTGATGTTTGTCCAAGTTTACCTTGTTCCACACTAGAATTTGTGTAGGAAATTTCCTAGTAAAATATATTACAAGGAAACATAAGAAAGGAAACAAAATCACGAAAATACGCAAAATTTCCTGATTGCTACAGTAACGGTTCGCTACAGTAACGGTTCGCTACAGTGCCGGTTCGCTACAGTGTCGGTTCGCTACAGTAACGTTGACTGCCGACACTATAGTAATGCTACAGTAACTCGAAGAAAATTTTCCAGAATTTTTTCGAAATCTCTGGTCGCTACAGTAACTCGAATTTTTGCAGAAAAATCTTTCAAAAATTCATCCTTTCCTTTCTTGTTTCAAAACCAGAATTTCAACTCTTTTAACCGATTATAACTTAAATATAACTTCTAAAACTACTGAGATTCATGAATTATCATCAAAATCTTCAAGAACAAAACCTCATCTGATCTTCTACATAAACTGAAATTTAAGGAAAATAATGAGATTAAAGCTTACCTTTAATCCTTACAAAGCTTTTGAACCGAACAGATAATCGAAATTCTGAAGATCAAGGAAAGGATTTGAGAAGAGGGTGAAGAAACGAGAGAAAGTGAATTTACTATTCACTTCAGCTGCTTCGATCGTGAGAAAAAAATAAGGGGGTACTATTGAAACTTTATATTAAATATTTCTAATGGGTTATTCAATAACCCATGGGTATCCATAACCCAACATCCAAACCCATCCAGTCAATTTACAATAAATGGACTAATTGACCATTCTGAAACAACTTTTCCATGAATTTCACCATTCTTAGAATATATCCCACATTGTGCAAATATTTAGTCCAGTCATTTAACTCAATTTTCATAAATAATATTCAAAGAGAACAATTAAATATGAAAATTAAATATGACCAAAATAAATAACTAAAGTAACGTAGTAAAATTCTAAAATACTCTTAAGCGAATTATATTCTGAAATTATCGGGTATTACATTCTACCCCCCTTAAAAGAATTCGGTCCTCCGAATTAAAATCTTACCTCAAGTTTCAAATAAATGTGGATAGTTTTTCCACATCTCATCTTCTGCCTCCCACGTAGCTTCCTCGCGAGAATGATTTCTCCAAAGAACCTTGACAGTAGGAATTTCTTTGGTACGCAATTTCTTGACTTTTCTATCAAGAATAGCTATTGGTACCTCTTCGTAGGTGAGAGTTTCATCAAAATGAACTTCTTGGGGTTGAATGACATGAGAAGGATCAGGAAGATACTTCCGTAGCATAGACACATGAAATATTGGATGAACTCCTTCTAGGTCGGAAGGTAGGTCTAGGCGATATGCCACATTACCCACTCTGTCTACAACCTCATATGGGCCAACATACCTCGGACTAAGCTTTCCTTTCTTCCCGAATCTCATTACTCCCTTCATAGGTGAGATTCGTAAGAAAACCATATCACCTATTGCAAATTCAAGGTCACGTCGTCGGTTGTCCGCATAAGACTTCTGTCTACTCTGAGCAGTTAACAACTTCTCTCTGATCAGTTTAACTTTATTTATATCTTCCTGTATCATCTCAAGTCCAAATATTTTGGTTTCACCAAGTTCAAACCAACCTATAGGAGATCGACACCGTCTCCCATATAAAGCCTCAAAAGGTGCCATTTGAATACTGGCTTGGTAACTGTTGTTATAAGCAAATTCAATAAGAGACAAATGATCTTCCCAACTTCCACTGAAATCCATCACACAAGCTCTTAGCATATTCTCTAAAGTCTGAATTGTCCTTTCGGACTGTCCATCAGTCTGAGGATGGAATGCTGTGCTAAGATTCACTTTGGTACCCAAAGCCTCTTGAAAGACTTTCCAGAACCGAGAAGTAAACTGAGGTCCTCGGTCTGATATAATGGATATTGGTACACCATGAAGTTTCACTATTTCTTTAACATAAAGTCGAGCAAGTTTTGCTACACTGAAAGTGGTATGAACAGGGAGAAAATGTGCTGACTTAGTAAGTCGATCCACTATGACCCATATTGAGTCATTTCCTTTTGTTGACCGAGGTAAACCTACTACAAAATCCATAGTGATCCTTTCCCACTTCCACTCGGGAATATCTAATTTTTGCATCAAACCAGGTGGTCGTCGATGTTCAGCTTTAACTTGCTGACAAGTCAAACATCGAGCTACAAAGTCAGTCACATCTCGCTTCATGCCCTCCCACCAGTAAACTTGTTTCAAGTCCTGATACATTTTCACAGCACCAGGATGTACAACGTAGGGCGAACCATGAGCTTCCATTAAGATTTCATGTTTCAAAGATTCAATGTTGGGGACACAGAGTCTCCCATTAAACCATAAGACTCCTTCTTTATCTACCAAGAAACTTGGTGCTAGACCTTGCCTTGCCTTATCTCTGATTTTGACCATATCAATGTCATTTTCTAAATTTGCTTTTACTTTTTCAACAAGAGATGATCTAACTGTTAAATGAGCCAGAAATGTACCTGACTCAGTGATCTCGAAGAATACTCCATCAGCTTCCAATTCTTGTAGTTCATGTATTAGAGATCTCCTTATAGTGGCAATGTGAGCTAAACTTCCCATAGACTTTCGACTTAGAGCATCAGCCACTACATTTGCTTTACCTGGATGGTAAAGGATGGTACAATCATAATCTTTCAGAAGTTCCATCCACCTTCGTTGCCTTAGATTGAGATCTCTCTGCTCAAAAATGTACTTAAGGCTTTTGTGATCTGTAAAAATTTGACAAGTCTCCCCATACAAGTAATGTCTCCAAATCTTTAGGGCAAACACTACAGCTGCCATTTTCAAATCATGAGTGGGGTAATTCAATTCATGCTTTTTAAGCTGACGTGAGCCATAAGCTATGACTTTACCATGTTGCATCAACACACATCCTAAGCCTATCTTTGAGGCATCACAGAATACAGAGTAACCCCCTGGTCCTGATGGTAGGATTAAGACTGGTGCAGAAGTTAAACACTCTTTCAATTGGGTGAAACTTTGCTCACATGAATCATCCCAAATGTATTTAACATTCTTTCGGGTTAACTTATTTAATGGGAGAGCTGTCTTAGAGAAATCTTTGACAAAGCGACGGTAATACCCTGCTAAGCCAAGAAAACTACGTACTTCAGACACAGTTGTTGGTCTAGGCCATTGTTTTACTGCTTCAATTTTACTTGGATCTACATGAATAGCTTCTTGGGAAATAACATGTCCCAAAAATGTTACATGACTCATCCAGAATTCACATTTTGAGAGCTTTGCGTACAACTGATGCTCTCTCAAGGTCTGAAGCACTATTCTCAAATGTTCAGTATGTTCTTCATGACTCTTTGAATACACCAAAATATCATCAATAAATACAATTACAAACTTATCAAGGAATGATTTGAACACTCTGTTCATTAAATCCATAAATGCTGCTGGTGCATTTGTCAACCCAAAAGACATCACAAGAAACTCATAATGTCCATACCGTGTACGAAAAACAGTCTTAGGTATATCATCACTCTTAATTCGTAACTGATGATATCCAGACCTTAGATCAATCTTTGAGAAGTATTTTGCTCCTTGAAGCTGATCAAACAAATCATCTATCCTTGGTAAAGGATACTTATTCTTCACTGTGACTTTATTCAGCTGACGATAATCTATACATAATCTCATAGAACCATCTTTCTTTTTCACAAAAAGAACAGAAGCACCCCAAGGTGAAAAACTTGGGCGAATGAACCCTTTGTTTAACAAATCTTCCAATTGTTCTTTGAGTTCTTTTAGCTCAACAGGAGCCATACGATAAGGTGGAATAGAAATTGGTCGTGTGTCTGGGACCAAATCAATACTGAACTCAATATCTCTTTCTGGCGGTAATCCAGGTAAATCTTCTGGGAACACATCTGGAAATTCATTAACCACATGTATGTCTTCTAACTTCTGTTCTTTCTTTTCTAAATCTTTGATAAAAGCTAGAAATCCCTGACATCCTTTTTGCAACATACGCCGGGCACTTAACATAGATATCATGTTGCAAGGTACATCACTTCGATCTCCTTGAAACACAAAATTACTCCTCCCCGGCATATTAAAGGAAATAACCTTATCACGGCAATTTATAGTAGCATGATAAGAAGATAGCCAGTCCATTCCTAAAATCACATCAAAATCTAACATATTGAGAATCATAAGATCTATCTCAGTTTCCATGCCTCTAACGATTATTTTACAAGAACGATAACATGTTTTAACCATCAAAGTCTCTCTCATCGGTGTGGAAACCAAGAATGGTTCTTTAAGAATAATCGAATCAATTGCAAATCTCTTGGCAAATAGGGGTGACACATATGAGTGAGTAGAACCGGGGTCAAACAAAATACGTGCAGCAAAAGTATTAACAGATAATATACCTGTAATTACAGCATTGGATGTTTGAGCATCCTATCGGGTTAGAGCATATACTCTTGCATTTCCTCTGCCAGCAGCTTGTTTTCCACGGTCACCTTGGCCTCTTCCAGAACCTCTTCCCATACTACCCCCTATTGAAGGGGTTGGTGTTTGAGTAATAGAAGCAGAAATAGATTGTGGTCGAGGTGGCAAAGTAGACCCTTGACCTGGTCTTGTCATGAGCTGAGGGCACTCCCTTATAAAATGTCCTTTTTGTCCACAGTTAAAACAACCTGTACCAACAGTGTTTAACTTGCATTCTCTGAAGTGAAACTTTCCACATTCAGGACATTGAGATTTTTTCCTTCTACCTTGAGTACCTCCTCTACTAGAAGAGCTAAAACCACCCCTGCTCTCTGAACGAGGCTTAGCCACACTGGCTGTAGAATAAGTTGACTTAGTAGGAGTGGCTGGAACATTTTGTGACGCAGTAAAGGGTTTCAAAGTCCCTGAGTCTTCCCCTTGATCAAAAGATCTTCTATATCTAGCTTTCTTCTTTTGACGATATTCTTCTTTATTCTTTGACCTCTTTTCCATTCTTCGGGCCACATCAACAGCCTCTGAGTACGAAGAGTAATCGTTCATATTAGAACCCACTTGATCATATAAGGCATCACGAAGCCCTTCCACAAACTTTTCTATTTTCTTCCTTTCAGAATGAATGATTTCAGGGGCATATTCAGATAATTTAACAAACTGAGCTGAATATTCATCAACAGTCATGGTTCCCTGTCGTAGATACAGAAAATTCCTGACCCTAGATGATCGTTCACTTACCGGAAGAAATTCATCCATAACCAATCTGTAAAATTCTGTCCACATAACTGGCGGTGCGCCTTGAATTCTAGCTTTCTTCCAGTTCCTCCACCATTTACCAGCCCTACCTTTTAACTGAAAGGAAGTGAATTCTACCTTTTGAGTAGGAGAACACCCTATAGCATCACAGATTGCTTCACAATCTTCAAGGAAACATTGTGGGTCCTCTTTGGGATCTTCCCCTGAAAAAGTAGGAGGCCTCATTTTCTGGAATTCAGACATTCTTACCTCCCTTACGTTATCTCCTCCAGCTAACTGAGCTAGTGGTACAATTTCAGCTTCAACAATAGGAGGATCCACTGACAGGTTAGCTTGTGCAGCTCGACCTCTCATTTCAGCCTCAAATCGGTCAAATCGTTCATTCATCAAATTAATCACATGTGCAATAGTTGCATTGCCAACATGAGCATCAGGTTCGACTCTCCTTGCTTGCTCACTAGTTGCGCCCTCAGTACTTTGAGCATGTAAACTATCACGACGGTTAGGATCATCTTGCACATGTACTGGTGGATTTATGGCCCTCTTTGGACCCATATGCTCATTATTATTAGAAGATCCTTCTGACATTGATCTGTCACAGATCTACACACATAACAAACAATTTTCAGACATAAACAAAATATCACTTACTATCCCCACTGAGAAGTTATCTATAAAATGACGTTATACTCTACAAGGTCTTTTATGGAACCTAATCCTATGGTCATGCCGCGGCTCATGACAATAGGGAAGGGCCCACAAAGATCACTTTGCTCTGTACTCTATAGGGGACCTATAAAACCTTTCCTCTGATACCAAATTTGTCACATCCCAAAAATTGAGCATGTGAAAAGATACTACTCATTTGATAAAATTCTCAAACATACGTTATTTACATATATTCTGTAAGGTTTTACACTCAACCTTAATCATTCATTCCACACTACAGAATTATATTCATCTGATAAGCACATATAGACATACATAGTCTGATATTTCTATCTCATCGCAAGCCTAGGAGACCTATAGAAAGTACAGAGCGTTTCTAATATCCACATTAATAAGTACTGGTATCCCACCAGACAGAAATAGAGAGTAATCCCAAGGGGCTTCTAATCTTCCAACGGATACTCTTCTTCTTTGTTTTCTGTATCTGAAAAATAATCATAGGGAGTGTGAGTTTATTTAAAAACTCAGTAAGTAAATAACTGTACTATATAGAATATCAAAAGTACAAATACCACATTTACTCATATAATTAATTGTCTTATACATCGAGTAGTATGGGACTCTAACCCCTTTCAAACTCATGAATAAGATTTCTTACATATACAACGAGTAGTATGGGACTTTAACCCTTTCAAACTCGTGAATAAGATCTCATCGGTATACACCGAGTAGTATGGGACTCTAACCCTTTCAACTCGTGTATAGGTTTCATAGATATGTACTGAGTAGTATGGGACTTTAACCCTTTCAAACTCGTGTATAAGCTTTCTTAGATATACACCGAGTAGTATGGGACTTTAACCCTTTCAACTCGTGTATAGGTTTCATAGATATGCACTGAGTAGTATGGGACTTTAACCCTTTCAAACTCGTGTATTAGATCCCGTAGATCTTTACTCATTGACAAGATAGTGAGAATTTATCACATAGCACAATTGTCATGAAATAAAATAATTTCTACATACTCTTATTTCTACCGATCATCATATACTCCCATATGAAACGTGATTGCTTATTATCCAAGTAATATTGTAAATGGGACTTATATTGTACTTTGACTAGTAATATCAAATTAGCTGAGCAAGGTTATTCACTCACCTTGATGTTTGTCCAAGTTTACCTTGTTCCACACTAGAATTTGTGTAGGAAATTTTCTAGTAAAATATATTACAAGGAAACATAAGAAAGGAAACAAAATCACGAAAATACGCAAAATTTCCTGATTGCTACAGTAACGGTTCGCTACAGTGCCGGTTCGCTACAGTGTCGGTTCGCTACAGTAACGTTGACTGCCGACACTACAGTAATGCTACAGTAACTCGAAGAAAATTTTCCAGAATTTTTTCGAAATCTCTGGTCGCTACAGTAACTCGAATTTTTGCAGAAAAATCTTTCAAAAATTCATCCTTTCCTTTCTTGTTTCAAAACCAGAATTTCAACTCTTTTAACCGATTATAACTCAAATATAACTTCTAAAACTACTGAGATTCATGAATTATCATTAAAATCTTCAAGAACAAAACCTCCTCTGATCTTCTACATAAACTGAAATTTAAGGAAAATAATGAGATTAAAGCTTACCTTTAATCCTTACAAAGCTTTTGAACCGAACAGATAATCGAAATTCTGAAGATCAAGGAAAGGATTTGAGAAGAGGGTAAAGAAACGAGAGAAAGTGAATTTACTATTCACTTCAGCTGCTTCGATCGTGAGAAAAAAATAAGGGGGTACTATTGAAACTTTATATTAAATATTTCTAATGGGTTATTCAATAACCCATGGGTATCCATAACCCAACATCCAAACCCATCCAGTCAATTTACAATAAATGGACTAATTGACCATTCTGAAACAACTTTTCCATGAATTTCACCATTCTTAGAATATATCCCACATTGTGCAAATATTTAGTCCAGTCATTTAACTCAATTTTCATAAATAATATTCAAAGAGAACAATTAAATATGAAAATTAAATATGACCAAAATAAATAACTAAAGTAACGTAGTAAAATTCTAAAATACTCTTAAGCGAATTATATTCTGAAATTATCGGGTATTACACTTGTAGTCAAGCACCCTACTTTCTTTAGGAATACAATCTGATAGAGGTTACGGTAAACTAACTAGTGGCGATGGTGTATTCTCCCCAATTAGAGACAACTATAGTACAATATAATAAGATAAGTTATAAAAAAGAAGATTGCAATGACCAGTGAGGCAATATTATTTAATTGATCTCGTCAGGGCCATGACCAGACGAGGGACAATGATATGGCACCTTGGAGGTGTCACCATGTGTAAGAAAGGCAAAAGAAGGGAATGTGAATTCCTAGGTAACCATAAGTTGACTTGTGAAAGTAAGGCACTCGAATAACTTTAGAAATTCTACACAATGTGTGATGTCTTTAGGGGCATACTATATGATGGTAAGCGATGTGTGAGTCAAAAAGATCTTGATAAGATATAAGTAAGAACATGTTGCATTACAAGGGTTGACCTATTAAGGGGGAAGTCCCCAAGAGAAATACTTGTAAATCACACTAGTGTATAAGGTCAAGGAAATATATAAGTAAACTGACGTGTTGGATATAGGGATAATAACACTTCAAATGGAAGGGAATAAAAAAAAATGCTAAGGAAGGTGAAAGCTTTAGTAAGCAGTGTATTGAAAGGGACATATCTATAGAGTAAGTACTAAAAGAGATTTCAGGAAACAATATAATATCAGTAAGACAGAAGATAACAATTGTTGAAATTCGGGGACCGAATTTCTTTAAGGGGGAAGTAATGTAATACCCGTAAAAAAATATTCAGTATATGATACTATTTACCTATATAGCACTATTCACGTATACAGAACTGTTCACGTATATGGTCATCATGAATGAGTGCTAATTTTGATTTGGAATAATTCAATGGAGAAAATGATCTCTCTGTCTATTTAATTTCCCATATGCTTATGTGAATCTTGTTATCTTATATGTGTATATTGATGAAAATATAGATTTTCACAATATTGTATAAATTATGGGATGTGGCAATGATCCCACGGGTAAGATGTGGATTGGGCATAAGAGGAAACTAGAAAGAAATTGGGAGAAAAATGACGTTTTATATAAGAAAATCTCCCTTAGGGACTAAATGGAAAGGAAACTTAAATAGTAAATTGATTATACTGATAGATGAGACCGATAAGTAGAACTGGTAGATGAGACTTATAAGTAAAATTGGTATGTGAGACTAGTAAGTGAGACTGGTAGGTGAGACTGGTAGGTGAGACTAGTAAGTGAGACTGGTAGGTGAGACTAGTAAGTGAGACTGGTAGGTGAGACTAGTAAGTGAAATGGTAAGTGAGACTAGTAAGTGAGACTAGTAAGTGAGACTGGTAAGTGAAACCAGTAGATGGAATAGTATAGAAGAACAGTAGATGGAATAGTATAGAAGAACAGCAGATGGAATAGTATAGAAGAACGGTAGATGGAATAGTATCAAATAGTACCTTTGATTTCCCTATAAATAGGCCATTCTATTTCACTTCTAAACTCACACCTTCAGTTTCTCTTCTTTCCTCTCCTCAAACTTCTCTTACCCCGGCACTAGGTCTCTGAGATTTTAGGCATTTATCTTTCAGCTTAGATCCAAGGTGAGAATACTATACCCTTTCTTATAATTATACAAGTTAAATTCTTCAGTATATTTTGTGGTTGCGGCTTTAGCTGATCATCCACACCAGAAAAGAACTTTTCCTAGTACGAATAGTGATCATATGTATTTATATCGTATTTATGAATAGTATTCGTATGTATAAATATTAACCGTACATATAAATAGTATATGTACGTATGAATAGTGATTATACATATGAATAGTATCTGTATGTATAAATAGTATCTGTATGTATAAATAGTGATCGTATATATGAATAGTAATTGTATGTATGAATAGTATCTATACATGTAAATATTAATCGTACGTATTTTTGAATATTACAAGAGTCGAAGGAAAAGGAGAGAACAGTGCATCCCAATGGAGATGCATGTTTAGCTTTGAGCCTTCAATGAGATTTTGGACATCCTTTGATTGATATAAGATGTAGAAATCTAGCTCGGACTCGAGGTGAGGGATCTAGCTATACCTTGTATGATTATATTTTCTAGGATTGTACTTTCTAAAGTTTCGTAAAATGATATCATGTGATAAGGTGATTATGTGTTTGACATACATGATATAAGGTACCACATGCATATAATTTGAGCTTGCAAACTGTATGTGGATGAAGGAATATAGAACTTTATACTATACCTGAATTTTGAAAATTTGAGCTCAGTTGAAGGATTGATCTATTCTTGTCTTGTTTGATTTATTTTTAAAAATTTGTTTGTTAGAAGATATAATAAATTAAGGAATGAATATATTTTCTATATATTGGGATAGAGCTTGCAAAGAAAATCATGTGAATGATTGATGATTATGAATGACATGGATTTATTAAAGTTCATGATGTGCATATGAATGCTCTTGATTGTGCAATTGATTGTATTTGAAAGAAACAGAGATTTCGAACACTTTTGCGTCCTTTGAGGACAGGGGTGAAATAAGGTTGAATTGTTTGACGTCCTTTTAAGGGCTTGACACAAGATATTCAATGTATATAATTATACACATGGAATAGTTGAGGGATTCATCCCTCCAAGATACAATATAAATTCCATCTCATATCGCAGTTAGATTCTATATTTAATGATGATTGCTAGATAATGAAATTTATTGTTGATTTAAGATTATATTGATGAGAATTATGAATTGAGTATATAATATACATAGAATGGTTGAGGGCTTGACCCAAGATACCAATGCATGAAATTATGCAAAGGGAATGGTTGAGGGCTTGACTCAAGATACTAATGCATAAAATTATACAAAGGGAATGGTTGAGGGCTTGACCCAAGATACCAATGCATGGAATTATACACATGGAATGGTTGAGGGCTTGACCCAAGATACCAATGCATGGAATTATACACATGGAATGGTTGAGGGTTTGATTTCCCAAGATACCAATGCATGTAATAGTTGTAGACATGAATATATCTTTAAGCAGAAATATTACCTACGGGCAGAACACGCCTTCGGGCGGGATGACATCTACAAGTGGGATAATGCTTTCGGGCGAGGTGCATGTGATTATTTACGAACTTTCTTATGATGAATTCCTCTTGACTTACATTTATGTCATGAATTATTAATGTTGTGAGTTTTTCACATGTTCATACATGATTATATGTACTTTTGGCATGCATAATTGATTATATGTGCGGTAAAGCTATTTTATGGTGAGTCAAGTGGATAAGACTCACCCCCTCATAGTTTCAGGTAAAGAAGGCCCTTTAACTTCGAGGATGAACGTGTCGATAATGCCTCCCCTTTGTTCAGGGTACGGTAACAGACTTAATTATGTTGTTTTAGTAATTTTAGAAAGCTCTGTAATCGGGTAGGTTATGTATTGTTGTATAGGATGGTTAAATATGAAAACATTCTCTTGTTTTACTTCTTCATTGTGTAATTTAAAACAATTATATTTAAAGGAATAATTGGATTAAGGAAAGAGTAATAAGTTAAATGGAAAGTTAGGCTTGCAGTGGTGTGAGATTAGACATCGTCCGCGCCAGTCAAGGGCCTAGATTTAGGGCGTGACAAAGATGGTATCAGAGGGTTGGGTTTAAGTCTCCTACTGATTACAGAGCAAGGATTCTTTAGTGGATCCTCCCTTATTGTCGTGACTGCAGCACGACCATAGGACGAAGATCCATAAAAAGGCCCTATATAGTCAATAATGTCTTTCTTTCGTGTCATACTCCTCACTAGTGGTTATGTATACTTTTCTCTACTTTGAACAAAATGTTCATAGAGTAAAGACCTTGTCACCTCAAGTAGGATACGGAGGAGTTATGTATTCTGGATAAGCATGTAGACTATAATGAAGTATTTACATGGCTACCGATATGATGGTACATGGGTACCGTGGAGTATTTTGAACACCCTATTCCCTCGTGAGGCTTATATGAAATAATGCTTGGTATACCCACCTCCGTCGTGTAGGAAAATGGTACACTATGAGATAAATGATAATTATAAAGCATATGAATTTAATTGAAGTCATTCATTGGGTATTTTAATGATATATAAGTCAAGGATATTGGAATAATATTGGAATGTGAGAAAGGATGTCATTTAAACGCCTTATTAAATTATGAGTAATTCCATTTAAAGGAGAAGTTTTCTTTGAACCATGAATGTGGTAACTGTGAATAGTGGTAGGAAAGAGAAATATACTATAATTTACTAATATATGAATCTAATTTTAAGGATATACTTGAGTGTAGGGCATGAAGAATAGTGCTTTATAAAAGTTTGTGATCAAATTGTAGTGATAGGTGTAAGAACCCAATTCATGTCTTTTGGGTTATGTGATGTGAGTTAGGCCTCATCTATTGAACTACAAGTTTGTAAGAATATAAGTATACCTTAACTTATGGAAGGAGACAATCATTATGTTGTTTGTTGTCAAATAAAGATATACCTGGGCAGTAAACCCTAATGGAGATAAATTTAGGGATGAGATTCCAAGATAAAAATGTGTTAGGACAACCTAGATATATCGCTATTGTGCTAAACTTACCCTTACGAATTGGGAAGGTTCTTATTGTCATGAAAAATGCATTAAAAAGAAGGAGTTTATGATGAGGGTATTGAGGAATCCAAGATATAGTAGTAAGTTTAAGTGAGTTGATGACATTGCTAACTAAGTTTATTTATTTTTATTCCAAGTACGATATAAGTCTCATTTACAATATTATTGAAATGTTAAACAATCAATCTTTCAATTGACAATATATGATTATTGTTATGATTATGATAAAAATTTAAAGGAATAAAAGTATAAGTAAATTTCATGGTAATTGTATTGTGATAAATTCTCACTATTTTATTGATGAGCAAAAGATCTACGGGATCTAATACACGAGTTTGAAAGGGTTAGAGTCCCATACTACTCAGTGTATAACCATGAAAATCTATGCACGAGTTTGAAAGGGTTATAGTCTCATACTACTCGGTGTATATAGATGAAAACCTATGCACGAGTTTGAAAGGGTTAGAGTCTCATACTACTCGATGTATAAGACAATTGATTATATGAGTAAATTTAGCCCCTAGTGTGGGTTACTTTGAAATAGTAGGCTTAAAGGATAAGTCGTATAAATTGGAAATCGTACATGTTGTGTAGGTATGAAGATGTTCCTTTATGAAGAAAGTTAGCATAATCTTGAGAATTGAGATAGTAGAACCAAAATTTTTATGAAATAGGTTGCACAAATAGGTCTAACGATTGGAAGCAACTGAATTCCTTGTGATATAATACCTTGAGAGAAAATAGAATGAAATCTTGAAGGACCTTGTTGTCACATCCCAAAAATTGAGCATGTGAAAAGATACTACTCATTTGATAAAATTCTCAAACATACGTTATTTACATATATTCTGTAAGGTTTTACACTCAACCTTAATCATTCATTCCACACTACAGAATTATATTCATCTGATAAGCACATATAGACATACATAGTCTGATATTTCTATCTCATCGCAAGCCTAGGAGACCTATAGAAAGTACAGAGCGTTTCTAATATCCACATTAATAAGTACTGGTATCCCACCAGACAGAAATAGAGAGTAATCCCAAGGGGCTTCTAATCTTCCAACGGATACTCTTCTTCTTTGTTTTCTGTATCTGAAAAATAATCATAGGGAGTGTGAGTTTATTTAAAAACTCAGTAAGTAAATAACTGTACTATATAGAATATCAAAAGTACAAATACCACATTTACTCATATAATTAATTGTCTTATACATCGAGTAGTATGGGACTCTAACCCCTTTCAAACTCATGAATAAGATTTCTTACATATACAACGAGTAGTATGGGACTTTAACCCTTTCAAACTCGTGAATAAGATCTCATCGGTATACACCGAGTAGTATGGGACTCTAACCCTTTCAACTCGTGTATAGGTTTCATAGATATGTACTGAGTAGTATGGGACTTTAACCCTTTCAAACTCGTGTATAAGCTTTCTTAGATATACACCGAGTAGTATGGGACTTTAACCCTTTCAACTCGTGTATAGGTTTTATAGATATGCACTGAGTAGTATGGGACTTTAACCCTTTCAAACTCGTGTATTAGATCCCGTAGATCTTTACTCATTGACAAGATAGTGAGAATTTATCACATAGCACAATTGTCATGAAATAAAATAATTTCTACATACTCTTATTTCTACCGATCATCATATACTCCCATATGAAACGTGATTGCTTATTATCCAAGTAATATTGTAAATGAGACTTATATTGTACTTTGACTAGTAATATCAAATTAGCTGAGCAAGGTTATTCACTCACCTTGATGTTTGTCCAAGTTTACCTTGTTCCACACTAGAATTTGTGTAGGAAATTTCCTAGTAAAATATATTACAAGGAAACATAAGAAAGGAAACAAAATTACGAAAATACGCAAAATTTCCTGATTGCTACAGTAACGGTTCGCTACAGTAACGGTTCGCTACAGTGCCGGTTCGCTACAGTGTCGGTTCGCTACAGTAACGTTGACTGCCGACACTATAGTAATGCTACAGTAACTCGAAGAAAATTTTCCAGAATTTTTTCGAAATCTCTGGTCGCTACAGTAACTCGAATTTTTGCAGAAAAATCTTTCAAAAATTCATCCTTTCCTTTCTTGTTTCAAAACCAGAATTTCAACTCTTTTAACCGATTATAACTCAAATATAACTTCTAAAACTACTGAGATTCATGAATTATCATCAAAATCTTCAAGAACAAAACCTCATCTGATCTTCTACATAAACTGAAATTTAAGGAAAATAATGAGATTAAAGCTTACCTTTAATCCTTACAAAGCTTTTGAACCGAACAGATAATCGAAATTCTGAAGATCAAGGAAAGGATTTGAGAAGAGGGTGAAGAAACGAGAGAAA
The DNA here is from genome assembly GCA_037074585.1 of Biancaea sappan. Taxonomy (NCBI): domain Eukaryota; kingdom Viridiplantae; phylum Streptophyta; class Magnoliopsida; order Fabales; family Fabaceae; genus Biancaea; species Biancaea sappan. The sequence continues at coordinate 34,926,821 of CM073492.1, forward strand.
GTGAATTTACTATTCACTTCAGCTGCTTCGATCGTGAGAAAAAAATAAGGGGGTACTATTGAAACTTTATATTAAATATTTCTAATGGGTTATTCAATAACCCATGGGTATCCATAACCCAACATCCAAACCCATCCAGTCAATTTACAATAAATGGACTAATTGACCATTCTGAAACAACTTTTCCATGAATTTCACCATTCTTAGAATATATCCCACATTGTGCAAATATTTAGTCCAGTCATTTAACTCAATTTTCATAAATAATATTCAAAGAGAACAATTAAATATGAAAATTAAATATGACCAAAATAAATAACTAAAGTAACGTAGTAAAATTCTAAAATACTCTTAAGCGAATTATATTCTGAAATTATCGGGTATTACATTCTACCCCCCTTAAAAGAATTCGGTCCTCCGAATTAAAATCTTACCTCAAGTTTCAAATAAATGTGGATAGTTTTTCCACATCTCATCTTCTGCCTCCCACGTAGCTTCCTCGCGAGAATGATTTCTCCAAAGAACCTTGACAGTAGGAATTTCTTTGGTACGCAATTTCTTGACTTTTCTATCAAGAATAGCTATTGGTACCTCTTCGTAGGTGAGAGTTTCATCAAAATGAACTTCTTGGGGTTGAATGACATGAGAAGGATCAGGAAGATACTTCCGTAGCATAGACACATGAAATATTGGATGAACTCCTTCTAGGTCGGAAGGTAGGTCTAGGCGATATGCCACATTACCCACTCTGTCTACAACCTCATATGGGCCAACATACCTCGGACTAAGCTTTCCTTTCTTCCCGAATCTCATTACTCCCTTCATAGGTGAGATTCGTAAGAAAACTATATCACCTATTGCAAATTCAAGGTCACGTCGTCGGTTGTCCGCATAAGACTTCTGTCTACTCTGAGCAGTTAACAACTTCTCTCTGATCAGTTTAACTTTATTTATATCTTCCTGTATCATCTCAGGTCCAAATATTTTGGTTTCACCAAGTTCAAACCAACCTATAGGAGATCGACACCGTCTCCCATATAAAGCCTCAAAAGGTGCCATTTGAATACTGGCTTGGTAACTGTTGTTATAAGCAAATTCAATAAGAGACAAATGATCTTCCCAACTTCCACTGAAATCCATCACACAAGCTCTTAGCATATCCTCTAAAGTCTGAATTGTCCTTTCGGACTGTCCATCAGTCTGAGGATGGAATGCTGTGCTAAGATTCACTTTGGTACCCAAAGCCTCTTGAAAGACTTTCCAGAACCGAGAAGTAAACTGAGGTCCTCGGTCTGATATAATGGATATTGGTACACCATGAAGTTTCACTATTTCTTTAACATAAAGTCGAGCAAGTTTTGCTACACTGAAAGTGGTATGAACAGGGAGAAAATGTGCTGACTTAGTAAGTCGATCCACTATGACCCATATTGAGTCATTTCCTTTTGTTGACCGAGGTAAACCTACTACAAAATCCATAGTGATCCTTTCCCACTTCCACTCGGGAATATCTAATTTTTGCATCAAACCAGGTGGTCGTCGATGTTCAGCTTTAACTTGCTGACAAGTCAAACATCGAGCTACAAAGTCAGTCACATCTCGCTTCATGCCCTCCCACCAGTAAACTTGTTTCAAGTCCTGATACATTTTCACAGCACCAGGATGTACAACGTAGGGCGAACCATGAGCTTCCATTAAGATTTCATGTTTCAAAGATTCAATGTTGGGGACACAGAGTCTCCCATTAAACCATAAGACTCCTTCTTCATCTACCAAGAAACTTGGTGCTAGACCTTGCCTTGCCTTATCTCTGATTTTGACCATATCAATGTCATTTTCTAAATTTGCTTTTACTTTTTCAACAAGAGATGATCTAACTGTTAAATGAGCCAGAAATGTACCTGACTCAGTGATCTCGAAGAATACTCCATCAGCTTCCAATTCTTGTAGTTCATGTATTAGAGATCTCCTTATAGTGGCAATGTGAGCTAAACTTCCCATAGACTTTCGACTTAGAGCATCAGCCACTACATTTGCTTTACCTGGATGGTAAAGGATGGTACAATCATAATCTTTCAGAAGTTCCATCCACCTTCGTTGCCTTAGATTGAGATCTCTCTGCTCAAAAATGTACTTAAGGCTTTTGTGATCTGTAAAAATTTGACAAGTCTCCCCATACAAGTAATGTCTCCAAATCTTTAGGGCAAACACTACAGCTGCCATTTTCAAATCATGAGTGGGGTAATTCAATTCATGCTTTTTAAGCTGACGTGAGCCATAAGCTATGACTTTACCATGTTGCATCAACACACATCCTAAGCCTATCTTTGAGGCATCACAGAATACAGAGTAACCCCCTGGTCCTGATGGTAGGATTAAGACTGGTGCAGAAGTTAAACACTCTTTCAATTGGGTGAAACTTTGCTCACATGAATCATCCCAAATGTATTTAACATTCTTTCGGGTTAACTTATTTAATGGGAGAGCTGTCTTAGAGAAATCTTTGACAAAGCGACGGTAATACCCTGCTAAGCCAAGAAAACTACGTACTTCAGACACAGTTGTTGGTCTAGGCCATTGTTTTACTGCTTCAATTTTACTTGGATCTACATGAATAGCTTCTTGGGAAATAACATGTCCCAAAAATGTTACATGACTCATCCAGAATTCACATTTTGAGAGCTTTGCGTACAACTGATGCTCTCTCAAGGTCTGAAGCACTATTCTCAAATGTTCAGTATGTTCTTCATGACTCTTTGAATACACCAAAATATCATCAATAAATACAATTACAAACTTATCAAGGAATGATTTGAACACTCTGTTCATTAAATCCATAAATGCTGCTGGTGCATTTGTCAACCCAAAAGACATCACAAGAAACTCATAATGTCCATACCGTGTACGAAAAACAGTCTTAGGTATATCATCACTCTTAATTCGTAACTGATGATATCCAGACCTTAGATCAATCTTTGAGAAGTATTTTGCTCCTTGAAGCTGATCAAACAAATCATCTATCCTTGGTAAAGGATACTTATTCTTCACTGTGACTTTATTCAGCTGACGATAATCTATACATAATCTCATAGAACCATCTTTCTTTTTCACAAAAAGAACAGAAGCACCCCAAGGTGAAAAACTTGGGCGAATGAACCCTTTGTTTAACAAATCTTCCAATTGTTCTTTGAGTTCTTTTAGCTCAACAGGAGCCATACGATAAGGTGGAATAGAAATTGGTCGTGTGTCTGGGACCAAATCAATACTGAACTCAATATCTCTTTCTGGCGGTAATCCAGGTAAATCTTCTGGGAACACATCTGGAAATTCATTAACCACATGTATGTCTTCTAACTTCTGTTCTTTCTTTTCTAAATCTTTGATAAAAGCTAGAAATCCCTGACATCCCTTTTGCAACATACGCCGGGCACTTAACATAGATATCATGTTGCAAGGTACATCACTTCGATCTCCTTGAAACACAAAATTACTCCTCCCCGGCATATTAAAGGAAATAACCTTATCACGGCAATTTATAGTAGCATGATAAGAAGATAGCCAGTCCATTCCTAAAATCACATCAAAATCTAACATATTGAGAATCATAAGATCTATCTCAGTTTCCATGCCTCTAACGATTATTTTACAAGAACGATAACATGTTTTAACCATCAAAGTCTCTCTCATCGGTGTGGAAACCAAGAATGGTTCTTTAAGAATAATCGAATCAATTGCAAATCTCTTGGCAAATAGGGGTGACACATATGAGTGAGTAGAACCGGGGTCAAACAAAATACGTGCAGCAAAAGTATTAACAGATAATATACCTGTAATTACAGCATTGGATGTTTGAGCATCCTATCGGGTTAGAGCATATACTCTTGCATTTCCTCTGCCAGCAGCTTGTTTTCCACGGTCACCTTGGCCTCTTCCAGAACCTCTTCCCATACTACCCCCTATTGAAGGGGTTGGTGTTTGAGTAATAGAAGCAGAAATAGATTGTGGTCGAGGTGGCAAAGTAGACCCTTGACCTGGTCTTGTCATGAGCTGAGGGCACTCCCTTATAAAATGTCCTTTTTGTCCACAGTTAAAACAACCTGTACCAACAGTGTTTAACTTGCATTCTCTGAAGTGAAACTTTCCACATTCAGGACATTGAGATTTTTTCCTTCTACCTTGAGTACCTCCTCTACTAGAAGAGCTAAAACCACCCCTGCTCTCTGAACGAGGCTTAGCCACACTGGCTGTAGAATAAGTTGACTTAGTAGGAGTGGCTGGAACATTTTGTGACGCAGTAAAGGGTTTCAAAGTCCCTGAGTCTTCCCCTTGATCAAAAGATCTTCTATATCTAGCTTTCTTCTTTTGACGATATTCTTCTTTATTCTTTGACCTCTTTTCCATTCTTCGGGCCACATCAACAGCCTCTGAGTACGAAGAGTAATCGTTCATATTAGAACCCACTTGATCATATAAGGCATCACGAAGCCCTTCCACAAACTTTTCTATTTTCTTCCTTTCAGAATGAATGATTTCAGGGGCATATTCAGATAATTTAACAAACTGAGCTGAATATTCATCAACAGTCATGGTTCCCTGTCGTAGATACAGAAAATTCCTGGCCCTAGATGATCGTTCACTTACCGGAAGAAATTCATCCATAACCAATCTGTAAAATTCTGTCCACATAACTGGCGGTGCGCCTTGAATTCTAGCTTTCTTCCAGTTCCTCCACCATTTACCAGCCCTACCTTTTAACTGAAAGGAAGTGAATTCTACCTTTTGAGTAGGAGAACACCCTATAGCATCACAGATTGCTTCACAATCTTCAAGGAAACATTGTGGGTCCTCTTTGGGATCTTCCCCTGAAAAAGTAGGAGGCCTCATTTTCTGGAATTCAGACATTCTTACCTCCCTTACGTTATCTCCTCCAGCTAACTGAGCTGGTGGTACAATTTCAGCTTCAACAATAGGAGGATCCACTGACAGGTTAGCTTGTGCAGCTCGACCTCTCATTTCAGCCTCAAATCGGTCAAATCGTTCATTCATCAAATTAATCACATGTGCAATAGTTACATTGCCAACATGAGCATCAGGTTCGACTCTCCTTGCTTGCTCACTAGTTGCGCCCTCAGTACTTTGAGCATGTAAACTATCACGACGGTTAGGATCATCTTGCACATGTACTGGTGGATTTATGGCCCTCTTTGGACCCATATGCTCATTATTATTAGAAGATCCTTCTGACATTGATCTGTCACAGATCTACACACATAACAAACAATTTTCAGACATAAACAAAATATCACTTACTATCCCCACTGAGAAGTTATCTATAAAATGACGTTATACTCTACAAGGTCTTTTATGGAACCTAATCCTATGGTCATGCCGCGGCTCATGACAATAGGGAAGGGCCCACAAAGATCACTTTGCTCTGTACTCTATAGGGGACCTATAAAACCTTTCCTCTGATACCAAATTTGTCACATCCCAAAAATTGAGCATGTGAAAAGATACTACTCATTTGATAAAATTCTCAAACATACGTTATTTACATATATTCTGTAAGGTTTTACATTCAACCTTAATCATTCATTCCACACTACAGAATTATATTCATCTGATAAGCACATATAGACATACATAGTCTGATATTTCTATCTCATCGCAAGCCTAGGAGACCTATAGAAAGTACAGAGCGTTTCTAATATCCACATTAATAAGTACTGGTATCCCACCAGACAGAAATAGAGAGTAATCCCAAGGGGCTTCTAATCTTCCAACGGATACTCTTCTTCTTTGTTTTCTGTATCTGAAAAATAATCATAGGGAGTGTGAGTTTATTTAAAAACTCAGTAAGTAAATAACTGTACTATATAGAATATCAAAAGTACAAATACCACATTTACTCATATAATTAATTGTCTTATACATCGAGTAGTATGGGACTCTAACCCCTTTCAAACTCATGAATAAGATTTCTTACATATACAACGAGTAGTATGGGACTTTAACCCTTTCAAACTCGTGAATAAGATCTCATCGGTATACACCGAGTAGTATGGGACTCTAACCCTTTCAACTCGTGTATAGGTTTCATAGATATGTACTGAGTAGTATGGGACTTTAACCCTTTCAAACTCGTGTATAAGCTTTCTTAGATATACACCGAGTAGTATGGGACTTTAACCCTTTCAACTCGTGTATAGGTTTCATAGATATGCACTGAGTAGTATGGGACTTTAACCCTTTCAAACTCGTGTATTAGATCCCGTAGATCTTTACTCATTGACAAGATAGTGAGAATTTATCACATAGCACAATTGTCATGAAATAAAATAATTTCTACATACTCTTATTTCTACCGATCATCATATACTCCCATATGAAACGTGATTGCTTATTATCCAAGTAATATTGTAAATGGGACTTATATTGTACTTTGACTAGTAATATCAAATTAGCTGAGCAAGGTTATTCACTCACCTTGATGTTTGTCCAAGTTTACCTTGTTCCACACTAGAATTTGTGTAGGAAATTTTCTAGTAAAATATATTACAAGGAAACATAAGAAAGGAAACAAAATCACGAAAATACGCAAAATTTCCTGATTGCTACAGTAACGGTTCGCTACAGTGCCGGTTCGCTACAGTGTCGGTTCGCTACAGTAACGTTGACTGCCGACACTACAGTAATGCTACAGTAACTCGAAGAAAATTTTCCAGAATTTTTTCGAAATCTCTGGTCGCTACAGTAACTCGAATTTTTGCAGAAAAATCTTTCAAAAATTCATCCTTTCCTTTCTTGTTTCAAAACCAGAATTTCAACTCTTTTAACCGATTATAACTCAAATATAACTTCTAAAACTACTGAGATTCATGAATTATCATTAAAATCTTCAAGAACAAAACCTCCTCTGATCTTCTACATAAACTGAAATTTAAGGAAAATAATGAGATTAAAGCTTACCTTTAATCCTTACAAAGCTTTTGAACCGAACAGATAATCGAAATTCTGAAGATCAAGGAAAGGATTTGAGAAGAGGGTAAAGAAACGAGAGAAAGTGAATTTACTATTCACTTCAGCTGCTTCGATCGTGAGAAAAAAATAAGGGGGTACTATTGAAACTTTATATTAAATATTTCTAATGGGTTATTCAATAACCCATGGGTATCCATAACCCAACATCCAAACCCATCCAGTCAATTTACAATAAATGGACTAATTGACCATTCTGAAACAACTTTTCCATGAATTTCACCATTCTTAGAATATATCCCACATTGTGCAAATATTTAGTCCAGTCATTTAACTCAATTTTCATAAATAATATTTAAAGAGAACAATTAAATATGAAAATTAAATATGACCAAAATAAATAACTAAAGTAACGTAGTAAAATTCTAAAATACTCTTAAGCGAATTATATTCTGAAATTATCGGGTATTACACTTGTAGTCAAGCACCCTACTTTCTTTAGGAATACAATCTGATAGAGGTTACGGTAAACTAACTAGTGGCGATGGTGTATTCTCCCCAATTAGAGACAACTATAGTACAATATAATAAGATAAGTTATAAAAAAGAAGATTGCAATGACCAGTGAGGCAATATTATTTAATTGATCTCGTCAGGGCCATGACCAGACGAGGGACAATGATATGGCACCTTGGAGGTGTCACCATGTGTAAGAAAGGCAAAAGAAGGGAATGTGAATTCCTAGGTAACCATAAGTTGACTTGTGAAAGTAAGGCACTCGAATAACTTTAGAAATTCTACACAATGTGTGATGTCTTTAGGGGCATACTATATGATGGTAAGCGATGTGTGAGTCAAAAAGATCTTGATAAGATATAAGTAAGAACATGTTGCATTACAAGGGTTGACCTATTAAGGGGGAAGTCCCCAAGAGAAATACTTGTAAATCACACTAGTGTATAAGGTCAAGGAAATATATAAGTAAACTGACGTGTTGGATATAGGGATAATAACACTTCAAATGGAAGGGAATAAAAAAAAATGCTAAGGAAGGTGAAAGCTTTAGTAAGCAGTGTATTGAAAGGGACATATCTATAGAGTAAGTACTAAAAGAGATTTCAGGAAACAATATAATATCAGTAAGACAGAAGATAACAATTGTTGAAATTCGGGGACCGAATTTCTTTAAGGGGGAAGTAATGTAATACCCGTAAAAAAATATTCAGTATATGATACTATTTACCTATATAGCACTATTCACGTATACAGAACTGTTCACGTATATGGTCATCATGAATGAGTGCTAATTTTGATTTGGAATAATTCAATGGAGAAAATGATCTCTCTGTCTATTTAATTTCCCATATGCTTATGTGAATCTTGTTATCTTATATGTGTATATTGATGAAAATATAGATTTTCACAATATTGTATAAATTATGGGATGTGGCAATGATCCCACGGGTAAGATGTGGATTGGGCATAAGAGGAAACTAGAAAGAAATTGGGAGAAAAATGACGTTTTATATAAGAAAATCTCCCTTAGGGACTAAATGGAAAGGAAACTTAAATAGTAAATTGATTATACTGATAGATGAGACCGATAAGTAGAACTGGTAGATGAGACTTATAAGTAAAATTGGTATGTGAGACTAGTAAGTGAGACTGGTAGGTGAGACTGGTAGGTGAGACTAGTAAGTGAGACTGGTAGGTGAGACTAGTAAGTGAGACTGGTAGGTGAGACTAGTAAGTGAAATGGTAAGTGAGACTAGTAAGTGAGACTAGTAAGTGAGACTAGTAAGTGAGACTGGTAAGTGAAACCAGTAGATGGAATAGTATAGAAGAACAGTAGATGGAATAGTATAGAAGAACAGCAGATGGAATAATATAGAAGAACGGTAGATGGAATAGTATCAAATAGTACCTTTGATTTCCCTATAAATAGGCCATTCTATTTCACTTCTAAACTCACACCTTCAGTTTCTCTTCTTTCCTCTCCTCAAACTTCTCTTACCCCGGCACTAGGTCTCTGAGATTTTAGGCATTTATCTTTCAGCTTAGATCCAAGGTGAGAATACTATACCCTTTCTTATAATTATACAAGTTAAATTCTTCAGTATATTTTGTGGTTGCGGCTTTAGCTGATCATCCACACCAGAAAAGAACTTTTCCTAGTACGAATAGTGATCATATGTATTTATATCGTATTTATGAATAGTATTCGTATGTATAAATAGTAACCGTACATATAAATAGTATATGTACGTATGAATAGTGATCATACATATGAATAGTATCTGTATGTATAAATAGTATCTGTATGTATAAATAGTGATAGTATATATGAATAGTAATTGTACGTATGAATAGTATCTATACATGTAAATATTAATCGTACGTATTTTTGAATATTACAAGAGTCGAAGGAAAAGGAGAGAACAGTGCATCCCAATGGAGATGCATGTTTAGCTTTGAGCCTTCAATGAGATTTTGGACATCCTTTGATTGATATAAGATGTAGAAATCTAGCTCGGACTCGAGGTGAGGGATCTAGCTATACCTTGTATGATTATATTTTCTAGGATTGTACTTTCTAAAGTTTCGTAAAATGATATCATGTGATAAGGTGATTATGTGTTTGACATACATGATATAAGGTACCACATGCATATAATTTGAGCTTGCAAACTGTATGTGGATGAAGGAATATAGAACTTTATACTATACCTGAATTTTGAAAATTTGAGCTCAGTTGAAGGATTGATCTATTCTTGTCTTGTTTGATTTATTTTTAAAAATTTGTTTGTTAGAAGATATAATAAATTAAGGAATGAATATATTTTCTATATATTGGGATAGAGCTTGCAAAGGAAATCATGTGAATGATTGATGATTATGAATGACATGGATTTATTAAAGTTCATGATGTGCATATGAATGCTCTTGATTGTGCAATTGATTGTATTTGAAAGAAACAGAGATTTCGAACACTTTTGCGTCCTTTGAGGACATGGGTGAAATAAGGTTGAATTGCTTGACGTCCTTTTAAGGGCTTGACACAAGATATTCAATGTATATAATTATACACATGGAATAGTTGAGGGATTCATCCCTCCAAGATACAATATAAATTCCATCTCATATCGCAGTTAGATTCTATATTTAATGATGATTGCTAGATAATGAAATTTATTGTTGATTTAAGATTATATTGATGAGAATTATGAATTGAGTATATAATATACATAGAATGGTTGAGGGCTTGACCCAAGATACCAATGCATGAAATTATGCAAAGGGAATGGTTGAGGGCTTGACCCAAGATACCAATGCATAAAATTATACAAAGGGAATGGTTGAGGGCTTGACCCAAGATACCAATGCATGGAATTATACACATGGAATGGTTGAGGGCTTGACCCAAGATACCAATGCATGGAATTATATACATGGAATGGTTGAGGGTTTGATTTCCCAAGATACCAATGCATGTAATAGTTGTAGACATGAATATATCTTTAAGCAGAAATATTACCTACGGGCAGAACACGCCTTCGGGCGGGATGACATCTACAAGTGGGATAATGCTTTCGGGCGAGGTGCATGTGATTATTTACAAACTTTCTTATGATGAATTCCTCTTGACTTACATTTATGTCATGAATTATTAATGTTGTGAGTTTTTCACATGTTCATACATGATTATATGTACTTTTGGCATGCATAATTGATTATATGTGCGGTAAAGCTATTTTATGGTGAGTCAAGTGGATAAGACTCACCCCCTCATAGTTTCAGGTAAAGAAGGCCCTTTAACTTCGAGGATGAACGTGTCGATAATGCCTCCCCTTTGTTCAGGATACGGTAACAGACTTAATTATGTTGTTTTAGTAATTTTAGAAAGCTCTGTAATCGGGTAGGTTATGTATTGTTGTATAGGATGGTTAAATATGAAAACATTCTCTTGTTTTACTTCTTCATTGTGTAATTTAAAACAATTATATTTAAAGGAATAATTGGATTAAGGAAAGAGTAATAAGTTAAATGGAAAGTTAGGCTTGCGGTGGTGTGAGATTAGACATCGTCCGCGCCGGTTATGGGCCTAGATTTAGGGCGTGACACGAAGGGTAATTTATGGGATCCATTAGTGAGATTTTTTAGAATTATACCATTGAAATGAAGAATTGTTTAAAGTAATAGATAGTTGTTTAAAGTAAAAAGTGATAATGTAACAATATAAGATTCACAAAAAAAAAAAACTTAAACAACTCATTGAGTTACAAAATATGTTCTAATTAAGGACATTAGTTAGCATGACCTTTTAATATTATTATATTTTAGGTTTGGCTAACCAGCGCCTTAATAACACTAGTTAAGAAGTATTAAATATTTTTGAAAAGAATGAAAATGTACGATATTATATGATTAGTCAAATTTTCAAATTAGTTGTTATTAATACCCACTTTACTCTTTCAATATAACAAGTTTGTCTCTCAAACAAGGATTTCTAAAAATTATAAAATATAAGAATAAATATTAACTATACTTATATTATTATTTATTATTTTATAACAGCAATATTAATTTATTATCTTATAATAGGAATATTAATAATTAAATATTGGTTTAATTTTCAACTTTATATAATAGGAAAATTAAACCAATATTTTATTAATTGATTTAATTGAAAATATGAAAATTTAATATTTTAAAAAATAAAATAATATAATTAAATTATATACTATAAAATAAAATCAAAAGTTAAGATTAAATTGAAAAATTAACTAATCATTTAATATTTTACACTTTTTACTTTTTTTTCTAGAGTACTGAACTCTCTTATACAATGCGGTGGAATCCTAACATGGCCTCCATCATGATAACATGAATTTTGGACCTTTCGATCACGCGAAATAAATAGCATCTTGCACATACATGTCTACGGCCTTTCTTTTTAATAAATGTAGGCCAATGACTGTGCGACATGTAACACACACTTTGAAAGAAATATCATTCTACGTCTGTTTTTATAAACGTAATTGGATTCGACATCATGGTAACGTGAATTTTGGGTCATTTGATCGCGCGGAATGGATAGTATCTCACGCGGCCACGTGTGCGGCCTTTTTTTTAAAAAAAAAAAAGCGTAGGCTAATGGCGGTGTTACACATGGCACACACTTTAAAAGAAATATCATTCCAACACCATTGACTGGTTCGAACCCGCAACAAAGAAAAAATTGAAGAGCACTTTCACTATCCATCCAATGATTTGTTATTAACTTATACACTCAAAAATTTATATATAAGGAGATTTAGTTATTATATACAAAATTTAAAACAATATACACAAATTATTATATATTATAAAACAATAACAAATTGTATAATAGAAGAATATACTATTGTTTTACATAACTATTTTAAATCATATAAAAGTTTAAAAACTTTAATAACAAATCTTATAATAAAAATTTAATTATTAATAAAAAATATACTATACATATTAAAATTATTTTTTATAATATTTTAATTTAACCAATTCAATTACGATCCGATCATTAAATCGTGAATCACTAAGTAGCCTTAATAGCCCTAATAAATTTCTCCTTTCTTTTCCACTTCGATTCAGGGACTCTGCTGGGTTTCGATAAGGGCCTCTAGTGATTCTCGCCAATTAAGAGTGTTTTCACCGATTAATCTTGCTATTCCACCGTTCCACAACCTCTGTCAACCTACTATCGTCTTTTAATGAAATGTCCATCATAGTTCAACTGAAAGAGTTTGAACATAAACCTGCACAACAACATTAGCAGAACAAGAAGGAGATAACTCAAGGTGAGAAGAAGAAGAGGGTGGTATACGAGGAAGGAAAGAGAGTTGGTCCAGGAAGAAGATGAAGAGACAAGGAAGAAGAATAGCGAAACAGAGATTGAGAACATATAGGTACATTAATAATAGTCGTGTACATTTCATATTCTTTTCTCTCTTTTATAGTCCCGAATCTCACTTATACTCTAACTTCTCCATTTCCTTGGCAAATCTGCCTTGGAATGGTAGGAGATTATCTCTGGGTGATGGGGTTTGTGGTACATGTTCTGAAGATCATATCTTTTCTCTGGATTTTTTGTAATTTAACGTATTGTTTGGTTGGAGGGAAATAAAGGGGAGGGGAGGAATTTTTTTAATTTGACTTTGTTTGTTTTGATTAGTTAGAGGGGAGGGGAGGGAAAATGTAAGTGAAAAATCTCTCCCCTCCTCTTATTTTCTTTCCCTCCGAAAGTGGGGGGATTTGGAGGGAAGGAAAATTGTAATAATATAAAAGACATAAGTGTCCTTAAAATTTTTTTTTAATACTAAGATTACCTTCTAACTTCTTTTATTTTGTTTCTTAAATAATATATTACTAACATATTTTGACTGTATAAAATTATTATTATTATTATTATTATTATTATTATTATTATTATTATTATATGTAAATAATACATTATATGTATAACTAAATAATAAAGGATAACAAAAAAATAATCCTAATAATAATAAACTGAGTAAATTAATAAGGACCGAAATATCATTTTAGTCCCTCACAGATGTCTTTTTTCTCAAGTTAGTCACTTACAAATTTTTATTATCAATTTGGTCTCTTATAGATTGATATATTATCAATTTAGTCCCTCGTAGATTTTCATTCTCAATGTGTTGATATGTTATTAATTTAGTTCCTCACATATTTTTATTTTCAATTTGGTCCCTCACAAATTTATATGTTATCAATTTAGTCCTTTCATCAAAAGTTGTTACCATCAAAAGTTATGGCTAGCAAAACAAGAACTAAATTGATAATATATCAATTTATTAGGGATAAAACTAAGAATGAAAATAAGTGAAGGACTAAACTAATAACATATTAATTTATGATGGACCAAATTGAGAATATAATTTTTTTGAGAGACTAAATTGATAACATATCAATCTGTAAGGGACCAAATTGAGAATAAAAATCTATTAAAAGAAAGGATATATGTGAGAGACAAAATAGAATTTTAATCAGTTAGTTAAATTAAACTTAATTATTTTTTTGTTTCTTCTAACAATAAAATTATTTAGCTTTTTTTCTTATTATAGTAATAATAAAATTAAAATTTTAAATAATTTTTAAAACACATTATATATTTGAGATGCTTTTTAGATGAATTAAATTGAAACTGTTAAAATGTTATATTATTTCACTATAACGAATGAACTAACTTATTTGAATATAAGTGATAACAAATTTGTCATGTTTTGTTGGTCATACAATCAAAGGGTTATAATAATAATTTTATTTTATTTTCCCTTCCCTCTCCTTGCAAACCAAATAAAAAAAAATTTATTTTCCCTCCCCTCCCCTCCCCTCCCCTCAAACTAAACCAAACAAAGAAATTTTATTTTTCCTTCCCTCCCCTCCCCTCCCCTCCTTTAAACCAAACAGTCCCTAAATGTTTACATAATGTAAAAAATGTAAACATGACTGTAACTATGCTGTAACTATGGACTGTAGTGGACTGTAACTACTGATGACGTCAGCCCTAGGTTGATGATGTGATGATGTTGATGTGGTATCTATGCTAATGTGGACTGAGTGTTGGCATTTGGTGCTGACGCGGTGATGATGTGAATGCTCTGATGCTTGCGTGTCTGTGGAATGCTTGCTGTTATAACTGATGATTTTGATGCATGTGGGTTGGGCTTTTACTTGTGATGTACTGATACTTGTTGGGCTTGGGTTGGTATGCATGTGCTATTCTGATGTTGTGCTGGAATGACTGTGGTGGAATGTGGATGGGCCTGAGTCGAGCTAGTATGTCGGGCCGCCAGTAGTGATGAGTCCCACTAATAATGAACCCTGTGATGAAACAAAATACATGAAAATTGTTAAATACTATTGATGATGTATGTTGTTTGCTGAGGCACGTGATGACACGTGACATCAACGAGAAAATGCAACGGATGTGATCAATGCTTGAGAGATGATGGACAAATTACCAGATTAACCAGCGGCCAACAACAGAGTCCGCCGCTAGTGTGAGCGGAAAGTGTAGGAGACTGGTGGATGTGATTAGAGAAATAGTCTGTTTCTAAAAAACAAGTTTCAATTTATGAGGAGGAAATGTAAAGTGGATGTATTTTATTTTTTTAAAATTTAAAAATTGATAATAATCTTTTCTATAATTTTTAAACTTATGTAAAAAAAAAATTAATTAATCTTTTCCAATATCTTTGCACTATTTTGAATTTTTTGCTAAAATATATAGAACAATTATTATAAAAAGTCATTATTTATTATTTTAGATGACACGCTCATATGAATTTATCGGTAACTTAACATGTTTTAATTCATATGAAAATGATGATGTAAATTTAGACCCAAATAAAAAAAAAACATAAGAGTTATACTACATAAAATTATTACTTTGGAGAGACTTATAATTAACTTTTAAAATTGAAAGTCCCTTTTGGAGGACGTTGGATAAAATTAAAACACTGCATAAAAGTTTAGCACCACTCTCGTGCAAGAGTGACACACATAAACTGAAATGGTCCTTTTTTTTTTTTGGATAATGAAATGGTCCAAATTTTAAAAACAAATTACATTCAAAAAAATTGTAAAACTCTTTATAATAAACGGAGATTATTTATATTTTAATCCATTTATAAATTGATAAAATCCTTGTATTATAACTTATTCCTAAATATCTTTTCAATTTTAAAAAATAAGAAATATTTTAGTTTGATTTAAAATTAAAATCTATATACTTTATTAAATATGGAGAGAAGGATAAGATTTTAAAAGATCATTAAGATTACTATCTTTACATTCTCATGAATGATCAAGTAACTATGACTGTGATTCCTAATCTTAACACTGTAATGTTCTCGTGTTTGATTTATTATAAATATTATTAGGATTATTCTTCTATATTTTTGGAAATTTGATATTCTTATATTTAATTTATATCAATATTATTGAGAATATTTGAAAAAAATTAAAAAAGTATTTTTATTAATTTAATATATATGAATAGTAATATCAAAACGAATCAGCTTGTAATGTCCCACCAATAAATGGGTCAATCATAATGGCCTAATTAATAAATATGCTTATTTTTTGAAACTTATATATATTCATATTGATTTATAGAGGTGAACTTAGGTTTAAATTTTCACTTAAAAAGGTGTTTGCATTTAGAATTTAATAATACTTCAAATAAGATTGTCTTCAATAAAAAATATTTATGGGAAACTGATGAAATTATTTATTTATTGTAATTGTTTAATGTAATTATTTATTATTGTTGTATTTACTAAGGTCTGGTTACTGTGTTAGTTTAGTATCAGTTTGAGGCCTTGGCCATTTTTACGGGTTGTTTAGTCTGTTTGGAGTATTGGGCCGTTGGGACGTTTCGGTCATATAGCCCATATAAGAGTTCTCTTCATTACGTGAGAATCTATTATTACCATCTGCCAATATATAAAATAAAAAATGAGATATTTGTATGAATGTTTCATTACCTTGAATGAACTAACATTATCGTTTACCAAATAGTCAAGGTCAAGGTTGAGTAATGAAATATTTAGGTAGATGGCACTATTTTTTTTTGGTAATTAGTTTACATTTAATATTTCTTAATTTTAAATATTACACATAGTTATTTTTAATTTAATTTTATCTCCAAAATTAATTTTTGATGCAAAATATATTTATAATAATAAAATTATTTAATAATAATTATATTAAAAATGAAATCAAGTTTTCATATTAAAAATACATGTTTATTAATTTGATAAAAATTTAAAAAAATTATATATCATATATTAAAATATCAAAAGATTCAAATATAATATTTAATTTAAATCAAAACAAATGTCAAATGTAATTATAACGAAAACTCAAAAAAGATTAATTAATTTCTAATGTTCTTTGTTAAGAATCTTCAGGTGCCTCGCACAGAGTATTATCAATTACGTGAAGAAGAGAGAAAAAAGAAAGCATCTGGGGAAGTACCGCCACGGGGAATTTACGTCGGTATTAATTTTTTTAAAAAATTTTTTTTACATACTAACTATTTAAAATTATTTTTATATATATTAATTTTTTGTCAAATTCGACATACATGCAGTCGAATTTACTGAATAATAACGAACAAATTCTATCATGAGTAGGTCGAATTTGATTTTCAACCATATGAAATTCTACCATTGTATAATCGAATTCTATGTGTTTATTTTTTTATTATTTCTCACATAAAATTTAATCATACAATGATCGAATTTCATGATTCTCTATTTTTTTAAAAAAAATTTACACATAAAATTCGATCAATTCATGTTTTTTATTTTTTATATATAGAAATCATATATATATATATATATATATATGATTTCTATGTGTATATATATATTATAAGAAATATATTAATTATATATAAATAAATATATATTAAGTTATATATATAAATAAATAAATTATATATATATATATATATATATATATATATATATATATATATATATTTTAAAAAAATATATTAAAATTTTAAATTATTTTTTATATTTTTATTTGTACTTTTAAATTTTTTTAGTTAAATTATAATAAATAAATTTTACATGATATGGTGGTTAGTTAATAACATACGAAGTTCAAAGGCACAGGGGAGATGTGTTGGTCGGTCCGGGACATCCAAAATTGGCCTGAGCATTGTGGGGGGATGATGCATGTCCAAGCTTAATCTATCAGACCCCATCAAGACAATATCTTGAACCCAATAATGATTCAAACTCGGCCGAATGTGGCAATTCAGCCGAAGATGGCAATCAGGAAGAGGAGAATCAAGCACTTTGTGAGCTTAAATTCTGCACTTTAACTTTCAGTAATATATTTTTAGCAATTTACTTTCTGCAATCTACTTTCTGCATTGTACGTTGCTTTTATCGTTTTTATTTAACTCCTTTTGCAAAAATGTATTTTCAGCCTTACGTTCTTTCGTGCAGTAACCTTTCAAGTTATTTACATTCGACGCATTTTATATTCAAATGTTAATGTTGTAATGATTGAATGTGGTATATAGTCTCATATGCAACTGTGGCCTTCTGTTAACAGTGATATTTGGTTTAACCCAAATCCGACAAATAATAGAATCTAAAATGATGTGGTTTCAAAGTTATGTGATAATATCGTTTTTGATGAAAAATGCATCGAATGTAAATAACTTGAAAGGTAACTGCACGAAAGAACGTAAGGCTGAAAATACACTTTTTGCAAATGGAGTTAAATAAAAACGATAAAAGCAAAGTACAATGCAGAAAGTAGATTGGAGAAAGTAAATTGCTAAAAATATATTACTGAAAGTTAAAGTGCAGAATTCAAGCTCGGCCAAGTGCTTGATTATCCTCTTCCTGATCGCCATCTTCAACCGAATTGCCACCTTCAGTCAAGTTTGAATCATTATTGGGTTCAAGATATTGTCTTAGTGGGGTCTGATAGATTAAGTTTGGACATGCATCATCTCCCCTCATAGTGCTCGGGCCAGCTTTGAATGTCACAGATCAACCACCACATTTCTCCCACGCCTCTTAATTTCGGATGTTATTAACTGATCACCATATCATGTAAAATTTATTTATTATAATTTAACTAAAAAAAATTAAAAGTACAAATAAAAAATATAAAAAATAATTTAAAATTTTAATATATTTTTTTTAAAAAAATATATAATTTATTTATTTATATATAAAACTTAATATATATTTATTTATATATAATTAATATATTTCTTATAATATATATATATATATATATTATGTGATGAAATCGACCATCTCATATATATATATATATATATATGATTTCTATATATGAAATTTGAAATAAAAAATATAAAATTTGATCTGATTGAATTTTATGTATAAATTTTTTAAAAAAAATAAAAAAATATAAAATTCGATCATTGTATGATCAAATTTCATATAACAAATAATAAAAAATAAACTCATAGAATTCAATTATACAATGATTAAATTTTATATAATTAAAAATTAAATTCGACCTACTCATAATTAAATTTATTTATTATTATTTAATAAATTCGACTGCGTGGGTTGAATTTAACAAAAAATTAATATATATGAAAATAATTTTAAATAATTAGTATGTAAGGAAATTTTTTAAAAAAAATTAGTACCGAGTAAATTCTCCAGGAACTCCAGAAGCTGAAAGGGGAGCATAGCTGCAGCGCAGGAACTCCAGAAGCTGAAAGGGGAGCATAGCTGCAGCGCATGGACTTCGATGCAGAAGACCCCACCCCCGACCTTCAGACTACGGCCGCCGCACCTGAATCAACGTCACCGTCGCACCGTCGATCCATCTGCGCGAACTGCTCGCGGCCCAATCCGGTGTGCCTCTGCCACGCCCTTCCCGCGCACCCCATCCAAACCGCGACCCGAGTAGTGATCCTCCAACACCCACACGAGGCACAGCACAAGCTCTCCACCACTCCAATTCTCACCAAAACCCTACTCAATGCCACCTCAATCGTCGGCCGCCGTCTCCGTCCTGGCCTCTCCTCACTTCTGGACCAATCACCCAATGCCATATATCTCTTTCCCCCGACCCATTCCTCGCCGGCTGTCAATATCACCCACCTCAAAGCATCGGATTGGATTCGAAACATTGAAAGGGATTTGGTTTTGATTGCTTTTGATGGAACTTGGAAGCACGCTAGGGAGATGGTGAAGGCCAGCGAGGAGTTCCTTTCGAAGTTTGCTACGCGGGTTTGTTTGGAGATTGATGAGGAAGTGAACGGTGGAAGTATATATGACTCCGAGTTGATATTGAGGAAGGAACCTTTTTCCGGCTGTGTGAGTACTATGGAGGCCGTGGCAAGAGCTTTGAGAGTGCTCGAGCCAAAGGGGTTAGAGATTGAGAGCAAATTAATTGAGATTTTGAGGGAAATTGTGAGATTACAGGCTAGTTATTTGAAGCCGATGAAGCCGAGGCCCAAATTGATGAAGAAGGTCAAGGAAAAGGAGAAGCAAATGGAAAAGCATGCAAGTTCTGTACTATCGAATACTTGAAAAGGATTAAGACTTCTTTTTTGTGGTATTCAATATTGGGACTGTCTCGATTACTAATTGTAGCTTGGGCGTTAGTAGAAACCAAAATTTTTAAGCTGATTCAAGATGCCTCTGTAACAAAGTATAATGTCTATATTAAGCCAATGCTTGTTTTAGACTGATGCTCTGGGGTCTATCTTCTCTGATGGTGGGGCAATTTTGGTTGGCATTACAAACAAGGAAAAGGTCATTTCTGAGCAGTAGACAACTCGGTATTCTGGCCATGAATATACTTACTTTCTTTGACAACCTGCGGTTGGAATTTTCTATATTCATACATGACTCCATCTTGGAACAAGGACTTGTTTGACAGACGATGCTGAATCGTGTGAACATGTCAATATACCCATTTTGGAAAATATGTGTATAGGACCTCTTGGTGAATAACATGGCTCAATGCATGCTGCTTCTCATTCATTGCCTATAACAATCCTGTTTATGTGTTATCAGGTATGCTGGACATCTGTGATTTTGGATGATTTCTAAGTCATAACTACCGTTTCCAGAACAATATTATGTATTATTCTTCCATACTCTCTAGTGTGGAGAACCATGAAAGGGAATGAAGAAAGAAAAGACCAGAAATTATGAATTTTCTTTTTTATTCCAGCGTGAATTTGTTCCCCTTCAACGAAGTTTGATAATCTCATATTCCTTTTCCCTGTGTTTTTGACGCAGTGATTGAAGCACTATTGTTTCCATTAGGGATAGCGTTTAGAAGTTCAATGGTAGTAATCCGGACCAAATTCAACAATATCTTGGTGTGAAACATTTATAAACACAGTAGTTTTTGGAAGCCCTGGCATCGGTTGATAATCTTATGTATATCACTTGGGTTTGATGGTTAATTGAGGAAGCATAGTGCCGATTAAATTAAAAAATTGATGAGACGTCCAAATTTGATATCACAGTTTGTCAAAGGGGGAGGCAGCCTCTACTAAATACATGATATATTAAACTGATTTACATTAAAAACTGTTGCAAAGGAGGCAATCATCTCACAACAACAAATCAACAAGATACTTTCTTATTAGCAATAACTTAAGGTGTAGCTACATATATCAGTAACACAGCATGATTTTTTTTTTTTTCTAAATGGATCTTCATAGATTTTAACGTCGTAAAGTACATTTTAACCCAAGAATCTCACTTTCTTTTCGTCCTGTTTCTGCATGAAGGTGAGATGTCATGAGGGAGATTAGTGATGGTGAGGATCTAAGCCTTCTGGACAGAGTCAGTTCTGCTTTTATATTGTTCCAAGTATTTGCTGTCTTTGTATGATCTCTTCAACACTTGTTTGGAAATCTTCATGAATGCATAATATGCATCTTTTTCATTACTGTTCAAGAATGGGGAAGGGAGGAATTTTTTTTCGTGATTACATTAATTTTACTAGCAAAACTCATCCTCTTCCCTATTCTCCAACAGTAATGAAAACCTTGCATAATGCATTTATGGTGATTGCCAAACAAGTGTTGAAAGAAATCATACGAAAACAAGTAACATTAAAGCCAAACTGACTCTGTAAGGATGCTCAATCCTTGCCATCATTAATCTCCCTCATGACATCTCACCTTCTTGCAGAAACAGAAAGAATAAAAGAAAGCGAGATTCTTGGGTTTACAAATACATTAGAATGTTAAAATCTATGAAAACCCATTAAAAAAAATCCTCATACTGTGCTACTAATATATGTACTATTGTTGCCTGAGATGAACCCAAATTTTGTGTAGCTGCATTTTCACAGTTACCCTGAGGCCGCTAATGTGAATGTAACAAGCAACAAAATCACTGCCACTTTGGTTATGACATATTCTGATTTTCATTGCTTACATAATACAATCAATGAACAGACTGATCAATACCACTGTTTGTGAAAGCTGGAGGCGATTGCATTAACCATTTCTCCACCACTGGTTGTCATAGCTTGCATAATCCTATCAATGCGGTAGAACTAGTACCACTGGTTGGATGATTTGTACAACTCAGTCTCCATGAAATCCCAACCTCCCACAAAAAACAAAAAAAACAAAAAAAATTGCAGAATCTATAACGAACCAAAATATACGCATTGGGGTCACCAGAGGAAGATGACCTTGAGCTTTTGGTTCCAATACACTCCTTGGCCGCCGTGGCCATACTGGGTATGTTGCATGGTTAGGCTACACAAATTCCCAATGCCATCCATTCCAACACTCTCGATCCTTTTGCTCGTCAAGTGGTTCATCACTGATAATGCCAAGGGTTTAGTTGGTTTCATTTGGATTTGTCACAAGGGTTTGTATATGCTGTGTGAGAACTTGCAGTGTTCTTATGGGCTTTTATATTGGTTATGGAGCATGCAGTACCCGTTTCGACATGCTCTATGACGTAGCCCCATCTATGAAGGGAAGTATATTCAAGTTTTTGGTTCCTAATCAACGATTGAAGGAAAGGAATCAAGGAGAATTGTTTACAAAAAGGACTAGTGATGACTCAATCTTTTGAGCCAACAATCTTTTCTTAAGCTTTATGAGGATTCTTAGCTTTGAGATTTGGCGAACCAAAAAATAATAATAAATTAAATAAACGTAGTATTCTTGTTCTATGCCATTTCCCTTCAGCAAGGTAAGGAGTAAGGAAGACCGAAAGTTTTGTGAGGATTCATAGCTTTGAGATTTGGCAAAGACTAGAAAGTAATATTCTTGTTCCATACCTTTTCCGTTTAGTAAGGCAAGGATAGACTCAGTTTTCTAATCATATGCTTTTACCTTGACAGATTTACAGCACAACTTGCATTTATTATTATTTTTTTAAAAAAAATTCGTAATTCATTTGGTACATATGTTTATGATTGTCAATATGAGTTTGATTTACCCTGCTAGCTTATTCTAGCCTTGCAAATAAAGTGGGCTGTGCCAATAATTCATCAGTTCATTTTAAATAAAGGCTTTCAGCATGACTTGACTTGTCAAATTGCTTGAAAATTGGATTGGCTAGGGTGGATCAACTTTGTTAGATTTTTTTTCTTTAAATGTTTTTAAGATTTAGTCTATTTTTCTAAAAATTTAATATTTTTTAGCTTTGAAATATGACAAAAGAAGGCTAGAAAATAATATTGTCGTTCCATACCTTTTCTCTTTATTAAGGTAAAGACAGACTCAACTTTCTAATTATAAACTTGAGATTTACAGCACAACTTGTGTTTATTATTATTTTTTAAATAAAAATACGCTTCATGATCTTAATGTTTATACAAAGTTTTAATTTTGTCCCTAATATTTTAATTTTGCGTCAGTTATGCCTACATATTATTTTTTCAAATATATCATTTTTACTAGTGCTGTTAAATCCATCGACGAAAAATGATGACTAGGCAATCTACGCGGCACGTCTCAGGGACACGTCACTTATCACATGGAATCCACGTCATACGATAAAAGGACAAAAATACCTCTCTCTCTCTCTCTCTCTCACACACACACACACACACACACACACACACACACACACAAAAAAATGCTTCCAAATCCTCCAAATCTATCCCTCCTCCTTCACAGAATCAATGACACCTCCTCCACCCCCCAATTGCCACCACCACCACCACCCTCTTCCTTGTCAGACCATCGCTCCCACCAATGTCCCCCCTCCTTGTCATCCCCTACAATGCCTACACCCTCTTCCCTAACCAGTGTTGCTCTGCCGTCACCCAAAAGTTCGAGAGACATGGACACGGAAAATAGAGAGGAGGATCAGATTGCAAAGAATATAGGGACCAAGGTGAAAGTAAAGTTTCTAAACTAGGTCCAAGTGTAATTCCCCCCCCCCCCGGGAACTAAAAGAAGCACTCTTTACCTTTTTGAGCATGACTATGGCTTCTTCTCCCTTTCCTTGTGCTTCTCGTGACCTCTGGTTGATATATTGATGATTAGGAAGCCTAAAAAATCTCTCTTCTTCTTCGCAACACTCTACTTTTGTGTTCTTCCTTCTCTGCTCTCGGTCTCTCTATGTTCTTCTCAATTTGGGGGTTGTTTTGAGTTCCAAGGGAATGGGTGTCATGTTTGATATGAGAAAAAAGGAAATGTGTGTGTTGGATCAGATGATAGTTGAGAAAAGGAGAGGTTTCAAATGCTTTGTGTTTTGGTCCCCTCTCTCTCTCTTTGTGTATTCCTATCAATGCTCTATTACTCAGCATTGATCGAGACCCCATTTCCCCGTTTCTCGCCTCCTAAACAAAAGTTTATGCGTGTGTGCTGGTAAGCCAAGAAGGATAGATGAAGATGGAAGTGTGAGTGGTCTGTGTGTTTGTGAGCTCGTCCCTCCATGTGTGCTAGTTCAAGGTGTGAAGGAAGCCGAGAGTGATGGGGATGGATGCACAAGTGTGAAGGAGATAGAGAGAAAGCTGGCAGAGCAATAGAGGAGACAAAGAATTTAGATAGGCATATCATCTTCTCTGTTTTCTTCCCATTTTCAGCTTTGTAAAGGTTTGAGGTGGGAGTGGGATGGTTAATGAGTTTTAGAGCTTAGGTTATGTTTCAAAACCTTCCTAGATGATTATTGACAAGATCAGAACCAAAAAATTTTGGATTAATCATGATTAAAAAGGGAATTAAAGAGTATGGTAGTAAGAATGAAAAGTTAGGGTTATTGAGGGGAAATTTAATGAATTAAGTTTTAATTCTTGGGATTAATTGAGGGCTTTGGTGTCAAAACATCTCCTGAACATCAATAATGAAATCCCATGGAAAGAGTCATGAAAATTGGTTGAGTTTTAGGCTAAATCAACTGGAAACCTAGATGAATCTCGAGTTTCTAGTGGTGGGCACTTAGGGCATCGCCACTCAACGTGAACCTGAGAGCAACAAAGGGGTGGGTGGTGCCCTGGCAACTAGTATGAGGAGGGGCTTGGGGCACCTCAAGCTGATAGAAGGGAGGGTGATGGTTGGGCTGTGGCACCTTGGGCAGGCTTGGTTTTCTTACGTTATGTGTTGAAATGTGTGGTTTCGCATCCCATAGGTGTTGCGATGGTTTGAGGCTCGGTTGGGGCTCCTAAGGAGGCCAGGGAGTGCTTCAATTCTAGGTGAGGGACCTAGCCTTACTTTGATTGTTTTACTTTAAGGACTTTATTTCCAAGAATTGTGAAAACATGCAATTATATGACAAATGATGATATGTTTAGCATGTGTTAAATTGATGGAATATGTTGGTATGCATAAGCCTTCATTTGGTTAAGAGTAGAATAATCCCTCTCATGTATGTTTGTAAATTATTGAAATGGTTGGGATTTATGAGGCATAGATAGAAATGATATTGGAGATATCATTTCAATTGTATGACAAGTATATATTTGTGAAGAACATATTGTGATAATTTATATTTTTGATAAATTACTTGAATATGTATATTATATGTGTGTGGGGGCATATAGATGTACTCAGATAAGTAAGTCCAAGAATATGTAAATAATTGCATATAGGTTAGATGCCTAGAAAGGGCGGCGGGAAATTGACTTGGGTATGGGATGTGACGTGAGTCGGCATACATAATTGTTGGGGCGTTCTGGCAAGTGCACCAGTCGCACAAGTAATATAGTGTAAAAATGAGTAAAGAGTTATCGTCTCCACAGGGACTAACATGCTAAGTACTCCAAAAATTCAAACGTATTATTTAGGCAAACCAATTTTTGATTTAAGAAGATCTAGTTGAAGGTAAAAGCAAATTGCAATAAAATTGAATGGAAATAATTCAAATAAAAGGCCTAGAGTTACTAATCCCCCTCTTTCGTTTTAGGAATTGCTAATTCTCCCTAACACTTGTGATTCAGTTCAATTATACACAATAATCTTAGGTTTTCTAATGGCTTAAAGTGATTCTCCCGAACCTAAATTAAGCTACTCAACTCTAACATAATCCCTTATGTGAGTTTAAGTCGAATTAATGTTAACCTAATCTGATTAAACGAGGTTAATTAATATTCCTATTAATTAACAAGTAAAACCCCTAAGTTATAACACCCGCCCTAATCATTCAGTGTTCTACCAACATCTCCCTCCCGAGTTCGATGAAAGCAACAAACAAGTCATAAAGTGGCCAATTTCATAACAAGTATAGTAAATATGAATGATAGGTATGTATTAATTTGAAAAGAATCACAAGTTTCAAGAGAAATACAAATCCTAATCTAAAATTGGGTTCATAGTAACCCTAGAATAGAAAATTAGCCACTCATGGCTCTAACACTACAGAAAGCAGTAAAAGAATGAGCAAACTCCATGAATCCGAGGTTGGGTTGACGGAATTCGGGCTTGATTGGCTTCGGGAATGGATTCCTCCTTCTCCTCTAGCAAAAATCGGCGCCTCCCCTCTGTCTCCAACTCAGAATTGACCTAAAAAAATGTTCTGACGCGTTTTAAAATAATGCAAGATCACGAACCGCCGCTATAGCGGTGAATTCCCACCGCTATAGCGGTAGGAGGCAGAGAAGAAAGCTTAAAAATGAGTATTTTCAGGTTTTACCACTATAGCGGTGAAGATCCACCGCTATAGCGGTGGCTGGCAGAGAAGAAGGCTCCAAAATATTTTTTCAGCACTCCACCGCTATAGCTGTAGATTCTACCGCTATAGCTATGGGAGACAGCAATCACATCAGCATTTTCAGAATTTCAGCTCTAGCATTCCATCTTCTAACACGAACTTTTTACCAACTCAACCTACACCAAAAATAACAAATAAACACATTAAATCGTAAAAACGAATCATGAAATCACTCCATTTATTAAAATATCAAAGAAAACTAAAACTAATCTAAACTACTCAAAATATGAGCTAAGAATTACAAGACAACAAGAAAGAGATCAAAAGAGAGGGTATTTAGCATCAAAATGGCATTAAATTGAGAACTCAACACTCCCCAAAACTTGAACCTTTGCTTGTCCTCAAGCAAAAACTTTCAATGAGAAAAATTTTGAGAAAAATATGTGCAACTAGGAGGAATAAAGATCTGGAAATGTGAATTAAAACAAACCAAGCCTCATCAAACCATTACTCAAAAGATTTAACTCAAGAGTTTGCAATCTTAAGGATTCAAAAAGAAGTGTTAACCAAACCACAAGAAAATTTGAAATCAAAGCTTCACTTCTTGGAACAGTTTATAAAACCAAATTCACAAAAATTCCAAAACTAAATTACTTCTTTGTTCTCAAAGGCATCGTTTTATTTCGATTCTCAAGGGCTTCACTGTTTTGTTCTCAAGGATATAGCTTCCTAACTTTCCTTATTTCCTTTGGAAAAATTTTTTTTTGCCAATTTTCTCATTTTATTTTAATTACAGGAGCCTATCCCTTATTGAAACTTTCAGCTATCCCCTTATTGAATCCTTTTTTCACTAGCCTCTTATTGAACTTTTTTTTTAATATATAAATATGAAAATGATCTAAAACCATTCAAAGAGACAAAAAAAGACTCCTGTTATTTTGAAGTGATAGAGCTAACACTTACAAAATATGAAAACTTAAGATTAGCAAACTCAAGAGGTAACTTTTAAAAAAAATTGCATTTGACATGATTTGACTTGCCAAAAACTTCAAACTTTTAGATTTCAAAATTTTCAAAAATTTCCTCCTACTACACATGCATATGGACAACGAAAAATTAACCAAAATTTTCTCAAAGAAGAAACCCATCAACAAACCTCTCCCCCAAACTTAAATTTGACAGTGTCCTGACTGTCCCAAATCAGCCCACAGAGGAAAAGAATAAACAACATCACCATAACCAAGAAAGAAAAAAAAATACCACAATTAAAAATAAGTAAAACAAGAACAAGATAATAAAAACTACGAAAGAAGGAAAGAAGGCTTGGGTTGCCTCCCAAGAGCGCTAAGTTTATAGTCTTCAGCCAGACTTTACCAAGGCACCTATGCTCAAGGTGGATCCTCTAGTTTCTTCTGTTTCTTGCATCCGCTCAGTTGAGTAATAGCATTCTGCACAATATCAGGAAGTTTGAATCTTTGAGGATTGTCACGAAACTTTACAAGAACTTCTGAAATTTCTAGAGCTATCTTTGTTCTTTTCTTCTTATCTTCTTTATCTTCATCACGAACTTTACTCATCTTGTTATGACAATACCCATGAGATTCTTTATCAATCATCTTTACTATATAGCACTCCTCCGGGTCATCAGAAGTCTTCATTGCCTTGTTCATGTTAAAGGTGACCTCTTGATCATTAACTCTCATAGTTAACTCACCTTTATGAACATCAATTAATGTTTTTCCGGTTGCAAGAAAAGGTCTTCCCAAAATGATCGGGATTTCCTTGTCTTCCTCATAATCCATGATAATAAAGTCAGCTGGAAAAATCAATTTGTCCACCTTGACAAGTACATCCTCAATGATTCCATTCGGATAGCACATCGAACGGTCAGCTAACTGTAGTGTCACTGTGGTAGGCCGAGCATGTCCCAGACCCAATTTCTTGAAAACAGACAATGGCATCAGATTCACGCTGGCTCCCAAATAGCATAGTGCCTTTCCAGAAAATTTACTTCCAATGTTGCATGGGATCACGAAGCTACCTGGATCTCTCATTTTGCTAGGCAACTTCTTTTGGAGAATGGCGCTACATTCTTGAGTCATAGGAACAGTTTCAAACTCACCCAAGTACATTTTTCTTGACAGAACATCCTTCATAAATTTTGCATAACTAGGCATTTGTTCCAATGCCTCCACGAATGGGATGTTGATATGAAGTTGTTTCAAGATCTCCAAGAACTTCTTATATTGCCAGTCTAAATTAAACTTTTTATGCCTCAGAGGATAAGGCATTGGTGGAAATAACTTTTTAGCTCTCAAGTCTTGACTGGTATTTATACTCTTTCCTTTAGCACCCGAAGCATTTATATTCCCAGCTGCCATTTCTTGGGGCTTGTCAACTTTTTCATTCTCTTCTTTAGTTATCACCCCTTCCTTCTGATCATGTGATTTTATAGCATCAGGGAGCTCTTTACCACTTCTTAAGGTAATGGCATTACAATACTCTTTCCCCTCCGTTCTTGGATTGTTCTCAGTATTACTAGGGAGGTTACCTTGTGGCCTATTGTTCAAAGCAAGAGCTAGCTGTCCCATATGAGTTTCAAGATTCTTGATAGCCACATTTTGAGTTTGAAACATCGACTCGCTTCTCTCCATGAATTTCATAAACATCTCCTCCATCGACGGCTTCTTCTCCACTTGAGGTGGTGGAGCTTTATTTTGAGGAGAAAAGTTATTCTGACTATTAAACCCAGGAGGATGAGATGACTTACTAGAAGATGAAGTTGAGGGATTAAGGCAGTGATTATTACTCTAAGAGAGATTTGGATGATTCTTTGAGTTCGAATGATAATTGTTGGAGTATTGGTTGTTCTGATTCCTCTGCATATTACCCATGTAATTTAACTGTTCCACAGAAGAAAATTCTTCACAACACCCGTTAACGTGAGTCCCTCCACAGAAATCACATTTTGCACTCGGCATAAGTATCGCATTCACCTTTGCCGATTCATTCTATCTTGAGCATAGCAAGTCCACTTTCCTGGTTAATGCTTCATTCTGAGCTAACAAAGCATTTAGGGTGTCTAATTCCATGACTCCCCTTCTTGAAGCATTCTTGGATCAGCTAGATGCATTTTGGCTCGCCCCCATAGTCTCTATAATTTCTTGGGCTTGTCTGATCGGTTTAGCTATCATAGCACCACCAGCTGCAGTGTCTAATTTATCCCGTGTCTCATAAGTTAGCCCACTGTGAAAGATAGTAAGCTGTTGCCACTCTTGGATTCCATGATTGGGACACTTGTTCAATAATTCTCTAAATCGCTCCCAAGCTTCAGACAAGCTCTCTCCTTCATGTTAATTAAATGCAATAATTTCATTCCTCAACTTAACTGACCTCGAAGGAGGGAAGAACTTGTCCAAGAATTTTCTTTGGAGTTGATCCCATGTAGTGATGCTCCCTTTTGGTTGAGAAGTCAACTAGCTCTTCGCAGCGTCCCTCAATGAAAAAGTAAATAACCTGAGACGAAGAGCATCATCACTAACCCCATTCATCTTAACCATGTCACATATATCTAAGAAGTTGGTGATGTGATTGTTTGGGTCTTCTATCGGGCTCCCCCAAACTGGTTCTGCTGGACCAAATTCATCAAGACTGCATTTATTTCAAAGTTATTTGCACCAAGTGGAGGTTTCACTATGCTGGATGTGTGTCTAGCCTCAGTGGGTGATGCATAATCCCACACAGCTCTATTGTCATCTTCCTGAGGCTCATTTCCAGTCCCATAACCAGCATTAACTCCAAAACCCCGATGGTTCTGATTATCCTCAGCCATTTCTTCTTGTGTAGCTTGGCTCACTTGAGTTCTCCTAGCTCTCGCTTCCCTTCTAGTTCTCCTTGCTAGTTTTTCGATCTCAGGCTCAAAAAGAAGATAAGAAGTATAAGTTGTACCTACACAATAGAAAACTCCAGTCAGAATTAACAAAAAGAAAATTACAAAAATAATACTAAAAGCAAAAATGACTAACTACACAAAAACAAATAAAATAAAAAAACTAAAACAAAATAAAACAAAACAGCAAAATGCCTAAGCTAGCACCTTCAAATTTCTTAGAATATTAGTTAAAAACCGTTAGTCCCCAACAACGGCACCAAAAACTTGTTGGGGCGTTCTGGCAAGTGCACCAGTCGCACAAGTAATATAGTGTAAAAATGAGTAAAGAGCTATCATCTCCACAGGGACTAACATGCTAAGTACTACAGAAATTTAAACGTATTATTTAGGTAAACCAATTTTTGATTTAAGAAGATCTAGTTGAAGGTAAAAGCAAATTGCAATAAAATCGAATGAAAATAATTCAAATAAAAGGCCTAGAGTTACTAATCCCCCTCTTTCGTTTTAGGAATTGCTAATTCTCCCTAACACTTGTGATTCGGTTCAATTATACACAATAATCTTAGGTTTTCTAATGGCTTAAAGTGATTCTCCCGAATCTAAATTAAGCTACTCAACTCTAACATAATCCCTTATGTGAGTTTAAGTCGAATTAATGTTAACCTAATTTGATTAAACGAGGTTAATTAATATTCCTATTAATTAACAAGTAAAACCCCTAAGTTATAACACACACCCTAATCATTCAGTGTTCTACCAACATCTCCCTCTCCCGAGTTCGATGAAAGCAACAAACAAGTCATAAAGTGGCCAATTTCATAACAAGTATAGTAAATATGAATGATAGGTATGTATTAATTTGAAAAGAATCACAAGTTTCAAGAGAAATACAAATCCTAATCTGAAATTGGGTTCATAGTAACCCTAGAACAGAAAATTAGCCACTCATGGCTCTAACACTACAGAAAGCAGTAAAAGAATGAGCAAACTCCATAAATCCAAGGTTGGGTTGACGGAATTCGGGCTTGATCGGCTTCGGGAATGGATTCCTCCTTCTCCTCTAGCAGAAATCGGCGCCTCCCCTCTGTCTCCAACTCAGAATTGACCTAAAAAAATGTTCTGACACGTTTTAAAATAATGCAAGATCGCGAACCGCCGCTATAGCGGTGAATTCCCACCGCTATAGCGGTAGGAGGCAGAGAAGAAAACTTAAAAATGATTTTTTTTTTCAGGTTTTACCGCTATAGCGGTGAAGATCCACCACTATAGCAGTGGCTGGCAGAGAAGAAGGCTCTAAAATCTTTTTTTCAGCACTCCACCGCTATAGCTGTAGATTCTACCGCTATAGCTATGGGAGATAGCAATCACATCAGCATTTTCAGAATTTCAGCTCTAGCATTCCATCTTCTAACACGAACTTTTTACCAACTCAACCTACACAAAAAATAACAAATAAACACATTAAATCGCAAAAACGAATCATGAAATCACTCCATTTATTAAAATATCAAAGAAAACTAAAACTAATCTAAACTACTCAAAATATGAGCTAAGAATTACAAGACAACAAGAAAGAGATCAAAAGAGAGGGTATTTAGCATCAAAATGGCACTAAATTGAGAACTCAACATTTGCATGAGGTTGTGCGTGGGAGGCTAATGTGAGGCCCGGGTTGAGGAGACCCAAGTGGGCTACATAACCCTCCCTAGGAACAACCTCTTGGCAAGTCGAAGCCTTAAGGGAGAAAGGTCGGAGTAGGCTATTATGCTGTCCCCTAAGTGACTTGCCGATGACATGCCCACATAGTTGAGAATTGGTTGAGATGAGATTTCTTGGGGGATTATCTGTGATTGATGCTTGTATGTGTTCGGAAAAGATTTAGTCTATGGAGATGTAGATCTATGTGACACATTCTCAGTGACAAATCCGTAGAAATCGAGACCCACGTTAATAAATCCTTGAGACACATTATGGGAATGCAGACCTGTGTAATGATATTGTTGAGCAGAACGCCTGTGGGAATGAAGACCCTCGTTAACGAGGCTCTTAAATGAATTTCTCGTAGGGACTTAGACCTATGCGAGGCATGTGAAATGTGTATATCGTATTGTGATTGTGATGTATGCGTATGATGGTGGTTGTATAAAACACTTAGGTACAAGCATATGACTCTAGGGAGGGGTGAAGGTGGGCATGTGCATGGTGCAAGATCGGTTTTAGTTAGACTTGTATATTTTTGCACTAGAGTATGTGTTAGGGGAATTAAGCGAGTTGGCTGGATGATATGAATACTTTTAGTTACATATTTTCTTTTAGCATGCATTTTTGGATGTGTGTAGAGTAGGGCTATTTTGGTGAGTTAGTGGATTAAACTCACCCTCTCATTGTTTCAAGTACAAAAGATTGATTAGTCTGATGACTCGTGGATTGAAGATGCCTTCTCATTATTTGAGGTAAGGTAATTTCTTTTAGTTTTGAGTTTTTTTTTTAGTATGTTTTGTAAGCAGATAGGCCACCTAAGACATATATATATTAGTTGGCTTAGATTGAGAAAATTTAAGCTTGCAGTAGTATGGATGTCATATCGTCTGTGTCGAGCAGGAGTCTAGTTTTCAGGTTGTGACATATGAAGTGTACTTTTACCTATTTTTCAAAAGATATGGTACTTCCATCAACATGTATATTAAGGCGTGTTAATATATGTTTGACTTGGTTTACTCTAGCCTTACAAATAAGGTGAGCTTTTAGTTTGGCTTATCAAATCTTTGGAAAACTGGATTAGCTAAGGTAGACTAATCTTATTAGACTTTTTTTTTTCCTTAATTTTTTAAAAGATTTAGAATACTTTTCTAAAAATTTGATATTTTTTGAAATTTTATAGTCTTATTACCTAATTTCTACCATTCAAAGTGATTATAAATTACATTTGAAAAAAGAAAATTGGCCTATGAAATGGTGCATCCTAGCTTACAACCCTTGCCGAGCTAAAATTTCTAACCCATAATATAGATATAGCCTAGTCCAGCCAAGCTAATATTTACTATTGATTTTGCAAAGCTTAGGATGGGCTAGATAGAAATAATTCCCTTCAGAATCCTATGCATATCGCTTGATTTGCCTTTTATACCCGATACCCTTCGGCTTCTTGTCACTTTGATTCATCCCCTAACTCCCGTAATGGATGACTCACTCTGGTGTTTTCCGTTTGAGGAAACATAAATCACGAAATTTGACGTCCTTATTTTTTTTGTATTTTTTTTTTCTTTGAGTAAAGTTGGTCCTTGAAGTTTGATCAAAATGTCTCAATTTAAACATAAACAAGGTAAATTATGTAAATTACTTTTATTCTTTTTAAAAGATATATATCTAAATTATATGATCTTTTCCTCTATTTTAAAAAAACATATTCTCCTGGAACTAAAAGATTAATTGAGTTACAGATACACTTATTTTGACCAAAATACTTATATATATATATATATATAAAATATAATATAAAGATATTAAATAGTTTTTGATTATCAACATAAAATAATCATTTTTCTAAGTTTAGCTAATTCTAAAATCATTTGATAAAAAATAAATAATTAGTAAAACAAAATGTATCTATAAATTGATATTTTAATATTAATCAATTAAAAGTTGGCAATTAATAATATATTAGTTTTTATGTATAATAACATATCTCCAAATATATATTAAAAAGAGCGGTATTGTAAATTTAATAAAATAAAATAAAATTTTAATTTTTAATACGAAATAAATAACATTGAAATAAAATGTTGAGAAATATGTTTTAGCAATAAATTACGTTTTAAATAAGAGAAACTAATACACGGACGAGCGAGTGGACCCCACGAGTGACTTGAGGATGATGGAACTAGCCAGGCAATAGCATTATGAATATGTTGGGAGCTCAGTAGATTAAACGTGAGTTAAGTAAATTAAGTTTGATTGAATGTCGTTGAAAAAAAATAGGTTTGGATAAATGTGATTTATATTTAGGAGACATTTGAATAAACGTGGTTCGGAGTAAACAAACGTGATTTGGTGTAGAACATGATGTTTAGATGTTAGTATGTAAATGTGGTTTGAGATGCGTAATTACCATAAATGACATGAATTTTTTATTTAATTTGATGTAATATTATTATTTATTGTCATTTATTTAAAAGGAACTTAATTTTTTTGTTTATTTGTCCAATATTACAAATTAATCACGAATGAATCATTTTTAATTAATAAGTTAATTTTTTATTTTGTAATTACTAATTAAAAATTTAATTTATCTCTAATTACTTGCAATAAATTAAAGATCTCTAATTAAATTTCAAAACATTTTTCTTCTCTATTAAATTAATTTTATCTCTAACTAAATTTCAATACAATTTTTGTCTTTGCTGTTAAATTAATTTTATTTCAATTAAAATTAATGAAAATAAGTTTATAATAATTTAATGAAAACAAGCTTCTCTTTAAAAAGATAAGACAAATAAATTAGAAACAAGTTTTTTATACTTAAGAAGTCCCATATTACTTAAATCAAGAGTGAGATGAGGCTTTATAAGTGTGGATATGATATTTGGTTCATAAAGAGCTAGGGAAGAGGTGACCTCTCACGCATATAAACCCCCACAAATTAATGCAAATGTAGTGCAAATCGAACGATCAATCGTCCAATGCGCGTAATATATACGTGGTGTGCAACCATTTTACTAAAATATTTTGAGCTTGCCCTTACCAGAATAAATAAGAATAACAATCTCAGTCGACTGCCTTCGACCTTCTCTCTTGTTCGCGCCCTCTCATCTGTCTCTCTTCCATCTCTCTCTCCAGTTCTCTTGAGTCCTCACCAATCAACAGTCTTTCCATCTCTCTTCCACCTCCCCTGTTTTTTCGGTCTTAAACAGGGGAAACATGCACGCACAAAGGGAGACACAGAACCGAATAATAAACACAAGAGGAAGGGCAGTAAAGGGTCTTTAGGAAAAAATATGTCGCCAACCACATTAAATGCATCGAAGAAGCTACAAAATGAAGCTTCGCTGCCAACCACGTTCCTGCTACTTTGGTTTGCCACTGCTGCCAAACATCTCATAAATTCTTCAAACGTTGTTGAGTAGCTGGAAACGTGGGTGATGACAACGTGGACGTCCTCCCAAACAAGCACTATATCGAGTGTGTCTTTGGCATGATCTAACCCTTGTTTACTTCTGCCCAAACCATGTTTTGCATAAATGTAGTATGTTTGATTGAGCATTGGGCATTTTGCATTAATGACGTTTCCTTTTGGAATTGTGGTTTGAATCGCCGTAGAGTAATGTTCCTTTTGAGGCTTATAAAGCACATTCAATCATTACTCACTGCCCTTCTCCATGGTTACCCTTCTCATAGTCACATTTTATTATTCAAAATTTTTCTCTGTGCATGTCAGTGTCATTAACAACGTTCCCTATTGTTTGAAAGTGGGATTTGAGCGTGTCTATGTGTTTGGTCATTGCTATGTGTTCAGTGAGCAAGTGGTTGTGGTTTTTTGGCATCTTCCCATCATTTTGGTATGTTATTTTTGACCTTTTCTCTTTAGTTTTCCTACTACGTTCTCCCCTATTTTGTGGCGTGAATGAGTGTTGTTGCACAATCTAATTGTAGCTGGCTATTTGTTGTCTTTTTTGGTTGTGTGAGGCATCAGGAAGGCGAGGACAGCGACAAGAGCTGTGGAAAGCACTTCCTTGGCGAGTTTTTAGTTGAAGAATCGGCGGGTCAGGAAGTCGAATCTTCATGGCTTGCCTACCGAGATGACGTTGTTCTACCTCTTTTTTTTTTTAAAGGTTGGATTAAGGTTTGGGCCTTTAGGTTTAGAATTGGATTTGGGCTAATTAAGCAGCTAATTAGGCTTATTTGGGCTAATTAAAAAGCTGATCAGGCTTACTTAATTTATGTAAACAACTAAAAATCTTAATTTCTATAATTAAATAACCTAATTGATCTAGTTGAATTAAATATCATTATATAATTATATAATTATAAAATTAAAATTGTGCTATGATTTATTACATAATAAGTCAATAAATAACAATGATACATCATAAAATCAAATATAAAATCCATGTCTTTTCTAATAATTACACATCTAAAATTACGTTTGTAAACTAACATCTAAATATAAAATTACGTTCATAATCTGCTCAAATTTAAGTTTATCCAACTGTCTTCCAAACATAAGTCACATTTATCCAAATCACTTTCACTCAACTCTAAGTTTATCTAAACTATATTTGCCTACTGATTTTCCGAACACACCCTGGTTTTGGTGACTTGCATGTGCTGACTAGACCAATCGCAAAGGCATGGGTTAGAGTAATCCAACAATTCAAGCAATGGCTGGTAAAGTGCATAATTAAAATTTAATTATAAACAAATAGATATATAAACATCTATAATTATATATGATAAATTATTTTAATTACAAATAAATAAATATATAAATATCTATATTTATATATCATAAATCAAAATTGTAAAAAGAAAAGGATCGACCTGCAAGTTTCACCTATTTAGCCTGCAAGTTAAAGGATGCCTTTTCAAATGAGTTTAAATTATTGAGTCCATTGATTAAAAAAAATAGACCAGACCAAAAACCAGCCAGTGGTCCAATATGGTTCATCCATTGAACCGGTTTTACTAAGAACCGGTCAAATTGGTCCAAAACCTATAAAATCGGCCCGGTTCAATTTAAAAAAAAAAAGAAAAAACACATCCGCCTCTTCTATCGCAGCCGTCTGTGAACCCCTCACCTTCAATCATATTTTTCATCACCACTATATAGAAGAAGAAGAAGCGACAATGGCAGCCAGCCACAGAACAAGAAGAAGAAGAAGATTGCCTCGCATATCGAAAGAGAAGAGAAATATGAAAGGGAAGGAACCTATGCAAGAAAAGAGTGAAGAAGGCTATCTAAAGCAGTGTGCGGTATGGAGAAACAAGAAAGACATAAACCATCAAAGCATATACTAACAAAAGCATACTCTAGTAACTCTACTAGTCCTGTCAACATGGAGAGAGAAAGAGAGAAATGGTTGTATTTTGAAATTTTAAATTGAAAAGTTATTTTTAGTTTTTATATTTAATATAAATATATAATAATATTTTTAATAAAAATAAAAGATTAATTCTTAATTTATAATATATATATATATATATATATATATATATATATATATATATATATATATATTTAATTATTACATGTCTAGCTCATGTTCGATTACGTTTGAAGTAGTGAACTTTAAATTAGTGTCTTTATCGATTTAATAATCAATCTGATTTTTAAAACATTGATTAAATCCAAACTCATCCATAAATGAGCTAGTACAATATTATAAGAAGAATGTCCAAGCTCCATATCCAATTAAAAAAAAAATTATACATGACTCAAGTGCAATTTAAATGAGATGTAGACTTTAAGTGGCTTTTATTAGGCTTAAGTTGAAACACGTTTTTTAGCTTGTTATTTCCAATTTTTACTTTTCATTAAACCTTTAGCTAGGCATTTTTTTGTTGTTGTTGTTTGGGTTTAAGTTGAGACACATTATTGAGCTCATTATTTTTAATTTTTTATATTCAAAACGTAAACGAAAAAGGTAACAAATTTCAAATTAAGACACCATCTATTATGACTGGGGATTCGACTTGCCTCCAATGCATAGGACTTCTGTAGACGTTAGATCAATAATCTAACGTCTTCTATTTATTTAATTATTTAATTTATTTTTTTTAAAAAATAAATCTATAATTATCATTTCATACTTATTATTATATTTATAATTATCATTAAATCAATTAATATTTGTAAAAAAAATTTAAAATAAAAAACTGAATAAATGATAGTGGCTAAATCGAAATGGTTCAACGACTCCCAAAAAAAAAAAGCCTTCTATATACAACAGACAAACTAAATACTTACAACAAACCTAATATAAGTTATCAGCCAACCATACCAGATTTATGTATCCCTCTTAAAAGAGAATAAAATAATTTATTCAAACAAATAACTATATTGCCACAAAGATTATCTTCCATACACTAACTTCCTTCCAAGCATTAATCAAAATATAAAATCGTTAACACTCTAAGCGACATGAACACTATACAAATCTTCTATATTGACACAGAATATAAACACACAAATTCACACCACGACACCATCTACGACACAAATATCAAACAAGTTCAAGAGCAACCCAAGTCAAGCGATGCTGCTCCTGCTCGTTGGTATGAGCCCCATCACCATCTCCAGCGCTTCGCCAAAGAAAATTCTTGACGACCAAAATCACAAACACGAAACACACCGCAGAGACACTGAGGTAAAGACTTCCCATCAACCCCAAGTGCAAAGTCAACGTCACAGTGGCTTCAAACACAGAGTAATGATGTCCCGGCTTCAACAAATTGATGATACACAGGGCATCAATGACCAGAAAACCACACGTCAAAAACCCTGCAAGTTCACTAGATTCGAGCCAGTCAACGAGGGCATCATGGGACAGAGGATGATATTGTCGAGGATGATGCTTGTTGTGTCCAATTCCCAAGATTAAAAGGCACACCAGAATCTTGACCACGAGCTCGCCGACAGACTTGAGCAAGTAGTGGTGGCGATACCTGTCGTAGGCCGTGGAGCAGAACTTGCAGAAGAGGAGGGAGATCAGCCACACCGTGTGGCCTATGGCAGGCAATAACAAAAGCAAAGGACGATGATGATGGCGTGGGTGTGTGGCGTCACCGGTGACGTGGACAAATGATTTGTAGAACGCAGTTTCCATGAAGAAACCGTAGGCCAACAAGAAGATTATAGAAGGGAGAAGTATAATATACGCATTGGGGTCACCAGAGGGTACACGTTTTCAGCTACCCAGATCTGAGGAGGGGTTGGAGAATTATTGTTATTATTATTAGTTGTAGAAATAGGAGTACTCATTTGATGTGGGTGGGCCCACCAGTACTGTAATGCTTCTCGCAGAGAAACATTGTGGAAGCCACTGTGTTGGGTTAATGATGGAGGGTTCACAGAGGAACTTGGCATGAAGAAGGGTGGTATGCGAGGAAGAAAATGAAAGGGGTAAGAAATAGGATAAAAATGAAAGAAGCTATGAATTTTTGGTGTGTTGAGGTCGTTTAGAGAAACTCATGCACGCTTAATATCCCTTCCTTATATTACAACATTTTCGTGTATGTATCAAGAAAGGCATACCGGATAGATTAAATGAGTAGATTATTCCAACTTTAACTTTATTCGTGGGTTTTAGGATTTGAAGAAAGTAATATCCCTTGTTGAGATATTCTCTTACAATATTAATCCACCGTAGGAGGAAATTTCACTGTTCACACCTTGGTCTACTAATTATATATATATATATATATATATATATATATATATATATATATAATACAGGGTATCCATTTGTACTAAGCCCTACTAAATTTTCTATATATATAATACAAGGTATCCATTTGTACTAAGCCCTACTAAATTTTCAAAAAATTAAATTAAAATGTAAAAACACCTCAAATATGATAATTAAAAAAATTTCAAAATAATTAAAGTAACAAAAACAATTGAATTTGGACCCAGCACTCGACAAAAAGAACTTAGCATGAGAGATAAATCAAATGAAAAATATCTTAATTATTATCGTAGACAATTTAAGATTATGATAAAAATTTTAGAATTAAATGATTAAAAAAATTAAACAGGCATAACTTATACCTTGTTAAAAGAAAAATTAAAAAAGAAAAATGTTGTGAAGAGATCGACTTCCTACATTTTAAAATTTTTTTGGACACTATACCTTGATAAAAAAAAATAATTAACACATATCTCAATAGACATTAGTTACAGAAAGAGTCTAGCTCCAAAAAAATCAATCTCCCTAGAGCAAAATCTAAAAAAAAAAAAAAGACTGTATGCAAAATAATTGCGCTAAAAGACATACGCCCAACTCAAAGCCCAATACCTAAACCATAAAAAAGACATGTGAAGTGAACACTGGATTGAGAAAGCGTGAATCTTCCTTGATGCGCGTTGATGTATAAAAGCATGCATTAAAAAATTCGATAGTATTCTAAACAATAAATTCGATTGTTTTGCAAGGCACAAGAATTTGGATGCAGATCGTAAAAAAAAAAATTACAATTATAATTGTGGTTAAATATATTTTTGATTACAATTTTTATAAATACTTAACCGTAGCTAAAAGCGTAGAAGGGACGATTCGAATCTCAAAAATTTTCATGACTTAGTTGATTCTTACATAGACATCCAATTAATTTGCTGCTATAGTATGTATTATTGGGATGCAAATTCCCTTAAAGAGACTCTAGTATTCTATCATAGTTATTGAATGCTGCATTTAAGGACTATGATTTCTTTTGTAGTTTTGTTTTTGCTTTTAATTTTTTTTAAAAATTGTACTGACTGTTGGATCAGATTCAATAATCATTAAATTTAATGGCTAGTATTATTTTTTTAAATAAAAATAAAAAGTACAAAAAAAGTGAACCGTTGGATGATCCTAATACAACTTAGAATCTGTTGCATATGAAAGAATATGGTTCCGCATTATTATTAATGTCCAGTTACGAGATATCAGCACTATCTAATCGAAATTTATATACTGCAAAATAGTTAATAGACATGTGTGCCTTCCAAAACTACACACTAACATTTCAAACAATAGTTGTTCAAAATATTTAGACTCTATCAACTTCATTTTCCAACGTTCCTCGCTATTGGAGGAAGCATTGCACATTTACAACTTTCTGGTTTGTTGCTTACACATTGCCTTTATCTTTCTATTCATCTGCCCAATATTCATCGTATGTAATACATCGATGGTTCTTATCAATGACTTCATTTCTGCGTTAGTTCAACTCCTTTTACTTTTGTCCTTTTACTCTGCAGATTTATTGTGGTGATAGAAAATTCGCTTACAATTGGTATAGAGCAAACTGGAGACATCATGCTGAACATTTTCAGCAGGGTCAATGTCGAGGATGCCAAATGTTCCTTGTGCCGAGAAACTAGCATCAGAGCTTTCTCTCAAAAGTTACCACGTTCAATCATTACTCACCTGCCCTTTTCCATAGTTATCCTTCCCATAATTACATTTTATTATCCAAAATTTTTCTCTCTGCGTGTCTGTATGCATTATCCGCATTCCCTATTGTTTGAAGGTGGGATCTGTGTGTGTCGCTGTGTTTAGTCGTTGCTGTGCATTTGGTGAGCAAGTGGTTGTGAGTTGTTGTCTGACCTTGGTACATCAATTTCCTTGTGGTTTTATAGTATCTTCCCATCATTCTAGTATGTTATTTTCAGCATTTTTCCTTTAGTTTTCCTACCCTGTTCTCCTTTATTTTGTGGCATGAAAGAGCATTGTTGCACAATCTGAATGTAGCTGACCATTTGCTGCCTTTTTTGGTTAAGTGAGGTGAGGACGGCAACAAGAGCTGTGGAAAGTGCTTCTCTAGCAAAAATCTTAATTTCCATAATTAAATAACCTAATTAATTTGGTTGAATTAATTATATCATTATATAATTATATAATTATATAATTATAAAATTAAAATTGTGCCATGATTTATTACATTATAAATAAATAAGTGACAATAAACAATAATGGTACATCAAAAAATCAAATATAAAATTCTTGTCATTTCTGATAATTACACATTTAAAACCATGTTTGCAAACCGACATCCAAACATAAAATCATATTCATAGTTTGCCCAAACATAAGTTTACCCAATTATCTTCCAAACATAAATTACGTTTATCCAAACCTAAGTTTACCCAAACCATGTTCATTCAAATTTAGGTTTGTCCAAACCAGGTTTAAATGAGATATGTTATGTAGACTTTCAGTGGCTTTTATTAGGCTTAAGTTGAGACAAGTTTTTTAGCTTGTTATTTCCAATTTTTACTTTTCATTAAACCTTTAGCTGGGCTTTTTTTTTTTTTTTCTGTCTTTGTTTGGGTTTAAGTTGAGACAGATTCTTGAGCTAATTATTTTCAATTTTTTATATTAAAAAAATAAAAAGATAACATATTTCACGTCATAACACCATTTATTACGGATGGAGATCGCCTTCAACGCCCTTTGGGCGCTAAAAGCTTTGGTTCTGCCTATAGCGAGTGAAACTTTAAGAAAGGGCCTCCATATTTGATTAGTTCCCCCCCCCCCTAAAAAAAAAAGTAAAAGCTGAGCCTTATTTGAAATTATGTCTTATTTTTATTCTTTAAATTTATTTGATTTCATATTTGATCATTAAGACATTAAAAAAAATGCAGAAACCGGCAGAAAAATATAAGGCTGCAGAAAAATCCAAAATATGAGGCAGAACCAGAGCCTCCAGTATCCCCATCCATTTATTATGACTCTGCCGGTGACTTACAAGTTACAACAAACCTAATACAAGTTACCAGCCAACCACACTAGGTCTCTTAATAGACAATAAAGTAATTTATTCAAACAAATAACTATATTACCATTAAGATTATCTTCAATACACTAACTTGCTTCCAAGCACTAATTAAAATATAAAATCGTTAACATTCTAAGCGATATGAACACTATACAAATCTTCTATATTGACACAAAATATAAACACAAATTCACACTACGACACCATCTACGACACAAAATATCAAACAAGTTCAGGAGCAACCCACGTCAAGCGATGCTGCTCCTGCTCGTTGGTATGAGCCCCATCACCATCTCCAGCACGTCGCCAAAGAAAATTCTTAACGACCAAAATCACAAACACGAAACACACCGCAGAGACACCGAGGTAGAGACTTCCCATCAACCCCAAGTGCACCGTCAACGTCACAGTGGCTTCAAACACAGAGTAATGATGTCCCGGCTTCAGCAAATTGATGATACACAGGGCATCAATGACCAGAAAAACACACGACGAAAACCCCGCAAGTTCACTAGATTTTAGCCAGTCAACGGGGGCATCATGGGACAGAGGATGATATTGTCGACGATGATGCTTGTTGTGTCCAATTCCTAAGATTAAAAGGGACACCAGAATCATGACCACGAGCTCGCCTACAGACTTGAGCAAGTAGTGGTGGCGATACCTGTCGTAGGCCGTGGAGTAGAACTTGAAGAAGAGGAGGGAGATCAGCCACACGGTGTGGCCTATGGCAGGCAATAACAAAAGCAACGGACGACGATGATCACCGGTGACGTGTATAAATGATTTATAGAACGGAGTTTCCATGAACAAACCGTAGAACAACAAGAAGCTTATAAGGCTGAGGGAGAAGTAAAATATACGCATTGGGGTCACCAGAGGGTACACGTTTTCAGCTACCCAGATCTGAGGAGGGGTTGGAGAATTATCGTTAATATTATTAGTTGTAGAAATAGGAGTGCTCGTTTGATGTGGGTGGGTCCACCAATACTGTAATGTTGGGTTTGACTTGAATTTTGTGGGTGACCTAGTTTGTAACCGACCCACGACCCACGACCCATAACCCATTATTTCCTCTATATATATATGTGTAAGGGAATTTATTAGAAGTGGTTGATGTAATTTCTCTTTGTATAGCCTCTATCAGAAATAATACAGATATTCTCTCTGTCCGTGGACGTAGGTTGCATTGACCGAACCACGTAATTTCTTTGTGTGTTCTTCTCAATCTTTCTCCTTGATTTATTGCCTTACAATAACCTAACAAGTGGTATCAGAGCCTTGGTTCATTTTTGGTTCGTCGGTTACTATAGCACGTCCGAAAATTTTTAGATCTAGCTCCAAAATTTCAGATCTTACCCCGATTTGGTTGATTTGGAGCATAGGAGACCTGTTTCTGCATCTTTGGTGCGTTGAAGAACGTCGGAGACCAATTTTTTGTGGTAAGAAAATTTTCAAATCTAGTTTCAAATCTCAGATCTAACTTGATTCGCTTGTTTTTTGGGAAAAAGAGACCGTTTATTGCATTTCTAGTGCATTGGAGATCGTTTTTTAGTTGTTTTGGTGAGTTTTTACGGTTGCGAGTACTGTTCATCACCGGAATCTTCATCGGAAGTACTGTTCATTGCCAGAATCTTCATCGAAAGTACTGTTCATCGTCTTCTACGGCGAATACTGTAGCAGTCAACGGTCAACGGCACTGTAGCGACTCGATATTGTAGCACGGTCAACGGTCAACGGTACTATTTGGTCAAAGCTGTTGTTTGGTCAAAGCTGCTGTTTGGTTAAAGTTGCTGTTTGGTCAAAAACTGCTGTTTGGTCAAAATTGCTGTTTGGTCATAGTTGTTGTTTGGACCAAGTTTTCTGTTGCGATCGTTATTGTTTCGTTGACACGGTTCTGGTGAGTTTATGTTTAATTCAGAAAAGAATTATGAATTTTTGTGTGAATTTA
This sequence comes from Biancaea sappan, assembly GCA_037074585.1. Lineage (NCBI taxonomy): Eukaryota > Viridiplantae > Streptophyta > Magnoliopsida > Fabales > Fabaceae > Biancaea > Biancaea sappan. Next base: position 34,971,789 of record CM073492.1, read on the forward strand.
CTGGATTGTGTTAGATTGTGCTGGATTGGATTTCTGGTTTACTGCTGTGAATTTTGTTGGACTGCTGTGTTGAATTTCTGTTAGTGAAGTTCTGGTCAGTTTGCAAGGTTCTGAACAGTTTTGTGAAATTCAATTTCTGATTGCGAAATTTGCTAGTAATTTATCTGCTGTTATTTGAGAAGATGTCGACTCATAAATTCGATATTGAGAAGTTCAATGGATCGAATAATTTCACTTTATGGAAGGTAAAAATGAGGGCACTTCTGGTTCAGCAGGGATGTGCAGTGGCATTAGAAGGAGAAAGTAGTCTACCTAACACGTTGAAAGAAAATGAGAAGAAGGAAATTTTGGCAAAGGCTCATAGTGCAATACTATTGAGTCTGACTGATGAGGTATTGAGAGAAGTAGTTGATGAGGCAACTGCTGCAGGTTTGTGGAAGAAATTGGATGATAAATACCAGAAAAAGTCTCTCACAAATCGGTTATATCAGAAGCAGCGTTTGTATACCCTGCGGATGACAGAAAATATGCAGGTAAAAGATCATCTTGATAATTTTAACCAGATTATCCTGGATTTACAGGGTGTTGGGGTTAAGATAGATGATGAAGATCAGGCTATCATTCTTTTATGTTCTCTACCAAATTCATATGAGAACTTTGTTGATACTATGTTGTATGGTAGAGATAGTATCTCTGTCAATGATGTCAAAGATGCTTTGCAGTCTAAAGAGCTGAAGAGAAGAGTCTCTAGTTCTAATGAGGATGGTGCAGAAGCAGGTTTGTATGTTGGCAGAGGTAGAGACACTAAAAGGGATGATGGAAAAAGAAGCAAGTCACAGTCTAAGTCGAGGAACAAAGGAGGACCTCGATGTTATCACTGTAAACAAAAGGAGCACATCAGGAAGAATTGTCCACAGAGGAAGAAGGGAAATGATGAGAAGGAACCGAATACCAGTGGTAATACTGCGGTGGTGCAAGATAGTTCTGACGAAGAAGAAGACATTGATGTTCTCACAGTCAGCACCTCTAGTTCTGCAAATACTTGGGTCTTGGACACAGGTGCATCTTATCATATGACTTTCTTACGTGAACTATTTACTTCTTTTAAGGAGTGGAATTGTCACATCCCAAAAATTGAGCATGTGAAAAGATACTACTCATTTGATATAATTCTCAAACATACGTTATATACATATATTCTGTAAGGTTTTACATTCAACCTTAATCATTCATTCCACACTACAGAATTATATTCATCTGATAAGCAAATATAGACATACATAGTCTGATATTTCTCTCATCGCAAGCCTAGGAGACCTATAGAAAGTACAGAGCGTTTCTAGTGTCCACATTAATAAATACTGGTATCCCACCAGACAGAAATAGAGGACAATTCCAAGGGGCTTCTATTCTTCAAACGGATACTCTTGTTCTTTATTTTCTGTATCTGAAAAAAATAATCATAGGGAGTGTGAGTTTATTTAAAAACTCAGTAAGTAAATAACTGTACTATATAAAATATCAAAAGTACAAATACCACATTTACTCATATATTTAATTGTCTTATACATCGAGTAGTATGAGACTCTAACCCTTTCAAACTCCTGAATAAGATTTCATAGATATACACCGAGTAGTATGGGACTCTAACCCTTTCAAACTCGTGAATAAGATCTCATAGGTATACGCCGAGTAGTATGAGACTTTAACCCTTTCAACTCGTGTATAGGTTTCATAGATATGCACTGAGTAGTATGGGACTTTAACCCTTTCAAACTCGTGTATAAGCTTTCTTAGATATACACCGAGTAGTATGGGACTTTAACCCTTTCATCACATAGTACAATTGTCATGAAATAAATAATTTCTTCATACTCTTATTTCTACTGATCATCATATACTCCCATATGAAAAATTAATTGCTTATTATCCAAATAATATTGTAAATGGGACTTATATTGTACTTTGACTAGTAATATCAAATTAGCTGAGCAAGGTTATTCACTCACCTTGATGTTTGTCCAAGTTTACCTTGTTCCACACTAGAATTTGTGTAGGAAAATTTCCTAGTAAAATATATTACAAGGAATCATAAGAAAGGAAACAAAATCACGAAAATACGTAAAATTTTCTGACTGCTACAGTAACGGGTTGCTACAGTACGATTTGCTACAGTGTCGGTTTGCTACAGTAACGGTTCGCTACAGTAACGTTGACTGCTACAGTACCGTTGACTACCGACACTACAGTACTGCTACAGTCCCGAAGAAAATTTTCCAGATTTTGTTTCGAAATTTCTGGTCGCTACAGTAACTCGGTTTTTTGCAGAAGTTTTTGCAGAAATTTCTAACAAATTCATCCTTTCCTTTCTTGTTTCAAAACCAGAATTTCAACTCTTTTAACCGATTATAACTCAAATATAACTTCTAAAACAACTGAGATTCACGAATTATCATCAAAATCTTCAAGAACAAAACCTCCTCTAATCTTCCATATAAACTTAGATTTAAGGAAAATAACGAGATTAAAGCTTACCTTTGATCCTTACAAAGCTTTTGAACCGAACAGATAATCGAAATTCTGAAGATCAAGGAAAGGATTTGAGAAGAAAATGAAGAACTGAGAGAGAAATGCTTTTCTGCTTCCTTCGGCTGAGTGAAAATGAGGGGTACTATTGAAACTTTATATTAAATATTTCTAATGGGTTATTCAATAACCCATGGGTATTCATAACCCAACATCCAAACCCATCCAGTCAATTTACAATAAATGGATTAATTGACCATTCTGAAACCACTTTTCCATGAATTTCACCATTCTTAGAATATATCCCTCATTGTGCAAATATTTAGTCCAGTCATTTAACTCAATTTTCATAAATAATATTCAAAGAGAACAATTAAATATGAAAATTAAAAATGACCAAAATAAATAACTAAAGTAACGTTGTAGAATTCTAAAATACTCTTAAGCGAATTATATTCTGAAATTAACGGGTATTACATTCTACCCCCCTTAAAAGAATTCGGTCCTCCGAATTAAAATCTTTCCTCAAGTTTCAAATAAACGTGGATAGTTTTTCCACATTTCATCTTCTGCCTCCCACATAGCTTCCTCGCGAGAATGATTTCTCCAAAGAACCTTGACAGTAGGAATTTCTTTGGTACGCAATTTCTTGACTTTTCTATCAAGAATAGCTACTGGTACCTCTTCATAGGTGAGAGTTTCATCAAAATGAACTTCTTGGGGTTGAATGACATGAGAAGGATCAGGAAGATACTTCCGTAGTATGGACACATGAAATATTGGATGAACTCCCTCTAGGTTGGAAGGTAGGTCTAGGCGATATGCCACATTACCCACTCTGTCTACAACCTCATATGGGCCAACATACCTCGGACTAAGCTTGCCTTTCTTCCCGAATCTCATTACTCCCTTCATAGGTGAGATTCGTAAGAAAACCATATCACCTATTGCAAATTCAAGGTCACGTCGTCGGTTGTCCGCATAAGACTTCTGTCTACTCTGAGCAGTTAACAACTTCTCTCTGATCAGTTTAACTTTATTTATATCTTCCTGTATCATCTCAGGTCCAAATATTTTGGTTTCACCAAGTTCAAACCAACCTATAGGAGATCGACACCGTCTCCCATACAAAGCCTCAAAAGGTGCCATCTGAATATTGGCTTGGTAACTGTTGTTATAAGCAAATTCAATAAGAGACAAATGATCTTCCCAACTTCCACTGAAATCCATCACACAAGCTCTTAGCATATCCTCTAAAGTCTGAATTGTCCTTTCGGACTGTCCATCAGTCTGAGGATGGAATGCTGTGCTAAGATTCACTTTGGTACCCAAAGCTTCTTGAAAGACTTTCCAGAACCGAGAAGTAAACTGAGGTTCTCGGTCTGATATAATGGATATTGGTACACCATGAAGTTTCACTATTTCTTTAACATAAAGTCGAGCAAGTTTTGCTACACTGAAAGTGGTATGAACAGGAAGAAAATGTGCTGACTTAGTAAGTCGATCCACTATGACCCATATTGAGTCATTTCCTTTTGTTGACCGAGGTAAACCTACTACAAAATCCATAGTGATCCTTTCCCACTTCCACTCGGGAATATCTAGTTTTTGCATCAAACCAGGTGGTAATCGATGTTCAGCTTTAACTTGCTGACAAGTCAAACATCGAGCTACAAAGTCAGTCACGTCTCGCTTCATGCCCTCCCACCAGTAAACTTGTTTCAAGTCCTGATACATTTTCACAGCACCAGGATGTACAACGTAGGGTGAACCATGAGCTTCCATTAAGATTTCATGTTTCAAAGATTCAATGTTGGGGACACAGAGTCTCTCATTAAACCATAAGACTCCTTCTTCATCTACCAAGAAACTTGGTGCTAGACCTTGCCTTGCCTTATCTCTGATTTTGACCATATCAATGTCATTTTCTAAATTTGCTTTTACTTTTTCTACAAGGGATGATCTAACTGTTAAATGAGCCAGAAATGTACCTGACTCAGTGATCTCGAAGAATACTCCATCAGCTTCCAATTCTTGTAGTTCATGTATTAGAGACCTCCTTATAGTGGCAATGTGAGCTAAACTTCCCATAGACTTTCGACTTAGAGCATCAGCCACTACATTTGCTTTACCTGGATGGTAAAGGATGGTACAATCATAATCTTTCAGAAGTTCCATCCACCTTCGTTGTCTTAGATTGAGATCTCTCTGCTCAAAAATGTACTTAAGGCTTTTGTGATCTGTAAAAATTTGACAAGTCTCCCCATACAAGTAATGTCTCCAAATCTTTAGGGCAAACACTACAGCTGCCATTTTCAAATCATGAGTGGGGTAATTCAATTCATGCTTTTTAAGCTGACGTGAGCCATAAGCTATGACTTTACCATGTTGCATCAACACACATCCTAAGCCTATCTTTGAGGCATCACAGAATACAGAGTAACCCCCTGGTCCTGATGGTAGGACTAAGACTGGTGCAGAAGTTAAACACTCTTTCAATTGGGTGAAACTTTGCTCACATGAATCATCCCAAATGTATTTAACATTCTTTCGGGTTAACTTATTTAATGGGAGAGCTGTCTTAGAGAAATCTTTGACAAAGCGACGGTAATACCCTGCTAAGCCAAGAAAACTACGTACTTCAGACACAGTTGTTGGTCGAGGCCATTGTTTTACTGCTTCAATTTTACTTGGATCTACATGAATACCTTCTTGGGAAATAACATGTCCCAAAAATGTTACATGACTCATCCAGAATTCACATTTTGAGAGCTTTGCGTACAACTGATGCTCTCTCAAAGTCTGAAGCACTATTCTCAAATGTTCAGTATATTCTTCATGACTCTTTGAATATACCAAAATATCATCAATAAATACAATTACAAACTTATCAAGGAATGATTTGAACACTCTGTTCATTAAATCCATAAATGCTGTTGGTGCATTTGTCAACCCAAAAGACATCACAAGAAACTCATAATGTCCATACCGTGTACGAAAAATAGTCTTAGGTATATCATCGTTCTTAATTCGTAACTGATGATATCCAGACCTTAGATTAATCTTTGAGAAGTATTTTGCTCCTTGAAGCTGATCAAACAAATCATCTATCCTTGGTAAAGGATATTTATTCTTCACTGTGACTTTAGTCAGCTGACGATAATCTATACATAATCTCATAGAACCATCTTTCTTTTTCACAAAAAGAACAGGAGCACCCCAAGGTGAAAAACTTGGGCGAATGAACCCTTTGTTTAACAAATCTTCCAATTATTCTTTGAGTTCTTTTAGCTCAACAGGAGCCATACGATAAGGTGGAATAGAAATTGGTCGTGTGTCTGGGACCAAATCAATACTGAACTCAATATCTCTTTCTGGCGGTAATCCAGGTAAATCTTCTGGGAACACATCTGGGAATTCATTAACCACATGAATGTCTTCTAACTTTTGTTCTTTCTTTTCTAAATCTTTGATAAAAGCTAGAAATCCCTGACATCCCTTTCGCAACATACGCCGGGCACTTAACATAGATATCATGTTGCAAGGTACATCACTTCGATCTCCTTGAAACACAAAATTACTCCTCCCCGGCATATTAAAGGAAATAACTTTGTCACGACAATTTATAGTAGCATGACAAGAAGATAGCCAGTCCATCCCTAAAATCACATCAAAATCTAACATATTGAGAACCATAAGATCTATCTCAGTTTCCATGCCTCTAACGATTATTTTACAAGAACGATAACATGTTTTAACCATCAAAGTCTCTCTCATCGGTGTGGAAACCAAGAATGGTTCTTTAAGAGTAATCGAATCAAGTGCAAATCTCTTGGCAAACAGGGGTGACACATATGAGTGAGTAGAACCGGGGTCAAACAAAATACGTGCAGCAAAAGTATTAACAGATAATATACCTGTAACTACAGCATTGGATGTTTGAGCATCCTGTCGGGTTAGAGCATATACTCTTGCATTTCCTCTGCCAGCAGCTTGTTTTCCACGGTCACCTTGGCCTCTTCCAGAACCTCTTCCCATACTACCCCCTGTTGAAGGGGTTGGTGTTTGAGTAATAGATTGTGGTCGAGGTGGCAAAGCAGACCCTTGACCTGGTCTTGTCATGAGCTGAGGGCACTCTCTTATAAAATGTCCTTTTTGTCCATAGTTAAAACAACCTGTACCAACATTGTTTAACCTGCATTCTCCGAAGTGAAACTTTCCACATTCAGGACATTGAGGTTTTTCCCTTCTACCTTGAGTACCTCCTCTACTAGAAGAGCTAAAACCACCCCTGGTCTCTGAACGAGGCTTAGCCACACTGGCTGTAGAATAAGTTGACTTAGTAGGAGTGGCTGGAGCATTTTGTGATGCAGTAAAGGGTTTCAAAGTCCCTGAGTCTTTCCCTTGATTAAAAGATCTCCTATATCTAGCTTTCTTCTTTTGTCGATATTCTTCTTTATTCTTTGACTTCCTTTCCATAACCAATCTGTAAAACTCTGTCCACATAACTGGCGGTGCGCCTTGAATTCTAGCTTTCTTCCAGTTCCTCCACCATTTACCAGCCCTACCTTTTAACTGAAAGGAAGTGAATTCTACCTTTTGAGTAGGAGAACACCCTATAGCATCACAGATTGCTTCACAATCTTCAAGAAAACATTGTGGGTCCTCTTTGGGATCTTCCCCTGAAAAAGTAGGAGGCCTCATTTTCTGGAATTCAGACATTCTTACCTCCCTTATGTTATCTCCTCCAGCTAACTGAGCTGGTGGTACAATTTCAGCTTCAACAATAGGAGGATCCACTGGCAGGTTAGCTTGTGCAGCTCGACCTCTCATTTCAGCCTCAAATTGGTCAAATCGTTCATTCATCAAATTAATCACATGTGCAATAGTTGCATTGCCAACGTGAGCATCAGGTTCGACTCTCCTTGCTTGCTCACTAGTTGCGCCCTCAGTACTTTGAGCATGTAAACTATCACCACGGTTAGGATCATCTTGCACATGTACTGGTGGATTTATGGCCCTCCTTGGACCCATATGCTCATTGTTATTAGAAGATCCTTCTGACATTGATCTGTCACAGATCTACACACATAACAAGCAATTTTCAGACATAAACAAAATATCACTTTCTAGCCCCACTGAGAAGTTATCTATAAAATGACGTTATACTCTACAAGGTCTTTTATGGAACCTAATCCTATGGTCATGCCGCGGCTCATGACAATAGGGAAGGGCCCACAAAGATCACTTTGCTCTGTACTCTATAGGGGACCTATAAAACCTTTCCTCTGATACCAAAGTTGTCACATCCCAAAAATTGAGCATGTGAAAAGATACTACTCATTTGATATAATTCTCAAACATACGTTATATACATATATTCTGTAAGGTTTTACATTCAACCTTAATCATTCATTCCACACTACAGAATTATATTCATCTGATAAGCAAATATAGACATACATAGTCTGATATTTCTCTCATCGCAAGCCTAGGAGACCTATAGAAAGTACAGAGCGTTTCTAGTGTCCACATTAATAAATACTGGTATCCCACCAGACAGAAATAGAGGACAATTCCAAGGGGCTTCTATTCTTCAAACGGATACTCTTGTTCTTTGTTTTCTGTATCTGAAAAAAATAATCATAGGGAGTGTGAGTTTATTTAAAAACTCAGTAAGTAAATAACTGTACTATATAAAATATCAAAAGTACAAATACCATATTTACTCATATATTTAATTGTCTTATACATCGAGTAGTATGAGACTCTAACCCTTTCAAACTCCTGAATAAGATTTCATAGATATACACCGAGTAGTATAGGACTCTAACCCTTTCAAACTCGTGAATAAGATCTCATAGGTATACGCCGAGTAGTATGGGACTTTAACCCTTTCAACTCGTGTATAGGTTTCATAGATATGCACTGAGTAGTATGGGACTTTAACCCTTTCAAACTCGTGTATAAGCTTTCTTAGATATACACCGAGTAGTATGGGACTTTAACCCTTTCAACTTGTGTATAGGTTTCATAGATATGCACTGAGTAGTATGGGACTTTAACCCTTTCAAACTCGTGTATTAGATCCCGTAGATCTTTACTCATTGACAAGATAGTGAGAATTTATCACATAGTACAATTGTCATAAAATAAAATCATTTCTACATACTCTTATTTCTACCGATCATCATATACTCCCATATGAAAAATTGATTGCTTATTATCCAAATAATATTGTAAATGGGACTTATATCGTACTTTGACTAGTAATATCAAATTAGCTGAGCAAGGTTATTCACTCACCTTGATGTTTGTCCAAGTTTACCTTGTTCCACACTAGAATTTGTGTAGGAAAATTTCCTAGTAAAATATATTACAAGGAATCATAAGAAAGGAAACAAAATCACGAAAATACGTAAAATTTTCTGACTGCTACAGTAACGGGTTGCTACAGTACGGTTTGCTACAGTGTCGGTTCGCTATAGTAATGTTGACTGCTACAGTACAGTTGACTGCCGACACTACAGTACTGCTACAGTCCCGAAGAAAATTTTCCAGATTTTGTTTCGAAATTTCTGGTCGCTACAGTAACTCGGTTTTTTGCAGAAGTTTTTGCAGAAATTTCTAACAAATTCATCCTTTCCTTTCTTGTTTCAAAACCAGAATTTCAACTCTTTTAACCGATTATAACTCAAATATAACTTCTAAAACAACTGAGATTCACGAATTATCATCAAAATCTTCAAGAACAAAACCTCCTCTAATCTTCCATATAAACTTAGATTTAAGGAAAATAACGAGATTAAAGCTTACCTTTGATCCTTACAAAGCTTTTGAACCGAACAGATAATCGAAATTCTGAAGATCAAGGAAAGGATTTGAGAAGAAAATGAAGAACTAAGAGAGAAATGCTTTTCTGCTTCCTTCGGCTGAGTGAAAATGAGGGGTACTATTGAAACTTTATATTAAATATTTCTAATGGGTTATTCAATAACCCATGGGTATCCATAACCCAACATCCAAACCCATCCAGTCAATTTACAATAAATGGATTAATTGACCATTCTGAAACCACTTTTCCATGAATTTCACCATTCTTAGAATATATCCCTCATTGTGCAAATATTTAGTCCAGTCATTTAACTCAATTTTCATAAATAATATTCAAAGAGAACAATTAAATATGAAAATTAAAAATGACCAAAATAAATAACTAAAGTAACGTTGTAGAATTCTAAAATACTCTTAAGCGAATTATATTCTGAAATTAACGGGTATTACAGGAATGATGTTGTGAGATTGGGTGATGATGAGCAGCTTAGTGTTAAGGGCAGTGGTTCTGTGCAGATTTAGATATATGATGGAATAGTCAGGACGCTTGATGCTTGGTATGTTCCTGGTCTACGGAAGAACTTGATTTCTCTTGCTACTCTAGACAAACAAGGGTACAAGTACTCTGGAGAGAATGGACAGTTAAGAATTTCCAAAGGTGCTCTAATTATAATGAAGGGTAAATTGCAGCATGGCATTTACTTTCTGACTGGTAGTTCAGTGATGGGGACAGTGGCTGTATCTAAATCTTTAGGGAAGAATGATGATTGTACAGAGTTGTGGCATTGCCGATTGGGACACATGAGTGAGAAAGGACTGTCAATTCTAAGTAAACAAGGATTGTTAGAAGGGGCAGAAATTGGGAAACTGAAATTCTGTGAAGTTTGTGTTATGGGTAAACAACGCAGAGTTAAGTTCAGTTCTGGGAAGCATACTTCTACGGATGTTCTGCAATATGTTCACTCAGACTTGTGGGGTCCTTCTCCAGTTGAATCTCAGGGCAAATGTAAGTACTTTGTTACTTTCATTTGTGAAGTGTTTGGGAAGTTCAAGGAGTGGAAGACCATGGTTGAGAAACGGACTGGAAAACAGGTCAAAACACTCAGAACTGATAATGGGTTGGAGTTCTGTAACGCTCCATTTGATGAATTTTGTAAGAAAGAAGGTATAGTGAGGCATCGCACTGTACGTCACACACCACAGCAAAATGAAGTTGCAGAACGTATGAATCAAACACTGTTACAGCGTGCGAGATGCATGCGATTAAACGCTGGCTTGCCAAAACAATTCTGAGCTGAAGCAGTTAACACTGCTTGTTATCTGGTGAATAGATCGCCATCTACTGCAATTGATTTTAAGACTCCTCAAGAGGTATGGTCCGGTAAACCTTCTGATTATTCTGGCCTGCGTATATTTGGTTGTCCTGCGTATATTTGGTTGTCCTGCTTATGCTCATGTGAATGATGGTAAACTAGAGCCTAGGGCAATGAAATGCATATTTCTAGGGTATGTACCTGGAGTTAAAGGGTACAGACTGTGGTGTACTAAAAAGGCTAGAACTCCAAAATTTATCACTAGCAGAGATGTAACCTTTGATGAGTCTGCTATGTTTGGTCAGAAGGAGGAGCTTGGTAGTCATGCAGGTAATAATGATCAAGGTGCCAACCAGAAGGTGGAAATTGAAGTTCAAACTTCAAAAAGGGTTATAACAGACCCTGTACAGCAGCCCAGGGAAGAAGAAGAATCACAACCTATAGCAACAAGGAGGGAAAGGAGGGAAATCAAAAAACCTATAAGGTATGCAGATTGTGTTGATATAGTTGATATTAATTCAGTTGCTTATGCCTTGGCAGTAGGTGAAAGCATTGATTCTGATTACCCGAGATCATATAAAGAAGCAGTTGAGAGTAGAGAAGGATCAGAATGACTGGTTACAATGAATGAAGAGATGCAATCTCTTGAGAAGAACGAAACATGGGATCTTGTACCGTTACCAAAGGGAGTGAAACCGGTAGGATGTAAATGGGTCTTCAAGAAGAAAAAAGGTATTCTTGGAGTTGAACCAGCAAGCTTCAAAGCACGACTCGTGGCAAAGGGTTTTTCACAAAAGGAGGGAATTGATTATCATGAAGTTTTCTCCCCGGTTGTGAAGCATAAAACCATTCGTGTCCTTTTGTCCATTGTAAGTGTTTTTGACTTGGAGTTGGAACAACTGGATGTGAAAACTGCTTTCTTACATGGAAATTTAGAGGAGCAGATCTATATGTCACAGCCAGAAGGATTTCTTGATTCTGGGAAGAAAGATCATGTATGTTTGCTGAAAAAATCCTTGTATAGTTTGAAGCAGTCTCCTAGACAGTGGTACAAGAAATTTGATGCATTCATGACTTCCTATAGTTTTCTGCGTAATCAGTTTGATAACTGTGTCTACTCTAAGAAACTTACAGATGATTCTTATATTTATTTGTTGCTATATGTTGATGATATGTTAATTACTGCAAAGAACAAGGTTGAAATTGATAGTTTGAAAGCCTTGTTGAGCAGTGAGTTTGAGATGAAGGATTTGGGTGCAGCCAAAAAGATATTGGGCATGGAGATTTGGAGCGATAGAAGTGCAGGTTTACTGTATGTATCTCAGCAGAAATACATAGAAAAATTGTTGCATTCTTTCCAGATGAATAATTCTAAGCCAGTTAGTACTCCGTTGGCGGCACATTTTAAACTTGATGCTAGTACAGTACCTACTACAGCTGAGGAAAAAGGGTACATGAGTTCAGTGCCCTATTGTAATGCTGTTGGAAGCTTGATGTATGCAATGGTGTGTACTAGGCCTGATCTGGCTCATGCAGTCAGTGTGGTAAGCAGGTTTATGAGTAATCCTGGGAGAGCTCACTGGAGTGCAGTTAAATGGATTATGCGGTATCTGAAAGGTACGAGTAATATTTGCTTGGTTTATGGTGCTGATAAATCTGATAGTGGCTTGGTTGGCTATACAGATTCAGATTATGCTGGAGATCTTTTGAGGAGGAGATCCTTAACATGCTATGTCTTGACTCTGAATGGATGTGCTGTCAGTTGGAAGGCAACACTTCAATCTACAGTTGCCTTGTCTACCATTGAAGCAGAATACATGTAATTGGCAGAAGGAGTTAAGGAAGGTATGTGGTTACATGGTTTGATTGATAGTCTGGGGTTAAATATTCAGAGACCTATCATTTATTGTGATAGTCAGAGTGCATTAAGTTTGGCCAAGAATCCAGTCTACCATGAGAGGTCTAAGCATATTGATATCAGATTGAATTTTATTCGAGATGTGATAGAAGACAAGAAATTATTCATCGAGAATATAGCCACAGCAGATAATCCAGCAGATATGTTGACAAAGGCTCTACCTTCAGAGAAGTTCAAGCATAGCTTGGACTTGGTGAATGTTCGCATTCCATGAAGCCCTACAGGGCTTGAATGACAGAGATGAATTTGTACTTAGTTCTGGTGATTTGAGAGAATTCAAGTTAAGGAGGGAAATTGTTGGGTTTGACTTGAATTTTATGGGTAACCCAGTTTGTAACCAACTCACGACCCATGACCCATAACCCATTATTTCCTATATATATGTGTGTGTAAGGGAATTCATTAAAAGTGGTTGATGTAATTTCTCTCTGTATAGCCTCTATCAGAAATAATACAGATATTCTCTCTGTCCGTGGACGTAGGTCGCATTGACCGAACCACGTAATTTCTTTGTGTGTTCTTCTCAATCTTTCTACTTGATTTATTGCCTTACAATAACCTAACATGTAATGCTTCTCGCAGAGAAACATTGTGAAAGCCATTGTGTTGGGTTAATGATGGAGGGTTCACAGAGGAACTTGGCATGAAGAAGGGCGGTATGCGAGGAAGAAAATGAAAGGGGTAAGAAATAGGATAAAAATGAAAGAAGCTATGCATTTTTGGTGTGTTGAGGTCGTTTATAGAAACCCATGCACGCTTAATATCCCTTCCTTATATTACAACACTTTTGTGTATGTATCAAGAAAGGCATACCGGATAGATTAAATGAGTAGATTATTCCAACTTTAACTTTATTCGTGGGTTTTAGGATTTGAAGAAAGTAATATCCCTTGTTGAGATATTCTCTTACAATATTAATCCACCTTAGGAGGAAATTTCACTCTTCACACCTTGGTCTACTAATTACATATATATATATATATATATATATATATATATATATATATATATATATATATATATATATATATATATATATATATATATATATATATTATAACACAGGGTTTGCATTTGTACCAAGCCCAACTAAATTTTCAAAACATGAAATAAAATTAAAATGTAAAAACACCTCAAATAGGATAATTAAAAAAAAAGTTCAAAATAATTAAAGTAACAAAAACAATTGAATTTGGACCCAGAACTCGAAAAAACGAACTTGGCACGAGAGATGCATCAAATGGAAAATATCTTAATTATTATCATAAACAATTTAAGATTATGATAAAACTTTTAGAATTAAATGGTTAAAAAAATTAAATGGGCATAACTTATACACTGTGTTTAAAAAAAATTAATAATAGATTATATGCAAAATAATTGCGTTAAGGCCCAACTCAAGGCCTAATACCTGAACCAAAGAAGATCAGATTAACTATAGACACTTGGAGGCTTCAGCATTTTTTAGCCATAGTTTTAAACGTGGCGCTAAATAAAACTATGCCTAAAAGTTTATTTATCTACAGTTTCTAAATTTTACCTTGATTTAGTCACAGTTAAAGAGTTAAAGTCTCCAAGTGTCTGTAACTGATCCGTTTACAACCACAGAAAAGACATTTGAAGTAAATCTTGATCAAGAAAGCGTAAATTTTCCTTGATTTGTGTTGATGTATTGGAGCTTGCATTAAAAAAATAGATAGTATTTTAAACAATAAATTCAATTGTTTCGCAGGGGCACAAGAATTTTTATTACTTAGTTGATTTTTACATGGACATCCAATTATTTCACTGCTATAGTATGGAGAGCTCGACTCTCGAGATAAATTTTTTATATAAAATTATATCAAAATTTATGAGTCTCAAAGTAATATAATAGCAAAAAAACTTAACGTCTTAAGAGATTGTATTCTCTATAAACTTTTAGATTGAGTTCTTTATAAATTTTTCTCATATAAAAAATAATAAAAATGATTGACGTTATTTTACTTGCTTAGATTTAAAATAAAAGAAAGAAAAAAAGCTATTATAATTTTACGAAATTACTTTTCATTATAAAATATACTAGTAATACTAATAAAAAAGAAAAGAAACACAGAATGCGATCATCCTCTTCTTCTTTCCTTCTCTCTCTCTCCCCTCCGATTTGCTGAGGGGTTGTTTGGTTTCTCTCTCTCTCTCTCTCTCGCGCGTTGAACCACCATTTTTCACCATCATAACAAACACCGTGGAACCACTAGATGATAGATTTCAATAATGAAGAAAACACCACTTGACAAAGAAGGACAAAACCAAACAAGAAAAGCGGGAGCAAAATCAACCAACAACTTTGATTCAATGGAATGCAATTGAATTCCATCACTTATTCGATGTAAAGTGCCATACATCAACTGATGCCTTAGGAAATTAGATTCTCTCATCATAATACATACAAAACAACCCAATCGCAGAATTTCATTTACATTCCCCCACCGAAACGCATACCAAACGTGCTATACAAGTTTGAATGTTAGTTTTATCAACTTTCACAAATTATATTATGAAGAATTCGTATATGGACTCCAACATATTGCTTACCATTATTTAAGAATAAAAACTGATTCGTCAATCGTCATCTCAGGATTTCATTATTGAGTAAGCTTTTGCCATTGACGCTTTTGGTGAGATGAAAAGGCATATATTAATTTGTAAAATTCAGAAAAAAAAGGCATATATTGGTATTGTGTCTGTGACTCTGTATATTGTTTCTTAATGAATTTTGGTAGGGAGAGGATATCTTGAGAGCGCGGTTGTACATGGAGTGTTTGCAAAATTGAGTTGGATTAGATTAAGTAAAATTTTTAGCTCCAGTTACTTAAACTATGAGAGAATTAGATTGAATTGGATTGGATTGCAATTGAATCTTAAAAATTTAATCAATAAAATAGAACCAACGCAATCCGTACTTGAACAAATTAATTTAAGTTAGATTGGCGAGTAGATTTTTTCTTAATAATTTAAAAAATATATATATCACATAGTCAGATGTTTAAAATTATCACTACTAGAAATTCAGTGATGAGCGAGGGAAAAATCCGTCGCTAAATTAATAAAATTCCGTTGCAAACCTATTTGCGATGAAAAAAATTCCGTCGCTAATACGTCCATCATAAATTTTTTTGCAGAATTAGCGCCGGAATTTTTCCGTAGCAAATTGGAAATTCCGTCGCAAACAAAATTTAGGAATTTGCGACGAAAAATTGTTCGTCGCAAATTTGTGACAAATATTTTCGTCGCTAATTCCGTCGCAAAATGCAGATATATGATAGCAAAATTCCTTCATTTGATACAAAAAATTCCGTCGCAAATTTTTAAACAATTTTTTTATATATTTAACCAAAAACATAATTCCAAACTTGATTTGAAACCTGTGAACAAACATTAATATAACAAATAAATATCAACCAACAATTACAACAAAACTATACATTTTTTTATATAACAAAATGATTTACATGTTTCTTCATAATCCATCATCATCATAATCCATCATCATGAAATACAAAATTATAACAAAATATAAGTTTTTATGAATAAACTAGTCTAGAGGATGATCTGGTGACTATCTCATCATCATCAATAAGAGCATCATTACATACATCTCGCTTATGACAGTCGCTTGACTCTCCAGCATGTGTTTGGACATTAATCTTCTCCTTCTGAATGCTGCGCTCCTCCTTATGAGTGGTGTGTTGATTTGATTAACATTTAAATCTATAACAAGAGAGGTAGATTAAAAAAACAAAAAAGCAAATCATGCATTCTCTATTTTTCTCCTTTGCATAAATTAATCAATAACTTTGTATCATAAATTAATCAATTACAAGTACTCAATTATATATTTTAAATTATAGGAACTAGATAAAAAATTAAGTGAATCTATTAAACAAAAATAAACTTATAAAAAGTAATTAAACATTTAATCTTCTTAACATGATACTTTTATTAAGAGAAAAAATTCAATGTATATGGAGAAATTTTTTTAAAAAGAATTAATCAATTGGCACTGAATTATTATAACATATATCTAAATATTATATTTTTATGGGAGGATTGGTAGCAAATATTTAAAAGTTACACTTATAGTTTTTTTTTAAAACCCCAATATTTAATTAAATACATTATGCAACTACCCATAAAAACCCTGATAATGAATTAGCAAGTAGCTAGCCTCATTCAATCATTAAGAGTTAATTTTCTAGGAACCTCTAGTTGAGTATAGACATGGAAGTTGGCCAACATACTCCAGGATCCATCATAGATATGGGTTAGTTATATACATAGTTATATATATATATATATATATATATATATATATATATATATATATATATATATGTATATGTATGTATGATATTCTATTATTATATTATATATACTATAAAGCATACGTCGCTTTGGATTAGGTATTGAAATTATATTTGATGGTTTTGTCATTACTGAGTGCATGAAGTTGTGAGAATGGAGACTGCATTAAAGCCCAATAAATCACATGTATATTTCAAATTAATTAATTAGGACAAAAGAAGATTTAATTTGTGGTTTAAGGCCTTAATTAAAATGGCCCTTAGATTTTGTGATGAAACCCAATAGATTTTGTGATCATACTTGTATAAAATAAAAATATTTTAAGTGAGCAGTCAGAGTTGAAACCTTTGTAATTAATAAACAATTCAATGAATATCTTATCAATCTAAGTACCCCTACAATACTTCAGCCTAATCAGAAAGATTTCTATATATGCACTAAAATGCTCCAATCCTTTTCAAACAAGGATCCATTGGACAATATAACCAACCAGCATCACCCTTAACCAAAGCATGAAACAATGACGTTAAACTTGTATACACACACACACAACAAAATGAAATTCTTAATCTTAGTGCTCAATGCAACATAAAGTACAAAATGAAATTTCTGAGGTCATAAATTATTTGTTTATGTAGACAAATCCTATATTATAGTAAGGCCCACACGTAACAATGACCCATATATTAAATCCCTGGCCCATTTATTTTCAGAAAAACAACACAAAAATCAAATTAGGAACTTTAGGCCTAAGCCATGCATGTCAAGAACCAACTATTCCAAAAGCAAAAGCTGTTAGAAAAAAGCCCCAAAGTACCTTTTTTAAACATCTCTTGATATAAAATTTGTTTAGATAAGCTGGACGACTATTAGGACACAAATCATTTAAAAATTTGATTTTGCAAGTGCAATAAGATGTATGCTTGTACATTCAGAACTGTGGGAAAAGATATAAAATAGTGAGATATAGTGAACAAAATATGCACCTATTCCAGTGGCTCTCAATTATGGCGGCCCACATTGGATCAACATCTTTTGGAATTTCTAGCCACTTCCTCATAAACCCAACAGTTCCAATCACCTGCAAGTATCGTAGAGAAACTGTTTGTTCATATTTGCACCCACCACATTATGACACTTACAATAAATAGATATGACAAACTAATGGAATGGGATATCAGAAAGGAACTATGCAACAAATTAATAAATAAAAATTGCAGGTCAACATGGGCCATTAATCATAATTTGTTTATTCAATAACTAAATGAAGTAAATTTTAAAGGCCTACACGGCATCTTTTTGATCTATCTTTAAAGGCTAGAATAACCATCTAACAAAAAAAATGGTCGTTTTTGCCAATATGAAACAAACTTTTAGAAATGAGTTATCTCATTCAACCAACTTAAACATCACCTCACCGTTTACGTTATGTTTTAACAGAGTTTCAACTTTACTCTTAAGGTTCGCATATACAAGAAAACAATACCTCCATTGAGTTGAGACTCTCCCAAGGGATCTTTTCAGTTATAAGTTTCCACAAAGATAATACAATTTGA
This sequence comes from Biancaea sappan, assembly GCA_037074585.1. Taxonomy (NCBI): domain Eukaryota; kingdom Viridiplantae; phylum Streptophyta; class Magnoliopsida; order Fabales; family Fabaceae; genus Biancaea; species Biancaea sappan. The sequence goes on from CM073492.1 coordinate 34,990,280, forward strand.
TGTTTAATGCTCAAAATGAAAAATGAAATAAGATTGGACATTTGCACTTTTATCAATTAAAAGTGTACTGTATAAACCAATACTGAACCATCCTAGCAGTTACACTAATTTGAGGCTTATCATCCACAAAACCTTATACTCATTAAAATTATAGTAATTAGTTCTAATAAAGGTCAATTTGACTACTGATGCAAGCAAAATAATTTGTATCAATCTTTTTTCTCTCTCAGCAGAACTAGATTTCATCATTTTAAAACCACTCAATTAGGTCTCATATTATCAATTTTATCTCCCATTACTCAGCAAACTACAAGACAAGTCAATATAGAGGAGAAATCACAATTAGAAATTATGCAGAAGAAAGATTACTGGTCAAACCTTACCTCACGGACAGACCTCTATTTTATTCTTCCTTTCTGTCACTCCCTCAGGTTCTGCAATATCAACAAGTAAAAGATTCATTCCTCCTAATTCTGATTTTCCCCTAAATAGTCCAAGAAATTAGATTGAAAAGGTAAGCTAAATTTCCCCTTCGAATGCACATGCATGATGGAGAAAAAATAAAACCATAAGCTGAGATTTAGTTTAATTCGTTCTTACTCGCTGCACAAACTAGATTTCCACCATCGTTCACCATCAAAGATCAGTTTCAAACTGAAAACTGGCACATGCGTCCATTGATGGAAAGGAGGAGGGAGAGAATCGAAGTCAACCGAGAGAAAGAAGAAGATTCAATATTTGACATTCATAGGTCTCGCCTTTTCAATCAGTAATTACCCTAAATTTCTATACCATCAACAGATTCCATATTTGCCCTAATAAGACACTAAAAATAAGGAGAAAGAGGAAGATGAAGCATGCCTTCTAAACTACAAACCTCAAAAGCAAAAAATAGAAGAGAGAACTAATTGAAGATAGAGACTTACAGTATTGATCTGAAGCTAGTTGATGGTGGTGCGACAGCAGTGCAGTGCGAGAGCAATGCTCCAATATTGAGACTGAAGTTCTCTTGTGGATCGACATTGAGAGCCAAGCACCCTAAGATGAAAATAGAGAAACTATTAGAGCTTGGAAACACGATGCAAGACAAAGAAGAACAACACAAAGCACAATCTAGATTGAAACGAAGAAAGGAAGAAAGAGTGAGAGGGAAATGCGACGTGATCTTGAGAGGAAGCCTGCGATAGGGAGAACAAAAAAATTGGGGGGGTTTTGGCTAGGTTCAGACTTTGGAAAGTTTTAGAGGAGGAAATGTTTCAAGGATGGGAGGGAATGAATTTTCACGGAAGCGAGGGTGTGAATTTTCGGAAGGGAGGGAATAAACTTTTAATCTTTTTTTTCAAAATAAGATAGCTAGTGTGTGTTCTAGGGTTCTCAGATGGAAATTTTTCTCAATATGGGGGAAATTTTTTGGTGAAATTAGGAAAGAGTAAAATGGGGGAAAATTGGAATTGGGGAAAATGGTTGGTGAAATTAGGAATTAGTTTTACAATATGTATTATTTATATTTGTAACAAAAATATTTTATAAATATATTAACTACTTAATACTTATACCTACACTATATTTTAGTTTGTTTGTAAATATTTTGTAAATATATAAATTATTATTATTTGGATCCTTACATTCTCTCTTTAAAAATTCCAAATCATCCCACAAAATTCTCAATTTGTTTTATCACTCCTTATTTAACATTTCTACTAGAGTAAAATCCCCACATATATCTTTGTAAATTTTTTAAAATAGATCAATAATAATTTAATATTATTTTATTTCAAATTTAGACAAAACTTGTATGTCTTCAAAAATTAAAATTTTTAAGTTCTATAAATTTCTCAACTTCATATTGAAAATCCACTATGAACTAACTTAAAAATCTTGAGTATTACATAATAAATTCTTTTATTAACTAAGTAATACTTGGGACATTACAGAAGAATAACAGAGAGAGGAATTTAGAAGTAGTGAAGCTAAAGTTTGATGGTTCTTTGAAGTAATTTTATTAGGATTTTTTGTAATTAAATTAATTTAATTTATTATATATATAATTAATTGAAAATATATATTTTATCATATTTTTATATATATAATATATATTTTATTATTAGGTACTAAAACATATGCAATTTTTTTTTTGTAAAAACTCCTCTAAATTTATTTTATTAATGTTTATCATTTTCAAGTGATTTGATAATTAGGGAAAAATATGAAAAATAATAAGAGGGAATAAATATTTGCAACGGATTTTAGTGACAGAATTTTGCATCGCAAACTTACGACAAAAAAAATGTTTGCGACATAATTTTACGATGGAATTTTTCGTCACAAAATTAAGAATTTTTTTGCAACGGATTTTTGGTATGAAAAATTTCCGTCACTAATTTGCGACGGAATTTTGAGATGGAATTTTCCGTCGTAAAACTAAAAATAATTTGCGACGGAATTTTCCGTCGCAAAATTCTGTCACTAATATTAGCGACGGAAATCAAATCAGCAATAGAAAATTTCCGTCACAATCCATCACAAAATCCATCACAGATTCCCAATATTGCTATTTCAAATTAGCGACGGAATTTGCGACGGATTTACGACAAATTTGGCGACGGAAAGTTTCCGTCGCTAATTTTCGTCACTAGTTAAAGCTTTTCTTGTAGTGATTAAAAAATGATTTTAAAATATGAGATCAATTTAAAATATAAAAAAGTGAAAGTATCTAAATTTTATGGAAAAAATTTGAGTTTAAATATTCAACTTAACACACGTAACATTTAAAAAAAAAGTAATTAAATGGGTGTTTTTATGTTGGATTTCTATAAACTATAGTTTAGACTATATTAATGTAATTTTGATATGCAAAATAACATGTTTGAGAGTCTCTATATTGATACATTGTTTTTCTCTCAAACTATAATTTCGATAAAAACTTTAAGTTGTTGCTTCTGCAAATCATGATTTGCTTAAACTTAAATTTCTCTAAAATCAATTTTGTAAACTATAATTTTGCCAAATAAGTTTCCTTTAACTATTTTTCGTGTACACACCGAGTAAATTGATTCAAGTGGATATTAGTTGAAATATCTCAACTTACAACCTGAACTTGCAATGGCAAGTTAGAAAAAATATGAACTTGAATGAATTCATTAACCCAACTCACACGACCTAATTGTGCAAATTGTGTTGGTTTTGGTAAATTAACCCAACCCAATAAACACATCTACATTTTTATCATTGAATTATTTTGAAATATATATATATATATAGCAATAAAACATATTTTTATATGAATCTCAAAATAATTTAATAGTTGAGAAATTACATATAATTCTTTTAAACTCTCAATTACAATTTAATTTTAATTTTAGAATATGAAGTATAAAATGTAATTTTTTATTTGTTTAAATCATCACAAAAATAAAAATATTAAATATAAGTTAAAATTACCATACAAAATTTGTATAATATATTACATGATAAGTAACTAATGCTTCCATGGTCTTTTCATTTTTTTCAAAATTTTTGACTTATTTTAAAATTGTATAATTTTGAATTATTAATTTTATCTAATCTATAACATTTTAACTTTTATGATAATTTTAAAAATAATGTGTTATATTAAAATTTGTATTATTAAAATTATAATTAATTTATTATTTAAAAGATTACATGTAATTTCCTACAACTTCATTAAGGTTTGTCAATGACGGTATGAATTGCTTTTAGCTGAAGTTTCCTTTTCTAACTTAAGACCAAAGATGTTTAGTTTTTCTGTTGGCATATGTGATATGAAAATATCACGTCACAAAGGGAGGGCTATTTTTGTCACTTAATATAATTTTTATCCATCTCTTATTTTCTCTTCCCTTTTTGTAGCATATGCTTGTTGACTATTTGGAAAATGAAAGGGAAAATAGAAACAAAAGAAAAGAATGCAACGATGTGATGTTTTCAAGTTTTAGGCCGCGGGAGTTCTATTCGGTGAACGTGGGACGAACCAGGATTCCGTGCTTGTCGTAAGGGATAGGTATCATGTTCAACCTCTAGCAACAGTTTTTAAAATTAGTTAAAAATTTTAAAAGATAAAAAAAAATTAATTTTTAGCAACGATTTTAATTTTTTAGCAACAATTAAAATTGTTGTCAAAAAATAAGTATAGTGCTTATACAAATACTGAATCCCGTTTCTCATTGGCACAGGATGCCACTTCTACAAAGGAAAAAAAAATTCGTTCAAATGATTTTTTTTAAATTCTTTTCTCCTAAAATAAAGGAAATGTGTTACTCTCATATTTTCTATAATAAAAATTAGATTATAGTTACAATGTAATTTGACTAAATTAGTTTCATATTTATTATTTATATGATATACCAAATAATAAATGTATATTTACTTCATTTAAACTAAATTTCCTACTGTAATGTTGTATTTTGTTTTGTTAGTTCAGTTTTATTAATTTAGAGAAAAACTAGCAATTTTTTTAAACATCAATACTATATCTGCGTAAAATGGTAATTTGGGTCTCCACCTATATTTTAACATACAGATAGATACCACATGTTAGAAAAAACAAAAAAAAGTCAGTCAAAATTTGTTTTTTAAGAGCAATACATGATTATTGGAAAATAACAAAAAATGAAAGAAAGAGGGGAAGAAAAAAGGGAAAAAAATCTATAATTTAAAGAAAATATGACCGGTGCCACAGTGAGGCGTGTGAGCGGATCGTTGGCTTAAACAACAACTTTTTCTCTCCAAAATCATCTCTCGTCTTAACGACACCTTCTCTTCTATTTTCTGGTTTTCTCCTTTCTCCCATACATCACCTCCCTTTCCTTGTCACAATTCATTCATGGACTTTTCTTTTTCATCTCTGCAACTCTCTCTACGTCTCTCTCTCACCGCTCTTTCTGAATCACAAATCTCGAAAGGCTAAAAAGTTGGAGAGAGATTACGACACTCACAGGCCCTGCAACAATTCACGTTCATTTTCAAGTGATCTCCCTCTTCCTCTTTCCTTTTATTGCCAGTCCCGCAAGCCTGTCCTCCCCCATACTCTTTTTCTCATCTCTCTCTCTCTCTCTCTCTCTCTCTCTCTCTCTCTCTCTCTCGTCCCACCACCACCCATCATTACAGTTAGAGATCAAAGGTGCGTCAATTCCTCTCTCACGAGTATTCCGTTTGTGCCAATATATACTCATATCAGTTCGTTCAATTCCCGGTACTATTGTAATTCGACGATCTATTGCTGCACCATTTGTTATCTGATTCAATGTTTTTATCATTGTATACTTCAGCATTATAATTTTTTACCTGCGTCTTTCAATGGGATTTCGTAGTTTTCGTTTTTCTTTTGGTAATTAATATTGTTTATTAGCTACTGGGTTCATCTTCTGATTCGATTCAGTAATTAGCCCTCGGATTTTCTGCTATTCTTTTATTAGTTTTTCTCTTTATTTATTGTGTGATATCATGCTTGCATGCATTTGTCATGACTTGAGATTCTTTGAATCTTCGATCATTGGCCATATCGTCTATTGGCTTTCCGTGCAAGAAAGAAATGACTAAATGGGCATTAGAAAAGGGATGCTGGTAAATATTGGTATTTGGTTTTGTAGTCACAAATCAATTCAATCTCCTGTTTGTAACTACCCTGCATATGTTTCTGCGTACTTTTTGAATGGTAGCTCAGATTAGATTAGTGCTCAAAATTTCATTGGTCATTTTAGTTAACTTCAGAGCTGTTGTCGAGTGCATTGTTATCTGTTTTTATATGATGCATTAAGCAATGGATGAACATTTATTGTCAGCGGTCTTTCGCTGCAATTTAAATATAAGGCTTTTTAAGTTTGTTGCTGCTGCACTCAATTTGGAATTTTTCACTTAGAGAATTAGGCAGCTTGGAAGTAATATAGAATGGAATTTGTTGATATTTACTTCACTGGTCACTGAAGTAATCTGCCATTGGGACAAATCACATTCAATCTTACTGCAGAATGAGAATTCTCAGTTAACATCTTCTTGTGTTTGTTCGACTTCAATTTATTGCTTGCTCTTTACCATGAAGAAAATGTTTGTAGTCTAGTTCTATGCAAGTTGACAAGTTGGATTCAGTCCTATAAACAGCTTTATAAGCGTTTTGCTTGAATGCAAGTGCTGGTTGCCTATGTTAGAAGAGATTTTCCGATCATTTGCTTGCCATATAATAAGCAAGTATCAGCTTAGTGTTAATTGTTGAACTATGAGTTGATGAAACCAGAATTTCAGTGCACGAGAGTAATTTTTCAGGGGGGAAGAGAGGAGAAAATAAATTCCACCTCTCTGAACCAAGGTTTAATTATAATGTTAGGACGTCATCAACTTTAATATATAAGAAAAAATGCTTCCTGTTCTTTGAAAAAAAAAAAAAACTGAAAACGTTAACCCAGTGTCATTTAATGTGGGGATGTTTTGTGCTTTCCCCAACGAACAAGGAGTGTTTTCTTACATTTAAAGTTGATGTATTAGAGTTGTAATTAGGCCTTAATTCAAGGGTAAAATATATTTTTTCCAATAAGAAAAAACTACAAACAAGTAGTTCCAGAAAAAAAATAATAATAATGAAGGCGCAGGATGTTCCATGCATATTTAATTAGTCAATAATGCTGAATGGTTGACAAAATTTAAAACAAGAAGAAAAGACTACTAAAAGTCTTTTCTGTTCGCTACTTGATAGCTTAATATCATTAACGAAGTGAAATTTGTACTAATAGGTGGAAGTTGAGTATGGAGACAAGGCAAGGTTGTTGGACATTGAAGATTGAAGGGAAAGGTTTTAGAAAGTGAAAAGGAAATCAATGGTTCTTAAGTTTGATGAAAGATTACTTGGGAAACAATCTTGCTTTATAACTGTCTTGACATGGATTCCTGGTCCAAACGTGTCAGCCAGAAGCAAGCTTATCTAATACAACTACATAAGGGGATTTCCTTTTACAATCAACTTGAACATGACTTTGGGATTTGACTAATGAAACATGATGTCTAAAAGTACCAGATAGAATTACAGGCAACATCCTGATACTAAATGGACAGCCAAACTGAGTTACCTTGCAAATTTGATAATCCAATTAATCATATGGTAAATTCACACTACAAAAAAATTGATCTTTGGTAGCAATTATAATCGCCACTAGAGTCGTCGCTAAAAGGTCTTTGGTGGTGGCTAAAAGGGTCGTCACCAAAAATCATCTTTGTTGCCAAAAAAAAAAGTTTATGTGATGACTTTCAATAGTCACCACCAAAAGCTACTTTAGTTTCCATTGAAAATCATCTTTAGTGGTGACTAAAGTTGCTACCGAAGGCTACCTTCTATAGCGACATTCAAAGTCATCACCAAAAATCACTTGCTGCTGTTATTGGACTTGGACTTGCTCGATGGGTTGACCTAAAACCCAATCGACCCATGTGGGTCTTGGCTGGCCCACTAACTCACAACCTCCGGGTGACTCAATTTTTTGTGTATGAAATATTCAAGTTTGTTTGAAATTGAACCAAACACATGTATACCTAAAATTCAAACATAATTCTTTTGCTTTCAACCATGTGTATCTTACCATCTTGCCACTAACTGCTGTATGTCATTTGCTCTTATAATGCTAACCGAGCTTACAAGGTGTTGTTTGAGCCTTATAACAGGTCGATATCATGTGCTTGTAAAAAGTTTGAAAGTCAAGGTATTCTATGCTGGCGTGCTTTAAAGGTGTATGATGCGAATGACGTGAAAAATAATCCCTGACCAATATATTATACCTCGGTGGACAAGAAAAGCACGAGCGGGTGTGGTGTATGATTCCAAGGAGAAAGAAATACAACAGGATGAGGCACATGAGTGTGAGGTTTCATCAGAGTTGGTGGATAATGCCCTTGCCATGTTGAACAAGAAAGTGTCTGAAATTCGTCTAACGGGTAAAACTATGGAAAGCAGTGACGAAGAAGCCCCTGACTTGGATTTGCATCAAGTATCTCAAGTAGCTAGATTCAAGAAGAGAGATAGTCTAAATACTAGAAGACGTATGATGAGTTGTCTTGAGGTTCAACAAAAGAAGAAAAAGAAAGGAATTGTAGTTGTAAGCCAACCGAAGAGGAAGAAGAAAGATGTAGTAAGTAAAATATGTTAATAATTTTTTATTTAAAATATCACTTGGTATAATATTTTATCATATGATCAATGACATTGATAAATCTTGTAGCATAATCAAGCACAAGAGGACGTTGGAATATCATGTTCAGCACCTCCAACACCCTATGGTCACTCCCAAGCAAATATTGGAGGACTAAGTTTCACCAGATTACTAATGGGTTAGCATTTAAAAGTTTAATTTGTATGCACCTTTTTTTGAATACAAGCACAAACATCTTTAGATGACTCTATGAACTCGCCTGACGCGTTAGATTTTAGTGGAGATCTTGCAAATGTGAACCAAGATAATTGAACCTTCTGTTACAGGCACAAGCACCAAATGTTTAGTTGTAATTTGTATGAAACTTCTGTTAAATATGGTGGAGATTTACTACTGAGCAAGTTATTTTTTGCATGATTTTACGTTATATTGTAATGATAGTGCCACAACTTGAATGATTTACTATGATTTTTTTTATATGTCTGCTGCAATGCCAAATAAATGAATGTTATTGTATTCAAATGACTGTAGATCTTTTTTATTATTACACAAGTTAGTTTTTTTAATAAAAGAAGATAAATTTTGAAATAGGTTATCTGCTCAAATTACATAAAATAGATCTTCTTTTTTTAAAAATTTTTTTTAAATAATTAAGTATTACACAAGTTAATTTTTTGAATAAATATATAAATTATTTGTTTGAATAACCGAGTGTGTCCTTTTTCTGAATAAATAAATTAATTATCTTTTTTAAAAATAGATCTTCTTATTTTTTAAATTTACAATTAATTAAGTATTACACAATGAGGCACTCTGGTGTTAAAAATGAATCAACATGGATTGCCTAGGAGGTAGATAGAATGACTAGAGGAAGGCGCACTCTAGAGCTAAAAAGGAGGTTACTTAGGCGTTTAATTCCAAAGCACTGCACGAACATGAACGCAAAAGAAGGGGTGCCACATGTCAAGTGATGGACAGCGCGATAGAGATGGAATTGGATGGTCTAGATCGAACATGCAGATTTTAAAAAAAAATGTTGATACCCAAAATGCACTGTTTCACTTAAAGTGAAACGGTTCGTTTTGGGTTTAAAGGATTGCACAACTCCAGTGCCAGGTAGCATGTGGGTGATGGTCAAACGTTGGATAATCGGATGGTGCACGTGCCAACTACATAGTGTAGTTGGTGCGCACACTACAGAGGCGTCGTGCTCAATTTCTTTCTTGCTTTTACTTTCCCTTTATATGTACAAAAGTCTCAAACTCTCTTTGTGTATAATAATCTTCTTTAGGATTTTTACTCAATAAATCAGAATCATGTTCTTGATAATCCTGAAAGTGTTCAATACTTGAAGCCATTGATGCACCTAATGTTATATAGTTTGTAATATTGAGGAGAATTAAAAGTCCAGTATTAGATAAAATAAGATATTTAAAAAAAGAATTTAATTTTGTTCCTTTTATTTGAAAACGTGTATTATTATTTGAAAAGATGCATCTTTTAATTTGAAAGGATGTATCTTTTATTTAAAAAGATGTGTCTTTTTATTTAAAAAAGATGTATCTTTTTATTTTTAAAATAAGTGTCTTTTAATTGAAAAGATATATCTTTTATTTAAAAAGATGTGTCTTTTTATTTGAAAAGAAGTGTCACTTGATTGAAGAGATATATCTTTTATTTGAAAGGATGAGTCTTTCATTTGAAAATTAAATTTTAAATTTATTTTAAAATTTAATAAGACATAAATTGAATAGATACATCTATTCGAAATAGAATAAACATGTCTATTAAAAAATAAACGAATATAACTATTGAAAATAAAATAGTCATAATTGTTGGAAATAGAACAGACACACCTGTTAAAATTGAACAAACACAACTGTTCAAACTTTATATATATCTTATTAGAATTCTATAGTGGACATCTTGGTTCCAAAAAGGCTTTATTGTATCCTGAAAGGGTTTGCCTGTAATTCTCTGGTACCCAGACATAAACTCTTTGAAGAAAGTAATCTTTTACACCTCAAAACCTTTATTTCTTTTCACTATTTTCTAACACCTAAGTGTTTGGGCCACATAAACATAGAATATGAGGTACGCGAAGGAGAGGAGAATGATGGGGATCCAACAATGGCGGCATTGGAGATGAGGAGTTGAATGGGACAGGAAAAGATGGACAAAATTTGGAAGAGTTTGTGAAGGTGTTTCTTTTAAAGGTCTATAGCTTGCTTCTTCTTGAGGGTCTTCTCAAAATGGAGCTGGATTATGGTATTCAATTCTTGCATGCTGATTATTGGATGCTCTCTGGAGACCACAGGAGATCGGCGCGATAACATTGGAGACAACTAGAGAAGACAAGGCGAGACGCAGGAGACCACTAGAGATGACAACATGCGACATTGGAAGACCATCCACACGAAAAGAGACAAATCAGGAGGATATTAGATTATTAGTACAGGGTTGTGCATTTAATTTTGTCTTGTGTTGCGCTGACATGGTACTTAATGTCGATGTAAGTGTTTCAATTAGCATCATTTGTCACAAATTAACCGTTGATTAACGGTTGACTAACATCAGGGACTATTTTTTTAGGTTTTGGAAACTACATGGACTAAATCCTCTGTTTTTAAAGTGTCGGAACCAAATCTTTTGTTAGATGAAACTATAGGAACTCGAGTTATATTTTAACCTTGTTTAATTAAGTTTAAAAGATTTTGTAGATCACTTGAGTGTGGTTTCTTTTAATTAATTAAAGCTAAAGAGGGAGAAGAACTTTGGCAAGGTAAATTTTAATAATGGAGTAACAGAAAAATGTTTAAGATTTCAGTAATTTAAATCGCAAATAAATATGAAGTCTATTTGATTGTATTTCACTCCATATTATTATTATCACCACTAAAATATTTTGTTTACATTATATTGTTTTATTATGTTTTGATAGTTACTGAAATCCCAGTGGGTTGATTAAGGGTGTATTTAAGAGTTCGGTGGTTAAACGTAGGTTAGGCAAATTAGATTAAATTAAACGTGATTAAAAAAATTTAGGTTTGAATGAACGTGATTTATGTTTGGGAAACATTTGGACAAATATGGTTCGGAGCAAACAAACGTGGTTTGGTGCAAAACATGATATTTAGATGTTGTTGTGCAAACGTGGTTTGAGATGTGTAATTATTAGAAAAGACACATATTTTATATTTTATTTTTTTGTGTACCATTATTATTTATTATCATTTATTTAAAGTTAATTTAGTAAATTATATCAATGTTTTAATAAAGTGCACTATTTGTTTTGTTTATTTGTCTAATATTACTTCACTAGTTCCTTATTGGAATATTTTTAAAATTTGAACAATGTGAACTAAATATAATTATAATTAAATTGTTAATAATTACTTATGGAAAAGAAAATATGAGATATTAGTAATGACTAATATGCAAATCATACAAAAAAGAATGAAATTGTGTTCTTAATTGTATAATGATATAATTAAATTAATTCTTTAATTAGTTAGCCAAAATAATTAGGATGTTTAATTGTGTAAATTAAGTTTTTAAAGTAATTATATAACTCATGACATAATTAGGTTTAACTATATAAATTAGGTTTATTCACATAATAAAAGAAATATGTCATAATTAATAACCTTTAAAATTTGGTAAATTCCATCAAATCCTAATTAAAATTCCATTTGTACTAAATCTGGATATTTTCAGAAATTCTACTCTCTCCCTCCAACTTCTCATTTATTCACTTAGGTCCTTGGTAATAATTTTTCCTTTATCTTTCTAATGTTTTAAGGCAACATTTAGTTTTATCTAGGTCCATAGGTTACAAATATATTTTGTTCTAAAGTTATAACTACTCATAAAAACTTTTGATTTTATTCACTTTAGTCCCTAACATGCATGCACATGTTCAACACCATGTTTTTCCATTCACCTTGCTTCATGGCTCTCCTATACTCATATAGGGACCCTCTAAGCCATGTTTAAACATTCTTAAATACATGCAAACCTAAAAGAAAGGATTTAAATCTTACACATAATTTTAGTTTGGTCCTTTTCTATATAGTTCATAATTTCAGTTAAGATCAAATTTTATTTTAAATTTCATTTTTCAGTTAAGAACGTTTTTGTTTATTCACTTAGGTCTTTAGTCCAAATTTTCCTTTTGTCTATTATATGGTTTAAGATTATATTTAGCTTCATCTAGATCCAATGATCTAAAATATATTTTTTTCAAAATTAAATCAACCCCTATAAACTTTTATTTCTTTCACTTCAGTCCATGTCATGCAAGTTACATTCTTGTTCTCATGCTTTTGATTTCCAAACCTGCCCAGAACTTCTTCTTTGGTGTTTTTAGGACATTTTTTATCATTTCCACCCATAAACTAAGAAAAAGAAAGATTTTTAAGAATAAAAATATAATTCTAAAACTTACCAGAAGTTCACGTTGTTCTTGAGTGGTTTTTACTGGTTTTTCTTCGGGTTTTTGCTCCCTAATCACTGCCACTATTTCCTCAACACTTATGTAGGTTAGTGATAGAAGCTCCCCAAAACAGCCAGAAAAAATCGAGTTTAAGGCCGTTGTTGTCATTCTCAAAAAACTCTATTTTAACATTGAAAAACATAGGAAGAAAAATTTGCTACTGTCCTCTCTCTTTCTCACGAGTATGGGGAGAGTTTTGGCACAAGAATGGAGAGGAATTGCCTCTGTTTTCGTTGGAAAACAAAGCAAAGATCTCTCTCATGCTTGTCATCTGGTATATAGGTTGAGATCGAAAGTAAGACCAATGACACAGAACACGCGAGGGGGTAAAGGAGGAATGACGCACACCTTACCACATTTAATTCGCCAGTGAAGCTTAGACTAGACAATTTGAAGCAACCGAGGGTACGTTGAACCAACAGTTGGTAGAGCTATCGTGACTATGCTGCCAAACATGCCAAATTTTTGTAAACTATGTTTAATACATACTGAAACGACGTGTTGCCAAAGAGGCACTTACTTGCTAGGGTCCTCGAAAATTAGACTTGGAGATTAGCTTTACTTATCTATAGTTATTATTTGTTATCCTATTAGGATGTTTAATCCTATTAATTAAATTGTTTAAACTCAAAAAAATTTGTTTTATAAATCGTAGATTATCTTAAGTAAATATAATATACTTAAATCACATTTCTTAAGGTACTCCTCAGATTTAATAAAATAAACCAATATCCTTAATTTTAATATTAAATTAGATTAGGTTAACTAGATAAATAACTAATTAGATCATTTAATCATTTGCATTATACAACACCGAGTTTACTATTTTTATTTAATTATATAATTTATTTAATTTCTAGAAAACTGTACGGAATCACTATTCACTTATTTTTATTTTAAATTTTCTTTTATTCCTATAAACCATTTAATAAATTAATCATACTCCTTATTCCAAAAATCAATATCTTGAGATTTAGAAATTATTTTCCATTTCCTATTTCACATTGAGGTTACCTATAATTTTTTCCATCTATTCTTATACTTTGCACATATTTTGCTATACGCCACAAGATTTCCAAATTCTTTCAGCTTAGTCCCTAAAATTTTCACTTAATCCCTGAATGGCCTAGCATTTCACATTACTAGTCTATAACCCAAAATTACATACTAAAGCATTACTACATCACAGTATAACATCACAAACATAAGTGGCACACAATTTGCAAACCAATATTTGTGAATTAAAATTTAACAGTTAAAAATAGAAAAATTAAATGGCAGGTATTACAGTATTACCCCCTTTAAGAAATTCGGTCCTCCAAATTTAACTTACCTCTAATAGTAAAAAAAAATGTGAATACCAAGAACGTATATTAGCCGCTAATTCAACTGCGGAAGAAATTCAACGTAGTATTACCTAAGTATTACACCATGAAATCCCAACCTCCAACAAAAAACTTAGAATCTATAAGGAACCAAAATATACGCATTGGGGTCACCAGAGGATGATGACCTTGAGCTTTTGGTTCCAATACACTCCTTGGCCGCCATGGCCATACTGGGTATGTTGCATGGTTAGGCTACACAAATTCCCAATGCCATCCATTCCAACACTCTCGATTCTTTTGCTCATCAAGTGGTTCAACACTGATAAGGCCAAGGGCTGAGTTGGTTTCATTTGGATTTGTCACAAGGGTTTGTATATGCTGTGTGAGAAATTTGCAGTGTTCTTATAGGCTTTTATATTGGTTATGGAGCATGCAGTACCCGTTTCGACATGCTCTATGACGTAGCCTCATCTATGAAGAGAAGTATATTTCAAGTTTTTGGTTCCTAACCAACGATTGAAGGAAAGGTATCAAGGAGAATTGTTTACAAAAAGGACTAGTGATGACTCAATCTTTTCTTAAGCTTTATAAGGATTCTTAGCTTTGAGATTTGGCGAACCAAAACAAAATAATAAATTAAATTAAATAAAAGTAGTATTCTTGTTCTATGCCATTTCCCTTCAGTAAGGTAAGAAGTAAGGACAGACCGAAAGTTTTGTGAGGATTCATAGCTTTGAGATTTGGCAAAGACGTCTAGAAAGTAATATTCTTGTTCCATACCATTTCCGTTTAGTAAGGCAAGGACAGACTCAGTTTTCTAATCATATGCTTTTACTTTGACAGATTTACAGCACAACTTGCATTTATTATTCTTTTTTTAAAAAAATTGGTAATTCATTTGGTATGTATGTTTATGATTGTCAATATGAGTTTGATTTACCATGCTAGATTATTCTAGCCTTGCAAATAAAGTGGGTTGTGCCAATAATTCATCAGTTCATTTTAAATAAAGGCTTTCAGCATGACTTGTCAGATTGCTTGAAAATTGGATTGGCTAGGGTGGCCGTGGATCAACTCTGTTAGACTTTTTTTCTTTAAATTTTTTAAGATTTAGTTTATTTTTCTAAAAATTTAATATAAAGCTTTGAGATTAGACAAAGAAGACTTAAAAATAATATTGTTGTTCATCACTGATAAGGCCAAGGGTTGAGTTCGATCGTTTCATTTGGATTTGTCACAAGGGTTTGTATATGCTGTGTGAGAAATTGCAGTGTTCTTATAGGCTTTTATATTGGTTATGGAGCATGCAGTACTCGTTTCGACATGCTCTATGACGTAGCCCCATCTATGAAGGGAAGTATATTCAAGTTTTTGGTTCCTAATCAACGATTGAAGGAAAGGAATCAAGGAGAATTGTTTACAAAAAGGACTAGTGATGACTCAATCTTTTGAGCCAACAATCTTTTCTTAAGCTTTATGAGGATTCTTAGCTTTGAGATTTGGCGAACCAAAACAAAATAATAAATTAAATTAAAAAAAGTAATATTCTTGTTCTATGCCATTTCCCTTCAGGAAGGTAATGAGTAAGGGCCGACCGAAAGTTTTGTGAGGATTCATAGCTTTGAGATTTGGCAAAGACTAGAAAGAAATATTCTTGTTCCATACCATTTCCGTTTAGTAAGGCAAGGACAGACTCAGTTTTCTAATCATATGCTTTTACTTTGAGAGATTTACAGCACAGCTTGCATTTATTATTTTTTTAAAAAAAATTGGTAATTCATTTGGTATTTATGTTTATGATTGTCAATATGAGTTTTGATTTACCATGCTAGCTTATTATAGCTTTTCAAATAAAGTGGGTTGTGGCAATAATTCATCGATTCATTTTAATAAAGGCTTTCAGCATGACTTGTCAAATTGCTTCAAAATTGGATTGGCTAGGCTGGATCAACTCTGTTAGACTTTTTTTCTTTAAATGTTCTAAGATTTAATCTATTTTTCTAAAAATTTAATATTTTTTTTAGCTTTGAGATTTCACAAAGAAGACTAGAAAATAATATTGTTGTTCCATACCTTTTCCCTTTAGTAAGGTAAGGACAGACTCAACTTTCTAATTATAAACTTGAGATTTACAGCAAAACTTGTGCTTATTATTATTTTTTAAGTAAAAGTACACTTCATGTCCTCAATATTTATACCAAGTTTCAATTTTGACCTTAATATTTTATTTTTACATTAATTATGTCCTACATATTTTATTGTTTTAAAATATACCTTTTTACTTATGTCATCAAATCCGTTGATGAAAAACGATGACTAGGTAGTCCACGTGGTACGTCTTAGAAATACGTCATTTGTCACATGGCAACTACGTCCAATGTATGATAAAAAGACAAAATTATCCCTCTACTCTCTCTCTTTCTCACATAAAAATGCTTCCAAATCCTCCAAATCCATCCCCTTCCTTCACAAAATCAACGACACCTCCACCACCCCCCATTGTCGCCACCACCGCCACCACCTTCTTCCTCGTCAGACCACCACTCCCACCACTGTCCCTCCTCCCTATTTTCCTAATGAAGGAATGAGAGGTTAGAGGTAGCATCTTGGGCAAAATAATGAGTGAAGGAGGATTGAGGGAGTGTACACGTGGCATCGAAGGAGTCAAATAATTACTAAGTCCAAGGAGGGACTAAAATGTAATGAGGATAAATGTGGGGTACCTTTTAGTAAAATGGGATTTAATGATGGGATAATTTTATGGTGCCTAGAGTGTGAGAAATACCAGAGTTGGAGAAATTACAATTTGCCATTATTAACGTTGACCGGGGGTTGAACGGAGGGCAAAACAGTAATTTCACTATAAGGAGTATATATATGGGGCCATACCCTTCCACTCTCATTTCTCTCCCTCACTCTACCATGCCTCCCTCCTTTTTCTCATTTCTCTTCACCTCCCATCAATTCCCTTGACCCAAGGCTCCAGTAAACATTCTTTGACAAAGGTTAGGGTCTTTAGCGACCAACCATTATCAGAAAAGCAAAGAATTGAGATAGACATCTCATCTTCTCTGTTTTCTTCCCATTTTTGAATTTGTGAAAGTTTAAGGTGGGAGTGGGATGGTTAATGAGTTTTGGAGCTTGGGTTAAATTTCAAAACCTTCCTAGATGATTGTTGACTAGAACTAGAAAATTTCGGATTAATCATGATTAAAGAGGGAATTAAAGAGTATAGTAGTAAGAAGGAGAAGTTAGGGTTATTAAGGGAAAATTTAATGAATTAAGCTTTAATTCTTGGGATTAATTAGGAGGTTTTTGTGTCAAAACATCCCCTAAACATCAACAATGAAATCCCATAAAAAAATCATGAAAATTGGTTGAGTTTTAAGCTAAATCAAGTGGAAACTGAGATGAATCTCGAGCTTCCAGTGGTGGGAGCCTAGGGGCGCCGCCACTCAACATGAATCCAAAAGCAACAAAGGGGTGGCACCTTGATTGCAGCTAGCATAAAGAGGAGGCCTAAGGTGCCTCAGGCTGATAGAAGGGAGAGTGATGGTTGGGTTGTGGCACATTGGGCAAGCTTGGTTTTCTTGCGTTATGTGCTAAAATGTGTGGTTTGATATCCTGCAAGTGTTGTGATAGTTTGAGGCTCATTTGGGGCTCCCAAGGAGACCAGAGAGTGTTTCAATTCCAAATGAACGACCTAGTCTTACTTTGGTTGTTTTTCTTTTAGGACTTTATTTTTGAGAATTGTGAAAACATGCAATTATATGACAAATGATGATATGTTTAGCATGTGTTAAATTGATGGGATATGTTGGTATGCATGAGCCCTCATTTGGTTAAGAGTAGAATAATCACCCTCGTGTATGTTTGTAAATTGTTGAAATGGTTGGAATCTATGAGGTATAGATGGAAATGGTATTGGTTATATCATTTCAATTGTATGCCAAGTATATATTTGTGAAAGAACATATTGTGATAATTTATATCTTTGATAAATTACTAGAATATGTATATTATATGTGTGTGGGAGCATATAGATGTACTCACATAAGTAAGTCCAAAAATATGTAAATAATTGCATATAGGTTAGATGCCTAGAAAGGGCAACGAGAAATTGACTTGGATATGGGATGTAACGTGAGTCGGTATATGTAATTGCATGAGGTCGTGTATGGGAGGGCAATGTGAGGCCTGGGTTGAGGAGGCCCAAGTGGGCTACATAACCCTCCCTAGGAACAACCTCTTGGCAAGTCAAAGCCTTAAGCGAGAAAGGCCAAAGTAGGCTATCATGTTGTCCCCCTAGGTGACTTGCTGATGACGTGCCCACATAGTTGGGAATTTTTTTGAGATGGGATTTGCATAGGGATTATTTGTGATTGATGTGTGTATGTGTTTGGGAAAGATTTAGTCCTTGGAGATGTAGATCCATATGACACATTCTTGGCAACAAATCTGTGGGAACAAAAGTCCACATTAATGAAGCGTTGATAAATGAACTATAGGAATATAGACCCGTATAATAATATTGCTGAGTAGAATATCTGTGGGAATGAAGACTCTCGTTGACAAGGCTCCTAAATGAATTTCCCATAGGAACTTAGACCTACGCGGGGCATGTGAAATGTGTATGTCATATTGTGATTGTGATGTATAGCATATAATGGTGTTTGTTTAGAACACTTAGGTACAGGCGAGGTTAGCATGTGCATAGTGCATTATGGGTTTCAGTTAGACTTGTATATTTTTGCATTAGGGTATGTGTTAGGGGAATTGCGCGAGTTGGCTCAATGATATGAATACTTTTAGTTACATATTTTCTTTTAGCATGCATTTTTGGATATGTGTAGAGTAGAGCTATTTTGGTGAGTCAGTGGATTAGACTCATCCTCTCACAGTTTTAGATACAAAAGAGTGATTAGTCTGATGACTCGCAGATCGAGGATACTTCGCTATTGCTCCGAATTCTTTTAGTTCTGAGTTTAATTTTTTAGTATCCTATGTAATATCGGATAAGCCACCTAAGACGTAATATATGTTAGTTAGGTTAGATTGAGAAAATTTAGGCTTACCGTAGTATTGGTGTTATATTGCCTAAGCTGATCACAAGCCCATTTTTCAAGTCGTGACATATAAAGTGTACTTTTGCCTATTTTTTAACAGATATGGTATTTCCATCAACATACATTAAGGCCTGTTAATATATGTTTGACTTGGTTTACTCCAGCCTTACAAATAAGGTGAGCTTTTAATTTGGCTTATCAAATCTTTTGAAAATTAGATTAGCTAAGGAAGACTAATCTTGTTGGACTCTTTTTTTCTTTAATTTTTTTCAAAGATTTAGAATAATTGTTTGGGCAAGAAGTAATCATGGGTTGGATCAGTGCAACGGGTTGCCAAAGACACACTCGATATAATAATGGTATTGCCTAGCTAGCTCCATCATCCTCAAGTCACTCGTGGGGTCCACTCTCTTGTCCGTGTATTAATTTCTCTTATTTAAAACCTAATTTATTGTAAACACATATTTTTCAACATTTTATTTAAATGTAATTTATTTTGTATTAAAAATTAAAAATTTAATAAAATTTATTAAATTTATAATACCGCTCTTTTTAATATATATTGGAGGTATGTTATTATATATAAAAATTAATATATTATTAATTGCCATCTTTTAATTGATTAATATTAAAAGATCAATTTATAGATACTTTTTGTTTTACTAATTATACTGATCAAACAATTCAAGCAAGGCTTGGTGAGCACATCCTTAAAATTTAATTACAAATAAATAGATATATAAATATCTATACTTATATATGACAAATTCTTTTAATTACAATATATCACAAATCAAAATTGTAAATAAATAAAAAAAGATCGACTTGCAATCCTCACTCATTTAGCTTGCAAGTTAAATGATTGGTATGTTTAAGCCTATTTTCAAATGTTTAAATTATTAAATTCAAGTACGCCATAAACGAGTTGGCCCGAGACCTTTTTTTCACAGTATTATAAGAAGAATGTCCAAGCTCCTTGTCCAAATAAAAAAATTATACATAACTAAAGTGCAATTTAAATGAGATATGTTACGTGGACTTTAAGTGGCTTTTATATATTAGGCTTAAGTTGAGACACGTTTTTTAGCTTGTCATTTTCAATTTTTACTTTTCATTAAAACTTTAGCTGGGCTCTTTTTTTTTTTTTGGGTTTAAGTTGAGACACATTCTTGAGTTAATTATTTTGAATTTTTTATATAAAAAAACGAAAAGGAAAAAGATAACAAATTTCACGTTATGACACCATATATTACGTCTCTGCCGGTGACTTACAAGTTACAACAAACCTAATATAAGTTATCAGCCAACCGCACTAGGTTTATGTATCTCTCTTGAAAGAGAATAAAGTAATTTATTAAAACAAATAACTTTATTGCCACTAAGATTATCTTCAATACACTAACTTCCTTCCAAGCATATATCAAAATATAATATAGTTAACATTCTAATTAAGCGACATGAACACCATACAAATCTTCTATATTGACACAAAATATAAACACAAATTCACACTACCTTAGTCAAGCGATGCTGCTCTGCTCGTTGGTATGAGCCCCATCATCATCTCCAGCGCGTTGCCAAAGAAAATTCTTGACGACCAAAATCACAAACACGGAACACACCGCAGAGACACCGAGGTAGAGACTTCCCATCAACCCCAAGTGCAACGTCAACGCCACAGTGGCTTCAAACACAGAGTAATGATGTCCCGGCTTCAACAAATTGATGATACACAGGGCATCAATGACCAGAAAACCACAAGTCAAAAACCCTGCAAGTTCACTATATTCGAGCCAGTCAACGGGGGCATCATGGGACAGAGGATGATATTGTCGACGATGATGCTTGTCGTGTTCAATTCCCAATATTAAAAGGGACACCAGACTCATGACCACGAGCTCGCCGACAGACTTGAGCAAGTAGTGGTGGCGATACCTGTCGTAGGCCGTGGAGCAAAACTTGAAGAAGAGGAGGAAGATCACCCACACGGTGTGGCCTATGGCAAGCAATAAGAAAAGCTAAAGACGACGATGATGGCGTGGGTGTGTGGCGGCACCGGTGACGTGGATAAATGATTCGTAGAACGCAGTTTCCATGAAGAAACCGTAGGCCAACAAGAAGCTTATAAGGCTGAGGGAGAAGTAAAATATACGCAAAGGGGTCACTAGAGGGTACACGTTCTCAGCTACCCAGATCTGAGGAGGGGTTGGAGAATTATTGTTATTATTATTAGTAGTAGACATAGGAGTACTCGTTTGATGTTGGTGGGCCCACCAGTACTGTAATGCTTCTCTCAGAGTGACTTTGTGGAAGCCATTGTGTTGGGTTAGTGATGGAGGGTTTACAGAGGAACTTGGCAAGAAGGGGGGTGGTATGCGAGGAAGAAAATTAAAGGGGCAAAAATGAGGTTAAAACTAAAAGAAGTA
Source organism: Biancaea sappan (assembly GCA_037074585.1). Classification (NCBI taxonomy): domain Eukaryota; kingdom Viridiplantae; phylum Streptophyta; class Magnoliopsida; order Fabales; family Fabaceae; genus Biancaea; species Biancaea sappan. The sequence goes on from CM073492.1 coordinate 35,011,745, forward strand.
ATGAAATTTTTGTGCGTTAAGGTCGTTTATATCGAGAGACCCATGCACGCTTTATGTCCCATCAAGAAAGGCATACATACGGAATAGATCTTATTCCAATTCCAGCTTATTAGTTTATTCGTGGGCAAAAGGGTCAAAGATCATGTCAACTTTATTCGTAGCGTGGAAAGTAATATCCCATGTTGAATTTCAACCCAGTACTTGACAAAACAAATAATACAAGAAAAATCAGAATTAGCGATAAAAAATTTCATCTTTTCGTCTCTGATAAATTATGTCTATAAATTGATCGTTGCAAAAAAAATTGAAACGGAAAAATATTTCATTTCAAACATCAAAAAATCAAATATTAAATCTATGTTCATTCTAATAATTACACATTAAAAATTAAGTTTGTAAACTAATATTTAAACATAAAATTACGTTCATAGTCTGCTTAAACCTAAGTTTATCCTACTATCTTCTAAACATAAATTACTTTTACTCAAATTTAAGTTTATCTAAATTACATTTATTCAAATATAGGTTTATCCAAACCAAGTTTGCCCACTAGTTTTCTAAACACACTCTGAGTTGGGGGACTTACTTGAGCCAACCAAACTGATCACAAATGCATTCATTTGATAGATCCAACAATTCAAGCAAGGCCTAGTGAAGCACATCCTTTAAAGAATTAGCACCGTTAAATGGGTTGGTTTGACCCGATCTAACTCGACATTTAAATGAGTTTGAGATATAATATTTAAAGCTATCCATACTTGATTTGTGGGTTAACATGCTAATCCATAGACTTAGTATAATTTTTTTATTGGTCTGATTTTTTAAAATGCTTGTTTAGAAATAAATAAATATTACTTTTAATATGCCTAAATTATAACTTATTTAATTGGAGATATTTTTTACCTTATTTTATTGAAAAAAATTAATTAATTAATTATATATATATATATATATATATATATATATTCTTTATTTTATTTTGTTTTCAAAATATAAATATGTAACTTTAATTACAAATAAATAGACATAAATAGATATATAAACATCTATATTTATATATGATAAATCATTTTAATTGCAAATAAATAAATATATAAATATCTATATTTATAATATTATAAATCAAAATTATAAAAAAAAAGGGGCCGACCAGAAAGTCCTAACTATTTAACCTACAAATTAAATGATTAGCTTGTTTAAGCTTATTTTTAAATGAGTTTCCATTACTGAACTAAAGTTCGTCGACATTTGCACAAACTTTTTTCACGGTATTATAAAAAGAATGTCCAAGCTCCATATCCAATTAAATATATATATATATATATATATATATAACTCAAGTGCAATTTAAATGAAATATGTTACGTAGACTTTAAGTGGCTTTTATAAGGCTTAAGTTGAGGCACGTTTTTCAGCTTGTTATTCCCAATTTTTAATTTTCATTAAACTTTTAGCTGGGCTTGCTTTTTTTTTTTTGGGGTTTAACTTGAGACACATTCCTGAGGTCATTGTTTTCAATTTTTTATGTTTAAAAAAAATGCAAAAAGGAAAGAGATAACAAATTTCACGTTATGACACCATTTATTACGACTCTGCCGGTGATTTAGAAGTTCCAACAAACCTAAAACAACTTATCAGCCAACCACACCAGGTTTATGTATCTCTCTTAAAAGAGAATAAAGTAATTTATTCAAACAAATAACTATATTACCATTAAGATTATCTTCAATACACTAATTGCTTCCAAGCACTAAATAAAATATAAAATCGTTAACATTCTAAGCGACATGGACACTCCACAAATCTTTTCTATATTGACACAAAAATATAAAACAAATTCACAATACAACACTATCTACGACACAAAATATCAAACAAGTTCAAGAGCAACCCAAGTCGAGCGATGCTGCTCCTGCTCGTTGGTATGAGCCCGATCACCATCTCCAGCGCGTCGCCAAAGAAAATTCTTGACGACCAAAATCACAAACACGAAACACACCGCAGAGACACCGAGGGAGAGACTTCCCATCAACCCCAAGTGCAACGTCAACGTCACAGTGGCTTCAAACACAGAGTAATGATGTCCCGGCTTCAGCAAATTGATGATACACAGGGCATCAATGACCAGAAAACCACACGACAAAAACCCGGCAAGTTCACTATATTCGAGCCAGTCAACGGAGGCATCATGGGACAGGGGAGGATATTGTTGACGATGATGCTTGTCGTGTCCAATTCCCAAGATTAAAAGGGATACCAAAATCATGACGACGAGCTCGCCAACAGACTTGAGCAAGTAGTGGTGGCGATACCTGTCGTAGGCCGTGGAGCAAAACTTGAAGAAGAGGAGGAAAATCAGCCACACGGTGTGGCCTATGGCAGGCAATAAGAAAAGCAAAGGACGACGATGATGGCGTGGGTGTGTGGCGTCACTGGTGACGTGGATAAATGATTTGTAAAACGCAGTTTCCATGAAGAAACCGTAGGCCAACAAGAAGCTTATAGAACTCAGGGAGAAGTATAATATACGCATTGGGGTCACCAGAGGGTACACGTTCTCAGCTACCCACATCTGAGGAGGGGTTGGAGAATTATTGTTATTATTATTAGATGTAGAAATAGGAGTACTCGTTTGATGTGGGTGGGCCCACCAGTACTGTAATGCTTCTCGCAGAGAAACATTGTGGAAGCCACTGTGTTGGGTTAATGATGGAGGGTTCACAGAGGAACTTGGCATGAAGAAGGGTGGTATGCGAGGAAGAAAATGAAAGGGGTAAGAAATAGGATAAAAATGAAAGAAGTTATGAATTTTTGGTGTGTTGAGGTCGTTTAGAGAAACCCATTCACGCTTAATATCCCTTCCTTATATTACAACATTTTCGTGTATGTATCAAGAAAGGCATACCGGATAGATTAAATGAGTAGATTATTCCAACTTTAACTTTATTCGTGGGTTTTAGGATTTGAAGAAAGTAATATCCCTTGTTGAGATATTCTCTTACAATATTAATCCACCTTAGGAGGAAATTTCACTCTTCACACCTTGGTCTACTAATATATATATATATATATATATATATATATATATATATATATATATATATTATAACACAGTGTTTGCATTTGTACTAAGCCCAACTAAATTTTCAAAACATGAAATAAAATTAAATGTAAAAACACCTCAAATAGGATAATTAAAAAAAAGTTCAAAATAATTAAAGTAACAAAAACAATTGAATTTGGACCCAGAACTCCAAAAAACGAATTTGGCACGAGAGATACATCAAATGAAAAATATCTTAATTATTATCATAAACAATTTAAGATTATGATAAAACTTTTAGAATTAAATGGTTAAAAAAATTAAATGGGCATAACTTATACACTGTATTTAAAAAAATTAATAATAGATTATATGTAAAATAATTGCGTTAAGGCCCAACTCAAAGCCTAATACCTGAACCAAAGAGGATCAGATCAACTATAAACACTTGGACTATAAACACTTGGAGGTTTCAGCGTTTTTTAGTCAAGGTTATAAACGTAACGTTAAATAAAACTATGCCTAAAAGTTTATTTAGCTACAGTTTCTAAATTTTACCTTGATTTAGTTACGGTTAAAGAGCTAAAGTCTCCAAGTGCCTGTAAATGATCCGTTTACAACCACAAAAAAGGCATTTGAAATAAATCTTGATCGAGAAAGCGTAAATTTTCCTTAATTTGTGTTGATGTATTTGAGCTTGCATAAAAAAAAAAAGGATAGTATTTTAAACAATAAATTCAATTGTTTCACGGGGGCACATGAATTTTCATTACTTAGTTGATTTTTACATGGACATCCAATTATTTCACCGCTATAGTATGGAGAGCTCGACTCTCAAGAGATAAGTTTTTTAGTGTAAAATTATATCAAAATTTATGTAACATATTTTTTTATTACCGTATGGTAAGTCTCAAAGTAATATAATAGTAGAAGAATTTAATGTTTTAAGAGATTGTGTTCTCTATAAACTTTTAGATTGAGTTCTCTATAAATTTTTTTCATATAAAAAATAATAAAAATGATTGACGTTATTTTACTTGTTATAGATTTAAAATAAAAGAAAGAAAAAAAGTTATTATAATTTTACCAAATTACTTCTCATTATAAAATATACTAATAATACTAATAAAAAAGAAAAGAAACACAGAATGCGATCATCCTCTTCTTCTTTCCTTCTCTCTCTCTCCCCTCCGACTTGCTGAGGGGTTGTTTGGTTTCTCTCTCTCTCTCGCTCTCTCGCGTTGAACCACCATTTTTCACCATCATAACAAACACCGTGGAACCACTAGATGATAGATTTCAATAATGAAGAAAACACCACTTGACAAAGAAGGACAAAACCAAACAAGAAAAGCGGGAGCAAAATCAACCAACAACTTTGATTCAATGGAATGCAATTGAATTCCATCACTTATTCGATGTAAAGTGCCGTACATCAACTGATGCCTTAGGAAATTAGATTCTCTCATCATAATACATACAAAACAACCCAATCGCAGAATTTCATTTACATTCCCTCGCCGAAACCCATACCAAACGTGCTATACAAGTTTGAATGTTAGTTTTATCAACTTTCACAAATTATATTATGAAGAATTCGTATATGGACTCCAACATATTGCTTACCATTATTTAAGAATAAAAACTGATTCGTCAATCGTCGTCTCAGGATTTCATCATTGAGTAAGCTTTTGCCATTGACGCTTTTGGTGAGATGAAAAGGCATATATTAATTTGTAAAATTCAGAAAGGCATATATTGGTATTGTGTCTGTGACTCCGCATATTGTTTCTTAATGAATTTTGGTAGGGAGAGGATATCTTGAGAGCGCGGTTGTACATGGAGTGTTTGCAAAATTGAATTGGATTAGATTAAGTAAAATTTTTAGCTCTAATTAGTTAAACTATGAGAGAATTAGATTGGATTGGATTGGATTGGATTGAATCTTAAAAATTTAATCAATAAAATTGAACCAACGCAATCCATACTTGAATGTATTAATTTAATTTAGATTGGCAAGTAGATATTTTCTTAATAATTTAATATATATATATATATAACACATAGTCAGATGTTTTAAAATTATTTTAAAATGATTTTAAAATATGAGATCAATTTAAAATATAAAAAAGTGAATGTATCTAAATTTTATGGAAAAATTTTGAGTCTAAATATTCAACTTAACACAAGTATCATTTAAAAAAAAGTAATTAAATGGGTGTTTTTATGTTGGATTTCTATAAACTATAGTTTAGACTATATTAATGTAGTTTTGATATGCAAAATAACATGTTTAGAAGTCTTTGCATTGATATATTATTTTTCTCTCAAACTATAATTTCGATAAAAAATTTAAGTTGTTACTTCCACAAATCATAATTTGCCTAAACTTAAATTTCTCTAAAATCAATTTTGTAAACTATAATTTTGCCAAATAAGTTTCCTTTAACTATTTTTCAAGTACACACCAAGTAAATTGATTCAAGTAGATATTAGTTGAAATATCTCAACTTACAACCAGAACTTGCAATGGCAAGTTAGAAAAAATATGAACTTGAATGAATCCATTAACCCAACTCACCCGACCTAAGTGTGCAAATTGTGTTGGTTTTCGTAGATTAACCCAATCCAATAAACACATCTACATTTTTATCATTGAATTATTTTGAAATATATATATATAGCAATAAAACATATTTTTATATGAATCTCAAAATAATTTAATAGTTGAGAAATTACATATAATTCTTTTAAACTCTCAATTACAATTTAATTTTAATTTTAGAATATGAAGTATAAAATGTAATTTTTTATTTGTTTAAATAATCACAAAAATAAAAATATTAAATATAAGTTAAAATTACCATATAAAATTTGTATAATATATTACATGATAAGTAATTTATGCCTCCATCATCTTTTCATTTTTCTCAAAATTTTTGACTTATATATATATATACATATATTTTAAAATTGTATAATTTTGAATTATTAATTTTATCTAATCTATAACATTTTAACTTTTATGATAATTTTAAAAATAAAGTGCTATATTAAAATTTGTATTATTCAAATTATAATTAATTTATTATTAAAAGATTACATGTAATTAATTTCCTACAACTTCGTTATGGTTTGTCACTTAATATAATTTTTATCCATCTCTTATTTTCTCTTCCCTTTTGTAGCATATGCTTGTTGACTATTTTGAAAATGAAAGCGAAAATAGAAGCTAAAGAAAAGAATGCAACGATGTGATGTTTCAAATTTTTGGCCGCGGGAGTTCTATTCGGTGACCGTTGGACCAGGATGCCGCTTCTACAAAGGAAAAAAAATTCGTTTAAACGATTTTTTTTTAAAATTCTTTTCTCCTAAAATAAAGGAAAGGTGTTACACTCATATTTTCTATAATAAAAATTAGATTATAGTTACATGTATTTTGATTGAATTAGTTTCATATTTATTACTTATATGATATAACAAATAATAAATGTATATTTACTTCACTTAAACTAAATTTCATACTGCAGTGTTGTATTCTGCTTTGTTAGTTCAGTTTTATTAATTTAGAGATAAACTAGCAACTTTTTAAAACATTAATACTATATCTGCATAAAATGGCAATTTGGGACTCCACCAATATTTTAACATATTTATTTTTTAAGAGCAATACATGATTATTGGAAAATAACAAAAATGAAAGAAAGAGGGGAAAGAAAAATGAAAAAAAACTATAATTTAAAGAAAATATGACCGGTGCCACAGTGAGCGGATCGTTGGCTTAAAGTTAAACAACGACTTTTTCTCTCCAAAATCATCTCTCGTCTTAACGGCACCTTCTCTTCTATTTTCTGGTTTTCTCCTTTCTCCCATACATCACCCCCCTTTCCTTGTCACAATTCATTCATGGACTTCTCTTTTTCTTCTCTGCAATTCTCTCTACGTCTCTCTCTCACAGCTCTTTCTGAATCTCAAATCTCGAAAGGCTAAAAAATTGGAGAGAGATTACGCCACTCACAGGCCCTGCAACAATTCACGTTCCTTTTCAAGTATCTCCCTCTTCCTCTTTCCTTTTATTGCCAGTCCCGCAAGCCTGTCCTCCCCCATACCCATTTTCTCATCTCTCTCTCTCTCTCATGTTTCTCGTCCCACCACCACCCATCATTACAGCTAGAGATCAAAGGTACGTCAATGCCTCTCTCACGAGTATTCCGTTTATGCCAATATATACTCATATCAGTTCGTTCAATTCCCGGTACTATTGTAATTCGACGATCTATTGCTGCACCATTTGTTATCTGATTCAATGTTTTTATCATTGTACACTTCAGCATTATAATTTTTTACCTGCGTCTTTCAATGGGATTTCGTAGATTTCGTTTTTCTTTTGGTAATCAGTATTGTTTATTATCTACTGGGTTGATCTTCTGATTCGATTCAGTAATTAGCCCTCGGATTTTCTGCTATTCTTTTATTAGTTTTTCTCTTTATTTGTTGTGTGATATCATGCTTGCATGCATTTGTCATGGCTTGAGATTCTTTGAATCTTCGATCATTGGCCATATTGTCTATTGGCTTTCCGTGCAAGAAGGAAATGACTAAATGGGCATTAGAAAAGGGATGCTCGTAAATATTGGTATTCGGTTTTGTGGTGACAAATCGATTCAATCTCCTGTTTGTAACTACCCTGCATATGTTTCTGCCTACTTTTTGAATGGTAGCTCAGATTAGATTAGTGCTCAAAATTTCATTGGTCATTTTAGTTAAGTTCAGAGCTGTTGTCCAGTGCATTGTTATCTGTTGTTATATGATGGATTAAGCAATGGATGAACATTTATTGTCAGCGGTCTTTAGCTGCAATTTAAATATAAGGCTTTTTAAGTTTGGTGTTGCTGCAGTCAATTTGGAATTTTTCACTTAGAGAACTAGGCAGCTTGGAAGTGACAAAGAATGGAATTTGTTGATATTTACTTCACTGGTCACTGAAGTAATCTGCCATTGGGACAAATCACATTGAATCTTACTGCAGAATGAGAATTCTCAGTTAACATCTTCTTGTGTTTGTTCGACTTCAACTTATTGCTTGCTCTTTACCATGAAGAAAATGTTAGTAGTCTAGTTCTATGCAAGTTGACAAGTTGGATTCAGTACTATAAACAGCTTTATAAGCGTTTTACTGGAATGCAACTGTTGGTTGCCTACGTTGAAGAGATTTTCCGACCATTTGCTTGCCATATTAATAAGCAAGGATCAGCTTAGTGTTAATTGTTGAACTATGAGTTGATGAAACCAGAATTTCAGTGCACGAGGGTAACTTTTCAGGGGGGAAGAAAAGAGAGGAGAAAATAAATTCCACCTCTCTGAACTAAGGTTTAATTATAATGTTAGGACATAATCAACTTTAATATATAAGAAAAAATGCTTCCTGTTCTTTGAAAAAAAACTGAAAACGTTAACTCAGTGTCATTTAATGTGGGGATGTTTTGTGCTTTCCCCAACGAACAAGGAGTGTTTTCTTACATTTAAAGTTGATGTACTAGAGTTGTAATTAGGCCTTAATTCAAGGGTAAAATATATTTTTTCCAATAAAAAAAATTACAAACAAGTAGTTCTAGAAAAAAAATAATAATGAAAGCGCAGGATGTTCCATACATATTTAATTAGTCAATAATGCTGAATGGTTGACAAAATTTAAAACAAGAAGAAAAAACTACTAAAAGTCTTTTCTGTGTGCTACTTGATAGCTTAATATCATTAACGAAGTGAAATTTGTACTAATAGGTGGAAGTTGAGTATGGAGACAAGGCAAGGTTGTTGGACACTGAAGATTGAAGGGAAAGGTTTTAGAAAGTGTAAAGGAAATCAATGGTTCTTAAGTTTGATGAAAGATTACTTGGGAAACAATCTTGCTTTATAATTGTCTTGACATGGATTCCTGGTCCAAACGTGTCGGCCAGCAGCAAGCTTATCTAATACAACTACACAAGGGGATTTCCTTTTACAATCAACTTGAACATGACTTTGGGATTTGACTAATGAAACATGATGTCTAAAAGTACCAGATAGAATTACAGGCAACATCCTGATACTAAATGGACAACCAAACTGAGTAACCTTGCAAATTTGATAATCCAATTAATAACAACAACAACAACAACATAGCCTTATCCCACTAAGTGGGGTCGGCTACATGGATCGCACGACGCCATTGAGCTCTATCAATGACCAACTCTTTAGATATCTCATTTACTAGAAGGTCCCATTCAATAATTTCTCTAAGTGTCCTTTTTAGTCTTCCTCGACCTTTTTTCACATGGCTCCAAATCATTTGCTCAACTCTCCTAACTGGTGCTTCCAACGGTCTTCTTTGCACATGCCCAAACCACCTTAAACGGTTTTCAACCATTTTTTCCTCAATAGGTGCCACTCCAACTCTACCTCGTATATGATCATTACAGATCATATCTCTTCTTGTATGACCACACATCCAACGTAACATCCTCATCTCCGCCACTCCAATTTTATGTTCTTGTTGTCCTTTCATTGCCCAACATTCACTCCCATATAAAATTGTCGGTCTTATAGCAGTACGATAAAACTTTCTTTTGAGCTTATCAGGTACTTTCCGATCACAAACAACCCCTGATGTCATTCTCCACTTCAACCACCCAGCTTGTATCCTATGTTCCACATATCTAATAATTTCGTCGTCATCTTGTATAACTAATCCCAGATACCTAAACTTTGACACTTGTGATATGACCTGATCACCAAGTTTAACCTCCATCTCGTTCCTAGCTTGTCGCTTGTTAAACTTACAATACATATATTCGGTCTTACTCCTGCTCAGACGAAAACCCTTTGATTCCAAAGTAGCTCTCCATAACTCAAGTTTAAAATTAATTTCTTCCCTTGTCTCTGCTATGAGAACAACGTCATCTGCAAAAAGCATGCACTTAAGGATTTCTTCTTGGATGTGTTTCGTCAGAACATCTAAAACCAGGTCAAACAAATAAGGGCTTAAGGATGATCCATGATGTAGGCCAATCTTAACAAGAAAGTCTCTAGTCTCCCCTCCAGACATTCTCACACTAGTCGTAGTCCCCTCGTACATATCTTTTATAGCTCTAATATACGCAACCCGTACACCTTTCTATTCCAAGGCTTCCACAGCACCTCTCTTGGTACTCGATCATAGGCTTTTTTCAAGTCAATAAATGCTATATGTAGGTCTTTTTGTTTACTCCGATACCTTTCTATCAACCCCCTTAGAAGATAAATAGCTTCTATAGTAGACCGTCCTGGCATGAATCCAAATTGATTTTCAGAAATACTCGTCTCCATTCTTAACCTACGTTCAATCACTCTTTCCCATAATTTTAGAGTGTGACTCATAAGCTTAATTCCGCGGTAGTTTGCGAAATTCTGGATGTCTCCTTTGTTTTTGTAAATAGGCACTAAAGTGCTTCTTCTCCATTCTTCAGGCATTTTCTTAGACCTTAAAATCTCATTAAAGAGCTTAGTTAGCCAGATAGCACCCTCCTCTCCTAAACACTTCCAAACTTCAATAGGAATACTATCGGGACCAACAGCTTTACCATTATCCATTTTTCTAATAGCTTTCTTAACCTCATCAACCTTAATCTTGCGATAATATGCCAAATTTTGTTCTCTCTCCCAGGTTGTTAAATCTTCCATATCACAAGTCGATGTTGTTCCGTCATTAAAGAGCTTGTGAAAATAACCCTGCCATCTGCTTTTAATATCTCTATCTGTAATCAGAACATTTCCTTCTTCATCCTTAACACATCTTACTTGATCCAAATCTCTAGATTTCCTCTCTCTAGTCTTCGCAATCTTGTAAATCTTTTGTTCCTTTTAATATCTCTATCTGTAACCAGAACTTTTCCTTCTTCATCCTTAACATATCTTACTTGATCCAAATCTCTAGATTTCCTCTCTCTAGTCTTCGCAATCTTGTAAATCTTTTGTTCCCCTTTTTTCGTTCCTAAGTCCTTGTAAAACTCTTCAAACGCTTTAGATCGTGCTTCATTTACTGCTTTTTTTGTCTCCTTATTAGCCTTTTGATACCTTTCCCAATTTTTTGAGTTATTGCACAAATTGATAGCTTTAAAGCATTCTCTTTTAAATTTGATCTTCTCTTGAACAGTCTCATTCCACCACCAAGATTCCTTATCTCTTTGTCCAAAACCTTTTGATTCTCCTAACAGTGCTTTAGTTACCTTTCTAACCCTCTAGGTCATCTCCTCCTACATGGTGTTAGCATTTTCTCGTAACTCCCAAGATCCTTCCTCCAACAATCTTTTCTTAAAAGTATGTTGATTCTCCTCCTTTAGCTGCCACCACTTGATCCAAGGGTTCATCGCTTGACGATGCTTTTGTTTCTGACCCTTAATAACCACGTCAATGACCAAAACCCTATGTTTAGTTGCCATAGGTTCCCCAGGAATAACTTTACAATTTTGACAGATTTTTCTATATGGATTCCTTGCCAGAAAGAAGTCAATCTGTGACCTTGAAGCTCCACTCTTGTATGTGATTAAATGTTCCTCTCGCTTCTTGAAGCAGGTGTTGACAACCTTGAAATTATAAGCCATTGAGAAATCCAATATAGACTGTCCTTCCTGGTTAAGCTCCCCAAAACCAAAGCCACCATGGACCCTCTCATACTGTCCTGCTTCTTTCCCAACATGACCATTAAGGTCTCCCCCCTCCCCGGAAGAAAATCTTCTCTTCTAAAGGTATGCTTCTAACCAATCCCTCCAAATCTTCCCAAAACTTTTCTTTAAGATATGCATCCGTCCCTACCTGTGGTGCATAGGCACTTATGATGTGGATAGTATCTCCTACGATAATCATCCTTAAGCATAGAATCCTATCCCCAATCCTTTTTACCTCCACCACACTCGGCGTCCATTCCTTGTCAACTATAATACCTACACCATTCTTTATGTTGCTTCCGGGCAACGTCCTAACATTAACAAAATATTGTCGTTGATCCATGTTTATGAGAGATTTGACACAACCCTCCTCTTTTAACCGAGCTTGGGACCGGCTATAAAGCATAGGCGGAGTTTTGATAATCCAATTAATCATATGGTAAATTCACATTACAAAAAAAATTGATCTTTGGTAGCGACTATAATACTAGAGTCTAACTGAAAGGTTTTTGGTGGTAGCTAAAAGGGTCGCCACCAAAAGTCATATTTGCTACCAAAAAAAAAGTTTATGTGATGACTTTCAATAATCAGCACCAAAAGCGACTTTAGTTGTCACTGAAGGTTATTTTTAGTGGCAACTTCAAAAGTCACCACAAAAAACGATCTTTACTGGTGACTAAAGTTGCCACCAAAGGCTACCTTCTATGACAACATTCAAAGTTGCCACCAAAAATCACTTTTCACTATTATTGTGCTCGGACTACCTCAATGGGTCAACCCAAGACCCAGAAACTCCGTCAAGACCCAGTTGACCCTTATAGGTCTTGGCCGGCCCAACTGACTCGTAACCTTGGAGTGACTCAATTTTTTGTGTGTGACATATTTAAGTTTGTTTGAAATTAAATCAAACACATGTATGCCTAAAATTCAAACATGGGTTTGTTGCTTTCAACCATGTGTGTCTTGCCATCTTGCCCTCTTCATTTGCGATATATATAGGCAAAATATTTTATATATATATATATATATATATATATATATATATATAATCTGTTAAAATTATTTTAAGCCAAAAACCTCACAAAACCAAAATGGAACAACATCTAACTTAACAAAAAAATAAATATATTATTACTAATAGATTAAAAGATAAGAAAATATAATTATATTTATATAATTACTAGGTGTAAAAAATTTTAAAATAAGAAAAATTAAAGAGCATAAACAAAAAAAATTATATAATCATCTAATACAATCAAGAAAAATTATGGTTTTAACACTTTAAAGTGTAAAATTTGTATATAAATTATTCACTTTAAACCAGTGACCTGATGATTCGGAGACTAGCCCGGTCAATGATACAAGAAAATTGACTTTCGATGACAATTTTAAGAGTTACCACAAAAAATCTGACTTTTGGTAGCAACTTTAAAAGTCGCCATAGAAAGTCTAACTTATTAGTGGCGACTATCAAGAGTCGCCATAAAAAGTTCACTATTGAAAATTATCATTGAAAGTTCGACTTTTGATGGCAATTTTTAAGAGTTGTCACTGAAAATTCAACTTTTGTTAATTACATAATAATGATACAAGAAAATTAAGTTTCAGTAACGATTATTGGAAGTCACCACTAAAAGTAAGTTCGACTTTTGGCGACTATTGGAGGTCGACTTTATAATTGCCACCAAAAACTAACCACAAGCCATAAATGGAAGAAGGAAGATAGGTATAACAGGGACGGGAAATACAAAGGGAATAGAATTTATGTTGCTTATCTTAACTTTCATGTATACGTGTTTGTTTGTTTCACAATATAACCTTATAAATCTGCTATTTTATTTTTTGATAGAAAAAGAAAATGTTATGAAAGCAGAGAAGTAATTACAAAAGGAAATTAAAAACAAAGGAAAAAGGAGGACAAGACAAGAGATCCTCTAAGAGAAACAAAACTCAAACAAACTAACTCATGAAGCCTAACAAATGACTAATACAACAAAGTCCTCCAATTTCTATATATGTCTGCAAGGGACATCCTTTGGAAATACCCATTGGTTGGCACCCAAAGTGAAGCAACAAAATATATCATATCCCAAAGCATGTGAGAAGAGGGAAAGCGATGCTTAAAAACTCTAGCATTCCTTTCCATTTAAAAGACACCACAAAATTGCATACAACACCGCAAAAACTTATTCTCCTTTCTCCTTCCAAAGCCCCTAATATTGATGGCTAAGAAAGCTCCAAAGTCAACTAGACACACCTAACTCTCATCGTAGAGTCCAAGTAATTTGTTCTAAAACGTTCAAAAGCTGATAGTTATATTAATAGATTGAATGGAAGAAAATTTTTAGAAACTTGGATCCTACATTTTGTGAATAAGGATGTATGATAGGCGAGATGGTGCACGATGAGAAGATTACGATTTTGATTACATCATTTAAATGTATTTCATTATTCAATTCAATTATGAATTTGTAATTGGTTTATCAAATAATTTAAGATTAGTTAGGAGTTATCAATTTTGGTGTGAGTCTAGGAAATTATTATTCCTTCATGTTATTTAATTAGAATTGATATTTATATTTTAGTATTAGAGTTGGATTAGAATTTTATATTTCAGTTGCTTATAAATAGAACTCTAGGATAATAAAATACTTATTTCTTATGATTTATTGATATTTGATAATATTTGAAAATATCATTGAGAAAAGTTTGATTTATGTTGTCATTTACTTTCTTATTCTACACCCAATTGGTATTAAAACCTAGCCTTCATCTTCCGACACAATCATTGAGCCTTGCATTTTGGCTTTTGGAAACCAAACCTTGCCTTAGTTTAGCATACCCATTATCCAACTTGACTATAAAAACCTTGGAAGCCCCTAAGAATTCCCTGACCATCAAACTTAATTCTAGTCTTTGATCTCTGTTGACTCATACCAACACTTTCCCTCTTCAGAGGGTGTCAATTTACCAGAAGTCAAAAGATTGTTCTCGTAGTTGTTGTGATGTGCTGCTACTCGCCAACAGAAGGTTACCACATTACAGTCTGATGGATTTTAAAAGTTCTGTACAGTTAAAATTTTAAATTCTATAGATTATTATTATTCAAATAATCAGCAGAATGATGAACACAGATTGTATGATGATTACCATAGAAGGGGTTACTGCTCATCTAGAGCTTCTAAATTGGAGGTATAAACAACCCCAACAACAAAAGCCTTGCATAGGTAATGACCTCGTGCTTTTATGATAAAAGCATTAATGGAAATTAAAGATGAAATTTTGAACTTGGTCAACATATAGACAAACTGAACGAAAATTTTCAACTCATGAAGATAAAGTTTAAAGCACTGAAGCTTGCAAAAATAGAGCATGAGGAGATAGAGTTTGAAGAGATAGATCCTATCAAAGTTGAGGGTTTTCAGGAGAATAACAAGAATGAAATTGTTAATCCTAAAGTAGACGAAGAGATCAACAATACCGATGTTGTTGATAAACCTCCAAATTTAAAGTTATTTGAGTGTGTTATCCCTGAAAATTTTGTCAATCCAAATCTAATACTACTGTTGCTGTTTCCTCATCATTGCCTACTCCTACCTGCATTTTTTTCATGCTTCACAAAATCAGGGGATAATATTGCACTTAAATATAGTTTGTCATATCTTTGCTTTTATGCCCCCCAATAAAAATATGACAGGTGTAAATTTTTCTTAAAAGACCTGATATGATGCTGTACTGTAAAAACCATACACTTGTCTATAAAAACCATACATTTGTCATGTTTTTGTTAGAGAACCTTCTAGAAAGGATATAAAAACTGCACTAAAGTCTTACCCAATTTCTAATTGCACATTATTATTTGATACAACTACGAATTTTTTATTAGTTTACCAAAGTACTTTAGGATTAGTTAGGTGTTATCGCACCTGGTGTTTGAATCTAGGGAATTGTTATCCCTTAGCTTTATGTAATTGGGATTAGAATTTATATTTCATTATTCTAGATGGATTAGGATTTTATATTTTTTATGCTTATAAATAAGGCTTTTGGAGAATAAAATAGTTACTTTTCTTATGATTAATTGATATTGATAGTATTTGAGGATATTTTTGAGAAATTGTGATTTCTCTTGTTATTTCCTTTCTTGCTTTACACAAGAGACAACGGATTTTCAACAAAATTGGTGGGTGTCACGGCCCATTTTAACTCAAAATCTTATGCTATTAAGTGAAGGCCTACAAATAACTTTGTTATAATCTCTAACCCATCGCTTCATACAGAAGCCTTTTGTTAGGAACCCTCACCATTCTGTATACAGGTGCCTAGGCCGCCCACATCACAGCCTAGCATACAGGTCTGCGTGCTTAAGCACCTAAGTGCCAGACCTATGTTAGGGACCAGATAGTATGGGATGTCTAAATCCCATATCAGGTAGTATATGATGTTTGATGGGGTATTTAAGTAGTTTGATTCTTCCCCCTTAACAACTAGTTTGTGAGGGTGGGTTCTATAGGTTGCTTTGGTACTTAACATTGGTATCAGAGCTGGTTGTTGACGTCACGGAGAGAGCTACCTATAAAGGGGCTAACCTACAGTGTAAAGCGTTGTAATGTGCAACCGCCAGGACGTCAGCTCTCAAGGGCGGTGCTATGTTAAGGACTGTAATATAAGATGTCTAAATCCCACATCGGGTAGTATGGGATGTTTGATGGGGTATTTAAGTGGCTTGGTTCTTCTCCCTTAATAGCTAGCTTTTGAGGGTGGGTTCCCCAAACTGCTTTGGTACCTAACAATCTAGCGCTTGGGCACCTAGATATGGTTATGTGGCAGTTAATTTTGTCCATATCTTTTTATCTCTTCAGATTTGTTATGTTTTAATGTGTTTTATTAGTAAGTGGGCAGTTATTAAGAGTAGTTTTCTGCCATTTCCATGTTTCAAGGGAAGTTATGCTAGTTTGAGGGGGAGTCATGCTCCCTTAGGTTGTATTTAGAACTACTCTAAAAATTAATGAAGGATTATCAAAAGTTATATCAAAGTTATTTCAGAAATCTGAGTGTTCTCAGGAGATTAGCAAGTTCTATGTAAGTAATTTGCACCATAGGTAGAAGGAGAAAAACACCCATAATCAGATAAGGTCCTAAAGAGCCTAACACCCTTGGACTTGAAGTGTGGATAAAGTAGAAGCCTGCCATACTTTGTGCTTAAACTTAATTTTAATTAGAAGAATGGAGAATGTCAAGGATTGAACTCTTGACCACTTGGCCGTGGGCTTAGAAGCTTAAGCTATTCACTGTAGGCCCATAAATAGTTGAGTTACTATTATTAATGTCTAACAGTGGAAATCTTCTTGTGAACTTCTTCTGAATGAACATGCTTCACCTCATATATCTTTATTCAAGTTTGATGGGGAATATATTCACTACATCAACTATATCAATAAATCTTATTTTTCTGCATGAATAAATTAATTTGTTTCTAGTTAAGTTACTTCAGTTCTTCTTCACTGTTTCTCTTCTGTATAATTTGTAATGCTTGTTCTTCTCTGCATATGTTTGCGCAAATATGTGATGGAAACTTGTAGCGTAGCTAATTGGACTGTGGTGAGGATTAATTATTTAAGCCCTTTGCTGGAAAACAATTGGAGAAGTCGTTGAATCCATGACATATTATTAAGACCCACTATTTATCTACCAGAGTGATAGAATAGCCAAAAAAAAAAAATTGTGCTGACTAACTCACTCACTAGCTATTCAAGATGATAGTCTCTCCCAGTCCTCACTATGATTCAGCCTACCCTCTCACATTTACCTCATGTTTGGATTCCTAGTCCAGTAAGTTTTTATATCATAATTTCTCCAAAAGAGAATTCAAATACCAATAATTAAATACTAACATGGAAAAGGCAGTCAAAATCAAGATTTTACATAGGATCAGTAGAGGGGTAAAAAAGATTGAATTGAGGAGAGTAAGATCCTACCTCTTATAACAAAAGTACTATAGTTACATAAAATTCTTAAATAAGCAAAAAATTATCAAAATTTCATCCTATTTTAATATAACAAGTTACAAAAATCAAAATCTTCTACATAAACAAAATCTATCAAGTCAAAAAAGAAAATAATATTCATACATTAAACAAATCATAAGTCATAAAAGTCACAAAATCACAAGATAAAAACTTACTAATTCATTAAACTTATACACCTTCATTAATAATCAAGTCCATCGAACAGATTTCAAGAGAATCAATAGTCAAGACACAACAAAAAGCAATAAATTAAATTAAACCAACAAGTTGAATCATAGAATAGAGACTACTTAGGGAGCATTTGTTTTCACTTAATTTGGGGGGGGGGGGGGGGTTGAATTTTAGATTCAGACCATTAAGTGCATTTATCTTTTATTTTATTAAGATTTGAATAGATCTTAATAAATTAGATCTTGTGACAAGTCTCAAAATATTTAGATCTAATCTTGAGTCATGTGTTGTTTTATTTGGATATTAAAATGAGCTTTTAAGAAGATCCAAACTTACATCATGTTGAATGTAGGAAATTGCTTCAACCAACTAAACTAAATCTTAGTACTATTATATAAGGGTGAAGTTTTATATATAATATATCAAATTTAACTCATATTATTATTTATATAAACTGATTTATTAAATTATAAAAAAATAAAAAACATTAACAACAAATATTATAATACCATGTAATATCAAAGATAATAGTTAACAACAAATGTCTAGTTACTAATTTATTTGAAAATTATTTGAATATAATTTTTTTTCTATAAGTTATATGTATTCAGATGTTGAAAAAATAAGCAATCATAAGTGTTTAGATGTTAAAAAAAAATTTAATCATTCAGTATTCAGATTAAAAAATAATATCTTAATATTCAAATGTGTTTTTAGATTCAGACATCTTCATCTTACAAAAAAAAAAGAACAAATGCCCAATCATTTAATATTCAGATTCAAAAACAAAATATTAATAATCATATACGTATTCAAATTTAGACATCTTAATCTTAAAAAAATAAATGGCCCCTTACAGTAATTTCAACTAGAGAAGTCCATTTTGGCCTTCAAAAGGGTGCATTTTGAGGCAAATAAGGAACCAAAAATATAAATCTATGCAATCTTTTAGGATTGGGTAGGATAGCACAGTTTTACAATCTTACAATCCTTATCACATTCTTACCACGAACTTACGTAGGATTTGGATAATTTTCTGATCTTAATTAGGAACAGGTAGAATAAGATGATCTCATGATCTTACTAGCGATCTTAACAACAATAACATAGAATATGATAAATGAGGAGTGTTTGTGGACTTCTTTTTTTCTTTTAGGAGAATATGTTAGTTTGTATACAATGTCTCCACCAATTACAATGAATCTAACTGTTCAGTAGTTCTTGATTTAGTAGATCAGCTGTTTTATGCTTATTGTAGCAAAATTGAAGATAAAGAAAGTCAATTTCCATTGAGTAGTTAGGTTGGTCATGATGTTAGCAATATCATATTCATACTAGAAAATCACTAGGCCTGGCCTGTGTTCTTAATATTTTTAAAATGATAATGAAGACAGAAAATATTCTTGTTTAGGAAAATGAACACTTGTTATTGCTGTTGTTTTCCCAACATTCTTTTACCATAATAGTAGCAAGCATGATATGGTGGTGTCAGAAATATGTAATTGCTCTAAAAAGTGATGCGTGCTTTTCTCATGCTTGTACATTTTTCACTGCTTCTCTTAACATCAGTGCTTTTTCCTGCAGTGGATTAGTTTAGAATTTGCATCTCCTTTGAGTTTCCTGGTAAAGACAGTGCTTAATTAGGAATTTCAGCCATGAGTAACTCTACAAAAGTTTTGGATCCTGCCTTCCAGGGAGTGGGTCAAAAAGTGTATCCTTAATATAATGGGTGCATTACAAAAGAAACTCTGATATGATTTCCTCTTTAACTTCTCAAATAAATGAACAGTGAAAAAATATTGCCAAAGAACAGTCAAATTATGTGCAATTGATATTACATTGTTGTTTATTGAGTATGCTTCCACTTTGAGTGGTTTCAGACTTAACTTCTTGTAGAGGGACTGAAATATGGAGGATTGAGGATTTTCAGCCAGTTCCATTGCCCAAATCTGAATATGGGAAATTCTACATGGGAGATTCTTACATCATCTTGCAGGTGTGAACTATATTTATCATCAATAAGATGCATTTATTATGGCC
The DNA here is from genome assembly GCA_037074585.1 of Biancaea sappan. Taxonomy (NCBI): domain Eukaryota; kingdom Viridiplantae; phylum Streptophyta; class Magnoliopsida; order Fabales; family Fabaceae; genus Biancaea; species Biancaea sappan. The sequence goes on from CM073492.1 coordinate 35,031,709, forward strand.
TTAGTGTCATCAAACATTATATTGTGTGACTAGATGTTGAACGTTCTATAAACAGTTCATGATCCTCTTCTGTTTACAATGTGCACAATTTTCCTAAATTAATTCTTTAGTTCTTTTGAGATAGTGATCAACAACATTATGCTGATTATCATATTAGACATTCTAGAATTAATCACAAACAAAAAATAAATAGAATAAAAAGGGGGAAGGGTAGCTTGCATGATATATAAGTAAAGGCTCTAGCCCAATTCCTATCCTTCTGGAGGACCCATATCTTCTTCATTTTCTTTTTCCCACTATTATTTTGGGTTCTCACATATGTTTATTTGCAGACAACACAAGCGAAAGGAGGCGCTTATCTTTATGATATACACTTCTGGCTTGGAAAGGACACAACTCAGGTTAGCTCATCACCTTCCCCATCTTTAACATTGGTTACTGCCTTATTCAGCATCAATTAGCTTTGGACTTACTTGTGAAATTAAGAGATGACTAAAACATGAAAACTAATCAGATTGTTTATGGGAAAATTACTGTTTTCAAGGTCACGGTCATTTTTCTTTTGAGCCTTTTAAAAAAAATCAATAAGATAATGAAATTTTTTTGGAAATTGTCTTCCAAAAAAAAAAAGTATTTCCATAGCAAATTTTTCTGTTTGGATTACATGAAAGAAAGAAAACGACAAATGAGTAGACGGTGATGGCATAGCAATTTTTGGTGATGTGGTGTTGGCGTTGCATAATAGTTGCCAAGTTGGGGGTGATGGCAAGAAGGACATATGATCACAGATCAACTTTTAAGAGAGAGGGCCAAAAAGCCAAACGACTTCAATTTCATGCCCAAGTTTTTATTCAAAACTCTTATTTAAGGCCAAGCTTATCCTAAATAAACGTGTTCAAGTTTGAGTACAGACATTTTTGGTTTATAGCTTGACTTGAATAAAATTGTTGTCCCAAGTTCGGGTTTCAACCTATTACATTCTTAATTTCCTTTTTGACATGTATCAGGCTCTGTGTCCTGAGTGGGCTCGAGTTTCAACTTGTTTTTGAAACGGTTTTTCTGGCCAATCCTCATTTTAAATAAAAAATCCATGTTCTCAATTCATGCCTCAGTTCATTTTATTTGAAAAAACACTCATATTTGGGCTTGAGCTTGGCCCACTATGGTGATAATAGTGGCAAAGTTTCTTTTCTTGCAAAACATAGACAAGAAAACTTCAATGTTAGAAAAAATTTCTTCTTGCAAAACAGTTTATCTTGGGGTGTCTGGGATACATGATTCGCATGCTTGTTTCAAATTACTTGAAATATTTCTGACAAAAGAAGTGACATATTGATTTTTTTTCCACAGGATGAGGCTGGAACAGCAGCAATCAAAACTGTTGAACTTGATGCTGCTCTTGGAGGACGTGCAGTACAGCACAGGGAACTCCAAGGCCATGAAACTGACAAGTTTTTGTCATACTTTAAACCATGTATCATACCATTAGAGGGGGGCGTTGCATCTGGATTTAGAAAACCTGAAGAAGAAGAGTTTGAAACACGTGTGTACATATGCAAGGGAAAAAGAGCTGTCAGGATGAGACAGGCACAGTTTTCTCTTTACATGAACTTCATAGATTTGGTGAACATTTATTGACTGAATATGTAACTTAGCATTTTAATTGTGCAGGTCCCTTTTGCACGGTCTTCACTGAATCACGATGATGTTTTTATTCTAGACAGTCAGAATAAAATTTATCAGTTCAATGGTGCAAATTCCAATATTCAAGAAAGAGCTAAGGCTTTGGAAGTAATTCAGTTTTTGAAAGAAAAGTATCATGAAGGGAAATGTGACGTTGCAATTGTTGGTGAGGATACATTTTATTTTGTAGTATTTGTTGAAAATCCTGTTATGTATTTCTGTAATTCTATTGTGTGGATGCGTATTTTTTTTTTTGACCCTAACTGTTTCTATTCCACATTCCAGATGATGGCAGGTTGGACACTGAGTCAGACTCAGGTGAATTTTGGGTTCTCTTAGGTGGTTTTGCTCCTATTGGAAAGAAGGTCATCTCTGAGGATGATATCATTCCAGAGGCCACTCCTGCTCAACTTTACTGGTATATTGATTCCTTCCTCACCCCTTCAACTTTATGCAATTAAGGAACTCATTGTCTACTGTATATTATTTATCAACTTTTTAAAACCCTCTTTAATTCCCAATTAGAACAAAGATGAAAAGGAAAAAAATCTTAAAAATTATACTTAATTAATTAATTTTATCTTCCCCTTTTAAAAAAAAAAATTATTAGCTCTTTCTGGGTCAACTTTTCCATCATGGAAGTCTGAAAAGGGCGAGTGTGGATGTATAATTTTCAGGACTCCATGTTCATTTTTCTCCTCTTACTTCGGTCCTAGTCCATGGCTACATTAGGATAATCAGCTTTTTCTCTATTCTTTCTGGCGTTAAGATGTCATGTTGATGTAGAGCCATAAAAGGGGGAAACACACGGGGAACTCTCAATATTCTCAAAACTCAAATATTATTAATCAATAGGGAAATGGCTAATGATAATGACTAATTAACAAAAAATGAGAAATTCTAATCTTTCTAGAGTACTTAAATATAAATCTCAATCCTAATAAAATAATATGAAGGGATATCAATTCCCTAGGCTCACAATTTCAAAATTGGTAAGTCCTTTATTTTCCTAAAAAACCAATTGCAAATTCATAATTATCTCAAATAATTAAATACATTTAAATAATAAAATCATCAATATCTTTAACTTCTCATCCTGCATCACGTCCTTGCTGTTGGCTGGCTTAACCATCGGACAGTAATTGCTTTCTATTAAATACATCATCACTTTAGATTCCCCCCCCCCCCCTTCTTTGTTCTATGATGTGTACACTGCATTTGTTTCTTATTCTTGATGTATGAGCATGTGTTGAGTAGCGTGACAAATTTTTTTTCTGACATTACAATTAATGGCAATGCTACATGCTGATAATGGCAAAAAATTCATATAAAATGTCCTTGTAGTATTGTTGATGGTGAAGTTAAGTCTGTGGAAGGTGAACTGTCTAAATCACTAATGGAGAATAACAAATGCTATTTACTGGACTGTGGGGCTGAGGTATTTGTTTGGGTTGGCCGGGTAACACAAGTTGAAGAAAGAAAAGCAGCCTGTCAAGCAGCTGAGGTATTAGCGTTGTAGCATCTAATTCTCCATATGTTGGTTGAATGTGGATTCCTTAACTTTCCTAATATCTGCAGGAGTTTGTTGTGAGTCAAAATAGGCCAAAATCTACAAAAATAACCAGAATGATTCAAGGTTATGAGACACATTCATTTAAGTCCAACTTTGATTCTTGGCCAACAGGATCTACCAATACTGGTGCTGAGGAAGGAAGAGGAAAAGTTGCAGGTGAAGATCACTTCTCCCCACTTGAAACATGACTTGCGCCATTGTGTCTTACCAGCCATACTAAGATATAGTATTTTGTTTACTGCTAGCTTTGCTGAAGCAACAAGGCATGGGTATCAAAGGAATGACAAAAAATACTGCAGTTCATGAGGAAATTCCACCTCTACTTGAGGGAGGCGGAAAGATGGAGGTGAATTTATGTACATGTATATATTGCTTAATTATATCCAATACCTACCAAAGTGTAATATTATTTTAATTTTTCAGGTATGGCGGATTGATGGAGATAACAAGAATCCATTGCCTAAGGAGGATATAGGTAAATTTTATAGTGGAGATTGCTACATAATACTGTACAGTTACCACGCTGGGGAGAGGAAGGAAGACTACTTTTTATGCTGTTGGTTCGGGAAAGACAGCATTCAGGTAATTTCTGTTTTCCTATTGAGTTTAAAATATATAACGAGACGTTGAATATATTCTGATATTTACCTAGCCATGTTAACACTGTTATAGGTATTGTTAAAACTGGTAAAAATTTCCATGCTTGGGCAAATATTTTCTCTTTATTAAGCTTTGGTTGGCTGTAAAAGCAGGGTTTTAAAGAGATATTTCAAATGTAGATTCATGTACATAGATGATAGTCCATAAAGTCTACTAGTTTTGTTCACTGGAAGTCAAAGTAATATATCCTGAGTAAGATGCTCAGATTTTGATCTGTATTAGTGCACATAATACACAGAATAAGGTAACAGTGTTGTGACACTATCAGGCAAGCAGTATCAGTGTACACGATATTAAGTGATATGTTGTAATGTTTGATAGCAGATCTCCATATATCCTCTCTATAATAGTTTTTTAAGGATATCAAATAAATTATTTTTTAAAAAGTTGTCCTTTAGATAGGTTGACTCGGCTTTTATAATTTAAAAGTTGTATTTAATTTAATTCAATATTCATTAGTTTATACTAATTTGGGTATGTATTATTTTTTTATTCAAAGAAAAAAATGGCATTCAGTTTTCTCCCTAAAAATATTGCATAACTTAAGCAAACCATTATGTATGACTTCATAAATTTATTATCTCAAATGACTGCACTAAATATTTTGTGACCTTAAAGAACTCATGTGGCTATAAAGGAATAATTTTCTTCATTAATAACTGTATTAGGTGGATAATATATCAAGTCATTAAATATTTCACCGCTGCTGCATGTTTGCATGAAATATGTGCTTCACATACCTAATGTTTTAGGCATCAGTTCAACCGCAAATGTTCATCTTGAATTGTGAACACGAAAAATTTTCGTTGTGCTACGCATTTGTGACCAGTGTGCAATTAGCTTTTGCTGCCCATGATCAATTAATTGTTCAATCATGCTACTCATATAAAATAACTACTATCAGTGCTCTTTTTAAGGGATCTGGATCCTCTCATCCTCTCTTGTGAGTGTTACCCTGGGGAGAGTGATAGGTGCAGTGTGTGTAGGACTCTGTGGAGTCCAGAGTTCAAGTGAATCCCAGCTCTCAAATAGGTCCCACACATACTGCATCTATCCTCACATGACTCTAACATGTGATCTTTTTGCATGGAAGAATTTAAATGCCTTTGTAAATGTTTCTCTTTTTTAAATTGTCTTTTCACGATTCATACTTGCATATATGATAGAATAAGTAATTTTTTTACTGCCTTTGATCTGACTGTGTTTCTGACATTAAAACAAAGATTATAATGCATGAAATTGCCTTGAAATTTTTAACTTCTGCTGCTAATTATTTTGGTTGGCTGGAATATGGATGGTTATATACAAATTAAATTGATTATAATTCCATTCAGGAGGACCAAAGAATGGCAACTCAATTGACCGATACAATGTGCAACTCATTAAAGGGTAGACCTGTTAAGGTACTGCAATCTCATTGTCAAGCTGGGATGGTGCTTAGAAATTGTCTACAATTGAATTAGCGTTTTGCAGGGTCGTATATTTGAAGGTAAAGAGCCACCACAGTTTATTGCTCTTTTTCATCCTATGGTGGTCCTTAAGGTAGGCACTTGCAAAGTGTTTTTTGATAACAGATAGTCTAAACATGTGAAGTTAACCAATTTAATTGCCCAATCTCTGTTTTAGGGTGGTCTAAGCTCTGGTTACAAACAATCAATTGCTGACAAAGATTTGGCAGATGAGACATATACAGCAGAGGGTATTGCACTCATTCAAATTTCTGGAACTTCCAATTATAACAATAAAGCAGTGCAAGTTGATGCGGTATGTGCCTGTTGGATTATTCATTTTGTTTTCTTTTTTTAACAGATCATTATTTTACTAGGGCTTTTATTTTTCTACTAATCATTTTTTAGTTGCATCTCACCAAGTTTGCTATTCTTGTATTCTATTCTTGTTCAGGTGGCAACATCACTAAATTCTACTGAGTGTTTCCTCCTGCAATCTGGGACAGTAATTTTCATTTGGCACGGAAATCAAGCTCCTTTTGAACAGCAGCAGGTAGCAGCAAAAGCTGCAGGATTTTTGAAGGTACACTCTGATTGGGACAATGCTTTGAAACTCCTGCTAAATTCTTTGTATGAAAACATAGAACTAATCTTCAAGCATTATTGTTCAAGTTAGTGCATAACCAAGTTGTCTCAACCTTTAGTAATATAAACTTGAGTATGTGTTTAATGTCTTGTAAAGTTGGACCCTTTTAGAAAGAGACTTTAATTTTTTTATACCTGAAATATTAGAGTGCGTACATCTGGAAAGTTATATATTTTCTTCAGCTAAATATTGCACTTTTATTTTTGTAGCATGCCTTGCTTGAAGCCATTCACACTAACTTGACCTGATAGCCTTGTGATTCCTTAATTGCATTACTCACAGCTAGCTACAACATGCCTATGATAGTATGATTAATTGTCTTAGTGTAATTATCGATTTTTTAATTGAGCATGAAGAATCAGTAATAGTAATATCACCTGTAACGTGCACTTTCAGCCAGGAGTTGCTTTAAAACATGCTAAAGAAGGAACGGAAAGCTCTGCTTTCTGGTCGGCCATAGGAGGAAAACAAAGTTATGTCAGCAAAAAAGTCACTAATGACACTGTCAGAGAACCACATTTGTTTACTTACTCGTTTAATAAAGGTAGCATTCCTTTTCTTATTACTTCTCAGTAAAAAATGTTGTTGGCATCAGAATTCTTGATGGAGTAGTTTCCATGTTCTAACCATTCTTGATTTTGGTAATTTCTTTTGCAATGTGGATTCACCAGGAAAGTTTCAGGTGAGTTCATAACTATAACTTCATTATGTCAGTTTTCCGCCTAGAGCTAAGCAGCTCGTTATCTGTAACTTGGTCTTTCTTTGGTTTTAAATGAGTTTTTATATTTCACTCTGCAGATTGAGGAGGTTTTCAATTTCTCCCAAGATGATCTGTTACCAGAGGATATCCTCGTACTTGACACACATGCCGAAGTATTTGTCTGGGTTGGTCATTCTGTGAGCTCAAAAGAGCGGCAAAATGCGTTTGAAATTGGCCAAGTAAATATGTTAATCATGTGTAGGATGTTATTTCCCATATTTTCCTTGCATGGTGTACTTCATTTATTCTAGAACTTCCTCCAGAAATACATTGATTTGGCTGCATCGTTGGAGGGATTGTCTCCTCAAGTGCCATTATATAAAGTCACAGAAGGGAACGAACCTAGCTTCTTCACAGCATACTTTTCATGGGATCATGCAAAAGCTATTGTATGTGCCAAATTATCAGTGTTTTTTGTTTCTGATTTTTCTATGATATTTATTATTTTATTCATTGTTCTCATTCTTTTATCATTTGCACCTGTAAATTTACAGTTCTATGAAAGTCTCTCTTGGTTAACCAAGCATAATTCTCATCCATATTAGCAAAAGCCTATGTAATCTTGTCAGTTGTCGTTAAATATGGGGTTCATCTATTTGTTGCTCACTTGCTCGCCACATAACCAAACTAGGTTCTAGCAACAATGACACTGCAGGCCCCCTTAAACACTGATTTAGGTTGGCTAGAAAGTTGTTGCAAATTAGACTGATATAACATAATAGATCTTTCGTTTAGGCCTCTTCTTAATATAGGTTAACTGGCCAGAAAAGAACAAATAAGCTTAGTCTCTGACACCCATGTCAACATCCCCGAGGGTGCTTAATAGTGTAAACCCCAAGTGCCACACGACTATAAAGTTGTCATTTCAACAATCATAGCTTGTCGCCACCCAGGATAGAGAGCTCATCAAGTTGTCTATAGAATGGAAACAGAGGCCAAAGAAGAAACAAAGGCATGGTATGACGATGATAAAATGATGGTAACCCAGAAAATTATAGATAAGATATGGATTATAGGATGAATGAATACCTTTTCGTAGGGCAATAGGAAAACCATCCTCAGGAGGTAGGTCCAAAGTAGGTTTGTAAGATAGAGCTGGGCATGATTCTAGAGCTACATCCACAAAGTCTGCAGGAGGAATATCCAGTGCTGTATCAACAAGTTGCTCTGGCAAAGAGTCAAGAACTTGACCAGGCCACGGGACAGGAAGCACTTAGCAACAATATGACGATCAATGGGGACAGAGTCTGGGGGGAAAACAGGTGGTTTCAAGGAAGGTTACATCAGTTGACATAAAGTAGTGATTGGTATATGGAGAGCACCATCAGTGCCTCCTTTATAAGCGTGAGTATCCCAAAAGTTGCATTTGAAGGATTTAGCTGAAAGTTTATCCAGCCCTAGATTAAGATTGTGAACAAAGAAGACACAGTCAAAGACAGGAGGAGGAAGACAATATAAGGGCAAGGCTGGAAACAAAATAGAATGAGGAACCTGGTTTTTTAGAACTGATAAGAGCATGTGATTAATCAAAAGCATGCAGCGAGGACAGCATCACCCCATAAATGAAGGGGGGCATGACAATGAATTAGTAAGCTGAAGGCAAGTTCAGTTAAATGATGATTTTTCTGCTCAGCTACCCCGTTTTGTTTTTGGTGTATAAGCACATGAGCATTGATGAAGTATGTCCTGTGCAATCATGAAATTTTGAAATGGTGTAGAAAAGTATCCGCATGATTTCAACTGCATAAAACTTCGATGGAAATGCCAAACTTAGTACAAATTTCAGTGCAATATTTTCGGAAGATAAAGATTAATTCAAAACGACTCTTCATTAAAAACCAAATACTATTGTCAATGAAAGGGACAAAATAGCTAAAACCCAAAGTTGAACAAGTGTGACTCGACCCCCATACATCAGAGTAGACAAGAGAAAAAGGAGATGCTGCTTTATTATCACTTTTTGTAGAAAAGGAAATCCGAGAAGGTGTGCAAACTGATACAGCTCACAATCTAAGGATTTCAAGGAAGAAACACTCAGCACCATTTTCTGAAGTTTGGCAAGACTTGTATGACCCAAATGATGATGAATCAAAACAAGAGGGTCAGTAGCAGTGCAGACAACTGGGGATGTAGATGCTGCGAGATGATAGAGCCCATGTGATTTGTGCCCTGCGCCACTTATCCAACCAATTCTCTGATCCTGTATAAGCTCAGAATTATCAACAAATGTAAAAGAACAACCAAGGGTTTTATTAAGCTTATTAACAGGAATAAGATTAAAAGTACAACCAGGAATATAGAGAACAAAACCTAAGGGTAAAGTTCAGGCTTGTCCAATGACTTTGAAGCTGTTTTTAAACCATTATCAAGAGTTATAGTAGGAAGAGAAGAGGAAGAGACATAGAGATGTGAGGAAAGATGGGGGTTACCAGAGATATGGCTAGACGTGCTAGAGTCAAAGTGGCAGCATGTTTTGTGGTCTAGTACTAAAGGAACTGATTATTTTCTACTTCCCATAAGGAAATAGTTTGGGCTTGAGAGACATCATTCCCATTGTTTTCACCATTCTCCAGCTGAACTACATTGGCTGCTTTCAAAAGACGACCATGAAGAGAGTGGCACCGTTCACAAACATGGCCTAATTTATTACATTAAGGATGTTGTTCTAGATTAAGTCTACCTCCATCTCAACCATTGTTACGACCATGATTACTATTTTGAGAAGCAAAGACAGAAGCATTTGGAGTTATTCATTTAATTAGGGCACCTGATGAAAGGGACAGTCATTGTAGACAAGCAGTCACACTGTCCAAGGACGAAATGTCAAGCCTATGAATAGTTTGTCTCTTTGTTGTTCTTGCTCCTTGACACCAGTGGGAATAGGCATCAACTCATTTAACTTTTGTCACAAAGCCTTAACCTTTCTTGTGTATGTATTCATATCTGTATCAAGCTGTTTTAGGCTCACCATTTTAGCAGGACTATGAATACATTGAATATTGCTAGTAAACACGGACTTAGCCTTATGCCAAAAAGTATAACACGTTTTGTAATTATGGAGAATATACCACAATTTCTTTTCAACAGAAAACCACTCAATTGATGATCAATTTTCTTCCGAGTACCCTTCTCAGATTCAAAGATATCATTTACTTGTTTTTATAAATGGTCCCCATAGCCTTGGCCAAGAAACCAAAGTTCAATAGAAGCAGCCCAGACAATGTCATTAGAACCATCCCAATTTTTCATGAGTAATATAAAGGTCCAGAATAAGCAATAATGAGAGTACCTGTTTCTGCGCCGTGAAGGCTCGAACAAAAGCAGTCATACCAACAAGAGAGAAAACAGCACTTAAAAAGGTTGGTAAATATGGAATAAGGATAAAATGTCATGAACAAGACCTAACTCAAGAAGAGAAGGGTTGGGCAAGACTCTACAGTGACTAGTAACCCCTTCTGGGTGAATGGGGACCCAAGGGATGGCATCGCGTGCCCTCACACATCAGCGTGTGAAGAATGCTACAAAAAATTGGGGATAGCGTGTGGGGGATCATGCGGTGGATATTAGTGCTTTGGTAACTAACTGGGATGTGCTGGCTATCTTGGTCTAAAATGGTCCCAATGTAGGTTTGGGCCAAAAGCTGTTGCACAGCCACTGAAAATGAGAAAGATATTGATTGATAGAAAGAAAATTAGTTATTCACGTTCCTCTGCTAGGTTTTTCATCTTGAGCGTTGCCTCCTTTCCTTTTGTTATTCTTCCTCTCTCTTTTGTAAGAGTTTTCCTCCCCTGGAGAAGTTTTCCCTCCCTTTATGGGAGTTTTTTTATTGTCTTTATTTTTCTGAAGCTCTTGAAGTGGAGACCTGTTGGAGGTACATCAGTTACTTTCAACAGCAACAACATCAACCCAATATCTTTTCTCTGCTTTTGGCCATGTTTCCGCAGTTGGATACAATCCCCAGCCGAAGACATCGTCGCCTATGTGGAGGTTGTTCTTTCTGCTTTCGTCCAAGCAGATCCGGCGAATCATCAGAGAGTATTGAACCGCTGGTGGACACGGCAGTGGAGGAAGTCGCGTGTATGCCGGAGTTCATTGCCGAATCCTTAATCTCCACCTAAAGCTTGTCGACGTTGCGAACAGAGGCGTTCAAAGCTCCAATAGGCCGGGGAGGAAGGCTCTATTGGTTTTCGGAGCTCCAAATCCATTTTCCTTCCTTATCCAAAAAAAGAAATGCTTTTGTGGGCTCGCTTCTTTGTTCTCTCTGTTATTTGTGACAGTTTGTAGTTTTATTTAAATTTTTAGAAAACTAACTCTAATTTAGAGTTAAAGGTGTGTTGTCCCTTTTCTGTATATTAAATTTAGAGTTAGGAGTATGTTACTTTTATTTAGTCTCATAACTATGTTATTTTATGTCTGATACTGATTTTTAAATCATATACTGTTCTCTCATAAATTTTAGATTTATAATGTGTTTGACAATGTTTAAGCTTGATTTATCTTATATAATACTAACTTTATACCATTTTAATTAAATCAATATCTATTTGTTCAAAAAAAAAGAAAATTAGAGTTTTTACTCTTTAGGCTCTGATACCATGTCAATATTGGGAGAATAGGAGGAAAACGCTTTGTGGGAAATGTAGTCAGTGAATCTGAACTGCACCAGGAAATTGTATTCATAGGGTAATTACAAGACATTGCATTAAAGACTATTAATTACCTTAATTCTAACTATTAATCACTCCCTTGATCCTAGCTAGCACATTACGTCTATTACAAAAGGTGGCTTGTATGAAGCAAGGCTACCTAGTGCTATTATTGTATACATTGTGAAAGTATATCAGGTGAAGTTGTCATTTTTTAAATGAGCTGAGATGTTTGTGAGATATTTAAAGAACAAATTCGACATAAGACAAGGCTAAAGGCCATGCAAATTTACATGTTTCATAAAAAAAAAAAGGTACTGAATTCATTAATTACTTATGCATTATTGTGCTAACGAAATGCAGGTTCTAGGAAACTCCTTCCAGAAGAAGGTGACATTACTCTTTGGGATTGGTAATGTTGTGGAGGTAAAGACCAAGATTTTAATTTTTCAAAATATTCTGTTGCTATGAATCATGCAAATTAACTCTAATTACATTAAAATCAATTGAAACTGAACCTCAATCTAGCAATTTTCATCAGTTTCTAAGACCCAAAACATGAAAATTTTTATTCATGCCATGCTTCTTTTGCAGAGTTATGTTACATATGGGACTTAAATATGCTCACCAAGCGTTGTTTATTGGGTTGTTAAAAATTCTTCATTATTCTGTATGCAAATTTATGAAAAATATTTCTTAATCTTTCGCGACTTTTTACTTCAAAATTTGAAACATCCAGTATAAATTGCAGGGCTATTTTCTTCCAAATGGATTATAAGAAGGATGAAAGTGTCAATAACATTATAGAAACACTTGATGATAAAATGTTTTCTTTTTTGCTTTCTTTTCTTTTTCTCAGTATGGGTTTTGATAAAATGTTTTCCCTTGATGATGTTAAAATAAATCATATACAATAGCTTTCTTTCAGAATGTTGTAAAGATTAAAGGTGAGGTACATTGTATATCAAGTATCAACATTTGTAGGTTTCATGTAAGAATATTTATGACCTTTGTCTTAGTTAAGCGGTTTTCCCACTGTTTCCAAGTTCAGTCAAGTTCCTAAAGATTCTTTTTACTAAAACTTTGGGTGTTGTATGACCACATCATTACATCTCCTTCTCATCATTATTAGTTGTATAAGTTTGTTCAGATGCATTGCTGTCAGTGTTAGGTATGTATCTTATTTGAATTTGTTGTTACATTAGTAATACTTTTCCTGTATCTATTTAGCAAGTTGGTTGATTCTGGTGACAGGATAAGTCTGATGGATCTGGTCCAAGACAAAGAGCAGAAGCGTTGGCTGCCTTAAATTCTGCATTTAATTCATCTTCTGAGAAAACATCCAGTGTGGTATGGTCACTTGTTTACAGATGAATTGCTAGTTATTTTCCAAAAGAAAAATAATTACGGTCAATGGTCTTTGAAACAAGCAGACACTCTATTAAGAGGATGGTTTCCAAACAATGTAAAGCATACTGCATTGCTCCTTTCCTTTAGTTCTTGGTGATAAATGGGAGAGATGTATGGAGGTAGGTATCAGGTTAATCTCTTAACCGAGAAATTAAAGGAAGAATTGGACAGCATGTCAATTTTATATCTTCAAATTCACTTTCAAAAAGCCTTAAGAAAACCTTTGTTAGTATCATTAGGATCTTCACTAGTTATGGGTGTTTTCCTTCTTCTACCTGTGTTGAAAATTACTTTGAGAGAACTTGCTAATCTCCTGAGAACACCCAAATATTTTTTGAAACAACTTTTTGATAATGATTCATTAGAATTTTGACAAGTTTAAATAAAACCTATGTAAACATAACTTCCCCTAGCATAACTTCCTTAAAACATGAAAGTGACAGAAAACTGTTAGAAAGGAAGAGGATGAGGAAGTATTAGTGGAGGAGAGAATTTCTCTTAAAAATTATTTGGATTGTATTACTTTTGTTTTTTTACGTTTGAACCAAACACAAGTACATTAGGGTATTTATAGGCATAGTAGATAATAATCTACATGAACCTAATTAATACAAATGTGCCACACATTTCTAAATTCATGTACCACAATATTTTAGGTAAATGAATTTATTTAAGAACTTAAAAAATCTATCTAAGAAATTAAAAGATTCATCTAAAAATTCAAAGAGATATTTAAAAATTTCAAGAGATGCTTAAAAAATTACAAATTATATTTATTTTTAACAAAAACTACTCTCAATAACTACCCGCATAAAGCTAAAATACATTAAATATAATAGAACATAAAAGTCTAATTTATGTGATTAAATCTGCAGTCCCCTACTCCCCACTGCACGTCCCTCCCACTATTACCTATACTTCCTATGTTGCTGCCAACAGATACTAACAATCTCACGTTCTAGGGTTTCATTTTAGAAAGGCAACTCACGCCATGGGGTCCCAAGAGCTATAATTTATGTGATTAAATCTGAGGTTTAAGTTTGGTATTGTTCGGTGAACGGAGTTTGAAACTTGAGAAGTGCTGAGTAATGATGAATCCAGTCACTGGGAGGGAGAAGTACTCCAGACAAATTTTTAAGACAAGGGCTTCATTTTATTTTTGCCTTAACCTCCTTCGTGGAGGTGCCTCGAATGTTAATAAAGGGTAAAACAAAGTTTTAGTGAATAAAGCTTGTGTTCATTCTGAGCTCAAGATGAAATGGTTCTGGAAATTGAGAGAATGCTTGAGGATGTGGGTTGACGGTCAATGCATGGGATTGGCATTCTTAAAATGTGGATATGGCATGCATGTTTAGTGTATGATAGACCTGCTGAAATCGTGGGTATGAGATGATGAGTATGCCTGTTGAAGGTGGCTTGTTATGCAATGGATGGGGAAGGCTATGGAGTATAGGAGTGAGAGCTCAGGTAGAACAATAAACTTTATATACCCTTACCTCGAGTGATCATTCTTCTTAGTACAAAAGTGCATTCACTTCAATCCTACCAAACTACTCCCAGGGACTGTTCACAGGGAAAGAAGGATGAGGATCACTCCTTCACTGTTCTTCCAACATTGTCTAACTTCAGGCACCACAGGTGACCCTTGGTATTCTAAGGCATTAAGCCAACAATGCCCCGGTGAGGAAGTTCAGTAGGTGCAGCCCTCTTAACTAGCAAGGGCTCTCTTAAGTAGCTAGTGGGGGCTTTCCTAACTCGCTAGCATAACTAGGTAAGGGGGGATCTCTTTGCTAGCTAGCACGACTCTCTTAGCTAGCTAGTGCAGCTCCCTCAACTAGCTAGGCGTGACTTTGCCTCCATTCTTTCTTGGTGATTTTGAATCCAATTTCCTTTCTTCTATTAATTACTACCCATAACCAGATTAATTACCTATCATATGTTTTTCATACATGGTGCTCCTATAGCCGCCTAGGCTTAGTGCAAGAAGAGTTGGAAGGGTGATATTTTGGGTAGTTGTCATAGATTTGATTCCTAATGTACAAGAAAAACTAGAAAGATTTAAAAAATTAACAAATAAAAAAAAAAAAAAAAAAAAAAGGTTCTTTCTAATTTTTGGCGCCCTTACAGGCACAGGAGAGGTTGAATGAATTATATCAAGGAGGACCAAGACAAAGAGCGGAAGCTTTAGCTGCCTTAAATTCTGCTTTTAATTCATCATCAGGAACTAAAGCTTCTTCACCCAGGCCTGGTACAACAAGTCAAGGATCACAAAGAGCAGCAGCAGTAGCTGCTCTTTCATCAGTTCTCACTGCTGAAAAGAAGCAATCACCTGAGACTTCGCCACGTGGAAGTCCTAATGCAGAAACCGGGGCTCGCGGTGAGGAAATACATTTATCTAAGATGTTGCAAATTATTATACGCATGATGCGCTGCTGCATCTCCGTTTATCTATTGTTTGCACTGCAAAAAAGATTTCTGTAAACAAAATCGTTGCTTTCAGTATTTTGCATTGCTGCACTTGACTCTGGGTTCTCCATTTTTTCAAAATAATTGAGCTAGATTATTTTTATACTTTTTCTTTTCTGATGCATGCTGCTCCTACCTGATTTTACTGTATCTAACCGCTCCCATGTACAACACTGACAGGGCACCTTTACATTTATTTGGAAAAAATTTGCAATTCTGGCTTTTTGAGATATACATACAATATACAACATATACTAAACTAATACATCAGCAGGCATTTTCATTCCCTCGAGAGGGATCTTCAAAGTCTAATCTAGTTTTGCTTTTAGAGAATCAGGATGTCTAAAAGATAACTGCAAACTTTCTTGTGTCCCTGTACTTGAATTTTGTTTGTACAATGAATATGAAGCTGATCATCTGACAACTCTGATTACTTGTGGCAGAAGACAAGAGGGAGACTGCCGATGCTAAAACAGAAGGTCTTGAAGAAGCCCAGGAGACAGAGGAACATGCACCTGAAACTGGGAGCAATGAGGATTCAGAACCAAAAGAAAATGTGGAGGATGGGATTGATAGACCAGGTAGCGACGTGACATATAGTTATGATCAATTAAAGAATAATTCTGATAATCCAGTGTCTGGGATTGACATGAAACGGAGAGAGGTTAGTCTTGCTTTGCATATTGTTAATTCAAATTTACGCTTTTGATTTATATTAATCTATTCCTTTCTTCTCAAAATGTGATGTTACTCAGGCTTATCTGTCTAATGATGAATTTGAAACTGTACTTGGAATGACAAAAGAAGCATTTTATGAAATGCCAAAATGGAAGCAAGACATGCAGAAAAAGAAAGTTCATTTGTTTTAGACTTGATTTATTGCAAGGAGTGACGTTTCTGCTGCTGTTGCATAACTACCTTTCGTCAGATATCTTCAATTCTGTTTGTATTCTAATACTTGGTTTCTTCAATCTTGTCATTGGTTAGAATGGGGGCTGCATATGTTATACTGAATCCAATATAAAGGAATGAAATTTTGTTCTTTTTTTATTTATGGTTTTGAATTATGTAAACCTAAACCTAATGTTTTAATTATTTAGATATATTGCAAATAGAGGATTTTTGTTTTATGTTTTAATTATTTAGATATATTGCAAATAGAGGATTTTTGATTTCTTTATTTTTTCCCTCTACATTTAAGTGTCCAATAATATTTTAAACTAGATTACCTCCGATGAAAAATAAATGTAGGAAACTAAAAAAATTCCTCATTCCTAACCTCTTCACAAGTTAATCTCTCCATTATTAATTTTTTTAATATATATATATATATAGGACAAAATATCAAATGGGCCTTACCCTGCCCATTTATTAAATGGGTTACTTTTTAATATCCAAATTTATCTACCATAGTCTGTTGGCTATTCTTTTTTATTTTATATTTAAATAATATAATTATAATTTTTTAGTAAAAAATTTTGTAATTTTTTATTCAAATACAATTTATACATATAAAATATTTTTTTAATATTTTTAAATAACTAATAAATTTAATTTTTCATGTTTTCTTTTTATATTAACTATATTATATTTAAATTTAAAAATTTTAAATTACAAAAGTTTTCATATTTAAATTTATTATATTTATTAAATATAATATGATAAAATGAAATTATTTATATTAAATAATATATTTTTTATAAAATAAATAAATAAACAAAAAAAACAGGTTTAATTTTCTCGACCCAAACACATCTATTTACATTTTGATGCTACTAGGAGAAATTGTGTATAAAACTTTATATATAAATCTTAATGAATTTTTTAAAATTTACTCAAAGATTTAGAGTTGAACCTAACAATGCTGTCCATAATCTTACCTCAAACTGATTACTGTTGAAATTACAAGATGGACACTATTCAATCTCGTGATCAAATCAATAGTCAATGGGAATAACGTGATGTTGAACCATAATTGCCCCATCCATCGCATTCCATGAACCATACGCATTTTCTACTTTTGCCCTTTAAATTTCTTAACCTTAATTTGTAAAACTGGACGGCTGGACGCCCACAGAGAAAACTTCGGTAAAGTTTTATTTTTTTTTTTTCAGTTTGAATTAAATTCAAATAATCTGCGTCATGAATAATTGAATATCACTTTTTTTTAACAATGTGTTGGACACGTCCACTCTCCACATGATGTGACCTCAGAATAAAGAAAGAAAGCCTCGCATGATTAATGTAACAGTGTGTTCCACTTTTTTCTTGTACGCTGCTTTTTCTCTGTTGTGTCTACGTTATTAAAATTGGAAGGATAGCAACGGAGACAGTGGCGGAGCCACATTGTCTTCGGGTGCACTTGCACCTCTAAAATTTTGATTAAAATTATAGAAATAGATATAATATTTTATAAATTTATATTTTGAATTTAAATTTTAAAATTCTTTTCAATTTGATCTCTTAGTTATAATCACAGTTTTATGTATAATATTTTAAAAATTTATATTTTAGCTCCAAATTTTAAATTTTTTTTTACTTTAATCCCTCATTTTTTGGCTAAAATTACAGTTTTAGTACAATATTTTAGCTCCAAATTTTAAACTTCTTTTTCACTTTAACCCCTGACTTTTTGGCTAAAATTACAGTTTTAGTACAATATTTTGAAAATTTATATTTTGGTCTCAAAATTTAAACTTCTTTTTTCATTTTAGCTCTTTCAATATTTTGGAAATAAAATTTGCCCCCTTGACCGAGGATCCTGGATATGCCACTGAATGGAGATACTCATTAAGGTTTATTAATTTAATTATTATTAAATTTTGATTGAATTAATTGTAATTAAATATATTTTTAATTTAATTACAAAAATTAATAAATCTCTTTATATTTAGATTTGACAAATTTACAAAAATTTGGACAAATTATTAAGCATTTTTACATATTCATTATTAATATATAATTTAAATAATATATAAGTGTGAAACAAAATTTAAAATTAGTTACACCATAATATATGAATAATACTTCTAAGTCAAATAATACATTGATACTCACAAAATATATATATATATATATATATAATTTAAGAATTATATAAAAAATAAATAAGAAAAAAACGAGTATGACCATTGAACTGTTAGAACTTATCAATTTTTTCAAGTAATCTACTGACTAAATGAACCAAAACGACCACGTGATCGATTTATTGATTTTTCAATCTCGCTAATTAATTTGGTTTGATTTTCAAAACAATGTTCATTATACATAAATGATCAATTCAAAATTAAAGGTAAGACTATTAATGATTTCGTCTTGAAAATATATAGATTGGCTGTTTAATATTTGTAAATTTTTTATATAATTTAATTATTAAATATTATAAATTTATCATATATTACAAATTGAATTAGTGCTTTAAAGACAAATAAATATACAATTTAATTATTAAAAAATTAAATTATACTGAAATTTGTTTGATACCTTAAAATTATAAACTACACAATAAAAAAAACACATGCTTTTTGAGAGTCAATTTGTATATATACTTTTAAAAGTAATGGCCCAAAAATTATGACTGTAACAAATGCTCTGGCATTGATTAATTGAACGCGTAAGTTTATAATAGATGATAATAAATCTTTTACATGGTCGTACTTTTAAAGACAAATGATAAAATTAAAACAAAACTTTTGTATCTACTCATATTCCAATTTTTTGGAGACACTATAATTGTAAAAAGGAATTTCCCTGTCCCTTTTATTGGAGGTCCTCACTCTTCCTTTAGGCATCAGGTTCCTCATTTCTTATACTTTTTCCCCTTTATACTGCACTTCTGAGGCCGAAACCTTACCGCACTAAAAAAGTAAAAAGTAAATTATATTTTTTTCTTTAAATTTTTGAAATTACATGTTCTTATATAATTATAAAATACATTGTACTCTAATCTAATTTTTATTTTTTGACTTTGGTAGTTTAATAATATATATCTTTTGGTTAAAATACTTTTTGCTGCTAATTCAAAATAAATTGTTACGAAAAATTTATTATCTTGTAAAATAAGTGTCGCTATATGTACTTAGATTTCTAGATAGTATTTCAGTCAAATAAATAAGCAGTATTAAATTAGCAAACATAAAAAAATAGGTTGTAAGTGACTTTTATAAATAAAAAAATGTAAGAGGTGAGTTTATATTTTAAAAGTAAATGAGAGAAGTGTGTAATTTTAAAAACTCATAAAGAAATTAAGGTAATTTACTCAAAAGTAAAAGTGAAGAAGCTTCTGTATTGAATATTCTAATTTTTAACCCAAAAAGTTAAATAAATCATTACAAGTAAATAAACATATTGGAATCCTCTTTAGAGATTTCTTTCTTGGCCTTTCTTAGCCTCTATAACCCGGGTTTCACATCTATCCAAAGACTATAAATAGTTAAGGAGAGAGGTATCTAAAGTGAGACTGTAAATTCCAAATAAACACACATGTTTTGATCAAGAATCAAACTTTAACCTCATCCAAAGAAAAAAAGAACCAAACTTTAATAATTCAAGGCATGTTTCACTTATATTTTATAAATTGATTCTGCAGGTAAATATGTTAGCAATTTCAAAATGAACTTAAGTTTACAAGTCAATTCATGTTCGCCCTTATTTTTTGCCTATTGAAAAACGAATTTAAATGGTCAGAAGGGTCAACTTTTTTTTTTTGTAAAAAGTATATTATTTAGTATAAATTATTTTATTTTATCACATTTTTATATTTATAATATTATATTTGATAAATATAGAAAATTTAAATATGAAAATTTTTATAATTTGTTAAAATAAATATAGAATTTTTAAATTTAAATATAATATAGTTATTTTAAAAAAACATTATAATCTAAACAAGCCATGCCCCCCTATTTGACATATCTCTATAGGTTTTACTGACTTTATTAGCTATACTACAAATCATGTATGATTGCGGCTATACGCCAATCGCCATGGTTTCTTTGTTGCTGGAGCCCCGAGGTAACTTCCATAGTTTTTGTAAAATTGATTCTTTCAGGCAATTTACTTGATAGAAGACTCACATAAGCCAATTTAAGAGTTATAAAATTGTACTTAAATTTTACGATATTATCACTCAATAAATTAGTCTTTTAAAATGAGTTTTTCTCATAATTTAACCGTTGTCAAGGAACCAAATGCTTAAATCTTATCATTTGATGCTTTTTGCTGAACGCAAAGAGGTGACTTATAAATTGGATTATAAGATGTGGTGTGCTGTACAAAATATTGGAAATTGAGTGGAGTCGCAAAGAAAGAAAGAGCTACTAATGAACCAATGTCAATAAAATGGATCGTTAGATATGTCGACTTTTCAAAAGACGTGAAATGATAAAAATCTCACATCGACTAATTTAATTTAAGAGATATAAAGTAGTACTTAAATTGTAAAGTATTCTCACCAAATAACCAAAGACTTGGGTATTATTATCACCTTATTAACAGAAGGACTTTTGACGCTCACACCTTATGTGTAATCATTAAAACACTAAGAGAACACTGCACCTGGAAACATTAGGACAATTGGGGTGACTTGCTTTACAAAGATTAGTTTGAAAAACTATAGATTATTTTGCACCTGGAAATTAGCTAAAAAAAAATAAAAATTAATTTTTATTTTTAAAAAATTATTTTTTTTAAAAATAAAAATTAATTTTTATACGCAATAGATGGAAAAGCAAGTGATTAACATAACCCAGAAAAATGTAGCTAATAATGCATAAATGATATCGTTGTGATTTATGACAATGCTTAGATATTTGTCTTCAAATTATTCCTTCACCCAATGTTGTCAGAACCGGCCTGGCTATTGATTCGGACAGGCCTTCGGGTCACTAAGTCACTGGTTCAACCGCCGGGTCACCGGGTCAATTGATGACCCGGATAAATGCATTAAAAAAATTTAAATTATATATATACCTATATATCTTTACAAATAAATTAAAACATCTATAATAATTTAAACATAAAGTCATAAATATTCATAATAATTCATAAAGTCATAAATAATAAATCAAATATAATAATTCATACATTTAAAGTCTTAAACATCCATAACAATTTATAAAGTCATTAATAATTAAGAAAAATTATGTAATTTTTAAGAAAAAAAATTAATTTATCCTCTTTAAATTAAAAATAATAATTTTGATATTTTATTTTATAGTATTTTTAATTTTATTGAAAAAAATCCACCACTTATAGAATTCAAATTAATCCTTTAAATGGCTTGTTATAAATTTAAAGGACTATTTGAAACCAATATTTGTTATAGACTACTTTAAAAACGTTTATTGTCTAACGTAATACTTTGGCATATTTTAACCTTAAGGAGTTAACTTCAATTTTAAATAAAATTTATGAAAATGAAAGAGGAATTTAACTAATATTTTTAGAGAAATAAAGTCAGAATATTATGTTTCAATTTGTTTGTAGTGGAACGGTATAGATATGGAGAAAAAGAAAGCATTAATTTTTAGAGTAAATAAAACAAACTTTTTTTTAAGGATTATTAATCAATTTTAGCCATAAATTTTTTTTTTTTAAAAAGAAATCCGAGTCAATGGGTCGTCGAGTCACCGGGTCGACCGAGTCATACGCAGATCGGTCAAAAGTATTGACCCGGACCAGGTCATGCCTCGGGTCGTCGGTTTCCGGGTCATACAACACTGCCTTCACCCGTGATTTTTTTTTTGGCACAAATGAGCCTAAATTAAAATTCTATAAAACTACAAGGATTCTATTATAAATTTCTAAACTTTAGGAACTAAATTGATAATCGAATAAATAGTAATAAGAATCAAGAAAATAATTTAACAAACAAATTCTAAAAACCATATATAGATAGTTAGATTGTAAAAATTAAGTGAGGGTGATTATATGTATTTATACTACAAAGTTATAAAAAAATTTATGGTATTTAATTTACTAGTGCATGAGTGATATCACTCACAAATACAATCGAGTGAACACGAAATTTTTGCTTGGCTAAATAGAATATTTGGCCAAGAAAGTTGTTCGAGCCGTCCAATTAAATTTCGAACAAGTTTTAGTGTGATCCATGATCGTACAATCTTATAGCGAAGCAAATAATTCGATTTCTAATTGAGCTGATGGCAATGACCTTCTTCAGTTCACCTAACCATGACAATTACAATGTGTGGGCAAAGCACTAAACAACAAAACCGTCACTTTCTTTAATTAAAGCGACCTTCAATGAAACGAAATGGCTAAGAGGGAATAATTGGTTATGGAATTTTCTCAAAGTGTTAAAGTTAGAAGGCCCCACTTCAGTGCTCAATACAGAATCACAGATCCAACCAAAGGAATAAGGATCCTAATTATTAGTCAACTGCTTATCCAAAACTACTAACCAAACCTGTTTACCAATACTCTAAACTGGGATCATTAATATATATATATAATTATATATATAATCAATTATGTATTCTCTTTTCCTCTTATAATTCTTGCCTTTTTTAAAAGTATCAACATTTCTTTTTGGTCCCACTAGAGTGTACGTGTGTGTGTGTGTGTGTATCACCTCTATATTAATTAGTTCGTATAAAGCTGGGGTTACATATTTGAAATCTAGGGTTACATATATGGTTTCTGAATTCTGAATTTCTGATACTTATATAATGGGTCAATAATGCCAATAAGTAAGATATATAGATAGAGATATATACAATTAATATTTAGAGTAAGTTATTAATTTAATCTATGAATATTAAATTATTTCAATTTAATTCTTTAAAAAATTTTAATTATTTAAATTTAGTTTATGAAAAATTATATTTGTCTTATTTTATTCTTTTTCATTGCTGAATCTAAAAGTCTATTATTATCAAATCTCAAATTTTTTGTTACCAAAAATACCTTTAACAAATATAGAGATAAAATTAATACAAATATAATTTTTTAATGACTAAATTAAAATATTTAATATTTAAAGAATCAAATTGATAATCAAGTTAGTAATTTACTCTAATATTGAACTTAGAGGCAAACAATATTAATTATTTGAAAAAAAAAAAAGCAACTGTATGTTGTGTCTTCCATCTTTATCCAAAAATGAGGCTGCATATTATTCCAAGGGAATGGACACAACTCTAAATAATTAAGCAACTAATTAATCTATAAGTTTGTCTAATTGTCTCTTAACCCTAATTAATATATACTAATCATGAGTTCAATCAACTCTTTTGTCCTCAAGACCCCACCATTTTAAATGCTAAAGGAATGGTCCCAACCCTTAAAATACGGGTGGGAGTGCTTTAATTACTCACTTCGTTGTCATTGGAGCCAAGGATGGCTATGTGCTTGTAAAGAAATAATATTTGATATGAATGATTATTATATTGATCATGATCCATGAGATTATATATTTTTATTAATTTGTTAACTTTTAT
Source organism: Biancaea sappan (assembly GCA_037074585.1). NCBI lineage: Eukaryota > Viridiplantae > Streptophyta > Magnoliopsida > Fabales > Fabaceae > Biancaea > Biancaea sappan. Next base: position 35,055,463 of record CM073492.1, read on the forward strand.
TTAATAAATTTAACTATGTATATTTGATGATATTGTAAACTTTTACTTGATAGATGTTATTTTATGTTGAGATATTAAGTATTTAATTGAATTTTTATATTTATATTTATGGGATATTTAATTATTTATGATTTTATATATATGTTAATTATATATTTTAATATATTTTAATTATCACTGGTTCGACCGCGGTTCAATTCCGGTCCAACCACTGACCCTTGAACCGGTGCCTCGATCGGTTCAATGACCGATCCGGTTTTCTGAACCTTGAAAAATATATTATTATAATTATTGTTATTTTAATTATTAAATCCATGATAATGGTTTCATGGATTGAAATTAGGGTTTAAAAAAGATATTGTGAGGCTGCTTTCACAAAAGTTAAGAGAAGGGTTAGGTGTCATATAGTGACGTGAGGCTCACAAGAGATTAGATATATATATATATATATGAACTAGAATTGCACCTTGCACAAATTTGTAAAACTGAGTAATGTTTGGGTAAATAACTTATTTAAGTATTTATAGAATAAGCGCTTATCATATAAGTGCTTATATATAAGCTATTTTTATAATTAAAGAATTTACGAGGACAAACTTCACATAAGCTGTTTTCAACTTATTTTCATAAGCTATTCAGAGTAGCTTATGAAAATAAGCTGAAACAGCTTATTTTCATGCCATAAGCTATTTCTATAAGCTCTTCCAAACGTGTACATAAGCGCTTATGGCATGAGATAAGTCAGATAAGCTCAAAATAAGCTATTCCAAACGGGCCCTAAATTCAAAATACAATAATATATAAGACTAATTATTTATATGCATGAAAAAAGAACATTTTTTAACTAAATATGATTATCAAATTATACTCATCCACTCAAAGAATTTATTTAATATTATTGGATATTTCCTTATAATCATATTTACTGTAGAGTTTGTACATTTACCTTTATGATCAAGAGCTAAGATTTTTAAACTACTTTCGAATATTATTCGTGAAATTGCAACATATATTTAACCATGAATAAAATCAAGAGTCAATAGATATAATCCAATGTTGGAAATAAATTGACCTTGATTTTTATTAATTGTCAATATTGCAAAACAAATTGTTATTGGAAAATGCCTCATTGAGTTTAAAAGATAATTTTGTATGAGATAGTGTTATTGTGAATCGTGGAATTATAAATTTATCTTTTACATTGTCACCAAAAATAAGTTTGCTTTCTATGACATGACATGATATCTCAAATTAACTCGAACTATGAAATTTAATTATTAAATTCAATTCTAATTTTTATTTTTAATTTATTGTAGCAATTTAAATTAGAAATGATATAAAAAATTATATATTCATTAAAAGATATATGATTTTTTAGATGAATAGGAATTTTAAAGAAAGATGTGTGATAAAATTTCAATTATATAATTAAAACTTGGTAAAACAAACTTAAAAAAGTAGTTTCATCTTCAATATTGTAAAGAATTCTAGGGCTAAACACTTAAACTATGCTATTTCAGCTTGAGCCTTGATTGTCTTTACTATGTTTTTTCCTTCACTTAATAAATAATATATTTCTCATTCATACATAATAATCAACATGAAGATAGACCAAAACAGAGTCTTCACTCCATTCTCACGGCAAATATATTCATCTTGCAATTATAAGTAAAAAAAAAAGAGTTAACTCATAAAAGTAATAAACCATATGATGATATCAGAAAATAATTAAACACACGTGGCAGACATCCATATAGATAGAAAATTAAAGGGTAGATATTGTATTAGTTGAATATATTATTTATCATAAGAGTGGTTATTGAATCTCTTGAATTAAACTCCATATCACCACGATCCACCTTAATTTGAAAATGAGAATCATTTTTAAAAAGATAAATAAGCTTTAAATACTTCCAATGCTCTTACAACTTTTCTAGCACAGTTTGATAATGTATATCTACCTTCAATAAACTCTTTTTCACTCACTTTTTCCTTCTCTTCCTCTTTGCTTTATTCTTTCTTTTCCTATATTATATTCACAAAAGTTAAGAGAAGGGTTAGGTGTCATATAGTGACGTGAGGCTCACAAGAGATTAGATATATATATATATATATATATATATATATATATATATATATATGAATTTCTCTAATTGTCTTCACATGTGACTAAGAGCTCGCACAAAGGGTTCATGAGCCGTCCGTGGGATTTTGGGAATATATGCTTTATATTATGTTTCTATTTCTATATCCATCCCACTTTGACTTCTTTTTGAGCTAGGGTCTATGTTGCTTCACACAATTAATTCAACTTTAGAAAAAAAACAGAGATTTCAATTTTTTAGTTAGGACGATCTTTTTTGTCATTATAAATTATCTTAAAATTTATATGTAATAAAAAAAATTTCATTTTCTTGCTCATCTGATGCAGCATTAGTGTGTTGAGCTGGAGGGTTCACTAGAGTGTCATATTATACTACATTAACTCATTTTTAAAGGTACATTAATGGCATTCATCATTAGGGTCTTTTATTTTAACAAATTCTACAAAGTACAAAGACCAGGTTACAATAAAATAAATTGTAAGGACGAAATGCAAAATTAATCAAAATTATAAAGACCAAATGTATATTTTAACTAAGACATTCTTTCCTGGCATATTGAGTGCAAAAAGTGGACCCTCCTCAAAATTGTATGTCCGAAAATTGAACCTTGATAATTTTTAAGATTCAAATTTCAAACCGTCACTATCAGTATGATGTATCAACTTTGAATTTTAATATATATATATATACGTATATATATATATATGTGTGTGTGTGTGTGTATTTGAATGCCTTTAAAGTGGATTTTTGAATTAATTAAAGATGTCTAATAAAATGATCAGATATTGAAATTTTATTGGGAATTAATGAACATTAATAATTTTACTTAATTTTTGTCTCATACAATTTTAGGGTCTCTTTGGGATTGTCATTTGGCTTTTGCTTTGATGCATCGATCTCTCCTTTTTTTTTGTGTGTTTTTTTTGGGGGGGGGGGGTAAAAATAAATGTCCAAATTAAGGACATTTACTATTACTTATACTTTTTTTAAAAGTTACAAGTTTCTTTTTTTTCCTTTTATTAATTTTGGCCAAAACGAAAATTTTAATTACCCTCTCACATATAGAAGATAAACAAACATCACATATATATTCAATTCTTATTATGAAAAATATTATTTTAACTTAATTTGTAGTCGTAATTATTCTATAAACATTATACTTGATGAATAATCAATTCTTATATCTATAGTATTTATTTAATTTAACCTCTTTAATTATAGTAGATTTTATTTCAATAATTTAAAATAAATTTGTTTGAATTCTTAGCATTCCAAAAAAAGTTTTAACATTTACTTATTATTGTTATTTACTACCAAAATTTTAAAAACTATTGCCAAATATTTTATTAATCAATTATAATTTAGAAAACAACTTATATACATATACATATATATATATATATATATATATATATATATATATAAATCAGTTATCACTTCTATCTTTTTTTATAAAATAATAACTTTTTTACAGCACCTACAACTCGATGATTATGAAAAGTTACTCGGTTCTTAAAGGTACGGTCTAAATTAATAGCTGGTAATTCAATTTTGTAATTTTTTTTGATTAAACAGTTTTAAGAAAGCTAGATCGCACGGCATGCGCTTCTTTGTTTGCCTTTTTGCTTTAGACTCGTGCCACCCATAAACGCCGAAAGTTATAAAGCCACTCACTCTCGCAGTCTCTTTCATTTCTTTTTTTTTTTTTAAATTATTATTTTAAAAATAATACATTAAAAAACTTTTAATTTCAGTTCTTGTAACGGCGAAAGATTTAGGCGGGGCTTAAAATATATTTGGGTTACTTCAACTTCACTAATGATAAATTAATTTAGTATGCTTACTTAATCTAGTAGCTCACGTCACTGAATAAATATACAATCTGAGACAATGATTGGTGATTTTGAAATATAAAACAAAAGCATCGGATTCCTAAAAGAGCATTCAAATATATATATATATATATATATATATATATATATATATATATATATCATTCTCGATTTATCACTCCACAAGTGTGCTTGAGTTGAATTGTACAAAAAGGGGAAATCGGATTACTACCATTAATTTGTGCTAGAGTTGATTGAGGAAGAAAAAAAATTACCACAAAATGGTAATTTCGAAAGCTATTTAACCCTACGTAATTAACCGGACTCTTTTTGTTTTAAGAGAATTTAGTTTATTTTTTACATTATATTTCAGCAAGGGTTAGAATCCTAAATTAAATTGACTTCTCATTTCAGTACATACACTTAAAAAAAAATAGAACTCTCATATATTAAGATGGAATCCATCTTCCATCGACATTTTGATCACTATATTTTTTAATAAAATTATCGATATCCAAAAGTTTGTTATACTATGACTAATTTAGTTTAAATAATTAAGTCAAATTTAAAATGTAAATTTTTTCATTGTTATTTTTTAATTATAAGATTCAAACTCAAGATTTTTTTTAAAAAAAAAAAACAAATATTGAATCATTTAGATTGACCAAATTTAGGGATGTAATCATTTGATGGAATAGACAAAGGTCAATGCTGTGATTTAGGTTGAATTGTATCGCCAATAGAAAAATCTGAATGAAGATGTAACCTAATTAAGTTGGGGAAATAGGAAAGATAAGAGAAGAAGTGAAGAACAAAGGGTGTATATATAAATTTATAAAATTGAGGTTATACAGAGATCTGCCTTAGATGCAGATGAAGCTAGCACATGCAAAATATTAGACGTCGATGTCAAATTAAGTGTGGACCACACCAACAAATGAACAAAATTCAATGTTTGTATTCAATGTGAATGTATGGAAGCTTCCTTCAAGGCTTCAACTTTGGTTCTTAAATCTTAATTGTACAGCCCTCCACAAATAGTACTACCATTGAGAACCAACCAATCTGCTTTCTTTCTTTCTTTCATTTTCTTTTGAGAATTTGTCCAATATCATATATAATTGTTTTTCTATGAATTTATGGCAAATAATTTTGTTTTTATTTTGTATAAGAATTATTAAAACTTAAATTTAAATCAATTAAAAAAAACAATGGGAGGTTAAGTGGTTAGTCTCCCACCAAACAAGATTTTCTTTTGCTTCGTACACAACAGGAGAGTCTTGTTCATAAATATTTGAGTCGTCTATCTTGAAGATTGACAACCCATATCATATAGTCTTTTTTTTTTTCAAAATAGTTTAATCGTAAATATTTGATTTTAAAGATTGAGGACACACAATTAATAAAAGCTTCCTATTTGAAAAAATTAACATTAGTCTTTTACAAAGTGATGAATTAAAGTTTAAATTTCTATTAAAAGAGATATTCATATTTAGTATTTAACAGTTTTAAATATAATTGTCTCCGTTAAAAAAATACTTGTAAGACAAAAAAAAATCATTTGAAAGGAAATTAAATTCAAACCTCCAATCTCGTCATGTCAATTAAACTCCCCTGTTTGTTGGCGGCCATTGTCACTAAATTATTTTTTTTTCCCCGAGCGTGAAAAATGATAATGAGGATAACTTAATAAATTCTATCGGTGTAATCATATTTGTAAAATTTATACTACTTATATACCATACTTTTAAACATTGTAGTCTATAAGCAAATTCTATCAAGAGAAAAGTAACCATTCTTCTAATTAAAGACTGGACATTAGAATTTTAGAAAAAAAATGAATTTTTATCACATACTGTTAATAGCAGATAAAATTTTAACCTCACACAACATAAATAATTTCAAAATTATTATCAAATCCCTTCTGAATGAAATGGCTTTAGACATTAAGCAGAGCCCGTTTACATGATGAAACAGAGAAGAGAAAAAGAAAATTAATATCAATCTCGCATCAATTATGGCGCGACACGTGGCTTATATAATTGGTGTCGGTGAGTTGGATTTCACCATGAAAAAATATTTGCAACCTTTTCTTTTCTCTATTCGTCCGCAATATCCTCCCATGTGTGCATAATGACGGAGTTGGCTAAATCTAAATATATAAAATAATATATAAATTGTGAAGTGCTCTCCCTTGCTAAGTTAATCTTTTGAAATAAATATGAGTAAATTATTTAGTGATCTTCAAGAGATTATAATTATTTTAATTTAATTTTTAAAAATTAGGTATTTTAATTTAATCTTAGAAATAATGTATTTGACCCAATTTAGGTTTTATTTAGATAGTATAACTTATAGTTTATTAGAGTTTCTCTCTTAATATAAATGTTTTATGCAAAAGAAATTGTGTTTGAATAAACTTAAATAAATAACTTATTAATTTCTAAAATGTTACTTTTGGCTTATTTTATGAAGCTAATTTTTTAAATTTCTTGAAAAAGTCTTGTGTAAAAGTTTAAATTCACAAGACTGAGAAGTTGTTTTACACTTTTACAAGACAAGTATATCTTTAATCATAATTTGAAATTGTATGAAAATTAAACTATTCACCTCCCTCCCACATTCTTCAATCATAATTTAAAAGCATTTCTTTAAATATATATCTAAATACTAAATAATTTAATTTAAAAAGAGTTTATGGTATAACATTTTTTTTACAAAAGGCACTTTTCTATAAATACTTAAATAAATTATTTATCTAAATGAGAACTTAGTCTCTTTATTTGTTAAAATGACTTTTCATAATTAAAAAAATTGAGACTTATTAGCACTAGATCTTGCAATTTAGTAATTAAAATAATTAAATTGAGATAAATATAATTTTTTAAAAATTAAATTAAGATAAAAACTATAAAATAACTGTAATTTTTTAAAAGACTAAATTAATAATTTATTCTAAATTTTGTATATATATATATATATATTATTTTTGCCAGTTGTGTGTATTGAAGCTCTATCCACACTGTCATGCTCACATTTTTTGAGAAGAGATCACCGGGAAACCAAGACATGGTTTTGATTTAATAGAACAACCCTTGCTTAGTAAGTTTGCGTCAATCAAAGTGGCAATAGCAACCTCGAAGGCGTAGGAGCGTTTGAAGCAAGGCTGGCAAGAAAGTCAGCAGTAATAAATGGAAAGTCAATGGGCATGACATGCGGCTGCTTGGTTCAATTTTTCCAGCCTTTTTCACACCACATTAACACATGTTACACATCACTCTTCCTCATTTAAAATAAAATACATACTTCAATGCCTTTTTCTTAATGCTAGAACTATCTTTACAGCCTGAGTTAAATCAAACTTAATATCAGGCAGGCCGGCCTCGATTAGAGACGAAAATTGAAAGCCGCGTATTAACCACGTTTTGTTTGCCCTTTCTTAAAAGCTGGAATTTTTTACAATTAAATGTTTTGTGTGTAGTTTGGTCACATAATTAATTACCAACGCGCTCACTGCCGGACCCTTTTAAGATCTGTACCACATGCCCCCTTTAATCAATGCTTTCTTTGCTTCCCAGATCGTTGCCTCACGCTCTCTTCATGAACCCTAAAACCCTCCTTTCTTTCCATCATTTTCCTTCTCTTTCTTTCCTCACAAACACACCCCTTTCAACTCTCACGGATCACAATATGTCATCACGAAAAATATGAATAATTAAATAAATTAATAGAAAGAAAATAAGATGTTGCAACAATGTCCATTCATGAGTCATTCACACTGCTCCCTGCTTTCTCAAATACAAAAGTACAAAAATATAATTCCAACATGAATATGTACAGGTATTACAACAAAACTGATCACACAGTAGTAGGCATGAAACTTTTATTTAAAAAATAATAATAATAAAATAAAATTTGATTATTTTTTCGCCTTATATTTGTTTCCTTTCAAGACCATCTCTATTCTTCGCTAACAGTCTCTATAAACAGAAGAATCTACGTCAGACGAACATAATTGCTTCTTAATAACAGAATTTAACTCACGATTACTGGTACCACGTTGTATTATCGGATAATGCGAAAGCGACGGCGTCGTTGAAGAGGCTGAGTAGCGGCCACCGAGTGAACTCGCGTCCGGGATTGACTCACTCGAGGTGATCAAATTCACGTTCTTCAGCACGAACTCATTGCTAACGAGTTGACTCAGTATCCCCGACTCGGACACCGAGTTTTTCTTCTTGTGTTGCATTGCGGCTCGAACGATCTCTATCAGCATCGCGTTGGACAGCCTACGGACCCCGCGCGCGCCGCCCATTACAATGCCCGAGTTGACTGAGCGGCTCGACTGAGTTCTGTCCGAGTTCTTCTTCCCGTGCTTACTGTTGGCGAACAGAAACACCGACTCGGGGCTCCGATTCCTGACTCGCCCCAATGGGTCGTTTGTAACCACCAGATTCTTCACGTCCACGAGCATTACGTGCTTGAAGTTCCGCCTGACTCGCCCGAGTAACATGGGGTAACACGCCCACCTTCGCAATCTAATCGGAACCTGGTCCAGAAAACCGGCCAGCGAGTTCTCCGGGTCGAGTTCAGTCGCGTCAAAGCTGAGAACCGAACCGTAACTCAACTGAGCCTGTTCACTTTTCAATTTGCTCTTCTCTGCTTCTGGGTTTGTGAGATTGCTTCGAGATTTCTTACCCCACAATGGCTCTCCGATTTCAACCCCCTTCTTTCCAATTTTGTAGAACCGAGCCGCGTCGAATTTGGACTCAGGCTTATCGGTGGAATTCAATTCGGTGTAGCGGTGAATGAGCGACGAGAACAAGTCGTTCTCGTGCTGAATAATGGAGGCGAATCTGGAAGACAGGGAAGCAGAAGCGAAGATGAGAACGACGTCGGCTCGGGCTGTGAGACCTGACCAGTGAAGAACTCTGAGAAACGAGCGGAGTTCGTTGTCGGTGGTGTCCTCAAGCACGTGCCCCACCACGAGATCGCTCATGGCTCTGGTTCCTCGCCGGTACAGAGTCCCCATTCGTTGTAGAGCCGATGAGCGGAAGGGGAATTCCTCGCTCTTGGAAGCTTCATACCATTGGGGTCTCCACATTAACCAGTTGTGGGTTTTGGATTTGGGATTGATGGGGGCACTACGAATCGCGGGGGGTTTCTGTGATAGTAGTCGGCGAGGGGTAGAATTGGGGATGGTGGATGGTTCGAAAGTGGAGAGAGTGAAGAGGAGGAGGGTGATGAAGAAGAGGAGTGCGCATATGGAAATGGTGGATTGAGCTTTGGAGAGGAGGAAGCTGGAGTTGGTTCTTCGGAAGGAGGAAGCAGGGGATCTGGAGGAAGAAGAAGGGAAGAGCTTGGATTTGTCGGCAATGGCGGAATTGTCTTCGGGGAAGAAGACCAGAAGAAGACCCATGTCTGTGTTAGTGTTAGTGTTAGTGTTAGTCACTCTTAGCTTTCGCCATCGCTAATAAACCCATATCTAAGCTCTGCTAGTCTCTGTTCTGTGATCCGCAAGAAAGCAGTGAGGCGAAGCTTTTACTTGCTCTAGTTTTTTTTTTTAAAATTTTTTTGGACGCTTGGGAAGAGGAAACGGGGATGATTTATGACTCGGGCTATTTCGGTGATTTGGCCATTAGCTTCACGGTCTATACTCTACTTGCGGACTATGCAGTTAATGTCCTTTGCGTTATTTCTTAAGGACGAGATTGCCCCTTTCTTTATTATTAAAAAATGAATTTTGTTAACCCTACCATACCTTTGACTTCATAAATTTGTGTTATTTTATAAAATAATTTTAAAAAACTATTAAATGAATTTTTTTATATAATCCATTCATTTAAATTTTTATTGGATAAAGGTTTTAATTTTTAGTGTTTATATAAATTTTAATTGTTGGTATAACGTTAATAAAAAAAATTCAAAACTTCAGCTGACTTTAAATTCTTACTAAAAAAAACTAATTCTAGTTTAAAAATTATATCTATTTTTGTTATTTAATAATTTTTTATTTGAATACGTATGATTCGAATCAAATCATTTAAGTCCATTTTATATATCAATCGTCAATGGCCATGTATGTAAGTTAATTTAATTTTTTTTATCAACGTAAACCAAATTGCTAAGTAATATATAATTGGTCACATTAGCAAAATATGACAGAAATTAAATAAAAAATTATAATATTATAATAAATTAATTATAAAAGTTTGAACTAGGAAATAAAATAAAATTGAATAAATTAAGAGAATTTTTTTTAAGCAGGGAGTAGTTATTTTAGGAAGTTGCAGTACCCCACTTACACGACCACGTGTCGGTGATTATGCAATGTTGAGGAAGAAAAACGTACATAGGTATGTTAAAATTTAAAACTAGGTTTGAAATTAATACTGTGTGTTCGGCCAATCCTATAAATTAATTTATAATTTATTTAATATTTTAATTAGTTTATAAATTTATTAAAAGTGTTTAAGTAAAAAATTTATTTTAATAATTTATACATTATTTTAAAACGTTATTTGAATATCTTATAACTTATGATATTTTATTTCTATTTATCTTTATGACTTTTTCTGAATACCCACTATAACATTGTGCTATTTATGCTATATATATTATATATATATATATAATTTTACATATAATAATAATTTAATTTAATTTAATTTAAAATAAAAAAATATTTATTTATATTATTTTAGAGTCATAAAATATATACATTTTTATGTTATTTTATATTTTTTAACTATTTCAATAGTTACTTTTACTGAATTCTTTTAATTTAATAAGCTAGTTTATAAACTTTTAACTATAAAATTATTAGTTAAAAATTAATTTATAAACTTTTAACTAATTTATCAATTAATTTTACCTAACAGAATCTAAGTAATAAAGCATAGAAAGGTGAAAATGCAAAAATAACTTTTTAAAATGTCTCAAAGGAGCTATGTTTAAATTTAGAACCATAAATGATAAGTCAGATGTTGTAAGATGGTTTGTTAAATTTCACAAAATGACATAAGGTTGATTTTCAAAAACTATGTTTACTTTTAATCCAACGGTCTTTTTGCTCTATCCTCTTTGATTTTATGTCAAATTAAGGACGATCTCTTTTTTTGTTTTATTCTTAAGTTTTTACCTAATTAGTGAATAATTTTATTTTATAAACTTTAAAAGCTATAGTATTGTATTACAATTCTGCTTCATGAATTTCATTGATTTAGTTTTACACACACACACACACACACAGGTCTTATAGTCTTAAGGAATTGATACCTAAAATTATATTTTTTTAATTATTTTAAATTAAAAATACAGCATAAAAATAAATTACCATATTGCCATAAAACTCTTACTAGGGCTGAACTAAATTAAATTTTTTTTTGCTCGATTCAATATTAAAATTTTAAAATTTAAACAGACTAAAATTTTGAATCCAGCTTGATTGACCCGTTATTATCCTATCTATTTCAAATAAATACCCTTTGGACTTTAGAAGCCAAGCATTCATTAACATTAATTTGATTAAAGTAGTAAATATAATATTTACTTCTTCTTTTTTTTTTTTTGGGTCTCTCTAGTACATGGTTCCGTTTTAATAGAGACGGACGAATAGGGAAACAGATAAAGAGATCAGAAAGCGAAATTTGACCCAATTTAGGTTTGGTATTTCTTTTTTTGGGGGCAAAAAAGCTGTTGAATTTGACTATTTGTATAAAGAAATTTCGAAATCGAGTTCCTATACATAGATATATATATATATATACATATACAATGATAAAAAATATATATACATATACATATACTAAAAAAAGTTGTTTATTGATAACATTAAGTACCTCAGAAACAGTACGCGTTTCATAATTTCATAGTTAATGGCATGAATTGATCATGACCGGCCTGTACACTGAAAAAGAAAAATGGCCGACCCTTTTTCTTTTTCTCAAAAAGGGTCAAAATCATATTTATCTTTTGAAGATATGATACAATGGATGCATTAACTTTAATGAGTACGTCAAGACAATATCAGTGTTTTTTTCGTATCAGGCTGGTATTCTTCAAATTCAAATTATAGAAATACCTATTAAAAAGGATTGAATTCAAAATTTCAAGAAAAAATTTATTACTGTAAAGTTTTTTTTTCTTTTTACAAATACCTTTCATTAAAAACAATGCTGATCAAAATACAGACAGACGTTAAAGGTAAACACCACTCTTAATTATGATTCGAATCCTATTGAATTAGCGTACAAAACCGAATAAACCAATTAGAAGGAAGAAGTGTGGACAGTTTAATATTGTGATTGTAAGTTCAAATTCTTATTTCATCATGAAATAATAATAAGTATAAAAACTAATCGAACCAAGGTTTACACAATTAACTTCTATTAAATAAAATAATATTAAAGAAATAAACATGTAATAGTGATGTATAGTTGGGACGTTCAATTTCAAGTTCAAAATGTAGTTTGTTAAATTCTTTCTTAAATTTTCTTTATGTGCTTGTAATTTTATATAATTTTAAATTAAATCCTTATAGTTTGGAAATTTAAAATTAAATTCTTATATTTAAAAAATTCAATTTATTATATTTTGTTAAAAAATTTTATATGATCAATTATATATTATTTTAACATTTTAAATATACACAATTTAAGTTAAATTATAAATTATCTTAATTACTCAACATATATATAAATTGTACCACATATTATATATATGTAATTAATTTCACTTCATTACGAGTTATGCACATTCATAATGTTAATATATGCATAGCAGCATAGGTTAGTCATATTAATAAAATTTAATAAAGAACAAATGAAAATTTAGTGACATAGACTATAAAGATCAATTAAAAATTAAATAAAATTCTAAAGAAAAAATTAATATTAATAATTTTTAGTTTTTTAATGTTAAGCTGTAATAACTTTTTGTCCAACATGAAACCACGTTAATAACAATCAATGGGAATGAGTTTTTTTCTTTTGTAAATAAAAATTATAGCCAAGGAGCAAAGATGTAGATTGAAATTACATGAGAGAGTAATATGAGTTGGATATGCTGTTTGAATTGACCTCTGCCGACAGAACAGAGCAGAGCAGCGCAGTGTGAGGACTGGAGCATTGGGTTGGAGGTGTACTTCCTGTTTGAAAATTAGTTAAGATAATTTAGGCTTTGTTTCGTCTTTTATTGATTTTTGTCTTTTATTGAGTTTTTACCTGATTTTGATTGCATTAACATAACTTTTAAACTATTAAACTAGTTTATAATTTATTTTATTAATTTATAAATTTATTTAATAAAAATAAATTTATTTAATAAAAATAAATTTATTTAATCAAACGTTATTTTAGATATTTTTTATTTTTATTATTTTATTAAAATTTTTATTTTATTCTTATTTTTTATGTACATATAAAATATAATATAATATAACATAATATATAAAATATATATAATATAATAAAAATATATATTTGTAATTAATTATATATAATAATAATTTAAATTAATTTAATTAAAAAAATAAAAATTAATATGTTTAATTTGTATTATTTTAGGATTACAAAATATTAGTTAATTATGTTATTTTACATCTATCAACTATCAATTGTAACTTTTACCTAATATTTTTAATTTAACAAGCTAGCTTAACAATTTTATTTTTAACTAAAAATAAGTTTTTAAACTTTTAGCTATTTTTGTAAAACAAAGTCGTAAAATATGTTTGTCAAGTCAAATAAGTTATAGTTTATTTAACTAACTTATAAATTTATTTGACCAAATTAAAAGTGTTTGGTATATAAATTTATGTACATTAATGGATTTTGCCTTCAAACTATTATTTCAGTGAATTTTTCAAGTTGTCATGATTTGCCCAAATATAAGTTTCTCCAAAATTAATTTTGTAAACTCTAGTTATTCAAACTTAAGTTTTTTCAATTATTTTCTAAACACACACTTAAGTTTTGGATAAACTAAAGTTTAAATCAAAACAAGTTAAAGTTGCTTCATGAGCACAAATTCCCTCCAAATCCCGCGCTCAAGATCCCCTCCATACTCAACTCTCAACCCCTCTCAGCCATTGGATGCTCCTTCAACGCATACCACATCGTTTTTTTTTTTTTGTTGAAAATGAAATAGCTAAAAGAGGTTCGAGGGTCTGGAGGGAAATCTGGTCTAAAGTGAATTCGGATTCTTGCTTCATGGTAGGTTAGAGTTTAGATAAAATTAATTTTATAAAATTTTGATTTTAAATTTTAAGCTAAACATCAAGTAATTGTTATAAAATTTTAGTTTTGAAGCAAAATTTTAATTCTGAAACTTCTGGGTGGCTTCCAAAGATGCACGTAGTGCGTGTAGAGCCGTAGGGTCCATTCCTCAATACGTGGCATCCCTTCACTTATGATTTCAAGGTACTTTCTGTCCTCTCACTCTTTTGCTTCAAACCTTTTATTGCTTCTATGAATGACTTCCATCGTCAGATTGTGTTATGGACATTTTTATCTTTTTGTACACACAACTTAATTCCAATTCTATAAATTACCCAAAAATATTATTTCTCTATTTAAATTTAGACTCAATTTTTAATTGCATATTAAATTTTATTTTATGTTAATTTTTTAATATTTTTTAATTAATTTTAATTTTATCTTTGAGCTAAATATCATTTGAAATGTTTATAATAAACACTAATATAACTACTTCTATTATATATGTTTGTGTTAATTAATTTGTCTAATTAAAAAGGTCTATATTTACACTTAAAATAACAAAATTGACATTCATTATTCACTTTGTCCTCATGTGATTATCCAACAAAATGAAAAGTAATTATTTTTATTCACATTTATATTTGACATAAATATACCTAATTAAACTAGTTAGTATAGACTTGTGTAACAAAGTTGTCACATTAGTTTTATTAATTTAAATAATATTAGACTCAAGATTAAAATTAAAACTAATTAAAAAATATGAGGCAAAACTGGCAAAGTACAATTTTAGGACAAAATTGAAATTTGAGCTAAAATTTAAGGACAAAAATAGCACTTTTGCCTTTATATTTTTGTTGTTTAGACTTTTTAATTAAAATATGACAACTATATAGCTATCCCATTAGATCTTGATAAATGTGTAACCTTTAAAAATTTGTTATATATTTTTTACAATTCACCTTTATTGATATTTTAATAATTTTTTTTTGCATATGTTCTATTTTGTTTAGAGACTTTGATAACAAGTATATAAAGAAGAAAGACTATATATAAGTCTAATATTTTGTTAAATTCCTTTAAATATGAGCAAAAATTACTTAAAATTTTTTTATTATGTTTTGGATCAAATTATAATAATTTATCTTGAAATTTAATTAAATTTCACGGGATGTTTTTTTTTTGGCAAAGAGATATGGATTGTAATTTTACTTTGAATATGACAGTAAAAATTAGTAATTTATTTTATGAAAGGATATATATTTGTAGAAAATTAACTTTATTAATAAAAAATATATTAAAAAAGAGTTTAGTGTATTTTTACTATTTTATGAAAAAATATTAAATATAATTTAACTAAATATCCATAAAAGTTAGTGCAATTTCAGTACTCAAATTTTATATTGGAACACTTTATATGTGGAAATAATTGTAACAATTAAAGATATTATATATTAGTAAATATTAGCATTTGAAAGTTATGTGATTTATTACTAGTACTTTATATCTCCATTATTTTCTTTAATTTTATTTTCTTGCAAAATTGCTGCTTACATTTAACTGAGAATCACATGGGGTTTAAATGTTATTTTGAGAGGATATAGACCATTTTACTTTCTCTGATAGTGTAAGACGATAAAATATAATATCATGTTTGGAAGTTTATATACTAAAATTATAATTAAGCTATATTTTTTTAAAAAACTTTGCTTATGCAATAAAAATAATTAATTGATTAAAGTAGTAATTAATTGTGAAAAGTTCTTAAAAGATTGAACTTTCTACAATATTGTCCACTATCTTCCTCCCTACTTCCTCTCCCTCCTATGTTTAAATAAAAATATCATCCCCCATAGGTTATCACTTCTATATTTTTCTAATAAAAAATTGCAATACGATGTTAACTATATTTATTTTCAGCAAATTAACAATTTGAAACTTTTATTGAAATCATAATTTAAAAAAAAATTATGTTAATAAAAAAATTCAAACATATTATTTTACATCAAAATTATATTAATATAATATAAACCATAATTTATAGAAACGTAATAAAAAATTAAACACACCCCATATAGACTTTGCGCCCTAAAATAGCAAATATAAATAAGAAAACCAGAATAATATTTAGAAACTTCGTATGCATTTGTTAAATATAATACAGGGTAAAAGAGAGAATAACATAATGCACCTAAGCAAACTCGTCGAGAGATTTTATCGTGTCAATTTATAAAACAGATACAGAGAATCTGAATAATTTAATGCAGATCTTTTGACCTAACTAACGAATAATGTCTTAAAAAAAATCTCAACATTTTGCTGGCCATGCATTATTAGCCAGTTATTTTTTCAAACATTATCATTACATTGTATGTTTCAGTTAAAATTGACAGTTGATATAAGAGGAAGGGACAAAATGACCCCCAGTTTTCTCATTAATTATAATGATTATAATAATTATTTTTAAATTTAAATAAGGTTAACATGCAGGAAAAATAATTTCAATGTAAGAAAATAAGAAATCAGAGACAGAAAAATAGATGAAAAATTTTATGTCTCTAAATATGGCATTGCTAATTTCTGAGACAGACAAAAATTTCCATCCCAAATCTAAAATGAATTATAAACCAAATTTTTTGTCTCAGCAGAAATTCGAGGAGCAATGGCAAATTATAATTAAAATGCATTTAAATGTCTTCCCCAATAATTGAACTTGTGACTTTGTAGATATATTAAGCATGTATTACCATTATTGACCTTAATAATTTATTGTTATATTATGCAAATTAATATATACATAATCTAATATTAAAAAAAATAGAGATGAAATTTGAGACAAAGATATTCTAACTCTAATTTTTGTTATTAAATCTATTGCAAATTATGTCTCTAAATTTTTAACAAATTTTGAGATGAAAATATTTTGTCTTTAATTTTTGTTGCCAAGTTCATTGCAAATTTTGTTTTTTAATTTAAAAATAAAAATGAAATTTAAGACGCAGACCAAAAAAAGTTTTAACACGAAAAATTTTTACTTTTAAATGTATTTCAAAATTTAATTTCAAAATTTAATTTTAATTTTTAAAAATAAAATTAAAAATAAAAAATAAAATTTTAGAAGAAAAAATTCGACCTCTAAAGCTGTATCAAAATTTAACTTTAATTTTAAAAAAATTAAAAAAAATATAGACAAATTTTACTTCTCTTTTTTTTTATTTAAATAGAAGTCCTTATTAGATATGATAAATGTAGGATGGGTCAAAGCCTCCAAGAAGAAGCAGAGAAAGTAGCATCGAGATGTGTGTGGAATAGCAAAGAACAATATTACAGTTAACAGCTACGTCGTATTCAGAATTGAGACCAGAGTAGATCTGATGATATTTGGAAGCTTCCATGAAATTAAGTCCACGTGTTATAACCTAGTCTCCCCTAAAATTTACATTTTTGTTATTATATTTTTTTTAACTAAAACATAATAAGTTTGTAATTTTTTAATTAAAATACAATAAACGTATCACCTTTTAATAAAATTGCATAATTTTCACTACTTATTATTATGGGTATAGAATCTGGCCCACCTAAATGGTGAGTTGGGTTGCTAAAAAGATAATCTGGGTCGAATTGGGGTACTATTTCTATTTTATCCATATTTTTTGTTTCTAGTTATCAAAGATAAATTATATTTTGATCTCTTACAAATAAAATATTTTTTAATTTGATTTCTTATATAATTGTCTTTTTAAATTGGTCCCACAACTATGAAATATTTTTCAATTTAGTCACTCATAAAATTATTTTTTAATTTGGTTTGGTCCCTTGTATGAAATATTTCTTAATTTAGTAACTCATAAAATATCTTTTCTATTTGGGCTTTCACATACAGATATTTCTCAATTTGGTCCCTCACATGAAATATTTCTTAATTTAGTTACTCATAAAATTAACTTTTTCTAATTTGATCATTCACATATGAATATTTTTCACTTTGTTTTCCCACATAAAATATTTCTCAATTCAGTAGCTTATAAAATTATCTTGTCAATTTAGTCATTCACATATGGATAATTTTTAAGTTGGTACCTCACATATGAAATATTTTTGAATTTAGTCACTCATAAAATTATCTTTTCTATTGGGTCCTCACATATGAAATATTTTTGAATTTAGTCATTCATGAAATTGGTAAGGATAATTTCAAAAAATTACCAAATAGAATATCAAATTCCCAGGAATATAGAAAAATATCCTTAAGAATGTGTGTAACAAACCAAAAATGAGAATAACACATTCATAAGAATCACATTCCAAAAAATATGAACATTTCTAAAAATATAAAATTCTAAGTACCAAACCCCCCTTATAATTTATAATAACAACCACAATGACCATGGTATGCCTCTCTACTCGAGTCTTCAAATCTCTATCGTTTAAATTAGGGATAGAAATTGATCGGTATTTGTTTCTTCCTTTTACCATTGGTATTTATATCCATTTGAAATATCAAATTTATGTCCCTATTTAAATTTGAAAATATCTTTACTCTCTTAGGAGCCGTTTGGTATGCTCACGAAAGTGGAAAAGGAAAACACATTTTCACTACTGTACTTTTTTTATATTGTTTGGTATGGCTCGCTGTAGCTGTTGAAAATGGAAGCCAGCATTCCCTCTTCCTTCAAAATTGTGATATTCATTTATATCACTTCATCGATGAAAAATCAGTCATGGAAAGGGAAAAGGAAGAGAAATATCGAATTTGCCCACGCTCTACTCTCGCGTTCTATCCTCCCGCACCTTCCATTTCACACTTTCATTCTCGATCATTTCGTACTCGCATACACATTCATATTCTTCGGCAAGCACGCTTCAACCTCTCTTTGCCCTTACTGTCTTTTTTTCTCAGGTTTTAAATTGTTCATAGTCATAACAATGACGTCGAACAAGTCTTAATGGTGTCGAACGAGCAAGACTCATGAGTCAGCATATTGGCACTAGGCGATCAGCCGGCTGGCAACAGACGGTGGGCCGGTCGACCGATTGCTGCTGGTAGGGAGACGGGGGAGAATCCAAGGAGTAATTTAGTCATTTTATTCTAATTTTTCCTTTATTTCCTCTTAAAAAATACATACTAAACACACAAAATATTCTATTCATACTATATTTTATATCTCATACCAAACATGTTTTTTTTCCATTCTTTCTTCCCTCTTCCATTCTATTTTCTTATTTCTTTTCAATTCCTACTCTTTATTGGATACCAAACGGCCCCTTAGTATTTATATTTGAAATATCTAGTATTTGGATAATTCATAAAAAATATTACATAATTAATATTGAATAATTTAAATTGATTAGATATTTATATATTCCATACCCATATTCATCTAATAAAAATTTTAAAATTATTAATTTTATATTAATAAATATGTATTATATTATAATTTATATATTAAAATTATATACTTATTCGTATTTACGTATATAGGATATTCGATGTTACATTCATATTCCCTCAATATCTGCATGAGTATTTATCGTTTACTATCTATTACTTATTTGGTAGATGAGATAATTTATTCAAACAAATACCACCGAAATCCTATAACATATGTTCATGACCATTCTCATCCCTAATCATTTCCCTGTATAAATAAATCTTTGTTATTCCATGTTGTTGATCGCAGAAGACTCGTTTTGAGGAGTTCGTGCATTTTACTATGATAATTTTAAAAACAAAGCAGAATAGTTCATCAATTGTTAATATAGTAATTTATAAATCAATCGTTGGTGACTTCCGGGATCGTCGCCGGAATGAAGTGCGAAACTAATTTTAAGCGAAACAAAAAGAAAAGGAATTTGCATGAGAGAGTATAGTATAGTATAAAATATAAGTAGTAACAGTAGCTGTGGATGGTGATATATAGGCACATGGTGCTGCAGTGACAACCCTCGCAGTCGCCGACAAGTTTGTTTCTACCCAATGCATCTATATCTATATCTGCCTATACTTTGATTTTTCTAGCCCCTTCGCAGCTATCAAACTATACATCTTCCGCTGTCTAGCCTTGCATTACAATTGCGGTTTGTTTAGTTTGTAATATAGAATAAGAATGAAAAGTAAAAAAGAATAAGCTTTTGTTTAGATTAAGAGTTTAATTAAATTCTTATACAATAAACGTTTATCATATAAATATTTATATATAAGTTATTTTTTTATAATTAAAGAGTTTATGAGAGTAAATTTCACATAAACTGAAAATAGTTTATGAGCATATCATAAGTTATTTCTATAAACTCTCCCAAACAAGTATATAAGTACTTATGTCATAAGATAAGTCACATAAATTCAAAATAAACTCTTTTAAACTGAACCCTAAAAAAGAGAAAAGCAAAAAAAAAGTGTTTATTATGCAATGAAAAATAATAATGAAAAAGATGTATTATGTTGTTTAGAATATAATAACTTTTCCAAATTACCCCTATGTGAAATTGTTAAAAAAAAAAACTCAGATTAACCATAAGAACACCACTCCCAAATGAAGCTCTCTAGCACTAATCAACTTCAACTATGCCAAATTACCTTCAATTTCATCTCAAGCATCTACTCTTTCATAAAAAAGTCACTTATCTGCAGATCTCGTCTAGCATTGATCAACTTCAACTTTCCCAAATTATCTTCATCTTCAGCTTTCACGCAATGATCAACTTCAACTTTCACAAATTAACTTCAACTTCATTACCTTCGCACTCGTCTCTTTCTCTCTCTCCATCTCATCTCATTGTCACACTGGTCTCTCTCTCTACCGGTCTCATTTTGCCGTTGCTCAAGTCTCTCGATCTCATCATTGTTGTCTTCTTCTCTTACTTCTGAAAGCGTGGGGACCAATTGAAATTTACTACTTTTCCATTTTGATCTCCGATTTTTCATCAAAATAGCAATGGAAAAGCACCTCATTTTTTTTCCAAATGGAATTCCATCATTTGTTTCCTTTGTCCAACCAAACAATAGAACCCGTGACCAGTAATAGAAAACTATGTTCCATTATAGCCAGAAAGTCCAACCAAACACGCTATAGGTATTGAGTAGAATTAATTTTGGGCAGACTAAGATTTGAATGAATGTGATTTATGTTTAAAAACTGTTATAAGAAAAGTGATTTTGAAAAAAGAATTTAGTTTAGATATTGGTTAGCAAAAACATTTTTGAATGTGTAATTATCAAAAGGGTAATAATTTTATATTGCCTTATTTCATTCACCCTTATTTAATTTTGCTCATATCTAAATGTAATAAAATAA
The DNA here is from genome assembly GCA_037074585.1 of Biancaea sappan. NCBI lineage: Eukaryota > Viridiplantae > Streptophyta > Magnoliopsida > Fabales > Fabaceae > Biancaea > Biancaea sappan. Next base: position 35,076,915 of record CM073492.1, read on the forward strand.
ATTATATTAATGTTTTAATAATATTTTTTAATTATTGGTACTAATATTTAATTAAAAATATATTTTTATGAATGTTGTACAATTTTGCCATTTATACAATTTTGACAAGGATTAAAATGAAAAAAAATATAAAATGAAGTTTAACCATAATTTTAGCCAATCCAAAATTCTAAGGGCTAATCTGAAAAATGAAGTAAAAAATTGGGTCAAAAAGCAATTAAACAAGGACCAAAAAAAAAAGAAACGAACAAATTTAGCGTTGAAGTGCAATTTTTAAAAAAGTGGGGCCAGTAATGTAATTTTAGGCAAAATTACAAATTCTATTGAAGTACAGTTTGTGAGCTCTGTCCCTTCGATTTTTTTTTTTCCATTTTCTTCCTTTCTTTTTCTTTTCTTGATTTTTTCTCCAAAATTACAAACTTCATTGGAGCCAAAATTACAAACTAATGTTTTCATCTCTCATCTCCCTCACTGCAAATCCAACACACACACATGAAACATAGTGAGAGAGAGGGAAAGAGTGAGAGAGAGGAGCGGGAAAGAAAGGGAGTGAAAGACTGGAAAAGATAAACAAAACAATGAGGGAGTAAGAGAGAGCTCGAATTGAGTGTATGTTTGGGGAAAAAAAATAAGTCAGAGGAACCAATATGAAAAAGAAGGAGGACTAAAAGGAAATGAAACATAAAACCATGGGCTAAAGTGTAATTTTTGCTAAAATGAAAGAAGCCATTTTACCTTGCTTCAAGCATATTTTGGGCTTCTCCTATTTCTCCTCTTGCATTTTGCACCCTGTATGGTAGTTTTAATGATTGGTTAACTTCAAAAATCTCCTTCAACCCACCTTGTACATGCTTTGTTTTTCAGGTAGTAGAGAATGAGGGAGCACATGAGAATTGATTGTAGTAAAGGAATGAAGGAGTAGGAATGACGGAAAGAAGGGAAGCAGAGGCAAGAAAAGAGTCGTAGAGGAGTAATGAATGCTGGTAACCGTGTTTGATTGTCTATAAGTTACTCCCCCACATGTTCAACATAACTTAGGTTTTGCGAGAATAATCGATTTTGGCCGAAAGGTTTGTTGCTGAACCAAACAGGTTCCATTTTTGTGCTACCGTGATTATGAGGGACCATCTGTGCTTTAAATGTTACCAACCACCGAACCAAATATCGTTTAATCTCTAAGTTTTGAAATTTTTGAACAAAATAATATTTTTGTTCAACGTCTTGATAGAGATGATAGACAAAAAATACCATTTTATGTGATGATTTCAAAATTTAAAGACTAAAATAATTAGTAATAATTTGTCTGAGATTAAAAAGTAAGTTTACTCTACAATTTTCTTGGCCTATTTCTCCACTATAGTGTGTGCATATATAAATTAAACAGTAAATTGCACACCATTTTCTTTTTTTACAAAAATATTTAAAATTATACTGCATTTCTCTTTACATTTAAAATGTATTCATTAACTCAATACACATTTGTTTTATTAGAATACTTTCCATTTGAGTACATGTTTGGTGCTTTTTTAACAATAAAATAAAACATTTTGACATTTTATTATGAATTAATAACAAAAAATATATGATGCCTTTCAAAGAAATGGAGTAAAGGAGAAAACTTATATAAAGTTGCTTATATATTTACTATCAAGTTTTTTTAATAGAAATATGATATATGTAAAAAGTTTTTTAAAAAACTAATAATGTAATGATGAGTTGTAAAAAATATAAAGTTATTTTTTAAAGATTATACATTTGTGTTTTAATTAGATAACCACACATTTGTTATATTATAATTGAAAAACTTGATAGCAAATATATATTGACAATTTCAAGGCCATTTATCCTAAGTCACTCCTTAAAGGCAGCAAAATAAAGCATGCACTGGCCAAATATTTAGAATGTTTGGACTAATATTTTTTTTAATGCACATGATCCTCTTATGAGATAAGTATAAAAGCAGTGTTTAAAAAATCAAACCAATCATTGAACTAAATATGTGAGTGGTTTATGATTTAATAGTTGAACATCGATTGAATAAGTTGAATTTAAAATATTATAAAAAATATTGTTAAATATATTTTGTATTTATAACATAATATTTTTTAATGATTAAATTAAAATTTTCAATAATAAAAATATAAATAATTTATTTTTAAAAAATTAATAATTATTTCTAATTATATATGATATTATACCATCTACTACGAATGTTTTTCAATTTTTGTATTATTTAAAACTGTTTTACACTAAATAATAATATAATTTATTTACTCAAAAAACCTTTTGGTTGTTATTTATAAAACAAATTTAATATATATTGTTGAATCATTATGATAGGGCAAGCAACATTTCATGCTTTTGTTGTGGTGTAGGTTCAAATCCATGCATTTTCCATTTTGTTGAAAATGAGGCTACTAAAGGTGACTCCAAACTCGATTTCTTATGAACGGCTGGTTCTTTGGGTCATCGGTTTTGAGTGTCACTTGGACTAAACTATGGTCCAGTTCCTGATCTAGTCCGACTATAAAAACTATGGTATTGAGCATACTTGTATCTCTTTTATGGTATGCAATAACAAGATATAAATTTCAGTTAGAAAATAGGTTTTTTAAAAAATAGACAGAATAGCAAGTAATTCTGAATACTTAAAAAAAAAGTGTGATTTACACTAAATTAAAGCTTGTCGCTATTTTCTCAAATTTCCGATCCTACTAATCACTCGAGCTGGTATCAAATATTTTATTTACTCAAGATTTTGGAAAAGCACTTGGCAAAAGTGACGATCTATTTTCTGTAATTTATGAAGTGGAAAAGTCCAAATTGCTAATCATAATGGGTCTTTAACTGCATAGAATAGAAATAGGAAAAAGATAAAAAAAGTTGCGTTGAAGAAGCCTTAGTCCCTTTTGTTCTAACAAGGCGTTCAACCATTCATCATTCTCATCATTATGCGAATGGATTTTTGTATCATTTGGTCAGAGACACTCTCATGTCCAATCAAAATGGCATTGCCATTATCATTTGTTTATGTTTAGTGTTTGTGCCAATATAGTCTAATCCCTCCCTTTTCTTGCTTGCGATGATGTGTATTTTGCCCATGTGAGGATAGTATTAATTGGAATAATTGTATATTTATCTTTGTAATCTATTTAAAATGTTAATTTGGTTCAGATAATCTTGGGCACATGTTTCTCCAAAGTTACAAACTCCATTGGAGCCAAAATTAGAAACTAATGTTTTCATCTCTCATCTCCCTTACTGCAAGTCCAACAGACACACATGAAACATAGTGAGAGAGAGAGAGAGAGAGAAATGGAGTGAGAGACTCGAAAAGATGAACAAAACAGTGAGGGAGTAAGAGAGAGCTCGGATTGAGTGTGTGTTTGGGGAAAAAAAATAAGTCAGAGGAGCCAATATGAAAAAGAAGGAGGACTAAAATGAAAGGAAAAATAAAACATGGGCTAAAGTGTAATTTTTGCTAAACCATTTTATCTTGTTTCAAGCATATTTGGGCTTCTCCTATTCCTCCTCTTGCATTTTGCACCCCTGTACAGTAGTTTTGATGATTGGTTGAGTTCAAAAATCTCCTTCAACCCACCTTGTACATGCTTTGTTTTTTAGGTAGCAAAGAATGAAGGAGCACATGGGAATTGATTGTAGTAAAGGATCCAAGGAGTATAAATGACAAAATGAGGAAGGGTAGCAAAGGAAAAAAAGTCGTAGATGAGTAATGAATGTGTAATACCTGTAAAAAAATAAAATATAAAGGTGTGTACTCAAACTACGGTTACTATTTTAGTATATGGTACTATTCTCCTGTATAATATTATTTACGTATACAGTACTGTTCACTTATACAATCGAAATGTCGAGTACTAGATGTAGTTTAGGCATAAAAGTAAACGAGGAAGAAATTCGTAGGAGAAAATGATGTTTTATATGAGAAAATACCCTTAGGGACTAAAATAAAAGGACTGAATTAAAAAAAACTTAAAGGTTTAAAGTAAAAAGATAATTTTCTCTTTAAATTTTCAATAGTAAAGTCACCTAATTATACATTAAACTAAATGATTAATATACACAATTAATTATTTTATTAAAAACGTCATTTTCATAAATAATAAATTGAATATTTTATTAACGCATAGTATTAAATAGTACCATTGACTTTTCCTATAAATAGGACATTTCATTTCACTTTTAAACTTACACCTTCAACTTCTCTTCTTCTCTCCTTAAGTTTCTCTTGCTCCGACGCTAGGCCTCTGAGATTTTGGGCCTTTCTTTTTCAGTTTAGGTAAGGTTACTATGCCCTTTCTATGTCTTTCAAATTTTAAAAGTTATTTTCTTAAGTATGCTCTGTGGTTGCGGCTTTGACTGATATTCCACATCAGAAAAACTGTCCTTAGCTGCCTAAATGTTATTTTGATTCTCTGATTACCAAAATAGGATGTAAACTATAAAGAATATATGTCTAAGAAAGTTCTGGTTAAGGAAAGACCTAGTACTTAAGTGTGTCCATTACGACCCTCCACTCTTCTGAGAACTTACCTGGTGTACTCTTTTACATATTGTATTATCTATTTCTGGTATGAATAGCACTCGTACGTATAAATAGTAACCGTATGTATAAATAGTGACCATATATATGAATAGTACTGTATGTATGAACAGTAACTATACGAAAACAACCCTAACTTGTTTTCTTTAACCTTTCATGAAGTCTTCGTAACGGAACCTGAAATTCACCTGTGTGCTCTTGTCCATAACAACTTAGAGAAGTAATACTAGTACAGAATCCAGGTGAGTGGACGTAAATTTAATAATAGGATCATAGCACGATCCATCACGTTAGTGAACCAGGTTAAAATCCCAAGTATCACCAGTTTAAGGTGACAACAAGATATTAGTGAGAACTTTGACGTTATTATTTCTAATATATACTATCTTTACATATTCGAATCTTTTATTATTTGTATTATAACTTTTAACTTTTATGATACTTTAAAGTATGAATATTCATGATATATTGAATTTTATTTTTTAAAAAAAAACCGTATGGTATGTTTGTGATATTGGGTGGTATCCCCTTTCTATGATGAGTAAGACCAGTCAGGCATCAAAAAATATTAGGGGAGACACAATTCCTGTTAATGGAATAATGGTGTAGCATCACAAGGTCTGAAGAGAACTGGAGGTTGAGCATGTAGCTCACCGGGGTGGTTCCACCTTAGTGATGAGTGTCAAAATCCAAAATGTGTACTTGATTATTTATTTGTAAAAAAATTGCTAATTTCTGTTTATTCCCTACTTGTGCTATTGGTTGATTTTATAGTCTTTGAGTTCATTATCATGATCAATTTTGAAATTTGTTCTTATTATTGATTTTATCGTACATTTAGTGAGTTTTTCCCAAAAACTCACCCTTACGTTTCCCCTTCCAGATACAATTGCAGAAAGGAACTCCCATTAGAGGAGTAGCAGAGTGATATATAGAATAAAGAATCTTCCCGTTGCCCGGTAGGTTCAGTGATCCCGCATCTGTATTAAGGTGTAATATCCCAAGAATTTATATGAATATTTAAAATTTATTTGAAGTTTATTGAAAAATTTAATTACATGAAAAATATTCTTTTTGAATTAGTGAAGGAAATTTGGGAATAGAAATTTCAAAATTTTAATTTGGGAAATTTTTACAAATTCTCAAGGACTAATGTGAAAAGAAAAGAAAGTATAGAGGACTTTTGAGAAATGACCAAATAGGAATCCGAGAAGAATAATGAGCTTATAGGAATGCGTTATAAGTCCGGTACTAAAAGTATGATGGATTCGAGGTTAAAGTGGAGTTTGAGACATTGAGAGGGACTAAAGTGAAATAAGGAAATCTGTGGGGCACCTAGGATTTAGAAACACCTGAGGTGAGATTTTATGAATTTGCTTTTGCTAGTCTTGACTGAGGGTCAATTGGAGAGCAAGTGATAATTTCACTCCGGACGAGTATATAGGTGGCCTCACCTCTTTTTCCTAATTTTCTCCTTTCCTCTCTCTTTCTTCACCTTCTCTCCTCTCTTTCTCTCTTTCTTCTCTCTACTTTCTCTCTCTACACTCTAACTTCACAACCAGACTTTGAAGGGCGGATCTCGGGCTACGGGGCAAGCCTCTAGGAGTCAAGCAACGTAGAGAAAGCAAAGAATCAAGGTAGAAATTTCTATTTCTTAAGCTTTTCCCTATTTTCTAGTTTTAAGAGTATTTGAGGTAAAATAAAGATTCCGGCTTCGTTTCTCGATTAAAATTGGTGCTTTTGGTGTCTAAATACTCCTTAGACATTAAGGGTGAGATCCCATGGAAGAAATCATGGAAAACGGTGAAGATTTGGCCAGATTTAGGCAAAATCCGAGAGAAATCGCGAAAGGTCACGATCGTGGCGCCCAGGCGCCAAGGTTAGTTGTTGATAAGAAAGGATTGGCGCCCAGGCGCCAGGCTTGGGTTGGCGCCCAAGCGCCATAGGTGGCGCCCAGGCGCCAGGTGTGCCAGGAAACCTTAGTTTATTTTCAATCGGCCATAACTTCTTCATCCGGACTCCGTTTTGGGCAAACTTTATATCGTTGGAAAGCTCTTTAAGTCTATTTTCCAATGGTATAAGTTTTATTTGGATATTCATTACCAATTAGGAGTTATGATTTGAGAAGTGGATGAAGGTCGGGAGTAATGGTAAGGAATTTCTCTATTTCGTAACCCTGATGGTTTTTATCTGGTTACAATAGGAATGGTCAAGGTGCAAGGTGGGAGTGCCGAGAGCATGAAATCCAGGTGAGTGGGTTAATACTTGCTATGATTAAATATCTTTGTTATGGACTTTATGCATCATAGTGAAAATATGTTGTATATCCAAGTTTGAAGAGGATGATGACATAAATATATATATATATATATATATATATATATATATATATATATATATATATATATATATATATGTTTAAATTATATTGTGCTTGAAGGGGACGATGAGACATAAACAATTGTGAAACTTGCCTGGTAATTCTTATTTTCTCATGAATTGAGGTTATATGATGGATTGTGAATGGCGTGTGAACTGAGTTGAAATGTGTCATATTCTGATTATTGAGTTCATCCATATGCGGATAGTTGAAGTATGTTATTGTTGAATAATTGATCTATATTATGGGTTATGTTGTATACATGCTATGTTGCTGGAACAATATTGATTATGTTGTGACTTGAATTGTAAATGACTGAGTTGTGTATGTGGCTCATGATTATGATTGAGGATGCTCTTAGATGTGATTGTGATTGTGTTTGACTAGAAAGGAAAGGCATGGTGGTGCACCCCATGGAGAAATCTACGTGAAGCTATAAGGGTGGAGAATATACATGGAGCGATAAGGGTGGATGCGGCAGGGGCCGCGGGCAATGATCCAGAGGTATCATGGACGAACCGGTTGGTACGGGAAATGTGTAAAATTGATTTCACTGTTTGCTGTTGTGAATTATTTGAATTATGTTGAAATGTATTTGATTTACTTGGATATTGTTGTGAAGTATTATGAATTATATTATGATCGATTACGTATGATTGTTGCATGTTATCATTATGATGCATGATATTTTTTTATCATAGTGTTGTGTTGTCTGCTCACTGGGCACGTGGTTTGTTCATACCACTCTTATTAACATTTTTTCAAAGTTGACAGCTGAAGGTAAATATCTGTACAAGGAATTATGGATCCTTAGCCCATGATTACCTTTTCATTTGTTCAGGGTAAAGGTATAATGTTTAGGTCTTATTTTAAATTGTATAAATCTAGAAAATCTTTGTAATCTGGTAGGTTTATTCAGTAATGTAATGTGAATGATTGTAGTTTGTATAGAGAACTCGGTTTGGTTGCATGAAAAAGAATGGTATGATGCTTAAGAGAAAGATAGGCTTACGGAGGTGAAATGAAATTCATTTTTCGTGCCGGTCACGTGCTCAGATTTTGGGACGTGACATAAGGGCTCTGTGGTTATTAGGACTCATAGGAGGTTATTTCAGGAATTTACATTCTTGATATTATAATCTTTATGAAAATGGTGTTATTATAGTTGTTCAACTGTACCTTCATAATTGTATTAAGTTATGTATAAGATTTTCGTATATGTTAGCTATGACGTCATATATGTTTTTAATAAAAGCTCCATCTGTTGTGAATAAATATGATTTTGAATAAATTTATGGATCTTACGTTTCCGCATAATTGAACTCAACAAAAGGGTAGAGTCAATAGGAAGGCTTATAGTGGTGGGAGATTCATCATTGTGCAGGTCATGTGCCTAGGAAACGGGTCGTGACAAAATGTTGGTAACCGTGTTTGATTATCTGTAAGCTACTCCCCCACACGTTCAACGTAACCTAAGTTTTGTGGGGATAATCGATTTTGGCCAAAAGGTTTGCCGCTAAACCAAATAGGTTCTGTTTTTGTGCTACCGTGATTATGAGGGACCAATTGCGCTTTAAATGTTACCAATCGCCTAACACCTTGATAGAGATGATAGACAAAAAAAACTATTTTGTGTAACAATTTCAAAATTTAAAAACTAAAAATAGTCAATAATAATTTGTCTAAGATTAAAAAGTAAGTTTACTCTACAATTTTCTTGGCCTATTTCTCCACTATAGTGTGTGTATATATAAATTAAACAATAAATTGCACGCCATTTTCTATTTTTGCAAAAATATTTAAAATTATACTGCATTTCTGTTTACATTTAAAATGTATTCATTAACTTAATACCACATTTGTTTTATTAGAATACTTTCTATTTGAGTACATGTTTGGTGCTTGTTTAACAATAAAATAAAACATTTTGACATTTTATTATGAATTAATAACAAAAAATATATGATGCCTTTCAAAGAAATGCAGTAAAGGACAAACTTATATAAAGTTTCTTATATCTTTACTATCAAGTTTTTCAATATAAATAAGACATGTAAAAAATTTCTTGAAAAACCAATCATAAAGTTATTTTTAAAGGCTATACATTTGTGTTTTAATTAGATAACTACACACTCATTAAATTATAATTGAAAAACTTGATAGGAAATATATGTTGATAATTTCAAGGTCATTTATCCTAAGTCACTCCTTAAAGGCAAACAAAATAAAGCATGAACTGGCCAAATCTTTAGAATGTTTGGACTAATATTTTTTTCTAATGCACATGATCCTCTTATGAGATAAGGACAAAGCAGTATTTAAAATCGAACTAGTCATTAAGTTGAAGATGTAAGTGGTTCACGATTTAATAGTCAAATCTCAATTGAATTAGTTGAATTAAAATATTATAAAAAATATTGTTAAATATATTTTGTATTTGTAAAATAATGTTTTTTATTGATTAAATTAAAATTTTCAATGATAAAAATATAAATAATTTATTTTTAAATAATTAATAGTTGTTTCTAATTATATATGACATTATATCATTTATTGCCAATGTTTTTCAAATTTTGTATTATTTAAAACTGTTTTACACTAAATAATAGTATAATTTATTTACTCAAAAACCCTTTTGGTTGTTATTTATAAGACATTTAATATATATTGTTGAATCATTATGATAGCACAGACCAATGTTTTTGGAACTAGCCTGGTCATTGACCTGGGTTGGCCATCGATTCACCAAGTTACTAGTTCAATCGCCAGGTTACCGGGTCAATTACTGAACCAGATAAATAAATTAATATATATATATATATACCTATATATCTTTACAAATAAATTAAAAAACAAGTAAAATAAAATAATCTATATAATAGACTAAAATAATTCCACTCTAAGGCATTAATTGCCAGTAATTTATTAAATTATGTATAATATAATAAATTTAAATAAATAAATTAGGTAAATTAATCACATCACATTAAATGAATTTGAAAAAAATTAGGGTAAATTACTATATAATTGCTATGTAATCACATTAAATGAATTTGAAAAAATCAGGGTAAATTACTATATAATTAATATAATTACTGTATAATTGGTATATAATTGCTATATAATTGATAAATTAGGTAAACTTTTAGATTGAAATATAATGTATTGTCTTTTGGTAAATTAGCATTTATTATATACAAATAATCAAATAATTAATTACTATATACCTATCTTCAGAAGCAATAAACTACAGAGTTCTGTTCTTCATCATGCATGTTCATTTTTCTTCTCTGAATCTACTGGTACAACTTGACAATGTTCTATCTCCCAACCAAGCTCTCGCTGCTCATCTTTTATTATTTGATCACATTATTCCATCGATCGGAAACCCAACCAACACATAGTGATATGACTTTTTAAAGCTCTAGCATTTTTTCCCCTGTAGGTACTTTTCTTCAATTCTTTTTTTTTTTGTCCATATATATATATATATATATATCTCAAAAAAGAAGATCATGATATAATAGACGAATACTATTTTTCTGCCACCATTTTTTTGAATTGAAAAAGAATATCATGGTCTAATGAACTAGCACTATTTCCCTGGCACCGTGTTCCACCATAGCCTTGGTAAACTATCTACTCAATCTTCATGCCTATTACTGCAACAATTTGTTTCCTATAAGAGGTGTAAATTTTCCTACAAAAAGAAGCTCAAAAGTATTAAGTTCTTTTTATTTGTATTATAATTCTATTATCATTTTTCTTACACGTTTTGTAAAACTTCTATTTTTAACATGTATCATTATTCTATGAATTTTTTTTTTCACATTTGCATGAGTTTTAATATTTCTTAGAAACTCACCTCTATCTTCGTCAAAATCGTAGTAGTTTTTATCCCAAAATTCAAACATATTTTCCCATATATCTTAAATACAGGTGCTTTCCTGTTAGCAATAGTAAGAAGAGTAGTGTCTACCGCTAAAACAATCCATTTGAACTTTTTGAGGTATGTAAATTTTCTTCTTCATCAGATCTTAATATTTTTTTCTATCTAACTTTTAAAGTAGATTCTTCCTATATAATTGATCTCATATAAACTTGAACCTCGTGCTACACTGTTACACACAGTATCCCTGAAATTATGTTTTGTAGTTGCATTGTTTGAACTGTGAGATAGTGGAAAACCTTGAATTAGAAACTGATACACGCGTCATAATTTTTTTAGGTAAATTAATAAATTTGGTAAATTAATGACATCACATAATATTAATTATTTGATTTGAATTGATTGAAATGATTTGAATTGAAATTAAAAAAATAATTACCTTTATTATTTGGCCGCTGTAGGATAATTAATGACATCACATTAAATAAATTATTTGAATTGAATTGAAATTAAAAAATAATTACCTTCATTATTTGATTTAAATTGATTTAAATTGAAATATATACATAATAAATTGTTGAAATATACATGCACGAGGATCAAAGCATTTTGGCATTAATTCTTGATCATACATATCCTATATTCCATATGAACATTTTTAATTTGATTATTATTTTTTGCAAAAAAATTTAAATTAAAATCTTTTTATTGATTACACATACATCTCTTTATTTTATTCCATTTGATAACTTATTTTATATCATAATATAATGTAGTCATTTATTATCATAAATTTTATTTTAAAATATATAATTTATATTTGTATAAATAATCAAAATTTATATCAGAATATTTACGTTTAAAAAGTATATATCATAACTCATAAGTCTTATAAGTTTCATAAGTTTCACAAATTTATAAATTATAGTATTATTATCATATTATGTGGGTCCCAATATATTTAATATATTATGTGCGTTATTGTTAATGTAAATAGCAGAATATATTTTTATCATAAAATATTATCATAATTATTAATTAGTGAAATTAATAATTAGTGAATTTCATTATTTCATTTGATTTGAATTGATTTGAATGAATAAATAAATTAGATAAATTAATGACATCACATAATATTAATTATTTGATTTGAATTGATTTAAATGATTTGAATTGAAATTCAAAAATAATTACCTTTATTATTTAATCACTATTGTAATACCCATTATTTTTTTAAGTTATAAGTATTTAAGAATTTCGATAAATTTATTTTGAAGAAAATAAATTCCCTATCAGTTGAATTTTTTGCATACTCGTTTGTGCATATTGTTGAAAATATAAATTTTTAATTATAGATTCTATAAATTGTGGGATATAATGGATGATATGATATGGAATTAATCCCATTAAGTAAATATACAGTTCAAAAGTGGAATCTAGAATGAAAACTGGTAAGTGAGACTGGTAGATGAAATAGTATAGGAGAATGGTAGATGAAAACTGGTAAGTGAAACTGGTAGATGAAATAGTATAGGAGAATGGTAGATGGAATAGTAGTAAATAGTACCATAATTTCTCCTATAAATAGGCCCTTCCATTTCAATTCAAAACACACACCTTCAGTTTCTCTTCTCTCCTTTCCTCAAAACTTCTCTTGCTCCGGCGTTAGGGCTCTGAGATTCTAGGTCTTTCTTCCTTAGCCTAGATCCAAGGTAAGAATACTATGCCCCTTTTCTGTGCCATTCAGATTTTTAAAAGTTATTTTCTTAAGTATGCTCTGTGGTTGCGGCTTTGGCCGATCTTCCACATCAGAAAAACTGTCCTTAGCTACCTATATGTTGTTTTGATTCTCTGATTACCGAAATAGAATGTAAACTGTGAAGAATACATGTCTAGGAAAGTTCTGGCTAAGGAAAGACATGGTTGTTAAGTGTGTCCATTGGGACTCTCCACTCTTTCCTGGGAACTTACCTGGTGTACTCTTTTACAGATTATATTCTCTATTTCTGGTATAAATAGTAACCGTACGTATGAATAGTAACCGTACGTATGAATAGTAACCGTATATATGAATAGTACCGTATATATAAATAGTAACTATACGTATAAATGAATAGTAACTATATATAAATAGTATTTATATGTATTTTTGAATAGTACATATACATGTACATTTTTATATGTATTTTTGAATAGTACATATACGTGTATTAAAGAATTATATTAATTGAATCCATTAAATGTAATTGTGTAGATTTAAAGAAGATATAGTAACTTGGATTTCAGGTGAGTAGCTAACCTACTTGGATACTTATTTAATTATATGAATAGTCCAAGTAATTTACATATTCAGAGTATATCTACTATTACCTTTGACTGAATATTTCAATTAATATGGCTGTGTGCCGAATATGATTATGGTCATATGCTATGGCTGTGTGCCGAATGTGAATATGGCTGTGTGCCGAATATGATTATGGTCATATTTATGGCTGTGTGCCGAATGTGAAGATGGTTGTGTGCCGAATATGAATATGGCTGTGTGCCAAATATGATTATGGTCATATGCTATGGCTGTATGCCAAACGTGGAGATAGCTGTGTGCCGAATATGATTATGGTCATATTCTATGGCTGTTTGTCGATTATAAGTATGATATGATTTTACTTATGCATTTTATACATATACTTGTGTATTGTTAATCACTTGATGATTATCTGTAATTAAGTTTCTATCCTTGTAACGTTATCTATTCATTGAGATTATTATCTCATATTGTGGTGGATATATTTTTTTCAGATCCTGAGATTAACGAAAAACATCCGTCTGAGGAGTAGCGCAAGTTCAATATCCTAACCCTCTTTGCTTCAAGGGTTGGTGTTTATTTGAATTAAAGCTGTTTCTTCAGTTTTAAATTCTAAAAAGCTCTGCAGTCAAATAGGACATCTAGGAGGAAGTGGTTATTGTACATAATTATGTTATTACAGTACTTTAAGTTTACTGTATGTTTTGTAAGATTGTAGCTTATTAAGTAAAATCAGAGTATTTAACTAAGATAAGTCTTTGTTATATTATTACTCTCACATTTTAGAATGATTATTATATGGAGCTAAAAGCATAGGCTTACAACTAGAGAGTATCTCTAAGTTGTGCCGGTCACGTACCATTTTGAGGGTCGTGACAACTATAGTGTCTTAGAGGATTTTTTTAGTAGGTAAAATAAATTTGATTATGGAATTGACATGTGAATTAAAAAATTTACTTTATTTGATTTTATTTTGATTTCTTTTCAAAATAGTTCTTAATTTAATAGAAATCAAAGTTTTAGATATGAATCTTTAAATCATAATTCATTGATTAAAGAAAGAAATGAAAGTCAGATTTTTTAAAGATGAAATCTGAGGTCTAGAGATCTAATCTAAACATAGTAGCAACCTTCAGTATTTTCTTCTTTGGATCCCATTAAAACAAAAAAAGACGTATTTAGAAGTAAAGATGAAATCAATATTCAATCAATTACCAATCTGTGCAACAAATAATTTATAACAAATAACAAATAATTCGTAAATTAACAAATTTACTTATTTTATTCATTTAAATTTATTCTATTAAAAAAATAAACTAATTCAAATTAAAGTTTGAGTATGCAAAATAGATTTAAATTATGGAACTGATAAATCAATTCAAAATATTTGCGTTTAAAAAGTATATGTCATAACTTATAAGTTTCATATAAATCAATTGTAATTATTATTATTTTTTAAAAGTTATGAAAATTTTTAGAGTTGTGATTCATCCATGCATCGCACGGGTCACAACACTAGTTTATATATAAATTTCAAACTTTAAAGTCATAAACGTCCATAATAATTCAAACATAAAGTCATAAATATTCATAATTATTCATAAAGTCATAAATAATATCATCCAAACATAATAATATGATTAATATGCAGAACATCAGTTTTTCTCAAGAATGTATATTTGAATTTCTCAGTTATATTCAATGACTTAAATCATAAAATTTTTGTTGTGAAAATTGTGTTAAAAAAACTTTTATATTTGTTGACTTGGTCTATTTATTTTTTTGAAAATAATTTTAATTTAATTTTTTTGTGCCTATCTGAACATATGAGAATATGTCAGTTACAAAATTGATTGGGTTAGTTTAAAAAATTGAGGGATTGTTTCAAAAAAAAATAATAATATAGCAACAATAAAATAAATCTAAAAAAAAAAGAGAGAGAGAGACCTGGGTCAGCCAAGACCCGACTAAAAAGTGTGACCCGGACTGGTCCCAACCCTGGGTCACCTGGTCGACTTGCCGGGTTGGTCAGGGTCCCAAAACTATGGCACAGACGGCAAACAACATTTCATACTTTTGTTGTGGTACAGGTTCAAATCCATGCATTTTCCATTTTATTGAAAATGAGGCTACCAAAGGCGGTTCAACTACAAACTGGTTCGATTTCGTATGAATGGCGGGTTCTTTGGGTCATCGATTTTAAGTGTCACCTGGACTAGACTATGGTCCGACTATGAAAACCATGGTATTGAGCATACTTGTATCTCTTTTGTGGTATGCAATAACAAGATACAAATTTCAGGTAGATAATAGGTTTTTTAAAAAATAGACAGAATAGCAAGTAATTCTGAATACTTAAAAAAAAAGTGTGATTTACACTAAATTAAAGCTTGTCGCTATTTTCTCAAATTTCCGATCCCACTAATCACTCGAGCTGGTATTAAATATTTTATTTACTCAAGATTTTGGAAAAGCACTTGGCACAAGTGACGATCTGTTTTGTGTAATTTATGAAGTGGAAAAGTCCCAATTGCTAATCATAATGGGCCTTAAACTGCGTAGAATAGAAATAGGAAAAAAAATAGAAAAAAAGTTGCGTTGAAGAAGCATTAGTCCCTTTTTTTCAACTATTCATCTTTCTCATCATTATGCGAATGGATTTTTGTATCATTTGGTCAGAGACACTACCATGTTCAATCAAAATGGCATTGCCATTATCATTTGTTTGTGTTTAACGTTTGTGCCAATATAGTCTAATCCCTCTCTTTTCTTGCTTGCGATGATGTGTATTTTGCCCATGTCAGGATAGTATTAATTGGAATAATTATATATTTATCTTTGTAATCTATTTAAAATGTTAATTTAGTTCATATAATTTGGTTCATATATTTATCCACATAGAAAATTCTGGCTAATTATGAAGTTTGGATCCTCTATTAAATTTTAACGTGAGTCCCACATGTCTTACCTCATCGAATGATGTTGGGCACCAAAGCCTGGTAAAGAATTTGGGTCTCCAATTATGCAAATCAAGTACAAAACTTTAAAGCTAATATTAGCCCAACGTATGTTAATTCTTCTGATAAATCGGATAAAGAATAATGGGAGAAAAAGTAAGATGTAAGATAAGTACTATTGATTTATTATACATGATTTTGAAACTTCTTGGTCATTGGTCTTCAAGTTATACATTAGCATTTGTATATGATAAAAATGAATTATAATGTAAAAGGTTAAAATATAAATGTGCGACTGCCGACTGAGAAGTTATTTAATTTTATACTATTTCTTTTTATTATTTCAAAATATAATTTATTTTTCAACAAAAAAATAATTTCTTTTTTATTTAAAATGTTTCATATTATTTTAATGACGTACGTTTTATTGCATTCCATGCCATTAGCTACCATATATGACTTCAATATTTAGCAACTAAATAAAATAAAACATAGAAAAAAAGAGAAATACTATTGGATATCAAAGAGTGAAATGTAAAATAATTCCCTCCTACTTTTTTAGTTGTAATTAATTATTTTTAAATAAATTTAATAAATTACGTATGCTTTATTATATTTAATCAAAATAAATTAAGATGCGAATCTTACATGCTGCACCTAGCAACTAGAATGGGTTTAAAATTAAGTTAATTTGTATAAAATAAATAGAGTGTTATTCAAAATACTGAATCTTGTTACTACTCACTAGTGGATAAAGCAAGAAGAACTTGAGCTTAGGTTGTGTCTCGAAATTAAACATTCCGTTAATTAGCTAAAGGACCAGGTTTTGTAAAAACATGAAATTGTTATACTTTTTTAAAAGAATCTAATAACAAAACGTTGAACAGGTTGTTTGGTTAGCAGAGTATAAATGAAAAGAAAAAAAGAAAAAAAAATAAAAAAAAATTTAGTATGGGATGAAAAAATGAATAAGAAAGAGAAAGTAAAAATTGTGATATGTATTTTTTAATTAGATAAATTTTATCATAATACTCCTCACTGTTTAGTGTATTTTGATTTCAAAAAAAAAAACAGAGCATCTCTTCTTTCTTCGTGTGTTCCCTCTTCCTATATCGTGCCCTAGACTCGTACATTCACCATTCTCAGCAGGTCGTCCATTCGCCATTCTTTTCGTTGTCCCCCTCACTCTTCATTAGTTGATCTGTTCGCCAACACTTTTGCTGGCTCGTCTGATCGTTTTTTGAAGTGAAGATGGAGGGGTAGGCCGAGAATTTGCAAGTGAAAAAATTCACTAGCTCATCTGTTCATTTGTTTGTCTTAATCAATGAATCATAATCAGCAAACATTTCCTTCGAAGCATTATTTATAGGAGAAACGAAAATTGGCAAAACAAACATAACCCAACCCACGCAACCTCTATTTTTTCTTCCAAGCATCACGTAGAAAGGGGGAAAAAGGTGAAATCACAACAAATGGGTAACAACGAAGTCAAAGGCACAATGGACATCTGACAATCTTTCCTTTGGACAACCGACAGGTTCTATTGTTGGAGAAGCGGAAACTGCCGTATAATTAATTGTGAAAAACAACTGTTGGATGGAAAGAAATGCTTCCTAAGTTCCTATGCTTCTGGCAAACCAAACAAGGGAGGCAACACTATTGCTGGGAATTGAAGGCGCCTTTCCTGATGGAACTGCAAAACAAACGCCTTGAAGTCAAAACCTTAAAAATTCACCCCAGCTAAAATTCCGTTATATTTTTTTTTTTGTCATAAAAATTCCGTTAAATAGGGAAGGAAAATCAGTGAAGGCTTAAACTATACATTTTCTTTTATCCAACCCAAACAGAACAAAGCCCATCATCTCTAAGCGGTGCTGAAATCTAATTTAATAGGACAAATTATTAACCCGAATGGTTGGCCCAAACTAATTTCAATGCGTCCTATTATTAATCAGATCTTGTCCAAAGGGCAAATATTAATGAGGCAAAATTGATTTGATTAAAATATCATTTTAATCTTTTAACTTTTTTTTAATACTTTAAATTTATTTTGTTTAAATTAGGTCCCTTAACTTTCTCTTATGCTTTACTTTTATCCAATAATTTTATTTTGTTTTAATTCCCTTAATTACAAAAAAGACTAATGTTTCTTCCCTTCTAACACTTCAAACACTATCAAATGTTTGGTTACTTGTTCATACCATGAAATAACGTAAAATCACATATCACAACATGTCAAAAGTAAGGAGATCCTACACATCAAAATACAACATTTAGGGGTATTTAGTACCCGATAATGTTTCATAAGAATATCATATTCTCAAATTTGATACATGGTTTTAAAAAATAATTTTTGGAAATATAATATATCTTTCTTTTTTTTTTTTGGTAAAAATGAAATATATATTAGAGGAAAGAGGGCTTACAACAGGTTATAAAGTTAACTTGTCCCAAACAAACAGCAGACACAAGCAAAAAATAAAAGGCTAACGAAAAAGTGCTAGCATCTAGAGAGATCTAATACATAAGCTTCATAAACAAATTGAGGAGCTGAATTAAAAGCTCTTAGGGGAAGGAGGTTTGCTCTAGCTTCCTTAGCCATAGCATCAGCACATTTGTTTTGCTTTATTGGAATTTGCTTCAGATTGTGAGCTTCGAAAGATTGGAATAATTGCCTGCAATTTAACATCATAGCAGCAAGAGGATGCAGATTATTAACATTTTGTGTTATGAGTGAAAAACATTTTCTGGCAATTAATTTCAGTCATGATTTTATTAATGTTCAGCATGGAGGCAATTTGTAATCCAATCTGAAGAGCCCAAGCCTCAGCTAATTCTACTGATCCTATTCCAATGAGTTTCGCAAAGCCTAGAAACCATTCTTCTAAGTTTGATCTAATTACTCCGCCAGCGGCTATAAGACTATTTTTCATTGAACCATGAACATTAAGCTTAAGCCATCCAATATCATGTTTTTTCCAAGAAACGTTAGTAATATGAGAACTTGAGTTTGTAAGTGGTGAGCTATTACTGATAGTGACATAGGAGGAAGACCATAATTCAGCTGCTTTTGATTTTATCAGATTTGTAAGTTTAGGAACATCAATTGGGATATCTTGCAAAAAAATTTGTTTATACCAAGCCAAATATTTCTAAGTGCATAGATGAAAGTAATTTGCCAAGGGATTTGCAAGGTTAAACAATGGCCGTTATAATCATAAGAGAGGAAATCAGGAGGTGGGTTTAGGCTTTCCCAAATTCGTTTAACAATACAACAGTTTTTAAGAATATGCTTATGTGTTTCAGAGTTTTGATTACATAGTGGACAAAGATCATTTTCCTTATGTGTTTCCCAAATTAAATATTTGAATGTCTGTTGTTAAGTATTTCCTTTTGACTCTCTTCTTTGTGCAACAACAACCAAAGAAGAAGAAGAAGAATAATAAGAAGAGAGGAGAGAAAAACCAAAATAAGAGGAATAAGAAGAGAGAAGAGAGAAATCGAATTAAGAAGAAGAACTTTTAGATATGCCTTATATAGGTGTGAAAAAACATAACATTTGGGATGAAATGAACCTAAAATCAATTAGTATGACACATTGGTAATAATATATCACATGAAAGAGTTTATATGATGTTTGAAGAAGTACATGTCAGTATTTTTTGTTAATTATATTAAAAGCATTAGTCCTAAAAACAAAATCGAAACAAAAAATATATATGTGGGACAAATTTAACATAAAAAAATTTAAAATGAATATTAAAATTTAGGAACAAATAAGATATTTTTATCTAATTAAAACATAGGTTAAAGTTTATGAAATGAAGAAGAAGAAGAATAAATTGTTATAAATAGTTGATAACCAACATAGCCTGAATCATATTATGAAGAATATTGTTCATGACTGCAAAACTTCCTTTCATAATTAAACGGTCTCTTTTGAATTTTACTCAAGAACTAGAACAATAGAAATAAAAATATAGTAACCCAAATAAGAACAGAGAGCAAAAGACATGGAAGAAAAGATCAATAGTGATGTATAAAATCTAAAGAGATATGTGTCTTTTATAGATGTGAAAAAACATAATTGAAACTGACAATACTCAAGGGTTGTTACATAAATTTTAAAACAATATAAACTAAGCACAATCGACATATCTTCCACACATGTGAGCATGTGAGTCGACTGATTCTCTTAACTTTTTATGAACCCACTGTAATATATTAATATATAAAGTCTCATCCTCTTTTTAAATCAGTCGATGTGGGACTAATTATACTCTTTTAAGTTTTGATATACAAAAATTTTTTATAATACAATATTCACAATAGAATAAGAGGAGTAGGAGGAGAAGAGAGAGAAGCCAAAATAAAAAGAGAAGATGAGGGGAGAGAAACCAAAATAACAAGAGAAGAGAGAGAATAATAAGAGAAGAGGAGGAAAAAGTTCTTCTTCTTCTTCTATATTTTGCTAGTTTCATAGAGAGAGAAAGAAAATGAAAAGTGTCATTTAAAACAAAATTAAAACTTAAACAAATATTTAGAATGAAAAGAAACTAAAATAAAGTAGTATAATATGTCACAATGATATGTCACATGAAAGAGTTTATGTAATATTTAAAAAAGTATATGTTAATATTTTTTATCAATTATATTAAAGACATTTGTCTTAGAAACAAAATTAAAGTAATATATATATATATATATATATATATATGTATAGAAAACAAAGTTAGACACAACAAAGTTAACAATGACATTAAAATTTAGGAACAAATAAGATATTCTTGCCTAATTAAAATAAAGGTTGAAGTTTGGGACATGAATAATATATTGAATAGGATTTGCTCCTGTTTTCAGGGAAACATATACGTCCAGTTTGATTTGGACTGTTAAAACAGACTTTTTTAAATTTGAAATTAAGAAAAAAATACAAAAAACAGAGCCGTCGATATTTAAATTGACGGCCTTGATCAGACAACTAAATCCTACCGTAAAATAAAATTACGAACGAAAATGGTATTTTGGTCCGTTAATTTTTGGGCGCTATGATCAATTGCAAAATCCTAATAATAAACCTCTAAAACCCTTGCCTCTTCGTTCTGGCTCTTCTTCCAGCTTTAAGACTCGCCGGGATAAAAACTTTCCCGTCGGGTGACTGATCAGGAAAAATTCGATTATCATGGAAGAAGAACATGCAGAATCGTTCAAGGATGGTTCGGACCTTTGTCAGCAGCTAATGGACCGTTACGCCAACTCCACTGCGCCGCAGCACCGCCACCTTCTCGCCACCGCTGCTGCCATGCGTTCAAATCTCACCGCCGAATCCCTCCCTCTCACACCACCTGCTTATTTTGCCGCCTCTATTTCCGCACTTGATGCTGCGTTTGGGTCCGAATCCTTGGACCCTACGGCCTTTTCCGCACTATTGTCTTTCATGGCTATCGACCTTCCTCTGGTGCAACCCGAGGGAATTGCTTCAGCTAAGGCGAGTGAGGCGGTTGAAGTGCTGGTCAAGGTGGCGGAGAGGGAGGGAGAGGGACTGTCTGTCTCGAGTGTCAGGGCTGCGGTTAAGTGTTTAGGGGTTTTGGTGGGGTTTTGTGACTTGGAAGTTTGGGATACCGTCAAATTGGGTTTTGAAAAACTGCTGAAGTTCTCCATTGACAAGCGTCCCAAGGTATACATTTTTTTTTTTTGGCTTTTTTTAGTTTTCATCTGTTTTCTGTTTATAGATCTCAAGATGTTTATGTTTAGTTATCCATAAATTTGTGCAATGCTTGATAGTTTCCCTGCAAAACTTACTGCTCAACCAACATTGTATTGTTACCCTATCTGAGACATTATCTCTGCCATACATATCAGTATTGGTAGTTAATCCATGCACGTAATTGTGTTATGTAATGTAGTTAAATTCATCAGCAGAATCCAATTATCAATCAAGTTCAGTTCATATGCTTTGGCTGGCTGCTTTTTTTTTTTCTTCCTCCAGGTACGAAGATGTGCTCAAGGGTCTCTTGAGAAGGTTTTCAGGTCGCTTCAATCCTCCATAGTTATTAAGGAAGCAAGCAAGTTGATTTTGTCAATTCTGAGAAGTTACATGCCTTTGGCAATAAATTTGGTCACTTCAAGGACTGGTCATGGATCTAGAGACGATATGTTTTCCAAACCTGAACATATGGAGGTCCTTCATTTGCTAAATGTACTGAAGCTTACTGCTCCTCGTCTTTCTGCAAAAGTAATTTCAAAAGTACTTTCAGAAATACATAAATTAATTGATTCCCAGTTCTCAGAACTCACAAGGAATGTTCTCAAAACTGTTGAAGCTATTTTTGAAGCTTCAGGAGTTGAAAATATAATCGTAGAGACAGAGAAAACTATGGCTACTCTTGCTTCATATGTATCTTTGGGAGATAAGAAACCCTTGGATACTGTGATTTGTGGAGCAACCTTGTTAGGCCGTGCACTGGACATGCTTCATAATGCTCAATCAAGCATTTGGATCAAGAATCTTCCTCAAGTTTGTAGTTCTGTAGTGGGTATGCACGCTTCTTCCTACATGTAAATTGAATTTAGATATTTTATCATTTGATTAGGTTCAATCTAAATCTGGCTTTCCTGTAATTTTCTTCCCGCCGACTATTTTCACACAGTTATACTGCAATTTTCAGCACTTTCTTTCATCTTTTTTT
Source organism: Biancaea sappan (assembly GCA_037074585.1). Classification (NCBI taxonomy): domain Eukaryota; kingdom Viridiplantae; phylum Streptophyta; class Magnoliopsida; order Fabales; family Fabaceae; genus Biancaea; species Biancaea sappan. The sequence continues at coordinate 35,099,699 of CM073492.1, forward strand.
TTTCTCACTAGAAGTATTGCATTCTAGAATCACATATTTTGCAAGGGACATTATTGTTCTTTCTAGTTTTAGGATGCCCCCTCTAGTTTACTGCATTTTACCAGTCATTTAAATAACGCAAATATCATAAGGCTGCAACACTTTTTTTTTTTGTTATTTGTATTCCATTCAGGTGAATGGTTAATTAACTTTACTTTCAAATTTATCACATCACCGAATCAATTGAATTATGAAACTTCCATTCTGACAAATAAACCAACTAGCCCAAAAGATTAAGTTATTAGGAGAAGACCCAATAGATATCTCAAGCATGCCCATTCATGCAGTTGAAGTGTGAGCAAAGTGTGGGCCTGTCCACCTTACCTTGCACTGAAAATTTAATTTAACCAAGAATGAGGGCAACAAGTATTAAACCCTGATATTATGCTAAGAAACCAACTATCCCAAGACCTTAAGCTGTTAGGAGAAGGTCCAAAAATGATTTTATTAATATCTTTTGATGCACTCAAACATTTTCTATGTGCCTATGGAGCGAAGAGCAAAAGTTTGTGATTTTCCTTATGGATTATTCTGCATAGATTAATGTGGCAGGTTGTTACTTGATCAAAGTTTGTAATTATGTAGTTTGAATTTACAACAATGTCTAAAGACCTTATTATTGATTTATGGGAAAGGGGTTACTTTTGTTGACTTTCACTTTGGGAACATTGCTAAGAGTTAAGACCTAAGAAATCTATCATCTATCTAGCTCCTGCTGAGTTTATCTATTAATATACTTCATACAGCATCTGAAGGTAGGTTAGTTTTCCCATTTATTAAATAACTGTAGAAACTAGAAAATGTAATAGAGATTAATGTTGTTTAATTTTTAGGATTCATTGGAATTCTACATCTTATATTTACTCATACGTATGTATGTGTCCTTCCTGTATGTAGTTTTCTGATTTGAGCTGCCAATGTTGAACTTAGGTCTTCTAACTTTTGAGGCAAACACTGCATCACAGGCTTCAAGTATTTTGAAGGATGTGCTCAAGCGTCATGTGCACCCCCTTAGCTTATTAATTGATACAGATCAAACATACCATGGTAGAAGCGAGGAAAATGTTGAAGGCAGTGCACTAAATTCTACATGCGCTGTTTTTGAGAATGCCCTTTCAACTGGTGATGGAATTCCAAATGAGCATATTTTGTCAGTCATTTCTGTCTTGTTTCTTGAGCTTGGTATGGGATTGCCTATTACTACATTAATTTACTTCATAGTCTAATTTTTCCCCAATTAATTGTATGTCTGTTGATGATAATGCATATCCTCTGTTATTGTATTTGTTTTAGTTGGGAAGAGAAGGAACCTGGTTTCAATGCCGCATTGTGTCAACACATACTTATTGTGAAGTAATTTTTGGTTGTAGGAGAGATTTCATTCGTGCTTATGAGGAAGATTGCGCTTAAACTTGCTGACTTGATGACCCACATTTCTGAAGGTGGGAAAAATGTAGAGCATGTAAGTACTGTCTAAATATTCTCTTGGCTGTTGCTGTGTCAATCTGGTTTTGGTGTGGAATTGATGTTCCACATTTCAACTATTCCTTTTGCTTATCTATGGTCAGTTTCTTCAGTTATTATAAACCTTTTGGGAATATGTCAATTTATGGAGTCAAATTTACTTTGGTTTTTGTTAGTGACCCTTGCGTTTACCAATGGTATACTTGTGAAAAATATCGGAGGATTTGACAAAGAACAGTAGTAAAATAGCATCATTCCAGATTACTGTGGTTAGCATTAGTGATTTCTCTATTTTATTTTTATAATGTTAGACTTTGTTTAATAATATTGTTAATATGTTTTAATTGTGTTTAATAGGTTTTATTTTAAATGGCAATTATTAGGAGTTGTTTAGGTTAGCTTTCTGCCACTAGGGGAAGTTATCCTAAATTCAAGGGGAAGTTATTTCCTCTTGGGTTGTATTTAAGTTGTTCTGGTTATTAATGAAAATATTCAGAGAAAAAATAACAAAATTTAGAATGTTGCACTCGAGAGATCTTGGTTTTCTTTTTCCAACGAACCTAAGGTCACATTTGGTTGCTAGAATTGAGTCATGGGAATTGGAGTTCTATTTCTTTTCCCATGTTTGGTTAGGCATGAAAAGGAATGAGAAAATTATTCCTTTCCAATGTTTGGTTGTAAGAATCTATGTTGGAATGGAAAGTAATTGGGAGAAAACTATTATAATACCCATGAATGCAAAAAGTTATATAAATATTTATAAAAGAAAACTGGTAAATAAATTCAACAAAGAAATTGAATATAATTTTTTAATATATTACACAATATTAAATATTACATAATAACATCTTAAATATATTAAATATTGTAAGAAATATTGAAAGTCCAATTTGGGGAGTAAAGTTCATAGTTATAATTCGTAATCAACAGGTCACTAATATTTTTAATATTAACAATTTTTAATAAATTTTAACTACACTGTTGATAATGATCAGTGATCGTGGTCCAAGTACTCACAAGTGTGCCAACATAAATGCTACAAATGTCGGAGGGCGACTACATGTAGTTAATTATAAATTAGAATAAGAGTGTAATTTAAAAAAAAAATTTAAGGATATAATAGTCAAATTGTTATATTGAAAGCATGGAAAAGTCTATTCTAGCACTTGAGCTTGGGAATCTGTATTCCGTCACTTGAGGGAATGTAGATTCCTAAGGAAATGGAAATTCTTGCAACCAAACGTAACCTAAAGAGATTTTGGTTTTCTCTTCCAAACAATGAACCATAACCTAAGCCTCGTAACGAGATCCTTCACTAACAGATTTTTTGGGCCATATACTTTTCTTTTCATTGAAGTGTTTGCTAAATTTAGTCTCTAATTGTTGGGTGGGAATGGTAGACAAGATGAATCCAGAGGGATATATCATCTCTGACTAATTGTGGAGATACTGTCCTTGTATTTCTCATTTGCTATAATACTTCCAGAGGACAAATTCGTGGTTGATCTATTCACTGGTTTAAAAATTTTGGCACTCTTCTTCCCATTTTAATCCCTCTTCTGGTAGTTAGGTTTAAAGTGTTCTAATATATTTTCTACCCAAACTTTACCGACTGATTATTGGTTTATCCACTCTCCATTGATATGCAGCTTCAGAAATGTATTGGTTCAGCTGTTCTTGCTATGGGGCCAGAGAGATTTCTTACACTTGTACCTATCTCTCTTGATGAACACAGCTTAACTTACTCAAATATTTGGCTAGTACCAATTTTGAAGCGCTATGTTACTGGAGCATCACTTGCATACTACATGGATCATATCATGCCTCTTGCTAAGACCTTTAAGCAGGCTAGTCGTAAAGGTATCTTCCCACTTTGTGCATTGTGCATCTATACTTGCTGTCTAATAGGTGTTTCTTATAATGATATTCTACTTCATATTTTTTACTTTATAATGCATGGCTTCCTTTTGATTTGGGTTAGAGTTGGAGGAAGCTGGTAAGGTTTTCAGTTGATGATCAACCTGAAAGCTTATGCTAATAGGACCTTTGATAACTGTTTTTCTCTTTTGCCTTATTTATTTTTCTTAACTAAGCCTTGCTTCTCCTTTCTGGTAAACAAAAGTTAGACAGTTGGTGAAAAAGGACAAAACTAGAATTCTTGATAGTATTATAATCACAATGAAAAATCTAATAGCCGAATCTCAGTGTTTTAATTAAATTTATATGTTGTTCTATTATACTAAATGGTAGAACCATAGAAGTGTTCAAGTGCAATTTTTATTACCCAGTAGATGTTTATGCATTGCCTCATATCTAAAGCAGATATGCCTAAGTCACTGGTATGATCATGGATCATGCAGATCTTATGTTAAAGATAAAGCCATCTCATGTCGTGCATTTGTTGAATCATTTGATTCATGGTTTCATACGTGTGATGGTCTGACCAATGTTTACCCATTGCTTTTGTTTATCTCAATTCAAGCACAACTGATACTTTCTGTATTGTTTTGCACCTACATGTCCTGATTTTTTGAAAGGCAAAAGTACTTTTAACTCCCTAAAATTTGACCTAGGTTTCAATTGTGCCCTTGAACTTTATTTCGTGTCAATTATATTTCATATCTTTCAAATTAGTTTTAGTTATGCCCTTAACATTAATGCTGTCTAAATGGTTACCTCTTTTGCACACTCCAACACCAACTCGTCCACATTAGCTTTTTTCCTGAGATGACAAAATTGGCCCTCTTTTTCCCAAGGTTTAGAAAATCGGACCGATTTTTGAACTGGTGGAGGTACTATTTCAAGATTTATTGGTTCGACCTTGGTTAAATCATGGTTGAACCAGTTGTAGTTATATATATATATATATTTGATTTTATACATTAACAATTTAATATAATAAATTGATAAGTCTTTTCATGTTTATGTTTGACAAATTTACAAAAGACCTAGAAAAGCTATTAAGCATTATTGTATAAATAAAATTTAATCAGAATAATATAAAAATTTGGAACAAAATTTAAAATTAGTTACAAAATATTATATCAATAGTATTTATATGTAGAATGCCACATTAATACTCATAAAATGCATGAAAGTTTAAAAAAAAAAGTATAAAAATTAAAAAAAAAAACTATAATCGGTTCAATCATTGAATTGTTTGGTTTTACTGATTTTTCTGGTTTTGACCGGTTTTTTCATTGACCAGTTTATTGGGTTAAACCAAACTATTCATTTGACTAGTTCATTGATCTTTCGGTCCGACCGGCCGATTTGGTCTAATTCTTTGAACAACACTTTTTCTTCATCTTTCCCCCACTTCTCTGTCCTCTCTCTCGCTCCAAAAATTGGAAGAAGAAGAAGAAAATTGGATTTTCTAGGGTTTGAAGAAGAAGAAGAGGAAAATTGGATTTTCTAGGGTTTTTGAAAATCAAATTAATCCTCTATCTTTTCTCATCCCACTTTCCCTCTCCTTTCTCTCTCTGCAAAGAAGGAGAAGAAGAAGAGGAAGAGGAGGTGGAGAACAAAATTGACATCAAATGGAAAACATATGGGACAAAATTGGCGGGAAAAAAAAAACTTTTGGGACATAATTGAAACTTGGGCAAAACTTTAGGACAAAAATGCTACCAAAAGTTTGACTAAACTTTTGTGCCAGAGTTATTTTTTTTAGGTGCCATTTTTGTCCCTAAAATTTTCAGTTATATCTCAAAGTTTTTTTCTTGGGTACCAATTTTGTCTCACATGTTTTCCATTTGGTGTCCCTCTGCCACCTCCTCCTCCTCCTCTACTCCTTCTCCTTCATATTTGCAGAGAGAGAAAGTGGGATAACCATAGAGAGTGGGGATTGATATTGATTTTATAAACCCTAACAAATCCCCTTTTCCTTTTTCTTCTTCCCCTTTTTTTTCCAGATTTTAAGAGGAGAGAGAAATTTGATGATGAGAGAGAGGGTTATTTTTATTTTCAAAAAACTCTAATAAATATCTTTTTTTTCTTCTTCTTTTAACATAGGGAGAGAGAAAGTGGGGTAAGAGAGAGAGATAGAAGGGAGAAAAAGATGAAGATGAATAGGGAAAATTTTGTTATTTCAAGACAAAAGCTGACTTGGACGGGTTGGTATTGATGTGTGCAAGAGGTAGTCATGTTAGCATTTGCATTTGCCGTTAACAGTGTAGATGAAGTTTGGTTTAGGGTCATAATTGAAAGTAATTGGAAAGATATGAGATATAATTGATACAAAATAAAGTTAAGGGGCACAATTGAAACCTAGGTCAAAGTTTAGGGGCATTTGAAATTGTCTCCCACATGGTTTTGAAAACTTTTCTGTATATAGTATTAGTGTTCTAATTGCTTTCTTTAGTTGAGATATATCAGTCTTTTGCACAACTTCAGTTCACTAGTTAGTTTTATTCTTCTAATTTGATAAATACAGTAAAATCATTTATTTTGATGGAAAATTCAATGTTGTTTTAGAAATGTTGATGATTAATATTCAATACATTATCAGAGGCTAAACATTTTATCTTCTAAATGATTTTTTGAAGTATGGCTACTCTTTTATCTAATCTTAGTAAGTTAATAATTTTGAAATTTCCTTCTGATATCGAATTTTCACCAGTTCCTTGTACGTTCATTAATCCTAGTATCTAACCAAGCCTTGTTTAAAATAGAATGCTCTGGCATCGTATAAATTTCTCAAGATCATATAATTTTGCAGACACTAACAAATCATTTCCTTACTTTTGTTTTACTGGATAACAAGACAGTAAAGGGTAATAATATTGCAACACTTATTCAATTACAATGTATCTCTAAGAATCATTCTTGGTCTTATTCTCATTTCAGACATTTTACCTTTCGCTGTTAGTGCTGTTCTGGTTTATCACATGCTCAGAAATTCTATCAAATTTATGTGCATTTTTCTCTTTTGTTCCAGTAAAAAAGTCAGCAACTGGCCAAGATCTGTTGGCTCGAGCCCATGAACTCTGGGGATTGCTGCCCAGCTTTTGTCGTCATGCAACGGATACTTCCAAGAAGTTTGCGTGTCTTTCTAATGTTCTTATTACTATCCTCAAGAAGAACCCCTGCATGCTTGAAAATATTTCCACAGCATTACAGGTTTCCTTTCACACTGATAGACCTATTTGATTTAGATGTTTAAGTATACTGTACTTATAAATGTTCTTGAATTTTGTGTAGATTCTTGTAAATGAGAACAGAGCCGTACTCAGCCCTAAAAAGAGTGAATCAGACTGCTATGCAGTAGAAGATTCTTTGATAGAGTTCAGAATTTTACGTTCTTACTCAAAGAAAGCTGCTGCTAAAAACATCAATGCTCTGGCATCTTCTTCTAATCAATTGCTTGATATACTGTCAGACTTATTTGTAAATTCATCTGAGGATCGTGCTCCTTTGAAGGTTTTGCATTTATCACTTTTTGAGCTTCTCCTCATATTTAGATGATAACTCTCATCTTTTTCCTTCTATTGTCCTGAATAATGCAAGACTTGTTTCTGCTTCTCAATAATTTGGACAGCAGTATTCTAATCTGGCCTTTTTTTTTTTTTTTGGTGTTCAACTTTCATTCTATTTCACGTCATTGAATAGCTACCATAATCAAGAATTGTTGGTGTTATAATTATTCTAAAGAATAATTATTGAGGGAAGTGACAAGTCAATATGGCATCTAAAGTTCTTAACACCATTTTCTCAGCTGGAATCATTGCTTCTACCTCTCTCTTATCCTTAATATTATCATTATGATTTTATATTTGTCAGATGCTCTTTTCAAGTGCTCCTATAATTGTCTCTAGTCAGTGTTTCCTTGATAATATGTGTGTATGGACAGTATTGAAGTAATTTGATACATTTGATTTTCTTTCTTCAGGGAGCCATTGGATGCCTGGCTTCTATCACCGATTCTTCTGTAGTTAAAGAGATTTTTGTGTCATTGCTTAAGAGGTTGCAGTTTATGGTTGGTGAAGATAAAGCTGAAAAGCTGATATATCACAACCAAGATTTAGATAATGAACCAAGTGACACAGAGAGAGATTCTCGGAGGTAACATTAGAAATTCATTTTTTATAGGGGTAATTGTGTCAATGGCCATGCATGGGATTATGGATTATTTTATTCATAAACAGTACACCTGTTTATGTATATCATATACCTCTAAAATAGGAAAATCTCAAGTCAAGCTAATTCCTACAATTATGACAATCCCTCTCCGTATAGCTATGTTTACTAATACAGAATATTTACAGAAATCATCCCTGTAGAGAGCATCCTTGCAATTATCTGATCACATAGGTTATTTACTTGCTGATGGCATAAATTTGTCACTGAGTACCTGTTTAAGGTTTGAGGGTGAGGATTATGCAACAAATTGATAGAAATTCAAAGCAAAGGAGATTTAATTGATAAAAATGAGAAATTACAAGAACAATTCCAGTAATCCCTCCCCAGAGCTGTTGCTCCTGCACAATACCTCACTACCAGGTATTCTGCCCAAAACTATTCTGATAACTTTTTCGCATAACCTCACACACACACCCCTGCTGCTACTAAACGCCCACTACAGCACCATGCATGTAATTACAATCCTACCCCTTTTCCTTTCTTCCTCTCATACACTTGCCAGACTTTGGGCCCATTCCTTTGGTCCAGCATCTGGGTCAAGTGGTCCCTATCACAAATATACATTAAATCTAACTTGATAACTGGGTCACTTCACTGAAGTACCTGGTTAAGGTTTTGAGGGTGAGGTTTATAAAACAAATATCCATTAAATCATAGTTGATGACTGGGTTGCTGCTAACCCAAATGGGAAAATGATTGAGTGATTGGCTGAAAATTTCAATCCATAGATTCTGTTCTTGTCTGACTTTTGACTTTAGTAGCAGTCATTTTTTCTAATTTTGGACCAAAATGAAGGAGTTTTTCATCTGTTATTCTTGTTCTAAAACCAACTATCTTATGAATGAGCTGATATTAAATGTAACTGCTTGCATTGGTAAAGGTCAGACTACTTCTATTTGATAATCCTGAGAAGTCATAATTACTTTATTTGTTCAGGCATCTGATATTGGAATTAGCATCATCTCTTATTGACGGAGCCAAGGATGATCTTATTGAGATAATATATAATTTAACTATAAACTCTCTTCAGGTATTTCTTAAAGGTAGATAGTTCCTTTTTCTTGTTACAATTTTTTCTTATTTCTTTTGACTAACCCATATTGTTTGAACTTTTGCTTGAATGTGTGGTATTTAGGCAACTAATGAGAGCATTCATCATGAAGCATATTGCACATTGAACAAAATTTTCAAGGTTTGTATTTGCTTGTGATTATTACATTTCATACTCTTTCTCGGTATCAATTTCATTGCTAATACTGAATGATGCAGGAACACACATCGTTCTGTTCTTCTCGATACACGGAACTAATTGATTTCTTGCTGAATCTGAAACCTTCGGGTAATATCTCATGTCTTAGACAGCGATTTGGTTGTTTCCACACTCTGATGGTACATACACTGAAGGTCAGAATTTTCTTCAAAGCAGATAATTTACTTTATTTGCTATACTTTGTTCTAGCTAGATCTTAACATGATATGGACATTTTAAAGGGGAAAATAAGCCCAAGTGTGGATCCAGATTCAAAATATTGGGCTTGAGCCTGACTTGAAGTGCATTATTCTAAAATGAGGAAATAGAAATTAAGAAATTTTTAAAAGTGAATTTTAAAAGAATTTTTTGTGTTTTGAATGCCAAAAAATCTTAGAAATATAAGATTATATGATTTTTTTGCTGTGAAGTGGTTTTGGTAAAAAAAAAAAAAATGTAGGGCTATGATATGCTTGGGCACTTCTCCTCCAGCTCGAATGTAATTGAGCCTAGCATGAAATTCTGAATTAAATTTGGCAACTGTGTTGGCTTGATGCAGAAGTAATTTTTCAATATTCATCTCCTTGTAGGGCAAAGATCACAAGTCTCTAACTAAATTGAGCTGAAAGTTAATTTGACCAAATTAGTGAACACTTGAGGTTTTAATATTCAAGCTTCAGCTTTGTGTCATGATTACTTGAAGTGAAATTTCAAGTCTCTTTATTAATAATTTTTTTAAGTTGAATTCAAAATCCTCATCATGTCCATTATTATCTGGGTCATATTCTAGCATATTGAAGAAGTCGATTCCTGATTAATTTTTTTAAGTTGAATTCAAAATCCTCATCATGTCCATTATTATCTGGGTCATATTCTAGCATATTGAAGAAGTCGATTCCTGATTTTTGCTTGAGAGGCGGTTTATAATCAAGTTATTGTTCTTTCTTGCCCTTTAAATTTGGAGAAAACAGGGGGGAGGGCTGCAAATTATTCACACTTTGTAAAAATCTTGCATAGATTATGTGAGATTGAATTTAAAAAAAACTAATCCTTCTGTATTATTCTCTCCTTTCTTCAATAAAATTCTTTTTTCTGTCCAAAAAAGAAAGAAAGAAATTCAATAACTAATCCCTTAATGCATTCTGCAGATGAGCCCGGAGGAAGAGGTGGATTCAAAATCTTTTCTAATTCTCAATGAAATAATTCTCACGTTAAAGGATGTAAGATTTTCAAGTGCATATTATAAATGTATCTGTCAAAAGTTGGTTTAATCATGTCTGTGATGTTAAGTTAAAGAGGAGAGGTGGTAATTATAATTGACATCCAATTGTTATGTGTAGGGAAATGATGAAGTTAGGAAACAAGCTTATGATGTTCTACTTGATATAAGTTCCAGCTTGAGAGACTTATCATATGCTGGTCCTATGTCACCATATCACAAACTTATTAGTATGGTAAGTGCATCACTTATTTCACTTTGATGTACTTTTCTCAAAAAAATTGTACTTTAATAGGAGTTGCTAGGTAAAAAGACTTATATAATAGCCGTTGATTTTGTTCCTTTTTTTAAAAAAAAATAAATTATAATAGGCTTATACACTGATTACTATTTTCCTTGTGAGTCTTTCAATATACATAAATGTAGACTTGATTGTGCCTGTGGTGTTAATTTTTGCTCATTTTAGTTATGCTTCAGCAGAAACTAGTTAAGTGTCTAATATTTTACAATATTCAGATAATGGGATATCTTTCTGGTTCATCTCCCCATATAAAAAGTGGAGCGGTGTCTGCACTGTCTGTATTAGTATACAAGGATGTGGACATATGTCTATCAGTGTCTGATTTAGTCCCTTCTCTTTTATCGTTGCTGCAATCCAAAGCTGTGGAAGTCATAAAAGTGAGTTTTTCCTACTCGGTTTTTAAATCAGTATACTGTTAGAGCATCTCTTTATAATAATGATGAGTTGACTTATATATTTAACAGGCAGTCTTGGGCTTTGTAAAAGTGATGGTATCCTGCTTACAAGCAAAAGACCTACTCAACTTTCTCTCAGATATTGTGACTGAAGTGCTACCCTGGTCGTCTGTCTCACGACATCATTTTAGACCAAAGGCATGTGTCAATTTGTGTTATGAATTGTATTATATGCTTAGTGTGTATATAGGACTTCACAAGTACTCTTGAATCTGTATAATATAGTAGTTTGTTCTTGGTTTCCTACAGGTCACTGTCATATTTGAAATTATAATACGGAAGTGTGGTGCTGCTGCTGTCAAACCGGCTACCCCGGAGAAATATAAGGGTTTTCTCAAGACAGTGTTGGAGGTACTCCTTTTTTGTATTTATTAAGGGACCCATACTATATCTTAAGCTTGGTCTGAGGCTCTAAGCTGATCCATGTTATAGAATCTTATGCAAAAGCATGGAAGTTTTTTCATACATGGACTTTAGGTTCAAATGTGTCAAGATCACACTTCCATATCACTAAGGCCTATTCTTTAAAGCAAACAAACAGTAACTGAAGTGAGGCCATGAACAATTTATAAGCCACATTCTTCTTTGCTACTGTTCTTAAAAGATTTTATTAATTGTTACTAGGTGTATGTCAGCAAGGTTGTACCTGCTATCGATTTAATTCTTGTATTTCCTACTATTTGCTGCTGTGTTTGGTCTCGATGGTGTGACCATTTTTTCCCCTCCCTTGGAGAGTCTTCTGGAGCTTCAAGCAATTATTCACCTTTTATTTATTTTTTTTCCTGTTTTTATTCTTACACCAGCAGCATAATTTATATTATGTTTGCATTAGACCTCTTTGACTTATGAAGTTTTGGTCTGAAACTTGTATAACTTTTCATTTTTAGGCTGACCGAATTTAAATTTATGATGGAATTTTCTGTATTGTGCCTATTGTCCTGCAGAACCGCCATGGCAGATCAATTGCAGTGAAAGATGGCACTACTGATATGGAAAGTATGCCAGAAGAATCATCTGCCAAGGGGTATTATTTAATTCCTTGTGAACTAATCTTATAGTCCAGTCCATCCTTTTTTGAACATCATCCTACAAAAGCTGAAGTAACAGCCTCTCCTAATCTTTTTTTTTTTTTTTCCTTCCTTCTAGGTCAGAGCACAGGAAGACCAATATTTTAGATTCTCAGGAGAATGACTCAGGTAAATATAAAAAGAGAAAGAGAGGGAAGAAATTGAACACGGGGGTGTCTAGCAATGATGAATTAAATCTCCCCAAGAGAGCTAGACATTCTTATAATAAAAAATCAAAAATAGAAGGACAAGAAGGAAGTGAAAAGGGCAAGAAGAGCAAGTACAAGGATCTGACTAACGGTGGAAAGAGAAAAATAAAGCTGATGAGTACAGAGAAGAATAAAGCAGCTTCTCATAGACCTATGAGAGCTTCCATATCACGCAAATCGAAGGGTAAGTTCAAAAGAAGTTGATAGATAAAAAGCAATCTACATAAATGGGAAGAACAGTTGCTTCCAAGAAGCATGGCATGTCTTTCACCCAGGAGTGTTGGAGGGAGGTTTAGCCAGACAAGAGGGAGTGATTAGGTTTGCTCCAATGTTATTTTTGTCTCAGTAACTTCATATCAAGTGGAAAACTGCCGGTAAAAGATTATAAGCAGGATTTTTCCTGCTGAATTAGTACTTGAGTTGGCAGTAGGCAGTTTTTATAAAGCCTTTTACTTAAATCTCCTGGCCAACAAAATGGAAGCCACCTCACTGACGGCTTGTTCTGTTAAACCCACTCATCTATAGACTATCGGATCCATGAAATATCAGGGTAATTACATACCTCCTTGAAATTAATATTCCTGTATTTTATTTTGTTTGAAATTGTCCAATAAGTAATTTTTTGGGTTGGGATAGAGGGGTTAGGTGGTCTTGAGGGGGAGCTTGATGGGAACTTCTGAAAGTTTGTTTTGTGGTGAGGAGAGTTGTTGTAAGTTATTGTATGTCTACAGTGTATCTGGAGGTTAATTCGAATTTTTTAGTCTGATTTGTTTTTGGTACGAAATGGATGTTATGCTAAGATAGTCAATTACTAAAATTTTAGGACGTTTTTAATAATTTTTCTTGTTCCTGTGCTAATTATTTTAAATTTAAATTCAAGTCATTTAATAAGCACCGAATGACCAATCTCCCGACCGTTGTTGCTCTCCCTATTCTTCCATTTGTTTCTTAAAATATAAGAAACATTTCTATGTAGATCCAAAACCAAAAGGATGTAAATTTCCTTGTTCATGGGCTAGGAACATGTAAACTATTTATAAGTACTACGAGTAATTTAAAATTCTGAAGGTACAAACCATTTACGAGCAACGTTTTCCTAAATTCTTAGGATGAGTCAATCAAATAATAGATAGTAAATGGGTTGGCCTGGAAACATGGAATAAGGCTTGTATGGAATTACAAACTTGAGTTGTAATTATATAAAAATAAAACAGTTAAAGCTAATTATATAGCATTGAGTTGTAAAAAATTAATTATTTTTTAAAATAAAATATTTGTCTTAATTAAAGAATTACAAACTTATTATTTTTTAATTAAAACATTTAAAGGCAAATATATAAGAAAATATATTTAAATTTTCTCCATAAATGAATTGTTGGTTATTCCATTGTTAGATTTAAACCTTATTATTTTATTATTATTATTATAAATGTTTTTTGCACTTTATTATTATTATTATTATTATTATTATTATTATTATTATTATAAATGTTTTTCTTCTATTTTCACAGTTTCCTCACTTTACAGAAGTTAAATAAAAAAAATACACTTAAAATTATATTCCGTGTTATTAATGAGTAGTTTTTAAATTAATGATTAGCTGTTAAATTATAAAGTACATGTTATATTCAAATTTCTAAGCTGGTATAATATAATTGAAAGGACATTATCTAATTTATTTCTAAACATTTAAAAAATAAATTATAGTAGTTTTTATAATTTAAAAATAATAAAATTACATCTATATTAGTTTCAAAGTTATGATTAGTTTTATATTAAAAATAAAATATAAATTTTAAAATATATACAAAAAATGAAATTTTAAGTAATTTCTCTCTATTTTTTTATTATGTTAAAAATATATTAAAAATCAATATAGTTTATTTTTAAATTAAAAATTTATTTAAAACAATTAAAAAATAGTACATGCCAAACCGCTTAAATGTTATAATTTATATAATAGACTAAAATAATTTCACTCTAGAGCATTAATTGTTGGTAGGTCATTAAATTATGTATAATAGAATAAATTTAAATGAATAAATTAGGTGAAACTTAATAAATTAGGAAACTTAATCACATCACATAAAATGGATTTAAAAAATTAAGGTAAATTCTTATATAATTGTTATATGATTGATAAATTAAATAAACTTTTTTATTGAAATATAATATATTATCTTTTAGTAAATTAGCATTTATTATATACAACAGAATAAATTTAAATGAATACATTTTCGGTATGTCATTAAATTATGTATTATATAATAAAATTAAATGAATAAATAATGCAAATTAATAAATTTGAAAAATTAATCACATCACATTAAATGAATTTAAAAATTTATGGTAAATTGTTATATAATTGCTATGTAATTGGTAAATTAACATTTATTATATACAAATAATCAAATAATTAATCTATATAATACACTAAAAAAATTTCACTCTTGAGCATTAATTACAGGTATGATTAAAAATAATATAATAAATTTAAATGAATAAATTGGTTAAATTAATAATTAATAAATTTGATAAATTAATGACATCACATTAAAAGAATTATTTGATTTGATTTGAAATTCAATAACAATTAATTTTTTTTTATTTGATTTAAATTGAAATTCAATAACATTAATTGTTATATAATTATTATTATATTTAATTTAATTCCACTTTAAAATATTAATTACCGGTAGGTCATTAAATTATGTATAATATAATAAATATAATAAATTTAAATGAATAAATTAGATAAATTCATAAATTTAGAAAATTAATCACATCACATTAAATGAATTTAAAAAATTATGATTAATTGCTATGTAATTGGTAAATTAGGTAAACTTTTTGATTGGTAAATTAATATTTATTATATACAAATAATCAAATAATTAATCTATCTATAGAATACACTAAAAGAATTTCACTCTTGAGCATTAATTGCTGGTATGATTAAAAATAATGGAATAAGTATAATAAATTAGGTAAATTAATGACATCACATTAAATAGATTATTTGATTTAATTTGAAATTCAATAACAATTACCTTTTTTATTGGATTTAAATCGAAATTCAATAACATTAATTGTTATATAATTATTATTATATTCAATTTAATTCCATTTTAGGGTATTAATTGCCGGTAGGTCATTAAATTATGTATAATATAATAAATATAATAAATTTAAATGAATAAATTAGATAAATTAATAAATTTTAAAAATTAATCACATCATATAAAATGAATTTGAAAAAAAATTAGGATAAATTGCTATATAATTGTTATATGATTGGTAAATTAGGTAAACTTTTCAATTAAAATATAATATATTGTCCTTTAATAAATTAGCATTTACTATATACAATATAATAAACTAAATAAATAAATTAAGTAAATTAATAAATTACCGGTATGTCATTAAATTATGTATTATAGAATAAATTTAAATTTAAATTAATAAATTTAAAAATTAATCACATCACATTAAATGAATTTGAAAAAATTAGAATAAATTGCTATATAATTGATAAATTAAGTAAACTTTTCAATTAAAATATAATATATTAGGTTTTGGTAAGTTAGCATTTATTATATACGATGGACTATGAGCTTATATAATACATATGGATACTAGGTATACCAGAATTGTCACATCCCAAAAATTGAGCATGTGAAAAGATACTACTCATTTGATAAAATTCTCAAACATACGTTATTTACATATATTCTGTAAGGTTTTACATTCAACCTTAATCATTCATTCCACACTACAAAGTTATATTCATCTGATAAGCAAATATAGACATACATAGTCTGATATTTCTATCTCATCGCAAGCCTAGGAGACCTATAGTAAGTACAGAGCGTTCCTAGTATCCACATTAATAAGTACTGGTATCCCACCAGACAGGAATAGAGGATAATTCAAAGGGGCTTCTATTCTTCAAACGGATACTCTTGTTCTTTGTTTTCTGTATCTGAAAAAAAATAATCATAGGGAGTGTGAGTTTATTTAAAAATTTAGTAAGTAAATAACTGTACTATATAAAATATCAAAAGTACAAATACCACATTTACTCATATATTTAATTGTCTTATACATCGAGTAGTATGGGACTCTAACCCTTTCAAACTCATGAATAAGATTTCATAGATATACACCGAGTAGTATGGGACTCTAACCCTTTCAACTCGTGTATAAGTTTCATAGATATGCACTGAGTAGTATGGGACTTTAACCCTTTCAAACTCGTGTATGAGCTTTCTTAGATATACACCGAGTAGTATGGGACTTTAACCCTTTCAACTCGTGTATTAGATCCCGTAGATCTTTACTCATTGACAAGATAGTGAAAATTTATCACATAATACAATTGTCATGAAATAAAATAATTTATACATACTCTTATTTCTACCGATCATCATATACTCCCATATGAAAATTGATTGCTTATTATCCAAATAATATTGTAAATGGGACTTATATTGTACTTTGACTAGTAATATCAAATTAGCTGAGCAAGGTTATTCACTCACCTTGATGTTTGTCCAAGTTGACCTTGTTCCACACTAGAATTTGTGTAGGAAAATTTCCTAGTAAAATATATTACAAGGAAACATAAGAAAGGAAACAAAATCACGAAAATACGCAAAATTTTCTGATTGTTACAGTAACGGTTTGCTACAGTACGGTTTGCTACAGTAACGGTTTACTACAGTAACGGTTCGCTACAGTGCCGTTTCGCTACAGTAACGTTGACTGCTACAGTACCGTTGACTGCCGACAGTACCGTTGACTGCCGACACTACAGTACTGCTACAGTACTCGTAGAAAATTTTCCAAAATTTTTCCGAAATTTCTGGTCGCTACAGTAACTCGAATTTTTGCAGAAAAATCTATCAAAAATTCATCCTTTCCTTTCTTGTTTCAAAATCAGAATTTCAACTCTTTTAACCGATTATAACTCAAATATAACTTCTAAAACAACTGAGATTCATGAATTATCATCAAAATCTTCAAGAACAAAACCTCCTCTGATCTTCTACATAAACTGAAATTTAAGGAAAATAATCGGATTAAAACTTACCTTTGATCCTTACAAAGCTTTTGAACCGAACAAATAATCGAAACTCTGAAGATCAAGGAAAGGATTTGAGAAGAGAATGAAGAAAGGAGAGAATACTTCCACTGTTCAGTTTTCAGTTTTTCCTTTTACGTGAGAAATGAGTATTGAAACTTTATATTAAATATTTCTAATGGGTTATTCAATAACCCATGGGTATCCATAACCCAACATTCAAACCCATCCAGTCAATTTACAATAAATGGACTAATGGACCATTCTGAAACCACTTTTTCATGAATTTCACAATTCTTAGAATATATCCCACATTGTGCAAATATTTAGTCCAGTCATTTAACTCAATTTTCATAAATAATATTCAAAAAGAACAATTAAATATGAAAATTAAATATGACCAAAATAAATAACTAAAGTAACGTTGTAAAATTTTAAAATACTCTTAAGCGAGTTATATTCCGAAATTAACGGGTATTACAAGAATGAACTTTTTCTTTTTGCTATTTCTGTATCTTTTTTTGCCATTTTTGTTTCTCACAATTTATAATTGGTTTCCTCAGATTTTTGTTCAGAACCCTTTTAAAAATCTACTGTTATATTAGTTCATAGCCCTTTGAAAAATAAATACTAGTGTGGCTTAGGTGCAGGACCTATCTTGACGGTTGCTGTCTAATATCCTAGTAGCCTGTATTGGGCATATTTTTCAAGGTACAATTTTATACACAATTTTTCTAGGTTGATTTCTTTTCTCATTGATAATTGTTGTTTACATAATCATATAAACTATTGAAGTGTATAATATCACCTATACAAATAAGACTTTTTATATTTGATATAGTTCTAAGATGAATTTCACCATTGGCATTTTTTTGTGAAACTGACTGGGACTTTTGGCAGGGGAGAGCTGCTGTGGCAGGGGCCACCTTATTTTTCTTGCAATTCCTTCAGAGTTTGGATGCTCGCCTTCAAAATTGAAGCAATGACAAAGCTTTTTTTCTCTCTCTAAAGGAACATAAATCTACATTATAACTGATAGCATAATTTGTTAATTTTCAGCACATAAATGTTATAAGTGGCTTTTTGTAGGATGTAGAGAAATAAAGGTGAATTTATATCTTTCAAGTCCAACACTTATGATAATCCTCAATTCCAGAGAAATAAAGGTCAATTATCAGTATTAAATAAAATCAGTGTGCCTATTGGTTAAAATTTGTAATTAGTGGGTAATACTCAATTTCATAATCTATTCTTTCATTTAAGTTTTTATGAAATCTTGCATTTTCCTTACTATTTGACTTTTTAATGGAGAAATATGTGTTCACTTTTCTCTATAGTGCAATAATAGATTAAGAACACTAAAGAATTTGCTCTTCCATGTCTTCCATGAATCTAATTAAATCATTTCCAACGTTATTGTAAGTCTAATTAAATCGCTTTAAAAATCAATCATTGGCTTTGGATATATGCATTTTTTTTTCACATTTCAGATCATGCAAATGTATATTGTCATTGTTTCTAATTATTCAAATTTTTTATATAATTTTTTTTTATGAATCAATTGTTATCACTCTTTCAATTTATAAAAATTTTAAAGTCGTGAGTTTCTCGTGCATCGCACGAATCGCAATACTAGTTATTATTTATTGTAGATCAAGCATTGCCGCATTGACTTCGCTAGCTAAGACTTAGTATAAAACTTAAATTTTTGTTATACAAATTTTCAATTAAAATATAGTACATATATGATTTTTAAATAATAATTATATACTTTTCATAATTCATTTTAGTTAGACTTAGGTTCTGTTTGGATAAACAACTTATTTAAGTGCTTATAAAATAAGCGCTTATATATAAATTATTTATACAATTGAAGAGTTTATGAGAGTAAACTTCACATAAGTTAATTTCACCTTATTTTCATAAGTTATTTTGAATAGCTTATGAAAATAAGCTGAACATAGCTTATAAGCATGCTATAAGCTATTTTTATTAACTCTCCAAAACACGTGTATAAATACTTATGACAAAAATTATTTATTTAATTTTAAAATATATAAAATTTTTTGTACATTGATAAAAAGTTGATAGTTGTATTTTTCTCAAAAAATTATGACTAATAAGTTTTACGGCGCCGTTCTATTCTCTAATCAACGGTCACCCTCAAACCCTTGGAGAGGGAGGCGAGGGGGTTTATCCTGTGACAGGGATTCTTAGTCTATTGAGTCAAAATGAGTCCTGAGCCGTTGGATGGCTGGATCCACACAACAGATGAGGCCCACAGCTCCCGCTAAGGAGAGGATCCCTCTCCGTTTATCCTGAAGCCTGAACCATCCTCGCTTTATCAACTGTCACCACAACCACTACCACTGCCACTGCCACCTGCTCCTTCTTTATGGCCACCGTACTTCCTCAATCCCTCTTTAGACTCGCCGCCGAGTCGACTCAGCCCGACACGCTGATCTTCCCACAGAAGAAGAAGACAAAGAAGAAGAAGAACGACACGGCGTTCAAAGAGACGAAGCAGGGTTTCGTGGACTACGATGGTGGCAAGCACGAGGTCTCCACTAGGGTGAGCGGCCTCCGCAGGGAGGACATTCCCCAGCACTACCGCTTGCGAGTCGAAGGCAGACGCTTCCAGAAGGACTGGACGGTGTCCGAGGTGGTGGACATGGTTTTGATGCACAATCTCTGGGAGGATATCGAGGGCCTCCTTAATCGCTGGGTTGGACGCTTTGCGCGGAAGAATTTCCCTGTGCTCATTAGGGTATAGCGTGATTCCCTTTTGGTTTTATGAACTTTTTAATTTTGCATATTACCTGGAATTATGCTAATATGGGTCATTTTGAGAGTGATAGTATTCTCTTAATGTCCTCAATATTCTGTATTTTCACTTCTGAATGTCTGCTACAAAACTAATTCTGTTTTTAGTTGTCAACGTTCAGCTTTATATGCCAATCTCTAAATCTGCATTTCAATTTGGTAGGAGTTGACTCAAACGGGATCTATTGAACATTGTAATCTAGTATTCCGCTGGATGAAAAATCAGAAAAATTACTGTGCTCGAACTGATATATACAATATGATGATAAGGATAAATGCCAGGCATAATCGAACAGACCAGGCACGTGGATTGTTTTTTGAGATGCAAGAATGGAGGTATAGTTTCTTTTTTTGGTTGGCAAAACTCTTTTTGTTAGTACAAATGCACTCCATATTTTTAAGCTCTACCTGATCTTTATGTTCAACTTGAATATGGCTTAGTTGACTGAGGTGGAATTTTGCTATAATTACTGTCTATTAAGCGTGGTTTCCAGTGGTTTGCTCATGACTAGTGCTTTGATTGATTTTCATCCTATGTTTCTAGGTGCAAGCCCGATGCTGAGACTTACAATGCCCTTATCAATGCACATGGTCGAGTAGGACAGTGGCGTTGGGCTTTGAATATCATGGACGACATGCTACGTGCAGCTGTGTGTACCTTGTACTTTTCTTCCCTAGTCAATCTTAGTGGGTCTGAGTTGATGTGAGCAATCTCCTTTGTTTAGTTTCCTCTATTTTATTATTAGATTGTGTATAGGTACAGAAATTCTCAGAATATCACACATCACGATGACATGCTTGTGGTTTCAGCAGTTCTTGCTGGAGTTTTCATTAAATCAGCTTTTCGATTTTGGTTTTTGTTTTTTCTTGGTATTGGCATGTTATATCTTCTATAGCATTCCTACTCTTCCTTTTGGCTGTGTATTAAGTGTAAGAAAGCATGTCTGCTCACCTGCAGGGAGGGAAGAAAGTATGCTTAAGTAGTTTACCATATTGTTTGAAGATAAAGTGTAAAGCAAGAATTTGTGTTATTTTTGCAGGTTTCAGATAAAATATGCCCTAGAAGTCATTTTTCTTAAAAATTGAATAGATATGGGTTCTAAATGGGGTTATAGACATCAAATCTCACTATTAGATACTCTTTAAATTTGCTTAACCTGATTGTAGAGAATCCCTCTTTCTCTGCAGAAGATATTAAGGTTTTTGTTCTGATTATCATTGATTTACCCTGTACGTTGTCCACTCGCACGAAAATCACTCTATATGTCATGAAATTATGATGCTTGGTTGAAACAAGTTATTAAACCTAGTGATAGAATTCTCATATTCAATTTATTGTGAGTTGATGTACTGTTTGGTTCAGGGACTGCACTGTTCTAAACAACTTAGACATTACAAAAATAAATAAGAGGTTTTGACAGTTGGTATTTCATTTTGAGTGCTATTTGTGACGCTAACATTGTTGCAGATACCACCTACCCGCTCAACATATAACAACTTGATAAATGCTTGTGGATCTAGTGGAAATTGGAAAGAAGCTCTTAATGTTTGCAAGAAAATGACAGACAATGGAATTGGGCCTGATCTTGTCACACACAATATTGTGTTATCTGCATTTAAAAGCGGGGCTCAGTATTCAAAAGCTGTGTCTTATTATGAACTCATGAAGGCGACTCACATTCGTCCAAACACAATTACGCTTAATATTCTGATCCATTGTCTAGTAAAACTTCAACAATATGAGAAAGCCATTGATATTTTCAATTCCATGAAGGAGAAAAGGTCAGAATGTCGCCCTGATGTTGTAACATTTACTAGTATCATCCACTTGTATTCTATGTGTGGGCAAGTTCAAAATTGTGAGGCTGTGTTCAATACGATGCTCGCTGAAGGGCTAAAACCTAACATTGTCTCGTATAATGCACTAATTGGTGCATATGCTGCTCATGGGATGGACGACAAAGCTGAGTTTGTTTTTAATGAGATAAAACGAAGTGGTCTGCACCCAGATATTGTCTCCTACACATCTCTACTTAATGCTTATGGAAGATCTCAAAAACCTCAAAAAGCAAGGGAGGTATTTGAAATGATAAAGAAAAATAACTGCAAGCCCAACCTTATTAGCTACAATGCACTTATTGATGCCTATGGATCAAATGGTTTGTTAGAAGATGCAGTTAAAGTCTTGCGTGAGATGGAGCAAGATGGGATTCTTCCAAATGTTGTCTCAATATGCACTCTCTTGGCTGCATGTGGGCGATGCAGTCAGAAGGTGAAGATTGATACAGTGTTTTCAGCAGCTGAGATGCGAGGCATTGAATTGAACACAGTTGCATATAATTCAGCAATTGGAAGCTACATGAATGTGGGGGAATATGACAAAGCTGTAGGTTTGTATAATTCTATGAGGAAGAAGAAAGTTAAACCCGATTCTGTTACTTTTACGGTGTTGATTAGTGGTTGTTGTAAGATGTCAAAATATAGTGAGGCTCTCTCTTTTATGGAAGAGATGATGCAACTAAAACTTCCCTTGACCAAAGAGGTCTATTCATCTGTCATATGTGCCTATAGCAAACAGGTAAAATCTTGTGGTTACAAAACCACTCAATAGAGTAGTTGTAAAATTAATATGTCTGTTTCTTTTCCTTATTCTTTTTCTTGACATTTTCTGGTGGTGATTTTTAGGGTCAACTCACAGAAGGTGAAACTACATTCAATGTGATGAAGAAGTCTGGTTATCACCCTGATGTGGTCACATATACAGCAATGCTTCATGCATACAATGCTGCAGGTAAGACAAAATATTAGTTTATTAACCATTAAATAATGGGATGGTAAATGGAAATGTACACTTAGTAACTTGTCTAATATTTGAATGTCAGAGCATTGGGAAAAAGCTTATGCACTTTTTGAAGAAATGGTTACTAATGACATCAAACTAGATACCATTGCATGTGTGGCTCTTATGAAAGCTTTTAATGAAGGAGGCCAACCGAGAAGGGCTCTTGATCTGGTAGAAAGTATGCAAGAAAAAAAGATCCCATTTACCGATGCCATAATCTTTGAATTGGTATCTGCATGTAGCTTGTAAGTTCTAACTATATACTTTAGAATTATCTTTCATTGTCTCTTGTTGAAACTTCTATGGATGTCCATCTCATTGTCGCTTGTTGTCTATTACATTATGCTAATCCAGTTGAGTTTTGGTTATTATCTTCCTGATCTAGGCATCATTGTGAATTTTTCCCCTGATGCAAAATTTTGATGGCTAGTATTTTTCACAGTTAGAAGTATAATTTCTTGCCACATCAATTGATATATAAGCTGTGGAAGGACGTGATTTGTCAAACAAAATTTTAAAGTAATTTGATTTGTCTACCCTTATTTGGTACAGTTTGTCACTGTCATTCGTTAAATGGTGTATTTTTGAACTGCAAGTGCAATATGTGATTTTCATGTTAAAACTTTGTTCATTTAAATGCATTTCATTTAGTGGAACTTCAACTCATATATGGATACATCCTTTTTATTGTTTTTGCCTCTACAAATTTCACTTGGTATGGTCCCTGATGGAACCTAAGTTAGTTCTATTTATAATGCCCATGTAGTAATTTGTGATACATTTTTTCAGTATCATATTTTGGCTGCAATTATTTTAACTTTATTTTTATAGTCCTCTCTGACTGAATTGGTGTTTTCCTGTAAGACTACGTGATTGGAGGACAGCTGTTGAGTTGATCAAGTATATAGAGCCCTCACTTCCTCTAGTTTCAGCTGGACTTATTAATCAGTTCCTGTATTTCTTAGGAAAAAGCGGGAAGATTGAGACGATGATGAAGGTATGAAATCTTCTCCCAAATGTTTATGCTAAATGTTGCTGAGCAATTTAAATATGTTTTGCTGCTACATTTCTTGAGATCTCTTTTTCCTATCAAGTAATAAGTAATTCCAAGGGTTACTCATCTGGTATTATCTTGCTTTCTAATCATCTTATTTTCATATGTGCAGTTGTTCTACAAAATGGTGGCATCAGGCGCTGATGTTAGCTTCAATACTTATTCTGTTCTATTGAAGAACCTTCTATCCTCCAGAAATTGGAGGAAGTGTATAGAGGTAAGCTTAATTTCTTTGGTGCTCTTGTAACTACTGCTTTCAGGTATTCATCCAGCTTTTTCTTGAAGATTTAATTCTACATTACATACAGCTTCTAAGTTCTTGATCTAGGTAGGGCAGGTACAAACTCCTTGTCTGGTTTGTTGCGTAAGGGTATGGTAGCTATGTAATTGGAACAAATATAAGAGGTTTAACTCATTAAATATGAACTCTTGTTGCCAAAATTCCTCCAATGCCTCTTACATAAAGATCTTGTGGAGACTTGAGTAATATTTTATGATCCTAGGGGGTAATCCTTTTCTTCTCCACACCATTGCAATTTCAGAACTATTTTTCTTCTGTTTTCCTGATTACAAGTCAAAGAGGCATCTCAGAGCAAAACAATTATTTAATTCCAAGTTTCAAAGTTCTACAAATTCCCATTGGTATGAACAGCCTGTGAAAATTGAAGCAAGTTCTGTATGCAGGTGCTGCAATGGATGGAGGATGCAGGAGTTCATCCAACATATGAAATGTATCATGATATATTCTCATTTGCACGAAAAAGCTGTGGAGCTGAAAGTGCTGCTATCATAAAAGAAAGACTTGGTATGGATACTTACATCACTACGTGATAGTATGTTTTTCTATGTGCATATACATGCCTTTTTGTGCTTCCATAGAGTTAGCATGTTTGAAATGATTTCTATCATTTAAATAATTTAAATAACCTGTAAGTTTCTAAAGCATGTGGCTGCACAATGGTAGGGATGTTAGGTACTAGCACAGCTTATTCAAGCACTTCACCACTATCCTTAGTTTGGTTAATACTAATGGTCCAAAATCATTATGCATTTTGGAAGTCTTCCATGTTTGTAAGTCCCAGTATTTTCTGTGTGGTTTATGATCAAACTATGTCACTGGCATAGGCGTTGAAAATTTTGAAACATAATTACAGGATGATTTAAGGACTTAGAAAGGGGGTTACTGTGACAAATATTGGAAACTATCCTTGAATTTGAACTATCGTGAAGCTATTAGAATTTTAGTGGTCTGGAATCTTCACCTGGCTAAATAACCTCTGCTTTCTTTTGTCAAAACTCTCTCTCCCCAACCCCCCTTCCAACCAAAAGAAAGAAAGAAAAACTCTACTATGTATAAAGTTCTCCTTGCAAGCTCTCCTCTTATGTACTAGTGTTGTTGGATGCAACCTTATTTTTTTGGTTAAATTGGTTGTTGATCAGCAAAGAAAATTTTAGTATCGATGTTGCTAGAACTAAGTTGACGCCACAACTACAACTTCCCACCTTCATGGAAGATGGTCAATGGTGGTCAAAATTATCCAAGAACACTTGTATAGATATCTTTTGCAAATTCATTTTTTCTGCTAATACTAGCTATTTAAAGGTGTATCTACATCTGATGACATTTTCACGTAGTTATTGTTTATTTTCCTGTTCTCTTAATTGCCAAAACTGAAGGGAGCTATTGTACAAGAAAATAATAACTCTTCTTTAAGCATGTCCTTGTTCATTTTAAATCTTTTGTTTCTCCTGATGATCTCTTTAGATGTTTTTTTACGTCATTGTTTATCAATTTAGAGCACGGTAAGGACTTGTTGTCAAATTAAGAGATTCATAGACCTAAAATTTGGTTTGGTCATAAACTTTTACAGAATCCTTGAGAAGAAAATCTATGAATCAAACTTCCACAAGCCAATTATCTGGATCTCATCTTATCACTTGACCACTAGTTATGGAACAGGTTTTACACAGCTCTAACCTGCATTTTTGGCCTTCTATGAGGAGGATTGCATCTGAAAGACTGAAGATTGTTAGATATGAACTTAATGTGGGAGATATCAGCCACTTATTGTGGTACCTGGAGGTATTAAAGAATGTTACCGGGAATTTATGTTTTTGTATAGCTATGTTGATTAGCGTAGTTTGCGTATACATTTCTCTACTGAATTGATGTAGATTTTTACGTTCACCCATCCTGCACAATTACTAATGAATTGTGTTTGTAAAATGTAACCCAATTTTGGAAGAGCACGTAATTATGTGTCAATCTGATCATTTCGCTGTTGATATCAGGCTTCAGCAGAAGGACAATTGGTGATGCTTCTGGGAAAATGAGATTTACTATTATGTTCTTCAGTTGACACATTACATGTAAAGAAACTTTCTTAAAAAGAAATATAATATTTATGTGGTATGTATCTATTGAAAAGGAAAAAAACTTGGTGCAATTTCTTATATTTTTGCTATCAAGTTTTTCAATTAAAACATGATAAATGTATAATCTTCTAATTAAAACATAATAAGTGTATTGTCTTTTAAAAATATATTTTTTATGATTCATCATTGTGTGATTGGTTTTTTAAGAAATTTTGTTTGCATGTTTTATTTTTAATAGAGAATGTAACAATAAAAATATAAGGAACTGTATATAAGCATTCTATTAAATATTAAATATTCCATGATTAATACTTGAAAGATTACATCTTTTTTTCTATTATTATTATTATTTTTGTCAATCACCTAATCAATGTCTGGGAGGACAAATGCTGATGAGTAGGGTTTTATACTGCACTGGATAATGCCTTCTTCAGTTAGGCAGACATTACTTACAACAACAGTTTTGATCATTTTTTATCTTTCCAAAGGTGTATTTGGTACTGAATCCTTGATCATAGCGACAACGATGTCACCCTTTGCCCTTGCCGTACACCAATTTGGTAGTTTTCTCCGCTTGTTCAGGATGAAGCCTTACGATTTATTGGGGGAAAAAAAAAGAATGAAGAGGGAAAAAAAAAAGAATGAAGAGACTTATTCTTTTTACTTTGTTTTTCCCACTGTTTTCATAATTAAATCGGATTTACTAGTTCAATTAGTTGGGATCGAAAATTGGATCATAGTTTGGTCCATAAGACATCCAAAATTGGTAGTTTGAGGAAACAGTTAAACTTAGTCAATAATTGAATTTGAATGGCTGTTTTGTATTAAACCAGAACTTGTTTGAAGTTGGATTGATTCATTGCTTAAGCATCTTTGGTAGCCTAAAACTTTTTTAGAAAAATGGAGCATATTGGAATTCAGACCGACACCATGTGTGCCACAATGTTCATTCAATGATACATGTCAAAACTTTATATACATAACAACCAAAATGTGTAGATTTTAAAGGCCCTTTTAGTATGTTTTTATGGGAAAAAAGAAATCTATAAATTATTCACCAACAAAGAATAAAGTCTTTAACTAGGGACTAGGTTTCTCTGTTTGGTTTATAAAGCCAAGCACTTTATAACAGTCATTGGATGAGCACAAGCAACGAATGAGACTAAATGGAAGAACTAAAACTACGGGCCGCTAGATATCCAAATCGTGTCTAAGCAAAGCTGTGATGTGTAAAGGAGTTTCAGAGAAGGGAGAGAGTGAAACTCTCTTCAGAATGAGAGGGGTCTTTCTGGATCAGTGTGTTTAACATACTCACACTGCCATTCAATGATGCTTCATAGAGTGCTTTCATTGGATCATGCTCTTGATTTGAAGACGACACTGCCTCTATTTTCTGAATCCAATGATGGTATTTGCTTATTAGACCCATTGTATGTACATTCCCCACTAATTATAAGTTTCATCCCAAAACTAAAAACTTTTTTAAAAAAAGATGGAAAGTTGAGGTCATATTGGAAGTAGTCAGGCAAGGAGAACCGAATAAGTATTGTTTCCTTTGGGAAGTCAACGATGGCAATGCAATTATGTCTGGCGGGATCCCTTACTCTCACACCCCTCCCTCTACATCCCCTTCCTCATCTAGTCAAATTTCACAGCCTCTTGCTTTCTTCACAAAATCACCTTCACCTGTTGATCTTAGATGAAAAACTCCAACAACCACACTGTCGTTACCGCTGTCAAGCCCCTACGACTATGAGTTATTCTTAAATGGATCATAGAATATGCAGCCTAAACTCCTCGAGCACATCCTCTTTTTCCTTTTGATAAAAAACTTCTTGAATATGAGATCCACTTGCAAGGGCTTTAGTTCTCTCATTTTCTCTCTCTTGTTCATCGCCATACACTATCCATTGTCTTCTTCTTTGTTGCCTTTCTCTTCGTTTCTCTTGCTATCTCACTCCTAAAAGGTCGCTCGAATAAAAAAAATCATGAAACACTGCATTTCATTGATCTCACGCGATCTTGGCCGTTGGTTCGACCTCATCCAGCGACCCACAACTTCAAATCTCTCATTTAATCTCGCCTGTTGCTTGTGCTCATCTGACGACTGTTATAAAGCCAAGCACTCTATTTGGCTTTATAAGCCAAATAGAGAAACCTGGTCTTTTGTAGTGTTTTGGGACTCAAACCAGCCTGGCGGGTCCATCAGGGACCCAAAGACTTGACTGATCTGAGTCACTACTTCAGACTGGCCAGCATTTGTACTACCTAAGACCCGGTCTACCCTGCTGAGTCTCAGCTGACCTACTAACTCGTCGACCTGGGTTTTCTCTTTTTTTTTTTAAAAAAAAACTTTACAGTCACACAGAATGGCAAAAGCAAAAGCACATAGCACAACGACGACTACAAATTGACAAGCAACCCCACCCACGACTCCCTTAATCTACATCGGCCACGACCAAGAGTTGACGAGCGGCTTCATTCACCCAAACGTCCACCATTGGCCCTTATCCTTTTTGGATCTGCATTTTTCGTGTTGTTTCAATACACCTACTACCAAGACGAAAGCCAATGGTGAGTCTCGTAGATGGACGTGAGGACCATGACTCCCCTAATCTTTTCTCCCGTATTATCTGCTCCACAACTCCAGACTTGAAATGACAAGAGAAGAAATATGAATATGAAAATGGAGGAAAGATGAAATGATGAACATGTAAAAGGAGGAAAGTGTAACATCCCATATTTTCTTTTATTTAAGTTATATTTCTTAATTAAGTTAGAAATGATGTTAGAAATTAGTAAAATATTTTTTTGGATGCTTAGGAAGATGTAATAAAAGAAAAGCATGAGAGATTAGGACAAATGAGATAAGAGTAAAAGAAAAATAAAGTTTTGAGTGAAACAGTCAACTGATTGTATTAATTAGTCGACTGATAGCATCAAAGTGTTAGCCCTAATGTATTATACTATAAGTTTTGATGATGACAAATATGTGGGAATTATAGTATGACTTAATCTTCTTAGCCCAAATGAATGATTTAACTTCTTAGCCCAAATGAATGATTTAATCTTCTTGGCCCAAATGAATGATTTAATCTTCTTGGCCCAATATATGATTTAATCTTTCTTAGCCCAAATAGTATTATTTAATCTTCTTGACCCAAATGAATGATTTAATCTTTCTTGGCCCAAATATATTTAATGCTTTATATATTTAAATATAGTAGTATAAATTGATTTTTGATAAAGTTTATTGGTTGTTGTAATCAACTTTGAAAAAGAATATCTTTTACTGTAGCACTTTTGAAAAATGAATTTGATTGTTGAAAAAGTATGATAAAGTTTATTGGTTGTTGTAATAAACTTTGAAAAAGAATACCTTTTACTGTAGCACTTTTGAAAAATGAATTTGATTGTTGAAAAAGTATGATAAAGTTTATTGGTTGTTGTAATAAACTTTGAAAAAGAATACCTTTTACTGTAGCACTTTTGAAAAATGAATTTGATTGTTAAAAAAGTATGATAAAGTTTATTGGTTGTTGTAATAACTTTGAAAAAGAATACTTTTTACTGTAGCAAATTTGAAAAAGAATATTGATTGTTGAAAAAGGTTGATAAAGTTTTTTGGTTGTTGTAGAAATGTTGAAAAATGATGATGAAGCTTACTGTAGCAATTCTGACTAAAGCAGTCACTGTAGCAGCAAGGTTTCACTATATAAAGGGGACTTCACAACACCATTTACATCAAGCTTCAATTGTTCATTTCTCATATTTTCTTGAGTTCATTCTCTCTAAATTGTTAGAGAAATATTCTGAGCTTAATTTCTGCGTTATCTACACTTTGAGAGTGTTTACCATTATTTTCCTTAAGCCTTTAAATTTAGTTTCTCAAGGATTGGTTCCTTGAGTTAGTGTTTGAGAGAAAACACGTTGTAAGGGGGATAGACACCCTTGAAGAAAAAAAAGATCTATGTTGTAGTGGTTTGCAAGTACCTGGATTAAACTTGCAATTATAGTGGAAATACTCAAGTGGTCTCTTGAGGACTGGATGTAGGCTTGAGATTAGCCGAACCAGTATAAATCTCTGAGTTTGCTTTCTCTATCCCTACTCTATTTACATTTGAAGTTAATTAATTAATGCTTTGCGTTTATATTTGATTTCTACTTCAAGTATTAATTAACGTGTGTAGATTTATATTTTCCCCTTAATTCCTTGCACTATAAAATTATTCATCTTGATAACACTTTGATTTTCTGAATTAAATTATTATCTTTAACATTGTCCAATTTCAGAAAATCATTTTAACTTCCAATTAAGTTTTGTGAAAATTTTTATAAAACCCAATTCACCCCCCCTCTTGGGATCCAACCATTTCTTTCACAAAGATCAGACTAGGTTACTGATATCTGTAATCGGTTGACTGATAAGGAGAGATCAGTTGACTGATTATTCTCTGTCAGGCTGAAATTTTAGGTTCTGAAGCAATCAGTCGACTAATTAGGAGAGATCAGTTGACTAATTTCGAATCAGTCGACTATCGGGGAGCAATTAGTCGACTAATCGCTTGTTGGAGTGCGAAAATAAGTCAGTTCTAACTAAAAAAATCAATGGGGAATTGACTAGAATACCCCCAACATGCCAACAAAGCTTAGAAATAAGAAAGTATGGGTAAAAGAATAATTTATATGATAAAGAAGCTCCTTAAACCTTTTTAGAAGCAAAAAGAGAGAGAGAGACCATTTTCAGAAAATTAGAGAGGAGAGAGAGGGACAATGTGAAAGAGAAGAAAAAGAGAGAGAAGGGACTTCTAGTTGGAAATTAACAAGAAAACTACAAGAGGTAAGTTTCTTAACTTGATTTCTTTAGTTTATATGAATTTTAGAGCTTGAGAAGTCATAGAATAGCAATTTTCAAACTAAAAGGAAGAGAATAGAAGAAGAAGAGATTTGAAATTTGAGAAACAAGAGGAGCTAGAGAGAAATTAGAAGAGAACTCACAAGTTTCAGCTATAGGAACAATCAAAGGTAGCTAGTTTTTCATAAAGCAAGTTATCTTTATGTATTATCATGATTGTGTATGATATAACATAATTTTATGATAAAGGCTTACATGAATATTTGAGAATATGATTTCTCATGAAAGTAGAACTTGATTCCTCGTGAGATGTAAATTTTTTCTCATAGGATGTAGAGTTCTCTTCGTGAGATAACTAAAAAGCAAGTTATTTCAGTTATTTATCATGCCTTTTATATGATATATCAAGTTTTATATTCAAGTATTCCATGAGTACTTTAGAAAGAGATTTCTCATGAAAATATGGCTTAATTCCTTATGCAATGATAGAACCCCAAAGCATTTTCTCATAGAATGACAGAAATTCCTCATAGGGAATCCTTATGAGATCCTCATAGGGTGTAAAATTCTTATGAGATGACAGAAATTCCTCATGAGATGTAAGAATTTCCCTATGGGATGTAGAGTACTTTTCATGAGAAAAAGTTAGAAATTATAGTGCATTGTAATAAAGAATGAAAATATTTTAGTCATATATTTATATGATAGTTTGTACGTTCATGGAAGTGAGAATTATGTATTGAGATTGCTTTTATGATTGAAATGAATTTTATGATAATTTCTTAATGTAAATTAGCTACTGAGATTATATATATCATGTTTTATGTTATAACTAACCATTTCAGGAAGTCGCAGTGGAAAAAGCAAGAAAAAACAAAAGACTAAGCTAGTAGAGTTGTTAGTTAATTACATAGCAAAAGAAGATGTTGTGTCATCTTCCTATATAAACTTTTAGAGACTTATGCATATTTTGTATATGTACAGAAATATATGGGTTTTATGAAGACTCTTGTATTGTAGTTATGATGAGAAGAGAATTAGCAAAAAATAGTTGACATTGTGCTATGAAATATGTATGTATTGAAGAGAAATAGTTGTACTATATTTCAAGTATCATTTTTATGAGATTTGAAGTTCAAAATATATCAGTCAACTAATTATCCTGCATCAGTCAACTGATACTTGTCGATTTTTATGTTATGCAAGCTTTGAAGACAATTAGTCGACCGATAATCACAGATCAGTTGATTGATTGCCTTTTGTCAAGTGCAAAATTTAAACTTCAAGATCTTCCAAAAATTACTTATTTTTATGAATTTGGACATTTTGTAAGAATTTTCAAAAAAATCTCATGATTTTAAACTAAATTTTCACAAGATCTATATTACAATTTTCTTAAATTATATTGGTTTAGTATAAATCTAGCTGACGTTACAGAAATCACTAATGAGGAAAAGACAATGCACCTACTTTTGCATCCTACACTAGTGTCTAGGTTGTAGTTCATAATTATATATATATATATATATATATATAATATTTGTAATTACTTATAATATTTTAATTTTTTAATTATATATTTTAATTTTTAATATTTTTAAAATACCACCGGTTCAATTGGACCATTGACTCTTGAACTGGTACTTTCACCAGTTTAATGACTGATTTCGTTTTTAGAATTTTAGTTTTTTTTTGTTGGTTTTAAATTTATCTATGACTTTATATTTTAATTATTATGAATGTTTATGAATTATTATACATGTTTATGACTTTAAAGTATGAAATTTGCATATAAATTATTTATTTTATTTTTTAAATTTATTTGTAAATATATATATATATATATATTATTTTTTTTAATTTATTTACCCATATCAGCAATTAACCTGATGACCTAACGGTTGAACTAGTGACTCAGATATCAGCCCAGGTCAATAACTAGGTCAACTCCAAAAATATTGGTCCTTTGACTAGTGCCAATCACTAATTTTTTTTTGTAATTATACTTACTATTCTTTTTGCAAATAACTTAATTCTCATCTAGTTCCAAAAATACAAATGACATGGTAGATGGTAATTCTTGTCCAAAAATTCTCAAAGTTGACATGCACTAAGTTCCACATGATTACTAGTTATGGTAAGAATTTTAGACTTACAAACTTTTCCAAACTACCACAATTAACATGATGTCTTAGGTTGTCCAGATTTGGTTCTCCTCCTTTGCCCAATTTTGTGCAATTTTATAAAAGCCTAATTGTTTTCCAAATGACCTAAAATTTGGCATGAACATATACCATCAAATGTGACCTATAGCTATAAAAATTCGAGAGCCTATCCCCCCATGTTTAAGTAGAGGTGCGGGCCAACCCGACCTAGCCTGCCAGCTGGCACCTTTTTCTTTTTAATTTTTTTTAATTTAAATAAAAATAAATAAAGAATAATTCATTTGCTTTAAAAAAATGAATAAATATATGAATTTAGAGATTTGGAACTTAAAGAAA
This sequence comes from Biancaea sappan, assembly GCA_037074585.1. NCBI lineage: Eukaryota > Viridiplantae > Streptophyta > Magnoliopsida > Fabales > Fabaceae > Biancaea > Biancaea sappan. The sequence goes on from CM073492.1 coordinate 35,133,377, forward strand.
AGCTAAAAATGAAACAATTCTTGATTTTTTAATTATTCTTTTTTCTTTTTTAGTATTATTTTTTCTCATTAATTAATAATTATTATCAAATAATTATACAAATTTGATATAAAATTATCTTTAAATGATTTTGTTTTACTTCATTTGTATTTTTTAATTTAATATATATTATTATTATTTAGCATATGTATATAAACTAAATGTAAAAATATAAAAAATAAAAAAATAAAAAAGGGGCCAACCCGCGAGTTTGTGGGCCGAGCCAATTTGGTCCGATACTAAATGGGCCAGTAAAATACTAGCCCGGCCTTCATTTTATGTGGGCTAAATACCAGGTTGGGCCCTTTTTGACACTTTTATGTTTAAGCCATCAACTTACATGCTACATTAGGCTACCTTGTTTAATCCCAACATTAAGGTAACGAACTTTAAGAATTTAATGGGAATATTCTACGGTTCCTAAATTCACAAAATTTGTTAAGCAAACTTCTTAACATGACATTCATCTATGATAAAATTTCATACATTAATTTTTTTTGGATCCTTAATCACTATGATTCATCGGAACTCTCTTGGTTAATCATAAAACTCTACTCCCCTCTATTTTCTTATAGATTGACCAAACTAGATACTTCCAAATTTCATGAAAATCTCTAGATCTTAAGGCCCATATGTGTATTACATACTGAGTAAAAAAATTGAGCTTCAAAATACCTTGTTAGTCCCCTATTTAAACAAGGTTTATGAGATTGTTTAATTTTAATTCTATTTTCGGATAGCCACTAGTTTTTCTACAAAAAGCTAGTCTAAACACTTTCAAAAATTATGAAATTTGGCAAGGAACATTCTAAAGGTCTTATAGATGTATCATAAGAATTTCAAAGCAATTTAAGATCGTTAAATGCATATTTCACATGCAAACATCAAAATTGTTCAGAATTACTTTGTTTCTACCAGTTTCCAAAAAAAAAAAACCCATTGTTCGGTGAATGTTTGAAGACCTTAACCATCCCAGAAAATTACAAAATTTGGTAGGCATATTCTTTCACATGTTTTCTATCTTGTCCAAAATTCACCTCATTTGAAGGTCATTTGCTATACTAACATGCAGTAACCAATTCAGTGCCAAAGTTTGGTTTTGTCTAAACTTTACTACCTTGACATACATCATTCATAGCAAAATCTGAGACACCTTTCAATTGTTACATAAATACAACTTTCCAACACTTGGGACCACATAATATGACTCTAATTACAATCACTAAAACTACAAGAGAAAAAAAAAACTTCATCAGGACTAATTTCTAATTTACTAACTAGACTAATTTGGCTCACTTCCTTCCTCTTAGGCACTTGAAAATTTGTTAGAAAATAACATAAAAGTGAGAAATAAATCTCAGTAGCTAGAGTTTGAAAATGGTTCTTATCATAAAACATAAGCATATTATCATAATTCCATTGAACTAGGCAATGCACAATTCAATTAAATAAATCTTTAATTAAATGCTATATGCAATATAGTTTCTATTAGGACCAATTTGGCATGCTTCTCCACTACATATTTACATATACAAAGAGGTAAGATTGTCATCCCCAATGCTATCTCTATCACGACCCGTTTTCTGGGCACATGACCGGCACAATGATGAATCTCTCATCACTGTAAGCCTTCCGATAAATATATCAAATTTTCTTATCTGAAAATCATAGATTATCAATTTAAAATACATTATTATACTGACATACAAGCCAAATGTCGAACCCCTGAACTAGATGTCCTAGACGATTACAGAGCAACATAATCTATAACAGAAGAGAGGTCTACCCGACAACGGGAAGGTACAAAGTGATCTACTCCTCTAGCAGATATTCTTCGATGGCAACCTGATCTGAACAAAAAGGTTGTACAAACAATGTGAGCTTTTAAACTCAATGAGCGAATCGGCCTCGCATTAATAAAATTCAAATACATTACCAGTCATGCAAGCATATCCAAAGGCTCATACTCAACCAATAGACAGAAGATAAAAATTTATCCAATTCAACAAACGTTACTAGTACTCGTCAATAGCAATATATCCCGGAGAGCGCACACAGGCCGGCTCACCAATTATGTATATTTCCGCCATGACGCACAACATCATCCTCTTACATACAAGATAAAAATTCATCCAATTCAACAAACGTTACTAGTACTCGTCAATGGCAATATATCCCGGAGAGCGCACACAGGCCGGCTCACCAATTATGTATATTTCCGCCATGACGCACAACCTCATCCTCTTAGCTAGGGTGCCTCACGGATTTATCACCAATCCGGGCTATATCCCTACTGAGGGAATCGTTGTCTCCACACTCATTGGTCAAGACACCCTGTCAACCGGGTTTTCTGCCTTGCCGTGAGAGGGGGTACTGTCCCGCTCAATCACAATCAATAGCATTTCATATCATAATCAGAAGCTCAATATAATATTCATCCATATAACAGGTATAGTATATAACTATATTATAGCTTTATAAACCACAATTCAAGAGATTCAATCTTCACATCATCATGAGATACTTACTTTTTCTTATCCATACTTCTGGATTAATTATCTCATTATATTCGTCATTCTGAATCCAATTTCTCCCTATGAATCTTGGGAGTGTCCTACGACATACTTTTTATCACCAGTAATGCTAAAACTCTATTAAAACGGGGTCGTTTCACTCACCTGGATTCCGTACGAACATCGCTTCTCTAAGTCATTACAGACAAGAGTTCTCAGGTGAATTTCGGTGTTCTGCTACGGAGATTTTCATGAAAGATTAGAGAAAATACGTCAGGATTGTTTTCGTACAGATACTGTTCATATGTACGGTTACTGTTCATATATACGGTTACTATTTATACGGTCACTATTCATACGTACGATCACTATTCATACCAGAAATAGAGAATACAATCTGTAAAAGAGTACACCAGGTAAGTTCCCAGGAAAGAGTGGAGGGTCACACTGGACACACTTAAAAACCAGGTCTTTCCTTAGCCAGAACTTTCCTAGACATGTATTCTTCACAGTTTACATTCTATTTCGGTAATCAGAGAATCAAAATAACATATAAACAGCTAAGGACAGTTTTTCTGATGTGGAAGATCAGCCAAGGCCGCAACCACAGAGCATACTTAAGAAATTAACTTCTAAAATTTGAAAGACATAGAAAGGGCATAGTATCCTTACCTAAGCTGAAAAGGAAAGGCCCAAAATCTCATAGGCCTAGCATTGAAGTAAGAGAAACTTAAGGAGAGAAGAAGAGAAGTTGAAGGTGTGAGTTTAGAAGTGAAATGGAAGGGCCTATTTATAGCAAAAGTCAAGGGTACTATTTGACACTATGCGCTAATAAAATATTCAATTTACTATTCATGAAAATGACATTTCTAATAATGCAGTTACTGTGCAAATAGCGGCCGAAAATTTTTCTATTATTACTATTGAAAACTTAAAGGAAAAAAACTATCCTTTTACCTTAAACCTTTAAGTTTCTTTTTCAAATCAGTCCTTTCAATTTAGTCCCTGAGGGTATTTTTACACATAAAACGTCATTTTCTCCTACAAACTTCTTTCTAGTTTTCTCTTATGACCAAACCACATCTAGTACTTGACATTTCGATTGTATAATGAACAGTATCGTATACGTAAATAGTATTATATGGGTGAATAGTACCGTATACTGAAATAGTAACAGTAGTTTGTAAACAAATATTTATATTTTATTTTTCTTGGGTATTACATTATCACCCCCTTAAGAGAATTCGGTCCCCCGAATTCAAAACTCATCTCAAGACTGAAATAAATGTGATTACTTCGTCCATATCTCATCCTTTGCATCTCTTTCTTCCAAAACCTTATCACACCCTTGGTGAGATTTACAAGAATAGTATACCATTGACTGTGAACTCTAAACCGCATTACCAATAATTTGCATAAGACTTTTGCCTTTTCTAGACAGCAAGTAATCTCTTCCTCATCAGTTTAATCTTCTCCACAACCTTTTGTACCATAAAGTGTCTCATCCTCATAACCTTTACCAAACTCAAACCACCTAATCAGAGACGAACTGTCTCTATGTAAAACCTCAAATAGGTGTCATCTCAAAAGTGGCACGTGGTCTTTCCAGTTCACATTGAATATCAGAATACATGTTTCCACACACATAGCTTATAACTTTTACGAATACAAGCACCCTATCCGAAGGCATCATTTTGGTCATAGGTAATACTCTTGCCCGAAGGCGATCCTTCTACCTTAAGGCAACACTCTCAGCTGAAGGCGTTATATAAAATGAAATCATTACATAATTCTCTAGGAAGAACAATCCCAGAAAATGAGTTAAGTAAATAACATACTCCTCATGCATAATTATAAAATAAATATATATAGAAATTCCTCTCACCTCAATGACTCATATAGAGTCGTATCCCTTCAATGATTAGGGCAAACCCATAGTTCTCTATGTATAGGTTCATAAAATACTTATTTAGCATTCCTCCATAGCTCAGAAGTGCAATGAAATATCATTTTAGTAACTCTGCTCAGTCAAAAAGATATTACTATACTATGCTTTAGAATCAAGTATGAAATATAACAAGTCCAATATCTTCTCATTCCTCAAGTTCTTTCAGTAAAATGAATCACTTCAACAAAGAAGATCTAGATACTAACTTAAATTTTATTTCTAGTACATAGATAATTTTAATACGTGAAGCTTACACCAAATGTAGCTTTAGGTACAAACAAAAGAAAAATAAATTAAGGACGAGGAGGCTTTTGAAATGTAAAAGGTGCTCCAGGTCTAGAAGAGGAAGGTGCTTCAGACCTTAAGGAGGAAGCTAATCGTTGCAGCCTAGAAAGAGTTTCTGGAGGAAGCGCCTGAGAAATTTGGCGAAGAGCATAAGTCACTCCGTTCATACAGTCAATACACCTTGCTTGTTGGTCACGAAAATTTTGAGTTGCAAACATTGAATGTCTATCAACTCGATTAGCCAGTTCCCCGAAACGACGGTTTATCAGTTTCTCTTGGTTTTCAAAGAGACGACTTATTAGTCGCTTCTGATCCTCTATCTTGTATTCCAGGCTCTCTATCTTACGTTCCAGGAATGCAAGCTTATTTTCTGAGGATGTTGCAGTACTGTCCTCCTCCAATTCTATTACATCCCTCTTTCTCTTCTTTATTTCTGGTGACTTGTCTACAGGTCTCTTCCCTTTGTTGTTTCCGAGACTTAGATTTAAATCAAGCTCTACATTGCCAGTCTCAAAATTCAAGTTGAAAGACTTATTATCGGCCATTGCTCTAGGGATATCAGAAATAACTTCGAATGAGAAAGGAATGGAGATTGAGAAATAGGTATGTAATGAAAAAAGTAGGTTTGCTTGGTGCGATGAGTAGGGTAACGGGCAAACAAGATTTATAGACAACCCGAAGCCCCTGGAGCTAAAGCCACCACAACCTACACGCCGCTTGCTATAAGGTTTACAGATCACATATGTCGCAATGCCAGCAATTAATGTCGGACATGCAGATAAATAGTAAATGCAATTAACATAAGTCAAAGATTTCCTCAAAAAAATTTCGGCTAATCTTGACCTTTCTCAAACTTTTGACTAACTACGCTCTTCAGTCTGAGATTTTCTCCCTCTAACTTGTTTTATCCTGTAATCCCATATCACGATGTCCCTCTATGATCGGGTAGTCTCATATTGGCCGTATCTTAGATTCTAATCGGTGTCTTTACTCTAGACTTACACATAATATATGTATATCAATATATATATTTTAAAACAAAGTTAACTGCTTACGGTCACATGCAGTAAGTATTATCATGATGTAAGGAAATCACTGCCTTTCATTTGCCCACGAGAGCATTATATGTAAGTATGTGTAACCATGAAGATATATCATCATCTACACATTTTATTCTATCCAAGTCATTTTGATTTCACATCTCTATGAGTATATGTAGGATCATCACATATTCTCCTTGATCGTAGCCTTCACTCATTATGCATGAATAACATACATAAATGTAATTACAACATGATTCAATCAATTATGTATGTTATACTCAACTGAAGGCTCTTAAGAACAACACAATAAAACGGAGAAATGTATTTCAGTTCATCATAAAAGCATCCAAGGCAATCTTTGATGGCTATGTTATCAACTTCCTTGAATTTCGGAAAATGCCAACGGGAGAAATGGGAAAACCAAGTAAAATCGGCCGCAAATCCACCGAATACTGACTTTCGTGGTTTTGGCATTAATGCAACGCGCTATCGGTGTGCACGCCTACCCTAGACTTCTGGCTTCCAGCTTGCAGAAATCCATAGGTTGATCGTGTAGGGGTGCGGTGAAAAGATATCTTCTTTGTCTCTAAGTACTAATTTTTCTCTATAAAAACCATCCCAGCGTTCTCAGTTACCACACCACAAAGAGTAATAATCTCCGAGCCTACAATCCCCCAGTATTCCTCTCGCCTCATACTCTTACAAAAATTTCTAAATTTTTCCAAATCATGGCCTCAAGGAAGTACATTGATCTCACAGTAGAGGCTAAGGAAGAAGAGCTCGACTTAAACTTAAGTCTGGGCAAAGACAAGGGCAAAAGACCTTTTGAGGGGTCTCCAGAGAAACAGAAGGAGAAGAAAATGAAGAAGATCGAGGAAGCTGAGGAGACTAGCACGGGCCATACCTCGGAGGACAAAATCGCCTGTCTAGAGCAGGAGGTGAAAAATCTGAAAAAGATGATAGGAGACCTGGAGAAGTTAACTAAACGCAATCATGCAGAAATGACTTCAAGAATAGACAGGTTCTTCTATTGGTCTACCCAGTGCTTCTGCAATCAACAACAAAGAAGTGTTGATTGTATGAATGGGATTTATACTACCCTCCGCGATATTGCTATGTCCCTTGCTCCAAGGAATGGTCGAGGGGTGATGATACAATACAACCCTCCTAATCCAAGACCACCTCGCTTTTAGATTACTCATGCATGAGTAAACTTCTTCTTTTTTGCAATGTAATCCTTCAGTTTTTTTTGTTTTTAATGCGAGTGGTTTCTTTTATTGGCTGGTATCCTAAAATAATATAGCTACACAAATTCAATCATGAATTCAGCTTATAAAATCCACCATATAAAAATTTGATCCGACAACAACGGAATCAAAACAAGTAATAACCTTTCCTTTACTAAGTTCAAAAGTGTAGCCACATATATCTAAAATTAAACCTGACAACATAATTTCTAAGAAGAGATAAGTCTCGGAGGGAAAGGAAATGAAAACATCCTACAGGACCTTCAGTAGAGCCGTCTCTCTATAGTTGTGCCCGGGTTCACAACGATAGAGGAGGTCCAACTAAGGTTACCTTGCTCTGTAATCACTAGGAGACCTAACAACCATTGCTCTGATACCAACTTTGTCACGACTCGTTTTCTGGGCACATGACCGGCACAATGATGAATCTCTCATCACTGTAAGCCTTCCGATAAATATATCAAATTTTCTTATCTGAAAATCATAGATTATCAATTTAAAATACATTATTATACTGACATACAAGCCAAATGTCGAACCCCTGAACTAGATGTCCTAGACGATTACAGAGCAACATAATCTATAACAGAAGAGAGGTCTACCCGACAACGGGAAGGTACAAAGTGATCTACTCCTCTAGCAGATATTCTTCGATGGCAACCTGATCTGAACAAAAAGGTTGTACAAACAATGTGAGCTTTTAAACTCAATGAGCGAATCGGCCTCGCATTAATAAAATTCAAATACATTACCAGTCATGCAAGCATATCCAAAGGCTCATACTCAACCAATAGACAGAAGATAAAAATTTATCCAATTCAACAAACGTTACTAGTACTCGTCAATGGCAATATATCCCGGAGAGCGCACACAGGCCGGCTCACCAATTATGTATATTTCCGCCATGACGCACAACATCATCCTCTTACATACAAGATAAAAATTCATCCAATTCAACAAACGTTACTAGTACTCGTCAATGGCAATATATCCCGGAGAGCGCACACAGGCCGGCTCACCAATTATGTATATTTCCGCCATGACGCACAACCTCATCCTCTTAGCTAGGGCGCCTCACGGATTTATCACCAATCCGGGCTATATCCCTACTGAGGGAATCGTTGTCTCCACACTCATTGGTCAAGACACCCTGTCAACCGGGTTTTCCGCCTTGCCGTGAGAGGGGGTACTGTCCCGCTCAATCACAATCAATAGCATTTCATATCATAATCAGAAGCTCAATATAATATTCATCCATATAACAGGTATAGTATATAACTATATTATAGCTTTATAAACCACAATTCAAGAGATTCAATCTTCACATCATCATGAGATACTTACTTTTTCTTATCCATACTTCTGGATTAATTATCTCATTATATTCGTCATTCTGAATCCAATTTCTCCCTATGAATCTTGGGAGTGTCCTACGACATACTTTTTATCACCAGTAATGCTAAAACTCTATTAAAACGGGGTCGTTTCACTCACCTGGATTCCGTACGAACATCGCTTCTCTAAGTCATTACAGACAAGAGTTCTCAGGTGAATTTCGGTGTTCTGCTACGGAGATTTTCATGAAAGATTAGAGAAAATACGTCAGGATTGTTTTCGTACAGATACTGTTCATATGTACGGTTACTGTTCATATATACGGTTACTATTTATACGGTCACTATTCATACGTACGATCACTATTCATACCAGAAATAGAGAATACAATCTGTAAAAGAGTACACCAGGTAAGTTCCCAGGAAAGAGTGGAGGGTCACACTGGACACACTTAAAAACCAGGTCTTTCCTTAGCCAGAACTTTCCTAGACATGTATTCTTCACAGTTTACATTCTATTTCGGTAATCAGAGAATCAAAATAACATATAAACAGCTAAGGACAGTTTTTCTGATGTGGAAGATCAGCCAAGGCCGCAACCACAGAGCATACTTAAGAAATTAACTTCTAAAATTTGAAAGACATAGAAAGGGCATAGTATCCTTACCTAAGCTGAAAAGGAAAGGCCCAAAATCTCATAGGCCTAGCATTGAAGTAAGAGAAACTTAAGGAGAGAAGAAGAGAAGTTGAAGGTGTGAGTTTAGAAGTGAAATGGAAGGGCCTATTTATAGCAAAAGTCAAGGGTACTATTTGACACTATGCGCTAATAAAATATTCAATTTACTATTCATGAAAATGACATTTCTAATAATGCAGTTACTGTGCAAATAGCGGCCGAAAATTTTTCTATTATTACTATTGAAAACTTAAAGGAAAAAAACTATCCTTTTACCTTAAACCTTTAAGTTTCTTTTTCAAATCAGTCCTTTCAATTTAGTCCCTGAGGGTATTTTTACACATAAAACGTCATTTTCTCCTACAAACTTCTTTCTAGTTTTCTCTTATGACCAAACCACATCTAGTACTTGACATTTCGATTGTATAATGAACAGTATCGTATACGTAAATAGTATTATATGGGTGAATAGTACCGTATACTGAAATAGTAACAGTAGTTTGTAAACAAATATTTATATTTTATTTTTCTTGGGTATTACATTATCACCCCCTTAAGAGAATTCGGTCCCCCGAATTCAAAACTCATCTCAAGACTGAAATAAATGTGATTACTTCGTCCATATCTCATCCTTTGCATCTCTTTCTTCCAAAACCTTATCACACCCTTGGTGAGATTTACAAGAATAGTATACCATTGACTGTGAACTCTAAACCGCATTACCAATAATTTGCATAAGACTTTTGCCTTTTCTAGACAGCAAGTAATCTCTTCCTCATCAGTTTAATCTTCTCCACAACCTTTTGTACCATAAAGTGTCTCATCCTCATAACCTTTACCAAACTCAAACCACCTAATCAGAGACGAACTGTCTCTATGTAAAACCTCAAATAGGTGTCATCTCAAAAGTGGCACGTGGTCTTTCCAGTTCACATTGAATATCAGAATACATGTTTCCACACACATAGCTTATAACTTTTACGAATACAAGCACCCTATCCGAAGGCATCATTTTGGTCATAGGTAATACTCTTGCCCGAAGGCGATCCTTCTACCTTAAGGCAACACTCTCAGCTGAAGGCGTTATATAAAATGAAATCATTACATAATTCTCTAGGAAGAACAATCCCAGAAAATGAGTTAAGTAAATAACATACTCCTCATGCATAATTATAAAATAAATATATATAGAAATTCCTCTCACCTCAATGACTCATATAGAGTCGTATCCCTTCAATGATTAGGGCAAACCCATAGTTCTCTATGTATAGGTTCATAAAATACTTATTTAGCATTCCTCCATAGCTCAGAAGTGCAATGAAATATCATTTTAGTAACTCTGCTCAGTCAAAAAGATATTACTATACTATGCTTTAGAATCAAGTATGAAATATAACAAGTCCAATATCTTCTCATTCCTCAAGTTCTTTCAGTAAAATGAATCACTTCAACAAAGAAGATCTAGATACTAACTTAAATTTTATTTCTAGTACATAGATAATTTTAATACGTGAAGCTTACACCAAATGTAGCTTTAGGTACAAACAAAAGAAAAATAAATTAAGGACGAGGAGGCTTTTGAAATGTAAAAGGTGCTCCAGGTCTAGAAGAGGAAGGTGCTTCAGACCTTAAGGAGGAAGCTAATCGTTGCAGCCTAGAAAGAGTTTCTGGAGGAAGCGCCTGAGAAATTTGGCGAAGAGCATAAGTCACTCCGTTCATACAGTCAATACACCTTGCTTGTTGGTCACGAAAATTTTGAGTTGCAAACATTGAATGTCTATCAACTCGATTAGCCAGTTCCCCGAAACGACGGTTTATCAGTTTCTCTTGGTTTTCAAAGAGACGACTTATTAGTCGCTTCTGATCCTCTATCTTGTATTCCAGGCTCTCTATCTTACGTTCCAGGAATGCAAGCTTATTTTCTGAGGATGTTGCAGTACTGTCCTCCTCCAATTCTATTACATCCCTCTTTCTCTTCTTTATTTCTGGTGACTTGTCTACAGGTCTCTTCCCTTTGTTGTTTCCGAGACTTAGATTTAAATCAAGCTCTACATTGCCAGTCTCAAAATTCAAGTTGAAAGACTTATTATCGGCCATTGCTCTAGGGATATCAGAAATAACTTCGAATGAGAAAGGAATGGAGATTGAGAAATAGGTATGTAATGAAAAAAGTAGGTTTGCTTGGTGCGATGAGTAGGGTAACGGGCAAACAAGATTTATAGACAACCCGAAGCCCCTGGAGCTAAAGCCACCACAACCTACACGCCGCTTGCTATAAGGTTTACAGATCACATATGTCGCAATGCCAGCAATTAATGTCGGACATGCAGATAAATAGTAAATGCAATTAACATAAGTCAAAGATTTCCTCAAAAAAATTTCGGCTAATCTTGACCTTTCTCAAACTTTTGACTAACTACGCTCTTCAGTCTGAGATTTTCTCCCTCTAACTTGTTTTATCCTGTAATCCCATATCACGATGTCCCTCTATGATCGGGTAGTCTCATATTGGCCGTATCTTAGATTCTAATCGGTGTCTTTACTCTAGACTTACACATAATATATGTATATCAATATATATATTTTAAAACAAAGTTAACTGCTTACGGTCACATGCAGTAAGTATTATCATGATGTAAGGAAATCACTGCCTTTCATTTGCCCACGAGAGCATTATATGTAAGTATGTGTAACCATGAAGATATATCATCATCTACACATTTTATTCTATCCAAGTCATTTTGATTTCACATCTCTATGAGTATATGTAGGATCATCACATATTCTCCTTGATCGTAGCCTTCACTCATTATGCATGAATAACATACATAAATGTAATTACAACATGATTCAATCAATTATGTATGTTATACTCAACTGAAGGCTCTTAAGAACAACACAATAAAACGGAGAAATGTATTTCAGTTCATCATAAAAGCATCCAAGGCAATCTTTGATGGCTATGTTATCAACTTCCTTGAATTTCGGAAAATGCCAACGGGAGAAATGGGAAAACCAAGTAAAATCGGCCGCAAATCCACCGAATACTGACTTTCGTGGTTTTGGCATTAATGCAACGCGCTATCGGTGTGCACGCCTACCCTAGACTTCTGGCTTCCAGCTTGCAGAAATCCATAGGTTGATCGTGTAGGGGTGCGGTGAAAAGATATCTTCTTTGTCTCTAAGTACTAATTTTTCTCTATAAAAACCATCCCAGCGTTCTCAGTTACCACACCACAAAGAGTAATAATCTCCGAGCCTACAATCCCCCAGTATTCCTCTCGCCTCATACTCTTACAAAAATTTCTAAATTTTTCCAAATCATGGCCTCAAGGAAGTACATTGATCTCACAGTAGAGGCTAAGGAAGAAGAGCTCGACTTAAACTTAAGTCTGGGCAAAGACAAGGGCAAAAGACCTTTTGAGGGGTCTCCAGAGAAACAGAAGGAGAAGAAAATGAAGAAGATCGAGGAAGCTGAGGAGACTAGCACGGGCCATACCTCGGAGGACAAAATCGCCTGTCTAGAGCAGGAGGTGAAAAATCTGAAAAAGATGATAGGAGACCTGGAGAAGTTAACTAAACGCAATCATGCAGAAATGACTTCAAGAATAGACAGGTTCTTCTATTGGTCTACCCAGTGCTTCTGCAATCAACAACAAAGAAGTGTTGATTGTATGAATGGGATTTATACTACCCTCCGCGATATTGCTATGTCCCTTGCTCCAAGGAATGGTCGAGGGGTGATGATACAATACAACCCTCCTAATCCAAGACCACCTCGCTTTTAGATTACTCATGCATGAGTAAACTTCTTCTTTTTTGCAATGTAATCCTTCAGTTTTTTTTGTTTTTAATGCGAGTGGTTTCTTTTATTGGCTGGTATCCTAAAATAATATAGCTACACAAATTCAATCATGAATTCAGCTTATAAAATCCACCATATAAAAATTTGATCCGACAACAACGGAATCAAAACAAGTAATAACCTTTCCTTTACTAAGTTCAAAAGTGTAGCCACATATATCTAAAATTAAACCTGACAACATAATTTCTAAGAAGAGATAAGTCTCGGAGGGAAAGGAAATGAAAACATCCTACAGGACCTTCAGTAGAGCCGTCTCTCTATAGTTGTGCCCGGGTTCACAACGATAGAGGAGGTCCAACTAAGGTTACCTTGCTCTGTAATCACTAGGAGACCTAACAACCATTGCTCTGATACCAACTTTGTCACGACTCGTTTTCTGGGCACATGACCGGCACAATGATGAATCTCTCATCACTGTAAGCCTTCCGATAAATATATCAAATTTTCTTATCTGAAAATCATAGATTATCAATTTAAAATACATTATTATACTGACATACAAGCCAAATGTCGAACCCCTGAACTAGATGTCCTAGACGATTACAGAGCAACATAATCTATAACAGAAGAGAGGTCTACCCGACAACGGGAAGGTACAAAGTGATCTACTCCTCTAGCAGATATTCTTCGATGGCAACCTGATCTGAACAAAAAGGTTGTACAAACAATGTGAGCTTTTAAACTCAATGAGCGAATCGGCCTCGCATTAATAAAATTCAAATACATTACCAGTCATGCAAGCATATCCAAAGGCTCATACTCAACCAATAGACAGAAGATAAAAATTTATCCAATTCAACAAACGTTACTAGTACTCGTCAATGGCAATATATCCCGGAGAGCGCACACAGGCCGGCTCACCAATTATGTATATTTCCGCCATGACGCACAACATCATCCTCTTACATACAAGATAAAAATTCATCCAATTCAACAAACGTTACTAGTACTCGTCAATGGCAATATATCCCGGAGAGCGCACACAGGCCGGCTCACCAATTATGTATATTTCCGCCATGACGCACAACCTCATCCTCTTAGCTAGGGCGCCTCACGGATTTATCACCAATCCGGGCTATATCCCTACTGAGGGAATCGTTGTCTCCACACTCATTGGTCAAGACACCCTGTCAACCGGGTTTTCCGCCTTGCCGTGAGAGGGGGTACTGTCCCGCTCAATCACAATCAATAGCATTTCATATCATAATCAGAAGCTCAATATAATATTCATCCATATAACAGGTATAGTATATAACTATATTATAGCTTTATAAACCACAATTCAAGAGATTCAATCTTCACATCATCATGAGATACTTACTTTTTCTTATCCATACTTCTGGATTAATTATCTCATTATATTCGTCATTCTGAATCCAATTTCTCCCTATGAATCTTGGGAGTGTCCTACGACATACTTTTTATCACCAGTAATGCTAAAACTCTATTAAAACGGGGTCGTTTCACTCACCTGGATTCCGTACGAACATCGCTTCTCTAAGTCATTACAGACAAGAGTTCTCAGGTGAATTTCGGTGTTCTGCTACGGAGATTTTCATGAAAGATTAGAGAAAATACGTCAGGATTGTTTTCGTACAGATACTGTTCATATGTACGGTTACTGTTCATATATATGGTTACTATTCATACGGTCACTATTCATACGTACGGTCACTATTTATACGTACGATCACTATTTATACCAGAAATAGAGAATACAATCTGTAAAAGAGTACACCAGGTAAGTTCCCAGGAAAGAGTGGAGGGTCACACTGGACACACTTAAAAACCAGGTCTTTCCTTAGCCAGAACTTTCCTAGACATGTATTCTTCACAGTTTACATTCTATTTCGGTAATCAGAGAATCAAAATAACATATAAACAGCTAAGGACAGTTTTTCTGATGTGGAAGATCAGCCAAGGCCGCAACCACAGAGCATACTTAAGAAATTAACTTCTAAAATTTGAAAGACATAGAAAGGGCATAGTATCCTTACCTAAGCTGAAAAGGAAAGGCCCAAAATCTCATAGGCCTAGCATTGAAGTAAGAGAAACTTAAGGAGAGAAGAAGAGAAGTTGAAGGTGTGAGTTTAGAAGTGAAATGGAAGGGCCTATTTATAGCAAAAGTCAAGGGTACTATTTGACACTATGCGCTAATAAAATATTCAATTTACTATTCATGAAAATGACATTTCTAATAATGCAGTTACTGTGCAAATAGCGGCCGAAAATTTTTCTATTATTACTATTGAAAACTTAAAGGAAAAAAACTATCCTTTTACCTTAAACCTTTAAGTTTCTTTTTCAAATCAGTCCTTTCAATTTAGTCCCTGAGGGTATTTTTACACATAAAACGTCATTTTCTCCTACAAACTTCTTTCTAGTTTTCTCTTATGACCAAACCACATCTAGTACTTGACATTTCGATTGTATAATGAACAGTATCGTATACGTAAATAGTATTATACGGGTGAATAGTACCGTATACTGAAATAGTAACAGTAGTTTGTAAACAAATATTTATATTTTATTTTTCTTGGGTATTACAATCTCATACTAACAAAGGATGTAATCTTGCCATCGCCGATGTCATCTCATACTAGCAATGGAGGTAATCTGCAGTTAATGGCCGTTAACTCATAGGAAAGAACTTTACTAGGCTTTTAACCCATACTATTCTAAAGATAAGAACTCAACTTAGCTCAATACCCATTTCTTTCTCTTTGCATGTCATACCAAATAGTCAAATAGCAAGAAAATCACAAAGTCAACATTCAATGGAGAACAATTTAACTCAAATTTCATACTCATGCTTTATTAAAAATAGGCTAGCTACCTTGTTAAAGAGCTTGATTTTCTTCTTCCTCACACCCAAATCACACCCAAAGAAAGTAGCAGAAAGCAAGAAGTAAGTTCAAACTCTGAATTTCTATAAACAAAAAACCATCACAAGAAAAGCTTAAGCAATTTCTTACAAGTTTCTCTTCTAGAGCAAGAGGAGAAAATGAAGGAAAGTACTTCATGCAAGCCTCCAAAATTCTTGTTAATCCCTTCTTCTTTGCATTTTTCTCCTTCCTAAATCTAATTGGATTCTCTCTCTCTCTCTCTCTCTCTCTCTCTCTCTCTCTCTCTCTCTCTCTCTCTCTCTCTCTCTCTCTCTCTCTCTCTCTCTCTCTCTCTCTCTCTCTCCCCACTCACAGCCAAGAAAGAGGGTGACTTATTTACTATGCGTGTGTTGTGTAATAACAAGGGAGGAGTAGATGGAGTAGTCGACTTTCTTTATCAAGTGATTTCTACACACACGAGTGGTAAGTAAAAAACTCTCATATTTCTCCTTTCTACGGATAAGGGAAAAGAGAGGCAACAAAGTGAGTTAGTGGAGAAAAAGAAATAAAAGTCAATGTCATGTGGACTAATGATGAGTGAGATCTAAAATTTGGCTTGGCCTCTCTCTTTCTCCCTCTCTTTTTTATTTTCTAACAAAACACTAAATTAATTAATTAAATGTCCTTGTCTAATATTATTTTATTGTAACCTTAATTTAATTCCCTTAATAATATTTTATAATACTAATATTTATTCTTATAATGTGGCAACCAGTTCTTACAAAATGGTCCTTGAGAAAATAAATTATATTATTATTTAATGTAAAATAGATTCAAATAATACAAAAAATTGAAAAAAAATTCGCAAGAAATGGTATAATATCATATATAATTAGAAACAATTATCAATTGTTTTAAAGTAAATTATTTATATTTTTATTATTGAAAATTTTTAATTTAATTATTAAGAACATTATTTTATAAATATATAAAATATATTTAAAATAATATTTTAATTTAACCTATTCAACCATAATTTAACCATTAAACTGTGAATCACTTACCTCTCCGGTTCAATTACCTGCTTTTACCCATTGAAGTATTATTAGTATGGCAAGTCAGAAATTATATAAGATATTACAAAACAAAAAAAAATTTACAGTTTAAGTCTGAACTTTTTTAACAAAATTAAAAAAGACAAAAAGTAACAGCCATACAAAATCTTACAAAACAAGCTCTGGAGCCCATGTTTAATTCAAAGGTTATGGTTTTTTGGGACATGAATTGAAAGCTTATTTTCGTTCGAGTCTAAAAGCCCATAGGTCGACCAAAAGAGTGTAAAAGCCCATAGAGTTGTTCATGAAAAAAGCCCATGGGCTATGATGTTTATACCGGTTTTTCAATTTCTGGAACATAAAGCTGTCTTCTGACCCAAAAAGAAACGGAACAGAACAACTTTTCTGATTCGGGCCTAGGAGTTCCGTTTACTTGTGAATAATTATTAATTACCGTTGCTTCAAATCTTCTAAAAGCCTTTTAACGTAATCATGTGGCAGGTTGAATCTCAGGACCAACTGGCACCCATGCATTAATAAATCACACAACACTGGAACAATTATGATCAAGCTGTAATCTTTTAGTTTAAAGTCAAGAATAGATTTGAAGTAATCTTTTAATTAACTACTCATATGTTTTTTGCTCCTTGGACTTTATCATCATAAATTGCAGGTGCTTTCTTTCTAATATTTTTAGAATAGAAGATTATGAAAATATGAAGACAATAGAACGATTACGCTGATACTCTTGCAGAAGAAGGTAAAAAAAAATGGTTATCAGAAATCATATATCCAAACATTCCACAAAACATCCTTCATCTCCATCAGAGAGACATCTCCGACCATGAAGGCATCCATCCACCTCCCCCATGGTGCCCTTCAACCAGACATTTATCTTAATCTGCTAATTTGTCATCTTCCTAATCTCTATTTTTACTTTGACTTTTGCGGTTACCACTTCTCGCCTTGGACTATGGCTATGTTTCTGTACTCCTTAACTACTAGCTTCTTGTCCATCTACTACTTCTCTATCTGTATGAACTTACTTTGTTAATCTAATATTCCTCTTTTTACCCAACAAAAAAAAGTCAAAAATCGATTTTATGTTTAGAAATATAAGGATATTAAAAACATATAAATATAATTTTTTTTTTCTCTTATACCTGAGTTTAAGAAATAACTAAATGACTTGACATTGGATGTTTTTCATTTATTCATATAGAATACGCATGTCTGTGTCACATCAAAAGCCAATTAAGTTTGGGTTTCGTTAGTACGTTCATTTCTTAATATAGGCATGCAATGGATTCGAGGTGTTTAATATTATTATTTCTTTCAGCCAAAAAAAATTATATAATTATAATTTACGTGAGTTAATGATTCGGCTGAATTATTCTCAATTTTCTACTCTAAAAATATTTTTTTAATTCAATACTTTAAAAATTATTCTCTTTTTAATTCAGTCAATTACTCCCACATTTTTTTCAATTACAATTATTCCTTCAAATAACATTTGAGGGTCATTAATACAAAATAAATAAATAAATAATACTATCGCTTTTAGATGTTAAGAAGACATGTACAAGTTTGTTCCACTCGTGACTATGTGGTATCTTATTTTTACAGATGAAATATGTTGATTGAAAAAAAAAATACTGGAAGGACTAAATTAAGAGAATTTATCTTTAAAAAATTAAATAAAGAAAATCATAATATATAAAGATCAATTAAAAAAAATCTTTTACGAGATTAAATAAATAATTTACTCTCTCAATTTCTTGTCTAGGATTCCCTGTATCCCAGTAAGATTTTTTATTTTTGATGAATAGAAATTTGTTGCTTTGAGAGGTAGCAGGTGAGCCTTTGAAACCAACAGACAAACGGAACATGCATGATCATCATATGCGATAATACTTTCAAAATGTCTTAAATGACGCAATTACCCTCGTGGCTTCCTAGCCGTTATTACTCTCCCTCCAGATCACCATACGACCGATTACCCTTTCGTCATTTTGAAGCCAGAAAAGGTTATATCTGTAATTACAGTTACTCCTCATTCATCTCTTGTAGTTTTCCCCCTCCCTCCCTTGTGAATCAAAAATCCCATCTAAAGCGTTTACACTGACACAGCTGTCTTTCTAGCTTTCTGCTTCTCTCTCTCAATTCTAGAGTTAGGGTTTGATTGATCATGGCTTCCTCTTCCTCTGATCCTGGCAAGTCGGAAGCTGGCGGGGGCGGAGGCGGAGAGGCTTCGGAAGCAGTGATGGCCAATGATCAGCTCTTACTGTATAGAGGATTGAAGAAAGCAAAGAAAGAAAGAGGCTGTACAGCCAAAGAGCGCATCAGCAAGATGCCTCCTTGTGCAGCAGGAAAACGCAGCTCCATATACCGCGGTGTGACCAGGTACAGAGTTCAATTTTCCGTTTGCTTCCTAAGAAAGTGATCCAGTTGGATATATATAATTGTAAGCGAAATGGTTGATGTCACATAGCTATGGAATTCAATTACTTAGTTAGAATGAGCAAGCATATTCAAGATGTTATATTCATGGGCATGGCGGAGAAAAAATTGATTAATTTTCACTCACACTCCGAAATCTTTACATTCATGGCATTGGCAATGATGTCTTCTGCCATCCTGCATTGCTGTTGCTGACTTGGAAAGCTTAAGACCTCCCACCCCCCCCCCCCCCAAAAAAAAAAGGGTGCTAAATCTGTGCATGCAACAAACTAGTGAAACTGTTCTCGTAACGCAGGTAGCAACTTACTGAAACAGAAGCAGTTATTTTTCTATATGCATTATAGGCTTACATCAAATATACCGAATCGATGCTGTCTCATATTTTCATTTTTCTTTTTTTGCCTACATGGAGAGAGTGTAACGTTTTCTTAAACGTTGACATGATTGTATTTGACAATTGACAAATGAGGTGTAGGTCATGTTAGAATTAGTTTTATGTCTTAATTCATCTCACCCTGTGCTATCATTTCATTTGTCTCTTGGGTGCCTTTTCAATGTCACTGGACATTAATTAGTTTGTGAGCTGAAATACTTCTTCTCACATTTGCTTCTATGTCTTGAACTGTTTACAAATTACAACACAATTTCTACTGTTTCAAATTATCCTGTATGTCTTCTTTTGCACTGCTCTTGAAATGCAGTTGCTTCTTCAAGCATAGAATCATTCTCCTGGTTTAATGAATTATTAGGCATAGATGGACGGGTCGTTATGAAGCCCATCTTTGGGATAAAAGTACATGGAACCAGAATCAGAATAAAAAAGGAAAGCAAGGTTTCTTCTTCTCTCAGCCTTTCTTTCCCTGTCTCATTCTAGTTGTGTGTACATAAAGATTTTGTTGAACACTTGTCATATCAAACTCGTACATATCATACAACTACTTACATAATTTTGTTCTTCTGTTGTGCATGAATTGATTGGACAACACTTCATTCGTGATGCCAGTCTACCTGGGTAAGTTGGCCATGTGGTGTTTTGTTTCCTTGTTTCTTTTTAATCTCTTTTTCTTTTGCATTGCTGTGTCATTCATATTGACTATTATTTTTGTGATATTTGAACAGGGGCTTATGATGACGAAGAGGCTGCAGCAAGAGCATATGACCTTGCCGCTCTGAAATACTGGGGTCCAGGAACTCTCATTAATTTTCCGGTAAGATAATTGATTGATGTGTAGGACACATTAGTAGAGAACACATGCTATTTTTGTTCTTATTGGCCTATTGCTAGATGAGTATAAATGTGTTGTTATCTAGTAGGAAATAGGCAATCAAAAGTTCTCTCCTTGTAAATACCATATTTCTGTGTCTAATTTTGATGTATGTAGGTGACTGATTATAGAAGAGATCTTGAAGAAATGCAGAATGTTTCAAGGGAGGAATACCTTGCATCTTTACGGCGGTGTGTATATACTTCACCAAAAAGTTTTCTGATCTGAAACTAAACTGTTGCTTATATGGGATGCTTTCTGCAGGAAGAGCAGTGGTTTTTCAAGAGGAATCTCAAAATATCGTGGACTCTCCAGGTGTTGATCCATCTGAAATGGATACAAGATGCATGTGATATACACACATATGCACACACAGAAATATGTATCTACCGTCTTTGTTGATTGGTTTTCAAACTTCAATAGAAAGCTGTTAAGTGGCGTTTGTTGTAGGATTGGTTGTTAGTAAGCTTTGTAGCACAGATTTTTAATTCTGAGGCTCCTTCCTGTTTACATAGAAGGAAATTTAGACATGTGAAAACCTAATTTTCTTGAAGATTTTATATGGGTTTAGAATCAATTTGAGTTTAGAAATCATGAATCTCAGTATTTTTTAGGAAATCCATTCACATTACATTATTCATTTAATGTTTACCTGGAGTAGCATTTATGCTTGTTCATAGACAAAGTTTTTTCCTATAAAAATATCCGTCTGTTTGTGTGTAGGATTAGTTCTTTTATGATCGAAATACTGTATGATTTTATATGTGGCAATACTTTTCCTTTCTCCACTGTGCTGTGGCTTTTTGTATTATTGTTAACTTTTATTCTGCATTTCATTTTGCATGTGGTGGTATAAAAAAGCAGTCGATGGGAGCCATATGGTCGTATGGCTGGATCTGACTACTTCAACAGTATACATTATGGTAATTTCTAATCAAATTTCATTTATCAGAAAGAAAAGTTCTAATCAAATTTCATGTTCAAGCAATCTTCAATTGAACAGAGTTGTACAATGACATTCTTAGCATGTTTGTACATTGAAAAATGTATTGCCGCATGAATTCAATTTATACCTTCTGTTTTGTCTACTGATCACTTTAAACTATCTCACTGATTTAATATAAAGGTACAGGTGACGATTCAGCAGCAGAAAGTGAACATGTGAGTGGTTTCTGCATAGAAAGAAAGATTGATTTAACAAGTTACATCAAGTGGTGGGGATCTAATAAAATTCGCCAACCTGATGCTGGAACAAAATTTTCAGAAGGAAAAAAACATGGATTTGCTGGAGATATTTGTGGTGAGCTTAAATCATTGGAAGAGGAACTCCAACCCACTGAGCCATACCAAATGCCGCAGTTAGGCCTGCCACATGATGGGAAAAAGCATAAAAGTTCTGCAGTCTCTGCCTTAAGTATCTTATCACGATCAGCAGCCTACAATAGTCTGCAAGAGAAGGCGTCAAAGAGACAAGAAAACTACACTGATAATGATGAGGATGAAAACAAAGATAACATCAATAAGTTGGATCATGGCAAGGCAGTTGAGAAATCATCAAATCATGATGGAGCTGATGAAAGGCTTGACATTGCAATGGGAATGAGTGGGGCATTGTCTATTCAAAGAAATGTTTACCCATTGACTTCATTCTTATCTGCACCGCTTTTGACAGCCTACAATACCGTTGATCCCTTAGTAGATCCTGTTCTCTGGACATCTCTTGTTCCTATGCTTCCTGCTGGCCTTTCTCGTACAGCTGAGGTTGGTATATCTGCTAAAATGCTTTACTTTCTCTGGAAAGAAAATTGAGATTACATGATAATTCCAAGCTGTTAGGATAGCACATATAAATAGCCATGTTAGTGCAGTCTTAAGATTTGAGATTTTATTAATGCTTAATATGAAAAAAAAATTCATTTAATATGGAATCGACTTGAATACTAATAGAAAATACAATATGCATGTTACTTATATCAATTTCTCGTCAGATAATTTTTTGAATCAATACCATAATATGAATTTTTGGACGTTTGGCCATTATATGTTTACAAAAGCTTGCACCCTACGCCTTTGAAATTAGCAAGGTTGTGTTCAACCAATTGTTAAGTTTCTCTTATCTGGATTAATATATGATATCACCTTCTATCACGATGGTGTTCACATGTTTTTATAATTTATTATAGTAATGCTAGTGAGACAAGTCTTAAACCCATCAAAACACACACCCACAAGTCTGCTTCTTTGCCATTGATCTGTGCGGTAACCTTTCAAATCAATGGCAGAAGAGCATAGTAGCAGAAGCATTTCTCTTTATCATATGGTACTGTTTTTTGCCATATTGACAGGATGATGTGGAGAAAGCATGGATAAAGTCTGAAATCACATGGCCAGATAATTGTAGTTTGTAGATAGATCTCTATTATGTAAGACTTTTTTGTCTTTACTAGACATGAGCTGCACTTCTATATGATCCCAATTTTTCAATTATTATATAATTATATATCAAGGAAAAACAGACTCCTTTGGCATTAAAACATTATCTGACAATAATGAGATGGCAGGGACAATAATTGTTCAAATTGTATCATCAGTTACACGAAACAATTGATATATCTCCCTTCAGTCCCAGGTGACTGTATGGTAAGATAAAAATTACTTGTTGCATACCATGTAGATTCACCTCACCAAGATATACATGAATTGTTATGCAGGTCACAGAGACCGAAATCAGTTCAACTTATACCATGTTTCAGCCAGACAAGTAACTAGACGTCCCTCTTGGATCTCTGATTTGACCAAAAGCAAGAATCTGCTAATTAGTGGGTCCATCTGTTCATCTTTTTATATCAAACCATAACATAAGCATCTGAAGAGCTCAGCTAGTCCAAGGATCCCTAAGGCTAAAAGATCTGTGTTGTGCATTGATGATATATGGAGGATTAGCATAAATCTTTTGTACCCAGATGTAATGGTTGATATCTCAAATCATATACAGAAAATGACAATGATATATAGAGAATTAGCATAAATCTTTTATAGCTACCAAGATGTATGGTTGATATCTCAATCATATATAGAAAATAACAAAGATTTACAAAAAATAGAGCATCCGTTATTTACATGTACAGAATTAGAGGAGGAATCACCACAGTAAGTGTATGGTTATTAAATATTTTCTTATCAGATTCTATTCTATTAATTTCTCCTGTGTTTGCTTCAGTTGATTATCAATGTATCCTCTTGGCCTTGCTTTCTCATCTTGATTTTTGCAACTTTTGTTTTATTTATATTCCATTTTGCTTTTTTTTTTTAATAAAATACATTATTGGTCACTTGAGTTTTATAAAAATTTCAAATTAAGCCCTTTTTGTCTTAGTTCCATTCCATCTATGTGGTAACAAAAACTTGATGATGTTGCGGTTGACTCACGGGCCAAATGCGGTTGAAAAATGGTTGAAATTCTCTCTGGATTCTAGAGTACGCTTTGTTTCTGTCAAAAATGAAAGATATTTATATGAACTTTTTGCTTTCAAGATGAGTGCAATAAACCAATATAAGTACGTTAAAATAAATTTGTTGCAGGATTATACCATCTTCATATTGTAATGTCTTCATTGGCACATTGCAGCTGACACAAAGGGTACCTAGAAACTTCCGTCTAAATGAAAGAAAGAAACAAAATAAATTGAAAGGAAGAAACAAAACACACTTTTATGAAAATTAAAAGCTTCATCGGTTCACAACTTTCTTGTAAATCAAACTTAGAATAATTTGAACAGTTCACATAGAACAAGAATGAATCCTCTTTGAGATATAAAAATTGGAGTAAATTACTAATTCAGATATTATGACTGTCTCAATTTAATATTTAAAATATTAAATATCTCAATTTAATATTTAAAATATTATATTTATTTTAATTTAATTTTAAATTATAAAATATACCGTTACTAAATTTAAAAATTTTTTTATTAAAAATTATTTTAACAAATAAAATGATCAAATTACTACAAATACATTTTTAAAAAATCAATTGAGACATTTAATTTTTAAAAACTAATTGGAACCTCATTTGTTTATATTTAATTTGTTTATACTTAATGAAAGTCTACATATAATTTAAGTGTGTTTTTTTTTTTGAATTTTTGTAAGGATTTAATATGTTTAAATATATTTTAATGAATCAAATTTTGTGACAAGTCTTAATATTATTCAAAAATATTATTTATTTTAAGTAAAAATACATTTGACTCTTATAAACTTTGTCTTATGTGTAATTCATTCCACCTAAACTTTAAAATTTAAGAAATAATCCCTTCAAATTTTATAATTCATACAAAACAGTCATTTAGTTAAATATTTTGATAATTAGATTAATTCCTCTAAAACGATAAATACGAGCAGTTCTTAGGGAATTACGAATTACGATACATCCCAAACGGCAGCTGTACAGTAAATTTCGCCAAACCTCCACGTGGCAGTGTTTCTGCAAAAGCACAAAATGCAAGGGCTTGAATCTTTGTTAACATTTAACAATGAAATGAATAGACACCTTGATTTGGACATTATTTCATTCGTAAGCTCCAACTTCGTTGTTTTTCTATCTCCTTAGGACTCAACGATCCAGAAATACGAGCCTATAAAACAAATCTTCTTCAATTAAGGACGTGTCTAACTTCGTTGTTAGAGTAATGTTACATAGAGACTGGAAAGATTTTGATTATATACAATTTTTTTTATTAAATTCCAATAGTTTAAACTCTCCACGTTTCTGTCTTATTGCCGTACATAAGTAAAGTCTAATAATTTTGTAAGATATATATATATGTGTGTGTGTGTGTGTGTGTGTGTGTGTGTGTGTGATTTAATATAATAAGTTTGTAATTTAAGTGATATGAAGTTAGGTACTTTGAATCCCTTGTCATAAAAAAAAAAAGGTCTATACTATTTATTATTTTATCAAAATATTTAAAAGTCTCATTTTGTTTTGTATTTTATGTAAGGACCATTGATGGTAATCCTTTGCAATTGCATGGGAATACGCTGATCTCTTGGGCGTAGTAACTAATCCTCATGCATCATTAGTCATTACCATTGCTTACTTGTTTCCTTAGTCTTTAATTTTTTTCCCTCTTAATGTCAGATTTACTATTTTATTACATAGGAAAAATATTATTTTTCTATTGAATTTTGATTCATATTTTATTTATAATATAAAATTTTATTTTGTATCAATTATAATTTATATATTTTTAATTAATTTCGATTTTACCTATGAAGATAATGTCATCAAAATATTTAACGTAATATGCTAACGTGACATTTCATCTTATACATATTAATATCTATTAATTTACTTGTCTCTTGGAATTCAAATTAATAATGACCAAAATATCAATATTCTCTTTGTCAATGACAAAAATACTCCATTTTTTGTTTCTCTCCTTCCTAGCCTCTCTCTCTCTCTTTTGAGAGAGAGCATGAAAGCAAAGAGAGAGAAAGAGAGAGAGAGGTTGGGAAGGGGAGAGAGAAAAAGAGAATGGGACATTTTTGTCATTAACAAATGGAGTATGAATATTTTGGTCATCATCAATTTTAATTTTATATGATAAAGTTAGAGTATTTTATATGATAAAGTTAGAGTATATTAATAAGTGTTGAGTAAGGAAAATGAAATATTACGTCAATATTTATTGTTAATTATTTTCATAATACTAAGCTCAAGAATATAATTAAAATTGATTAAAAATATATGAATTATAATTAATATGAAATAAAGTTATGAGTTACAATTAAACCATAAATCAAAATTTAAGAACATAAATAATATGTTTGCCTATTATTTATTCTATTATATCAATCAATTTGTTAAATACATAAACTTTATTCACAATTTTATATTTTTATTATTAAAATTTTAATAATTTAAAAAACATATAATATTTCATTGAAAGAACCTTACAATAAGATCTTGTATAATTTTCTTTAAATTTAATCCTTATTAAATTTACCGCAAAAAAAATTAGTAATTATCTATAAATAAAACTGCATCAAGTGTTTGCATTCATTATAAATTTTTCAAGGACAAGACTCTATTAGATCTTTATCATAGAAAATTTCAATAGAAACTTGACAATATTAATTTTTTTAAAAATAACACAATGTATGAAAAAAAAATCTTAAGAAGTTAATCTTACATCTAATATTACATTTGAAAAAAATCACCTACCATTCTCACCGGTCACCACACATTCACAAAATGAAGGAGCCTCCGTATGAATCGCTGAATGCTGATGGCCCTCAACAAAATTCAACAATAATCAGCAATAAATAAATAAATTATAATAACGTTTTAAAATTTTCAAAAAATTTTATTTACATTTGACTATTTTTTTCAATTACTAGACGCTCATACTCTAGTTTCCGATTCACAATACCTAATTTCATGTCCAAGTTACAATGATTATTAGGCGTGTTTGGTTTTATCGTTAGATCTTAATTATAAATTTTAATTTGAATTGCATTAACATAATTTTAATATAAAGAATAAGATTTAGAGTCTTTGCGTTAATGTATTTTTATCTTAAAATTATAATTTAGATGAAAGTTTCATATTATTATTTTTTACAAATTATAATTTATTTAAATTTAAGTTTCTCCAAAATTAATTATGTAAACCATAATTTTTTTAAACTTAAAATTTTTCAACTATTTTTTAATCATACACTACATCATATTATAAAAACATCTATTTGACAACTTTGGACAAAAATGTTATTTTGAATATCAAGTTGATATTAAACTTATTTAAAAAAAAAATCCTCCGCCATCATCGTCTGTGGTCGTTTTAAAGTTCAAAGTTCAAACGCGTTCCACATCATTCGCTTTTACTTTTCAAAACTGGAAAACAGGACAAACTTTAAGTTAGTGGTAATGCACGGACAAGACCTTCCCGGCGGCCACGTGGTTCCCACATTCTTCCAAAAATTCCCCCAATAATATCATATTAATAATTTTAAATTAAAAATTAAAACTTTGAATTTTTTAAAAATAATTTTTAATAAATTATTGATTTAGTATTTAAATGATTATAACTTTTTTTAAATTTAGTCTAAAAAATAAATGTCTAAATTTAATTACAAAAATATATATTTGTTTCAATTTGATATTTTTATTACTAAATCATAAAATTTATTGTTATTACAATTTAAATTTTTGTTTGTAAAAAATAATTTTGACAAATAGACAAATGAAAATAAAACAAACATAATCTTTTATAGATAAATTTTAATTTTTAAAAATAAAGTAAAAAATTATAATCATTTGAAGATCAATTCAATAATTTATTCTGTATTTATATTCTTTAAACAATACTAATTTATTTGTTAACTGAAAGCTATTTTATTAAAATGCATATTTAAAGTTGTTTACTTTTAACATATAAAAAGTTTGAGGTAATAAACATATAATAATGTTAGGAACAAATTAAATAAAATGATCTATTTATTTGATTGTAAAATTTTTAAAAAATATCTTTTCAAAAAAATTTAAAAAAACTATTATATATAATTTAAAATGTAAATAGATTTTACAGTGTTTTCCTTTTTTTTTTAAATGTGTCAACATCTCACCAAAGATTCAAGCCTGGCTCTAGTAGTCCATGTCCAGCTCTCTTGGATTTTTCATTCTATTTTTTTCTCCAAAAATAATTGGACCCACTATAGCGTGCAAACAAAATTTAATATGTCATAGTGATTAAAAATTTGATAACAATAAATCTCGAGTGTCAAGTGGTGAAGCATACAATTATTATTATTATTATTATTATTATTATTATTATTATTATAAACGTGTTTTTTGTTTTGTTATTATTTACTATTTGGTTTATTGTAGATCTGAATGTCTCCATGCTCTACGTGTCATACAAGAGTGGGACGCTACGTAGTCTGAAATTGTCATTTTCGTGAAATAATGAATATTCCAAACATTGTACAGTGTGTTGATAATGGATTTTTTTCTTAAGAATTATCAGTATCTAAAATTAATAGACTTTCATTAATCTACTTGAGTTCAAAACAGATTATAAAAATGTAAAATTTTCTAACATATATATTGTCATGAATGCTGGTTTTGACCCATAAAGGGGCATATATAAGCAAGTTGTGACTTTGAAGATTAAACTATAAAATCTCGTATAAGTGATTTAGCGCAAAAGTATATTAAAGATATACTATTGTCTTCCCCAACTTGAAATCGCAATTTTTGTGCGAGTGGAAATAATTATTATATTGGAGGACAGCTTTTTTGTTGGATTGTGAAAGATACACGTGCTTTGAAGCACTGAGTTGTCGAAGATAAGATAGAAAGGATGTCAAGTGGGGTTGGTTGGCTTGGTTTTTAGTTAGGTTAAAAATCAATGGATTAAACATTTATGACTCATTTAAATTTTTTATATAACTCATGAGTTGATTTGTGATTTAGTTTTTCAACCCAGTCCTTAATCTATATTTTCTTTTGAAAAAAAAACTTGTTTAATTCATTTTAACTTTTAAATTAAAATGTCAAAAAATAATTTAATCCATTTTTCATCATTACACAAAAAATTATTATTATTTAAATTCTTGCAATATTTTTAATCAATACTTTCTTTGGATAATATATATATATATATTATATGCACACACACGTGTATAAGATATGGATCACTAATAGTTTGGGTCATTATGTAATTGATCCAATTATTGAGTCATCGAGTCATAGTTAAATTTAAAGAATCATTAATATATATATATATATATATATATATATATATAATATTCTCACAAACCCATGTCAAAATAAATTAAAAAAATTAAAGAATTTTAAACTTTTTTTTAATCTAAACTTGTGAATATATGTATGTATGTATATATCTACGTGCACAGATGCAAGTGATTGTGTGCATGGGTGTGTACGCACGCTCATGTTTGTTTTTGTGTATGTGTATATATAAATATATGTATGTATGTGCATGTACACTCGTGTACGTGTGTATATGCATTGATATGAGTGTGTGTACTCAAACAAATTTATATTAATCTTCGAGTTATCAATTTGACTATTTGAATTAGTCTTGCATTACTAATTAAATTTTGTGTTAAATAATCAAACTCACCGTTAGCGACTTTGAATATATAAAAGCTAAGGATTTGAAATATTCAAGTACTTTTGTACTATAACTTCTAATATTATTTAAACTTCTAGTGTATGTAAATTAGTTAAGTAGTTACTCATGGATCAATCCATTTATGACCCATAATAAATGGATGATATCTTGATCCAATTTAATTATGACCTCGTTCATATTTGAGGAGATTGAATTATGGTAAAAAAATAGATGAGTTGGGTTAAATAAACAGTTTTGGATAAAATTTAATACTCATAATTAAAAGTTAAAACCATTGGAGGGATCAATACAAGATTGTCATGGCTTGGCTTGAAGCCCAATTAAACAAACTGGAGACCGGAGAGGGGAGGCTCTACGATGCCGTATTTAACAATCCCGACAATGACATTGGATCTGTTTGTCCCTTTCAAAGTTTTAAATTTTAATATTATTATTAGTACATTTTGACGATAGTTTATTACCGACTCAATATTAAATCTTAACCTACGATGGTATACATAGAATATATGAATGGTAACGCCAATAATTTTTAAACTAATATATTAAAAATAATTTATTCAACAAATTTAATATATATATATATATATTTTATGAGTTTTTATATAATTAAGCAGTGCAGATGGTATATAAGGCTTTTTTTTTCCCCTTAATGTAAAGTAATGTTATTGAATTATCATAACTTAAGTATATAATTATTACAAAGCATGTATTATAGTGTATGCCACTGTTTTTTTAATTAATATTTTTATAAAAAAGTTGAATGATCTTTATTATATTTTAAAAATAATAAAAAATATAAAAAATATTTTACCTTTTCACTCTTAGACATTTATTTTATTTTCTGTTTTAAACATTATAATTTAAATTAATATCATCTATAATTATATTAAGAAATGTAACTTTAAATCCTTTTAATGAACCACCAAACTTACAGTTCAAATATTGTAAAATTAGATATAGTAGGTTAAAAAGTTAAGTTTAAACTTCTTTGTAATAAAAAAAATCCTTCTAATCGTTTATCTTCAGTGTCTTATATAGTTATTAGATTGATAAAATAAAGTAACAAATATAACATAAAGAAAAATAAAGTAAATTTTTTTATAATAATTATTTTTATTTTAAAAATGTAATAAACATTTTTACAATTTATTTTAATTTAAAAATTTAATTAAAAAACAAATATTTATGCGAAGCCGCTAGTGCTAAAATATCTTCATTCTATATATATTAATTATATAATGTTATGTATATAATTTTAAGATAATACATAATACCTTAGTTACATCGTTTATGTATATTTCAGTTCGTCTCTGAAAAGCATTCACTGTTAATTTGATCATTTAAAGTTTTAGTATCTATTTTCAGCCTCTCAAATAATAATTTAGTACTTATGTTGCATGATTCATTTTTCTTAATTATTTTTTAATAGAACTTAATGAAAAATAGAAATAAATATTATATTTATATATATACACATATGTGTTCATATAACGGAAATAAAAAATATAACTTAATCAAAAATTTTGAATTTAAATATTAGAAATGTAGTTACGTTAAAATTTGATAGAAAGAATTTTACTATTTATTGTGATCTTACTTAACTTGAATATGGATTAATCAACACAAACGTAATATTTGAACACCGAATAATTATTTAAAAAAAAGCAAACATTTCCATTATGTTGCATGATTTATTTGTCTTAATTATTTGTTAATAAAACTTAATGAAAAATAGAAATAAATATTATATATATATATATATAACTGAAATAAAAAGCATAGCTTAACAAAAATTGTTGAGTTTGAATATTGGAAACAAAATTTAATAGAAAAAGTTTTAGAGGTTATTATAATTTTACCAAATTTAAATATAAATTAGTTGATATAAACATAATATTAAAATACTAGTTGTTAAAAAAAAAAAATAAAAAACATAGGAGAGTAAATCTTTCCCGTGAAGTATACGCTTTCGTGTTTTACACTCTCCTAATGTCGCGTGTTATTTGTCTTCTCGCAAGCGCCTCAGAGGAGAGCCGCCTACCTTTGACGGGTAAACTGACATCATAACCGAGAAATATCACATATTTGTCAAATTAAATAAGTATATTTTTTCTCAGAATATCGCCTTTTTGTTTATTATTTTGAGATGGAATATGATTTATTTACTTAGCATTTTTTTTAATGCTTAAAATAAAAAATATTAATAGAATTTTAATGTAAAAGTAATGTTAAAACGGCTTACAAGCAAAGAAAATAAACATCAATTTGCGGGAAGCTACTTTTGCAGTTATTGACGTCCGAACTTCCCTTTCGGTATTCCTTGTTCCTGGCCCTGGTCTCTTTATTCTCCAGTCTTATGTAAAGTCATTACCGTTTGAATCTGAAGGAGGTTTAGGGATTGCAGCGATGGGGACTTCGAGGAGGCAGTTGAAGGCTATGCTTCGGAAGAACTGGCTTCTCAAAATACGTCATCCATTCGTGACAAGTGCTGAGGTTCATTGTGCATCAATCTCCTTCCTCAGCATTTCTCTTTCGATTCAATTTTTCGAAGAATTAGGTTTCAGTTCTGAATTAGTAGTCCTTTCTGTAGTTTTATTTGCATGTTTGTCTGACTTGTTCCTTTTGACTCTTCTGCGATCATCTATACTATAGTCAGTTTGTTTTAACCCCTTCCATGTTTTGAGTAAACTATGAAGCTGATTGATGACATGGTATTGAGAATCTGGGTTGCTTTTATCGGATCACCCTCTTTTGCCATTTTCTGCGACCCAGGCGACGGCTCGAAGCTATCACTTCATCTCTCTCTGTCTCTCTAATTTTTTTTTATTTATTTGTCTTTCTCCTATAAGGAGCAAATAATGTGACACGGTTGTCTCTGATAGCATTGATATTATTTTACTGATCTCTTGAGGGGAATTTTACCTTCATTTTGCTGTGGGTGCGTGATTTCTTGTATCACTTCTAATTTCGTCAGCAGGAGTATTTGGTTTAGTTTGAATTTGAATTTGGTGGAATAGGATTCATCAATACTAGAGTTCTGACATATCACTCAATATGTGGCAGATTTTGCTCCCTACTTTAGTAATGCTGCTCTTAATAGCGGTAAGGACTCGGGTTGATACACAAATTCATCCAGCTCAACCGTGAGTGTTAATTGCTATTTCTCTCTGTCTTACAATAATCTCCATTATTTGTGTGCTAGTGTGTCCTTTTTCCATCTGTTCTATTAAGGAACTCAAAGAAGAGAGCAGAGTACATCAGTTTTGGTGTCTTACTTAAATTTAAAGTCCTTTATGACAGTAAATTCAATTGGCTCCCACTAGCTGATCTATATGGGAGGAAAGAGAAACAAATAACATTTCTTTTTGAACTTATTTGGCATCCAACATATTGTTGGGAATAATGTTTATATGAAAATGGAGCAGGTACATTCAAGAAAGTATGTATGTGGAAGTGGGCAGAGGTATTTCCCCTAGCTTCCAACAAGTTTTGGAACTATTGTGGGCCAAGGGAGAGTATTTGGCTTTTGTCCCTGATACGAAAGAGACTGAGCAGATGATAGACATAATATCAATAAAATTCCCTCGCTTGAAGGTAACCCCTCTTTATTTGTTAGCATCCAGTTTTATGTCATTAAAATTTTCTTGATAATTTAATGTAATATTTACCTTTGCTTGCTAACTATTTTTGACTTAATTTTTGTGGTTGAGTTCTTGTCTATCTGCGTCTATATGTGTCTGTTGTTCTGCTGTTCTCCTCTCTTTCTTGTCACTTGAAAGATGCGTATTTAGAATGTTGAAACGCCTTTATTGCCATGACATATCTGTTTGCTGATAGAAAAAATTCAGTGGCAACATGGATTATTTATTTTATCTTCAATTTTCATTCAAGAAAACAATTTTTTTAGACACATTCTTGAAGATTCAAACTATGACTTCTTGGCAGGTCAATTCTACATTGTACTTAATTTTCATCCTTTCAAATGGTTGAAAATTTTTTTTAGAAAAAACAAATTTGGCATCAAGACAAGTAAATATGTGTTATGAAAAGTGAATTGTATTATTTTTTGTCTTAGGGAAGTAGAGAACTGAAAGAAAATACTTTTTATTTTGTCCATTTTTATTTGGTTGATAATAGAAGTGTATTGCAATGGCACACTCCATGTACTTAGAAGACAGTATATTGCTAAGGATTATGGTCCATTGGGGTGCCCATGGCTCCATGCAACTGTGTACTTCAGCTAGTCCTCTTGAAATTTTTATTGTTCTAAAATAAGTATAGTTAACATATGCACTCGTTTTCTCCATTCTTCTTCTTTACAAAAAAACTCTCATGAATTGAGCTAATGAAATTCTGGTTATTATATACAGATTGTCAGTAGAGTATACAAAGATGAGGCAGAGCTGGAAACTTACATACGTTCAGATATTTATGGTACCTGCAATCAAGCCAGGTAAAATTTTTTTTTTTGGCAATGATGCTATAGGATGGGTTTTCTTTTTCCTTGTGGATAGAAGGATATAGGATGGATTTTAGGGTCTGAGTTAAAAGTGTGTTAGTGACATGGTTGTGAGGAAATCAAAATTATATTGTTTTGATTGATCAGGAGAGGTTTTAAGTGATTCACAAATGATTTATCTTTTTATTTATGTTCCTGTTAACATTTACTATAGATTCTTATTTTATGGTCCTTGTTAACCCTGCTTGTAAGTGGTATAAAATTTTCTGTAATTCCTAATGAATAAGATTACAAATTTGTAGGGATATTTTGACCTTGTATATAAGGTTCAACTCCCTTAAATCTAGGCTACAAATTTGGAAAATATTCCTCTAACTATCCTAATCCTTAAACAATATGGATAGACTTAAACAATTGGGAAGCTAATTACATCTAAATCCCTAAAAATAAGAAAACAAAATATTTAAAAGATAACTCCCAAATAATTAAAATAATATTTCCACATTATCTACACTCTCCCTCAAGCTGGTGAATGGATATCAAACATTCCCAGCTTGGATACATGGCTGTCAAATTTTGTTCTTGAGTTTGCTTTAGTTAGGACATCAGCTATTTGTTCTCTAGATGAAACATAGTCTATGTCTATGATCTGTTGATCAATTTTTTCTTTGATAAAATGTCGGTCTATCTCCATATGCTTGGTTTGGTCATGATCTACTGGGTTTTTAGCAATGCTGATTGCAGCTTTATTATCACAAAATAGCTTAATGGTTGAAATAGGTGAGAAATTTAATTCTTCTAAGAGTCTTTTCAACCACATTCCCTCACAAATTGTCATGAGCCATGGCCCAAAATTCTGCCTCTGCACTGTTGCGAGCAACTACTTGCTGCTACTGCTCCTCCATGTGACTAGGTTTCCCCAAACACAGGTGCAATAGCCTGATCTTCTATCCAATAAAGATACAGCCCAGTCAACATCAGTATATACTTCTAGGGTTTTCTATCACTTTTCTTAAATGATAGTCCTCTAGTCATCTTCAAATACCTCAATATCCGGTTTACAGCCCTTGATGCTCTTTAGTGGGGTTGTTCCTGAATTGACTAAATCTACTCACAATGTAGAAAGGAGCCGATCCTTATTTTTAAATTATTTATTTATTTTTAATTTGATAGATTAGGATATACTTTCTTAGTAGATAAGTTATTTACTAATTATTTGCTTTCATAGTTTAGTGAGGATTCCTTATTTAAGAGATATTCTTCTACTTATTTTTCTCCTATTTAGTTTCATTATTTATCTAAAGCGTTTGAAGAGTTTTACAAGGATTTAGGAACGAAAAAAGGGGAACAAAGAACAAAATTCATATTATCGCAGGATCAAGGTTGATGAGGTCAAGGAAGCTCTTAGAAAAATGGATAATGGTAAAGCTGTTGGTCCCGATGGTATTCCTATAGAAGTTTGGAAGTGTTTGGGAGAGGAGGGTACTATCTGGCTAACTAAGCTCTTTAATGAAATTTTAAGGTCTAAGAAAATGCTTGAGGAATGGAGAAGAAGCACTTTAGTGCCTATTTACAAAAACAAAGGAGACATTCAGAATTGCGCAAACTATCGTGGGATTAAGCTTATGAGTCACACTCTAAAATTATGGGAAAGAGTGATTGAACGTAGGTTAAGAATCGAGACGAGTATTTCTGAAAATCAATTTGGATTCATGCCAGGACGGTCTACAATGGAAGCTATATATCTTCTAAGGGGGTTGATGGAAAGGTATCGGAGTAAACAAAGAGACCTTCATATAGCATTTATTGACTTGGAAAAAGCCTATGATCGAGTATCAAGAGAGGTGCTATGGAAAGCCTTGGAACAGAAAGGTGTACGGGTTGCGTATATTAGAGCCATAAAAGATATGTACGAGGGGGCTACGACTAGTGTGAGAACGTCTGGAGGGGAGACTAGAGACTTTCCTATTAAAATTGGCCTACATCAGGGATCATCCTTAAGCCCTTATTTGTTTGACTTGGTTTTAGATGTTCTGACGAAACACATCCAAGAAGATATTCCTAAGTGCATGCTTTTTGCAGATGACGTTGTTCTCATAGCAGAGACAAGGGAAGAGATTAATTCTAAACTTGAGTTATGGAGAGCTACTTTGGAATCGAAGGGTTTTCGTCTGAGCAGGAGTAAGACCGAATATATGCATTGTAAGTTTAACAAGCGACAAGCTAGGAACGAGCTGGAGGTTAAACTTGGTGATCAGGTCGTATCACAAGTGTCAACGTTTAGGTATTTGGGATCAATTATACAAGATGATGGCGAAGTTATTAGAGATGTGGAACATAGGATACAAGCTGGGTGGTTGAAGTGGAGAATGGCATCAGGGGTTGTTTGTGATCGGAAAGTACCTGATAAACTCAAAGGAAAGTTTTATCGTACTGCTATAAGACCAGCGATTTTATATGGGAGTGAATGTTGGGCAATGAAAGGACAACAAGAACATAAAATTGGAGTGGCGGAGATGAGGATGTTGCGTTGGATGTGTGGTCATACACGAAGAGATAAGATCCGTAATGATCATATACGAGGTAGAGTTGGGGTGGCACCTATTGAGGAAAAAATGGTTGAAAATCGTTTAAGATGGTTTGGGCATGTGCAAAGGAGACCGTTGGAAGCGCCAGTTAGGAGAGTTGAGCAGATAGTTTGGAGCCCTATGAAAAAAGGTCGAGGAAGACCAAAAAGGACACTTAGAGAAATTATTGAACGGGATCTTTTAGTAAATGAGATATCTAAAGAGTTGGTCATTGATAGAGCTCAATGGCGTCGTGCGATCCATGTAGCCGACCCCACTTAGTGGGATAAGGCTATGTTGTTGTTGTTGTTGTTGTATTAGAGCAAGGTTTCTAACCTAGCCATCTCTCTCTCTCTTTCTCTCTCTCTCTCTCACACAGCTGTGCCTCTAGAATCACCTTATGTGGTTTTTTATCTATGCACAGCTTTAGTTGTAACCCAATCTTCTCAGGGTACACCTCAGTTTTCGTTGTGCCTCACTGGAATAAGCATATAGCTTCTTCCACCCTTGCACAACCACTGTATTGCCACCCTCGGGTTAGCCTCAAGAGGTCATCTCCAGCCCATCCCCATCAACTGGAGCTTCTTTGACCTCCACATGCGCTACCACGGGTGGCCCTATTCTTTTGCTATGTCTACTCACAAGCCAGTGCATGACGTTGCCAATCCGTTACTTGCTTTGACAGACCTGGTCGTCGTCCACCGTAGAGTCCAGCCTAGTCCTTATCTTCCTCAATTGGGCTCCTTATTGTCACCTTGAATACACAATCCATGTCCTCAGAAGTCAATTCCAGATTCGAGCATAATTCCTCAATCCATAATTCTTTAGTCAACATCATTGACAATTCGCCTCTCCTTATCATCAACCACAAACTCAATGGCCACAACTTCCTTCAGTGGTTGCAATCTGTTCTCATGCATGTTTCTAGCAGAGGAATGGATGATAATCTCACTGGTGAAGTTCCTATTCCTGTAGCAACAGACCCCAAGTATCGAACTTGGAAGAGAAAAAATCATATGGTCATGTCATGGTTAATAAATTTCATGACCACAGAGATTGGAGAGAATTTTCTCCTTTACAAAACAGCCAATGATATTTGCAATGCAGCACGTGAAAGCTACTCTAGTTCTGAAAATAACTTTGAACGATTTGAAATTGAAACCAGACTTCATGACATACGACAAGGGGAGTTGCGTGCTACTCAATATTTCAACACCATTACACGGTATTGGCAACACCTTGACATGTTTGAGATCTACCCTCGAAATCTGATGACACTGCTTTATACAAAAGGATTGTTAACAAAAAGAGAACGTTCAAATTCCTCCTTGATCTCAACAAGGATTTGGACGAAGTCAGAGGGAGAATAATGGGAATCAAGTGCCTACCTTCCATTCGAGAGGCCTTTACCGAAGTTTGAAGGGAAGAAATTAGGAGGAAATTGATGATGACAGAAAATTCAGGCACTCCAGTTGTTGAAGGCTCGACCTTGTACACACATAACTCGTCTTAAGGCAATAAACAGAGAAGGGGGAGGCCATGGTGTGAACATTGCAAGAAATATAGTCACACTAAAGAAACATGTTGGAAAATACACGGGAAGCCCCCGGATTGGAAGCCTAATCGTGCACAGAGTGATCGGGATGACCATACAAATGTTGCCACTACATCTGACAACAACAAAAATACAGAGATCAGTGCATATTGAGGCACTACAAAAGCTACTTGGTCAAATTTCCATTCCATCTCAATCATCATCGTCCATTGCCGAGTTAGAGGGAGGCTGTACCCGTTTAAGTCATTTGGGGGGTGAGAGGGATAATCGAGACCCCCTAGCCTTGCTTGAAACTCTTAACTTTCAATTGAGAGATAAGTTTGGAAAAGAGGTTAGAGTGCAAGTAACGCCTAGGACTTATGAAAGGAAAAAAAAGAGAGTTGAGAGTGAGTTGAAAAGTTTAATGTATTTGATAAATTATGGTAACCCTAAGAATGGGAAGGGTAAGTTTGTTAAGTTCTGAAGATCTTAAGTTGGAATTTTAATGGTTTAGGTAACCCATCTAAAAGAACTAAAGTGAAAGATGTTATTAGGCGGGTTGATTCGGACATTGTTTTGGTTCATGAGACTAAGTTGGGGGAGTGGACAGGTTTTTAGTTTGAAGCATTTGAGATTATAGGTTTAAGGATTGGGAGTGTATGCCTTCTTTTGGAGCTTCATGTGGCCTTTTGGTGGTTTGGGACACTAGGGTTGCCTCTAAAGTTGATGTTTTAGTGGGTGTTTTCTCCCTTTCAGTTTTATTGAATTTTAAGGGTAGACGGTGTTGGTCAGTTGGTGGGTAACTATTTTTTATGGTTCCACGAACCTTAGATTGAGGGGTATTTTTGGGAAGAATTGTCTTTTGTTCATGGGTTATGTTGTCCCCATTGGTGTGTCGGGGGTGATTTTAATGTTGTGCGTTTTCCTGCTAAGAAACTAGGGGTGTCTAAGATTAATGCTAGTATGAGAGGTTTCAATAATTTTATTAGGGATTGTGGATTAAAGGATCTTCCTCTGTCCAATGCCCAATTTACATGGTCTGTTAATAGGGGCAGGATAGCTTCCTCTCGGCTAGATAGATTCTTGTTCATTCTTGAGTGGGACGATTTTTTTTTTTCTTATTCTTATTCAAGAGGTGGGATCTCGCTTGGTGTTTAACCATTTCCCCATTATATTAGAGTCTAACAGGGTTAAGTGGGGTCCTACCCATTTTAGATTTGAGAACATGTGTCTGCAACATCAGTCTTTTTTAAGCAACGTGGAGAGTTAGTGGGTTGTGTTCGATGTCTGGGTGAGAGGGTTATAAGTTTATGAAGAAGTTGAAATATGTGAAGGAGGAATTATAAGTTCAAAACTTGGAAGTTTTTGGGGATATTAGAGTGCGGAAAAAAGAGGTTCTCAAGGAGTTGGATATTCTGGAAAAGTTGGAGAGTCAGGGTGGTCTAGAGGAAAGCCTTATTGTTTGTAAGGTGACTCTTAGAAACTCTTTGGATGATATTAGCAAGAAAGAAGAGATTAGTTGGCGTCAGAAGAGTAGGTTAAATGGGCTGGGGACTAGGGAGGGTGATGTGAATACTAGATTTTTCCATAAGGTTGTTAATGGGAAGAGGAGGAGGAGTTTTATTAAAGAGTTAGAGGTGGATAGAGGAAAAATTGTTAGGGATAATGATATCGGAGGAAGTGACTACTTTTTACAAGGAGCTTTATACTGAGGATGTGCATGAGAGGCATTTATTGAGGGGCTGGATTGGTTGCCAAAAGATAATTCTAAGGGTGGGTGGTCAGACCCTTTGAGGAACAAGTTAGAGGTTCTATTTGGAAGTTGGAGAAAGAGAAAGCGCTTGGGCTAGATGGGTTTAATATGACCTTTTTCCAAGCTTGTTGGTCTATCGTGAAGGAGGATTTGATGGTGTTTGAAGAATTTCACTACATTGGTCGTATAATCATTATTATGAATTCCACCTTCATTGTCTTCGCTCTTAAAAAAGATAGGTCTATTAAGGTGAGGGATTTTTGGCCTATTAGTTTGGTTACTAGTGTTTACAAGATCATTGCTAAGGTACTTTCAGTGAGATTGGGTGAGGTGCTTGGGGACTCTATTTCTAAGAACCAAAGTGCTTTCATTGCTAAGCCTCAAATTCTTGATGCGAGTTTGGTTACTAATGAGCTAGTTTGGGATATCAAACGTAGAAAGCATAAAGGTTTAGTGTTCAAGTTGGATTTTGAAAAGGTTTATGACAGTGTTAATTGGGGTTTTCTCGATAGGTTTTTGTGTCGGAAGGGATTTGGTGATAAGCGGAGGCTTTGGATTAGGGGTTGCCTTTCCTACGTCTCTTTTTTGATTATTGTTGATCGTCAACCTAAAGATTGGTTTAAGGGGCAACGAGTGGTTAAGCAGGGTGATCCCTTGTCTCCTTTTCTCTATACTCTTGTGGTTGATGTTTTAAGTCGTATGTTGAGAAGGGGCTCTGATAGAGGGATCTCCCCGTGGCTTGAGGATAAGGGTTAATGGGTGTCAAGTGTCTCATTTGCAGTTTGCAGATGGTACTATTCTTTTTTTGCCTCCTAATAAGGAGAATTTTCTTCATGTGTTGTCGCTTTTATAGATTTTTGAGTTGGTGTTTGGGCTTCGCATTAACTTAGGTAAGAGTGGTTTAGTGGGTATTAACATTCAGGAGGTTTTTGTGTGAGCTAGTTGAGTTAGCAGGGTGTGGGGTTTTGAGCTAGCCTCTTACTAACCTAGGTGTTCCTTTAGGTGGTAATCCTCGAGTGGAGTCTTTTTGGGATCATGTGGTTCAAAGAATTTCTAGGAAGCTTGAAAGCTGGAAAGGGGCTTATTTTTCTTTAGGGGGAGAATAATGTTAGTCCAGGCTTCTCTGTCTGGTATTTTTTGTCTTTATTCAAGATTCCGGTTCTGGTGGCTAATAGGATTGAGAAGATTATGAGGGAGTTTTTGTAGTCTGATGGAGGGGAGAGTAAAAGGGATCATTTAGCCAGTTAGGAGGTTTGCTGTAGATCTAAGAAAGATGGAGGGCTAGGTCTTGGTAATTTGGTGTCTAAAAAATCTCTTTTGGCTAAGTGGTTATGGCGTTTCTCTCTAGAGCTCGATTCCCTCTGGCATAAGGTGATTTAAAGCCAAGTTTGGTTTACATCGAAATGGCTGGGGATACTAATTCGGGGTATGTTGTCACAAATGCAAGTGCTTGGAAGGCTATCTCTCAAGTATATCATTATTTTTCTCCAATGTTGTCTTTATTTTGGAGATGGATCTTGTTTTCGCTTTTGGAGGATTGTTGGATTGGTTATATCCCATTTATAGAAAGGTTCCCTCATCTCTATTCCTTGTCTTCTTTGCATGATGCCCCCATTATTGATCTCTTATGTTTTCAAAGGGACCAATTTTCTTGGAATTTTCATTTTTCTAGAAATTTAAATGATAGACTTATGGGTGAGGTTTCTTTGATGCTGGACATTTTGGCTTCATTCTGCATCACCTCTTTTCCAGATAAAAGGCTGTGGAATTTGGATTTTTCATGCTCATACACTTGTGCTTCTTTCTATAATTTTTAGATTCGTAGCCCACATGTGTTGTTGCCTTGTAAAAAGTCGTTTTGGAAAGTGAAGGTGCCTTCAAAGGTGAAATCCGTTGTTTGGACAACAGTGCTGATTAGGCGACCTTCTAACCTTTTATTTCCTGATGTTTGTGTGATGTGTTTTAAGAATTCAGAGACAGATAATCATTTGTTCTTACATTATGAGGTGGCTTGGGATATTTGAAACGAATTATTTGGTCTCTTTGAGGAGAGTTGGGTTTGTCCGGTGGATCTTGGTGCTTTCTTTGACATTAAATTTATGGACTTTGGAGTGAGAAAGGAGAATAAGATTTTGTGGAAGGCGGCTATGTTTGCGATTGTGTGGTGTCTTTGGGCGGAAACAAATGCTAGTTTGCTTAAACAACGGCTTCTTATTTCTCATTTGTTGTGGGATAGAGTTTGCTACGTTGCTACTCTTTGGGTTTCGGCTAATGGGTTTTTTAAGGTGGTGCCCTTTGTAAATGTTTATGGGAATTGGAGGCTTTGTTGTACTAGCTCTGTTTTTGGGCTTTTTGGTTTGGTTTTTGTTTCTGTTAAGGAGGATATCTAGTCCTCATTTTTCTTTTTTGTTTCCACTTTTCTTTGTATCCTTCTCTTTTTCTTAATAATATGTCTTTTTCGATTAAAAAAAAAGATTACAAATTTATAGGGATATTTTGACCTTGTAGATTAGGTTCAACTCCCTTAAATCTAAGCTATAAATTTGGAAAAATTTCTCTAACTATCCTAATCCTTAAACAATGTGGATAGACTTAAACAAGTAAGAAACTAACTACATCTAAATCCATAAAAATATGGAAACAAAATGTTTACAAGATAACTCCTAAATAATTAAAATAATACTTTGACATTATCTACACTACTGATAAAGCTTCTGGTGTTACTAGATAGTTGAAATTAAGGTTCTTTGGTTGTTGGCATGTGCTAATTTGTGCTTAGATTGATAATGATACAGCTTTCTTATATATTTTTCACTGTGGATAAATGACGTTACTATATGACTAGGTCTTAGAGGTTGACTTTATTTTTAAGGGCAGTTTCTATTTTCAGATGTGCAGAAGGATTTGATAATCTTATAGTATTATTGGCCTTTTCTGTTTCTACTTTATTATTTTTTTTTGTGCCTTTGTTGATGAGTATTTATTGTTCCACCTCACTTGTAATATTTGCAACTCTCCAATAAATAGTTTCTATTGAAAAAATATAGTTTGCTTAACACTAGATGTGCAAATACTGCTATTTTATAGTTGTTAGAGATCTTTTTTTTTTTTTTGAGAAGTCTAAATTGAGTTGTTTCACTGATAATTTTTACCTCTTTCTTTTCTTACTGTTCAGAAATTGTTCAAATCCCAAAATCAAAGGAGCAGTTGTATTTCATGAACAAGGTCCTCAGTCATTTGATTATAGCATACGCCTCAATCATACTTGGGCTTTCTCTGGTTTTCCTGATGTTAAAACAATAATGGACACAAATGGCCCTTTCCTCGATGACTTGGAACTTGGTGTTAGTGCAGTACCGACAATGCAATACAGCTTCAGTGGGTTTTTGACTGTATGTTTCACTACATTCCCTTTCTATTTTTGTCACAGAAGAAATATTATTGGAAAGAGATAGGGAAGGATAAGATGTAGGGCAGGATAAGATGTACTCCTAAATGAGAAAAGAAAAGAAAAATACAAAGGAAAAAAGAAAACTAAGAGGATCTAGAATGCAACAAATCAGGCCATTCTCTCTGCATATTGACAGAGGAACCTCTTTAGGAAAATTTAAAAAAAAAAAAAAAAACTTGGAAGCAAGAGCACTATGCTGTCCCACCTTTACCACAAATATAAATTACATTTTTGATGCAAGCAGTCCTTTCCTGTCAAATACCCTGCAAAGGCTGTCTATTACGAGAGTTTTGCCTCCTTATTCTTACCAAACATGTGTACAGTCGACAAATTGAAGAATAATTACCATAAGTGAGTTATCTATGTTAAGAGGGTTGTTTAGAGAAGAATTTAAGGGGAATCTCTAATCAAGGAATTGAGTGATATAGGAAGTGATTTTACAGGAGCCTTTTTTTTTTGTAAGATTCATACCCTCTTATGCCAAAAAAAAAAAAAAGTGGAGGCCAAGGTCATAAACACTTCACCTGAGAGGCTGAGAGGCTAAGGCCATTCCCATGCTGATGTTGTCTCCACTGTTATCTTCTTTCCGTTTTCTGCCATCTCTAGCAGCCTTTTTCCTTATAGCTTTTGTTTATTTTGTGACATATTCCTTATGGCTCCATGATCAGTCAGATGGCAAACCCAATGTTATTGTTAACCAAGGGTACAGAAATCTGGGAAAAGGGTTGTAGTTGGCATGTGAACTTCAGCATGCCATTATAAATGTTTATTTTATTTGAGTAGTAAACAAATAAATTGTCTTAGAAGGAGTTTCCCAAATGGGTTTGACAAGAAGCAACTTATTGTTATTAGGAGATTGGTGCATGTAGAAATAAGTTGTTTAGATTATAGACAAACTATTATTCTCCTGAAGACTGATTACCAAAGGCTTTTTGGCACCCTTTAGAGGTTTTTCATTTCTTATTCTGGTTGATGGGAATGGAGTCTTGGATTGCTTGGACAGTTTTATATTCTGTTTCCTAGTCTTTTGTTACCTTTCAAAGCCTTCTTTCTTTTTACCCTGAGTTACTTGTTATTTGCTCCATTTATTTATAATATAAATTCAGGTGAAATCTTCTTGATCAAAATTAAGGAAGTCCATGAATCTA
This sequence comes from Biancaea sappan, assembly GCA_037074585.1. Taxonomy (NCBI): domain Eukaryota; kingdom Viridiplantae; phylum Streptophyta; class Magnoliopsida; order Fabales; family Fabaceae; genus Biancaea; species Biancaea sappan. The sequence continues at coordinate 35,178,010 of CM073492.1, forward strand.
CAATTTATGTTCGTTAGTGATTGATGATATTCTATTATAATTTATTTCAAATATTGTTTCAATGTTTTTTTTAATGGATTGTACGTGTAAATTTATATTTTTGTAGTCTTTCCTCCATTTGTCTCTCCTTGCTTATATCTCTTTCAAATTTGAGGCTTCATCACTTCCAATTTTGAATCCAACATCTATGTTGCAGGAGGTGTTAATGATTTGATAATGATTTGATACTTTCTGCAGCTCCAGCAATTGATTGATTCATCCATAATATTCATTGCTCAGCAGTCGGACATAAACCCCAGCACTGAAAGTGTAGAGCATCCTCTGCCACGCTATAATAATACTGATTTTTCTTTGAAAAATCCATGGACTCAGTTTAGCCCTGCTCACATTCGAATAGCTCCATTTCCCACTCGAGAGTACACTGATGACGAGTTCCAGTCAATTGTTAAGAATTTCATGGGAATACTGTAAGCTTCTCTCCTGTAATTTTTATGTCGTATTTATGAAGGAGTACTTTTATTTAATCTCCAACAATATATGTCTTTTATCTCGGTGTTGTATGTGCAGGTACTTGTTGGGATTCCTCTATCCAATTTCTCGGCTGATTAGTTATTCTGTGTTTGAGAAGGTTTGTTTGGCTGATTTACCAATGCCTTTCAGTGTTTTTTACATATGTGTGTTTTTCCATTTTTCATTTTCATTTTCATTTTTATTAAACCTGTGCCAAATATTGATCTAAAATTCCAGGAACAGAAGATTAAGGAAGGACTCTACATGATGGGCCTGAAAGATGGTGTGTTCCACCTCTCGTGGTTTATAACATATGCTTTGCAGGTAAATTTTGTGATTCCTTCTATTATATTATTGTTTTTTTCTTGCATTCTTGAAAAGATATCATCAAAGGATAGTTTAACTTATGCTCACCTTCTCTTTTGAGATGAAATACATCGGAAATTTTGGAAGGTCCAATCAGATAATAAGGGCATTCACAAAGATTGGACTTTAGAACTCAAGAATCTTAAATGAGAACTATACCAGTAGAGCTGGTGTGGGCAAAAATTAAACCAGGCCGGTCCTACCCTGATAAATACACTAATTACTTGGGCCCAAGCCTACACTTATTGAATTCAATTTCATTTTTAATAAAAGAATAAACACATATTGAAGAATAATGTGTTATGGTTCCTACTCATGGATTTGGTTTTGCGTCTCGACATTGTGAAGTCGAACAGGGATGGAGGAGAGGTTATGTTTGCTCTTTTTCCTACTTATGGTGTTGGCTCTAGATTAGAGAGAGAACCAACCAATCTCTCAGTGTAACTCACCAAGTTTGAACATGAAAATTCACATAACTCCGTTACTCAGAAAACAGTCCAATATATGTCACAATAGAAATAAGTAACTACCCACTTTCTCACAATTGACACACAATCATAAACACCAATAACTGTAAGACACACATACATAACAACCTCTTAAGCACGTATGACACATAATAAATACAATAATGGACACGTAATGACACAACATACAAATACACTAACTGATACATGTACTGCCTATGAAATTTCCTCCCCCATTCAATACACGCTTGTCCTCAAGCGTGTGGTACTACAAGCCCATCATGTGGTCTGTGCTCTTCATGTTCTTCTGTTTCTTCATCCTCAGCCAATTCTAGTACAAATAGTGTCTTGCATTGATGGCATTTAATGAATGGTTCATTACAATTATAACATAGCCCTTTCAATCGTTGTTCTTCCAATTCAGACTATGACAAGTGCTAAATAAATTGAGATCTTGAAGGTTGTTGTGGTAATGGATCTTGAGGTTTGGGTTCGAATGAAAGAGTAACTCTTGCGTTCATACAACCTAGAAAGGCTCATTGCCGTGGCTGAATCAGTAGGATGACGAAGTTCGACTTCCACTGAAATATAATTCCTTGACCCTCTTATATATAACTCTACTTTTTGCTCTTAGGTTAATTGGCTAGCCTGAGAAGCAAGCTATTCAAATTTCTCCTATTATTGTATTACCGTGCCTATTTGACATAACTTAGCCACTCACCTAGCTTTTGACTTTGCATTGGAGGACCAAAACGAAGATGACATTGCCTCTTGAATTCTTCCCAAGAAAGATCAAGATGATCAATCTCTAGTTGAAGAAACCAAATCTGAGGATTTCCTTCTAAGTGGTAAGAGGCAAGGCACACTTTATCTTCCTTTGCTGTATTCTGATGTCTAAAAAAGTGCTCACATCTATTTAACCAGCCCTAAGAATCTTCTTGGCCCTTCAATTTTTGAAAATTCAATTTGGCCAATTTTGGCACCGCGACATCATTTCCAAACACATACTGTACACGAATGACCACCACGAGACTCGCCACCACTAGTCACACCCCGCTCACCCCTTGGCTTGGCCCAAGATGAGTCAAATCTTCGTGGCTTGGTGTGTGATGAAGTACCATACTGGTATCAGTTCCGGTCACGTGGGTCTCTGCAATCATGTTTACCATATTGGTCTCCCCTATTGCGTGCGTCCTTGCCATTGCCTTTGTGTGCGACTACCTTTCCATGGTTTGCATCATCGTCGGCGATGTTGTCACCGTCGTGGTGGTGGACATCATCACCTTCATTTATGATTTCCCTCCCTCGCCATCCTCCACATTGTTCCCTATTGTTGTGAATGTCCTTGTGTGAGAAATCAGCTTGCTTCTCTCGGCCTCCGTTGTATGTGACACTGTTTCAATCGCGTGCGACGGTCTTCTCTTGCTCTCCACTTGACACCACTGTCTCTGCCAGTGAGTCGAGCCTCTTGTTCAACTCAACCATGCATTGTGTAGTCCATTGCTTCTTTGCTGCATTTGTCTCCTGTTCTTCTTGGATCATTTGAAGGAGTTGAAACAATTGTTGAATTTGGTCACCCATAACGGTAGGTTCTGATACCAAATTGTTATGGTCCCTACTCATGAATCTGGTTATGGGTCTCGATACTGTGAGGTTGAACATGGAAGGAGAAGAGAGTTTCTATTTGATCTTTTTCCTATCTATGGTGTTGGCTCTAGATTAGAGAGAGAACCAACCAATCTCTCAGTGTAACTCACCAAGTTTGAAGATGAAAACTCACACAACTCCATTACTCATAAAAGAGTCCAATATACATCACAATAGAAACAAGTAACTACCCACTCTCTCACAATTGATACACAATCATAATAATACATACAATAATGGACGCATAATAACACAACATACAAATATACTAATTAACACATGTACTGCCCATGACATAGCCACTAGGGTAAACTTATATAAGGGGAACATGGCTACAATCTTGCCACTAGATCCTAACAAATCAGAAATCAAACATAAAAGGAAATAAATGACCTATAGTGAAAAGGGAAAGAACGGAAAAAGGAAATAACATATGAAAGGAAATAATACAAGAAAGGAATTAATACAAGAAAGGAAATAAACAGAAATTAGGAAAAAGGAAATAATCATGATTTCTGTAATTAAGATCACAGATACTAACAAATATAATTTAAGATGTGTAGGTTGTAACATCTCTCTCTTCCCCTCCCCTCCTCTCCCATTTATATGGACTTAGGATTTCTTATTTTTTCTTGTAAGAAGAATAATAAAATACATAATGTATAATAGATACATAATGTATAATAGATTGGATATATTACTCTTAATGTATTTAATATAATGATTAAAATTACTTTATGATTTTTGATATAAAATTAAACATCTGGGCCAAGTGGCCCATTTTGCAAAACTTAACCCCAAGCTTGACAATTTTATGGGTTTAAACTTCAAAATTTTGTCAAAGCCTGGTAGTTGGGTTTGAATATGAATTCCAAGCCCTAATTTTTCAGGACAGGGCCTGGGTAGAGTTGGGTGTTAAATGCCCACAGTAAGGCAGTATTCACTAGTTCTTTTCTAATTTCTACATAACTTGTTCTGTGATTTGGCTTTTGAAGCTATGTTCACTTGGGTATGATCCAGTACTTCTATTCTAATGTGATCATGTCAGTTGAAACTTGAAAGTAATATAATCACACTTTCCGATTTTTTTATTTAAATTATGATATCTAGATTATTAGCTTTATGGTCATAGTGGAAGTTAAATAGTGTGTTTTCTATTGTTTTTAGTTACTCTTTTGTTTTCCGTGTTTTATGTTTTCTTTTCTTGGTTAGTTCTATCTTTCTGTTATTAGTTTGGTTGTTGTTGGGTCTGTTTTGACTGTTGTGGCTGTACTCTTATAAATGCCTCTGGCATTTGTTCAGTAATATACAGAAAAGTATTATTCATTCTCTCTCTCGTATTCTTTCTTTCTTCATTCTCTATTGGTTTCGTGTTGCCTTCCAAGAACTTTCTCTTAGTATCAGAGCCTGGTTAAAGATTCTGGGCTGTGCTATGGATCAACACTCCTCTGCCTCCATTTGTTCTACGAATAATTTAGTCAAAATGAATTCTTCCATTTCAAACCAGAACAGAGCAAGTGCATACATGTCGACCTTCAGTCAAGGCTGCTCTGTCAAACGCGATTGCAACAATTATTTGATGTGGAGCTCCTTGGTCCTACTGATGATTCGTGGAATCAAATTGGATGGGTATGTTCTTGGAACAAACCCGTGCCCAGAAGTTTTCCTCTTTGAAGGAAACGAACGCACGATCAACCTGAGATTCGAAGAATGGGTCACCCAAGATTAGATGTTATTGTGGTGGCTATACAATAGCATGACACACAAATTTCACTCTTTATAAAGTGAACTCCAACGACTATAGAAGGGAAGCTCGAAAATGGATGAATATCTTCAAAAAACGAAGGAACTGGCCGACAATCTTTAGATGGCTGGATGTCTGATGTTCAATGACGATTTAATCACCCAGACGCTTGCTGGGCTCGACTAAGAATATGGACCCATTGTGGTTCAACTTGCAGAACGACTCTCTTTGTCATGGGTCGAACTCCAGATTTCATTAATGACTTATGAAAGTCGTCTGGAGCAGTGGTCTTCTCTTAGTTCCTATGGACCATCCAGTGTTAACGTGGTAATAAATAAAACAAAGAATACCTCCAATGCCAATCAAAATTGGAGGGGACATGGCAAAGGTAGATTTAATAATCATGGTGGAGGCAGACAAAATGGAAGTGGCAGACAAGGTGGTAGGCCCACATGTCAGCTTTGTGGAAAGGTAGGTCACATTGTCATGAATTGTTTCTATATATTTGATCAAAACTTCTCTGGTGTGTCAACAACAGTAAACTCAAGAGAACAACAAGGATGGAAATTCCTCTCACTCAGCCTACTTTATCACTCAGGACAATCTTGATAATCAAGATTGGTACCTAGATAGCGGAGCCTCAAACCATGTTATAAACGATCCATCAGTAGTTGGACAAGGTAAAACTTCATCTCAGAAGACTCATCTTATTGTTGGAAATGGAGAAAAAGTACTGGGATTGAAGATACTTCCTTAAAGTTAAATGAACTTCTGCTGGTACCCAAGATTAGTAAAAATTTGATTAGCATTTCTTAGTTGTCTGCTGATAATAATGTATCTGTTAGTTTTGACTTAACTGATGGACATTAATTGGTAAAACTTGTGGTTGTGTGGTGAAGGACAAGACAACGGGAAAGACATTAATGCAAGGGGTACTAACTGATGGACTGTACAAAATTAAGGGAATTTCTGCTATTAAGTGTTTCTTATCCAAGAAAGATGGAAGAAGTCAAGAAAAGGAGCTGTGGTACAGAAGGCTGGGTCACCCTTCAGAACAAATTTTAAATCATGTTTTCAAAGATTGTAACTTGCCAAGATTGATGAATCAAGACGATTTTTTTTGTGATGCATGTAAAGTTGGTAAAATGCAAGCCCTTCCCTTTAAGAAGTCCTAATCTAGAGCAAACAAACCTCTTGATCTTGTGCATACAGACCTTGGGGGTCCTGCACCTATACAATCTAGGTCTGGTTATAAGTACTATATATATTTTTTTTTTGGGATGACTATAGTAGATTTTTGTGGATTTATCCACTGAAAAATGAAGGGGATGCTGTTCAGGCTTTTATTCAATTTAAGAAAACAGTGGAGAATTTGTTGGAGAAAAAGATTAAAATTATTCAAACTGATGGAGGAGCAGAGTTTAAACCCTTCTTTGCCATTGCTAATAACAGTGGGATTGTCATGAGTTATTATTGTCCATATACCTCTGTCCAAAATGGAAGAGTGGAGAGAAAACATCGCCTAATAATTGAAATGGGATTGAGCGTGATAGCTCAAGCTAACACACCTTTGTGTTATTGGTATGATGCCTTTCAAACTGCTGCAAGTTTAATTAATTTTCTCCTAACTACTGCCTTACAAGGAGAAATCCCTTATTATGTGTTGTTTAAAAGGAAACCAGATTTTAAGGAATTAGAAGTTTTTGGGTGCACTTGTTTTCCCTCTCTGAGACCTTATAACCAACATTAGTTGAGCTTCCACTAAGTCAAATGTGTTTATCTTGGTCCTAGTTTGGATCATAAGGCCTATAAATGTTTATCATCTACTAGGAGAATCTATATCTCTAGACAGGTGACTTTAAATGAATTTGAATTTCCTTCTCAGAATGGGTTTTTGAATACTAAGAAACCACAAGAAACAAAAGAGGTTGTTCATCTGGTTCCTTTGCCTTCTTACTGTGAAAATAATACTGATTTGGCTTCTAGTATTGTGTAGGACATTGAAAAAGGAGATCAGTGTGTTTCTGATGTTGGTGCTGATAATACAGAAATATCTGGGGATGATTCAGGAGATAACAAAAGCAATAATCGAGCTGAGGAGTCAGTTCATATTAATTCAAATGATCAAAGTGGCAATCCCAAACCTACCTCTACTCATCCTATGATAACTAGGCTGAAAAGTGGAGTTATTCAGCGTAAATCACCCTACGTGGCTCTAACAAAGTTAAAAAGCAGTGATAAAGAGCCTTATAATGTTGCAGAAGCCTACAAAGAAACTCACTGGCGAAAAGCCATGGAAGCAGAACTTGAAGCCTTGAAGAAAAGTGAAACTAGGGATCTAGTTCCCTATAATGGGCAGAGTATAGTAGACTGCAAATGGATTTTCAAAACCAAAATTGCAGCGGATGGAAGTGTATAAAAGCACAAGGCAAGGCTGGTAGCTAAGGAGAGAAAATCTCAACAACAACGCTGTAACAGTAACTGGACGAAAAACAGAGCACGAGAAAGAGAAGATGAATTAGCACGTTTTTATAGTATTACTGACCCAATGCCTTAGGCTTTTATAGACCAAGAGACAACGGTCATAACAGACTAGAAACCAACCAACAACTAACTGAAACAAACCATATACGGAAGAGACGCTAAAACAGAGTACGAAACAAACAAAACGATAAAACCGTAAAAATACAATTCTAATACAAAACTATATCATTTAACTGCCCCCCTCAAACGAGAAGGGGCAACAGCCAACCCGAGTTTGCTGCACAGAGTATTAAATCTCGAACTAGCCACAGCTTGAGTAAAAACATCTGCTGATTGTTCAGAACTAGGAACATAGCCAATAGAAATCTCCTTAGCCAACACCTTATCTTTCATAAAATGAAGATCAATCTCCACATGCTTTGTCCTAGCATGTAACACAGGGTTTGTTGCAATAGCTTTGGCACTTAGATTATCACACCAAAGTACAGGATTTCTTGTCACACAATAAAGATTTCAGCCAAATCATTTCACTTGTCAAACAAGCAACAGCCCTATATTCAGCCTCAGCACTAGACCTTGAGGCAACCCCTTGTTTTTTACTTGACCATGACACCAAAGTATCACCCAAGAAAACACAATATCCACCCACTGACCTTCTGTCAACCACATCAGTAGCCCAATCTGCATCTGAAAAGCCAGTGAGTGAAAGATCAATAGATGGTTTAACATGTAGGCACACATCTGTAGACCCTTTGAGATATCTCAAGGTATGCTTTGCTCTTATCCAATCCACTGTAGTGGGAGTGCTTAAATGCTAACTTAATGAATTTACAGCAAAAGAAATGCCTGGTCTAGTGCTTGTCAAGTACTGCAGACCACCAACCAAACTTCTATAAAGAGAAGGATTAACAAGAGGCTCTTCTTTCACCTCAGGAGAGTGCTTGCCAAGAGTCAGTGGAGTTGGACAGGATGAAGAGTCCTTCATGTCGAACCTTTCCAACAAATTAGCCACATATTTTCTTTGACTGAGAAAAATTCCCTTATCGCTCCTTATGACTTCAATTCCCAAAAAGAAATGCACATCACCTAGATCTTTAAGAGAAAACACATCATTCAACCTTTTAACAAAAACATCCACAAGTTCCTTATTATCACCAGTTACTAGCATGTCATCCACATAAACCAAAACAATTATAACATGCTTTTTGGTGTGCAAAACAAATAAAGAGTGATCACACCTGGTATGTTGGAAACCCCACTGTAATAAAGTGTTTCTCAACTTGTCATACCAAGCCCTTGGGGCTTGCTTGAGCCCATAAAGGGCTTTCTTCAATCTACATATATGTTTGGGATATTTGGCATCCTCAAGACAATGTGGCTGCTTCATGAAGACTTGTTCTTTAAGATTGCCATTTAAAAAAGCATTATCTATATCAATTTGCCTAATAGGCCAATTCAGAGATACAGCAATAGTCAAAATTACCCTTACTGTTACTAATTTAGCAACTGGACTGAATGTCTCCCCCACAGAAATTCCAGGGTCTTGTTGAAACCCTTTGGCAACAAGCCTTGCCTTATACTTTTGTATGCTGCCATCTGTTGCAATTTTGGTTTTAAAGACCCACTTGCAATCTACTGTATTTTGCCCATTATAGGGAACTAGTTCCCAGGTTTCTTTTTTTCTCAAGGCTTCAAGTTTTGCTTCCATGGATCTTCTCCAATGAGGCATTTTATAGGCTTCTGTAGCATTAAGAGGCTCTTTATTGATGCTGTTCAAGGTTGCTAAAGCTGCGTACGGAGATATGTGCTGAATGGTTCCACTTTTCAGCCTAGTGATCATAGGATGAGTGGACGTAGGTCTGAGATTTCTTCTCTGAATAGTTGGACTATTCTGTCTTGGTTCTTCAATGCTTTCTTCTACTCTCTGATTTTTTGAAACAACCTCAGTACTTGCTGCTTGTTCTGAACCACCATCAGAACAACCATTTTCTCCTATTTTCATATCCTGCACAGTACTGGAAGATAAATCAGTATTACAATAAGTAGGCAAGGGAACCAAATGAATAATTTCTCTAGTCTCTTGAGGTCTTCTAGTGTTTAAGAAACCATCTTTAAAAGGAAAATCAAACTCATTGAAAGTTACATGTCTGGAGATATAAATTCTCCCAGTGGATGATAAACATTTGTAACCTTTATGATTTGTGCTAGGGGCAAGATAAACACACTTGATAGAATGAAAACTTAATTTATGTTGGTTGAAAGGTCTCAGGTAAGGAAAGCAGGTGCAGCCAAAGACTTTTAATTCCTTTAGGTTTGGTTTTCTTTTAAATAACACATAGAAAGGTACTTCTTCTTGTAAGGCTGTGGTAGGCAGAAAGTTTATTAGCCTTGCAGCAGTTTGAAATGCATCAAACCAATAGCACATAGGTATACTAGCCTGAGCTAACATACTCAGTCCCATCTCAACTATTTGTCGGTGCTTTCTCTCTATCCTTCCATTCTGGATAGAGGTACAAGGACAAGAGTATCTCATAATTATTCCACTGTTGTTAGCAATAACAGAAAAAGGTTTGAATCAGTTCCACCATCAGTTTAAATCACCTTAATCTTTCTCTCTAACTGATTTTCTACTGTTTTCTTAAACTGGGCAAAAACTTGAACAGCATCTCCTTTGCTTTTCAGTGGATAAATCCATAAAAATCTGCTATAATCATCCAAAAAACTAATGTAATATCTATAGCCAGACCTGGATTGTACTGGTGCTGGACCCCAAAGGTCTGTATGTACAAGGTCAAGGGGTTTTTCTACTCTAGATTGGGATTTTTTAAAGGGAAGAGCTTGCAATACCCACCAAGGAACGTACAATACCCTGATGTTGATCTTCTGTCAATAATTGATCCAGCATAGTCAGCATCAGTATATGCTTCAAGTATTAAACCTCCATTTCTTCTAAACAAGATACCTTTTCCAAGCGTTCCTTTAAGATAATGTAATATTCTATGAGCAGCCTGTAGATGAGTTTCCCTTGGGTCATGCATGAATTGGCTGATCATACTCACAGCATATGCTATGTTTGGTCCAGTGTGAGATAGGTAAATAAGCCTTCCTACCAAGCGTTGATATGACTCTCTGTCAACAGGGATGTCATCCTCAGCCTTTCCAAGTCTAAAGTTAGAATCTATTGGAGTGCTTGCTGGCTTGCATGCTGTTTTACCTGTTTCCTTGAGGAGATTTGTAGTATATTTTTGTTGACAGATAAAAATTCCTTTCTTAGAATGAGCCACTTCTATTCCAAGAAAGTACTTCAGTCTTCCCAACGCTTTGATCTCAAACTCCTTAGCTAGACATTGACCCACGGCTTGTTGTTCCTTTTTATCATTTCCAGTTACTATTATATCATCAACATATAACAATAAGGCTGTGACTCCCCCTGAAGAAGAGTGTTTGATGAATAAAGTATGATCACCTTGGCTTTGTTTAAACCCCATAGTTATCATAACTTTTGTGAAACTCCCAAACCAAGCACGTGGAGATTGTTTAAGGCCATATAATGCCTTTTTCAATTTGCATACAGTATTTGTAGCCAAATTCTTCCCATATCCTGATGGAATCTCCATGTAAATTTCTTCTTCTAGCTCTCCATGTAGAAAGGCATTCTTGACATCAAATTGCTGCAATTCCCAACCAAAATTAGCTGCAATTGATAATAATACTCTAACACTGTTCATTTTTGCTACTGGGGCAAAAGTTTCTTGATAGTCAATTCCATAGGTTTGGGTATAACCTTTGGCTACCAACCTGGCCTTATATCTCTCAATTGATCCATCAGCTCTATACTTCATAGCATACACCCATTTGCATCCTACTGGTTTTTTTTCCAGTAGGTAATTTCACTAATTCCCAAGTTTTATTCTTCTCCAAAGCTTCCATTTCTACATTCATAGCTTGTTTCCATTTTTTATTAGATAAAGCCTCGGATAAACTTTTAGGAATGGTGATAGCATTTAAGCTTGTCAGAAAAGCTTTGAAAGATGGTGAGTAGTTATCAAAGGATAAAAATTGTGCAAGGGGGTATAAAGGTTGTTTTGTACTTTTTCTGGTTCCTTTTCTAAGAGCAATGGGTAAATGAAGATCCTGGTCACTATTCTCAAAAATCTCATTTTTATTTTGTAATTGATGGTTAGAGATCATTACCTCATTTGAAGGATTTGAGTTGGATTCTTGGACATGCATAGGTTCTGGAATGACCATTTTCTTCCTTGTATACACCTTGCCTTTCCAAATCTTACTTCCTCAGGAGCAGGGTTCAAAATATCCTCTTCTTTAGGCCTAGATTCTTGGACATTGGACATGGGTTCAGTTACTGTTTCAGATTCAGTTTCATGGTTATCATCCTGTGTTTCAGATCTGAACATGGATTCAGCCACTGTTTCTACTGTTTTTGTGGGTAAAGGTTTAGACCCTGTCAAGGGAATTGATGAAAAATCAAGGAGGCACCCATTTTCTTCGCACCCATTATCTTCCTCAGGTGTATTCCCCCTTTGAAGATAAGGGGTGGCAAAATATGAATCTTGCTCATTAAAAGTGACGTCAACTGAGACATAGATTTTCTTTGTGGGTGGATGATAGCATTTATACCCTTTTTGAGTTGATGAATACCCTACAAAAACACATTTTAGAGCCCTCGGATCTAATTTTCCTCTATTTTGATGATGGATATGAACAAAAGACACACACCCAAAAATTCTAGGGATGAGATTGTTTGTAGTTTTCAGATTCGGGTAGAAAGTTGAAAGGATGTCCATTGGACTTTTGAGACTCAAAGCTCTATAAGGTAAACGATTTACTAGGTATGTCGCTGTAAGAACAGCTTCTCCCCAAAAAATTTTAGGCACATTCTTTTGAAATAACATTGACCGAGTTTGTTCAAGAAGATGACCATTTTTCTCTCAGCCACTCCATTTTGTTGTGGCGTATAAACACATGATGACTCATGTATAATTCCCTCCTTTTCAAAAAACGAGTTAAGAATCTGATTGAAATAATCCCTAGCATTATCAGACCTAAGTCTTTTGATATTAACTCCAAATTGGTTTTTTATCATAGAATAAAATTTGGGAAAAACATAGCGGACATCAAATTTTTGTTTGAGCAAGTATATCCATGTAACTCGGGTGCAATCATCAATAAAAGTAACAAACCATTTTGCCCCTGAAACATTAGAAACAGTAGCTGGTCCCCAAATGTCACTATAAACAAGGTAGAATGGAACAAGGCTTCTTTTATTGCTAATTGGAAAAGGTACACGTTTATGTTTGGCAAATTCACACACTTCACAATGAAGATTTTCAACATCTAAATCCTTGAATAATGAAGGAAACAAAGTTTTAATAATTGAAAAAGATGGATGTCCAAGACGGTAATGATGAAGAAAAATTCTTTCTTTATTGGATGTGGCAAACTGTGAAACAAAAGTAAAAGGCATCTTGCTCTTAGCTGTATTTGACGTCTCAAGGTAGTAGAGGCTATTCCATTCCCTAGCATGTCCAATCATCTTCCCTTTGTCCTGAAATTCACAGTAATTTTTATGAAAAACCACATTACAATCTAAATCTTCAATGAGTTTTTTAATAGAGACCAGATTTGTGGTTAATTTAGGAACATGTAGGACATTTTTTAAAATAATAGTTGGGCTAATTTTGATATCACCTTGTCCTGCCACAGTGGTCAAAGACTCATCAGCGATAACTATTTTCTTGTTACTAGGACATGGGGAATAAGTTGAGAAAAGTTTAAATGAATGAGTCATATGGTTGGTTGCTCCTGAATCCATGATCCAAGAGTTGGAAAAAGTAATATTTGAGGCATTTAATCTAATAGAGAATGGAAACTTACCAGAATAAGCCATGGAGCATGTACCTGAGAGTCCCTCTTGTTTTTCCATGTTGTTGATAAAAGCCTTTATCCTCTCAATCTCTTCTTGATTAAGGTTGTTCTGCTCTTGTGATGTTACAACAACATGTGCTTGGTTTCTATTTCGTTGTTGCCCTCCTTTTTGACCCCATTCTTTACTTGGTGGTTTTCCATGAAGTTTCCAGCATTTTTCTCGTGTATGACGAGACTTTTTGCAATATGTACACCATAACTCATCCGGATTCTGATTTTTCTGTTGGCCACTTTTTTCCCTTTCGAGACTTGTAACTCTCTTGATTTGTAGTTGATTTAGCCACCATAGCAGAGCTATCAGTGACTTTAGGTTCAAGTATCAGCCCTCTCCTGCTTTTTTCACTTCGAATCAGGGCAATTACTTCATTAAAACATGGAACTTCTGATTTCCCTAGAATTTGGACTCTAACTTGGTCAAATTCTGGGTTGAGTCCCACCAAAAAATCATACACTCTGTCTTGTTCAATATACTCTTTTAGAATAGCAACATACTCAGAACATTTAGTTTTTATGACTCTATAATGATCTAGTTCCTGCCATAAAGATTTTAATTGATTTGCATATTCAGTAACATTCTTGTTACCTTGTTTTGCAGCCATAGTTTTCACTTTTACTTCTTATACTTGGGCAGCATCTCTAGCTTTGGAATATGTTTGTTGAATTGCTTTCCCATATATCTTTGGCAGTAGCTAGAAACATACAGGTGTCGCTGATCTCAGGTGTCATAGAGCTCCATAACCATGCCATAATCATGGAGTCTTCCTCATCCCATGCTTCAAACTTAGGATCTTCAGGTTTAGGACCCATACCTGTGAGATGTTTGATTTTTCCTTTTTCCTTTTAGTACTGTACGTATAAGTTGAGACCACTTGAGGTAATTCTTCCCATCCAATCTATAGGAAGCAAGAATATTTGGTAATTCCCCTATACGGGTAATCTCCTCAGGTTGAATTTTAACCTCAGTTTGTTCAACTCCAGACATAGCTAAAGGAAATAACTACAATGCGTATTTAAAAATTTGGTGAGATTAAAAGGAGATGGCAGTGAAGGCCACTCAAAGTTGACAATTAAGGTCAATAAATAAGCTAGCTCAGTAAAAAAATGGCAATTAAGGCCAAGAAGGAGCTAATTCAGTAATGGCAATGAAGTTCACTTAAAAATGGCAATTAAGGTCAAAAATCACTTCTTTCACAGCCAGAGACCACTACACAGGCGTTAACAGGTAAGTATTAGAAATACAAAAATGCTCTAATAACCAAACTGACACCAGGAATGTGCCGGAAATAGGGAGTCAACGCTGGAAGTACGAACACGAACCTGAACGGCGGTCACACGCGCCCACACGCGCCGGTGCATGAGATTCACGTGAAAGATGGAAGTGGCGCGTGAGGCTCACGCGCGCCGGAATGGGCTGCCGGACTTCGAGGACGGGCCGAAATTGAGGAGGGGAGACTTCCTAGGGGGGCGGTGAGATGCCAAACTCACTTTTACAGATCACTCAAGATTTAATGGATTCAACTTGGGCTCTGATACCATGTCAGTTTTTCTCTTATGGGAATTATGTGAATAACAGAATGTTTAGAGAGAAAAATATTCCCTTATTTATTCATATCTGTACAACAAGACTTCCTATATGTACATTGTGAAGGATTCTAAAGAGAAAGACATAATTATGTGACAGAAAAATATACACTCTGTAGACAACTATAAAGAAGAGAATAACATGTAAAGTTGCAGACAACACCATGCTGGATTAGGTGGGAGAACATGCTGGATTAGGTGGGAGAATATTGGAAAAGCTGAAGAATATTTCAACATTAGGCAAATTAATATAGATAAAATGCCTTTTTAAATGGCAATCTCCAAGAACTAGTTTTTATGAAGCAATCTAAATGTTTTGAAGATGCCAAATATCCTAACCATGTTTGTAGATTGAAGAAAGCCATTTATGGGCTTAAACAAGCTCCAAGGGCTTGGTATGACAAGTTGGGAGATACTTTGGTTTAGTGGAGTTTTCAGCATACCAAGTCTGGCCATTCTTTGTTTGTTCTGCACACTAAAATTCATGTTATAATTGTGTTAGTATATGTGGATGATATGCTAATTACTGGTGATAACAAGGATCCTGTTGATGTTTTTATAAAGAAGTTGAATGATTTTTTTCCTTAAAATATTTGGGTGATGTTCATTTCTTCTTGGGTATTGAGGTCATAAGGAATGATAGGGGGATTTTCCTCAATTAGAGAAAGTATGTGGCTGATCTGTTGGAAAAATTTAATATGAAGGATTTCTCTCCTTGTCCAACCCCTTTGACTCTTGGCAAACATTCTCCTAAGATAAAAGAAGAGCCTCTCACCAATCCTTCTCTTTACAGAGGTTTGGTTGGTGGTCTGCAGTATTTAACTAACACTAGGCCAAATATTTCCTTTGCTGTAAATTCTTTAAGTCAGCATTTGAGTGTTCCTACAACCATGGATTGGCTAAGGGCTAAATGTACGTTGAGATATCTTAAGGGATCAACTGATTTATGCTTACATATTAAGCCCTTTATTGATCTCTCACTCACTGGTTTTCCTGATGTAGATTGGGCCAATGATGTTGTTGACAGGAGGTCATGGGTGGTTATTGTGTATTCTTGGGTGATGCTTTGGTGTCTTGGTCAAGTAAAAAACAAGGAGTGGTCTCAAGATATAGTGCTGAGGCTGAGTATAGTGCTGTTGCCTCTTTAACAAGTGAAGTTGTATGGTTGAAATCCTTGCTGATTGAGTTAAAGTGTTCTACCTCAGGAACTCCCATGCTTTGGTGTGATAATTTGAGTGCCAAAGCCATTGCAACAAATCCTGTTTTACATGCTAGGACTAGCATGTGAAATAGATCTTCACTTTTTAAGGGATAAGGTTCTAGCTAAGGAGATTTCTATCGGTTATGTTCCTAGTTCTGAGTAGCCAGCGGATGTTTTCACTAATGCTATTGCTGGTTCCAAATTTAATGATCTATGTGGCAAACTCAGTCTTGCTGTTGCTCCTCCTTGTTTGAGGGGGATAGTTATATAGTGTATTTTGTCATGTTTTTAGTTACTCTTTTGTTTTCCGTGTTTTATGTTTTTTTTTTGTACTTGGTTTAGTTCTATCTTTTTGTTATTAGTTTGGTTGTTGTTCAGTCTGTTTTGAATGTTGTGGCTGTACTCCTATAAATGCCTCTGGCATTCATTCAGTAATATACAAAAAAATATTATTCGTTCTCTCTCTCGTATTCTTTCTCTCTTCATTCTCTATTGGTTTCGTGTTGCCTTCCAAGAACTTTCTTTGTGGAACATTTTTTTAAAATGATACAAAAACTTCTTTTTGGATGTGGAAAGGAATTTTATAAGGAAGAAATAAAATAGTAGATTATATTTGATGAGTTGTGGGCTTGCTCCGTCTCCTTGGAACAACTTTTGGCTCCATTTCGAAGGCTTTGGTAGAACGAAGGAATATATGGTCCTTTGGAAGTTGGCTGCCCCTTGTGTGCTTCTTGTGTTTATAAATGGACTGTAATGCTAGAATTTTTTGGATGAGATTTCTTCCTTCACATTTCTAATCGGATATAGTTGTTCTCTTGGTTTCTTTGTGGGTGTTGGCTTACGGTGTTTTCTTTTGGTCTCCTTTGATTTAGGAGGATTTTTTTCATCCTCCTTCTTTGTACTTTCTTCATTGTCTTAATTAATTGTAGAATGAAATACTTTGGCCTCCCTTGGAAATAGCATTAATTTCTTAAACCCCTTGTATTTTGAAAAAATACACATACCTTTCTTATATTTTAAAGGCCCTCTTAAAATAATCGTCAATTAAAACATAAAAAGGCAATCAAAATGTTAATTTTGATCGTCAAATGCCTAAAGCACCATTGACTGATGGTATTCTCTTCTCTTCTTTTACCCAAGTTTCTTTGGAAAGTCAAAGCCCCTTCTAAGGTGAAGGCTTTTGTTTGGACAATGATACTTAATAGGATAAACAAAAAATGACTTGCTTCAGGTTGGCAGAGCTAACAATGCATTATCTCTTTGTGTTTGTATAATAAGCTTTAGGGGTTCAGACATGAGTAATTATTTTTTCTTACATTATGAGGTGGCATGGTATATTTTGAACAGAGTGTTTTATTTTTTTTTTGGGTGAAATGTGGGTTTGTCTAGCTGACCTTGGTACTTCTCTAAGTGGTGTGTTTGGTTAGAAAGAAATGTTAAGGGTGTTCAGCCAGCTCTTTCTTTCCCACGTCTTCTTTGGGAGAGAATTATTTTTATGTCTTCCTTATGGGTTTCTCCTAATGGAATTTTAAGGGCGTCTCTGTTACAGATCTTCAAAGGGTCTGGAAGGCTGTTTTGAGATAGGGCCTAGGTTGTTTTCTTGTGGTTTGGTTTGCTTGTTCTTAGTTTTTTCCTTTGTTTGGTTGGGACTTCTTGTCTGTTGTTAGACACTGCTTTGTAATGCTCTTTTTCTTTCTTAGTCAATCAATTCTTTTTTCGTCAAAAGATTTAAAAAAAAAAAAAACTACAACAAGCTGTTTTCATGTCTAAAACTATGTATGTCTTTACTGTCAACTTCTTCAAATGAACAGTTGTATTGTTTGAAGTCGTTATATGCAAATACAAAGTATTTTACTCTTAATTCTAATCAGAAAAAGAAAAAAGGTAGATGATTAAGTTACATGATATATATAAATTGGAAAAAGTGCTATAAGTTAAAATGAAATTCATTAGAATCCACTTAAATGGGTTCTCAGGTCTCATTAGAATTTGCAGTGCAAGAAAAAGTCTAACAAGGAGGTTCTAGAATTCTAAAATGGAAATGTCCTATAATAAAACCTTGGTCCGTTCCTGAAACAGATGTTATGTGGCCCTTTCTGTGGAAAAGTTGGGGTTTAACTTTCTCATTACAGGTCCAATTGGGTTTGTCCAGCTGATCTTGAGAATTTTTTAGCTATTAAGTTCAATGGTTTTGGGAACGAACAATAAGGGGAATGAAGTCCTTTTGTAGCAAGGTTGTCAAGATCGAGATTTTACTTAAGATCGGTCAAGGGACAAAATAGATTAAATTGTAAGATCAAATTGAGAATTGAAAGATTCTATTTTTAAAGAAATATAATACTTAAAAATTTACCTATGTATATATATAAACCACAAATAAGCATAATATTAGATTAAAAATAATCAATCAATATATAATTTTAATAAATAAATCCTTAAACGTGATAATAGAGAAGACACTTTGCAATAATAAGAAGAAATATTGTTATTCAAAATTTGAAAACATTCAATCAGTGAAGAGAAAAATAGACAGTAGCCCTTACTTCTTATTGTCTTTAAAAATTCATCTTTTTCTCACCTAATAGACACCTTATTCTTTAAAACCTACTATAATATCTCTAGCCTTCCCTAAACTAAATTAAAAATTGAACAAATTATGAGTGATAAGACTTTAGTTGTTTAGTATTAGTAAGGATTTAAGTTAGTTTAATGACTTCTTTCATCCCAATTGACCTAATAGATTAGAAACATATCAACAAATAAAAAAATGACAAAAATTTCAAAATGCTATAAGATTAACAAAATCGTAAAATTGTAAGATCTTAAGATTTAAATCGAGAACTTACTAATATCTTAGTAAATTTAGATCTTACATAAGATCAGGATCGTTCGAGTTGCTCGGAATCGTAAGATCTTATGAGGTAAATTGAGATCTTGACAACATGTGCTGTTTTTGTAGGATTGTGTCTATGAATATAATGGAATGCTAGAATCTTCAATCGAAAGTTTTCAATGACATATGTTAGAATTTTTTTTTATGGGCTTCCTTGTGGGTTTCAGATTTTTTTTTTTTTAAAATAAATGTGGGCTGTCCCTTATGGATTTCTTGGGGGAACAGAAAGCTCTTGTAAGCTAATTTTTGTTTCTTGTTTTCTCTTTTGTTTTCATTTATAAATTCTTTTTCTATATGAAGAAAAAAACCATGATCTTGTAAGGGCGCTTGTTCTTACATTTTGAGTATAGCAACTTCACTTCAAATAAGTTGTTTGGAATTTTTGTACAGAGTTAGATTTGCTTGGATAATTTAGGACTATTTTAATGATCAGGTATAAATGCTTTTGTATTAATAGAAATAGCAAAGTTGTGTGGCTATGTTTGGTTATCTGGTTGGAAAGGAATGTTCAGATATTTAAAGTTGTGTCGACTCTAAATGATTCAAGGGAAGTGGTTTTATATTTGGCATCCCATTGGTGTTGTGCTCACTGTTTTTCTTGGGTTGTTTCTTTTTGCTGTCCAAAAAGAAAACGAATAGGATCGGGCTATACTTCATCAGCTTGATCTATTTGGATTTTATTATGACATGATGAGTGAGTTATGGTGAATTATTAGGTTAGAGCCAATGAATTATTTTTATCTTTCAAGGAAATAAGAAATAGTGTAGGTTTTTGTTGCTATCTTTGCTGATCTAATATCTAAAGAAGCTTCCTGAGTCATCCTGTGAATTTTTTGGAATGTGATTCCTGGAGCTAGTACTTTTCAAGTTGTAAATTGTTAGATAGCTGTGTCTTATTGTCTTATTTCTGTGTATTGAAGAGAAGAATCAAGAATGTACATAGGGTATTTATACAATAGAAGGGATGCTATCCTAGGAAAGAAGATAAATTCTAGAGACAAATTCCTAAAGTTTAGGGATTGACCATAATTCCTAGGGTCAGAGAATTATAACAATGATGGTAATAATACATTAATTACAAGATTTTATTTCCTATCCTAACAAGCTGAAATTGAGACGCATCTTTCTTTCTTTTTCTCGACCAAGAAATTATTATGTTGTTCTCATTGTCCTACCTTTTGATTTCTTTACAGTTTGCAATTTCTTCTGGGATCATCACAGCTTGTACCATGAAAAATTTATTCAAGTATAGTGATAAGACGTTGGTGTTTGCATACTTCTTCCTTTTTGGGCTTAGTGCAATTATGCTGTCATTTATGATATCAACATTTTTCAAACGGGCCAAAACAGCTGTAGCAGTTGGAACCCTTTCTTTTCTTGGTGCCTTTTTCCCTTATTACACTGTATATGACAAGGCAGTCTCTATGTAAGTGCTTGTGCTAGCAACTTCTGATACTTTTTTCCTGTCCAAATTTTTATATTCCTGATGTCAGATTTAATTGATTCGAGGTTGCCCACTTCAGTGTGTTGAAGGTTATTGCTTCTTTGCTTTCTCCTACGGCTTTTGCTCTGGGGTCTATCAACTTCGCTGATTATGAGCGTGCTCATGTTGGACTTCGTTGGAGTAACATATGGCGGGTAAGTTTCTGCATAGCTTTCATGCTTTTTTCTATAAAAAGATAAAAAATTTCTGCAGTAGGGCCTTTGCCTTTGCCATTTTTCCCTAGTTCTTTTTTTTAGATTTTCTAAGATAATAATCTCACAGGAATCATCTGGAGTGAATTTTTTGGTCTGTCTTCTGATGATGCTGCTTGATACTCTGCTATATTGTGCAATTGGTCTTTATCTTGATAAGGTATGCCTTTGTTTAGGAGAATCTTTCCTCTAAATTTTGACTGATTAGTTTGGAATGGGAGGAAAATCTCTGTTGGGTTCCTCCTTCCTATCTTACCTGGAAGCCAGCATCTGTCAAGAAGACCATGTCGAAAAGATGTATACAAATTTAGACAGATATACCCAATATTTATTTCTATATTATCCATGTTCTCTTTCTCATCATGAAGGTTCTTCCAAGGGAGTATGGATTACGATATTCGTGGAGCTTTATTTTCCAAAAAGGCTTTTGGAGGAAGAAAAAAGTTGTAAAACATTGTTCCTCCAGTTCGGATATAAACATTGCTAATATGATTTCTGAGTCAAAAGGAAATTTTCCAGGGAAGTATACTGTCAAACCTGCTATTGAAGCAATAAGCTTGGACATGAAACAACAGGAGCTTGATGGCAGGTTTGTCTTGTTCAACACAAGGTTGTCAATCATGATTTGATAGACATGGTCTATCTAATTTGTTCTTTTTGAAACTTTTAGGTGTATTCAAATTAGGAACTTGCGTAAAGTGTATGCTTCTAAAAAGGGGGATTGCTGTGCTGTTAACTCATTACAGCTTACATTGTATGAAAATCAAATTCTTGCTCTTCTAGGTGTGTATACTCAATTACTCTATGTGACATTTCATATTTGGTATAGTTGTTGTTCTAATAAGTAAGCTTTATATCTTAAATTTCTGATGTAACTATATGCATATCAAATATATTGATAATAGTAATTCTCTATATGTTGAAATGCATGGTTTTAAATGTCTCCTCTTGAATTCTGGCGTTCATAGGTGATAGCTCTTTGAGGTCTCAGTGAGTTGTTCACTTATATTGAAAGAACTTTAAATCTTCATAAATTTCTCTATTTATGCTTCATATTTCCATCTTGCTGAAAGAATTGGTCAGTGAGTTTTGCTGGACTCCTTTCTGTTCTTGCACTTATTTTTTTTTTGTTTCATTGTTTTGGGGGGATATCTTATCCTCCACTCTTGTACTTCACTTCTCTACATTAATAAGCTTTGTACCTATGTCAAGAAAAAAAAAATAAAAATCAATGCTTGTTGATACGTATGTGCTTTGGTGTACTGGATTAATATTTGTCTATTTTAAAGGGCACAATGGAGCTGGAAAAAGCACGACAATTTCAATGCTTGTTGGTCTTCTTCCTCCTACTTCAGGGGATGCTTTGGTGTTTGGAAAGAATATTTTAACTGATATTGTAAGTTGAAGTTGTTTGCCTTAGTTTATTGAATCCTGAAAGTCCTAAACATCCTTTAATAAAGGAAATGAGATACTGTCAATATTACAGTGGTGTCAAATTCAGTAACCTTGCATTATCTAGTTGAAGTTGGTTTTCACCAATTTGACTATTGGATTTTGAACAATGTTGATCTTGCATGCCAATTTTGTGTGAACTTATGAGTAATATCAACAACTATTTAGTCGAAATAGTTGATTGTATCATTTGTTTTGAGAACTATCTGGTTCTATAATTTGAGCTTGTGATTGTGAACCAATCTTGAATTAATATGAAAATTTTTAAGCATGATCCACTGAGGAAGGCTTCTGAACTTGATAAGTGAATACTGTAAAATCTTAAAATGTCATTTGAAGATATAGATGGTTGTTGATTGATGTTGACCCATGCATATTATATAGCAGTTAAGGTGACACACATGCTTCCTCAGTGTGAATGTAATGATTTGAAGCCTTGATCTTTAATTGAGAGTATTTACATGAAGTCATCTTTTTTGCTAATAGTATTTTTTCTTTCCTTTTGTACTGCTTTCTTTCTCTAATAAAATATTTCTTTTTTTTTTTTTACCCAAAAAAAAAAACTTTTGCTAGTGGAGGGAATGGCATCTGCATGAACTATAGGAGCAATCCAAATAATTTTCTTTATCTTTTGTTGATTCAATTTTCAACTCTTGCTCTGTAGGATGAGATACGGAAGGTTTTGGGTGTCTGCCCACAAAATGATATACTCTTTCAAGAATTGACTGTAAGTAAAAGGATGCTTTTACTTTTTTTTACCTGTAATGTGACTAGCTATAACTGTTTATATAATTGTTGGATGCTGACTTTAGATTCCTAGTTATTACCTTTTGCTAAATGCATTTCATGTGATGCTTGTACCTAATTCAAAACTTGAAAATATTGAGAGGGTTTCTTTTCTTATTTCAGTTAATATCATCCTCTAATGAAGGGGGATTTGGGGAAGGTCGAGAAACTAAAGCTTAGCGGTCTAATTTGTCTTTTTATGTAGGGACCTATCTCTAGCCACCTCAATGCCTGGAGGGGGTTTTTAGTTGCTTCTAACCTCCTGTGTCTCAGGTCTAGTCTAATAATTGGATCTCTTCTATCATTTAACTTCGCTCAACATATTATGATAGAGTTTTAACCTTCATGATTATAAAATGCTTTGGTTGATTTGGGTTTGGTGGCTGCATTTCAATTTAAATTGTTGGGGAATGTCTAGGAGTGTCACTGAAGAAGCACATGATCAGAATTTAATATATTGCACTGAGGCAGAGATCTCTTGGTAGTAGGTCCTATTGGATTAAAGGCTAGCTAACAGAGACATGTAAAGGTGCTCCTCATATAAATTACTTTAACTTGTAATATTCTTAGAAGTTTTTACCCACTTTTTGGTTTTTTAATGTAAACTTTGTTTACATCTTCTTACTCGGATGTCTTATTTGATGTGGTCAATGGTGTTTAGTGGCCAATGGTGACAAGCTCAAAAAATGCCATTGCGCCGTGGTGGATGGTGTGGTGACACCTATATTGATGCATGGCAGCTAGTTTAGAATATATATTTTTTGATCGAAAAAGAAATATTATTAAGGAAGAGGATACAAAGAAAAAAGAAAACAAAAAAGCACACAAAAAGAGGACAAGATATCCTCCTAAAAACAAAAGAAGAAGACAAATCCGACCCAAAAGCTCAAAAACAAGGCTAATACTTCAAAGCCCTTCAGTCCCTAAAAGCATCTTTGAAGAACACTCCCTTAAAGAACCCATATATATTATAAAAGAAAATTTAGAAAATACACATAACAAAGTAAATAATCATGTGAAATCTCTGGATTTTTTTTTTTTTTTAAATGAAGTCTCTGGATTTGTTAGAATCATTTTTTCAGATGAACAGAATTTAATGATGAGAAGAGAGAACAGTACAAAAAGTTAAATTGACTTTATTTTTCCTCCCAAGACCCTCAAAATGGCTTAGAAGCCCGAAGATAAATTGGAAAAATTTCCCTCTTATTAAAAAAAAAAAAACTAACAGCCTATTACTCAGTGTTTTGTAAATTGGACCGAAAAACAAATGAATCAGCCAGTGGTCCTCCTTCCCGAGTTAGCCCAGAAAATCGGAGTAGAACTGGGCGAACCAGTGAAAACTGGTTGGTTTGCCGGTTCCATCGGTTGGAAAAAAAAAAAAAAGGCGGATGGTCTCGATACAGCGAAAAAGAAGAAGAAAAAGAAAGATGACGATCACAATGTTGCCAGAGATGGCGACGATGAAGACCGAAGAAGAAGGCGACCATGAAAGCAGAGGAAGAAGAAGAACTGAAGAAGAGGCGTGAATATGGAGAAGGCTGCAGTGGAAAAATAGAAAGTAATAAGGCTGCAGTGGAGAAAGAGAAAGTGATAGACTAGATGATAACTTGTCCCAGTGGAGAAGCTAGAGAGTTGCAGGTGGTCAGTGGAGAAAGTCAGAAAACTAGGACGTGGAAACTGAAACTGTAATTAAAATGTACTAATGTGGTGTTTGAAATTTTTTAATATATATAATATTAAAAATAAAGATTACTTTTCATTATATTACTATAACATATATATATATAAATAAAATTTTTAATTATATATATTATTTTTTAACATTTTAAAGGAGACCGATTCAACAATTGACCCTTGAACTGGTTCAATGACTGGTCTGATTTTCTGAACCTTGCTATTACTACCAGTGGACTTGAAAACCACATTGTCTTACATTTGAAGGTTGCTGCTTTTGAATTGCTATCATCAATGTTGTTTATAGAGGAAGGACACAGGTAGAGTGAGAGGTTTTGCCAGAAAATTAAAAAAGAATGATTGGAGGTTAAATGCAGAGGATAAATTATTTTGGTTTTTCATTCTATTTTCACTGCTTTATTTTATTAGACACCGCCAATGGACCATTTTACCCCTAAAAACAACAAAACAAGCCAATTGGCTGGAGTTAGCAAAAACTTGAGGTACAGATGTGAGAAATCCCATCTGCCTATATGGTGGCCTCTGTAACTGATGGTTGCCACAGCCATTGCAGCTGCAATGTTGAGGTTGCCTTCCATCCTTGGGGATTTTAGGTTTTAGGGATGGTAGTTTATAGCTGGGAGCCCCTAAACTGCCATGCAATTGACAAAATTTGTCTTATCATCCACCTTAGCATTTATTTTTAAATTTCATTCATATTAAAGAAAGGAAAACATAATCTCAGTATCCCACTAGAAGATGGGGATTTTTTTTCGGGAGGGGTTTTTTTTTGGGGGGGGGGGATAAAGAGGAAATGCAAGCTGCCACCAAAAAATATGATGCTGATCATTATCTAAATCAGATGCTTTTGTTGTTTTATCAATTAGTTTGCTTTTTTGATGAGCAAAGTTTCTGCTGTTAAACATTGGAGAGATTTCTTAGTGCTCATATTGGAGAATTGGAAAATAAAGGAGAAAAAAAAAAAAAGGCATGGTGGAAATGAGCTTTGTTTGCTTTAATTTGGTTCATATGGAAAGAGTGAATACCAATATATTTCGTAGGGACAGGGCTGATTTTTATTTTTTATTTTTTCAGGCCTTCCTTTTGGGCATCAACTAATGGTTTTTTTTAGTACAGTTGTAGGTTCTTTGATGTGCTTGCAAAAAGGGATTGACAGATTGTGAGCTAATTTTTATTAATTTTTTTTTCTTGTCTTGTGCTTGTCCTGTGTCTTTAAATTATCTCTTTCTTCATCACAAAACAGAATAATTATAATGATCAATTTTCAGGCTCTGTTGCATATAAATATTCTGGTGGAAGTATTGTCAATGCTTGTAACGTCCTGGACACTATAGCTTTGTCTTTTGGTTTTGTGTTTTGATTGCTTGTTACTGATGTCTTATTGATTTATTTATTTATTTTTTTCTTTACAAAAAGTAAATCTTAAAACATTTTACATTTTGCTGTGTGCTGATTTCTTTCATTGATTTGATTAATTTGATGCAGGTGAGAGAGCATCTAGAAATATTTGCCATATTAAAGGGTGTAGATGAAGACTCTTTAAAGGATGTTGTTACTAATATGGTTGATGAGGTAAGCTTGTCATTTCTTACTGGTGGAAAACTTCACATCAAGGCTGTAACTCTTATATAGTTTTTGGAAAATCTTTTCTTTGGTCTAAAATATGTAAAAGAAAACCACTTTCCCTCTACCAATGACATCAGATGAAGAGCCATATGCAATTCTGACTTTATAGTTGTTATTATTCATGAAGTAACTTAGCATCACTTGTCATGTGGTAAGAGGCTCCAAAATCAATGATCCTGTGAGTAGAATCTTTGGTTTTATTATGAAGAGCAGTAGGGAAATTGTTGAGACGGGAGAGGAGGAAGGTCCTTGACTAACGAATTTTTCTAGCCATTCTTTCTGCTGTTTGCTGAAGGCCCTTGACCAACCAATTTTTGTAGCCCTTACTGTCTCTCCCCTTGTTGGGTTTCCATTCTGCTGGTTTTCCATGGATCTTTCAACATGTTTCCCTGATGTCTCTTGATCGACAACAATGGTCGGTGTAATTTGCTCCAAATGACACAAGTGCAGAGATTTCATTTTCCTTCTCTGTGAACCTCAGAAAACCTCCTGGACTGAAGGTAGATGTTTGGTGCCTAGGATTCTCCCCTGACTTCATCAAGGGATTTGTCTAATCCTAGTAAGAACTTGTAAATCCTCTCCTTCTCAAACACTTCCAATCTGGGTTTTCACACATGTCTAGTTGCTGCAAAAACGATTCATACTATTGTAATATTGGCTTAGATTCATCTCGCCTTGTTTGAGATCAAGGAAAGTCCCTTTGATTCCAAACAGCTCTGCTGTATTATCAACATCTGAGTAGGTTTCTTTGACAATAATCCAGGTTTCATGAGCAGTATCATAAAATAAATTTTGCTCAATCTCATTGTCCATAGAGTTAATCAACCAAGACATCACAGTATTATTTTCCGCCTTCCACACCTTGAGTTTTGAAGCATTATCCAGTGGAGGAGCTGCTAAGCCTGTGAGATAGTCCTCTTTTTCTTTTCTTGACACGAACATCATCACTGATTTGGGCCATTGGAGGTAGTTATGGCTGGTGAGCTTATGCCTTGTGATCAGCAACACCAAACCCTCTGTTGCACCATAGTTATGAGTACTTGGCTTGAGGAGGTCCCCGGAAATGCTGCTGGATTCAGATGCCATTTTCTTGATGATTAGAAAGAAAAGCAAATAACGAGCAAGAAACTAAAGAAGATGATTTTCTTGGTGGTTAGAAAGAAAAAGAAAAAATGAACATGAAACTAAAGGAGACACCCTAGAGTCGAATGCTCTACTACCATGTAATTTGGTATAAAATGCACAGTGCTTCCTGATGAATACTGTTACAGATTTATAGGGATATTCTGACCTTCAACTCCCTTAATTCTGGGCTACAAATCTGGAGATAATTTCTCCAACTATCCTAATCTTTAACAAGCACAGGTAAATTTAAAAACAACTAGGAAACTAATTACATCTAAATCCCTAAAAATAAGGAAACAGAATATTTACAAGATAACTGATAAAAGGATTCTAATAGTGTTCATGATTATCCACAGATATCATTTGCCGCTCTTGAATCTTGATAATGTATTCCTTTTCAAGGAAGCTTTTTTTGCCACTTTTTAAATTAAGCTCTGATGGACTTCAGCTTTAGATTCTCGACGTAACTATTCCCCCCCCCCCTCCCGGCTGTTTTGAGGATTTCTTGTCCTCCAACACTTTGTAGTCCTCTTTCCAATGCAATTTCTTTCTTTCTTTTTTTAACCAGGAAAAAAAAAGTTATGCCTAATATCATCTTACAAGTTTGATTTGTTGAAACTTGAATGGACTAGAGAATCGTTGCATGTTATTGCTAATATAGGATCATCTAACAAGTTTGATTTGCTGAAACTTGAATGGACAACTGATAGGTACTGAGTGGGGGACCATTCTGTTAAGGGGTAGAATAGGAATTTCATAAGGGTAGGTTAGTTATATATAGGTAGGGGAGTGCGTGAGATGAGGGGGAGGAGAGAATCTTTCTGTTAAGGTGGTTATAGGAGCTTTCTCAGCTGTGGAGTATTATGCTCTGGTAGTAGGTCTTTTGATCTAATCTGGTCTTGGCTGATTTTGTTTTTCTTGTTCTGTTAATTCCGCTATCTGAGAAATAAGATCCTAGTTCTTCTTTTTACTAACTCAGGTTCCTATGAACAACATAATCATTCAATGTTATGCCTAATATAGGATCATCTTACAAGTTTGGTTTGCTGAAACTTGAATGCACTGGAGAATCATTCAATGTTAGAATTCCCATCCTGTAGGCATAGGTTTTTTACTTGATCAATCTGTTATAAAGCCACATTTATGATTTTTTCTCCTTAAGAGTGTGCGGTTGGAGGTAATTTTTTTACTAGAGACCTTTTTTCCTTTTTAACAATTTCTTATTTGTTTGCAATTTACAATCAACTTGATTATGTTAATTAGTTTCTGTTGCTTGAACAGGTGGGTCTGGCTGATAAAATCAACACTGTTGTGAGATCTCTTTCTGGTGGCATGAAGAGGAAATTGTCTCTTGGAATTGCATTGATAGGAAACAGTAAGGTCGTGCATAAATTGCAGGCTCATCATTGTATACTCTTTATCAAGCAGTACTGGAATTCTTTGGTCTTTCTTTGCAGGTTATAGTTCTTGATGAACCTACTAGTGGAATGGATCCGTACTCAATGCGCTTGACTTGGCAATTAATAAAAAAAATTAAGAAGGGAAGGATAATATTACTGACAACACACTCTATGGATGAAGCAGATGAACTAGGTGATCGGATTGCCATCATGGCCAATGGTTCTCTGAAATGCTGTGGAAGGTTATTTTCATATAAATTCTTTATCTCAGATGGTTTTGCACCTTCATGAAGAAACTATGAATTATATGTGGAATTCAATTTTTAGGATGGGTTTTACTTTTTTGTTTTTTTTATTTTTTATTTTTTTGGTTGTAAAGAAATAAGAAAGCAGAATAGAAGGGAAAGGGTTCTTTTCTCTTTTTAGAGAGAATAGGGAGGAGAGGTGCGATAGCAATAGAACAGATAGATGACACAAAGAATTCTTGTATTAGTTGCTAGAGAAGTCAGCGACTGACTTTATACAAACCTTATCTAATAACGGAAACCCAACGACTCATCATAGAACGGAAAACTAACTAATAACCAACTAACAAGCTACTAACTCATTACAATAGTTACAACAGTAAACAAACCCTTAACTAAACCACGTCACTTAACTGTCCCCCTCAAATGAGAGGCTTCTCACAACCCGAATTTGCTGCATAATAGACTAAACCTTGACCCAGCCAAAGGCTTAGTAAAGACATCAGCAGGCTGTTCTAACGAAGGCACATAACCAATAACCACATCTTTATTCAGCACCTTATCCCTAACAAAATGCAAGTCTATTTCCACATGCTTTGTTCTAGCGTGTAGGATAGGATTAGAAGCAATAGCCTTTGCACTAATATTATCACACCATAGCATAGGCACTCTGGATGGTGGAAACTGCAACTCCCTTAAAAGAGAGCTTAGCCAAGTGACTTCACTGACCAAAGAGGCCAAAGCTCTATATTCAGCCTCAGCACTTGATCTTGAAAGCACACCTTGCTTCTTACTTGACCATGACACCAAAGACTCTCCAAGGGTCTGATAGAGATGAGGCCTTAGATGGTAATGAGGGCCTCATATTGGACCAAGGGAATGGGCCCAAGGTCTGGAGAGTGTATGAAAGGAAAAAGAGAGGGGTAAGTGTAGAAGTGTAATTGTGTACATGGTATTGTTAATGGGAGGTGTTATGTAGAAGAGGGGGTGTGTGTGTGCTAGGTAGGGAAAAAGCTTGTCAGTTGTAGTGGGGTGGAATATCTTGAGTATCAAGGGTTCTGCAGGAGCAGGAGCTCTGGAAGGGTAGTTTACTGCTGGTAATTCCATCTTTTATCTTAATTTGAATATCTTATCTCTTTGGTTTCTAACAAATTGGTCTGACCTGTTGGATCGATGCCGCCGAAACCAACCGATAAAGATGATGCCATGGAAGCATGGATGGCTGTCGTGGAGACAATGGTTCCACGGGTGGAGCGTCTAGAAAGATCAATGAATGAATATCGAGCAGCGATGGTAGAAATGCAACAATCTCAGTTGGGAATGCAGGGAGCAATGAAAAACTTAAACAAACTCAAGAAGGGATGCAATAGTTATTCTTAGAGGAGTTAAGCTAGTTGGGAGGAAAGAGAATTGAAGGGGAAAAACTTAAACAAACTCAAGAAGGGATGCAAAAGTTATTCTTAAAGGAGTTAAGCAAGTTGGGAGGAAAGAGAGTCGAAGGGGAAGGCACTGTACCTGAGGATGGTTCTTCGGCTTCATCTGAAAGGCAAGTCAGAGGAGCTATAAGACCTCCAGCAACAGGAATCTTGCAAGATGGGCAAGTCAGAGGAGCTATAAGACCTCCAGCAACAAGAATCTTGCAAGATGGGTTGGATGAGTATCGGATGTCAGTCAAGAAGGTTAAGCTTCCTGGGTTTCAGGGAACGGATCCTATGGGATGGATTCAAAGAGTTGAAGCATGTTTTGAAGTTCAAAATACTCCTAGTACGCTGAAGGTTAAGCTGTCTCATCTTTGTATGGAGGGTGCTTCCATCCATTGGTTCGCGCTACTCAGGGATGGTTTGGAACAATTGACATGGGAGAAGTTCAAAAAAGCTCTGTTATTGAGGTATGGTGGAACTATTTATGATAACCCATTTGAGCAATTATTAGTTCTTCATCGATCAGGTTCTATGGAAGATTATATTGAAGCTTTCGAATTGATGTCTGCTCAAGTCCCTTGTCTTACTGAAGTTTAGTACGTGGGATACTTCATGGGTGGGCTGAGGCCGGATATTTGCCAACGGGTGTGGTTGTTCCATTCGGAGAACCGAGCTTATGCAATGCTTGTTGCTCGCGATATTGAATGCGAACTGGAGGGGGTGTTTGTGTCGGCCGAAGTCTTTGCGTTTCGAGCAAGGGTGAATCAACCAGGGTTGGTTCGGTTTCTCGAGTCGAGTCTGACCCACAAACTAATTGAGCCCATTTCGAATTTGTCTAGCCCACACAAACCCAATTTTGAAGCCTCTAATGCAACGACATCGCAGGCTTTGAATAGGGCATCATCTTTGTCCCTGTCATTCGCGAAGAGCTCTAGTCCTTCGATTGGGTTTGGTTCGAATCGCAGATGGGAGGGTGAACGCCAGCAGCCAATGGAGAAAGCTCGAGGAACAAGGCACTTGACTTATCAAGAGCTATAGGATCGAAGAAACAGGGGACTGTGTTTTCGCTGTGTAGAAAAATTCCACCCTTTGCATTGTTGTACAGAGAGATCATTTAATCTGGTTATTTTGGGAGAGGATGACGATGCGGTCAAGCTGAAGTTGTGGCATTGGAGGTTGATCAAGGTACTGACAGTGAAGGTTTAGAATGTGAAATAATGGGACTATTGGGAGCTGCTGGTCCAGAGATGCCTCTTGTGAATGCGTTGAAAATGGAAGGTAATCTTCAGGGAGTGCCCATACTTATCTTGGCGGATAATGGAGCAACCCATAATTTTGTTGCTCCTCAAGTAGCCACGGCATTAAATATACCCATGGATCCCAGCAAGTGTTTCGGGGTGAGGTTAGGAGATGGACATCGAATTTTTACCAAGGAAAGGTGTAATGGATTACCTCTGAAGATTGGTGATAATGAGGTTATAGTGGATGCTTATGTTCTGGAGTTAGGTGGGGTTGACATGATTTTAGGAGTAGCTTGGTTAGCAACTTTGGGCAAGGTTGAAATGGATTGGGGTGCCATGACAATTTCTTTTAAGTCACAAGGGAATGCAGTGAAGTTACAGGGGATTAAAGGTCAATGTAATGGACATGCCACTAATAATGGGTCCCTGATGGAAATTATGGACAAACCCACGAAGTTAGTGGATGGGGTATTATAGATTGTGGAAGATGAATTGACGCTGAACCATTAGGATCAATTGTCCGCACAACAGAGACATGAATTAGACATGGTGTTAATGAAATTTCCAAGAGTCTTAATGGAAATTTCTGGTTTACATCCTTCTAGAGGTATGGACCATTCTATTAATTTGAAGGAAGGAACAGAACCTGTCAATGTAAGACCATACAGGTATTCCTACCAACAGAAAAATGAGATTGAGCACCAAATTCTAGAGATGTTAGATTTGGGAATTATCTGGAATAGCTCGAGTCCGTTTTCTAGCCCGGTAATTTTGGTAAAGAAAAAAGATGGGTTATGAAGGATGTGTGTGGATTATAGGGCACTAAATAGAGTGACTATACAAGATAAATTCTCCATTCCAGTAGTGGATGAGCTCATACGTAAATTGCAAGGAGCTTGTTTCTTTTCGAAGTTAGACTTAAAATCTGGATATCATCAAATTCAGATGCGGGAGGAGGATGTGGCAAAAACGGCTTTTCGAACTCATGAAGGACATTACGAGTATTTTGTGATGCTATTCGTATTAATGAATGCTCCGGCCACTTTTCAAGCCATAATGAATCAACTCTTCAAACCATATTTGCACAAATTCATCTTGGTATTCTTTGACGGTATACTGGTTTATAGTGGGGATTGGAAGTCACATTTGCAGCACTTAGCTACTGTTTTAACAGTGCTTAGGGAGAACCAAGTTGTGGTAAATAAAAAGAAGTGCAATTTTGGTCAGAGTAAGGTGGAGTATTTGGGACATGTTTTATCAGCACATGGGGTTACAATAGATCCCCAAAAGGTTGTTAGTGTGTTGGAGTGGCTGAGTTGACAAAATGTTAGGGGAGTGAGAGGATTTTTAGGGTTGACCGGCTATTACCATAAGTTCATCAAGGATTATGGTAAAATAGCTAAACCACTTACAGAGTTAACCAAAAAAGAGGCGTTTAAATGGGGAGTTGAGGCACAATAGTCTTTTGAGACTTTAGAAAGGGTGATGACTATAGCACTTGTACTTTCTCTTCTTGACTTTTCCAAACCATTTGCCATTGAATGTGATGCGTCGGGAGGGAGATTAGGGGCTGTTTTGATGCAAGATGGCAGGCCTATTGCTTATTATAGTAAGGCAATTTTTGCAAGTCACCTTTCCAAATCAATTTATGAAAAAGAATTAATGGTAATGGTTCTTGCTATTCAACATTGGAGATACTATTTAATGGGGATGGTTTTTATAGTTTATACTGATCAAAGAAGCCTCAAGAACCTTCTCACACAGCGAATAACCACCTATGACGAGCAAAATTGGATGGCGAAGTTAATGGGGTTTAAATTTGAGGTTGTTTATAAGCCGAGACCAGAAAATAAGGCTGTCGATGCCTTGTCAAGACATCCTATTGAAGGGGAATTAATTTCTATTTGCTCATATCCAGTTTGGCCTAAAGGCCGTGAGCTGTGGGAGGAGATAGAGCATGATTCGGAGCTTCAAGCTATTGTGGTTGATCTCCAAGCTGATCCAAACAGTAGACTTGGTTTTAAATTGCAGAAAGGAGTTTTACTCTTCAATGGGAGGTTAGTTATTTCTGCCAAGTCAGCTTTAATTCCCATTTTACTTCAGGAATTTCAGTCTTCTCCTATGGGTGGACATTTGGGGTATTTAAGAACATATAGGAGTCTTGCTGCTAATTTATATTGGACAGGGATGTAGAAAACTGTTATGGATTTTGTGAAATCATGTGCTGTTTGCCAAAGGATGAAAAGTGCAGCGACGTCTCCTAGTGGTCTTTTGCAACCTATACCGATTCCGGAGCGTATTTGGGAGGAAATTTCAATGGATTTCATTATGGGCCTTCCAAAATCTAAAGGCTTTGATGCAGTTTTAGTGGTGGTGGACAGGTTGGCAAAGTATGCCCATTATTTAGTGATAGAGAGATCATACGATTACATGGGGTTCCTTCATCTATCATTAGTGATAGAGACCCTATTTTTATCAGCTCTTTTTGGAAAGAGCTTTTCCAATTGCAAGGAACAGCTTTAAGGATGAGTTTAGCTTATCATTCGGAGACGGATGGTCAAACAGAAGTGGTGAATAAGTGTTTAGAATCGTACTTGTGTTGTTTTGCCTCAGAACAACCAAAGACATGGTCCTTGTGGCTGCCATGGCAGAATTATGGTACAACACAACTTTTCACATTAGTACGGGGTCTACTCCATTTGAAATAGTTTATGGATGTGCACCTCCGACTATAGTCAGGTTTTTGGCTAGAGAAACTAAGGTGGAGGCGGTGGATACATCCGGTGTTTCATGTTTCACTCTTAAAAAGAGCCATTGGAGATTATACAGCTAGCCCTTCATTGCCTATGGATATGGAGGAGGAGGAGATTGTAGAACTGGATAAAGTTCTTGCTGTTAGGAAAAATTCTGAAGCAGGCCAAGGTATTTGTGAGTATCTCATTCAGTGGGTAGGTCTTACTCCGTCAGATTCACCATCTTGTGAGTATCTCATTCAGTGGGTAGGTCTTACTCCGGAAGATTCAACATGGGAGGATGAACTTTTGCAAAAGAGCCAATTTCCTAACTTCAGTCTTGAGGACAAGGCTTTGGTTGCAGTAGGGGGTACTGATAGAGATAAGGCCTTAGATGTTAATGAGGGCCTCATATTGGACCAAGGGAATGGGCCCAAGGTCTAGAGAGTGTATGAAAGGAAAAAGAGGGGGGCAAGGGCAGAAATGTAATTGTGTGCATGGTATTGTTAGTGGGAGGCGTTATGTGGCAGAGGGGGTGTGTGTGTGTGCGCGCTAGGTAGGGAAAAAGCTTGTCAGTTGCAGTGGGGTGGAATACCTTGAATATCAAGGGTTCTGCGGGAGCAGCAGCTCTGGAAGGGTGGTTTACTGCATGTAATTCCATCTTTTATCTTAATCTGAATATCTTATCTCTTTGGTTTCTAACAGGATCACACAGTATCCTCCAATAGATCTATCTAATACATCATTAGCCCAGTCAGCATCAGAAAACCCCATGACAGCAAGCTCAAATGAAGGTTTGATATGTAAACTCAACTCAGCAGACCCTCTGAGATACCTAAGCACTCTTTTTGCCTTCTGCTAATCCAAAGTTGTAGGCTGACTGAGGCGCTGACTTAGCTGATTCACAGCATATTGGACATCTAGTCTTGTATTTGTAAGATATTGTAGTGCCCCCACTAGACTTCTATGCAGACCAGGATTCTCTAACAGCTCCTCCTCAACCCTAGTTTTGTGCTTCCCAAGTGTCATGGGAGTAGGACAAAGATGAAGCTTCAGACATATTGAACCTGTCCAGCAAGCTCAGAATATAATTTTTCTGATTTAAGAACATTCCAGCATTGTTTCTCATTACCTCAATGCCCAAACAAAGGAATCTCACCCAAGTCCTTTAAAGAGAAAACACTATTTAACCTATCCACAAAGCTCCTTATAAGCTCAAGATTATCTCCTGTAACAATCATATCATCGACATATACCAAGTTAATAATCACATGTTTCTTAGTATGCAAAATAAACAAGGAATGATCTGATTTGGTATGACTAAAACCCTACAACAGAAGAGTCTCTATCATACAAGCCCTTGGGGCTTGCTTGAGCCCATAAACAGCCTTCTCCAATTTACACACATGCTGAGGGCAAGAAGAGTCAATAAAGCACTCAGGCTGCTTCATGTATGCACTTTCTTGTAAACTGCCATTCAAGAAAACATTGTTGATGTCAATTTGCCTCACCTGCCAATTAAGAGAAGTAGCAATGGTCAGCACAAGTCTCACAGTAGCCAACTTTGCTACTGGAGTAAATGTTTCACCAACATTAATTCTGGGGTCTTGTTGGAACCCCTTGGCCACTAATCTGGCCTTGTAGCGTTGCACAGACCCATCAGCAGCCAATTTTGTTCTAAAAACCTACAATCAACCAATCTTTGATCAGTGTAGGGAACAAGCTTCCATGTCTTGTTTTTAATCAAAGCACCATACTCATCTTCCATGGCTTTTCTCCAATGAGGAACCTTGAAAGCCACAACTGGATTAGTGGGATCAACACAGCCAGCACAGATTTAACCAAGCCATGGTCTTGATTTGATAGCTCCACTTTTGATCCTTGTGATCATAGGATGAGTGGACTTCACTGTGCTTTCTGCATTCACATCTTGTGTGGTATTTGAATGCTGTTCCTTGTTAATTCCAGAGGCATCTTCCACTGTACGCTGGGTCTCACCATCTGTTTCAGTTGCTGCTGCTTCCTTAGAACCACGATTTTCTGCAACACTTAATTTTTTATTGTTCTGCACATCATTCAAGCATCGGTCAGTAATATGAAAATTTTCTCTATTAATTATTAAAGGCACCCCACTAGATGTTTCACTACTCAGTTGCGGTCTTTTAGTGTTAAGAAACCCCTTTTAAAAAGGGAATTTTTCGTCATTAAATATGACGTGCCTTGAAATATAAATCCTCCAAGTAGATGAGAGGCACTTGAACCCTTTGTGGGACATACTTGGACTAAGGTACACACATGTCACTGAATGATAACTCATCTTGTGCTTATTATAGGGCTTTAGGTAAGGGAAACAAGCACACCCAAATACCTGTGCTTCTTTAAAGTCAGGGTTCTTTCCAAACAGCATAGAATAGGGAATCTTTCCCTTTAGTGCAGTAGTGGGAAAACCATTAATCAATCTAGCTGCTATAGAAAAGGCATCTGGCCAATAACTAAGAGGAATTCCAGCTTGTGCCATCAAGCTTAATCCCATCTCTACTATCTGACGGTGCTTCCTCTCCACTTTGCCATTTTGAACAGAGAATGCCTAATGACTATGCCACTGTTCTGAACTATCTCCAAGAAGGGCTTATATTCAGTTCCACCATCACTCTGTAAAATTTTAATTTTTCCTTCCAATAAGTTTTCAACCATAGCTTTAAGTTGTGCAAAAGCACCAACTGCTTCAGACTTATTTTTAAGAGGAGATAACCATATATATCTGCTGCGATCATCAAGAAATGAGATGTAGTATCTAAAACCAGAGTTGGATTGAACAGGCTTGGTCCCCATAGGTCAGAATGAACCAAATCTAGGGGTTTTTCAGCATTAGACTAAGACCCTTTGGAAGGAAGAGCATGGGCTTTGCCTAAGAGACGTGCATCACAAAAGAGAGATCTTTAATTGATTAAGTTTGTCATATTACAAGCTTTGAACACTTCATTCAACACCCTTTCTGAAGGATGGCCTAATCTCCTGTGCCAAAGTTCTTTTTCATTGAAACTACAACTTTTATCAACTGTGTTACAACTACTTTCAGTCATATAGCATTCTGCTGCAGGTGTGCTTTTCAGTCTGTACAGCCCCTCAATTTGCATTCCTTGCATCAGAATTTTTCTCGTTGCCTTGTCCTTTACATAACAGCCACTTGAGTCAAATTCAACCAAAACATCATCGTCTAAAGTTAATTGAGAAATAATAACTAGGTTTTTGTTAATATTTGGAACATGCAGCAAGATTTTCATCTTAATAGGTGGTTTTTGTTTGTTATAACACAGACCAGATCTTCCTTTATTCTTAATACTAACTTTTTCTCCATTACCAGCATCAAGAAAGTTCTTGTGAGTAACTTGTGTACCTTGGTCAATAATAGACTGATCATTAGTCACATGATGTGTTGCCCCACTATCAATGTACCAGTCCTAGTCTTCAAGATTGTCTTGTGCTATAACATAGGCTGAATGGCCTTGAGCTGATTTTTCTTTATTTCCTTTTGAACTACGAACTGAAGATGCAACATAATTCTTATCAAACCAAAAGAAACAATTAGTGGCATTATGCCAACCTTTGCACATATTTGACACATGGGATGATTGTTTTGTCCTCCTCTACCACGAGTTGTCCTCCTTCTGCCACATGTACCTTGACCTCTCCAATTCTAAGTTTGACCAGCGCTATTCTTGGTCTTTCCAGTCAACACGTTGGCATTAAGCTGATAAAACTGAGACAAAGAGGACAATTGTTAGTCTACTCTCGAATGTCAGTAATGAAGATTGCATCTCGACCCACGTCAGCCCAGCCTTTTCAGAAGCTGCACAACGATGGCACTGTACTCAGTATCAAGGCCCGAGGGTGTATGGGTTATTAAATCTTCCAAAGACAGTGGACAATTAGCAAGAAAGAGGTTGTTTGCGACTTCTTTAATCTTGATACTCGTCCATCTTTAATTCCCCTTTTCTCATTCTTTGCATTTCACTCTTGTAAAGAGTGATTCTTGCACAATTCTAGGTTCCCGACATCTCTTTCACAAAACTCCACAACTCCTGAGATGCTTTGCACCCAATGACTTGTGACACTACCTCCGTCAACATCGTGTTGTATAACTAGCCTAGTAGGAGCTTGTCCATGATGATCCACTCTTCGAAAAGGGGATTAACCTTTCTTTCGACCCTGTCTGTGATGAAAACATCTGGGCACGACTTCGTTCCTAAGATGTAATCATCAAGTTTGTTCCCGTTCCTACGGATGACGGGTAGGACCATGGAGCTCCAAAGCAGACAGTTGGTTTTATCCAACTTGATCGAGCACATCTAGTTCAACGTGGTCATGAGAGGAGTGACCTTGTTTTGGCTAACAAGGCTCGATGTTTGCTCCATGGCTCCATTTGGTAGATTGGACGTGGCAGATGACGCTGATTGAGGTTCCATGGTGAAGGTCTAGATCGACTCGCTCTGATACCAAGAGAAAGAATAGGGAGGGAGGTGGGGTAGCAATAGAACAGATAGATGACACAAAGAATTCTTGTATTAGATGCTAGAGAAGTCAGAGACTGACTTCATACAAACCTTATCTAATAACAGAAACCCAACGACTCATCATAAAATGGCAAACTAACCAATAACCAACTGTCAAACTACTAACTCATTACAACAGTAAACAAACCACATTACTTAACTAAACCACATCACTTAACTTTTTTTTTTTCTCCCTGTTCTAAATGTCTGGGGTAGGTTTATACATAATGGATTATAGTGAATGTGCTATTTATTGTGGTTAGCAATTCAAATTTGGATTGTGATCTACATTACCAGATTGTTCAAAATATGGTGTCTTCAGTTTCTTATGATTTGCTCTGTTCTTTTGGTAAGAACAAGGAGACCAAAGTTTTATAGCAGCATGTGTTTTATTTGGTTCTGTGGTGTATTGGGTCAGAGCAGAATGCTTGTGTCTCCAAGCTTATCTTTTTGCCCTTGCATATTATATGGCATAAGGTTGCGTTTATGGCTTGTCTTAGACTTATTTCTGTTTTTGCCTGGTTTGCATACTTAATATGCATTCATTGGAGTTCCATTTCTAGCCTTTTTGGTTTTTTGTCTCTTATTGCTTTTCTGTTTTGGAGGATATCTTATCCTTCCTTTTGTTGTACTCCTTCTGTTTTGGGGTAGTATGTAGTCCTGAGTAAAAGAAATATTTGGCTTCCTTTAGGGTATATTTGGATTGAGGA
Source organism: Biancaea sappan (assembly GCA_037074585.1). NCBI lineage: Eukaryota > Viridiplantae > Streptophyta > Magnoliopsida > Fabales > Fabaceae > Biancaea > Biancaea sappan. The sequence goes on from CM073492.1 coordinate 35,217,530, forward strand.
GAATGGAAGAGAAGAGAAAGGAATGGTCCTTCTAGGGTAAAGGCTTTTGTTTGGAGTGTGCAACTTAGATGTTTTTGTTAGTTCAAAGACAAATAATCATTTGCTTTCTACATTGTGAAGTGGCTTGCAGATTTTGGAATACTGTTTGGTTTTTTGGTGAGAGCTGGGTTTGTCTAGCTAACCTACAGGTCTTTCTGGCTTCTAAGTTTTGGGAAGGAAAAAGGAGCAGAAGGCACTTCGGCAATCTGCTGTTTCTTTCTGGATTGTGATGTCTTAGGTTAGAATGAAATGAGAGAATTCTTAATCAGAGGTTCCTTCTGTGATGTCTTTTGTGGGAGTTTTTTTTTTTTTGGGGGGGGGGGGGGTTTCTCATTGTGGGTTTCAGCTGATGTTTCTTTATCTGGGTGATGTGGCTGGTGTCCCTTGTGGATTTACAGAGTGATAGGAAATCTCTCATGGGCTAAACTTTTTTAGTTTTTTGTTTGCTTGATGTCTCTGCTTGGCCTCCATTTTCTTAATATTCTGACTTCTCATTAATAAATTCTTTTTTCTACTAAAGAAAAAAAAAAAGAGAGTGGAAGAGAAGGATATGTTTGATTGTGTCATGGTCTCGTTAATCTTCTACCTTTTACATATTCTTCATAACCTCAAAAGAAGTTACATTTTTATTTTGTTTTTGGAGCCCTCAAAACTATTGATTTCTAGAAGCAAAATACTGGAAAATATAGCTTTTCTTTTTAATGTTGGTATATTTTGGTATACTTTTTGCTTTCCCTCATTTGGGGTGATCATTTTTTGGCAGTTCCCTTTTCCTGAAGCATCACTATGGTGTTGGTTATACTCTGACCCTTGTGAAGGTTTGCTTCTATGCCTGAAATTCTGTCTTCATTTCTTCTTCACTTGTTTATGTTTCATTATAGAGAGAGGCTCTAATTCTTTTTGCTTGGATTTTGGTTTTGTTGTTCTTGTCCTTTCAGTCAGCACCTACTGCTTCAGTAGCTTCTGATATTGTACTATGCCATGTTCCATCAGCTACTTGCGTGAGTGAGGTACTTTTCTTGCTTTTTATCAAAATATCAATGCCAAATGAGTTAATGGAAATTCAAATTGGTGCAGTGAAAATTTTCTGAAGGCCCTTTGCCATGCTGCCTTAGTTTGTATTTCTTAATTTGTGGCTGCAATGCTTACCTTTTCCCCTTCTTTTTATGATTATGAACTACGGGGAGTCTTCTGTTTAGTTTAGATGACTGTTCATTCCTGTACTGCTAAGTTTCTCCTTTTTCCCTTTTTATGGTTGAGAAAATGAACAGCAATGAATCTGAGTATCATTGTTGTTCAAGTGCTAGACACTTGTCTGGTCTGATTCTTTTGGTTTTGGTATTCGCTTTTTCATGCTAGTTGCCGTCATTGGTTCTTCTGGTCTTGGGATTTTCTCAGGAATCATGTTGAAGAGGATTGGTACAGAGTATAGTGTCTGGGTGCACAATAAGGAGCATCAACAAGAATGGGAAGCAATCCTTAAATATATATTTCTTAGTCATTGAAGAGAAATTAAAAAGTTTAAAAGGATTTGTGTGTCTGAAGTTCCTTTCTAGTGCTTTCAAGAATTCATTACTTTTGAGTTTAATAAGCTTGTTTTGCCCAGGGTTTAATTGATATTAAGCTAGTTTTTGTGAATTTCATGTTTGACATATATTAGGTGCAAGTGATCTACCCTTTTGTCATTGACTTATGTGGTAAACAGTGCTTAATGTAGTCAGAATTCTTTGTTGTTAAAATCTAAAATAAATGCAAATGGAGAGTTTTTGTTGCAAAACTGAGATTATGATTACTGGTTCCATTTATACTGTATCTATCTTACTGGACATGCATTTCCAGGTGGGAACTGAGATTTCCTTCAGGCTTCCTCTGGTATCCTCATCAGCCTTTGAGAGTATGTTCAGGGAAATTGAAAGTTGCTTGAAAAAATCAGTTTCCAATTTGGAATCCGCTGACCATGGTGACAAACACAATCTTGGTATTGAAAGCTATGGTATATCTGTCACAACCCTGGAGGAGGTATTCTTGCGAGTTGCAGGATGTGACTATGAAGAAGTTGAATGTTCGGAGGAGAAAAACTTTCTCCCTATATCAGACTCTTCAGCTTCTCATGCTTCTTATGATCGTGCTTCCACAAAAAGATTTCATTTTGATTTTTTTGGAAACTACACGAAGATTCTTGGATTCATATCTAACACAGTGCTAAGAGCTTGTGGTTTACTTTTTGCTACAGTGACAAGTCTCATAAACTTCTTGGGTATGCTATGTTGTTGCTGTTGTGTCATTACTAGGTCAACATTTTGGCAACATTTTAAAGCTTTATTCATTAAGAGGGCAATCTCCGCTCGCAGAGATCACAAAACTATTGTTTTCCAGCTTCTGATTCCTGCTGTCTTCTTGTTTATTGGTCTTCTATTTCTCAAGCTCAAGCCACATCCTGATCAGCAGTCATTGACCCTTACAACTTCTTATTTTAATCCTTTGTTGAGTGGAGGTGGTGGGGGAGGTCCAATTCCTTTCAATCTCTCTTTGCCAATTGCTGAAGAGGTCTGTCAATTACTGTTGATTTCTGTACCATCTTTGCCCCTGAATTTTGGCTCATGTTTCTGAATTGTTAGACATTATGTCATATTGCTGCTTAACTTAAATTTAGTGCATTCTGATGGAATCTAACTAGATGTACTATCATTTTCTAGGTAGCCCATTACGTCAAAGGAGGGTGGATTCAAAGGGTCAAACCAACTGCATACAAATTCCCTAATCCAGAAAAGGCATTAGCTGATGCAGTGGAAGTAGCTGGACCAACTCTTGGACCAGCTTTACTTTCGTTGAGTGAATATTTGATGTCTAGCTTTAATGAATCCTACCAGTCGAGGTGTGTAAACTCAAATCTTCAGCTTTATTTTCTTTTAAGGCAAAAACGCTATTCAAGGCCTGTTAGTATCCTTAGGATCTTCACGGGTTATGGGTGCTTTTCTTCTTCTACCTATGGTGCAAATTACTTTGAGAGAACTTGCTTATCTCCTAAGAACACAGATATTTTTTAAACAACTTGATAATGATTCATTAAAATTTTGAATAGTTTAAATACAACCTATGGAAGCATAACTCCCCCTAAAACTAGTATAACTTCCTTAAAACATGGAGGTGGCAGAAAACTACACCGAATAACTACCCACTTAAAATAAGATACATTAAAACATAATAAAACATAAATAAGTTTGAACATACAAGAAAAGATAAAAAAAAAAAAGATGGAAATAATTGCCCCAGAACATGGTCTAGGTGCCTAAGCGCTGAACTAGGCACTTAAGCATGCGCAATCACTCCTTCTCTGGCTGCTAGGCGCTTAAGTGCCTAGTAACCTTCAAGCATGTGTTGTTGCAGGTTCCCGTGTGGTCCTTGGTCTTTATGTCCTTCTTCAACCTCATCTTCAACCCATTCCAACCAAAGTAGCATTCTGCAGTGGTGCCATCTAGTAAATGGTTCATCACAGTTGAAACAAAGGCCCTTGAGACATCTCCCCTCCATCTCAGATCTAGTCAATTGTTTGGCAAGTTTGGGTCCTTGCAAAGGTGGAGGATCTGGAGGATTTTTTCTACAATTATTTGAAACTTGTGGAGGGGCTGTAATTTACACTCATAAAGGCAAGAGATACTCATGGCAGTGGCTAAGTCGGGAGGATCATGCAACTCTAAATCTACACCTATATTGTCAACAAGGCCACTGATGTACAATTCAATTTTTTGAGATTGTGTGAGGGTTGTTCAAACTTTTCTTGATTGCAGCTTAGCCAACTTGCCCAGCTTGTGACTCCAAATTGGAGGACCAAAATGTAGGTGGTAGTGGCGCTTGAATTCCTCCCAAGAAAGATGAGGATTATAGGTCCCCAATTGTAGAAACCATAGTTGTGCATTTCCCTCTGGATGAAATGACGCCAAACCGACTTGTCTTTCAGCATTCGTTGGGAACGAAAGAAATGCTCACATCTATTCAACCATCCTAGCAGGTCTTGTCCCTTGGAGTGAGGAAAATCCAATTTGGTGACCTTCGGTAGTGTAGACCCTCTAATGGAACCAGACCCAGTTGCAACCAACTTGTCTTCCCCCCTCCCCCCCAACAAATGTGACTGCCATGGTCTCCCGTGTTTGTTGCTTCCCTGGATGCTGCTAATTCATGAGTCAACACGTCTAATCTTGCATTAATCACCTCTTGTCTCACAAAATTTACAGTCCTTTCCTGTTGGAATAAATTCAACAAGTGTGCTAACTGTTGTTGGAGGTCTTCCATAACAGGGGCTTTGATACCGAAATGTTGGTATCCTTAGGATCTTCACTGGTTTTGGGTGTCTTTCTTCTTCTACATATGGTGCAAATTACTTTGAGAAAACTTGCTAATCTCCTAAGAACACTCACATATTTTTAAATTACTTCTAGATCATTATTCATTAGGAGGAGTCACACACAATGTGGTAGATGGAGTTCTAATTAGAAGAGAAGTCAAAATGACTTTTAGTAAAAGGTTACTTCCTACTACATGCTAGACCTGAGGGGTCACACACAACGAGGGTATTAGGAGTTTATGGAGGCCCAAGGATTAGTGGGCCTCGGCGCCACTTAATCCCAATGCCCATGAGATGGGTGAGGCACTTTATAAAAGGACATGGTAGATGGGGCGGCTAGCACCATAATCTCACCTACCAACCGCTCTCTCTCTCTCTCTCTCTCTCTCTCTTTCTTTCTCTAACGCCTAGTCTCTCTTATTCTCTCTAGCGTGTGGCTTTGAGGTGTTCTTGAGGGATTCTCCTCTCTCCTAGTGCCTTTGCCTTGGTGTGGATAGAGGCAAGACACTTGTGTTTCTTTTTTGCATGTCTCTTGAACCTTCAATTTCTCAAAAGGTTTGAGACTTGCAGGGAAGAGATCTCTTGGATTCCTCCTCTTGGGTGTCCCTCTATCTTCCTCCACCACATCTTCCTTCCTCTCTCCCCTCTTGGAAGTTGGTGCTGCTGTTCTTGGAAGGCATAATAGGTGGAAAAATTCATCCACACAATTTCTACCGATTAAATTTGGTTCTTTGGTGATCGGTGACCCTTTTGAAGGAGTTCTTGAAGATTCGGTGTATTTATTGAAAGGTGCAGTCCCCTTCTTGCCTTGGACATGTATTGTGGCTATTTTGAAGGATTCAAGGGCTTCTCCAAACAAGTAATTAATTTCCTTCATGGCTATGAAACATTCATGAGAAACAAAGACGATCTTATCTATTAATTATTCGTTTTTGGTGATTTTGCTTCTGTTGCATAATCAAGAAAGTGTTCTTGATGTTTTTCATAGCCAAAAACACCTCTTTCCTTCAATATTCTTGCCTAAGTCGGTGAATATTGTCAGTAGTAAAGCTTATGTGGCTAAGGTAGCCTTATCTTTGGGATTTTAGCAAAATCTCCCCCTTTTTATAGAAAAAGAAATTCATTATAAAAAGGGGGAGATTTTGCTAAAATCCCAAAGATAAGGCTACCTTAGCCACATAAGCTTTACTGCTGACAATATTCACCGTCTTAGGCAACCATAGGCTCAAGTCTAAAACTTTTCCCCACTTCAAATCTAAGTTGTTGCATCAGCCACTTTTGGCAGCACTTGATCACAGATTGCTCAGCATACACTCAATCCATTAAACAGACCTCTGATTTGGAATTTTTTTTTGTTTTAGGCATTTTGGATTCTTTATAAAACTAATTAAGCTTTCACTTGGACAATAGATTCTTCAAGTTCTTTTAATCCTTTTTACAGATTTTTATTGACATTACCTCCCCTCAAAATTGTGGTATCATACCTTCATTGTGGGAGGTCAAAGCTCCTTTTAACATTAAATTTTTTGTTAGAACAAGGATGAAGGATTAACAATAATCATTTGTTGTGTTTTTGAGGTCTAAACTTTAGTTTTGGACCTTTGACTAACAGCCTATGGCAAAGTGGTTCTTTGACAATAACAATCATATTGCTTATATGTTGTTAACCAACATGGTTGGGATTCTAATGCTAGGATTTGTGCTACTTATGCAAGCCCTTGGAATTGTATCTCTCAGGTGTATCCTTCTTTTTCTCCAATGCTTTCCTTTTATGTTGGAGATGGTACTCGTTTTCGGTTTTAGGAAGATTTGGGGAGCCTTCTTTTGTTGAACTTTTTCCACAACTTTACCAATGATCTATTTTGCATAATGCTCCAATTTCATCTTTTATATCCTGTCATATCTTCTTTTATAACCGTTCATATTATCCATTTCCTTGGAATTTTCATATTTCAAGAAACCTAAGTGAAATTCTTGTTGAAGAGATTTTTTTAATTTTGTAAATTCTTGATCCATTATATGTTTCTTCTTTGCCTGATAGAAGGATTTGGAGCTTGAATTATTCGGGTTCCTTTGCTTGTTCTTCCTTCTTTAAATATTTGACTTGAAGTCCAAATACTAATTGCCTTACTTTGCCTAGGGGTTTTTTGGAAAGCTGAGGCCCCTTCTTGGATAGAGTGTTATTTTTGTCTTCTAAGTGGGTTTCAGCACATGGTTTGTGTAGGGTGGGTTTCTTTAGTGGATCTTTTGAGGGATTGGAAGGCTGTCTTGGGTCAAAGGGTCTAGGTAGTTTTCTTTTGTTTGAGGAGGATCTCCAGTCCTCTGTGCATGTACCTTTTTGTATTTTCTCTTCTCATCAGTGAATTCTTTTTTCATTTTAAGAAAAAGAAAAAAGATTTAGACTCTTACATTTGTCTGCCTGTGCATATTTGAGTTCTCTAGTATTTAGGACTGCTTTATTTGTTGATGTAGACTTTTACACGTTATTAACTGTGCATATGAATTCCAGTTACAGGTATTTTTAGCTATTTTCCTATTTTTAAGTTTGGAATTTGTTCTGACAAATTTCTGAAATGTCTTACCAAAAATAATGCAGGATTGATGTTTGTGCCTCTATATTACTTGTCTGCGCAAGAAGAACAAACATTTTATATTATATTAGTTTATTATGATGAACAAATCCGTTTTACATTTTTTTTTTTTTTGCAATGTATTTTGATAAGCAGGTATGGGGCAATTTTAATGGACGAGCAGTACAATGATGGAAGCTTAGGCTACACTGTCTTACATAACTCTTCTTGTCAGCATTCTGGTCCAACCTTTATCAATTTGATGAATGCCGCAATTCTTAGGCTTGCTACTCGTGAGATGAATATGACAATTCAAACCCGTAACCACCCTCTGCCAATGACACAAAGCCAGCGCTTACAACGTCATGTGAGCTATCATATTCTTTCTTTCTTGGGAATTAATGTTCTTGAGTGTGCATGATTCTTTAGAGTTGACAATCAAATTAAAAGTCAATCATTGCATACAATACAATTATGTAGTGAATGCAGTGCATGGGAATACACTTTTTTATAAAATTGTGTTTAACAAGGCTTAAAAATTCAAAAAACAAATGATGATAATACAAATTTAGATGTAAGGCTTAGTGTGAGTAAAAGCTTGGAGAAAGAAGATGAAGGGAGAGAGGAGAGGAATTTTTTTCGTTTATCAAATAACTACTTACTGTCAATACAATAACTTCCCACTTTTTAAGTTATAATTATTATATTTTTATGCAAATTATATTACACAATTTTGATGGGTAATATTAATTGCTTTGACTAATTGGTGCTCTAGACTCTGAAGACGTGAAGACTGAAGAGACCAAAGAAACCAAAAGGCTTAAAATCTATTGTATTATTTATATATGAATATAGATATTTTATTTTATTAGTATTGTTATTATTTTTGTATGGAAAGCATATCATGGGCATTGGTCAAAAATTTCTGACCTGTATGCTTAGCATCTTTAGATAACAATTCCAATTTAGCAGTGCTTTTTCTCTTGTAATTATCAAAGGTTTCATGAGATGCAAATGAAATTATGTAGGATCTGGACGCCTTCTCTGCTGCAATTATTGTCAATATTGCCTTCTCTTTTGTACCTGCTTCATTTGCTGTCTCCATTGTGAAGGTAACTTTTAGTACAGTACTTAAAGTCAACTCGGCTTCTTTTTTATAAAATTTGCTATTCATCCAAAAGAAAAGTTATAAAAGTGGATTATGCTTGCAGTGTTTAGATTAAGGATGTTTTCAACAATTATCTATAACCTCCAAAAAAAAGAGATGAAAAACAATGGTTGAATATGTAGGGGTGTATTTTTCCTTTACGTTGATGTCTTATTTATAGGACAATGTAATTTGAAGCATATAGTATAATGTGTGAGATCATTGCCAAGGTGCTTTCAGTGAGATTGGGTGAGGTGCTTGGAGACACTATCTTTGAGATCCAAAGTGCTTTCATTGCTGAGTGTCAAATTCTTGATGCTAGCCTATTTGCTAATGAGTTAACTGAGGATATCAAACGTAGAAAGCAAAAGGGTTTAGTGTTCAAGTTGGATTTTGAAAAGGCTTATGACATGCTTGACTCAGGTTTTTTGGATAGGGTTTTGAGTGAGAAGTGGTTTGGTGATAAGTGGAGGCTTTGGATTAGGGGTTGCCTTTCCTTGGTGGTCTTTTCGGTTATTGTTAATGACCAACCTAAAGATTGGTTTAAGGGTGTGAATCAGACAAGATTGATGGAAGAAAGTGTGCCTTTCTCATTCATAGAGCTATGATATATATATATACAAAGTGAATCATAAATACAAACAAATCGTAATCCTAAATAATCCCTATAATTATATTTATAATCAAGCTATCCCTATAATCATGCTATTTAGTATATACAATATGTAACGTAACACTCCCCTCAAGCTGGATCATAGATGTTAATCATGCCCAACTTGTTACAAATGTAGTTAATACGGGCTCCATTTAAGGCTTTTGTAAAGATATCTCCCAATTGGTCTTCTGCATTAGAATAGACCTCAACCTTAGTGTGTCTATGATACCTATAAAATAATTCCCATTGCGGGGCTCTTTTTAAGTAGCAAAGGATTTGCTCTAGAAGTGGTCAATGGTTGACAGCTGGAGAGGACATAAAGCAGATGACCACACTAACTAAATATGAGATGCCAGTGTGAGTCATGGTAAAATAATTCAATTTCCCCACAAGTCTCCTCCACCTCTTAGGATCATGAAATGGCTCATTGTCGTCTTTTGTAAGCTGTATGTTAGGAGTCATTGGAGTACTAGATAGTTTAGCTCCCATTTTTCCTGTTTCTTTCAACAAGTGAAGAACATACTTCCTTTGAGACAGGAAAATCTCCTTCTTTCGCGTAACTTCAACCCCTAGGAAGTATTTCAAAGGTCCTAAATCCTTTGTCTGAAAATGAGAGTGCAAGAAAGTCTTGAGACCAGAGATCCTTGAACTGTCACTTCCAGAAATTACAATATCATTAACGTATACCACAAGTAGAATGATGCCATTCTTAGACTGCTTGTAAAACATTGTATGATCAGACTTGCTTTTCTTCAATCCATATTCCAAAACAACTTGGTTAAACTTGCCAAACCATGCTCGAGGGCTCTGTTTTAGGCCATACAACAATTTTTGACGTTGACATACTTTCTCATACTCTCCCTGAGCAACAAACCCAGGTGATTACTCCATATAGACCTCTTCTTGAAGAGTACTATGAAGAAAAGCATTTTTAATATCTAACTGGTGCATCGGCCAATCATGAGTGGCTGCCAAGGAGATCAACAGCCGAATTGAGATAAGTTTGGCAACTGGAGAAAAAATATTTGAGTAATCAGTCCCATAGGTCTGAGCATAGCCTTTCGCAACAAGACAGGCTTTCAAACGGGCCACAAAACCATTAGGATTGACTTTAATTGTAAATGCTCACTTGCATCCGATAGCTTTCTTGCCAATAGGTAAATTCACTAATGTCCAAGTGTCGTTATGATTAATAGCATTTATCTCTTCTAGCATGGCATTACGCCCCCTGGATGGGCCAAAGCTTCATGAACACTTTTAGGAATAGACACAGAGTCTAGTTTGGCCAAAAACAAACAAGAAGTCGAAGACAAGTGATCATAGGAAACAACATAAGCAATAGGATAAGCACATATATGTTTACCTTTGCAGAGAGCAATTGAGAGGTCAAGAGTAGTTGAATCAGGGTCCGACAACGAAGCAGATGGTGAAGGGCATGAATCTAAACTTGCAGTTAGAGGTTGTCGTCGAGTGTGGACATGGACAATAAGTGGCTTAGTAGACCTAGAGGAGATGTAGCTGTGAGAGGCAAAGAACAAGGGACAATATAGAATAACAGATCATCGTCCTCCCCCTGATCATGAGAAATGGAGGAAGGAGAGAAGAAGGGAATTTCTTCTTGAAAAGTAACATCTGCAGAGACAAGGTAGCGCTGAAGGGTAAGGGAGAAACAGCTATATCCCTTCTGGAGACGAGAATAACCAAGGAAAACACATTTAAGGGACTTAGGGTCTAACTTTGTGATCTGGGGTTGGGTATCCTGAACAAAACAAGTACCGCCAAATATACGAGGTTCAATAGTGAAGAGAGGTTTAGATAGGAACAAAATAGAATAGGAAATTTTCCCATCAAGAATAGAAAATGGCATTTGATTGATTAAGAAACATGCTGTGACAACATCAACCCAAAAAGGTTTAGGAACATGCATTTGAAATAAGAGAGCTTTATCAACTTCAAATAAGTGTCTATTCTTTCGTTTAGCGACCCCATTTTGAGTTGGTGTGTCAACACAAGAGGATTGATGAAGAATGCCATGCTGAAGCATATAAGACTGAAAAGAATTAAATAGGTATTCTTTGGCATTATCGCTTCTCAAGGTTTGAACGGAAACATTAAATTGCATTTTAATCTCAACACAGAAGGTACGAAAATGTGAAAAAAACCTTAGAGCGATTTTTCATCAAATATAACTAGGTGACACGAGAGTAATCATCAACAAAAGTAACAAAATATTTAAAACTAGGCTTAGACACAATAGGACAAGGACCCTAAATATCAGTATGGACTAACCCAAAAAGGGATGTAACTCGTTTATTAACTCTAGATCCCAAGGGGACACAATGGTGTTTGGAAAATTGACACGACTCACAAGGTAAGAAAGATAAGTGACGAAATTGGGGCTGAACCTGTTTGAGAACTGAGAGAGACAGATGCCCCAAATGACAGTGCACCGCGAATGGAGACGATGAACTAGAACATGCCAAGGATCTTGGTTCCTGAGTGTCAAGAATATAGAGGCCTCCAGATTCATGTCCTCTACCAATAATCTGCTCTTCGTAAGATCCTGAAAAGGATAGTAGTTAGGAAAGCATGAGACACTACAATTTAAAGTACTGGTGAGTTTACTAATGGAAATTAGATTAAATAAAAAATTAGGTAAACTCAACACTGAGGATAAAGATATAGATGAGGTTAGGTTAACAATGCCAAAACCAAGTACACTGAAGCACAAGAGTCAATAACCCATCTGGATGACAAAGAGATGAGACATGCAGGGATTTACAAGTATTAGCAAACGCAGTAGTAGAAGTAGGAATTTTCAGTTATTCTTGATACTGAGTGAACTTGGCAAATTCATCAATAGAAACCATAATAGTCTTATCAGAAGATGAGGCAACAACTTCTGTCATAGGTGAAACGAATACACATGGCAACCAAACACAACAAGCCAGCAAGAATGTTGGACAAGAGCAAGTGCAAGCCAATAAAGAGCAACCAAACCCAAATCCAAACAGCAAGAGCAAGAACACTGAATAACCAAACCCAAACAGAAATCTAAACAGTGAGAACAAGTGACCAAACCACAGGAAGTCGCCGGACAGCGACACAGATTGGAGGCAAAGGGTACATCAGACGCACTATCACGTACTGGCGCGTGGATCTCGTAGCAGAAAACTTGACTGGCGTGTTCTCGTCACACGCACTGCCTATGGCTGTTGGACTCTTGGGGTCGGCTGACCAATGAAGTCTGAATGCTCTAGAGGGGGTGGTGAGAGCCAACAACCACCGTAGATGGGTGCCATATCTCACGCACTCACAAAACCTCACCGGAAACGTATATGAATGCACACTCAGCTCTCACAGCCTCTGATACCATGTGAATCAGACTAGATTGATGGAATAAAGTGTGCCTTCCTCATTTATAAAGCTATGACATATAACAAAAAGGACTCATAAATATAAACAAATCATAATCCTAAATAATCCCTACAATTATGTCTACAATTAAGCTATCCCTATAATCATGCTATTTAGTATATACAATTTTTAATGTAACAAAGGGACAATGTGGGGTTAGGCAGGGTGATCCCTTGTCTCCTTTTCTCTTTACTCTTGTGGTCTAATGGAGGGGATAAAAGGGATCATTTGGTTAGTTGAGAGGTGTGTCATAGATCTAAGGAAGATGGGGGTTGGGTATTGGTAATTTGGTGTCTAAAAATATTTCCCTTTTGGCTAAGTGGTTATGGAACTTTCCTCTAGAGTCTAATTCCCTTTGGCATAAGGTGATTAAATCCAAATTTGGTTTACATCAGAATGGGCAGGATGCTAAGTTAGGGGGTGTCATTACGCATGTAAGTCTCGAGAAGGCGATTTCTCAGGTATATCATTATTTTCCTCCGATGTTATCTTTACGCATTGGAGATGGATCCTATTTTTTCTTTTGGGAGGATTGTTGGGTTGGTCATACCCCTTTTAGAAAGGTTTCCTCGTCTCTATTCCTTGTCTTCTTTGCATGATGCCCCCATTGCTGATTTTTTTATGTTTTCAAGGAACTTTCGTTTTTCCAAAAATATAAATGATAGACTTGTGGGCGATCTTACTTTAATGTTGGACATTTTGGCTCCATTCCGAATCTCCTCTTTTCTTGATAAGTGACTGTGGAATTTGGATTCTTCAGGCTCATACACTTGTGCTTCTTTTTATAGTTTTCTAATTCGTAGCCCACATGTGTCATTGCCTTTTAAAAAGTCGTTTTGGAAAGTGAAGGTGCCTTCAAAGGTGAAGGCCTTTGTTTGGATAGCAGTGCTCAATAGAATTAATACAAATTATCTACGTCTGATTAGGCAACCTTCTGAGGCTTTATCTCTTGATGTTTATGTGATGTGTTTTAGGAACTCAGAGACAAATAGTCATTTGTTCTTTGTGAGGTGGCTTGGGATATTTGAAATAGATTATTTGGTCTCTTTGACGAGAGTTGGGTTTGCCCGGTTGACCTTAGTGCTTTATTTGTTATTAACTTTATGGGTTGTGGAGTGACAAAGGAGAATAAGATTTTTTGGAAGGCGGCTATGCTTGCAACTATGTGGTGTCTTTGGGCAAAAAGAAATGCCAGTGTTGTTTAAGCAATGGCTTCTGCCTCCTCAACTACTATAGGATAGAATTCACTACATTACTACTCTATGGGCTTTGGGTAATGGGTTTTGTTAAGGGGGTGCACTTTGTAGATGTTTATAGGGATTGAAGGGCTTTGTTGTATTAGCCCTGTTCTTGGGCTTCTTGGGTTGGTTTTGTTTCACTTCTATTTTTCTAGGAGGATATCTAGTCCTGCTTTTTTCCATTTGGTTCCACTTTCCTATGTATCCTTCTCTCTTTTTTAATAATATTTCTTTTTCGATCCAAAATAAAAAAAAATTTATCAAGGAGAAAAGAAGCAAGGGGTTGTTGAAGTAAAGTACTCTCCTTCACATCAACAAGCTGCAAACATCTTTATCAAAGTAGTTCCAAGCTCAGTTTGATATTCTCTTATCCAAGCTAAGCATGATTGACATCTATTACCTTGCTTTATGGGGAGTGTGGAAATCTGAATAACAAATATTGCTTTTTAAATCTGATCTGTTTCCTTTCATAGCTTAGTCAACTTTGTATTTAATTACTTATTTATGTTCAAATATTACGAGGAATAATTTGTAGTTAGTGCTGAGATTTATGGAGGAAATTTATCCCTTGATAGCTCAATATATATGTATATATATATATATATATATCTGTAGAAGATTGTATGGAGGGTATAGAGTGGAATAATATTAGTGAGTTTCCTGAATTCTTCATTTTCTGTTTTGCAATGCAAGAGAACTTAAAATTTTTCTTTTTCATCATTACCATAGTTACATGCCAAAGAGAGTTTTCTTCCACAAGTCTCTGAGATTATTGATATTTGCAAATTTCCTGTCCCTTTGGCCAAATATTTATAAATTTTTTACTGGTGCAGGAACGGGAAGTTAAATCAAAACATCAACAATTAATCAGCGGGGTATCTTACTTTCAAAAGATGCAGCATTTAGTATATACTTATATATATATATATATATATATCTCCTTTTCAATACTTATCTGATATTTATCTTTTAATTCAGGTTTCTATTTTTTCATATTGGGCTTCTACATTTATTTGGGACTTTGTGAGCTTCTTGTTTCCTACCTCCTTTGCGATCATTCTCTTTTACATCTTTGGTATGTTTCCCATTCTTTTATGAATGATATATGTTTTGGCATAGTTATTTAATTTTATTTGAAATTGAACATTATTCACTTAAAATCTAACAGATTTTTCTTTTGGGAATAAAAGAATAAATGTTATTAGAGAAAGGAAGAACAGATTACATAGAAGTGATAGTAAGATATCACCCTAAGCAAAGGAGAGAAGAATAAACCAGGGGAAAAAAACTACAAGACAATAATGTCCTCCAAACACTTGAAAAAAGGATTCTGTCTCATGTCAAGTCCAAGGCCAAAAATATGGAAAATACTAATTTACTAAGTTAAACCAAATACCCCAAAGAGAGGCATAGATAGAACACACTGCTGATAAGCATTTTACTCCTTAGTTCAACCCAAGCCCAAAGCTAATAAAAAAAATGTTTTCATAATGAGAGGACTTCCAATGTTTTCACCAAAAACACCAAATGTCCGACTCAAGATGGAAGTGACGACTTTTGGGCATTGTAAAAACTAAGATTAAATTACAGTTTGTCCCTTGTAATTTAGCCCAGAATCAGGTTGTCCCATTAAGATTTAAAGTGTTTTGTTCAACTCTGGTGGTTTGTTTCATTACCACTTCAGCACCTTATGATTTGTTCCTTTTTTTTTTTTTTGGTTTTGTTTGGGGGGTGGGGTCTTATTTAAATCAATATGATCATGTGAAAGTTAAAATGGAAGTTTCATTGTTGTATGTAGATACTTGAACAGTTTCATAGTCTCTAAGGCTATTATTGGGTGTTGAGTTGTACACAGTTTTATATTAAGTGTATAAGTTGTTTTAGTCCCACCTCGCTTAGACTAATATACTAGTAGTCTTTCTCATGTATATATATATATGTATATATATGTACAGTGTATGCTTTTGAATATACATAGAAATTATTCTCCAAAAAGGGATTTCTCTCTTTTCTCTCTAATTTCACATTGGGATTAAGCTGACATTTCAGAATTGAAATTTTCTACTTTTTTTTTTTTTGATAGAAAAAGAAGTATTATTAAGGAGAAAAGAGAGGTACAAAGGGAATGGTTACAAAAGGTGGAGGACAAGAGATCCTCCTAAAAAAAGAAGAACATAAAGTAAGAAAAACTAACAGACAGCACAGACACCCCACATAGCCCCTAACAACGTATTAATGCAATAACGCCCTCCAGTCCCTATAAACATCAGATATAGGCATCCCCTTGAACAGCCCATTGGCTGAAACCCACAGTGAAGCCACGTAACGAATTCGATCCCATAACATCTGAGTAGGCATACACCGATCATTAAAAACTCTGGCATTTCTTTCCAGCCATATGCACCACACAGTTGCGAACAAAGCCGTATTCCAAAGAGTTCTGTTGTCCTTCCTATGGCCAAAGCCAATAAATTTGGTCGCAAGGAAATCACCAAGGTCCTTTGGGCAAACCCAACTCTCGTCAAAGAGATCAAATAACCTATTCCAAATACTCCAAGCCACATCGCAGTGCAGGAATAAATGATTACTTGTCTCTGAATGTTTGAAGCACATAATGCAAACGTCCGGGGATAAAGCCTTAAGTGGCCTTCTGATTTGACACAGATCGTTTGTATTAATTTTATTGAGCACTGCAAGCCACAAAAAAGCTTTAACCTTTGAAGGAGCCTTAACTTTCCAATAAGATTTTTTAAAAAAGGGGGAGACGATAGGGTTACGAGCGAGATAATTGAGGAAGGAAGCACAAGTGTAAGAGCCTGAGGAATCAAGCTTCCACATTCTCCTATCAGGAAAAGGAGAAAGGTGAATAGGATCAAGGATGTTAAGCAATATGGAAAGGTCAGGCAAAAGTCTATCATTAACATTCCTGGCAAAATGCAAATTCCAACAAGGGTGATCCCCTTGTAAGCAAAAGAATTCAGAAATGGGGGCGTCATGGAGGGAAGATAAGGAGTAAAGGCGCGGGAATCTTTCTTTGAAGGGGGTGGGATCAATCCAACAGTCCTCCCAAAACCGAAAACGAGAACCATCACCAACAATAAGAGATATCGAAGGAGAGAAGAGGTGATATACTTGAGAAATCGCTTTCCAAGGACTTGCGTGCGTAACGACATCCCCCAAACCAGCGTCCCATCCATTCCGGTGAAGCCCATACTTAGCTTTGATCACCTTGTGCCAAAGGGAGTTAGGCTCTAAGGGAAATCTCCATAACCATTTAGCCAAAAGAGAGATGTTTTTAGACACAATATTTCCAAGACCCAAGCCGCCTTCATCCTTAGGTTTGCAACACACCTCCCAACTAACCAAATGGCCCTTCTTTTCCCCCCCACTGTCATTCCAGAGAAAGTCCCTCATAATTCTCTCAATCGTTTTAGCCACTCCGGAAGGGATTTTGAACAAGGACATAAAGTACAGGGGCACACTAGATAAGGAGGCCTGAATAAGGGTCAATCTGCCTCCTAGGGAGAAGTAAGGGCCTTTCCAACTGTCAAGCTTGCGGGAAATTCTTTGAATAATGGGATCCCAAAAAGATTTGGCTCTAGGATTACCTCCAAGAGGGACACCTAGATATTCAATATATAAGTGAAATAAACGTTTAACAAATAAATTGTTCATTATTTTAACATGCACAAGATTATTTTGCTAAAATGTGGATGTAAAATATCGTACAGTGGTTATATGGAAATTGAATAGGGTGTTGAATGTCACACTTTAATCTGATTTTGGGGAGGATAAACTATAATATACCCAACCAAATAAACTGTGGTTTCAAAGATGCAGCCACAAATAATGCACATTAGGTGAGAGTTTTACGACGTCTTGCCAGTGATCCAAAGCTTGATCAGTGTCAATTTTAATCATTGAATTAATTTTTGGGACAATTTTGTGGAGGGCTCATTCTTTGTCCTCAACTCAACCCCAACAGGTTTTTGCATGACGATATAGAGACTTTTGAATTCTTTGACAGCTTGGTTCCTACAAGCTTAGGATTTTAATCAAGTGGTTGACCAAGCCACCTGGGCTTATGTCAGGTCATTTGATGAGTGGGCATGTGGGTAGAGATCTGACTCCTGATGCATTAGAACATCAAAACCTGGAATTCTTAAGAAAATCTTAATATCATCTGTTGGCATTATCATTTTTTTCCACAGTATTAAAATTGCCCGTGCTTATTTGTGTATATTTCATATTACTGTAGGTCTGGATCAGTTTGTTGGAGGACCTTCTTTGCTACCAACAATTCTCATGTTTTTGGAGTATGGACTTGCAATTGCATCATCAACATATTGCCTTACATTTTTCTTTTCTGACCATACAATGGCTCAGGTATGGTATTTAATCTCTTTTTTATTTATTATCACTTGTTATAAATTCTAAGACATTTGCTTTTCTTGCAGAATGTGGTTCTCCTAGTCCACTTTTTCACTGGACTAATACTAATGGTTATTTCATTCATTATGGGACTGATACCATCAACAATGAGTGCCAATTCTTTCCTTAAGGTTGGAAACCCTTATTCTTCTGATAGTTGATATTATTACATGTCAGTTCAGGAGTAGGCAGTGTGAATTGCATGCCGTTTTGCAAATTACTTTTATCTGCAACCACCAAATGAAGGGGAAGTGGAAAACTTCAACGTGGGCACTGTTTTCTTAATACAATTTGTATCTAAGACTCCTTTGAACTGTAAAGCCCTCAATAATTATGTGCCCTAATTTTTGTCACATTTGGTCAACTTCAGGTTGGGAATTTATGTGATGCTCAGTTAGTGGTTAACTTATGTGGGTTTTCCCGTCAGATGTGTATGGTGATCAAAGGGCTATAACAACAATATATTATTTCTGCTTTTAGTTTTCTTATTTGTATTTGCTTTTAAAGAAAGAGCCAGAGAAATTGTCTCTGTGCTTTAAAATTATTCTGGTAAACGAAATACATATATATAGAAAAATATGGCTACAGTTCTGCCATGAAATCCTAAGAGTGATGAGAGGGGAAACAAAAAAAAAAGTATAAAGACTTAAATGCATGGGTTTACAGGAGGAAATATGGGAAAATAATAAGAGTTGACTCTCTGACAATAAAGGCAAGTAAATAATCCTGTCATAAAGTTAAACATAAATGTGAATTACATACAGCTTTGATGAGGAATATGTGTTTAAGAGTACGATGTTTATGTTTTTGTTTTCCTGTTTTCCTTGCAATTGTTCGCTTGGACAATTTTGGCAAAGACTGTGCTGGAATATAGTTTTCCTCTTGGCTGATAGGACTTAGATGAGCAGAATAGTGCTCAACATCAACAAAACCCAGAATGACAACTCCTAAACCCAACTATGCAGCAAACACTGATACTGGAGAAGGAAAACAAAGAAGATAAAAGCAACCAGAACATAAACACGTCAAGAAGGAAATGAATAATCCCCACCTTTTGAGAGGCTAGAGTCTCTCCAAAGTAACTATTCGAAAAGATTAATCCTGCTCCCTCTCACTCCTAGAATCCTTCATAACCCCATGCCATGCCTTCTCTTTCTTACCCCACACTTCAAGGTCCTCCAGTACTGTTAGAGGTGGTTGCCCTTTCATGTAGTTCCCTCTCTGCCCTGGTTTTCCCTTTTTTAGAATGTACTAAAACGTTTGCAATTTGGGTTTGTGCTTATATCTGTAGGTTCAGCAGGTCCTGCCCCCTTCCTTCCTTTTCTAACATATGTTTTCTTAATAGTAGGCCTGTCATTGGCTAACCAGCTTTCTTAACAGATGAATCTAATTTGATGTAATTTAATTTAATGGATCTTTTCTTCCTCCAATTTGTGGCCCAATACAGATCAGGTGCACTGAAAGCAAAGTAATAGAGGAACATCTAACTGGGACCCCTAAAATTCAATAAATTAACTTCTAGCTGTCCTATACATGAATTATATGCACTGTTGTTTTAGAAGGTTATGGTATAAGAAATAGGCTAAAGCCTAAATATAGCTTCAGGTTAAATATTATCATTGACTACACATAATGAATGGCGGATATGAATCTAGAACTTTTTGTTGGCAGTGATATGCAATTGTGTTTGAACTGCTTCGTTTTGTACTTGTTCATTTACTATGGCAAAGACTTACACTTGATATCAAAATTTTAGCTTAGCTGAGTTATGTGACATGTTATGTTATATTTCAGAACTTCTTCAGAATATCTCCTGGATTTTGTTTTGCTGATGGACTTGCATCATTAGCTCTTCTGCGGCAAGGGATGAAAGATAAAACAAGTGACGGCGTGTTTGATTGGAATGTTAGTGGTGCCTCCATTTGTTATCTTGCTGTTGAGGTTTGTTCTTTTCATCGTATTCAGCTGATTTAAGTTTCAGATGGTTTATTCCTAGTTTGCAAGTTAAAGCCTGCAAAAACACACAATAAATTCTTATCAGTAGTATTGTGAGTAGTGCATATGACTGAAACTTTTTACATAGTCCTTTTTTCATTTATGCTTGTCTGATCAAGATTCTTTAGATATTTATATAATTATGATAATTTGTAAAGGATGATGCGAAACGAAAGGAGAGTAAGTGGTGCCACGACAAAATTGCAAGTAAAACATTTAATTGGATTTACTTGATAAAAGAAGTCACACCAAACAGGACAAACTTTTTCTTGCAATTTGTTTTAGACTACTGATTGTAGTGACAGTGTTGAGCATATGCATCTTAGTAGTCTCCATTCTGTTTATCTTACATTATGCTAATTCTATAGCAAATCCTATGTGGGGTCACTTTGAACCAAAATTATTTATAAATTACAAATACAATATATATTTAGAAAAATAGGTTTTGCTTCAATCTAATCCATTTTTTTTTCTGGTCTGATAGAGCTTTGGTTACCTTCTGTTGACGATCACAATTGAAGTTTTTCCTTCTCACAAATTGGCTCCATTCATAATCAAAAGGTGGTGGGGAAATACTATCCCACATAATACTCCTTCTTATCTGGAACATCTATTAGAACCTTCCTCAGAAACTGTTGGTGTGGACCTTGACGAAGATGTAGATGTGAAAAGAGAAAGAAATAGAGTACTTTCAGGTTCCCTTGACAATGCCATCATCTACTTGCGTAATCTTCGTAAGGTATTTTTGCAACATCATTCGCTTTAGATTCTTTCTTTACAAAAGCTGTTTTCTAAGTGAAACTGTAACATTTCAGCTCTCAATTAGTGACACTTTTCCTAATTTCAGGTATATCCTGAAGGGAAGCATCATGGGCAAAAGGTTGCAGTAGATTCATTAACCTTCTCAGTTCAAGAGGGAGAATGTTTTGGCTTTTTGGGGACAAATGGAGCTGGAAAGACCACAACTCTGTCTATGCTGTGTGGTATATCAGATTTCTGAACAAAATATAATTACTGCATCTAAGTCTTAATCGTCAAACTGCTCTCTTACTGAATATATTCACTTATTTGACAATGGATAATGTAATATTATTCTACACTACTTTCCATTATCCCTACATTACAGGGAAAAAAGCAAAAAGCCTCCTTAAACTTTGGGTCACTTGCAAATAGTTCCTTGAACTTTCAAAATTGGCAATTAGGTCTTTGAACTTTTATATTCAAGCAAATCGGTCCTTCTATTTGATTTTTTCTGGGCAGTTGAATAGTCCTTGAACTTTCAAAATTGGCAATTAGGTCTTTGAACTTTTATATTCAAGCAAATCGGTCCTTCTATTTGATTTTTTCCGGGCGGTTGGTCCTGATAATATTCCTATCGAAGTTTGGAAGTGTTTAGGGGAAGAGGGTATTATCTGGCTAACTAAGCTATTTAATGAGATTTTAAGGTCCAAGAAAATGCCTGAGGAATGGGGAAGTACTTTGGTGCCTATATATAAAAATAAAGGGGATGTCCAAAACTGCGCAAACTACCGAGGAATTAAGTTTATGAGTCACACTATGAAATTATGGGAAAGTGATCGAACGTAGGCTAAGTACTGAGACGGATATCTCTGAGAATCAATTTGGTTTTATGCCAGGACGATCTACTATGGAAGCTATTTATCTACTACAGGGGTTGATGGAAAAGTATTGGAGTAAACAAAAAGACTTGCATATAGTTTTTATTGATTTTGAAAAAGCTTATAATTGAGTACCAAGAGAAGTTTTGTGGGAAGCCGTGGAAAAGAAAGGTGTATGTGTTGCTTATATTCCAGCTATAAAAGATATGTATGAGGGGGCAAAAATTAGTATGAGAATGTCTGGAGGGGAGACTAGAAACTTTCCCATTAAGATTGGCCTGCATCAGGGATCATCTTTGAGCCCTTATTTGTTTGCTCTGGTTTTAGACGTTATGATGGAACACATTCAAGAAGAAATCTCCAAATGCATGCTTTTTGCTGATGAAATAGTCCTCATGGCGGAGCCAAGAGAAGAGATTAACTCTAAACTCGAATTATAGAGGTGTACTCTAGAATCAAAGGGTTTCCGTCTGAGCAGGAGTAAGACAAAATATATGCATTGTAAGTTTAACAAGCGGCAAGCTAAAAATGAGTTAGAGGTTAAAATTGGAGATTAGGTTGTACCACAAGTGTGAAAGTTTAGGTATCTGGGATCAGTTATGCAAGATGACAGTGAAATTAATGGGGATGTCATACATAAGATACAAGTTGGGTGGATGAAATAGAGAAAAGCATCAGGAGTTGTTTGTGACCGAAAAGTACCTAATAAGCTCAAAGGGAAGTTTTATCGTACGGCTATAAGACCGGCAATATTATATAGGAGTGAATGTTGGGCAGTGAAAGGACAGTAAGAACACAAAATTGGAGTAGTAGAGATGAGGATGTTGAGATGGATGTGTGGTCATACAAGACAAGATATGATCCGTAATGATTGTATACGGAGTAGAGTCGGAGTAACACCTATTGAGGAGAAAATGGTAGAAAATCGTTTAGGTGGTATGGTCATGTTCAAAGAAGGCAGTTGGAGGCGCCAGTGAGAAGGGTTGAGTAGATGGTATGGAGTCCTGTGAAAAAAGGTCGAGGAAGACCAAGAACGACACTTGGAAAAGTCATTGAACGAGATCTTTTGATAAATGAAATACCTAAAGAGTAGGTCATTGATAGAGCTCAATGGTGTTGTGCGATTCATGTAGCCGACCCCACCTAGTGGGATAAGACTTTGTTGTTGTTGTTGTCGGTGCTAACTCAGTTACAACTTGTGACTCTCTACATGTCAACTGTGAGATCAGTGCATTGAAAAATTGCAATTTAGAGATTTGTATTCTGACATATGGACAGTTTAATAATGCAGATGAGTTAGTGCTCTTAAAAATAATGGACAAAAGGACCTATTTGCTTGAATATAAAAGTTTAGGGACTTAATTGACAGTTTAGAAGTTTAAGGGGCTGTTTGCAAGTGACCCAAAGTTCTGGGGGCTTATTACATATTTCCCTACATTATATATATATGATGAATATATTTTTGGTTATGTCACTGGGATTTTATTGATTAGAGATTTTGAATTTATGGGATTATGCAAGATCTCAGACAACTAACAGAAGAGCTTTATTTATATTTGCAAACATTGGGTTCAGTAAACTTGGCATTTGTTTCTTCTGTTTGTCAGTATTCAATTAAAGATTTTTAATTTACTCTTCCCATGCAGGGGAAGAATCTCCTTCTGATGGAACTGCTTTTATATTTGGCAAAGATATTTGCTCCCATCCCAAGGCTGCTCACCGGCATGTATGTAACTTGTTTCTCCTAAATATATACAAACGCATAGTCAGAGATTGAAGATTTACCTGAATCCATCTGACTTTAATTTCTTGATTTGAATTCTAACTCCCAGATTGGATATTGTCCCCAATTCGACGCCCTGTTGGAATATTTAACCGTCCAAGAGCATCTTGAGCTTTATGCTAGAATAAAAGGTGTTCCAAGTTACATGATAGATAATGTATGTGTAAGAACTTTCTAATACCTAAGTATTGCTCTGGCTAGGATCTTTCATGGTGATAATATAGTTTTTTTCATGGAGAAGCCATTCATTCTGCATGCTAAAGCCACTGACCTTCAAAAAAAAAAAAACTGACATAGTTTAAGTCAACTTTTGTAGTCTAAAAAATTTTTTGAAATGGAAAATATTAGGATACAGTGTTGTATGTAACTGCCCTCTTTGGTCGTCATCCAAAGTTGCTCTAATTAATATTACGTTAAGCAAATTTTTAGCTTAAGTTATAAATGCAACATGATGCAAGCAGACAATCCTTCCAAATAATCATACTCACTATCTTGGAACAGATTTTGTTTCCTTAGAGCATTCGCCATTAAATTGCAACAAAAAAAGTAAAGGACTCCTAGGAGAAAAACTACATGAAGTTTTATTTCTCCTCTCCTCTACATAGAGAATCTTTCTCTTCTTTCTAACTTTATGAGGAAGCAAAATAATAGTGGGCTACCAAACAGCCAGTGACTTAGAAACTCAATGGCGGACCAACATGATTAAGAGAATATAGTTCACAATGCAACCCAGATTAGTATCATTTTTATCTGAATCTTCTCACTTTCTTTCTAATAGATTTTTAGGCCTGAAAAAGCTTCGAAGAAAAGAAATTTATGCTTTAAATGTATTGTATGTTCGAAGTTTGCGCCTCATCCTCATAAATAATGTACACCAAACACTAGAGCCCCATAAAGATGGGCTGTCTGGTTTTTTATGCAATTAAGAATTTCTCTTTTTTTTTTTTAAATATCATCAAAAGATGAAAATGTCAACCTTAAGTGAAATGAATTTATTACTATTAGCTGTGTTATATTAGCCTCTAATGCTCATAACCATCTGGACAGGTTGTTATGGAGAAATTAGAGGAGTTTGACTTGCTGAAGCATGCTAATAAGCCATCATTTTCTCTTAGTGGAGGAAATAAAAGGAAATTGTCTGTTGCAATTGCAATGATTGGAGATCCTCCTATAGTCATTCTTGATGAGCCATCCACAGGTATAATAACTAAGTCCTTTTCATTCTGTTACATTATTTATGTCCAAACATCTTAGATTAGCCTTATCCTTTTATGTTGTAAGACTTATAAATTTTATTCTTGGGCCCTTGCTTAACAGCTTAACCTTTAGATCAAGCTGTTATATTACATGGTTTTGAAAGTCAGTTGATTAAGTGGTCTTCAGTTTAAATTTTTATGCCTTCCGTTATATGGCTTTATTTTTTTTTTCTACAGTAGTAGTATAGTTTCATATAAAGGGAGTTGCACATATCTGATCACTGAGCTTTGAAGTGAGGGGTTATGTTTGTGTTATAAAAATCTTGTCACGAGCCCTTGCTTAATAGCTTAAGTAGTTTGTTTTACACACAGCAACCAGGCCTCTCATATAACTAAAGCATAAGTGTTTCTGAAACTACTTGTAGATAAGCAATATGAAAGTTTATTGCATAATTTCTAATCCTGGATGAATTGCGAAAGCATGTGTTATCAGTTTGAAATCCAATTATTCATATTTTTAGGTATGGATCCCATTGCCAAACGTTTCATGTGGGATGTAATATCTAGAATCTCAACAAGACGAGGAAAGACAGCAGTAATTCTTACTACCCACAGCATGAATGAAGCTCAAGCATTGTGCACCAGAATAGGAATAATGGTATGCATCTGTACTTTCCTTACTTGTTTTAAGCACTGGCTTGCACCCATAAACCTGTAAGTTACTTTATTTTCGTTGTCTCTGTTGGAAGGTTGGTGGCCGATTAAGATGCATTGGAAGTCCACAGCAT
The DNA here is from genome assembly GCA_037074585.1 of Biancaea sappan. NCBI lineage: Eukaryota > Viridiplantae > Streptophyta > Magnoliopsida > Fabales > Fabaceae > Biancaea > Biancaea sappan. The sequence continues at coordinate 35,242,750 of CM073492.1, forward strand.
CTGAAAACAAGATTTGGGAATCATCTGGAGCTAGAGGTTACCTGGATTACTAATCTCGAGCGAATTAATATGTTTCATGTTTATTCTTGCTTTTTCAGATAAAAGCACCTTCATATATCTATTATTGGTTTTCCTGTCTCTAGGTGAAACCTACTGAAGTGAGCTCTGTGGACTTGGAAATGCTTTGCAAAACTATACAAGGAAAACTTTTTGACATTCCATCTCACCCTAGAAGCTTACTTGATGACCTTGAAATTTGCATTGGAGCCACCGACTCCATTTCATCAGAAAATGCCTCCATTACAGAAATTAGCTTGTCAAGAGAAATGATTGTCTTGATTGGACGCTGGCTTGGCAATGAAGAAAGAATAAAGACGCTTGTCTCTTGCACACCTGTCTCTGATGTGGTTTCCAGTGAACAGTTATCAGAACAATTGTTTCGGGATGGTATGTGTGAACCTTTAATTCAAGGCTTATCTTCTTTCTGTTGGTATTTTTGTGCCTTAGTTGATGACCCTTTTGTTCTGGCTGGAGTTTGTTACTGAATGGCCCTTTTTGCACATCCGTCTATGATTGTGCATAATTTAATCTCCCTTCGCTTTGCTTCTGATTCAGTGTGAGATCAATATGCTGCATTTCATTTCTGTTTTGCTTGGAGATAATATATTATAGGGAAATACTTGTCCTAAAGGTTGCAAACAATGAAGGGCAATTGTATAACATATAATTTTTCATCCTTTCTTTCTTCTGGGTTGTTGTTACTGCCTGCGTGAGCATGGAGGGTGTGTAATATGGTCCCTGATATATGCTCGTGTGTGAACGAGATTCTATAGAAATAGAAGGGAGAGAAGAGGAAGAAAAATCTGATTTTCTTTGTCTACCTATTTTGGTTAGTTCATTCAAGGAGAGAACCTGCAATCTCCTAAGTAAAACACTCAACTTTTATGAAAATGCTTCTGAATAATTTTCCTTGACAACCCATAGGAGTTACATAAGTTTTCAGACCAAAAGGAACTGTCAGTAACTACTATCCTAGTCATAGTATGCATAAGCATTATATAACTGTCACCCTAATTAAAAAGAGATCACACAATAATAATTATAAATTACACATCACCCATGACATCACACAATAATAATTATAAATTACACGTCACTAACTGACTTGTACTGTAACAATGTGAAGGTTGGGTTTGTGTTTTCTTTCTTCTACCTATTTTTGCTGGTTCGTTTGGGAGTAAGAACCTGTAACCTCTTGAGTTTGCACATACAAAAAAGTGGAATAGCTTCTGATGATTTCCATTCGTTCAAAAATTCCCTATATACAATCTAAGAGGCATAAGTACCCCCAAATTCAAGGAAACATGATAGAAACTACTCTAAACGACATGAAAGTGGGGAAAGAATGATCCCTAAAACTGTCCACTTGAATAAACCACATAATTAAAATTAATTAAAGAACTACCTAATAACTGCTAGATGATATAAAATCCAAAAATATCATTAAAAAAACATTTAAAATAATGTTCTGGCCTGAATGTTAGTAGACTAAGACTAAAGGGGTGCTAAAAGTTGTGTATTCCTGCTTCTGGTTAAATTATTTATCAATTATAAGTTCTGCTATGTGATATTTTTCTATCATGCTGGCACCCTTCTTAAAAATATTGTCCATGCTCCCTTCATTCTAAAAGTTTTGTTTTCTACAGAAAATTGTTAGTCTTTTTGAAGAAATCAATGAGAAGAATTCTGAATAATCTTATTCAATGAGAACAAAGAATTTACACCATAATATATAACCTAATGAGACCGGCATTCCAGTCCATAAGACAAGGAAACAGAATCCATTTTTAATTAGGAATCCCACCAGAAAAGGAAATCAATAAAATTACAATATTTAACTAAGGATACAGAAACGAAAAAACTATTTTAAATAAAGGAAATAAATGACTTCCTAATAAAGCACATAAAGGGTCAAGTTCCTTTCTACACTCTCCCTCAGGCTGGGTTGTATATATTATACAAACCAAGCTTGGAGTTCAACTGATCAGAGCTGACCTTTGGTAGTGCTTTGGTGAGAATATCAGCAATCTGAAGCCTTGTAGGAACATAGCTCAGCTGAACAATCCTGTTGTTGACCTTCTCTGAGATGAAGTGTCGATCAATCTCGATGTGCTTTGTTCTGTCATGGTGCACAGGATTTTTGGCTATGCTAATAGCTGGTTGACTATCACTAAACATCTTGACTATGTCCTTTGTTTCAACCTTGAGCTCCTTCAATAGTCTTTGAAGCCACATCCCTTGACATATTCCTAGTGCAAGAGCACAATATTTTGATTCTGCCTACTCTGGGAGACAAGTGACAAGATTGCCCCAAACATATGAGCAATAACCAGTGGTTGACCGCCTATTAGTTAACTCTCTTTTCCAGCTAGCATCAATGTAGATCTCTACCTCACGGTTTTCAGATCCTTTGAAAAACAAACCATGACTAGGAGTCATATTCAAATATCTCCAAATTCTGTTCACTGATTCCAAATGATCCTCACTCAGATTATTCATGTGTTGGCTCACTACACTGATCGAGTCAGAAATATTTGGTCTACTGTGCGATAGATAGATGAGTTTGCCAACAAGTCCTGGAGGAGATCCCAAATCTAATATTCTCTCGAGTTCTCCCCTTGAATTTCGGATTTAGGAAAGTAAGATTGGTTCTCAAAGAAGTGACATCCATAGAGTTGTATACTTTCGGAGTGATTGGAGAGTAACACTTGTCTCCTTTTTTATTAGAGGAGTAACCAAGGAAGATGCATTTCAGAGACTTGGGATCAAGTTTGGTGCGGTGTTGTTGGTGGATGTGAACGAAGGAAGAACCACCAAAAACCTTCAATGGTAGGTCAGAAGAAAAAGAGTGGATACGTGGATAGGCTTTCACGAGGACATGACGAGGATTTTGGAATTTTAGAACTCGACTAGGTGTCCTATTGATGAGATATATGGCTATGAGAATGGCTTCCCCCTAAAAGTGTTTAGGCACATGATTGGAGAACATAATGGCATGGGCCACCTCAAATAAATGTCTATTCTTTCTCTCCGTGACGCCATTTTGTTGCAGAGTATCAACACAAAAGCTTATATGAATGATACCATGCTTTGAAAGATAAGGACCAAGGATGGAAGACCAAAAAGGATACTTAGAGAAATTATTAATCGGGATCTTCTGATAAATGAGATACTTAAAGAGTTGGTCATTGATAGAGCTCAATGGTTTCGTGCGATCCATGTAGCTGACCCCACCTAATGGGATAAGGTTTTGTTGTTGTTGTTGTTGAATGTTACTTTGAAATTGAGTGGAGATCATGGAATGAAAGGATTGAAATATGGTGGCTATTTCAGATTTTTCCTTCATAAGAAAGGTCCAAGTTGTTCTTGTATGATCATCTGTGAATGACAGAAACCACCGAGTCCCATTTATATTTTTTATTTGTGGGGGTCCCCAAATATCATTGTTAATCATAGAAAAAGGATGTGAAGGCTTGTATTGTAGACCAGAATATACATGTCTAGTATGTTTTGCAAGTTGGCAAATTTCACATTGATAAAAATTGGAATTTTTATTGATAAACAAATGTGGAAACAACTTTTTAATGTACGCAAAGTTTGGATGACCAAGGCGATAATGCCATAACACGATTTGACTCTCAACTGAAACAGAATTGAAAGCAGACTTGACAGAATTTTAACTAGACTAAGAAACACAACTTGACGGGTGAACTTGTCTACCAAGGAGATTATTTTCTTTGAGCAAATATAGGCCACCATGCATCTCAGCACTGCCAATCACTTTCTCCGAATCCACTGCCTGAAAATCACAAAGATTGGAATAGAATTTAGTTACACATTTGAAGTCACAAGTGAGTTGACTGATTGAGAGTAGATTGCAGTTTAATTTAGGAACATAAAGAATAGAATAAAGGTGAAGATCCTTTGTCAATTGGACTGATCCGGTTCCTGCTATTGGTGAGAACGAGCCATCAGCTGTTCAGACTGCAGAGTGACTGGTGCATGGTTTGTAATTTTTGATGATGTTGATGTCTCCAGTCATGTGGTCCGCGGCTCCTGAGTCAACTACCCAAGGTTTTGAAGTGCTGTTTTGAACAATATGAGCATAGGACAGGATACCTTGGTGTGCTAGCAGGCTGGTAGGTGGCTTGACAAAGGATTGAGGTGCTTGTCCGGAACTAGAGATGTGATCAAGCATTTTTTGCAGTGCCTCAATTTGCTCCTTGGTGAATGAACTGAATTCTGCATTGTTATCTATTGTGATAGCAGCATTTGCATGATTTTCCATGTCATATTAACCATTAGATGGCTTCCAATCTGCAGGTTTTCCGTGTATTTTCTAGCATGTCTCCTTCAAATGACCAAGTTTCTTACCATGATCGCACTGAGAGGAATTGTGAGTTTACAATGTCAACCCCTCGGCAGCGGGTATGGTGTGATTGTCTGTCATCATCAGTTTCTTTCTGCTCTCCTCTCTTTGAACCTTTGCAAAGGCGTCTCGAATGGTAGGAAGTGGTTTAATTCCCATGATTCTCCCCTTGACCTCATCTAGGTCTTTATTGAGACCAAGAAGAAATCTGATTGTCCTTTTCTGCTCAACAATTTTCCTATACAAGGCAGAGTCGTCTGGACATTTCCAAGTATAAATCTCGTACATGTCCAATTGCGGCCAACAGCATGTGAGAGTTTTGAAATATTGAGTAACACTCAATTCTCCTTGTCGTTGATCATATAATTTGGTTTCAATCTCAAATAATTCTAAGGAATTCTCTGTACTGGAATAAGTTTCACGTGTAGTTGCTCATATCTCCTTGGCTATACTATAGAGCAGGAAGTTTTCTCCAACCTCCATGGTCATGGAAATTATTAGCCATGACATAACCAGGTGATCATTAGTTTTCCAGGTTCGATATTTAGGATTTGTCATTTCTGGAGTAGGGATTTCGCCTGTGAGATGTCCATCCTTCCCTCTATCGCAGATATACATGAAAATAGACAATGACATTGAAGAAAATTATGGCCATGAAATTTATGATTTGTGACACGATAGGGACAATAGAATTAGGTTCGGATCTTAGAGGTGACTTCCAAGGAAGAAGTTTGTAAGGCCATGCCATATTTGGTCATGAAGAGAGAACGGCAAGAGAAAGGAGGTTAGAGACAATGACACACGCTCTTATGCACTGGCACGTGGAGAAATGTAGCAGAGAAGACGGTGGCATGTGTGGATTCCGATGAGGCTCCGGTCGGTAGGGATGTGCCGACGACGATGGTTTGAGATGATTCCTAGGGTGGTCCAGCCAAGACAGAGGCTATGCAAGGTTGGAGGAGGTTCTAGGCATTTACAGACCAACGGAAAACGTAGCAAATGATCAGAATCAGGCTCTGATACCATGAAGAAATCAATGAGATGAATTCTGAATAATCTTATTCGATGGAAACAAAGGATTTACACTCTAATATATAACCTAATGAGACTGGCATTCTAGTCCGTAAGACAAGGAAACATAACCCCTTTTTAATTAGGAATCCCACTAGAAAAGGAAATCAATAAAATTACAATATTTAAATAAGGAAACAGAAACGAAAAAACTACTTTAAATAAAGGAAATAAATAACTTCCTAATAAAGCACATAAAAGGTCAAGTTCCTTTCTACACTTTCAGATTTTTGAAAACATATTCCCTGAACCATACAAAGAATATTAAGAATTATTAGGTGGTACATTCTCCTATTTTCTCACTATAAAAACTAAGAAATATTTGTGCATGCTCCTTTCACTTTTCTAGCTTGGACCATACAAATTTCACTGATGTCTTGTGTGTGTAAATTCTGTACGTAATTGCAAGTGTGTTTAAAATTTCCGTCAGCTTTGCGGACAGGCACATATCTAGTTTATTTTTTCAACGTTCGTAGTAAATTGGCATTGCTTCATTCACTTTACAAATATGACATTCAAAATTGTTCTTTTACTGTCAATTGCTCTCTTTCTACTTCATTGGTAACTGTGAGAATGTCTAGGTGGTATTCCATTGCCAGTATTTTCCGAGTGGTGGTTGTCCAAAGAAAAGTTTTCAGCAATAGATTCGTTTATTCTATCTTCTTTTCCTGGAGCAACATGCCAAGGGTGCAATGGTTTAAGCGTCAGATACCAGGTATTTTTGAGTTATTACATTACACAGTATGTGGTAAATTTCTACTTGATGGCTGAAAAGTTCTCATGTTTAAATTTTTGTTTTGAAGCAAAGTTGGGTTTTTTTTTTTTTAACTGACTGAAGATTGATTGGATTTTCTGGTTATCCAACACCACGTATATATTGAGTAATGTTCAGGTTTTCGTAACTTATATATCTTAGTAATTTCACACATATATATATATATACATATCTATGGTCAAGGATATTCACCAGTTCGTCTTTTCTTAGTACCGCCATGAACAGAATATTTGCTTATGCACATGCATTGGCGTCTGGGTCTGAATTTTGCTGGGCATACAGTAATTGACATTTTGTTTACTGCAGTTACCATATGGAGAAGGCTCTTCTCTTGCGGATGTTTTTGGACTTCTTGAAGGAAACAGGTAAACCACATATATATCTACTGCTCCAGGTTCATTCCTGTTAATTGAAGTGACTCAATTTTACCATACTCTTTCCAGAAATAGACTGGGCATTGCGGAGTACAGCCTCAGCCAGTCAACTCTGGAGACCATATTTAACCATTTTGCAGCTGCTAATTCATGAGATGTGCTCCTTTAGTCATTCTCTTTGACACAATGCCATGCACAACTCAATGCCGTGGAAGGTATCGTACTGACAACTGACAATGTTCTATGATTTCCACTTGTAGATTTCAGCTTAGGTCCTCGTGCGAGATTTTAAGGCTATATGTAAATATCAAAAACTGCAAATCGTTGAGTCGACGAGTCATTAGCTATGTAAGATGGCTCAGAGAGTGCCAGCGAATTGTAAATAGATTTCCTATTGTGCCATTTTGTTCTTTGGCCATCGAGAATTTTCAGTTAAATTTTATAGTTTATGCTGCTCTATTTTGAGAAAAGAGGGTCATGTGTTTTGGGAGGCTCCACTTAATGTGGATCGTTAGATGTTTTACGTCTAATTGTTATTTTTTTTTTTGTATTGTTTTGTCTTTTTATAAAAAAATACTAGTTGTCTGATCTCAGTCGATTGTTATCAGATTCAACGGTTAGTGCAATTTAAAAAAATAAAAAAAAAGGTAGAAAAACAAAGGAAAAATGTGGACCATTGGATGTGCATCCAACGGTCTATGTTTGGAGTTGGATGAAGTGGATTTCCTTATGCGCTTTTCTTGTTCTAACGACTATTAGATGCGTCACACATTCAACAGTCCAAGATTTTCTTGCAATTTTTTTGCTTTTTTTTTTAAAATTTTTTGCTTTTTTTTTAAAAAATTATTAATCGTTCGATCTCAATTAACTATCAGATCCAACGGTCAGTATTTTTGAAAAAAAAAAAAGCAGAAAAACAAAGGAAAAAGCAGACAGTCATTATTTCCATTTTTGTCATCTTTCGCTTAAAGGCTGAAGAATACGATCAGATTTGATGGAAAGAAGTATCTTTCTTTTGGTGGAGTTAGCATTTGATCGCCAACAAAGAAGTTTCTTTCTAGATCTATTGAAAGATGATTCTTGTACTCTGGAAAATGAAATCCAATCAAATCTGTGAATTGGTAAATTACAAAGAAACCGCAGAATTGAAGAACTCGTCTTTATTTCTATGTACAGGAGAGATTTGTCTTGTGATTTATCACACTTATTTAATCTCTCTGATTACTAGGTAATGATGACGTTGATCGCTTGAGACATGCCCATCTCTAATTCAAAAATTAAACCTTCGGTGTGATATAAGCTTTTTGAATCATGAATCTCGTTTTATTATTGGTGCTTTTAAGTAGGCATATTTGATTATGTTAAAACAATAGTCTCTCGGAGACTTGTATAAAATGACGCCCCCGACCAAATGTTCGTCAATTTAATATTAACAGCTTGTACTATTTTATATTAAAACTATACGTCAGAATTGCATAAAATACTGTATATTTCATTGTTGGACTTACTCATCATAGGGGAAAACATAATTTCCTCGTATAGTGTTACCAGCCTGAACATGGGATTAATACTATCTTGGATGTGGTATACACATCTCATATCATAAGCTACTAGATCATAACCATCCTGAAAGAAATTTTTATGTGCAAATAATCTATTAAAAGACAAAGTCAATTATAACTAAGCAGACAAGAAATAAAAAAATCTATCAGTCTTTGTAGATTTTATTCATGTGCATATTTGTTATAATTAATTTAATCTATCAGTCTTTGGTAGATTTTATTCATGTTCTGTTTCCTAAATTTCATTACATAAATTTATATTCCCTTCCTCCTATTTCTTCCCATGTCTGGCCTCTAACCCAAGTAGCTCCAAACAGTTGCTCTTCATAACTGTGAGCTCCAGTTCTCCCTCTTAAATTTCACTTGTAACCCCAAGACCAACAAGTGAATGAAGAAGACTTCGATCTTCAAAATCAAGAGTTCAGATCCGGATCCTTTCCTGTAATAAGGGAGTTTTATTAGCACATTTCAACACATATTGGAATAGAGAGTTAAATTACATATAGTTTAAATCTTACATATATTGGAATAGAGAGTTAAATTACATATAGTTTAAATCTTAGTCATTAAATCAAATCCCTTATTCTAGCACGTGTAATGAAATGCAAGATCCTCTTGTAATAGGAGGGGATTTGTGCAAATCAGAGTCCTCCTCACCAACTTTGGGATCACATTATTTTTATGTCTATCACTATGGACCTTTGACTTTTTCAAGGGAGTTATGAATTTTTGAAAGAATTGAAACACTTGATAATTATGAAATTTTTAAGTATTTTTTTTTCATTTCCCTGTAGTTGATGTCTCTTTTTGTACTTTTTTCCTCCTTTCTTCAATAAAATTTTTTCTTTTTTGTGGTTATCAAAGGAAAAATTTTTAGTATTATTGCGGCTGCTGGCTGGCCCAGCTTTTCTTCATCCAATCTCAATTGACATTTATTTCTCTCTTTTTCAGAACTGCTGCTGCAAAACTCCCATCTTGCTGTTGCTACTTTAATGGAAACCCTAATAATATATTGAATTCAATTAAGATTTTCAATTCATTTGGGAAATTTGTCATTAAGGAAGTACCTAAAGTCAGTGCAAATAATTCAATTGTTTTTTGGTTGTTAATGCTCTAGTTTCATGAAAGATTAATTTTTTTTTCAAAAGAATAGTTAGGAATATTTTTTATTATTTTCTTTATTAAAAAAAATTATTGAAATCTTTTTTGGGGTCTAAGCGTGACTCATGGTCGGCTGGCCCATAGCGATGAGAGTGATAGTAATCTTTAGCAGTGGGCTAAAATAAAAAATAACAATGGTTTGCTCGTTTAATTTTTTTTAAATTAAAGTAAAATTTTAAATGGGCGAAATTTTTTTTAACAAAATAAACATGAAAAAAGATTATGATAGAATTTTTCAATGAAACAAGCGTAACCTAAATTGAAAAAGAAAATTCAAATAAATAAGAGCATATCTATGAACTCCCAACTCCAATGATAAAAACTTACAATTGCCCAGCACTTTGTTGGTAGAGAATCTGTTTCTTCTAATAAAATGAGTCTAGTTTCTTTGCTTAATTAAGTAAAATCGTCTAATCGGGGTTGGCATGTAAATACGTGCTGATTGATGACGACAGATCGTATAATCTCCAACAAAACAATTTCATTTAGTTATGAGTCAATGATTTATAACGAGGTGGAATAGTAATTTTGACTAATATTATCTCATAAAAATCATGACTTTGAAAGTTGTGTTGTCCAAATGTAGGACTTGGGGATTAGACAAATGGGGTTTTCAAACTTAAAATTGAGATTCTTTTAAAGTAACTCAATTAGTATTTATTTGATCAGATTTCGTATAGTAGGCCCAACCAATTGAATAATATTTTCTAAATTATATTGAAGGACTTCATTAAATTAGTTGAGTAACGAACAGAATTTGAATCAGATTTTAACAAGGAACGCTAGACCTGCACTCAACAAGGAACGCTAGACTTTGAAAGTTGTATATGTATTCTTCAAATCATCCCTTTTTAAAATTATGAATTGTTGTAAATTTAATTAATAATTAAATAATTACAATATATTAAATACAAATTAATGTAATTGATTCTATAATTACATTCAAATGAATTTGAAAAATTTGAATGCAAATGAATTCAAAACATCCATTTTAAAATTGTGAATTTTCATAAATTTTGTCATAAATTTTGTTAATAATTTAATAATTAATAATTACATCATTAACATTTTATATATTCAATTGACTATTTCAAAATTCATGTTATATAAATAAATTGTCATACCAGGTATCTTGTCTTCTTCTCGTATTTGTATTGAATATTTTTCTTATAAAATTAGTTTTCATTCCATTAGTGCTTCGCATATGGCTAAATTTAATGATGTTGTTGATGTTAATGCATCAAGGGATGATTGAAGGATTAAGCTTTGGATAGTAAGGTTGTAGACAATTCCATCATTCAATATGTCTGAGAAGATTTTTAGTGTGGAGATGGTTTTGCAAGATTCTTAGGTAAATTTAATTTTATTTTTTAGTCTTGTGTTTATTTTTTGGCTTTTAAAGGTGATCACATACACGTTCGTGTAAAGAGATCATATATGAATAAATTCAAGCGTCAAATAACCGAGGAAAATGTTTATGTGATGTTCATATTTGGTGTAATGAAGTCTAACCGTGATTATCAAACAACGAAACATTCATTCGTGCTTGAGTTTCGATTTTCAACTGATGTTCAACTAGTTGAAGATGATTTGAGTATTTCAAAATCTATTTTCATATTTTGTTCATTCAGTGATATTTTGATTCATGTTGTAGACGATAACTATTTAGTAAGTTAGTTTTTATCTTATGTTTTATAGATTATGTTTTATTTATTATTGATTCTAACTTTATACAAATAATATTATTTTGTTTCAGATGTTATTAGGATGGTCAATAAATTTGATCCTATCATAGAGAGCTCAAAGAACGGTATCAAGAGCAGGCGTGTAGAAATTGAGATTGAAGATACAGAGTATTGTTGCTATTATTTTTTTCTTTTTGTATTTTGATTATTCTATTTTTTGTATTTATTACTTTATTTTATTGTATATTTATTATATCTTTCTATTAGTGTTCTCTTTTTTTTTTCTTATTTTTAACATGTATATATATATATGTGTGTGTGTGTGTGTTTTTTTTTCTTTTTATATAGGTATAATAAAATTATGTGTACATTGTGAGGACAATTCGCAAACGAGCTGAATTAACATTTTGTCAATAACTTTAGTCATTCAATTATTATTATATTATAAGTTACAAAAATTTTTAAATTTATAAATTATTCGTGCATCGCACGGGTCACAATATTAATTTTTTAAATTACAAGGCTGATATATTGAAGGACATCATTATATTAGTTGAGTAACGCACAAAATTTGAATCAGATTTTAACGAATAATGCTAGACTTGTACTCAATGATATATTATTATAGGGATAAATTACATATATAGACCATACAATAGCAAATGCACACCAACACTCTTTAATATCCTAATTAAAAATCGTTACATGGCGCATTATCTATAAATCCAATCCAATAAAGTTTGTACCTTCTCCTTCAACTTTAAGCTATGTAAGGCCGAAAACCTTTTAAGTATGGTTTTTAGGGTTAGCTCTTTAAATTTATCCTCATTGAGACTCACATATTTTTTTTTTCGGGGAAACAAGTGGAAACAAGAGGGAAAAAATAGTTCTTAATGTACACTATAGAGGTGTATTAACTAAAAGGACTGAAATGATAATATAGGGTGAGTATAAGGTAATGTAGAGCCTCTTTAATCCAATTTCGCAAGCAAAATACTGTAGTGGCTAACATCCCCAAGGGTGTAGGTGACGCAAAAAGCCATGTTATCTTCTAGAATCTTATTGTTATCTTTAATGATGAAATTCAAAGTGTGGGTGGATGGGCACCTTTCTTAAGGAGATGGACTACCTCAAGGGAATCTATCTTAACAAGGACAAGAAGGGCACTAAAATTTCAGGCAACAAGTGGATCATGACATATGACACCCAAAAGAAATTAGATTTTTTAACATTAAATTTCTGTAACATTTATAACATTGCATTTCAGCTGTTGGATCACGTAAGATGAATGATATTATGTGCAATATATTCTGGAGGATGAGAGACATCATCCATTCTGTGCGATCTAACGGTCGAAATTCAATATCACCAATGTTACAAAAATTTAATGTTAGAAAATCCAATTATTAACTCAAGCACGGGTAAAAGGACAACTTTTTCTCAATGAAGTTAACTATTTCAAGAGAATTTGTCCCAAAAAGGACAAAGGGGGACTCAAATTCTAGGCAGCAAGTAGACTATGGTAAATGTCAATAAGCTTTTGTCAGAGGTAAGACCAATGTAGCTTATAAAAAACTAGCAACCGTGTTGCCAGCTTCATCACAAATCAAGTCCTCTATATCAGCTTTTTCTAGGGTTGCCTAATGAACTACCATCTTTCTTATTTCTAGATAATCCTTCGACAGTTTGCACTAGTACACCAAACGAGGAGAGTGCATTGCCTTCCTTTCATGATCCTGAAAAACCCTTTAAAATAATTGCACAAAATTTAAACATTAATTTTATTGCAAACACCTATAGGGTTTAGATTACCATTACCTAAGATGGTGTCGTTCTGCAGCCTCTAGCACCACTAAATAGTACAGAGAAAAAGGATATCATATTGATGCCACGACTCTTCATAGCCTCACAAGAAGTATTCGATCCATTTTCTAAGATTATCCGTAGAGAAGTTGAGAGATAGTAGTAAAGCCAAAGAAGCTCTGAATTCTTCAAGTTAGGTCACAGTCTCTCATCCAATGTTAGATAGTCTGAAAGCCAAACTGTCTTCTATCATACATGCTCCTCTAACTCAAACCTCTGCTACTTCTAAAATTATTGGTTGAAAGTCAGGCTTATACTAATTTAATGTGTTTATTAAATTGTTCAAAATTAATTAGACACATAATTTGCTCACTTCTATTGCTAGATCTTTTTTGTTTTATTTTTATCTTTTCACACTTAATTCCTCCATCCAAAACTTTCTTTAATTTCTTCCTCGTCTTGAACTAAATGCTTTGAGGGTTTTCTATGAAAGACAAGTCACTTTATTTGACAATTATCTGTGCTATTATATTTTTACGTACAAAATTTCCTTTCATTTGACTATGACCCAAAAGTCACAGCAAAATTAACCAATATTATAGTTGTTTGACATTTTTTTTCTACAATTATCTTTCATTAGAGATAATCTTACTCGAATCATTGTTGAGCATTAAATGTAACCTAAAAATACTTTATAGGGTACCAGTGAGTATATCACAATAATAATTATATGGAAATCTAGCATAATGTTTTGTTTATATTAATTAAATTCAATCCTTGCTGATAAGCTTTAGTAGATGTGATATATATATATATATATATATATATATATATATATATATATATATATATATAGATTGTTTAAATTAACGTATAAATCCATATCATAATGTCCAACAGCAACATTAACTATTGCATAGCTTGATGACAAATTAAATCGGCCAGGAAATACTCATGGCCATATCATATTTGATGTTAGGAATATCATATTACCCACTTCCATTTTAATTTACAAGTATGTATGTATGTATATGTTAGATGATTAATATTAATTCTTAATACATTTAGTTAAATAAACTTCAATTAATTATTACATATGAACTATAATATATATATATATATATATACACACATACAGTGGCGGAGCCACATGCTACACATTTTGAAATTTACAAATTTTTATGTAAAAAAAATATTTTTTTCATTTTTCCCCCTCCTTTGTTTTTGAAACCCTCTTAATATTTTTTTGAACTCTAGTGACTCAATTCTTCTCTGCTGCTCACAGTCACAAGACCACCACTCCCCAGAGTCACAAAATTTTTTCTTGATAATGGTTAATTTCTCATTCTATTGTTAGGGACCTCTTGTTAAAAGTTTGAAATTTAGAGTTTTTGTACATAAGTCTAATTCTATTAAATTAGTTAATTGATTATGTAATTAAGATCATGAGTAACATATTTGTGAAGTCAATTTCATGAAATTTTTTTCTTGATGATGGTTACTTTCTCATTTTATTGTTAAAGATCTCTTTATAAAAGCTTGAAATTTAAAATTTTTGTATATAGGTCTAATTCTATCAAATTGGTTGATTGATTATACAATTAGATCATGAGTAACATATTTGTGAAGTTAATTTCATGAAATTTTTCTTGACGATGGTTAATTTATCATTTCATTATTAGGGACCTCTTTGTAAAAGCTTGAAATTTAGAATTTTTGTACATAAGTCTAATTCTATCAAATTGGTTGATTGATTATACAATTATGATTATGAATAATATATTTGTGAAGTCAGTTTCATTAATTTTTTTTCTTGATAATTGTTAATTTATCATTCTATTATTAGGGATATCTTTGTAAAAGTTTGAAATTTGTAATTTTTGTACTTAGGTCTAATTCTATTAAATTGGTTGATTGATTATGCAACTAAGATTTAGAAGAAGAACAATTTTTTTGTAATAAAAATATTTTTTAAGAAGAAATTATAGTCAAATGAATAATAAATTGAAATTAATTTAAAAAAATTATCTCCAAATTCTAAAAAAATGAATGAAAATTTTACTCTCTTGACTTAGGAGTCCAGGATTCGCTGTTGTATATATATGAATTATCTTATATAAAGCATATACATACATTTTTATCACATCACTATTTTCAGTCCACCGTGCTTGATTCTTAGTCCACCATCGAGTATAAATTAAGATACCATTGTTAATAACTAGATCAATTTTTTAGCTTATAAAATAAATAGATATATCAATTGTTATATTTCATTTTATTTTTTATAATATTTGTTTTTACTATTTTATATTTTCATCATATTTCTTATTCGTTATTTTGTAATCTAAGACACGGGCTCACTTTCTCGTGGTTATTATTATTATTATTATTATTATTATTATTATTATTATTATTATTATTATAAGAAGTCAAAATAGTTAACGGTGAATTTTTGTGTAGAAGTTATGCAATATATTGTACGTGGACCAATGTATCACATACAAAGAACCCCTGGTTCTACAGAGAGTAAAAATGTTGTTACATAAGTTAATGAAGTTTTCTTTTTCTTTTTCATTTTCTTTTTCTTTTTCCTTTTCCTTTTCCTTTTAAGCAAATAACGTAATGGAGGAACACCAAATCATCACTTTCCTTTATATTGAAGTGGACTTTTTATATAATATGTTTTCTTTCTCATCATAAAATAACTAAAAATTATTTATTGTTATATTTAAAATAAATTTATAATAAGAATTTAACATTAATTTAATTGTTTTCTTTTTGTTGTATTAAAAAAACTAAAATATCGTGTTATATTATTTACAAAATTAATTGATTTGAAATAAAGTAAATTAAAAGAAATATTTTTTCTATATATATGAAAATATTAAAAAAAAGAATGTAATATTTAAAAAAATGTAATAAGTATAATTTAATCAAACTTTAAAAAATTAGTGTAATTTATCCCCAAAAAAAACCATAAATTATGAAATAAAAATAAAAAATAATTAATGATTTAATACTGAAAATAATATTCTTCTTTTAATTGTATCCGTTAAAGATTTTTTTTTGATCTGGTTTCAAATATTACTATTTACTTAGTTTAGTTTTTTTAAATAAAAAATTTCAAATTATTCTCTAAATATTATGTAATCTCTTCAGAAAGTATTTTTAGAATGGTGTGCGAAATTAACATTACTTCAGAAGTTGAAGACATTTAAGTAAGTCATATACACAGTTAACAATAATGTGGCTTCTTATTTTTGTGTAACAAAAGCACTAGTTTGATTAAGACAAAAATATTTAAATTAAAACACTAAATTAAGAGTAACTCTATAAAATGACTAGGCAGTAGTTTAGCGGTGAGATTCGCGAGTAAAATAGCAAATGGCTATAGCTGCAAACTTTTGCTATATCATGCACTAAGGAAAGAGTAAATAATTTGGGTTTTAAAGGATTATAGTTATTTTAATTTAATCTTAAAAAAAATCAAATGTATCAATTTAATTTTTAAAAAATTATGTTTGTTTCAATTGTCAAAATAATTTTTGATAATAAAAAATTTAAAATTTGACAATAAAAAAATTAAATTGAAATAAATATAATATTTTAAAAATTAAATTAAAATACTTGATATTTTAAAGATAACTATAACATTTCAGAACTAAATCAATAATCTACTAAAAAAAAGAAAAACACTAAATTAAGAGTTTTTTTAGGTAAATTAAGAGTTTTTTTAGGGCTTAATTGAGAAAAGAATAAATTTTTAAGTTCAATTGAAATATATTATTTTTAAAGCACCGGATTAAAAAAGAAAAAAGAAAGGAGTAAGTAATGGTGACTAAATTGTAAATTCGATCGGAAAAAAGGCAGAACAGATGGGATTGTTGCTTCCATTTAAGTCCAACTGCTGCTCTCACCGTCTCACATTGTATGGTCCGAAAGAAAGCAATGGCTGCTGCGACGATAGGAATCGGAGTCGGAACCGTCCCGACTTACCGAGTCACCATGGCCACTCTCTCCTCCACCGCCCTTCCTCCGCCGCACGGTCTCATCTTCATCAAGACGCGGCGGCCCCTCCGTCTTAACTCCCTCCGAACTCGTCCTTCCCTCCTCCGACTCCGAGCGTCTTCGATGGACGCACCTACCTCACCAGGTTAGGCGCTTACTTCCATACCTGCACGGTGTTCATTTTGTGCGTCCGTGGATGATGGTTGAGTGGTTGGAGTGGAAATGTTAGT
Organism: Biancaea sappan; assembly: GCA_037074585.1. NCBI lineage: Eukaryota > Viridiplantae > Streptophyta > Magnoliopsida > Fabales > Fabaceae > Biancaea > Biancaea sappan. The sequence goes on from CM073492.1 coordinate 35,259,848, forward strand.
GAGAGGGACAATAATTTGCGGCAAGTGGGCCGCTGGGTTCAATGAAAGGGTTCGCTTCAAATCTTTTTTAGTTCCTTCTTTTAATTAACTTGTGTAGTGAGGTTTTGCCGTTTTGGAGAGAAAGATACTTGGTCAGGTCTTAGGCTCTCAGCTTAAAGTTGCAACTTTCTGTTTGAGAATGTTTTAAATACTGATGCTATATTCAGTTTCAATACGGATAAAAGAAAAAAGAGGCGGTAACTTGGCTACTAAACGCACATTGCTAATGTGAATGTGTGTTGACTCATGACTGTTGATTAACCCCCCGAGCTACTTGATTTATTTGTTGAGCAGTTAACGGATAATGTCATATTAGACTAAGAAATTGAATATTAATCTTGTCCTGGTTGTCAGATGCTTTTTACTTATAAAACAACACTAGCAGTAGGGAACTAGTGAAAAGGGTTTGTAGATGGCTTGGACACGAGCAGTGAAAATTGTTAGATAGTACTGCGATGTTGAGCCTTGAGATGCCTTGGTTAATCTAGTATTCTTAGGTCAAAGCTACATTCTAATTATACACACACACTCAGAGCTGCAATAATGGTAAGCAAAGCTGAAGGCGACATATTTCTTCTTCTTGCAGGGACAGACGTTGAGAATGTGGTAATTATAGGTTCAGGCCCTGCAGGATTTACAGCAGCAATATATACAGCGCGTGCCAACTTGAAGCCTGTAGTGTTTGAAGGCTATCAAGTTGGTGGTGTTCCAGGGGGGCAGTTGATGACTACAACTGAAGTAGAGAATTTTCCGGGATTTCCAGATGGGATAACTGGTCCTGATCTGATGGATAGGTATATAAAAAGGAAAAAAGAAAAAAAAATTATTATAACCGATGTTATCTTGTAATTCAGTCACTTGAATACCTTGGAGTTCACTCAGTATCTATCTATATAGGATGCGACGGCAAGCCGAGCACTGGGGAGCAGAACTCTTTCAAGAAGATGTTGAAGCTATAGACGTAAAAAGTAGACCTTTTACTGTCCAAAGTAGTGAACGTAAGGTGATATTTTCGTTTGTTGTATAAAACATTGACACCCTTGGTTCTCTAAGATTGCATCTTTGGATATATCTGATTTTTTGGATCTCTTTTGTGTATACATATTTGGGGAAACATGTTTTTAGGTATTATGTCTATAAAGTATTTTGTCCATTTGTTAGTAATGAATGTGACTGGAATAGCATATGCTGAAATGATTGCCGTCAATTTCGAATTACATTCTTTTTGGCGGCAACTTGCATATATAACTTATTTTCTAGTTTTGTTTTTTGGACAACTTTTTGTGTAATATCATTAGGTGTCATTGATTGAATCTTTATATAATATTTTAGGTTAAGTGCCATACTGTTATTTTTGCCACTGGAGCTAATGCAAAAAGACTTAGGCTACCTCGAGAAGATGAATTTTGGAGCAGGGGAATTAGCGCTTGTGCTATATGTGATGGAGCATCACCTCTCTTTAAAGGCCAAGTTCTTGCTGTTGTTGGAGGAGGAGATACAGCTACAGAGGAAGCATTATACTTGACTAAATATGCTCGTCATGTGCACTTACTTGTACGTAGGGACCAACTAAGGGCTTCCAAAGCTATGCAAGATAGGTAGGTTTGATGAATATTTCCCAACTTTTGGTACTTTCTAGTTATTAAAGCACATCAAACTTTGCAGTCATGCTATAAATTGAAGACCTCCTTGTGATGCATTCTGTGAAGTTCATCTGTCTCATGTTTAATGTAAATACAGAGTTACTTACTCTTTAAAATGTATCTCTTTTTATTTTTTTTCATGTTTCTGTATCTGTTTTTGTAAACTACTTTTCCTTTTGTGGGCATGTTTCTGTATGTGTTTTTGTAAACTACTTCTCCTTTTTTGGGCATGTTTCTGTATGTGTTTTTGTAAACTACGTTTCCTTTTGTGGGCAGTTATAGTTTTAGACATACTTTGTTAGATCAGTCTTTCTTACTTGTTAACAATTTCCAGGCTCTCTTATTTAATTAACCCAATCTCTTATCCTTAGAACTAACATTTCCTTCACTGGCCACCTCAAATGCTTTATGTAACTTATATCCTATTTATTTTTCTCCTCCTGTTTTTGTTCTATTGTTTAATAAGTATGGTTTTGATTGTTACTTTTGTTCTTTTAATGAGCAAAATGTAATGAATGAGTAATGAGTGTTTTACTATAAATTTGTTGCGTATTCTTTTTTTTTTTGTGGTAAGAATGAATGATAGCCATATAGTGAAGGTCATCAATAATCTGTAAGCCTTATGGTGAACAAGCTCATTAGCTCAAGAGTCTTTTAGCTATAATTAGTCTTGAAAAAGATTCTAAGATCTAGGTTTGGTTTTGATTTGGTTTTCAGTTTGTAGCTTTATAATATAACGTGTTTTATCGCAGTCCTCTTCTTGCTAATGTGAAGTAGCGCCCACACTCTTTGCATGGCCTCCATCAAATTTGTACTCAAAGATTGATGCACCATGACCTTAGAAACATGCTTATAGAAATATTTTTGGTTTTCAGTTTCTAGGTTTATAATATAACGTGTTTTATCGCATTCCTCTTCTTGCTAATGTGAAGTAGCGCCCACACTCTTTGCATGCCCTCCATCAAATTTGTACTCAAAGATTGATGCACCATGACCTTAGAAACATGCTTATAGAAATAATGCTACATTGTAATAATAAGTGTGGAAAATTCTAATTTGACGAAATTGATATTTTTGTCTATAGTTCCTTAGACTTGGAAATAGTTTTATTATGTCATATTACTATCTTAATGCGTTGGAATCAACTCATGGAGTTTAACAACACAATGAGGAAAGATTTATATGTAGTATCTCTTCTTTTGTTTTCTTTTACTTGATAGTATATGTTGTTGTGGAATTTTGTATCAGGATTCCTTGATGGGAGTGATTTATATAGTAATAAATAATTGTATGTGAGTTTTCAACTCCCTTAATGTTTGTTTAACAGGTTAATTATCGCGAATGTTTCAGAGTGTACAACAATCCCAATGTCACCGTGCACTTCAATACAGAGACTGTTGATGTTGTGAGCAATACAAAAGGCCAGATGTCTGGTATATTAGTTCGAAAAGTTGATACTGGGGAGGAATCTGTGCTAGAGGCAAAAGGACTATTTTATGGTATAGGTCATTCACCAAATAGCCAACTACTGCAAGGCCAAGTTGAGCTTGACCACTCTGGCTACGTATTGGTTGAGGAGGGTACTGCAAAAACTTCAGTTGAAGGTGTATTTGCTGCAGGAGATGTTCAGGTAAGCAGAAGGATATGTTCCTTTAAAGAAGCTTACTGTTCCAGCATGTTTGTATTAACTCAAAAATTGAAATTTGAGTCTTCAAGGAATAGCTGGAGCATGAGGAGAACATTTTACCAAGTCCTAAGTAAAACATTATGCCATATTTCTCGGCATTCATTTGTTTCTCTGCTCTGCATATGCTTTTCTTAGAATGTCACAATGAGAAATATATTAAGGTGCAAATTAAAATTTTTCTTGATAATATTACCTCATATGACATCATTCCAGCAGGCTTAATTTTGACCTTTTTCCTTAAATTATGGATTGTTTATACTGGAGCAACTATTGAACATGAGAAGATGTATATGTGTTAGGATTTAGGAAGTTAAACTTCTGAATCCATCTTGTGGTTTGATGTTATAGGACCATGAATGGAGGCAAGCCATAACTGCTGCTGGATCTGGATGCATCGCCGCTTTACAAGCTGAGAGATATCTTGTGAGCAAAGGTCTTCTTGTAGAGTTCCATCAGGTATTTAACTTCATTTTCATGCACACTTAATGTCCTTTGAAAATTAGTTACAAATATCTCATCGCTCTATTCTAATTTTATTTTTATTACTCAGTTTTGTATTTCTATAAACCCTGTACTCTATAGAGGTGTCTGTAGTTGTTTGAATATGGATTTGGTTGAGAATTCTGAATGCTCTATGAATCAGGGGAAAAAAACTGCTTAAAGCCATTGGTAATTTGGATTTTGGTAGTATATAGGATAAATAAATTCTTGTGATTTACATCAAATTAGGTAATTCATGCATTAATTACAATATGAATCTCAGCCTTCCAATATAATTACTTGTGACAGCCCAAAACTGAAGAGTTCAAGAAGGAGCTCACAGACAGGGATGTTAAAGAGGGCTTTGACATCACACTTACAAAGCATAAGGGACAGGTATATGTTTAAGTGCTCTTGCTAATGAGATAAGTCCTATCTTTTGTCATCGTCAATCAATTCCTTTCTTCTCATTTAGATTTTGAGTGTGAAGTAAAACATTTTTTCTTCCCATTTTAATTTTTTTTTTCTCTGCAGTATGCTCTACGAAAACTGTACCATGAAAGTCCAAGGCTTTTATGTGTACTATATACAGCACCAACATGTGGTCCATGTAGGACTTTGAAGCCAATTCTTAGTAAGGTATGTGAGAAAAAGAAAAGGGGGGGGGGGGACAAAATTAATTTTTATAATCCTTATATGTCATAGTACTAGTCATTATTATAAGCCTCTAATATGATGTTTATGTGGTTCTTTAAATGCTAGGAATGAATGTAAAGGATACAAATCCGATAATATTATATATTGTGTGTGGCACAGAACTTATTGTATTTATAATTTTTAACCTGGGTTATCATAAGCCAGCATGCCAAATGGCACCTTGGCAATGATAGATTCTATGAGCATTAATTCACGGTGAATTGACCAAATGAGGAGATTTTCAGTCCATCTGCTGGTGCAAATGTTCTCCCGTTAGAGCTTAGAGGAGAATAGTATTATTAAGATGTTTCAGTGTTCTCCATATCATTTGTACAGTTGTTTTGTACTTGATTAAAAATAGTGAATATTAGAATATTATCACCACATCTGCACTTGGTTATGCCATGATTTGAATCAATTTCATGTGTGCTGGGCCTGAAAGTAGCCAGATTATATTGATTGGAGTTAGAAACTGCCAGTAATAACTTAAGAGAATCCATTTGTAATTTTCATGACCATTTAATTTCAGAAGCTTAAGCTGTTAGGAGAAGGCCACCGTCCTACCATACATTATGCTAAAATCAACTGAAATTAGGAGAATGAAGCAGCAAAAATTAAGCTTCTATCTACTTAGTTAGAAAGCCTTGATTATACATTGAAAAGTAAAAGAATGTTCTAATTTTTCACTAACATCCCATGTGGCAGGTGATCGATGAATTTGATCAGCATGTTCATTTTGTTGAAATTGATATTGAAGAAGATCCAGAAATAGCCGAAGCAGCTGAAATCATGGGTACACCGTGTGTTCAGTTTTTCAAGAACAAGGAGATGCTTGGGTACAGAAATTAGACACTAGATTTTAAACATCTATGCAAAATATTAGAGGAACGAATGTTAGAAAGAATTTTGATTGATTTTGCCCCTAAAACATTACAATTATATCAATTTAGTTCTTGAAAGACCAAACATCTCAATTTAATTCAGTGTTTATTTCAATTTGGTTCTTTTGATTGTTAGAGTGACTTTTGGCAACTAAAATTTGAAATTTAGCAATGATAGATTATGTGATTTAATAATAAAAATAACTAAATTGAGACAGTTAATCGTTATTTAGTCTTTTAGGAACTAAATAAGTATTTTATTCATGCGAATTGCCATCTATGTTTGTGCTAACTGATAAGCTGCTGTTATAGACTAGCTTCTTGGATATATTCTTGCTGATTTATTGCTCCTCATGGTTGTAATTTGCAGGACTGTCTCAGGAGTCAAAATGAAGCGAGAGTACAGAGATTTCATTGAAGAAAATAAATAGATGTAGTTCAGGCATTCATAGGATGATGCTCTCATTTTGTGTTTCAATTTTGTTTTTCAAATTGGCCAGCTGAATGATGCTGTCAATTTTTAACTGCATTTTCTTTTATTAGTTACCGTTCCATCGATTGTATTTGTACATGTAGAGTTGCCAATAATTATTATATTTGTTGGATTTTCGTTCGTTCTTTTAATACAAATTGGGCTAATGCCGCTAGTCTTCCATACAACTTCCCGTTGACAACATTCTAGTTTTAAAATGGCTGTTTTAGCTGTTACTTTTTTCCCCCTTGTATATAATTCCGTCGGATTTTATGCCTGTATACTTGTCTAATTTTACGTCTATAAGTCAGCAGTTTTTCTTTATGTCACTAAAATAATTGAGGGACAATGAAAATCAAGTATAAGTGTGTATTTAGAAAATAGTTAGACAAATTTAAGTTTGAAGTAATCATGGTTTGCAGAACGTAATTTGGATAAACTTAAGTATGGAGAAAGGTGATTTATGTTTAGAAAATAGTTGAGTAAAACTATATTTGAATAGATTATAAAAGTGATTTACGTTTGAACTTGCAACTAGTAAGTGTTTATTAAGACCATAGTTCAAATAAATAGATTGAACTTTCTGTGAATCAGTTAGGTCTTTGGTTCGATTTGAACTTGTAAATCGATGAATGTTTAAACTGTTGAAAAATTAATTGAACTAGTCTCAAACCGGTAAAACTTGTCGGTTTAATTGGTTTTTTTATTAATTTTTATTGAATATTATGTATTTTTAAAAAATTTAAGTTATTAAAAAAAATATAAAATTGATATAAATATATATCTATAACATGCTATAAATATTTTAATATATTTTAATTTTTTTAATATATTTTAAGTATTACTGATTCGACTGAATCATAGTCCAATTACTAACCATTAAATTAATATCTCAACTGATGTGATGATTGACCTAGTTATAAAAACTTTAATAAAGACAAATAGTGTGTCCTTTAATTTTCGAGGGAGGGGTCAAAGGTAGGCAAAAATTTATTAAGGCAAATAGTGATACACGTAGAGTACGGCTACATACAGTTGCATGTACGTCTGGTCACATTGTGGTTACATACTCTTTTTTTTTTTTACACGTTTGTCAATTGTCACCATATTGGATGACAAAGGTGTGTTACCATTCATATGAAAACACATGTTAAAAAAGAAAAAAAAAATCTACTTCACCATTTTCATTGGTGACATAAGTAGGTCCAGGAAAAAAAAAATATCCTGCCATCTAAACTGCAACATATGTGTAAATTAAAAAAAAAATTAGGACACTTCAAAAAACTCGGTATATTTGTGGAAAAAAATCCAACCTAATTATTTAGATGCTTTGAATCTAAAATTTAGAATGTTCCAAGATTTGCAATGTACTGAAACGTAGTTTACATTTTTTGTTAAAGATCAGAGGGCATATTAGGGGGTAAGAAGAAAGGATGTGACATAAATGTACACAACCAACAATACGTGGATAGATAGAACCCATACATTAATGTCACCTTAGCACAGACTGAGACTATAACCATTTGTATTATATAACCATTTGTATTTTACTATATAATACCAAAATAAGCATCATATTGCAAAATTTGGAGACATGAGACCCTCTTGAGAAGATAATGGACGGGAAGCATGCTGTTTCTTGGAAGAGATAGATGGCTTGAAGCTTGGTAAAAATCTTTGAGCAAAGCGGTGTAGACTTAGCTTGGCATTGAACCAGAGCGATGGTGATTTGGGTTTATTGTTATACCTAAGTATTATGTAAAGAAGCACCCGGTTAAGTAATAATAGGGCGATCAATGCCGAGATGTCCCACCACTCGTTATAATTCGGAAACCCGAACATCAACTTTAGGATTCGTTCACCCTTGACTCTCGAGCCCCCAGGAAACAGAGGATATTCAAATTCGAGCCCCAGCATGTCATTCTTGTACTGTCCCTGCAGTTGAGAAGAACATGGCAAAGCATCATTGCCCAGCAGAACTAGGAATTGAAGGCAGTTCATCAGTGTCACCAATTGCAGCTTATATATATATATATATATATTCAGTATTATTAGGAAGAGGAAAATGGAAAATGTGCAGTGTTGATGTTCCAGTGTATATATAGATATATATTGAGTAATGCTACTCACGCAACTTTCTCTTAATAACAAATTGCGAGAAAATGCGAATTTGACTGCATATAGAATCAATGAACTATACTTTTCTCTGTCGAACTAAGAATCTATAAAGCAGCCATAAGAACAATTTATATACAATTTATGATGCAAGTAGCATTAATGTTACAAGTTTGGTATGATTTTGATAGCTTTGAGAATGAAATTTCCATCACTCTGGACTCTGTACCTGTACTGCCCAAGTAGCAAAACTGAGATAGGACATAGGGTAGCGCCAAAAGATCTTGGGAATGTCGGGTAACGGTCTGAAGATTTCGGAAGACATAATCATAAACACCTGCAGACACCATCAATCAAAGTGATCAAGTTTGTTAAAGCAGTCTTATCTGAGAAATATTTAGGCATACCTACTGACCAAACTAATCATAAGCAGACATGTAAGGGTGTGAGGCAAATATTTTATAGGATTCACCATTGACATGCTTGTATATGATGATTAGTTAGGTTAATGGTTTAATCTTTGGTAGATTGAGTCTATCGTAGAATCCTTTCTTATTTGAGAAGATGAGAAAGTGATTTGCTTACCGTTGCACCAATTCCTGTTCCTATGCTAATTAGGACATTGGGAATAATTGTGGCCACAACCATTAGGAAGCTCTCAGCAACTGATAAGCAGCAGAACAAGTTAATGCAGAGAAACACAAAATGAGATAAACCCTGATGTAACCGCACCATGTAGTATATGATTATTCCCGGGAATAGTGATAAAAGAACAATGAAGGGAAGTGATGATAGGATGTTTGACAGTACATATACAGCCTCGCCATAATGCCCTTTGAACCTTTCACCATAGAACGCCTAATGTTTGTTGATATTAGATAGAGAACAGAGTGAGGTATGACTTTCAGTAGCTCCTGCAGAGAAAAAGGGCTAATTCTTTACCTTTAAATCTTCAATGAAAAATGGTAATCCTCCGGTGGTCAAACAAATCATGAAGCCATAGATGAATGACACGCACTTGATTCTAGCCAATATTGATTTGCTGTCTGCACCAATTTGATAAAATAGGGTTCCAATACTGATTGATACCAGCATATGAAATATGATCCTCAGCCAGTAGTAGCCCGTGTCCCTAGTCATGTTTAGGAAAGATCGCTGGGTCAATGTGCAGAGTTGCTTCCACCAGCTGCTAGTGCTTCTTCTTATGTTTGACTCAAGTACTTGTTCTTCCTGCAACTATGACAGTTCTCAAATCTATAAGTAACGAAAATGACCCCAAAAATAGTAATAAGCTCATTCATCTAATAGGGCTTTTCCTTCACTTTTTCTCATTGATCTAATAGTAATAAGACTGTTTTCTCATTGATCTAATAGGTCTTACTCAGGAAGCAACAAAATTCAACTACGATTCTAAATGATCTCGTTATGGGTAAACTGAAACCGGTTATATGAGAAGCAGGTATTTACAAGGATAATGAAGGTGGAACTTGTATCAAGAAATATTTTGTTCATGTGCATGATAAATAATAAAATACGGACTAAATTTCATACTTGAGACTTCAGTTGCTCAATCATTCTTCTTGCATTGAGAATTAACTCCGAAGTTTTGTAGCTTTCAACGAGGGTCGCTCTAATTTCAGCTGTTTTCATCGCCATTGCACCATTTGATAATGTTGACTGCCAATGACAAAGTTCACATTCATAAGCATGACAAAACATTTTCGAAAAGAACACACTACAAATTTTCCAAAACTTACAATCAAGTCAAAGTCCAAATTAATGCATAGAAGAAAATGATCCGAAGGGTTTCGTCTGGTTGGACAGGGGAACCCTGCATTAGCAAAAAACTGTTCTGAAGATTCAATCAGAGACTCAAATTTCCAACTGCTTTTATTGACATCCCCATATTTACTCAAACTGTTTACCTCCAAAGCCATCTTGGCTTCGCCAAAATACACAATTTCTCCTCCTGAAAGCAAGAGCAGATCATCAAGCAGATAAAAGATTTCACTACTCGGCTGGTGAATCGAACAGATAACTATTTTGTCACCACGAGCTATCTGGATCAGGCCTTGCATTACGTAGAAAGCTGATGCACTATCGAGTCCAGCGGTGGGTTCATCGAGAAATAAGACATGCGGTCGTGTCAAAATTTCGAGGCCAATGCTTAGTCTCTTCTTTTCGCCACTACTAATTCCTCGCAAATGCCAATTCCCAATCTGATTATCGGCACATTCCTCAAGGCCCATCTCGATTATAGTGTTTTCAACCACCTCGCTTATCTCTTCTTTGCTCATTTTCGAAATGAGCCTCATCATTGCAGAGTATGTTAGGGTTTCTCTCACTGTCAAAGTTCCAAAGAAACACTCTTCTTGAGCGACATAAGACTGAACATTCAAGAAAAATTCATCAGTTGAGCCTTTGTTATGAGAATATTAAGAACGCATTAGAATGAATGTGCGAAGAAATTGTGTGGCTATTTAACTTACCATCTCTCTGGGATAAAACTTTCTGTTCTTCCCATTGATCAGAATGTTGCCACTCACGGTGACATTTGCAGCCAATCTTCCTGCAGAATAAGTTCATACAGACACGAACGTTGTTGAGGAAGAAAGCAGATACTGTTAAATTGGTTAAATTGCAGTTATATTTTTTAATTATTAAATATGATTTTTTAAAAATTCATCTTTTTATTATGGATGTTAATTTATATACAATATATATTCTTTTCAAAAATAATTCTTTGATGTTATATTAAAAATAAAATTATAATTATATGATATATAAAAAAATTAATTTATTTGACAAAAATAATTAAAAATATATTTCTATAATATAAATTAAATATTTACAAAAATTGGATGTAATATTTAAAATAAAAAAATTAAGTATAATTTAAACCTCAAAAAGTTAGTATAATTTATTCTAAATTTATGATATTTTAATTATTTGGTAGCATAAAAATGATCGAACTAGCTTGTTTTGTTGAATTAAATTAAGAGAGCATATTATTACTTGAAAAATTTGCACACTCATGGGCCACACCAACAAATAGGGGCGAACATTGGTCGGATTTGGTCAAATTTGGGAAGATTTCCAGTCCAAATCGATTAAATGTTGTTTGGTCAGGTTATTGAATTTTTAACAGTGAATTCGAACCAACCTGTAATACCCGTGAATTTCAAAATATAATTCGCTTAATAGTATTTTAAAATTCTACAACGTTACTTTAGTTATTTATTTTGGTCATTTTTAATTTTCATATTAAATTGTTCTCTTTGAATATTATTTATGAAAATTGAGTTAAATGACTGGACTAAATATTTGCACAATGAGGGATATATTCTAAGAATGGTGAAATTCATGGAAAAGTGGTTTCAGAATGGTCAATTAGTCCATTTATTGTAAATTGACTGGATGGGTTTGGATGTTGGGTTATGGATACCCATGGGTTATTGAATAACCCATTAGAAATATTTAATATAAAGTTTCAATAGTACCCCTCATTTTTTTCACTCAGCCGAAGGAAGGCAGAAAACCATTTCTCTCTCAGTTCTTCAGTTTCTTCTCAAATCCTTTCCTTGATCTTCAGAAGTTCGATTATTTGTTCGGTTCAAAAGCTTTGTAAGGATCAAAGGTAAGCTTTAATCCGATTATTTTCCTTAAATTTTAGTTTATGTAGAAGATCAGAGGAGGTTTTGTTCTTGAAGATTTTGATGATAATTCATGAATCTCAGTTGTTTTAGAAGTTATATTTGAGTTATAATCGGTTAAAAGAGTTGAAATTCTGGTTTTGAAACAAGAAAGGGAAAGGATGAAATTGTTAAAAATTTTTGCAAAAACCGAGTTATTGTAGCGACCAGAAATTTCGAAACAAAATCTGGAAAATTTTCTTCGGGTTACTGTAGCAGTACTGTAGTGTCGGCACTCAACGTTACTGTAGCGAACCGGCACTGTAGCAAACCGACACTGTAGCAAACCGTACTGTAGCAACCCGTTACTGTAGCAGTCAGAAAATTTTACGTATTTTCGTGATTTTGTTTCCTTTCTTATGATTCCTTGTAATATATTTTACTAGGAAATTTTCCTACATAAATTCTAGTGTGGAACAAGGTAAACTTGGACAAACATCAAGGTGAGTGAATAACCTTGCTCAGCTAATTTGATATTACTAGTTAAAGTACAATATAAGTCCCATTTACAATATTATTTGGATAATAAGCAATTAATTTTTCATATGGGAGTATATGATGATCAATAGAAATAAGAGTATGTAGAAATTATTTATTTCATGACAATTGTACTATGTGATGAATTCTCACTATCTTATTAATGAGTAAAGATCTATGGGATCTAATACACGAGTGTGAAAGGGTTAAAGTCCCATACTACTCGGTGTATATTTAAGAAATCTTATACACGAGTTTGAAAGGGTTAGAGTCCCATACTACTCAGTGCATATCTATGAAATCTATACACGAGTTGAAAGGGTTAAAGTCCCATACTACTCGGTGTATACCTATGAGATCTTATTCATGAGTTTGAAAGGGTTAGAGTCTCATACTACTCGATGTATAAGACAATTAATTATATGAGTAAATGTGGTATTTGTACTTTTGATATTTTATATAGTACAGTTATTTACTTACTGAGTTTTTAAATAAACTCACACTCCCTATGATTATTTTTTTCAGATACAGAAAATAAAGAACAAGAGTATCCGTTTGAAGATTAGAAGCCCCTTGGGATTATTCTCTATTTCTGTCTGGTGGGACACCAGTACTTATTAATGTGGATATTAGAAACGCTCTATACTTTCTATAGGTCTCCTAGGCTTGTAATGAGATAGAAATATCAGACTATGTATGTCTATATTTGCTTATCAGATGAATATAATTCTGTAGTGTGGAATGAATGATTAAGGTTGAATGTAAAACCTTACAGAATATATGTATATAACGTATGTTTGAGAATTATATCAAATGAGTAGTATCTTTTCACATGCTCAATTTTTGGGATGTGACAAATTTGGTATCAGAGGAAAGGTTTTATAGGTCCCCTATAGAGTACAGAGCAAAGTGATCTTTGTGGGCCCTTCCCTATTGTCATGAGCCGCGGCATGACCATAGGATTAGGTTGCATAAAAGACCTTGTAGAGTATAACGTCATTTTATAGATAACTTCTCAGTGGGGCTAGTAAGTGATATTTTGTTTATGTCTGAAAATTGTTTGTTATGTGTGTAGATCTGTGACAGATCAATGTCAGAAGGATCTTCTAATAATAATGAGCATATGGGTCCAAGGAGGGCCATAAATCCACCAATACATGTGCAAGATGATCCTAACCGTGGTGATAGTTTACATGCTCAAAGTACTGAGCGCAACTAGTGAGCAAGCAAGAAGAGTCGAACCTGATGCTCACGTCGGTAATGCAACTATTGCACATGTGATTCATTTGATGAATGAACGATTTGACCGATTTGAGGCTGAAATGAGAGGTCGAGCTGCACAAGCTAACCTGCCAGTGGATCCTCCTATTGTTGAAGCTGAAAATGTACCACCAGCTCCGTTAGCGGGAGGAGTTAATGTAAGAGAGGTAAGAATGTCTGAATTCCAGAAAATAAGGCCTCCTACTTTTTCAGGGGAAGATCCCAAAGAGGACCCACAATGTTTCCTTGAAGATTGTGAAGCAATCTGTGATGCTATAGGGTGTTCTCCTACTCAAAAGGTAGAATTCACTTCCTTTCAGTTAAAAGGTAGGGCTGGTAAATGGTGGAGGAACTGGAAGAAAGCTAGAATTCAAGGCGCACCGCCAGTTATGTGGACAGAATTTTACAGATTGGTTATGGATGAATTTCTTCCGGCAAGTGAACGATCATCCAGGGCCAGAGATTTTCTGTATCTACGGCAGGGAACCATGACTATTGACGAGTATTCAGCTCAGTTTGTTAAATTATCTGAATATGCCCTTGAAATCATTCCTTCTGAAAGGAAGAAAATAGAAAAGTTTGTGGAAGGGCTTCGTGATGCCTTATATGATCAAGTGGGTTCTAATATGAACGATTACTCTTCGTACTCAGAGGCTGTTGATGTGGCCCGAAGAATGGAAAAGAGGTCAAAGAATAAAGAATAATATCGTCAAAAGAAGAAAGCTAGATATAGAAGATCTTTTGATCAAGGGGAAGACTCAGGGACTTTGAAACCCTTTACTGCGTCACAAAATGCTCCAGCCACTCCTACTAAGTCAACTTATTCTACAGCCAGTGTGGCTAAGCCTCGTTCAGAGAGCAGGGGTGGTTTTAGCTCTTCTAGTAGAGGAGGTACTCAAGTTAGAAGGGAAAAACCTCAATATCCTGAATGTGGAAAGTTTCACTTCGGAGAATGCAGGTTAAACACTGTTGGTACAGGCTGTTTTCACTGTGGACAAAAAGGACATTTTATAAGGGAGTGCCCTCAGCTCATGACAAGACCAGGTCAAGGGTCTACTTTGCCACCTCGACCACAATCTATTACTCAAACACCAACCCCTTCAATAGGGGGTAGTATGGGAAGAGGTTCTGGAAGAGGCCAAGGTGACCGTGGAAAACAAGCTGCTAGCAGAGGAAATGCAAGAGTATATGCTCTAACCCGACAGGATGCTCAAACATCCAATGCTGTAGTTACAGGTATATTATCTGTTAATACTTTTGCTGCACGTATTTTGTTTGACCCCGGTTCTACTCACTCATATGTGTCGCCCCTATTTGCCAAGAGATTTGCATTTGACTCGATTATTCTTAAAGAACCATTCTTGGTTTCCACACCGATGAGAGAGACTTTGATGGTTAAAACATGTTATCGTTCTTGTAAAATAATCGTTGGAGGCACGGAAACTAAGATAGATCTTATAGTTCTCAATATGTTAGATTTTGATGTGATTTTAGGGATGGACTGGCTATCTTCTTGTCATGCTACTATAAATTGTCGTGACAAAGTTATTTCCTTTAATATGCCGGGGAGGAGTAATTTTGTGTTTCAAGGAGATCGAGGTGATGTACCTTGCAACATGATATCTATGTTAAGTGCCCAGCGTATGTTGCGAAAGGGATGTCAGGGATTTCTAGCTTTTATCAAAGATTTAGAAAAGAAAGAACAGAAGTTAGAAGACATTCATGTGGTTAATGAATTCCCAGATGTGTTCCCAGAAGATTTACCTGGATTACCGCCAGAAAGAGATATTGAGTTCAGTATTGATTTGGTCCCAAACACAAGACCAATTTCTATTCCACCTTATCGTATGGCTCCTATTGAGCTAAAAGAACTCAAAGAACAATTGGAAGATTTGTTAAACAAAGGGTTCATTCGCCCAAGTTTTTCACCTTGGGGTGCTCCTGTTCTTTTTGTGAAAAAGAAAGATGGTTCTATGAGATTATGTATAGATTATCGTCAGCTGAATAAAGTCACAGTGAAGAATAAGTATTCTTTACCAAGGATAGATGATTTGTTTGATCAGCTTCAAGGAGCAAAATACTTCTCAAAGATTGATCTAAGGTCTGGATATCATCAGTTACGAATTAAGAGTGATGATATACCTAAGACTGCTTTTCGTACACGGTATGGACATTATGAGTTTCTTGTGATGTCTTTTGGGTTGACAAATGCACCAGCAGCATTTATGGATTTAATGAACAGAGTGTTCAAATCATTCCTTGATAAGTTTGTAATTGTATTTATTGACGATATTTTGGTGTATTCAAAAAGTCATGAAAAACATACTGAACATTTGAGAATAGTGCTTCAGACTTTGAGAGAGTATCAGTTGTACGCAAAGCTCTCAAAATGTGAATTCTGGATGAGTCATGTAACATTTTTGGGACATGTTATTTCCCAAGAAGGTATTCATGTAGATCCAAGTAAAATTGAAGCAATAAAACAATGGCCTCGACCAACAACTGTGTCTGAAGTACGTAGTTTTCTTGGCTTAGCAGGGTATTACCGTCGCTTTGTCAAAGATTTCTCTAAGACAGCTCTCCCATTAAATAAGTTAACCCGAAAGAATGTTAAATACATTTGGGATGATTCATGTGAGCAAAGTTTCACCCAATTGAAAGAGTGTTTAACTTCTGCACCAGTCTTAATCCTACCATCAGGACCAGGGGGTTACTCTGTATTCTGTGATGCCTAAAAGATAGGCTTAGGATGTGTGTTGATGCAACATGGTAAAGTCATAGCCTATGGCTCACGTCAGCTTAAAAAGCATGAATTGAATTACCCCACTCATGATTTGGAAATGGCAGCTGTAGTGTTTACCCTAAAGATTTGGAGACATTACTTGTATGGGGAGACTTGTCAAATTTTTACAGATCACAAAAGCCTTAAGTACATTTTTGAGCAGAGAGATCTCAATCTAAGGCAACGAAGGTGGATGGAACTTCTGAAAGATTATGATTGTACCATCCTTTACCATCCAGGTAAAGCAAATGTAGTGGCTGATACTCTAAGTCGAAAGTCTATGGGAAGTTTAGTTCACATTGCCACTATAAGGAGGTCTCTAATACATGAACTACAAGAATTGGAAGCTGATGGAGTATTCTTCGAGATTACTGAGTCAGGTACATTTCTGGCTCATTTAACAGTTAGATCATCTCTTGTTGAAAAAGTAAAAGTAAATTTAGAAAATGACATTGATATGGTCAAAATCAGAGATAAGGCAAGGCAAGGTCTAGCACCAAGTTTCTTGGTAGATGAAGAAGGAGTCTTATGGTTTAATGGGAGACTCTGTGTCCCCAACATTGAATCTTTGAAACATGAAATCTTAATGGAAGCTCATGGTTCGCCCTACGTTGTACATCCTGGTGCTGTGAAAATGTATCAGGACTTGAAACAAGTTTACTGGTGGGAGGGCATGAAGCGAGACGTGACTGACTTTGTAGCTCGATGTTTGACTTGTCAGCAAGTTAAAGCTGAACATCGACGACCATCTGGATTGATGGAAAAACTAGATATTCCCGAATGGAAGTGGGAAAGGATCACTATGGATTTTGTAGTAGGTTTACCTCGGTCAACAAAAGGAAATGACTCAATATGGGTCATAGTGGATCGACTTACTAAGTCAGCACATTTTCTTCCTGTTCATACCACTTTCAGTGTAGCAAAACTTGCTCGAATTTATGTTAAAGAAATAGTGAAACTTCATGGTGTACCAATATCCATTATATCAGATCGAGGACCTCAGTTTACTTCTCGGTTCTGGAAAGTCTTTCAAGAGGCTTTGGGTACCAAAGTGAATCTTAGCACAGCATTGCATCCTCAGACTGATGGACAGTCCGAAAGGACAATTCAGACTTTAGAGGATATGCTAAGAGCTTGTGTGATGGATTTCAGTGGAAGTTGGGAAGATCATTTGTCTCTTATTGAATTTGCTTATAACAACAGTTACCAAGTCAGTATTCAGATGGCACCTTTTGAGGCATTATATGAGAGACGGTGTCGATCTCCTATAGGTTGGTTTGAACTTGGTGAAACCAAAATATTTGGACCTGAGATGATACAGGAAGATATAAATAAAGTTAAACTGATCAGAGAGAAGTTGTTAACTGCTCAGAGTAGACAGAAGTCTTATACGGACAACCGACGACGTGACCTTGAATTTGCAATAGGTGATATGGTTTTCTTACGAATCTCACCTATGAAAGGAGTAATGAGATTCGGGAAGAAAGGCAAGCTTAGTCCGAGGTATGTTGGCCCATATGAGGTTGTAGACAGAGTGGGTAATGTGGCATATCGCCTAAACCTACCTTCCAACCTAGAGGGAGTTCATCCAATATTTCATGTGTCCATGCTACGGAAGTATCTTCCTGATCCTTCTCATGTCATTCAACCCCAAGAAGTTCATTTTGATGAAACTCTCACCTACGAAGAGGTACCAGTAGCTATCCTTGATAGAAAAGTCAAAAAATTGCGTACCAAAGAAATTTCTACTGTCAAGGTTCTTTGGAGAAATCATTCTCGCGAGGAAGCTACGTGGGAAGCAGAAGATGAGATGTGGAAAAACTATCCACATTTATTTGAAACTTGAGGTAAGATTTTAATTCGGAGGACCGAATTCTTTTAAAGGGGGTAGAATGTAATACCCGTTAATTTCAGAATATAATTCGCTTAAGAGTATTTTAGAATTCTACAACGTTACTTTAGTTATTTATTTTGGTCATTTTTAATTTTCATATTTAATTATTCTTTTTGAATATTATTTATGAAAATTGAGTTAAATGACTGGACTAAATATTTGCACAATGAGGGATATATTCTAAGAATGGTGAAATTCATGGAAAAGTGGTTTCAGAATGGTCAATTAGTCCATTTATTGTAAATTGACTGGATGGGTTTGGATGTTGGGTTATGGATACCCATGGGTTATTGAATAACCCATTAGAAATATTTAATATAAAGTTTCAATAGTACCCCTCATTTTTTTCACTCAGCCGAAGGAAGGCAGAAAACCATTTCTCTCTCAGTTCTTCAGTTTCTTCTCAAATCCTTTCCTTGATCTTCAGAAGTTCGATTATTTGTTCGGTTCAAAAGCTTTGTAAGGATCAAAGGTAAGCTTTAATCCGATTATTTTCCTTAAATTTTAGTTTATGTAGAAGATCAGAGGAGGTTTTGTTCTTGAAGATTTTGATGATAATTCATGAATCTCAGTTGTTTTAGAAGTTATATTTGAGTTATAATCGGTTAAAAGAGTTGAAATTCTGGTTTTGAAACAAGAAAGGGAAAGGATGAAATTGTTAAAAATTTTTGCAAAAACCGAGTTACTGTAGCGACCAGAAATTTCGAAACAAAATCTGGAAAATTTTCTTCGGGTTACTGTAGCAGTACTGTAGTGTCGACAGTCAATGTTACTGTAGCAGTCAACGTTACTGTAGCGAACTGGCACTGTAGCGAACCGACACTGTAGCAAACCGTACTGTAGCAACCCGTTACTGTAGCAGTCAGAAAATTTTATGTATTTTCGTGATTTTGTTTCCTTTCTTATGATTCCTTGTAATATATTTTACTAGGAAATTTTCCTACACAAATTCTAGTGTGGAACAAGGTAAACTTGGACAAATATCAAGGTGAGTGAATAACCTTGCTCAGCTAATTTGATATTACTAGTCAAAATACAATATAAGTCTCATTTACAATATTATTTGGATAATAAGCAATTAATTTTTCATATGGGAGTATATGATGATCAATAGAAATAAGAGTATGTAGAAATTATTTATTTCATGACAATTGTACTATGTGATGAATTCTCACTATCTTATTAATGAGTAAAGATCTACGGGATCTAATACACGAGTGTGAAAGGGTTAAAGTCTCATACTACTCGGTGTATATTTAAGAAATCTTATACACGAGTTTGAAAGGGTTAGAGTCCCATACTACTCAGTGCATATCTATGAAATCTATACACGAGTTGAAAGGGTTAAAGTCCCATACTACTCGGTATATACCTATGAGATCTTATTCATGAGTTTGAAAGGGTTAGAGTACCATACTACTCGATGTATAAGACAATTAATTATATGAGTAAATGTGGTATTTGTACTTTTGATATTTTATATAGTACAGTTATTTATTTACTGAGTTTTTAAATAAACTCACACTCCCTATGATTATTTTTTTCAGATACAGAAAATAAAGAACAAGAGTATCCGTTTGAAGATTAGAAGCCCCTTGGGATTATTCTCTATTTCTGTCTGGTGGGACACCAGTACTTATTAATGTGGATATTAGAAACGCTCTGTACTTTCTATAGGTCTCTTAGGCTTGCAATGAGATAGAAATATCAGACTATGTATATCTATATTTGCTTATCAGATGAATATAATTCTGTAGTGTGGAATGAATGATTAAGGTTGAATGTAAAACCTTACAGAATATATGTATATAACGTATGTTTGAGAATTATATCAAATGAGTAGTATCTTTTCACATGCTCAATTTTTGGGATGTGACACAACCCAACCTATACTTTAATGGGTCAGGTCGGTTAACGAGTTGCTTTTTTTTTTTGGTTCTTCTTCTTCTTCTTCTTCTTCTTCTTCTCTCTCTCTCTCTCTCTCTCCTCTTATTTTCCTTCTCATTCCTTCAATAGCATGTATGGCTACTATTACAAACATTGTAAGGCTTGCTGAAGTTGTAAACAAAACACAACACGTAGAAAAATGAATTGTGCCAACGCCGAAGAACCTTAACAGCCTTCTTTTGGAGCACTGGCTCCCGACGAATGAAGGAGATGAGAGACAGACACAAAGAGAGAGAGAGAGAGAAAGAGAGATGTTGATGGAAAAGGAAGGAGATAACAGATAGAGATTATAGAGAGAGAGATTACGATGGCTGAAAAGTGAATCCAAGAGAGAGTGAGTGAAGATGAGAGACACACAGAGAGAGATGGCGAATTGGCAATGGCCAGAAAGTGAATGTGAGAAGAGAACCCTAACTTGCTAGGTGGGCATGACCTAAGTACCTAAAAATACTAAAAAAAAAGAAGATATTTATATATCTATTGGGTTGACAAGTTAGATTGAATTGAAAAACTCTCAATCCGAAAAAGTTAAACCCAACCAAAACGTGTGGGTTGGGTTGGGTTGGGATTAGGCAGGTTGATGCCCACCCCTACCAACACACACCCTTGGTAAAGGCTAATTAAAGACCTTAAATTCTAAAATTGTAAAAGAATTTAGAGTAATTCACACTACAAACTATAGTTTTTGGATTTGGTCCAACTTGATCGGTTTGGCACAAGAACCGGCGACTCAGAGTCCAACCTGATTTGAGTCACTTCATTGAACTGTGTTACAATCGATCTGATCAAAATTCGATTGACTCAATCGAGTTTTGACCTAATCGGCGACTCGATTCAACTTGGGTCTTTTTTTTTTTTTTCAGATTTCAACCTATTACTTGACTGATGAAAAATAATATTTTAACCATCACAAAAGCAAGCTATAATTATCATATGTGTGCCAATATATATATATATATATATATGAATAATAATAATATTTTGAAACATAAAATATTATTATTTTATGTATATTATATTATTATAATATCTAACATGATTTTAAATCATAAAAGTTAAACAATGTTAAAATATTTTATAAAATCATATAAAGTTAAATATTCAAAAATAAATTACTTTTAATTTTATTTTTACAATTTATTAATATAATTATAAAAGATTATTTTATTTATTTGTTTATTAAATATAATATTTGTGTGCTAAAATTACTTTAAAATATATTTTTTAAAATATTTTGATTATGAAATTTTCATATAAATTATTTGTTTTACTTGTTTTGAAATTTATTTACAACCATATATTTGAATATATTAATTAATTAATTATAATATTTATGTGCTAAAAGTACGATGGTTTACTGAGGAGCTTGCAGAACTTATAACATGTCTTATGAAAGCCTTACTTCAACAAACATGGATATGCTCTAAATGTGTTTTGAAATTTTCTTTCTTCTTAAAATCTTCAACACCTTAATCAAATAAAATCTACAGTAATTTACACTAATTTTCTTTAAGAAAATAGCTAAATTAAATATAGTCAATTCCTCTAACATTAAAATATATATTGCATTAACGTCTCACTTAATTGATTTTTGTGATTAAAAATAAGTTAATTAATTTATACGCAATATATGAGTATGTAATTTTATTTAATATGACAATAAAAACAATCAATTAAGTTGATTTTAAACTTTAATATAATACTTTAGTTTTATTTTAATATCACACGATTAAACTCGTTAAATTATTTCGTTTTTTAAAAGTAACACATATTGTGTACAAAAAAATAATAATTTTATGACGAGATAAATTTAAAGAGAATAAAAAATAACCCTTGAAACAATAGTAACATTAATTATAATATATTTAATCAAATTTCAAGAAAAAACTAAAATAATATACATACAATATAACTTATAACTCAAGTTAAAGAAAACCTTACCTCATAAGCTAGCTACTGCATGCATGCATGCTTCGTAGTATTCAAAAAGGTAAGTATAAATAATTAAAACGGTATTTGGTCCACGTAGATAAAAGAAACAAATCAAGATCTAGAGAGTTTGAGGGACCAACAAGCAAATCGACCAAAAAAACGTGTAATTTTATAATGTAATTAAAATAATATTTCTTCTACGTAAAAATTAAATAAAAGAAGTAAATTGAGGGGTAAGGAAGGACGAAGGAGGAAATTAACCAAAAAGACACGTAACTTTATAATTAAAATAATATTTCATTTACGTAAAAAGTAGATAAAAGAAATAAATCTAGTAAAAATAAGGAGGGACTAGCGAGAAAATTGACCAAAAAGACACATAACTTTATATCATAATTAAAATGATATTTCGTCTACGTAAAAATTAAATAAAAGAAATAAATCTAGCGAGAATAAAGAGGGACCAACGAGAAAATCGATCAAAGAGATATGTAACTTTATAATTTATATTGTAATTAAAACGATATTTCATCTATGTAGTTAAAAATTAGATAATAGAAATAAATTAATATAGCGAAAGTAAGGAGGGAAGGACCTGTAAGAGCATCGAGAAAGGTGGTTTTTCCTGAGCCAGAAGGACCCATGAGAGCCATGAGGCGACCGGGTTGGGCAAAGCCGGTGAGGCCATGGAGCAAGGTGTTGTTGGGAGTTTGAGCATGGTCTCCAAAACATGTGAGCTTCACTGACAGGTCTTGCCAGGCCATGCTCATCCTCATCCTCGTGCTCCTGCTTTTAGAAGAAGAAGAAGAAGAAGAAGAAGAGGAGGAGGACATTAATTATACCGTGCAATCTGAATTTTAAAGTTGAGTAAGTTGTGTACGTACTCTGCAATGCAATAATAATAATGCATTGGTCCCACCTATTCATGCACGCACCAATCACCAATGCCTTTTTTCTTGTCGGCAGATCAAAAACATTGGTTTGGTCACATTAATTAACCACACTATCATCAACTTGAGTGCAAGCATGGTGCCTCCATACTTGGTCAATTTTGTTTTCATTGGATCATCTTGATATCATTAAAAACTATTTTTAATTTATTATTATATCTTGAGATGATTTAACGAATTAAATAAAACAACATCTTAAAAAATTTAGCTTATAGAATTTTCTTTCTTACCAAGGTAGATTTAGATTGAATTATTTTTAGTTGATGCAAAAGGCATCCCCCTGAAACCTTAAATCTGATGTGGGGATGGGCATTTAAACCTATTTTTTATTAATATTAGTTAGTTCAAGTTCTTTAACACATATTTCTTTTAGCAAGATTTTAAATTTAAATACTATAAATAAAAAAAAATTAACATTGCAATAGTTTTATATTTTTTTGCATCCGACTTAACTTGAATTAAATTAAGTAGAGTTTGTTGAGTTGTAAATTTCCATTTATGTGGTTGCGTGTATATACAATATACGTTGTCAGGATGCACGTGTAAAATGCCATATATATATTTATTTTCATTGTCCCACCTCAACTTCTCTTAGCGCGCTGCTTGTCCCACGTACCATCTGTTAGAATTTGACAACTTGTTTATTGAAAGAGAAATAAAAGTGTGTTTTGATATATTTTTTTATTTTAGATTAACTTGATTTTTAAATTTGATTTTGGTAAAACGCATATCAAAATTGCTTTAGAGTTTGAGAACAAAAAAAGGGATTTGAAGAGTAAAATGAATGTTAAATTAAACAACAGTTTTTTTGGTCTAAAATTACATTTGAAATCCTAAATTAACTTTTAACGAATACAAACGCTAAAGATATATCCACCGTTCTTTTTTTTTTGGGGGGCTTTCTTAACTCATTTTTCTTTAATTTTGAAGTTAATTTAATTTGGTGAACATTCGTTGTCAATTGGATTTGTAGTTAACATGTGTTTGGTGTTGCGTTTAGAAGGGCCAAACCACATTTTGAAGCTTCAAATGTGATTTTGCAATAAAAACATAATGTTTGGTTCCTTGGTGGATGAAAATGACAAGGATTTATATAATAAGAGTAAATCAAATATTAGTACTGATAATTAAAAAAATATATTATTACAACATTCATATAATTTATTTTATTATATTTGAAAATTAATGAAATTAAATAATAAGAGTAAAACGAACAAAATAATACAATATTTATATACCATTTCTAGTAATTATACATTCAAAACTAATTATAATAACAACTATATAAATTAAATCTATTTTTTTCAAAATTATTTTTTGATAACAGTTTCCAAACACAAATCGCGTTCTTGTAAATCTCAGTTTACCACTTAGAATCAAGTTTGAAAATGAATTCTACTAAAAAATAATACACACACTTAAATATATAAATGGTTAGAACGACTCCTCTACATTTGATGGTGGAAAATGCAGGGTGAAGTTGAAATTTCAATCGTTCGATCATCAAATGGATGACCATAATTGAATAGATAAAAAAAATTAAATGAGTTATTCTCCATAAAATTTCTATGATTTGGTGACTAAGATTTCAACTTTCTATGATTGGACAACATAAATTTCAACCTCACTCTGTATTTTCCGTTACCAAATATAGAGGAGTCATTCTCAATCTAACGTCCAAATGCATAAGGCCTTAGGTAGCATTTTTCTCTCTGTTTTTTTTTTCAAGATTGAGATATTTGAATCTAAATACATATTTAATTATTAAGATAGAAAAAATTTCAGTAAAGTTCCTTATATTTTTGTTATTAGATTTTTCAATTAAAAAATGACAAATATATGATTTTCCAATCAAATTATACAAGTGTATAATCTTTAAGAAATAAATTTATATTATTTACAACTAATCATTATATAATTGATCTTTTAAATAACTTTTTATACATGTTTTAATTTTAGTAGAGAACATGATGACAAAATATAATGAAATGTATATAAGTCTCCTACATTAAGATATTATTTCTAAATCTAATTACTAAGTAATTAAGTCTTTGTTTTTTTAATATTTATACGCATCAAATATATGTCAATAAAAAATGTATTCAAAGAAATTAATTTTTGAAAACTACACTTTTCATGAGATTTAATTAAATAAAATGTATTCAAAGCAATTAAGCATTTAATAAAAAAAATACATTTAATGCACTAAATTTTGAACAAATTAAATTTAAATTCCTATTAAATACAAACAAACGCCCCCTTAAGTCCTCTTCATCTTGTTGTAATTTTTAATTTGTAATGAATTAATCACCTCAAGGTATATAATATAGTACTATTTTTTTTCACAGGTATGATCCACTTGAGGCTCTATATATTAGATACTAAATGTGGACACTTTTCTTATAAGATTTGAATATGAGTTTATCAGGTGTAAGAGACAAACCTTCTCCATTAAATCTAATCCTGTTAGTTAATTATAGTGTTTCATATATATATATATATATATATATATATATATATATGAGAGAACAAGTGTTTAAATTTAATGGCCTCTTTCGAAACTACTCACACCCATCATCAGTAGCCCACCAGGTTAAATAAAAGATGAGATGACTTGAACTCGCCTATTATATTAAGAATGTTTCAGAGTGTACAACAATCCCAATGTCACCGTGCACTTCAATACAGAGACTGTTGATGTTGTGAGCAATACAAAAGGCCAGATGTCTGGTATATTAGTTCGAAAGTAGATACTGGGGAGGAATCTGTGCTAGAGGCAAAAGGACTATTTTATGGTACTGCAAGGCCAAGTTGAGCTTGACCACT
Source organism: Biancaea sappan (assembly GCA_037074585.1). Taxonomy (NCBI): domain Eukaryota; kingdom Viridiplantae; phylum Streptophyta; class Magnoliopsida; order Fabales; family Fabaceae; genus Biancaea; species Biancaea sappan. The sequence goes on from CM073492.1 coordinate 35,285,621, forward strand.
CTGGCTACGTATTGGTTGAGGAGGGTACTGCAAAAACTTCAATTGAAGGTGTATTTGCTGCAGGAGATGTTCAGGTAAGCAGATGGATATTTTCCTTTAAAGAAGCTTACTGTTCCAGCATGTTTGTATTAACTCAAAAATTGAAATTTGAGTTTTTCAAGGAATAGCTGGAGCATGAAGAGAACATTTTACCAAGTCCTAAGTAAAACATTATGCCATATTTCTCGACATTCATTTGTTTCTCTGCTCTACATATGCTTTTCTTAGAATGTCACAATGAGAAATATATTAAGGTGCAGATTAAAATTTTTCTTGATAATATTACCTCATATGACATCATTCCAGCAGGCTTAATTTTGACCTTTTTTCCTTAAATTATGGATTGTTGATACTTGTGTAACTATTGAACATGAGACGATGTATACGTATTAGGATTTAGGAAGTTAAACTTCTGAATCCATCTTGTGGTTTGATGTTATAGGACCATGAATGGAGGCAAGCCATAACTGCTGCTGGATCTGGATGTATCGCCGCTTTACAAGCTGAGAGATATCTTGTGAGCAAAGGTCTTCTTGTAGAGTTCCATCAGGTATTTAACTTCATTTTCATGCACACTTAATGTCCTTTGAAAATTAGTTACAAATATCTCATCGCTCTATTCTAATTTTATTTTTATTACTCAATTTTGTATTTCTATAAACCCTGTACTCTATAGAGGCGTCTGTAGTTGTTTGAATATGGATTTGGTTGAGAATTCTGAATGCTCTATGAATCAGGGGAAAAAAACCTGCTTAAAGCCATTGGTAATTTGGATTTTGGTAGTATATAGGATAAATAGGGTCTTGGTCCTTGACGTGAGTATTAAGGGTTAGAAACAAAAGCATCGACAGGTGATGAACCCTAGGACAAAGTGGTGGCAGCTAAAGGGGGAGAATCTACAGACTTTCAAGAGAAGACTATGGGAGGAAGGGTCTTGGGAGTTACGAGAAAATGCTAACATCATGTGTGTAATACCCCAATAATTTTTACAAATATTCAAAATCTATTTTGAAGTTTATTGAAAAATTTAATTACGTAGAAAATATTCTTTTGAATTAGTGAAGGAAACTTGGGAATAGAAATTTTTAATTTTTAATTTAGGAAATTTTTACAAATTCTCAAGGATCTAAGAGAACAAATCTTATAAGTTAGAGTGGCAATGAGTAAATTTATCCAAGAAAATTAGTAAGGCCGGTTACTATTCCAGTATACGATACTATTTACCTGTATAATACTATTTATGTATACGGTACTGTTCACATATACTATCGAAATGTCAAATACCAAATGTGGTTTGATCATAAGAGAAAACTAGAAAGAAATTGGGAGAAAAAAAATGACATTTTATATGAGAGAATTCTCTGAGGTACTAAATTGAAAAGAAACTAAATTAGCAAATTGATTATACTAGTAGATGAGACTAGTAAGTGATACTAGTAGATGAGACTAGTAAGTGAAATTGGTAGGTGAGACGGGGTAGATGGAATAGTACCATTAAATTTTTCTATAAATAGACCCTTCCATTTCACTTTCAAAATCACACCTTAAACTTCTCTTCTTCTCTCCTTAAGATTTCTTGGTCCGACGCTAAACCTCTGAGATTTTTGGCCTTTCCTTTTCAGCTTCGGTAAGGATACTATGCCTTTTTTATGTCTTTCAATTTTAAAAGTTATTTTCTTAAGTATGCTCTGTGGTTGCGGCTTTGGCTGATCTTCCACATCAGAAAAACTGTCTTTAGCTATCTATATGTTATTTTGATTACCGGAATAGGATGTAAACTGTGAAGAATACATGTCTAGGAAAGCTCTGGCTAAGGAAAGACCTAGTTTTTAAGTGTGTCCATTGTGACCCTCCACTCTTTCCTGGGAACTTACCTGGTGTACTCTTTTACAGATTGTATTCTCTATTTTCTGGTATGAATAGTATCCGTATGTATGAATAGTAACTATACGTATGAATAGTAATTATACATATGAACAGTATCTGTACGAAAACAATCCTAACGTATTTTCTCTAATCTTTCATGAAAATCTTCGTAGCGAAACATTGAAATCCACTTGAGTACTCTTGTCTGTAACGACTTAGAGAAGTGATACTCGTACGGAATCCAGGTGAGTGAAACGACCCCGTTTCAATAGAGTTTTAGCATTACTGGTAATAAAAAGTATGTCGTAGGACACTCCCAAGATTCATAAGGGGAAATTGGATTCAGAATGACGAATTTAATGAGATAATTAATCCAGAAGTATGGATAAGACGAAGCAAGTATCTCATGATGATGTGAAGTTTGAATCTTTTCAAAAATCGTTTAATTGTTATCTTGATTTGTGGTTTATAAATCTATAATATAGTTATATAAATGAATATTACATTGTACTTCTGATTATGATATGAAATGCTGTACTATTGATTGTGATTGAGCGGGACAGTACCTCCTCTCACGGCAAGCCAGAAAATCCGGTTGAAATGGTGTCTTGACCAGTGAGTGTGGAGACAACGATTCCCTCAGTAGGGATATAGCCCGGATTGGTGATAAATCCGTGAGGCGCCCTAGCTATGAGGATGAGGTTGTGCGTCATGGAGGAAATATACAAAATTGGTGAGCCGGCCTGTGTGCGCTCTCCGGGATATATTGTCATTGATGAGTACTAGTAACGTTTGTTGAATTGGATGAATTTTTATCTTCTTGTATGTAGTTTCTAACTATGTCTATTGGTTGAGTATGAGCCTTCGGATATACTTACATGACTGGTAATGTATTTGAATTTTATTAACGCGAGGCCGATTCGCTCACGGAGTTTTAAACCTCACACTCTCTATGAAACCTTTTTTTTTACAGATTAGGTTACCGGTGAAGAATATCCACTAGAAGAGTAGATCACTTTGGACCTTCTCGCTGTCGGGTAGGCTCCTCTTTTATTGTAGATTATGTCGCTCTATAATCGTCTAGGACATATAGGTCAGGGGTTTGGCATTTGGCTTGTATGTCAGTATAATAATGTATTTTAAATTGATAATTTATTATTACATGCAAATTATTTCTATGATTTTCAAATAAAAAAATTTGATATATTTTCTTCATATTTATTAAGAAATTGTTATTTTGATAACATAAATAATTTAATCTCACGGGTAGAATTTATCGAAAGGCTTACAGTGATGAGAGATTCATCATTGTGCCGGTCATGTGCCCAGAAAACGGGTCGTGACAAAGTTGGTATATGAGCAATGGTTGTTAGATCTCCTAGTGATTACAGAGCAAGGTAACCTTAGTGGGACCTTCTCTATCGTTATGAACCCGGGCATAACTATAGAGAGACGGCTCTACTGAAGGTCTTATAGGATGTTTTCATTTCCTTTCCCTCCGAGACTTATCTCTTCTTAGGAATTATGTTCTCAGTTTTAGTTTTAGACAGATGTGGCTACACTTTTGAACTTAGTAAAGGAAATGTTATTACTTATTTTGATTTCATTGCTGTCGGATCAAATTTTTATATGGTAGATTTTATAAGCAGAATTCATGATTGATTTTGTGTAGCTATATTATTTTAGGGTACCAATCAATAAAAGAAACCACTTGCATTAAAAAAAACTGAAGGATTACATTGCCAAAAAAAAAAAAAGTTTACTCATGCATGAGTAATCTAAAGGCGAGGTGGTCTCGGATTAGGAGGGTTGTATTGTATCATCACCCCTCGACCATTCCTTGGAGCGAGAGACAGAGCAATATCGCGGAGGGTAGTGTAAATTCCATTCATACAATCAACACTTCTTTGTTGTTGATTACAGAAGCACTGGGTGGACCAATAGAAGAATCTATCTATTCTCAAAGTCATTGCCGTGTTATTGCGTTTGGTTAACTTCTCCAGATCCTCTATCATCTTCTTGAGATTCTTCACCTCCTACTCTAAACAAGCGATTTTGTCCTCCGAGCTATGACCTGTGCTAATCTCCTCAGGTTCCTTATTCTTCTTCATCTTCTTCTCCTTTTGATTCTCTTGAGATTCCTAGAGAGGTCTTTTGCCCTTGTCCTTGCCTAAACTTAAGTTTAAGTCAAGTTCTTCTTCCTTGGCCTCCACTGTGAGATCAATGTACTTCTTTGTGGCCATGATTTGGAAAATTTAGAAATTTTTATAAGAGTATGAGGCGAGAGGAATGCTGAGAGATTGTAGGCTCAGAGATTATTACTCTTTGTGGTATGGTAACTGAGAACGCTGGGGTTGTTTTTATAGAGAAAAATTAGGACTTAGAGACAAAGAAGATATCTCTTCGCCGCACCCCTACACGATCAACCTATGGATTTCTGTAAGCTGGAAGCCAGAAGTCTAGGGTAGGCATGCACACCAACAATGCGTCGCATTAATGCCAAAACCACGAAAGTCAGTATTCGATGGATTTGCGGTTGATTTATACTTGATTTTTCCCATTTCTTCTGTTGGCATTTCCAAAATTCAAAGAAGTTGACAATGGAGCCATTAAAGATTGCCTTGGATGCTTTTATGATAAACTGAAATGTATTTCTCTACTTTATTGTGTTGTTCTTGAGAGCCTTCAGTTGAGTATAATATACATAACTGATTGAATCATGTTGTAATTACATGTATGTATGTTATTCATGCATAATGAGTGAAGGCTACGACTAAGGAGAATATGTGATGATCCTATATATACTTATAGAGAATGAGAAATCAAAATGACTTGGATAGAATGAAATGTGTAGAGGATAATACATCTTCATGGTTACACATACTTACATATAATGCTCACAAATGAAAGGCAATGATTTTCTTGCATCATGATAATGCTTGATGCATGCGACCGTAAGCAGTTAACTTTGTTTTAAAATATATATATATATATACATTATGTGTAAGTCCAGAATAAAGACACCGATTAGAATATAAGATAAGGCTAATATGAGACTACCCGATCATAGAGTGATATCATGATCTGGGATTACACTGTAAGACAAGTATAGAGTGAGGAAGTCATAGATTGAAACGACGATTAATCGAAAATTTTGAGGAAGAATCAAAAGTTAGCCGAAATTTTTGAGGAAACCTTTGACTTATGTTAATTGCATTAAATTATATTTACTATTTACTCGCATGTCCGACATTAATTGCTGGCATTGCGACGTATGTGATCTATAAACCTCTTAGCGAGCAGCGTATAGGTTGTGGTAGCTTTAGCTCTAGGGGCTTCGGGCTACCTATAAATCTTGTACACCCGTTACCTCACTCATTACACCAAGCAAGCCTACTTCTTTCATTACATACATATTCCTTAATCTTCATTTCTTTCTCATTTGAAGTTATTTCTAAGGTCCCTAGAGCAATGGCCGACAATAAATCTTTCAACTTGAATTTTGAGACTAGCAACGTAGAGCTTGATTTAAATCTAAGTCTCGGAAACAACAAAGGAAAGAGACCTGCAGAAGGGTCATTGGAAATTAAGAAGAGAAAAAGGGATGTAATAGAGTTGGAAGAGAACAGTACTGCAGCATCCTCAGAAAATAAGCTTGCACACCTAGAGCGTAAGATAGAAAACCTGGAGCATAAGATAGAAAGCTTGGAATACAAGACAGAGAATCAAAAGCGACTAATAAATCGTCTCTTTCAAGACCAAGAGAAACTGATAAACCGTCGTTTCGGAGAACTAGCTAATCGAGTTGATAGACATTCAATGTTTGCAACTCAAAATTTTCGTGACCAACAAGCAAGGTGTATTAACTGTATGAACGGAGTAACTTCTGCTCTTCGCCAACTTTCCCAGGCGCTTCCTCCAGAAACCCTTTCTAGGCTACAACGATTAGCTTCCTCCTTAAGGTCTGAAGCACCTTCCTCTTTTAGACCTGGAGCACCTTCTACATTTCAAAAGCCTCCTCGTCCTTAATTTATTCTTTCTTTTGTTTGTACCTAAAGCTATATTTGGTCTAACCTTCATGTATTAAAATTATCTATGTACTATAAATAAAATTTAAGTTAGTATTTAGATCTTCTTTGTTGAAGTGATTCCTTTTACTGAAAGAACTTGAGGAATGAGAAGATGTTGGACTTGTTATATTTCATACTTGATTATGAAAACTCTAAAGCATAGTATGGTAATATCCTTTTCACTGAGAAGAGTTACTAAAATGATATTTCATTGCATTTCTGAGCTATGGAGGAATGCTAAATAAGTATTTTATGAACCTATATATAGAGAACTTTGGATTTGCCTCAATCATTGAAGGGGTACGACTCTACATAAGTTATTGAGGTGAGAGGAATTTCTATATATATATTTATTTTATACTTATGCGTGAGGAGTATGTTATTTACTTATCATATTTTCTATTCTTCCTAGAGATTTATGCAATGATTTCATGTGATTTTTCCTTTTATATAACGCCTTCAAGTCAGAGTACCGCCTTAAGGCAGGAGGATTGCCTTCCGGTAAGAGTATTGCCTATGGCCAAAAGGACGCCTTTGGGTGAGGTGCTTGTATTCATAAATGTTATGAGTTATATGTGTGTTAACATGTGTTCTGATATTCAGTGTGAACTGGAGAGACCACGTGCCACTTTTAAAGACGACACCTATTTAAGGTTTTACATGGATCTTTGATTAAATGGTTTGAGTTTGGTAAACGTTATGGGGATGAGACACTTTATGGTACAAGAGGTCGTAGAGAAGATCAAACTGATAATGAAGAGATTGCTTGCTATTTAGAAAAGGCAAAATTCCTATGCAAACTATTGATAATGCAGTCTAGAGTTCACAGTCAATGGTATAGTGTCCTTGTAAATCTCACCGAGGGTGTGATGTGGTTTGGAAAGAAAGAAATGCAAAGGATGAGATATGGGCGAAGTGACCACACTTATTTCAGCCTTGAAGTGAGTTTTGAATTCGGGGGACCGAATTCTATTAAGGGGGGAAGAATGTAATACCCCAATAATTTTTATAAATATTCAAAATCTATTTTGAAGTTTATTGAAAAATTTAATTACGTAGAAAATATTCTTTTGAATTAGTGAAGGAAATTTGGGAATAGAAATTTTTAATTTTTAATTTAGAAAATTTTCACAAATTCTCAAGGATCTAAGAGAACAAATCTTATAAGTTAGAGTGGCAATGAGTAAATTTATCCAAGAAAATTAGTAAGGCCAGTTACTATTCTAGTATACGATACTATTTACCTGTATAATACTATTTACATATACGGTACTGTTCACATATACTATCGAAATGTCAAATACCAAATGTAGTTTGATCATAAGAGAAAACTAGAAAGAAACTAGGAGAAAAAAATGACATTTTATATGAGAGAATTCTCTGAGGGACTAAATTGAAAAAAAACTAAATTAGCAAATTGATTATACTAGTAGATGAGACTAGTAAGTGAAACTAGTAGATGAGACTAGTAAGTGATACTAGTAGATGAGACTAGTAAGTGATACTAGTATATGAGACTAGTAAGTGAAATTGGTAGGTGAGACGGGGTAGATGGAATAGTACCATTAAATTTTTCTATAAATAGACCCTTCCATTTCACTTTCAAAATCACACATTAAACTTCTCTTCTTCTCTCCTTAAGATTTCTTGGTCCGACGCTAGACCTCTGAGATTTTTGGCCTTTACTTTTCAGCTTCGGTAAGGATACTATGCCTTTTTTATGTCTTTCAATTTTAGAAGTTATTTCCTTAAGTATGCTCTATGGTTGAGGCTTTGGCTGATCTTCCACATCAAAAAAACTGTCTTTAGCTATCTATATGTTATTTTGATTACCGGAATATGATGTAAACTGTGAAGAATACATGTATAGGAAAGCTCTGGCTAAGGAAAGACTTGGTTTTTAAGTGTGTCTATTGTGACCCTCCACTCCTTCCTGGGAACTTACCTGGTGTACTCTTTTACAGATTGTATTCTCTATTTTCTGGTATGAATAGTATCCGTATGTATGAATAGTAACTATATGTATGAATAGTAACTATACGTATGAACAGTATCTGTACGAAAACAATCCTAACGTATTTTCTCTAATCTTTCATGAAAATCTTCGTAGCGAAACATTGAAATCCACCTGAGTACTCTTGTCTGTAACGACTTAGAGAAGTGATACTCGTACAGAATCCAGGTGAGTGAAACGACCCCGTTTTAATAGAGTTTTAGCATTACTGGTGATAAAAAGTATGTCGTAGGACACTCCCAAGATTCATAGGGGGAAATTGGATTCAGAATGACGAATCTAATGAGATAATTAATCCATAAGTATGGATAAGACGAAACAAGTATCTCAAGATGATGTGAAGTTTGAATCTTTTTAAAAATCGTTTAATTGTTATCTTGATTTATGGTTTATAAATCTATAATATAGTTATATAAATGAATATTACATTGTACTTCTGATTATGATATGAAATGCTGTATTATTGATTGTGATTGAGCGGGACAGTACCCCCTCTCACGGCAAGGCAGAAAACCCGATTGAAAGGGTGTCTTGACCAGTGAGTGTGGAGACAACGATTCCCTCAGTAGGGATATAGCCCGGATTGGTGATAAATCCGTGAGGCGCCCTAGCTATGAGGATGAGGTTGTGCGTCATGATGAAAATATACAAAATTGGTAAGCTGGCCTGTGTGCGCTCTCCGGGATATATTGTCATTGATGAGTACTAGTAACGTTTGTTGAATTGGATGAATTTTTATCTTCTTGTATGTAGTTTATAACTATGTCTATTAGTTGAGTATGAGCCTTCGGATATACTTGCATGACTGGTAATGTATTTAAATTTTATTAACGCGAGGCCAATTCACTCACGGAGTTTTAAAGCTCACACTCTCTATGAAACCTTTTTTTTTTACAAATCAGGTTACCGGTGAAGAATATCCGCTAGAAGAGTAGATCACTTTGGACCTTCCCGCTGTCGGGTAGGCTCCTCTTTTATTGTAGATTATGTCGCTCTGTAATCGTGTAGGACATCTAGGTCAGGGTTTGGCATTTGGCTTGTATGTCAGTATAATAATGTATTTTAAATTTATAATTTATTATTACATACAAATCATTTCTATGATTTTCAAATAAGAAAATTTGATATATTTTCTTCATATTTATTAAGGAATTGTTATTTTGATAACATAAATAATTTAATCTCACGGGTAGAATTTGTCGAAGGGCTTACAGTGATGAGAGATTCATCATTGTGCCGGTCATGTGCCCACAAAACGGGTCGTGACAATGTGGGAGGAGATGGCCAACATGGTTAGAAAGATAGCTAAAGCATTCTTAGGAGAATCTAAAGGTTTTGGACAAAGAGATAAGGAATCTTGGTGGTGGAATGAGACCGTTCAAGAGAAGATCAAATTTAAAAAAGATTGCTTTAAAGCTATCCATTTGAGCAATAACTCAGAAAATTGGGAAAGGTATCGGAAGGCTAATAAGGAGGCTAAAAAAGCAGTAAGTGAAGCACGATCTAAAGCGTTTGAAGAGTTTTACAAGGACTTAGAAACGAAAAAAGGGGAACAAAAGATTTACAAGATTGCGAAGACTAGAGAAAGGAAATCTAGAGATTTGGATCAAGTAAGATGTGTTAAGGATGAAGAAGGAAAAGTTTTGGTTACAGATGGAGATATTAAAAACAGATGGCAAGGTTACTTTCACAATCTCTTTAATGATGGAGCAGGGACGACCTGTAATAGGGAAGATTTAACAACCTTAGAGAGAGAACAAAATTTGACATATTATCGCAGGATTAAGGTTGATGAGGTCAAGGAAGCTCGAAGAAGAATGGATAATGGTAAAGCCGTTGGTCCTGATGGTATTCCTATTGAAGTTTGGAAGTGTTTAGGGAATGAGGGTACTATCTGGCTAACTAAGCTCTTTAATGAGATTTTGAGGTCCAAGAAAATGCTAGAGGAATGGAGAAGAAGTACTTTAGTGCCTATATACAAAAACAAAGGAGACATCCAGAACTACGAAAACTATCGAGGGATTAAGCTTATGAGTCACACTCTAAAATTATAGGAAAGAGTGATTGAACGTAGGTTAAGAATGGAGACGAGTATTTCGGAAAATCAATTTGGATTCATGCCAGGGCGATCAACTATGGAAGCTATTTATCTGCTAAGAGGGTTGATGGAAAGGTATCGGAGCAAATAAAAAGACTTGCATATAACGTTTATTGATTTGGAAAAAGCTTATGATCGAGTACCAAGAGAGGTGCTCTGGAAAGCCTTGTAACAGAAATGTATACGGGTTGCGTATATTAGAGTTATAAAAGATATGTATGAGGGGGCTACAACTAGTGTGAGAACGTCTGGAGGGGAGACTAGAGACTTCCCTATTAAGATTGGCCTACATCAGGGATCATCGTTGAGCCCTTATTTGTTTGACTTGGTTTTAGATATTCTGACAAAACATATTCAAGAAGAAATTCCTAAATGCATGTTTTTTGTTGATGATGTTGTTCTCATAGCAGAGTCAAGGGAAGAGATTAATGTTAAACTTGAGTTATGGAGAGCTACTTTGGAATCAAGGGTTTTCGTCTGAGCATGAGTAAGACAGAGTATATGCATTGTAAGTTTAACAAGCGACAAGCTAGAAAAGAGTTGAAAGTTAAAATTGGAGATAATGTTGTATCACAAGTGTCAAAGTTTAGGTATCTGAGATCTGTTATACAAGATGACGGTGAAATTATTGGTGATGTGACACATAGGATACAAGCTGGGTGGTTAAAGTGGAGAATGGCATCAGGAGTTGTTTGTAATCGGAAAGTACCGGATAAGCTCAAAGGAAAGTTTTATCGTACTGCTATAAGACCTGCGATTTTATATGGGAGCAAATGTTAGGCGATGAAAGGACAACAAGAGCATAAAATTGGTATAGCGCAGATGAGGATGTTGCGTTGGATGTGTGGTCATACAAGAAGAGATATGATCCGTAATAATCGTATACGAGGGAGAATTGGAGTGGCACCTATTGAGAAAAAAATGACTGAAAACCATTTAAGGTAGTTTGGACATGTTCAAAGAAGACCATTAGAAGCGCAAGTAAGGAGAGTTGAGCAGATAGTTTAGAGCACTGTGAAAGAAGGTCGAGGAAGACCAAGAAGGACACTTAAAGAGGTTATTGAGAAAGATCTTCTGGTAAATGAGATCCCTAAAGAGTTAGTCATTGATAAAGCTCAATGGCGTCGGACGATCCATGTAGCCGACCCCACCTAGTGGAATAAGGTTGTTGTTGTTGTTGTTGTTGTTGTTGTTGTTGCATAGGATAAATAAATTCTTGTGATTTACATCAAATTAGGTAATTCATGCATTAATTACAATATGAATCTCAGCCTTCCAATATAATTACTTGTAACAGCCCAAAACTGAAGAGATCAAGAAGGAGCTCACAGACAGGGATGTTAAAGAGGGCTTTGACATCACACTTACAAAAGCATAAGGGACAGGTATATGTTTAAGTGCTCTTGCTAATGAGATAAGTCCTATCTTTTGTCATCGTCAATCAATTCCTTTATTCTCATTTAGATTTTGAGTGTGAAGTAAAACATTTTTTCTTCCCATTTTAATTTTTTTTCTCTGCAGTATGCTCTACGAAAACTGTACCATGAAAGTCCAAGGCTTTTATGTGTACTATATACAGCACCAACATGTGGTCCATGTAGGACTTTGAAGCCAATTCTTAGTAAGGTATGTGAGAAAAAGAAGGGGGGACAAAATTAATTTTTATAATCCTTATATGTCATAGTACTAGTCATTATTATAAGCCTCTAATATGATGTTTATGTGGTTCTTTAAATGCTAGGAATGAATGTAAAGGATACAAATCCGATAATATTATATATTGTGTGTGGCACAGAACTTATTGTATTTACAATTTTTAACCTGGGTTATCATAAGCCAGCATGCCAAATGGCACCTTGGCAATGATAGATTCTATGAGCATTAATTCACGGTGAATTGACCAAATGAGGAGATTTTCAGTCCACCTGCTGGTGCAAATGTTCTCCCGTTAGAGCTTAGAGGAGAATAGTATTATTAAGATGTTTCAGTGTTCTCCATATCATTTGTACAGTTGTTTTGTACTTGATTAAAAATAGTGAATATTAGAATATTATCGCCACATCTGCACTTGGTTGTGCCATGATTTGAATCAATTTCATGTGTGCTGGGCCTGAAAGTAGCCAGATTATATTGCTTGGAGTTAGAAACTGCCAGTAATAACTTAAGAGAATCCATTTGTAATTTTCATGACCATTTAATTTCAAAAGCTTAAGCTGTTAGGAGAAGGCCACCATCCTACCATACATTATGCTAAAATCAACTGAAATTAGGAGAATGAATCAGCAAATATTAAGCTTCTATCTACTTAGTTAGAAAGCCTTGATTATACATTGAAAAGTAAAAGAATGTTCTAATTTTTCACTAACATCCCATGTGGCAGGTGATCGATGAATTTGATCAGCATGTTCATTTTGTTGAAATTGATATTGAAGAAGATCCAGAAATAGCCGAAGCAGCTGAAATCAATGGTACACTGTGTGTTCAGTTTTTCAAGAACAAGGAGATGCTTGGGTACAGAAATTAGACACTGGATTTTAAACATCTATGCAAAATATTAGAGGAACGAATGTTAGAAAGAATTTTGATTGACTTTGCCCCTAAAACATTATAATTATATCAATTTAGTTCTTGAAAGACCAAACATCTCAATTTAATTCAGTGTTTATTTCAATTTAGTTCTTTTGATTGTTAGAGTGATTTTTGACAACTAAAATTTGAAATTTCGCAATGATAAATTATGTGATTTAATAATAAAAATGACTAAATTGAGACACTTAATGGTTATTTAGTCTTTTAGGAACTAAATGAGTATTTTATTCATGCAAATTGCCATCTATGTTTGTGCTAACTGATAAGCCACTGTTATAGACTAGCTTCTTGGATATATTCTTGCCGATTTATTGCTCCTCATGGTTGTAATTTGCAGGACTGTCTCAGGAGTCAAAATGAAGCGAGAATACAGAGATTTCATTGAAGAAAATAAATAGATGTAGTTCAGGCATTCATAGGATGATGCTCTCATTTTGTGTTTCAATTTTGTTTTTCAAATTGGCCAGTTGAATGATGCGGTCAATTTTTTACTGCTGTTTCCTTTATTAGTTACCGTTCCATTGATTGTATTTGTACATGTAGAGTTGCCAATAATTATTATATTTGTTGGATTTTCGTTCGTTCTTTTAATACAAATTGGGCTAATTAATGCTGCTAGTCTTCCATACAACTTCCCGTTGACAACATTCTAGTTTTAAAATGATTGTTTTAGCTGTTACTTTTTTTCCTCCTTGTATATAATTCCGTCGGATTTTATGCCTGTATACTTGTTTAATTTTACATCTATGATAGCTTATATGCACTGAAAGATCAAATTATTCGTTCGTTTTTGGAAAGAAAAATGTTTATATAATATTTTTTTTCATTGGAAATTTTTTTTTTAAAGTCATCAGTTTTTCTTTATGTCACTCCAAAATAACTGAAGGACAATGAAAATCAAGTATAAGTGTGTATTTAGAAATTAGTTGGGTAAATTTAAGTTTGAACAAATCATGGTTTGCAGAACGTGATTTAGGTAAACTTAAATTTGGAGAAAGGTGATTTATGTTTAGAAAATAAATGGGTAAAACTAAATTTGAATAGACCATAAAAGTGATTTATGTTTGAACTGGCAATTAGTGAGTGTTTATTAAGGCCATAGTTCAGAGAAATGAATTGAACATTCTCTGAACTAGTTAGGTCTTTGGTCCGTTTTGAACTTGTAAATCGATAAATGTTTAAACTGTTGAAAAATTAATTGAATCGGTCTCAAATCACTAAAACTTATCTGTTTAATTGGTTTTTTTTATTAATTTTTATTGAATATTATTATGTATTTTTAAGAAATTTCTAAAAATTTAAGTTATTAAAAAATTTAAGACCGGTATAAATATATCTGTAACATGTCATAAATATTTTAATATTTTTAATATATACATTAATTATATATTTTAATATTTATATATTTTAATATATTTTAAATATCATTGATTCGACTGAGCCTATCTACTAACAATTAAATTAATATCTCAACCGATTTAATTATTGACCCAGTTTTAAGAACCTTAATGAAGACAAATAGTGTGTCCTTTAATTTTCGAGGGAGGGGTCAAAGGTGGGCAAAAATTTATTAAGGCAAATAGTGATACACGTAGAGCACGAGCTACATACAGTTGCATGTACGTTCCCTCACATTGTGGTGACATACTCTGGTTTTTTTTTTTGCACGTTTGTCAAGTGTCACCATATTAGATGACAAAGGTGTGTTACCATTCAATATGGAGACACAACAATAACAATAATAACAACAAAGTTTTATCTTACTACGTGGAGTCGATTACATGAATTGTACAACATCATTAAATTCTATCAATGACCAACTCTTTAGGTATCTCATTTACTAGAAAATCTCGTTCAATAACTTTTCCAAGTTTCTTTTTTGGTCTTACTTGACTTTTTTTTCACAGGACTCTAAACCATCTATTCAACTCTTTTTATTGGAACTTCCAACCGTCTTCTTTGAACATGTCCAAACCACCTTAAATAGTTTTCAACTATTTTTTTGTTAATAGGTGCCACTCTAACTCTACTTCGTAAACGATCATTGCGGATCATATCTCTTCTTATATGACTACACATCCATTGCAACATCCTCATCTTCGTTACTCCAATTTTTTATTCTTGTTGTCCTTTCATCGCCCACCATTCAATATGAAGACACATGTTAAAAAAAAAAATCTATTTCACCATTTTCATTGGTGACATAAGTAGGTCCAGGAAAAAAAAATCCTGCCATCTAAACTGCAACATATGTGTAAATTTTTTTTTAAAAAAAATTAGGACACTTCGAAAAACTCGGTATATTTGTGGGCAAAAATCCAACCTAATTATTTAGATACTTAGAATCTAAAATTTAGAATGTTCCAAGATTTGCAATGTACTGAAACATAGTTTGCATTTTTTGTTAAAGATCAGAGGGCATATTAGGGGGTAAGAAGAAAGGATGTGACATAAATGTACACAACCAACAATACGTGGATAGATAGAACCCATACATTAATGTCACCTTAGCACAGACTGAGACTATAACCATTTGTATTATATAACCATTTGTATTTTACTATATAATACCAAAATAAGCATCATATTGCAAAATTTGGAGACATGAGACCCTCTTGAGAAGATAATGGACGGGAAGCATGCTGTTTCTTGGAAGAGATAGATGGCTTGAAGCTTGGTAAAAATCTTTGAGCAAAGCGGTGTAGACTTAGCTTGGCATAGAACCAGAGCGATGGTGATTTGGGTTTATTGTTATACCTAAGTATTATGTAAAGAAGCACCCGGTTAAGTAATAATAGGGCGATCAATGCCGAGATGTCCCACCACTTGTTATAATTCGGAAACCCGAACATCAACTTTAGGATTCGTTCACCCTTGACTCTCGAGCCCCCAGGAAACAGAGGATATTCAAATTCGAGCCCCAGCATGTCATTCTTGTACTGTCCCTGCAGTTGAGAAGAACATGGCAAAGCATCATTGCCCAGCAGAACTAGGAATTGAAGGCAGTTCATCAGTGTCACCAATTGCAGCTTATATATATATATATATATATATATTCAGTATTATTAGGAAGAGGAAAATGGAAAATGTGCAGTGTTGATGTTCCAGTGTATATATAGATATATATTGAGTAATGCTACTCACGCAACTTTCTCTTAATAACAAATTGCGAGAAAATGCGAATTTGACTGCATATAGAATCAATGAACTATACTTTTCTCTGTCGAACTAAGAATCTATAAAGCAGCCATAAGAACAATTTATATACAATTTATGATGCAAGTAGCATTAATGTTACAAGTTTGGTATGATTTTGATAGCTTTGAGAATGAAATTTCCATCACTCTGGACTCTGTACCTGTACTGCCCAAGTAGCAAAACTGAGATAGGACATAGGGTAGCGCCAAAAGATCTTGGGAATGTCGGGTAACGGTCTGAAGATTTCGGAAGACATAATCATAAACACCTGCAGACACCATCAATCAAAGTGATCAAGTTTGTTAAAGCAGTCTTATCTGAGAAATATTTAGGCATACCTACTGACCAAACTAATCATAAGCAGACATGTAAGGGTGTGAGGCAAATATTTTATAGGATTCGCCATTGACATGCTTGTATATGATGATTAGTTAGGTTAATGGTTTAATCTTTGGTAGATTGAGTCTATCGTAGAATCCTTTCTTATTTGAGAAGATGAGAAAGTGATTTGCTTACCGTTGCACCAATTCCTGTTCCTATGCTAATTAGGACATTGGGAATAATTGTGGCCACAACCATTAGAAAGCTCTCAGCAACTGATAAGCAGCAGAACAAGTTAATGCAGAGAAACACAAAATGAGATAAACCCTGATGTAACCGCACCATGTAGTATATGATTATTCCCGGGAATAGTGATAAAAGAACAATGAAGGGAAGTGATGATAGGATGTTTGACAGTACATATACAGCCTCGCCATAATGCCCTTTGAACCTTTCACCATAGAACACCTAATGTTTGTTGATATTAGATAGAGAACAGAGTGAGGTATGACTTTCAGTAGCTCCTGCAGAGAAAAAGGGCTAATTCTTTACCTTTAAATCTTCAATGAAAAATGGTAATCCTCCGGTGGTCAAACAAATCATGAAGCCATAGATGAATGACACGCACTTGATTCTAGCCAATATTGATTTGCTGTCTGCACCAATTTGATAAAATAGGGTTCCAATACTGATTGATACCAGCATATGAAATATGATCCTCAGCCAGTAGTAGCCCGTGTCCCTAGTCATGTTTAGGAAAGATCGCTGGGTCAATGTGCAGAGTTGCTTCCACCAGCTGCTAGTGCTTCTTCTTATGTTTGACTCAAGTACTTGTTCTTCCTGCAACTATGACAGTTCTCAAATCTATAAGTAACGAAAATGACCCCAAAAATAGTAATAAGCTCATTCATCTAATAGGGCTTTTCCTTCACTTTTTCTCATTCATCTAATGGTAATAAGACTGTTTTCTCATTGATCTAATAGGTCTTACTCAGGAAGCAACAAAATTCAACTACGATTCTAAATGATCTCGCTGTGGGTAAACTGAAACCGGTTATATGAGAAGCAGGTATTTACAAGGATAATGAAGGTGGAACAAGAAATATTTTGTTCATGTGCGTGATAAATAATAAAATACGGACTAAATTTCATACTTCAGACTTCAGTTTGTCAATCATTCTTCTTGCATTGAGCATTAACTCTGAAGTTTTGTAGCTTTCAACGAGGGTCGCTCTAATTTCAGCTGTTTTCATCGCCATTGCACCATTTGATAATGTTAACTGCCAAGGACAAAGTTCACATTCATAAGCATGACAAAACATTTTCGAAAAGAACACACTACAAATTTTCCAAAACTTACAATCAAGTCAAAGTCCAAATTAATGCATAGAAGAAAATGATCCGAAGGGTTTCGTCTGGTTGGACAGGGGAACCCTGCATTAGCAAAAAACTGTTCTGAAGATTCAATCAGAGACTCAAATTTCCAACTGCTTTTATTGACATCCCCATATTTACTCAAACTGTTTACCTCCAAAGCCATCTTGGCTTCGCCAAAATACACAGTTTCTCCGCCTGAAAGCAAGAGCAGATCATCAAGCAGATAAAAGATTTCACTACTTGGCTGGTGAATCGAACAGATAACTATTTTGTCACCACGAGCTATCTGGATCAGGCCTTGCATTACGTAGAAAGCTGATGCACTATCGAGTCCAGCGGTGGGTTCATCGAGAAATAAGACATGCGGTCGTGTCAAAATTTCGAGGCCAATGCTTAGTCTCTTCTTTTCGCCACTACTAATTCCTCGCAAATGCCAATTCCCAATCTGATTATCGGCACATTCCTCAAGGCCCATCTCGATTATAGTGTTTTCGACCACCTCGCTTATCTCTTCTTTGCTCACTTTCGAAATGAGCCTCATCATTGCAGAGTATGTTAGGGTTTCTCTCACTGTCAAAGTTCCAAAGAAACACTCTTCTTGAGCGACATAAGACTGAACGTTCAAGAAAAATTCATCAGTTGAGCCTTTGTTATGAGAATATTAAGAACGCATTAGAATGAATGTGCGAAGAAATTGTGTGGCTATTTAACTTACCATCTCTCTGGGATAAAACTTTCTGTTGTTCCCATTGATCAGAATGTTGCCACTCACGGTGACATTTGCAGCCAATCTTCCTGCAGAATAAGTTCATACAGACACGAACGTTGTTGAGGAAGAAAGCAGATACTGTTAAATTGGTTAAATTGCAGTTATATTTTTTAATTATTAAATATGATTTTTTAAAAATTCATCTTTTTATTATGGATGTTAATTTATATACAATATATATTCTTTTCAAAAATAATTCTTTGATGTTATATTAAAAATAAAATTATAATTATATGATATATAAAAAAAATTAATTTATTTGACAAAAATAATTAAAAATATATTTCTATAATATAAATTAAATATTTACAAAAATTGGATGTAATATTTAAAATAAAAAAAATTAAGTATAATTTAAACCTAAAAAAGTTAGTATACTTTATTCTAAATTTATGATATTTTAATTATTTGGTAGCATAAAAATCATCGAACTAGCTTGTTTTGTTGAATTGAAATTAAGAGAGCATATCATATTACTTAAAAAATTTGCACACTCATAGGGCACACCAACAAATTGGGGTAAATATTGGTCGAGTCGGATTAGATTTGAGAAAATTTCTAGTCCAAATTGATTAAATGTTGTTTAGTTATATTATTGAAATTTTAAAAGTGAATCCGAACCAACCCAACATACACTCTAATGGGTTGGGTCGGTTAGCGAGTTGATTTTTTTTTTCTTCTCCTTCTTCTCCTTCTCTCTCTCTCTCTCTCTCTCTCTCTCTCTCTCTCTCTCTCTCTCTCTCTCTCTCTCTCTCTCTCTCTCTCTCTCTCTCTATATTTTCCTTCTCCTTCCTTCAATAGCACGTATGGCTACTATTACAGATGTAGTAAGGCTTGTTGAAGTTGTAAACGAAACACAACATGTAGAAAAACAAAATGTGCCAACACCGAAGAACCTTAACAACCTTCTTTTGAAGCACCGGCTCCCGACGAACGAAGGAGATGAGAGACAAACAGAGAGAGAGAGAGAGAGATGTTGATGGAGAAGGAAGGAGATAACAGATAGAGATTAGAGAGAGAGAGATTATGATGGCTGGAAAGTGAATATGAGAGAGAGAGAGTGAAGATGAGAGACACACAAAGAGAGTGAAGATGAGAGACACACAGAGAGAGATGCCGAATTGGCAATTGCTCAAAAGTGGATATGAGAAGAGAACCCTAACTCGCTAGGTGGGTATGGCCTAAGTACCTAAAAATACTAAAAAAAAAGATATTTATATATCTATTGGGTTGGCGAGTTGGATTAAGTTGAAAAACTCCCAATCCGAAAAAATTGAACCCAACCAAAACGTGTGAGTTAGGTCGGGTTAGGCGGGTTGATGTCCACCCCTACCAACACATACCCTTGGTAAAGGCTAATTAAATACCTTAAATTCTAAAATTGTAAAAGAATTTAGAGTAATTCACATTACAAACTATAGTTTTTGGATCCGAACCAACTCGATCGATTTGGCATAGGAATCGACAACCCAAAGTCCAACCTGATTCGAGTCACTTCATTGAACTGAGTTACAATCGATCCGATCAAG
Organism: Biancaea sappan; assembly: GCA_037074585.1. NCBI lineage: Eukaryota > Viridiplantae > Streptophyta > Magnoliopsida > Fabales > Fabaceae > Biancaea > Biancaea sappan. The sequence continues at coordinate 35,305,491 of CM073492.1, forward strand.
ATTCGACTGACTTAATCAAGTTTTGACCTAATCAGTGGCTAGATTCGACCTGGATCTTTTTTTAAAAAAAAAAAAAGATTTCAACCTAGTACTTGACAAATGAAAAATAATATTTTAACCATCACAAAAGCAAACTATAATTATCATATGTGTGCCAATATATATATATATATATATATATGAATAACAATAGTATTTTGGAACATAAAATGTTATTATTTTATGTATATTATATTATTATAATATGTAACATGATTTTAAATCATAAAAGTTAAATAATATTAGTAACAAATTTTATAAAATCATATAAAGTTAAAAATAACTATTATATATTAAAAAATAAATTACTTTTAATTTTATTTATACAATTTATTAATATAATTATAAAATATTTTATTTATTAAATATAATATTTGTGTGCTAAAATTACTTTAAGATGCATTTTTTTAAAGATATTTTGATTGTGAACTTTTCATATAAATTTTTTGTTTTACTTATTTTGAAATTTATTTATAAGCATATATTTGAATATATTTATTAATTAATTAAATATAATATTTATGTGCCAAAACTACGATGGTTTACTGAGGAGCTTGCAGAACTTATAACATGTCTTATGAAAGCCTTACTTCAACAAACATGGATATGCTCTAAATGTGTTTTGAAATTTTCTTTCTTCTTAAATTCTTCAACACCTTAATCAAATAAAATCTAGAGTAATTTACACTAATTTTCTTTAAGAAAATAGCTAAATTAAATATAGTCAATTCCTCTAACATTAAAATATATATTGCATTAACGTCTCACTTAATTGATTTTTGTGATTAAAAATAAGTTAATTAATTTATACGCAATATATGAGTATGTAATTTTATTTAATATGACAATAAAAACAATCAATTAAGTTGATTTTAAACTTTAATATAATACTTTAGTTTTATTTTAATATCAGACAATTAAACTCGTTAAATTATTTCGTTTTTTAAAAGTAACACATATTGTGTACAAAAAAATAATAATTTTATGACAAGAGATAAATTTAAAGAGAATAAAAAATAACCCTTGAAACAATAGTAACATTAATTATAATATATTTAATCAAATTTCAAGAAAAAACTAAAATAATATACATACAATATAACTTATAACTCAAGTTAAAGAAAACCTTACCTCATAAGCTAGCTACTGCATGCATGCATGCTTCGTAGTATTCAAAAAGGTAAGTATAAATAATTAAAACGGTATTTGGTCCACGTAGATAAAAGAAACAAATCAAGATCTAGAGAGTTTGAGGGACCAACAAGCAAATCGACCAAAAAGACGTGTAATTTTATAACGTAATTAAAACGATATTTCTTTTACGTAAAAATTAGATAAAAGAAATAAATCAAGGGGTATGGAAGGACGAAAGAGAAAATTGACCGAAAAGACACGTAACTTTATAATTAAAATGATATTTCATTTATGTAAAAAATAGATAGAAGAAATAAATCTAACAAGAGTAAGGAGGGACTAGCGAAAAAATCGACCAAAAAGACAAATAACTTTATATCATAATTAAAATAATATTTTGTCTACGTAAAAATTAAATAAAAGAAATAAATCTAACAAAAATAAGGAAGGACCAACGAGAAAATAGATCAAAGAAACACATAAATTTATAATTTATATTATAATTAAAATGATATTTTATCTATGTAATTAAAAATTAGATAAAAGAAATAAATTAATATAGCGAAAATAAGGAGGGAGGGACCTGTGAGAGCAATGAGAAATGTGGTTTTTCCCGAGCCAGAAGGACCCATGAGAGCCATGACGCGACTGGGTCGGGCAAAGCCGGTGAGGCCATGGAGCAAGGTCTTGTTGGGAGTTTGAGCATGGTCTCCAAAACATGTGAGCTTCACTGATAGGTCTTGCCAGGCCATGCTCATCCTCATCCTCGTGCTCCTGCTTTGAGAAGAAGAAGAAGAAGAAGAAGAGGAGGGGGACATTAATTATACCGTGTAATTTGAATTCTGAAGTTTTGAGTAAGTTGTGTACGTACGTACTCTGCAATGCAATAATAACAATAATGCATGGAAGAGTTGCTCCTCTTCCATACTTATGATAAATTCACCATTTAATAATAATGCACTGGTCCCACCTATCCATGCACCAATCACCAATGCCTTTTTTCTCGTTGGTCACATTAATTAACCACACTATCATCAACTTGAGTGCAATTATGGTGCCTCCATATTTGGTCAATTTTGTTTTTATTGGATCATCTTGATATCATTAAAAAGTATTTTTAATCTGTTATTATTATTATATCTTGAGATGAGTTAACGATTGAATAAAACAACATCTTAGAAAATTGAGCTTATAGATTTTTCTTTCTGATCAAGGTAGATTTAGATTGAATTATTTATAGTTGATGCAAAAGGCATCCCCTAAAACCCTAAATCTGGTGTGGGGATGCACATTTAAACCTACTTTTTATTAATATTAGTTAGTTCAAGTTATTTAACACATATTTCTCTTTTCTCTTAGCAAGATTTTAAATTCAAATACTATAAATTAAAAAAATCAACATTGTAAGAGTTTTAAATTTTTTGCGATCCAACTTAACTTGAATTAGATTAGGGAGAGTTTATTGAGTTGTAAATTTCCATATATGTGGTTGTGTGTGTATACAATATATGTTGTCCGATGCACATGTAAAATTCCATATATATACATATACATATATATATATATACATATACATATATATATATATATCAGTGTCCAAAATAATTAAAAACGTATCAAAAAGAAATTGAAGGTACCTCGCTCTCTTTTATTTTCATTGCCCCACCTCAACTTCTCTTAGCGCGCTGCTTGTCCCACGTACCATCTGTTAGAATTTGACAATTTGTTCATTGAAAGAGAAATAAAAATGTGTTTTGATATATTTTTTGATTTTAGATTAACTTGATTTTTAAATTTTATTTTGGTAAAACGCATATCAAAATTGCTTTAGGGTTTCAGAACAAAAAAAGTGATTTGAAGAGTAAAATGAATGTTAAATTAAACAACAGTTTCTTTTGTCTAAAATTACATTTGAAAATCTAAATTAACTTTTAACGAATACAAACGCTAAAGATATATCCACCGTTTTTTTTTGGGGCTTTCTTAACTCATTTTTCTTTAATTTTGAAGTTACTTTGGTGAACATTCATTGTCAATTGGATTTGTAGTTTTGGTGTTGCGTTTAGAAGGGCTAAACCACGTTTTGAAGCTTCAAATGTGATTTAGCAATAAAAACATAATGTTTGGTTCCGTGTTGGATGAAAATGACAAGGATTTATATAATAAGAGTAAATCAAATATTAGTACTGATAATTAAAAAAAAATATTATTACAACATTCATATTATTCATTTTATTATATTTAAAAATTAATGAAATTAACTAATAAGAGTAAAACAAACAAAATAATATAGTATTCATATACCCTTTCTATTAATTATACATCCAAAACTAATTATATTAATAAAGATATAAATAAAATCTACTTTTTTCAAAATCATTTTTTTGATAATAATTTCTAAATACAAATCGCGTTCATGCAAATCTCAATTTATCACTCAAAATCAAGTTTGAAAATCAATTCTACCCAAAAACAATACACACACTTAAATATATAAATGACTAGAACGACTCTTCTATATTTGATGGTGAAAAATGTAAGGTGAAGTTGAAATTTCAATCATTTGATCATCAAATTGATAACCAGGATTGAATGGATAAAAAAAAATTAAAGGAGTTGTTCTCCATAAAATTTCTATGATTTGGTGACTAAGATTTCAACTTTCTATGATTGGACAACAGAAATTTCAATCTCACACTGCATTTTCCGCCACCAAATATAGAAGAGTTATTCCCAATCTAACGTCCAAATGCATAAGGCCTTAAGTAGCATTTTTCTCTTTCTTTTTTTTTAAGATTGAGATATTTGAATCTGAATATATATTTAATTATTAAGATAAAAAAATTTCAGTAAAGTTCCTTATATCTTTGTTATCAGGTTTTTCAATTAAAACATGACAAATGTATGATTTTCAATCAAAATACACAAGTGCATAATCCTTAAGAAATAACTTTATATTATTTACAACTCATCATTGTATAATTGATCTTTTAAATAACTTTTTATATATGTTTTAATTTTAGTAGAGAACATGATGACAAAATATAATGAAATGCATATAAGTCTCCTACATTAAGATATTATTTCTAAATCTAATTACTATGTAATTAAGACTTTTTTTTAATATTTATACGCATCAAATATATGTCAATAAAAAATGTATTCAAAGTAATTAATTTTTGAAAACTACACTTTTCATGAGATTTAATTAAATAAAATGTATTCAAAGTGGTTAAGCATTTAATAAAAAAAATACATTTAATGCACTAAACTTTGAACAAATTAAATTCAAATTCCTATTAAATACAAACAAATGCCCGCTTAGGTCTTCTTCATCTTATTGTAATTTTTAATTTGTAGTGAATTAATCACCTCAAGGCACATAATATAGCGCTATTTTTTTTTCACAAGTATCATCCATTTAATTGAGGCTCTATATATTAGATATTAAATATGGACACTTTTTTTACAAGATTTGAATATGAGTTTACCACCTTGTAAAAGATTAATTATTTCCATTAAATCTAACCTCGTTAGTTAATAATATAGTGTTTTATATATATATATATATATATGAGAGGACAAGGGTTTAAAGTTATGGCCTCTTTCTTAACAACTCACACCCATCATCACTAGCCCACCATCTAATAGGTTAAATAAAAGATGAGATGACTTGAACTCGCCTATTATATTAAGAATAAATTTTATTTTATTCTCCTGTGTGACACTTTAATTGAAATTTACTTAAATTTTAAAATATAACAATTTACCTTAAAAAATGAAAAAAAAATACTCAAAGTTAAAATTAATATATTTTATCATATGACTCCTTATCTTTCTATTATTCTTTTCAATGGCTTCTTTCATACAATCTTTGATGTATTTTGGACATTAATTTTACCATATGTATTTTTTTATTTTTATCATAATTTAATGTGAAAAAGGTTACATTTAATATTTGAATTATAATTCAACAATATTAATTTCTTTAATAAGAAATAAAACAATTTTACACGTAACAGTCATTTCCTTATATTAGAATCTTGCTTTTAATTAATTTATTATACCATATGCATGAACAAATTCATTTATGATATGCTAAAATTGAATGATAATATTAATATGACAGAGAACCTCCATGTTGTGGGGGCAACCTCAATAAAAGACTATGAACAAGACAATGACTTACTCATAGTCTTATCCTACTTTATATTTCATGCCATTATGCTCAATAAACATAGCAAGTTTGATATTAAAAAAATTGTAATTTTTAAATAAATATAAAAATTTGAAATTTATTTATATAGTTAAATGAAAAAGCTATTACGAAAATTTAAGATTATTAATAATTTAAAAGCACTGAAGAAAGATCATTCTATAGCTATTAATTATTTTTTAATAAAAAATTGTTGAAATTATTCATCAATAGAAATTTAACATTTAATTAACTAAATATAAAATTAAAAAAAAATAATAAGAGTTGCTTGCAAGGCCAAGTCGGCCCATTTAGGTCCGGAGAACACAAGAAAAAATCTAAAATTTATGGTCACATTGAAGTACAGAGTATAATTTATATCCATATCCACCATGTGAAGTGTGAACCCAACCCTTGGGTGAAAGGAACCCATCAAACTTCCTTTATTTTTTGCCCTAGGGTCAGGGAATGCAAATTCCTTGTTCATGATGAAACTAAAAAGTTGTATGAGATAAAATGACTAATTTGCCCTTAGAATACTCACTAGTTTGGACTTTTATATCATTTTACTAATAATATTTAATGTAAAAAGATTGGTATGTCCTCTAGTTAATAAGTAAAATAACAATTTGGTCTTTGAATTATTAGCTCCATCACTCTTTAGTCCTGGAAAAAATTTCATTGCATCAGTTAGACGTTGAATTTGTTGAAATCATTGCACGTTAGTCCTTATGTTAAATCTCTGTTGATAGCCATCCAAAAATTGATGACATGTCGTTAATTAAATACTTAATATGGGATGTTTGTGTCAAATCAATCCTCTCTCTCTCTCTCTATAGTCATCCAAAAATTGATGACATGTCATTAATTAAATACGTAAGATAGAATGTTTATGTGATCAAGTCAATTCTCTCTCTCTCTCCCCCTCCCCCCCGGTTGATAACCTCTAAAAATTGATCATATGTCGTCAATTAAATATTTAATGTAGGATGTTTATGCGATCAAATCAATTCTCTATCTCTTATGTCTTTCTATTTCTCTCTTATGTCTCTATTTCTCTTGGAATCAAGATTCTATTCTTTCTATTTCTCTCTTATGTCTCTATTTCTCTTGGAATCAAGATTCTATCCTATTCCTTTTAAGAACAATAAGGTCTTTGTTTTTTTAATATGAATCATTAATTTTTTAAATCAATAGTCCAGAAAAACAAAAAAAAACCCAAAAAACAAGTGAAATTTGAAATATTAATTTCAAAAATTGATAGTTTAGATAGAACAAAATTCTCTTATAGAGAGATCCAATTTCTCTCACTGAGTCTTTACTCTTATGTATAAGGTGAAGCAAAAACTAGATAGAAATGATAAGGTGGAGTTAAAAGTATGATCTGTAAAAGCATTCTCAAATCTAAAGGATAGAACCACATGGATTTATAAAATTACATGTGAACATCAATTCTCATCGTGGCACACTTTATTTTTGATTATGTATACAGACGATTTTCTACTCTTCTCTTTCCCAGATAGTGGGTTTAATTTTTTTTTTAAAAAAAAAAAAAAAACAAGTATTAGTGTACTGAAATTCAAGGAAGAAGATAGAGGAAGGGATACTTGGGAGTTTGAAAATTATCAAGGAATTGTATGGGTAGGAAGGAAAAAAAAAACCTATGTTTTTAATGTTTGAAATAGAGCATTGTGTTGCTTCAGGGTGCATGTTAATTATTTAGGGAAGGGGTGTAAGAGTGGAGTGGGTGTTTGGAAGCGTAGTTTTGGGACCTGAGCCGACCTGCTGAGTCGACCCAAGACTTGATAACTTAGGGCCAGAATTGGTTTGGATCACGTTTTTTTTGCCCGAATGCAAGCGACTTGGTTGGGTCTTGGCCGATCCGACAACCCGATTTGACTCGGGTATCTCTCTCTCTCTTTTTTTTTTTTAAAAAAAAAATTTTTAACTTATTGTTGCTCTATTATCTTTTTTTTTTTGAAATAATTCCTTAATTTCTGAAATTAACCCAATCAATTTTGTAACTGATATATTCTCATATGTTCAGATAGGTACAAAAAAATTAAATTAAAATTAAAATTATTTTCAAAAAAAATAAAACTAGATGAAGTCGACAAATATAAAAGCTTTTTATAACACAATTTTCACAACAAAAGTTTCATGAACTAAGTTGTTAAATATGATTGAGAAATTCAAATATACATTATTGAGAAAAATTAATGTTCTGCATCTTAGTCATATTATTATATTTAGATGATATTATTTATGATCTTATGAATTATAATGAATATTTATGACTTTATATTTGAATTATTATGGATGTTTATGACTTTAAAATTTGAAATTTACATATAAATTATTTATTTTATTTTTTTAATTTATTTGTAAAGACATATAAGTATATATATAATTTTTATTTTTTTATTTATTTATCTGATTTAGCAATTGACTCGATGACCCATCGATTGAACCAATGACTCAGAGCCAACTCGAGCCGATTCCGAAAACATTGTTTGGAAGAGACATGAAAGAAGAGTAAAACACATCGTTGGAGAGAGAGAGAGAGAGAGAGAGAGAGAGAGAGAGAGAGAGAGAGAGAGAGAGAGAGAGAGAGAGAGAGAGAGAGAATAGGAGAACGAAAGAGAGCAGAATGGTGTCGAGTTCAGATCCTCTGCAGTACTTTTAGTGCAGGCCTCAGGCAATTTTAATGGATTTGTATTTGTAACCGAAAATCAAATGATTGTCAAACTTCAAGTCCCTGTGGATTAAGCATTAACCCAAGGCCATGAACATATACTAGTGTCTTCACGTTTTAACTTTTTATTCCATTCCATTTTACTTTTGTGTGTGTGTGTGTGTGTGTGTGTGTGTGTGTGTGTGTGTGTGTGTGTGTGTGTTTTAAAAAAAAAAACTACGATTTTTGACTTTCGCATATTGAAGTCAACGTCATAAATAGATAACCGTTGCTTCAATTCTGGGCTTTTGATGTTAGGGGATTAAGTTAAAAACTATGCCATCCTCATTTGTATGTATCCTTAATTCCTTACAGAATTTTTTTGTTTTTTGTTATACCTCAGAACTATTTAACTTATATAAAACATATGCATGTGGTAATAAATTTTCGTAATATGCAGATTTCAAACATCCAATTTATGCACTAATTGTACTCCAAAACCTATTATATATTTGTATTTGATTAAATCCGGATGTAATAGGAGGACTGTTCTATTTTATCATTTATTTCATAAATCTTATTAATGATTAAAACTATTTTGAATGAATAAAAGTGAAATGGGAAAAGGGCCAAAGTGTGCACAGTAACTGAGATTATAATTGTTGAGGTTGGAAAGCTCCAATGGGGGGTAATGGTGGCGCCAGAAGTGTCATTTTGCCCAATTATTTTTGACAATAACGCAACAAATTGACAGCCACAACTAAGTCCATCTGTGAGTTTTCCAAAAACCCATTGTCTATGAGCTTCAATCTCCACTCGTCAAAAATTTATTAAATTGTGTATCCTTTTTTTTTTTTGGCTGCATTTGTGTATTTCTGTTCCCATGAGAGAGAGAAGACTGGTATGGCCACATAAGCGTCTCACATCAACAATTTAACTGCCAAATACGCAAATTAACAGTCACATTAACAATTTCTGGATGGTTGTCAACTGAAATTTAACAGAACTGCTAAGGTCCAAAATCATATTTGAGAATCTAATTTCACTTTTGAAGAATTTAAACACCAACCCAAACCAAAGAGAGCTTATATCTATCTATACCCAACTCAGATTTTGCTCTTGGTTACAAAGTACAAGCTCAATTATCCATCTATCCATTCAGTGATGACTGTAACATAAATCATTTACACGTATAAAGCATTGGGTCGTAATCAAAATTCAATTATTGAGTCATGTTGTTTCACAGATTAAGACGTTTCATTTACCATTAATAGTCGTCATATTCATCTATGTTAATATATATGTGGAATGTCATTCTCTAAGTAAGGACATTCCGGGTCAGTTGCGCGACATTAAGTGAGAACATGTCCCGATCAAGACACAAAACTAAGGGCATGTCCGGATCAAATTGTGCTTCCATTCATACTTGTTTGGTCATGCAGGTATAATGACACCATGCAACGATGTCAACAAATTTGGAGACTGACTCATTCAGTGAAAATTTTTCAGGGACTAAAGGGTTAGAGGGCTGATAATTCAGGGACCAAATTGTTCATTTACTCTTTGTTGAATAGTAAAATGAGGATTGTGGGTCCCATATTTTTACTTTTTTAGTGATATTATAACCCCACAAGTATTTTTTTGGTTTTTATATTTTTTTAAGTCGAGCATTTTGGTCATTTTCTCGTCAAATCTTTCCATACATTTTCTTACCATACCCAACACATTTTTGTAATTTTCATTCCCTTTCTCTTTTTCTTTTTCATTTTTATTCTCATTTCCATTCCCTTTCTGCATACCAAACATACCCTTACAGGTGGGAAAAGAGGAAGCATCAAGATAGATTTTTTGAAGTACAAGACTTAAGCCTGTGGAACATCATCAAGAATAAAAGGTCCAAGTTTACCAGTCCTGAATAGTGTAAGAAACTTCTTGGATACCATTAAACGTGCTTCTGAAGCCTTGTGAGGTATCTTCAATGCCTTCTGCAATGCACCAAACTGCTGATCAATGAGGCTCTCCAAGTCACCCTCATCTTCTATGTTGCCATTGAACTCCGTTAGAGTCTGATAGAGTGCACGTTGAACTTCCATAACGAGATCCTATTATGGACTAAGAATATCAGAAATTTGAAAACAAATGGCACCGTGACTTCAACAAATTCAAGAAAAAAACGAAAAATGATGGAACAATGTGGGTATAAACACCCTATTCCACCAGCAAGCATCTACGCTAAAAGTATTCCCACTCAAATGAATTTTAAGGTGCTTACAAACATTACAGCATTGCAGGTTAAGAACAAAATATTCCATTATCCATGACAGAAATATTACAGAAAAATGTTTGTTACCTCAATATAGTACACATCAGATTTATTTGGCGGACTCGTTCTCTTTGGCTTAAGATTTTTCAGATTGTATTCATGTTTTTCCTCAGGTTCATATCGAATCCCTTCCATTCTCCTATTATTCAGGTGCTTCCAGTGAATCGGAGTCCCTCGGGTATTTAAAACTGCCAGTAAGTATTGGGCAATACGCTCCTCACCAACCACTGAATCTTTCACAGATCCTGCCAGTGCATATATAAAATTATAGTTAAAAAAATTTAAAATAAAAAACATAACATGGCCAAGGAAGATTACTTTCATGGATATACTACCAGCAAGAGCCAGCTTTAACCCTGTTTCTATATCTGGGATACTGGGAACCAGCACCCCTGGAGTATCTAAGACATATATGCTAGGTTGGTGTGCTATCTGGACATCAAGTCAGGGTCAGAGTTTAACAATGTGTATCAATAACTCACGAAAAAAAAAAAATGGGAGAAGAAGAAGAAGAATCAAATACACACACAACACAACAGACCAATAACAGAAACAACAGGCTGAAGAGGGTAGGAGAAAGCCAATGTTTTATTATAACATATACAGAATTGACAAAACTGTCAAAAATAAGTAATTTCTCATTTCCCTTAACCCTTTCAAAGATAATCTTCCTCTCCTACTCTACACATTCAACACTTTTTTTGTGTCAGTGGAAATTAAGATGTTATTTCACTGCTAAATTATAATCCATAAATTTTATGGAATCTTTCAACCAGAAACTACATCAACCCCACAGTGACACAACAAATACCAGGATCTAAAATGCATATATAATCAAACAGAAGGCAAAACCAGAACTTCTAAGGTTCTACAGCCAATCTCCTGTTTAAAAATGGGGAAACAGTTCAGAATGTGCAAACAAGGCCATAAGCATTTATGAATGAGCAAGGGGGAGGGTTGACAGAGTTTAGATCATATAGATGCAACTATATAACGAGAAATTAAGAATAAAGAAAGAAAATTTGGAAATCAAATCACTTGACCTTGTACCCAGCAATATCTTGAGTAACACCAGGCAGTGGACCAACAGTAGCTCGCTTCATCTTCTCCTGCACTACGAAAGCAAATTAAAGCATCACCACAGCACATTCTATCAACAACAACATACCAACAATAAAATAACATTGGAAATCCCAACAGATTGACATCCATTGAAAACGAAAACTTTCAATTGTTATGCAAAATTCTTACCTGGAAAGCGAGACAATGCAATTTGATGAATTGAATTAATCAAGGCTGACTTCCCAACATTAGGAACACCAACCACCATAACAAGGAGTGTAGGTTCCCTGGAAATCAATTCCTTTAATTTGAACTCGACAAGATCAAGAAGCTTCAATACATGGGCATGAGAGAGATCATCAGGGAATATGATTAGTATAAAATATATTAATCCCATGAAACGTGGTAAAACCAACAATATTCAAGGTAGATCACAGTAAGTCATACACATGGCAAAAGTAAAATATTAAATTTTGTATAGCAACATAGCATTTTGACCAGAAAGAAACGCTGTCTCAGTGACACAAAAATCTGAAAAGACTCAATGAAAAAATGGACCTAAAAAACAAGTTGATAAGTTTTATTATTCTGTTAGTGTGATATATGAAATAGTCTTCTAGACATGACTTAATCAGATAAAAGTCAACATAATTTATGATTATTCAAAGCAAAGCAGCTAAATTATCAATATCTGCTCTAGTCTGTACAATAACACAGCAACCAAGAATAACAAAATTGGTACAGTGAAAATTACCTAAATTATTCAAAAGCATATCTATTCTAATATATCACGTGGGGCTTGGTTTCTCTGGCGTATAGAAAAAAGGGGTAAAAGGCTGGCGTTTTAAATTACACACTCATTATCTAGTTGGAATTAAAGGAATTGATTTCCAGGGAACCTACACTCAATTCCTTTAAAAAAGAAAATAATAATAATAATAATAATAATAATATGCAACGAGTAACCAAGAATAACAAATTGGTAAAGTGAAAATAATACACTCAAAACAAATACACCAAGTTCATAAGCTAAGTTCAGCAAGAACACTTCACCAATATAAAATAACGTATACATTAATTATAGGAATTAGAGAAATTACAGGAGAATATTTTCTTTTTCAAATACAGAAATGTAAGGAGCAGGAGCAGCATAATATCGACGACGACGACAACAACAACAATAACAGCAACAACTAACCTTCTTAACAGAGCTCTTACTGTGGGCACTTATGGGAACGCAATCTTGCTTGCACGAGTCAAAATAATTTATCCATTTCTACAAAAACAAAAGGCATCACAGCTCATAAATAGATGGAAAACTTAATTTATTTATAATATATCTGTATATTACATTTTCTGTTGATGATATTTATGAAAGGTAACAAACTTCCCTTACTGATATACCAATGCAGAAAGGACGAGGTCCTTTCCATGATAACAAGTAAGCAAAAAGGGTTCATTAATAGTCACAGAGAGCAAACCTTAAAGGACAAAATTCTAACAAACTTCTGTTTAATGCGGCAAGAATCATAAGAGTTGTATTACAATGCCAACAACCAAAATTTTCCTCACTGTTCTGTTTTGAGAATAGGATCAATCATCGCATGCTCGCGATGTCACAAAAAGTTTGACCCAAAGAAAAAATTTATAGCTTAATGAACACCTTATTTATTCCCAAAAAGTTATTTGAAAATATCAATTGTACTCTTCCACACATCCAAGCATATAAATACAGATACAAATCAAAAGTTGTACTGGGTATCCCAGTGGCAACATCCCATTAACACACAACTGCTTCTAAGCCTAACATTACTTGGAAATGATGCAGCTTAAGAGTTCAGCAGCAAATAAATTGCGGAGAGGGAGAAAATGAGAGTCATACATGCATGATATTGGGGTTAGCCAAGTCTCTCTTATTGAGTGCAATGACGCGGCGTTTTCCGGAGAGCTGGGGCTGAAGGTCGGCGTTAGCGGAGGACAAAGGAATGCGAGCGTCTCGGACTTCGATGACGAAGTCGGCAACCTTAAGGCGCTGACGAATAGCTCGGGTGGCGGCCGCCATGTGTCCCGGGAACCAGTTGATCACTCCGCCGCCGGCGTTGAAGCCCATCTCTCCCAACCCTTTCTTTACGAATCCCTTCAACCCTCCCATTCTCTGTCCCCCACTCGCTCATCCACAAGCTCAAGCACGCAAACTCGAAGAAAGATTATGGAAATGTTAAAAAGCCGTTTCAGGTAGGAAAATTCCGAAATTAACAGAAGCTTAGGGTTTAAGGAGTAACGAAGAAAGTATGTACAGTCACGCCGATACAACTAATTAGTAATTACCAACAACAGCTCTATTGAATCAAGCCTCACGGTAGACGTTGGCTACTTGCTGCTGAATGCTTTTGGTGGAAACTAAAAGCTGGAAAGAAATAGAAACACGACAACAAATTTTGAAGGACCGCACGGTTCGGACTCCGGACCACACGAAGATGACATTGGACTGGGCTTTTTCTTTCTGTCAGATACATGGACTCCAGCCTTCGGGCTGAAGAGAACCTGGACTCCAGCCCAATTCAGAAATAAATACATAAATATTCATAATTATATGTGGGAAAAAAAATATAAATAAGAAAACTTTGGCAAAACTTCTATACAATTCTTTACATTTTTATTATTAAATTCTCTACTAAAAATAAAATATGTGCAAAACGTTTATAAAAATCCAGTTGTGCAGTATTGAATTGTAAAAAATATATAAGTTATTTTTTAATGACTATACATTTATCATATTTTGATTGAAAAATTATACACTTATTATGTTTTGATTTGAGAATTTGATTAAAAAAAAAAAGAATTGTATCTAAGTTTTTTGTCAACCCTAAACCTTAAACAAACTAAATGAAACCAATTGAAGTTAAGTCTAGTGAAATGAGCTAGCTCCATCTTTAGTGTTCAACAATACACTTAAGAGTGTTCAGTGATTAGTTTGGGTGGTTTCAAGTAAAAAAAAAAAAAAAGGGGATGTTTGGGTCTATATTGGGGCTCTTATTTTTTGTCCCTATTTATTTATTTTTTTTTTAACTTTTCATAATTGCTTATTAAAATAACTCATAAAAAATAACATCTTTATGATATTTTTAAATAATTCATAAATCATAATATACTTGTCAACAAGGATTGAGAAGTATGGTTGGTCGTTCTAAGATCTCAAATGGATTGTCCTACAAGCTCTATTACAAGAGAGAACATATATAGGTAAAGAAGATGGAAGGAGAGAGGAAAAAGTCATATTTAGGAAAAAGAGAAAGGATTAAACATCATACCTAAGGTTAAGAGAAGCCATCAAGAATAATTTCTGGCGAGGAATGACTGAAGGAAAGGAGATTCCGGTGGAAGGCAACCAAATGCTTCCCTCTTCACTGGTTGGCCGAAGAGCAGAGAAAAGAATGAGGAAGGGAGTGAAAATTGGCATGAGAAGAGAAAGAAAGAAAGGATATAAAGGCTTGGGGAGGGTAAAATTACCCTTTTCCCTACTCTAGAAAGATCTAGTTAAAAGGAAAGAAATATGTAGGGGTAAAATGGGAAAACTCTATAAAACTGGCCACTAAAAGATCCTGCAGCCCAACGGTTGACCATCTGACGCCTTCAGGTCGACTAATAGCTCTCTACTATATAGAAGAGTTTTAACTTGAAAAAAAATCAATCGACCTATAGAGTCTTTACAATCGACCAACAGAAGAAAAATTTGAAAAAAGAGAAGAAAGGAAGAGAATAACAGAAAAAGATAAGCCAACTTGATCTCATTTTATATTCTATACCATTTACTCTTAGAGTGGCGTTACAATTTTTTTTCTAGCACGAAGAAGAGAAAACAAGAAAAAGAACGAAACAAATAAAAAACAGAACCCTAATATATACTGTAGAGGTGTAATCAACAAGTAACACTAAGGAGGGAGATCTTCCCAAACACAAATCTAAGAACCATGGGCATCCATCTCAATTAGCAAGAATATCAACACACTAATTAGCTTCTCTAAGTATATGTCTAATCTTAACACAATGATTAGTCACAATAATTTCTCTGATATCTTCAATAATCACACCATACTCATGGATAGTGGAGTCGTCATTGCTAATGAGGTTCATAGCATTCAACGAGTCATACTCAAGCCCAATCTCAACATCTCCAAGCTTCATAGCAATTTTTAGCCTCGCATAAATAGTTGCTAACTAAGCATGCACGATCGTATAATACCACTATAACCAGAAAAGCCATTCTACCAAGCAAGAGCGGACCCACGTGTATATTAGAGACCTGAATCCTCTGCAATACTTTTTTTTAGTAACAATTTTTTTTAATGCTAAAACTTTCAGCAACAGAAAAAAAAAACTGTTGCTAAAAGTATTGCACTTATGCAATATTGTAAAGGATCTAGATCCGTATATGAGAGGGTACACTTAATTTTTTTGTAATTACATATAATACTATAAAATTTTATAATTTCCCCCCTCTCTTTTTTATTAATTTTTGGACCGTCTTAAAATTTTTAAACCCTCATTTTCATTCCTCCCTTCTCTTCACTTGGACAAGGGCCTCATTAGGCATCAACTCTCCATCTTGTTATGACCCAATCAAGCATCACTTTTACCTTTTTTAAAAAATATATATATTTGAATAATGGCTGAATTTAATATCACTTAGTAATTGATTTTTTTATTTAACAATTTAATTTCTTTTTTAAATAAATTGTCCCCAAGGTTGAAGGCTGTAGATCCGCCGCTGCACCGAATAACCCTATGACCAAGCCTAGGATTGCTGAGAGAGCTCCAATCGGTGTTGATCTTCGGTGCTCCCTGAACAAGCTTCATCCACAGATGGAATCCACTATTATTCCATTTGTTAGATGTACATTGCATTCAAAATTATAGAGAAAATGTTTAAAAAAAAGTTCCTTAAATTAATAGGATTGAACAACTTAGCTCCTCAATTTTAAAATTTGACAATAAATTCTTCTAAACTTTTATTTTGTACAACATATATACAGCTTGTCTGGATGCATTTTTTTAATTTTAAAAACAACGTTTGTAAAATTGTTATAACTAATTTTGAAAATAAAAAACAAGAAAAGATATTTGGATAACTTGCTTTAAAAACAATTTGAAAACTGTGGGGAAAAAAACTGCGTTTGGAATATTTATTTTTAAAAATAACATATAAAATTCATTTGATACAAAAAGTTTCTATGTAATGTTGTAATAAAGTTAATACAATGAAATAATTAATAATAATCTTTTAAAGAGAATAAAAATAAATATAAGTTGAATATTTTAATTGTCATAGCTTGAATTACATTTCAATGAATTAGTTAAATTTAATATCCAATTATATAAATTATTAAGAATATTTTTACATAATAATTTAAAATAATTATATTTTTAATAAGATAAAATAAACCAATGCAAATTAGTTAAAAAATATCTATAAAAAAATATATACCAAAAATCACAATTTCACAAAGACTGAATAAAAATACAACGTAAAAATAACTTCCATTTTGCAGCGGTATCCATTGCTACATTTTTTAAAATTATTAGTAAGTTTTTAACTGCCACTAAAATGTTTATTTTCTTAGAGTATATTATATTTACATGAATGTAATTAATGAGCTTACATATTTACAACCTTGCCACCAATTTATTTTTCACCATATTTTCAAGAAAACTGTTTTCGAAAACACCTAAAACTTGTTCTCATTTTTTTTTTTGTAAAAACAATGATTTCGAGAACTATTTTTAAAACATAACTTCAAAAACATGATACCAAATAAGTTTTATTATTTTTAAATTTTTAAAAATAGCAACCAAACAGGGCCATAGCCTCTATATATATTTTATTGTTTTGTGATAAACTAGATGGGAGGTTAAAAAACAAATAACATACCGAAAGTCATTCCTCAAGCCATGTTTAGTGTGAAACTATTTTGGTGATTCTATTTGGCTCAAAGTGACAGGGAGATGAAGACAATAACAAAGTGTTTGGTAAGAATGGAAAGAAAAGAGAAAAATATAAAGAAAAAAAGAAAAAGAAAAAGAAAAAGAAAAAAAATTTTGTTTTGTAAGCAATGAAAAATAATTGAAAAAAATGGTATTATTATTTTTTAAGAAAAATAAAAAAAGAATAAGTGGGATAATTTACTATATTAGCCTTTAAGTTAAAATTGCTACTTGAAAAAAAAAAAAGAAAGAAACCCCCGACCAGTGGCGGAGCCACATGCCAGTGAGGGGGAATTTTAAATAATTACATATAATCTCCCTTTTTATAATTTTCCCCCCTCTTTTTTTTATTTTTGAACTTTTTAAAATTTTTGAACCTCCACTTTTGGTGTCTCTTTTTTGTTTTTGTCCTTAAAATTTTTTAACCTCCATTTTTTATTTTAAATAATTGCACATGTTAGGGACCTCTTTGTAAAAATTTGAAATTTGGAGTTTTTGTATATAGGTATAATTCTATCAAATTGATTGATTGATTATGTAATTAAAATCATCAGTAACATATTTGTGAAGTTAATTTCATGAGATTTTTTTTTATGATGATTACTTTCTCATTTCATTGTTAGAGATCTTTTTGTAAAAATTTGAAATTTAGGTTTTTGTACACAAGTCTAATTCTATCAAATTGGTTAATTGATTATGCAAGTAAGATCATGAGTAACATATTTGTGAAGTCAATTTCATGAAATCTTTTCTTGATGATGGTTAATTTCTCATTCCATTGTTAGGGACCTCTTTGTAAAAGTTTGAAATTTGTGATTTTTATACACAAGTTTAATTCTATCAAATTGATTGATTGATTATGCAATTAGAATTTAGAAGAGGAAAGATTTATCGTAATAGAAATATTTTTTAAGAGGAAATTACCATCAAATGAGCAACAAATTGAAATTAATTTAGAAGAGTTGTCATTAAATCTAAAAAAACGAACGAAAATTTTGTCCGCCTGACCAAATGGTCCTAAATATGCCATGCAGACAAAGACGAACAAACCAAATGTAGACAAAGATGGAAGAACCAAACGCAGACAAAGATGGATGAAATACCAACATGCATATGAGCTTCAAGCCAATGAGGATTGCAATGGAAATAGCTAGCACAATTGAGGATATGATTGTAATTTAGGTGCATTTTTAATCAACATTTAGATGGAAGAAGCCGAAGGAAAAAATGGGAAAATTGTGTCAGATTTTTTCCACAAAGAAAGCCCATTTCCATCAAGCCCTGCGAACCAAACATAGAAGAATGTAGCTATCAGTAGAATTTTGTCTCTCCCAATAAAATTTGGGGAACCAAACATGATGTAAAGAGGAAGAGGAAGAGAGTGCTATAGAAAAGGAGAGAGAGAAAGAGAGAGAGAGAGAGAAGGAGCAACTTGCAAAAGCCCTAATGACAAAGACATGCACACGCGCTCACACAAAAATATATACGTGATATAGTATGGAATGACCAAAATGCCCTTGTTAAAATTAAATATGACTACTGACTCTCAAATCACAAATGAGCTGCATATTAGAGTTTCTATCTCCATTAAATTATATGAGTATTCCAACCTATTACGATATATTCAAATTCAACATCCAATCTATCACTCATAGTAATAATTAGATGGTAATTATTTGTTAATATCTAAGCATTGGTTAATATTAATATCCAAATCAATTAAAATAATTCCAATATTTTGTCCAAAATTCTTACATTATTTATCCTTGCAAACAAATAAAATGTCACATCAACAAAAAAACATATCTGATATATATATCATCATAAGGGACTTTTTTCATTACAAGTATGTAAAAAAAAATGACAAAAGTTATTCTTTTTTATCTAAAATGAAAGATCACATGTAATTTTTTCTTAATTGAACATTTTTCAGGCTGTACCGTATTAATAAATAGTGACGACTTTGTGGATGAAAAAGTGAACTTTAGAAGTTTATTGTTAACTTTTTTTATATTTTAGTTTTTCGATGTGTAAATTGCATTTCTTTCATTAATTTACTAAAGGCTTCATTGGATTTTGGCCAAAAATTATTGAAGAATTCTTTTATTAATGTATTTTAATTATATACATAAAGATAACAAGTTTTTTAAATATTGAGGGGGCGTTTGGTAGGCTGCTTTACGCTGAAAAGGAAAACGTATTTCCTACGCTGTAGATTTTTTTTGTTGTTTGGTATGATATACTATAACAGTTTGAGACGGAATTTGGAATTCTCTCATCCTTCAAAATCAAGGTTTTGGCTTCCATCGCATTTTGGACGAAAACCGGTCATTTTGATTAAAAGTAAAGTAAAATTCCTTATTTGTCCTGTTCATTCAAATTTCAGTCGTCATTGGAGCTTGCAAACTATTTATGTGGTACTCGTCATCTCCTTTGTGCACGTATACTACAGCGACCGAAAGCTACTAGGCGTCTGATAGGAGCTTGGTTGTCACCGGTCAACCGGCTGCCAAGTGCCTGGCAGTCACTCTCCTGGCAACTGCCAGGCCAACAGACGGTTCCCAGGAGCTTGACAGCCGTTCGACCAGCTCCTGACAGCCAGTCGACCGGTTCATTTCAAGCTCTTGGGATTAGCGTTTTGGGGTTAAGTAATGAATTTTTAAGGGCAAAATAGTAAATTATTTTTATATTTATTTTCTATTATCTTTAAAAAAAATATAATAATTTTATTTTCTTCCTTTCTTTTCCAGTGCATAACAAACAAATTTTTTTTTCTTTTTCTTTCTCCTTGTTTTCTTTTTCTTTTCATTTTCCTATTTTTTTCCACTCCTACTCTTTCTTAGATATCAAACAGCTCCTGAATATCTTTCTTCATAGTATAACACGGTTTCCATTATCATCATCTTCATGTAAAAAGGACGAGTCTTTTTCAATGTTGTCAGAACCGGCCCGGCTATTGACCCGGACAGGCCTTCGGGTCACCGGGTCACTAGTTCAGCCGCCGGGTCACCAGGTCAATTGCTGACCCGGATAAATACATTAAAAAATAAAAATTATATATATATACCTATAGATTTTTATAGATAAATTAAAAAATAAGTAAAATAAATAATTTACATGTAAATTTCATAATTTAAAGTTATAAACATCCAAAATAATTCATAAACATCTCTAATAATTTAAACATAAAGTCATAAATATTCATAATAATTCATAAAGTCATAAATAAAATCATCTAAATATAATAATTCATACATTTAAAGTCTTAAACATCCATAATAATTTATAAAGTCATTAATAATTAAGAAAAATTAAGTAATTTTTAAGAAAAAAATTAATTTATCCTCTTTAAATTAAAAATAATAATTTTGATATTTTATTTTATAATATTTTCGATTTTATAAAAAAAAATCCACCTCTTGTAGAATTCAAATTAATCCTTTAAATGGCTTCTTATAAATTTAAAGGACTAATTTGAAACCAATATTTGTTATAGACTTCCTTGAAAACGTTTATTGTCTAACATAATACTTTGGCATATTTTAACCGTAAATAGTTAACTTCAATTTTAAATAAAATTTATGAAACTGAAAGAGAAATTTAACTAATATTTTTAGAAAAATAAAGTGAGAATATTATGTTTCAATTTGTTTGTAGTAGAACGGTGTAGATATAGAGAAAAAAAGGCATTAATTTTTAGAGTAAATAAAACAAACTTTTTTTGAAAATTATTAATAATATTAACCATAAAAAAAATTTAAAAAAATTTAAAAAAAAAAACCGGATCACGAGTCACCGGGTCACCGGGTCCACCAAGACCCGGCCAGGTCGGCCGGGTCTTGGCCGGTCCATATGCAGACCGGTCCGTTGAAATGACCCGGACCGAGTCATGTGCCGGGTCGCCGGTTTCCGGGTCAATCTGACCGGGCCGATCCGGGTCGGACAACACTGGTCTTTTTATTCCATGGGAAAAGTTTGGATTGCTACAGCACCACTTGAACTTTTATTGTATATATATGTGTGTGTGTTTTTTTTTTGGGGGAGGGGGGGGGGGAATATTGCTAATTTTCTTGCCTCTAATAATGATAAAATTTGTTTTTATAAATCAAATTAAAGTGGTATCTTTATCTACCTATCTTAAGCTTAAAATAGATGTCTTACAGACGTTTGTTAAATGTCTCTGGCCTTCAATGCTATGTTATTTGACTCTTGTATTTGTAGTCTTCTCGAGTACCGTAGTTAGCTTATTGTTTTCCTTTTTTTTTTTTAGGTAAATTCACTTTCATGTCAAATACTTTGTGGCTACGTAGCTTTTTGCTTAGTTTCTCGGATCATTTGACTATATGTTATTTTTTAAAAAATTTAGGTAAATATTATTTTTACAAAAATATTTAAACAAATACTATAAAATTTGTCACATCATAAATTATAATTTGCTTATTCTATCAAAACTCGGTTTATGTCAAGTCGAGTTTCTAACAAATTTTTTTTTAATATCTATCAGATGTTCAACCTGACACAGACCGAACTTTTGTTAAATATTAATTTATTTAAAAAAAAATTAAAAAGTAATGAAGTTCAGTGATGAGGCTCACTTGTATGTGAGCCTCATCATATATATATATATATATATATATATATATATATATATATATATTATATTTATATATTTATATTATATATATGTGTATATATTTAAATTTATAAATTAATTATAACTTAATTAATATGTAATAATAAATCAATTGATTAATGTAATTAAATTATATTAATTAAAATATAATTAAATTTAAGGAAATTATATAAAATTAAATTAGTCAATTAATTTATATATAATTAAAGAAAATTAGTATATATTTTATGAAATTTATATTAATTAATTTTAATAGAAATAATTTATTTTTAAATAATTTATTATATAATAATTTATTTAATAAATTAATTGTATAGTTAAAATTAGTTTATTTTTGTATAATTATGAAAAAAATATTTAATTTACATTTGATTAATTAAATTGAAATTAGTATGTAAATAAATAGAGAACGTACAAACAAAAATATTTAAGTGATAGAAAGTAAAAAATGTTGAATAATGTTAAGATATACATTAGATGATAGAGAAAATTTAGAAGAAATTACTCTTAGTCTCACAACGCTTGAAATGATATCAGCATATAACAATCAGTACATGATGGAAGAAAAGTAAACTGCAGTTGCACAGGCACATAGTGTGTCTTTGGGACCTGAATGAAATGAAATATAAGCTCAAACAAGTAAAGAACAAAAGGAGAAATGTTGACATGGACAAAACTGCATAAAATAAAAGCTTGCATAGTAATGAGAGTTGTAATCAAAATATATTAAGATATAAAAAAATAATTTATAAATATATTTATAAATATGATATACTTACAAACAAACAAATATAATTTAGACAAAAATTAAAATTAGAAAACTCTAGTATGATTTATTTACAAACAAACAAATGTAATTTATATAGAAAATAATAAGTTAAAAAATCGTAATTAGAAAATATAATTTTTTATATGAAAAAATAATATATATGAAAATAAGATTAGTGGGATGTGAAAAATAGTCAATATTATTTTATATTGATAACTTTACAAATATGATATACTTACAAACAAACAAATGTAATACTAATCTTACAAATTGATTGTATAGTTAACATTAGTTTATTTTTATATAATTGTAAAAAAAATATTTAATTTATATTTGATTAATTAGGTACATGATCGAGAGACTCCTAAGGTTTGTGTCTCAATACGTGACTTTCATATGCCTAAGTAACATAAGTCATACTAACTCCTAACCTGCAAGTTTTAACATATCTCTACACACACATAATGGAGAAGAAAAATCTTTTGAGTTTCTACTCCAATAAATGCATGCTAATTGATGTGAACCTCTCCGAACAATGTCATGACACTACATTGATTAACAGACTCCGATCATCCAAACATAAATTTAAAACTCAAAAAAATAAATTTTATTAAATAAAATAGAATAACAACAAATTGGACAAAAATTATTGACCTCGTAGATATAAAAGAACTATGAACTAATAATATAGACTCTTGAACCCATACTCATTGGTTATAGAGAGCCA
Source organism: Biancaea sappan (assembly GCA_037074585.1). Lineage (NCBI taxonomy): Eukaryota > Viridiplantae > Streptophyta > Magnoliopsida > Fabales > Fabaceae > Biancaea > Biancaea sappan. The sequence goes on from CM073492.1 coordinate 35,329,029, forward strand.
ACTGTGTATCTTCTAAGGAGTGGAGGAGGTCCCTTTTATAGAGAAAGAGAACCCTTATTTCTAAAGAAACTCTAATTCTAATGAGCTTTTATTGAAAGGTTAAGATAACAAAAGCACAATTAATAAAAATAAGTGTTTTAGGCTTTAATTAAGCAAATACATTAAGAAGAAGATATACATACATAACACAATGTTGTCAGAACCGGCCCGGCTATTGACCCGGACAGGCCTTCGGGTCACTGGTTCAACCACTGGGTCACCGGGTCAATTGCTGACCCGGATAAATGCATTAAAAAAAATTAAAATTATATATATACCTATATATCTTTACAGATAAATTAAAAAATAAATAAAATAAATAATTTACATGTAAATTTCACAATTTAAAGTCATAAACATCCAAAATAATTTCTAAACATCTATAATAATTTAAACATAAAGTCATAAATATTTATAATAATTCATAAAGTCATAAATAAAATCATCCAAATATAATAATTCATACATTTAAAGTCTTAAACATTCATAATAATTTATAAAGTCATTAATAATTAAGAAAAATTACGTAATTTTTAAGAAAAAATTAATTTATCCTCTTTAAATTAAAAATAATAATTTTGATATTTTATTTTATAGTATTTTTAATTTTATTAAAAAAAATCCATCACTTGTAGAATTCAAATTAATCCTTTAAATGTCTTGTTATAAATTTAAAGGACTAATTTGAAACCAATATTTGTTATAGACTACTTTGAAAACGTTTATTATCTAACGTAATACTTTAGCATATTTTAACCTTAAGGAGTTAATTTCAATTTGAAATAAAATTTATGAAAATGAAAGAGGAATTTAACTAATATTTTTAGAGAAATAAAGTGAGAATATTATGTTTCAATTTGTTTGTAGTGGAACGGTGTAGATATGGAGAAAAATAAAGTATTAATTTTTAGAGTAAATAAAACAAACTTTTTTTTGAGGATTATTAATCAATTTTAGCCATAAAAATTAAAAAAAAAAATTTGGGTCAATGGGTCGCCTGGTCACCGGGTCGACCAGGTCAACCGGGTCTTGACCGGGTCACACGCAGAACGGTCTAAAGTATTGACCCGAACCGGGTCGTGCTTCGGGTCGCCGATTTCTGGGTCGACCTAGCTGGGTCGGTCCAGGTCATACAACACTGCATAACACACATACATTTCTATGCTTAACTTATACATGAGGACTATGATACCTCATGCATAACTTATACTTGACTGATAGCATTCACATAATCAATCATCATTCTGATATACATCACATAACATACTTTGAGTCTGCCAACGCATATATGTCTAATTTGAATTTTTGTTTAAAATACATTTGTTTGTTTATAAGTATATCATATTTGTAAAGTTATCAATAAAATAATATTGACTATTTTTCACATCCCACTAATCTTATTTTCATATATATTATTTTTTCATATAAAAAAATTGAATTTTATAATTACGATTTTGTTTAACTTATTATTTTCTATATAAATTACATTTGTTTGTTTGTAAATAAATCATATTAGAATTTTCTAATTTTAATTTTTGTCTAAATTATATTTGTTTGTTTGTAAGTATATCATATTTATAAATATATTTATAAATTATATTTTTTTACATCTTAATATATTTTGATTACAACTCTGTCCTTAGTTCTAAAATATATTTTGTTTTGAATATAAATTGACCCTTGTAAACTTTTTAATTTATGCAGTTGGGTCCTAGATCAAAATTTTTCTTTTGTCTTTTACTTAATTTAAGATCATATTTGATTTCATTTAGGTCCCTAATTCTAGAATATATTTTATTTTGAAGTTAAATCTACCCCTGTAAACTTTTTAATTTATTCAGTTAGGTCCTAGATCAAAATTTTTATTTTGTCTTTCACTTAATTTAAGGTCATGTTTAACTTCATCTAAACCCCTAGTTTTAGAATATATTTTTTTAATTTAAATAAACCCCTGTAAACTTTTTATTTTATGCAGTTTAGTCTATGTCAACATTTTTCCTTTTGTTTTTTACTTGATTTGAGCTCATATTTCATTTCATCTAGGTCCCAAACACACACTATGTGCCTGTGCAACCGCAGTTTACTTTTCCTCCATCAGGTGCTGATTGTTATATGCTGATATCATTTCAAGCGTTGTGAGACTAAGAATAATTTCTTCTAGATTTTCTCTATCATCTAATGTATATCTTAACATTATTTAACATTTTTTACTTTCTATCACTTAAATATTTTTTTCATAATTATACAAAAATAAACTAATTTTAACTATACAATCAATTTATTAAATAAAATATTATATAATCAATTATTTGAAAATTAACTATTTTTATTAAAATTAATTAATATAAATTTCATAAAATATATACTAATTTTTTTTAATTATATATAAATTAATTGACTAATTTAATTTTATATAATTTACATAAATTTAATTATATTTTAACTAATATAACTTAATTACATTAATCAATTGATTTATTATTACATATTAATTAATTTATAAATTTAAATATATACATATATATATAATATAAGTATATATATATATATATATATATAAATGATAAGGCTCATGCACAAGTGAGCCTCATCATTTATTTTAATGAAGCTTGGCTTATTGGAAGCCGAACTTCATTACTTTTTATTTTTTTTAAAAAATAAGTATTTGATAGAAGTTCGGTCTGTGTCAGGCCGAGCTTCTGACAGATATTAAAAAAAACATTTGTCAAAAGCTCAGCCTGACATAGGCTGAATTCTGACAGAATAAAAAAATTGTAATTTGTAATGTAATAGATTTTATAGCATTTGTCTAAATATTTTTATAAAAGTAATATTTGCTTAAATTCTTTTTAAAAAAATAGCATATAGTCAAATCATCCTAGTTTCTCATCACTGTTCTTTTTCTGTGTTGACAAAGCGCACCAAAATTTGACTGTATCGAAAACATTTCTACAAGGTTTAATTAACCCAAAAAAAAATTTAAATACTAATCTGGACTACCACCTATTACCCTAGTGCGGTCTTAAATGTTATGATTTATTAACGAAAAAAGCTGCATAAATGAAAATTGCAATAAAAGCTAAACCTAAAACTTTAAACCTACGTTCAAGTATAATTTATAGATGTATATATTTGGCCTGTTATTGCGCCAAATTAATTATAGATAAAAAAAAAAAGGCCGACCAAAAATATTCAAATATAGGTGCAAAAGGTATAAATTTAAATATATGTCTAGTTAATAATATTCTCTCTCTCTCTCTCTCTCTATATATATATATTGGTTTAAACTACTAATATTTGAAAATTTCTATTAAACTATGACTAATTTAGTATGAGTCGAATTAAATTACAAAAGTATAAAAATTAAATTTGAGACACTTTACTTAGAGTGTGTTTGTGTAACCAAATATGCTAACTTATAATTTATTTGACTAGCTTATAGTTTATTTGACTAATTTATAAGTTTATTAAAAATGTTTGGTAAATAAACTTATTTTAGTATCTTATGTCTTATTTTAAAACGTTATTTTTTGAGCAACTTATGATTTATAACTTATGTATTTTTCTTTTTATTTTATCAATATTATTTTATTGTAATTCCTACTATATCCTTAGGATTATTTACTTTTTTAATCTCAAATCGCGTCAGTTTGTTCGTCTTCTCTATCTTTGTCTCCAGTTGCCCTTCTCATTCCGTCCTTCTTTGTCTACGTCCTTCGATGTTCGTCATCCTTCGTCGTCTGTGAATCACAATTGTACATGACTTCCACTCTTCCCTTTTGGTGTCTGTCCTCCCCCTTTGCTGTCTTCCAATCTCGTCTTCCCCCCCTCCTTCGTCATCTTCCACTGTTCTTCCTCATCCTTCACCGTCTTCAGTCCTGCTTCACTTTTTTGGATCAGTTGCTGCATTTCCTTTTTTCTTAAACTAAAAATTTTAAATTAATTTAATTTTAAAAAATACTATAATTAAAAAAATATTATAATAGTTCAAATTAACTAAAAAATTTAAAATTATAGTAACCTAAATTAATTTAATTAAAAAATAAAAAACTGATACATTTATTTTGTATTATTTTAGAATTATAAAATATATTTTTTTATGTCATTTTATATTTTTCAGTTATTTTAATATTTATTTTTACTAAATAATTTTAATTCAATAAGTTAGTTTAATAACTTTCAACTTTTAACTAAAAATTAACTTTAAAATTTTCACTTAACTAATCAATTATTTTTTTATCAAACACAACTTTAAAAAATTGTGTCACATCACTTACATTAATCAAACATTGGTCTCTCTCTATATATATAAAGTGAAAAGTGAAAAGAGATAATTCTCGTCAGATCATATATTAATAATTTAGATCAATATAAAATAATTAATGCAACAATTTTAATATATATATATATATGTTAATTTGTAATCTGACATTAACTGTTATTTTTTCTGACGTTAAATCCATAATTCCACCACGTGTTAGGTAACAGTTCTTTGAACACTGCCATCAAAGGCTTTCTCTGTTGATTTTTGTTTTCTAATTTTTGTTTCCATTAAAAAAACAAATACACGCACGCAAACACAAATTGTGTAATATTTCAAGTAAAACAAATACGTACCGACACGTCTGTGGTCATTGAAAATTGAGAGAGGGAAAGAAAAAGAGATTTTGACGTTTACAGTTATGAGGGAGAATCAGATGTACAGATCTTGCTCTTGCGGCTATCAATTTGGTTGGATCAATCTTTCTGAAGAGAATAATGAGGGATGAGTTTATATATATATATATATATATAGAGAGAGAGAGAGAGAGAGAGAGAGAGAGAGAGAGAGAGAGAGAGAGAGAGAGGTGCACGATGTGCGCAATTTTTTAATTTTGTGTGACATGTAATCACAGTTCAACACAGCTCATATATAATTGTCCCTCTAGGATTCTCTCACTATCATATCACTCCCAACACTAAGTATTAATACTCTCTTCATCCCCATTCACTAAAGTCCGATCTTTTGCTGTGCCTTTTTGTTATTAGGTTTCTTAGCACTGTTTGATGTTAAAAGTTTCATGTACATTGCTTAAATTTAAAAATAAATTCTCACATTTAATAATTTGTATCAAGATACTTTTATTATATATATAGTTTCAGCTACAATCGTGTAGTGTAAATTATTTATTTGGAACTAAGAAACTAACAAAACCAACTTTCATGCTAAAAGAAAAAAAATTATGTTGAGTTTGTATTTTTATTATCACATTCTTTAATTAGAATGACTGTATCTTTAACTATTTAATATTACTTGATCAGTTTTTTAAGAGAATTTTTACATATGTATATTCTATTTTATTAAAGAATATAATTAATGACCAAAATATAAGAAAGTACGTAGCCAAAATTGTAGAATGTGGTAGAATGTTAAGTACAAAGATTCGAGTTGTATCAGGCTCGGTCATGCACTATTCGTTCTTGAGTTATTGAATTAAAGAGGAAAGGAAAATGATACGAATAATTTGATGAATTATTTGAACATTAAACTCTTTAATTGGATGTTGAATTGTATTTTTAATTTTGTGCATATTAATAAAATATTGTTTATCACGAATTTCACTATTAACCTATAACTAATAATTCTTTATATATAGCTTATCTCTGGCGTGAAAATGAGATCATGAAGTGATAAATCCAGACTTCGAGGATCAAAATATTCAATACCCGACATTATTACCCAAAACTTTCTTTTAAAGGAAAATCACTGAGATAAGTGCACGTAAAATAATACATAATATGAACACGGATAACATTCTACTGGGTGCAAACAAGACATGTGAATAACTGTCGGATCAGTTTTAATCTAACGGTCATGCTTGATTGTGTGTCGTGACCGATTCAGATGATCTGATAGTCAAATACGAGAACAAGATTTTGTTTGCTTGCTAAACAGGACCTAATCGTGATGCCATAATACGTAGTCTATGGAGGAAAGGAGAAATAATGCACAATATATAGAATATATATTGTATGCCTTGAATAAAGGGTCAGCATTGGTCAGTTTTGGATAGGATGGAGTGGGTTATAATTAACACGATCGATCAATATTCAGGTGAAGAAAATTGAAATTGAACCCGATTCATTAGCTGATGAATTCGTGGGATTTCAGGTAGGTTGAAACAAGTCTAAATGATACATTTTTTTTTAAAAAAAAAAAATACTAAAGAGTGAACAATAAAACTAAAATATTCAAAGTGCTAAAATGTAAGAGCAAGCAATGAAGCCATTATTATCATAAATAACACCAATTGTTTATATATAATCATATTTTAATCAAGTTCCATGGAGGCTTAATAAGTTGACTGGGTTATTCTAACCCCTGGCACGAAGGTTATACGACTTTTACATATATATATATATATATATACACACACACACACACTCGACAGTGTTGTCCAACCTCGCATGACCATGTGTTTACACTTTGATCAACATTTATTGGTGCCTTTTGAGGGAGTGTCATCATCCTCTCCTTCTTTATTACTTCGTCCTCCATACATGCATTTTTATGCACGCCTCTAAGCCTTCTCATACATCACATTTGTTTTGTAAAAATATTTTTAATTTTTATTTTTTAAAATATAATTTTTAAAACACTTAAAATATTTTTTGATATTTTTAGATTTAAGCTTATTTTAAATCAACTAAACATAAGAAATACTCAAATCAAACAAAATTTTTTTTTAAAATTTATAACACCAACAAAGTCCGCCACTCCACTTCGCCCAATTCATAATTATGACTTAAAAAAAAAACAAAAAACTGAGCCAATTGCCCCTCCTTTTTTCCCCTCTTTCTTTCATTTCCTATTTTCCTATTCACAATGCTGCGTGCACGTACACACTGTACACACGCACACAAATGCACCCACAATTATTTGAGGATAAATTATTTGCTTCCAAAAAATTACACTTATTTTAATTTTATTTTTAAATATTTAAGTGTTTTAATTTTATTCTGAAATTTTATGGTTATTTTAATTTAGTTTCTTTTTTAATTACAAGGACTTTTAACAATGAAAATTTTTAAAATTTAACAACAAAAAGTTAAATTAATAAAAATATAATTTTTCAAAAATTAAATTAAACACTTGATCTTTTAAAAATTAAATTGAGAAAACAATAATTTTTCAAGAAAATTCAGTAATTTACTCATTATTTGAAACTTCTGATTGAACTAACAGAGGCAAGAAAAATGGATTTGAGTTACTCATACAATAATATCAGAATTTACGTACGCAATCAGGAGTATATATATAAACACCAAACAAGTGATCATCCTAAAGATTACTTCAACCTTACAATTTTACCTATCTATAAACTATTCCAAACAAAGTTTTCTTTTTTATTATCTTTTTTTTTTCCTTCTTCATATCCTTAAGAGAAAAATACTGAGTTCAGGCCCTCCATTACCATCTGGATTCAACATATAAAAAGCCTCCGAGTCACGACTTCCGACGACTCGTTCAAACCTCGCTCTCATGTACAGCAACTCGCCCTCTGACCCGCAGCCTCCTCCTTTCCTTCCGCCGCCGTCCTCCACCAGCGGAATGACTCCGGCGCCGACCGACACGCTCTGCACAGTGCTCAGCACATGCCAGTCGAAGTCCCCGCACGCGCGCGACACCGCGTACCCGCACTTCCTTCCGTTACAGTACATGGTCCACGACGGCTCTTGGAACAGCTTCCTGGACCGGCCACCAGCCTGAACCGCGCCGGGAAGCTTCTCGCACTCGAGCGCGATACGGACCAGGCCGGACGACATCTCCTTGACCAGAGAGGAAGTGGACATGGCGAGCTCGAGCACCAGAAGAGGCTCAGATCGGGGATCGAGCTGCACGGCGAAGGAGACGTGGCCGCGGCGGTGGCCGAAGAGAGTTCCGGTGACTTTCCTGCCGATGGAAGGAGTAATCGAGAGATTGGAAGGAATGGTGAGCCATTTACAGGTAGGAATTATGGTAGGGAATGAGAAGATGTTGAGGAATGAGCGAAATAGGGAGGAGAGCTTAGCGGATTGGGATTTAGGGTTTTGGGAGAAGGAGACGGAAGGGGAAGAGCCTGTGCGAATGAGGAATTTATCAGAAATTTCGTCTGATTCGGAGGGACGAATAAACGTATTGTGGTGGTAATTGGAAGGGGTGATTCTTCTGCTGCTGATTCTGGTGGTGAGGGCTGTGGTGCTGGCGGTCCTCCGGAGGGTGTGTTCTTGGGGTTTCATGGCGGTGGAGAATGAAGCAGAGAGAAAGGTGGAATTGATACAGAGAAATGAGAAGTGAAAGGAGGAGGAGTATGATTGAAGCTTTCGACAAGAAGAGAGAGAGAGAGAAGAAAGGAGGGGACAAGGTGATGATAGTGTTGGGGGTGAGGAATATAAAAGGGGAACTATGGAGGCTTGTGCTGGTTATAATGATAATTTGTTGAGACTTTTGTTATCTTTACAGGGTCCTACACGCAGAAACAAGCATTGTTAGTGTATATGCCGTTCTTAATTACTGTTTCATTCACCAAACGCATTGACCTTACTGACCTCACCTTTTTCTTGGGTGGGTCCATCTAGCTTAGTTTATAGAATATTCATATTTATCCATACAGTTATTAATTTCATGTAACACTAATTAACCAACTATGTGGTTTCCCAATTGTTTATCATAATCCTATTTATCACTTTAAAAAATTTTGTGCCACTGTTCAAAGTTCAAAACCATCACCTTCCTCTCTTAATCTAAATTCAGATATCTGCATTTAATCCTTCAAGATAATATTTATTTGGTTGACTTTTATAAAATTATAATCCCACGGATATTTTTTAATATAGTTCCTTACAAATAAATATGTTATCAATAATAACATTTTATGTTATTTATAAAATAATCAAATGATCTAGATTATATGTAACCTCAACATACATTTTGATTGGTTATTGCAGAATCATGAATTATTATGTAATATGTAACTTAATAATTAGTTTTATTAGTAACAAATTAATGGAAAGAAATCATTGGTAACAATCTTAGTTGTTAGGGATTAAATTTAAAAAATAATTCTATAAGGGATTAAATTTAAAAACAATTCTATAAATGAAATGTGAAAATAATAAGACAAGTGAATGGAAGAATCAAATTTAGTAAAAAAATGAAGTTTGAGTGGTTGTTACTGGTGGGTGGATAAAGTAGGAAGATAGAAAATGAGGAAAAGAGCTGCATGAATATGAAATGGAGAGGGGATGTGATTAGTGATTAGTGATTAGTGATTAGTGAGGTGGGTTGTGATTAGCATTAAGAATTAACAAAAGGTTGAAAAATGGAAGGAGTGTATTGGGTAGCAAGTTGAGCGTTAATGAGAAGAATATGATGGATGGGGATGAAAGATGAAAAAATGAGGGAGAAATATAGTAGCATGGAGAAGCAACGTGAAAGAGATAGGGACGTAGGGCAGTGAAAGAAATATATATATTTATTGATTTGATTTATATTTATGTATATATATATATTGATTTGATTTATATATATATATATATATATATATATTGATTTGATTTGATGTATTATATATCATATTATGAAAACACATGCCCCCTCCCGCAGTTCAGTTCCCAAACACCTTACCCACTCAAATATCTCTTTCTTTTATTTTATTTACTCTTTGGTTTTCCTCTTTACTAATTGCCTTTTAATCACATCATTTCCTCACTCCAATCACCTCTCCATCTTTCCCTGCATTATATAGCGTTAAAACGGTTTGGATGTACAGTGTAGTTAGAGCATTAGAATTAGGGAGAATCTAATATTGGTGGTTTTTAAATTTAAGAATCGATTCTTGTTTTGATTTATCATTGTAGTTCGTCATGTTGGCTACCACACGTAATAATGGTTCTTATACAAAAAGTAATAATAAAATAATCAACTTACCATAAATGTTAGTAAAGAGTAATAAATGTTAAAGTAACCGAAATTTGATCGTGGAACCTATTTGTAGGTTATTAAGAAATTTACCACTATAGTAGAAAGTTGCTTAAAATAGTGAGGAGTTACTTAAACTGATTTGGCACTGTAAGACTTACAATAAAAACTCAAGTGATGTTCACCATTATAGATGTTCTTATAGGTTTATAAGTATAGTTCATATCTCTATTAGTATAAGGCATTTTAAGTAATGTCCAAAAGTAAATATGAGGGCTTAAGCCCAAAGTAGACAATATCATACTAATATAAAGATATCAGATATGTAAAGTTCATATTTACATAATAAGTGGTATCAAAGTCTGGTCTCTAGATGGTGTCATGTGGGTGCACATGAGTCATGTGATGGATCCCTAGTTGTGTACACGAGTATGCCTCTAGCCCAGTTCGTCAAGTGGACGAAGGTGATGTAGCCTCCATATTGTGATGATATGATCTCCCTGGAGTTTTATGTCAACAAGGTGGATATATATATATATATATATATATATATATATATATATATATATATATAACTACTATTTTCCTCTTTAAATTTTTTAATTAAGTTTTAATTTTGTCTTAAATTTTTATTTTACATTAATTTTGTCCTATATCTTTCAAAGTAATTTAATTTTTATCTTGAGCTCAACACTATTTGAATTGTTAATAACAAATGCTGTTATGCTCATTTTAATTACACATGTTAACACCAACTCATTCAACTAAAACAAGTCCATCAGATATATAATTGAATTGACAAAAGGATAAAACTTATATAAAGTTCCTTTTTTGCTATCAAGTTCTAACATAGAATGTGTAAAAAGTTTATTGAAAAACCAATAAATGAGTTATAAAACTATTTTTTAAATATTATACACTTATCATGTGTTGATTAGAGAATCACACACTTGTCATATTATAATTGAAGAACTTGATAGCAAATATATAAACAATTACACCTAAATTTTTTCCTGGACAAAACTGCCCTTATTTCCTTTTGGATGAGGGACAATTGAAAATGAAAGGAGGGGTCGGGCATTATTTGTCATTTCAAGTATATATTTAATATGGGTGTGTCTGGTTAAACAAATTGATATTTAAGTGTGTAATAGAGGTGGTCACATCAGCATTTGTTATTAATAATTTAGACTATGTCATTGGACTCCAAGGACAAAATTAAAATTAATTAAAAAGATATGAGAAAAAATTGACATAAAATAAAATTTTAGAACAAAATTAAAATTTGAGTAAAAATTTAAAGATGAAAATGATAATTTTGCCGCCATATATGCATATATGTATGTTTTTATTTTTATTTTATGACGGGGGAGCTTGAACCTTGATCTCTAACCTACAATATCTCAATCTCTTATCACTTGAGTTATAAGTTCAGTGGTGTGTGTGTGTATATATATATATATATATATATATAATTTTCTCCAGATCCCCGGAAAACATGAAAAAAAGGCTCGAATGGTATGATCCTGCCGTCACCCCAGAATGAAAGGGGCAATCTCGTAGTTTTTGGTCTGTGAAGATACGTTGTTAGGTGCTCCGTTTTTAATATTTCTTTTTTAATTAACATTTAGTTATATTAGTCCATTTTTAAAGAAATCCATGATTTTATAAGATTCTAGAAAATAAAAAATAGAGGATCAAGATATAAATTGTGTATAACTTGTGTATATAAGTTAAGTTATTACTCTAAAAGTCTAAGTGTCTATTGTTAAATTCAAATCATTCAAAATCTTTTTCTTGACATAGAAATTCAATTAAATCCATATGTGAATTGTCGCGACCCATTTTCTAGGCACATGACCGGCACAATGATGAATATCCCATCACTGTAAGCCTTTCGATAAATTCTTCCCACAAGTAAAATCGTTAGTCATTATCTCTATATTCTCAAAATATCATTCCTTAATAAATACAAAGAAAATACATCAGATTTTCTTAATTAAAAATAATAGATCCTCAGTACAAACACATTATCATACTGAAATACAAGCCAAATACCAAACCCCTGACCTAGATGTCCTAGACGGTTACAGAGCAACATACTGTATAACAAAAGAAGGGCCTACCCGACAGCGGGAAGGTCCAACGTGATCTACTCCTCTAGCGGATGTACTTCGGCGGCAACCTGATCTGAACAAAAAGTTTGTACAAACAGTGTGAGCTTTTAAACTCAGTGAGCAAATCGGCCTCGCGTTAATAAAATTCAAATACATCACCAGTCATGCAAGCATATCCGAAGGCTCAAGCTCAACCAATAGACATAGTTAGAAATTACATACAAGAAAAGTTCATCCAATTCAACAAACGATACTAGTACTCGTCAATGGCAATATATCCCGGAGAGCGCACACAGGCCGGCTCACCAATTTTGTATTTTTCCGCCATGACGCACAACCTCATCCTCTTAGCTAGGGCGCCTCACGGATTTATCACCAATCCGGGCTATATCCCTACTGAGGGAATCATTGTCTCCACACTCATTGGTCAAGACACCCTTTAACCCGGGTTTTCCGCCTTGCCGTGAGAGGGGGTACTGTACCGCTCAATCACAATCAATAGTACAACAGTTCATATCATAATCAGAAGCACAATATAATACTCATCCATATAACAGGTATAGTATATAACTATATGATTCAAATTTCATATCATCATGAGATACTTGCTTTGTCTTATCCATACTTCTGGATTAATTATCTCATTATATTCGTCATTCTGAATCCAATTTCTCCCTATGAATCTTGGGAGTGTCCTACGACATACTTTTTATCACCAGTAATGCTAAAACTCTATTAAAACAGGGTCGTTTCACTCACCTAGATTCCGTACGAGTATCACTTCTCTAAATCGTTACGGACAAGAGTACGCAGGTGAATTTCAGTGTTCCGCTACAGAGATTTTCATGAAAGATTACAGAAAGTACGTTAAGATCATTTTCGTACGGTCACTGTTCATACGTATGGGTACTATTCATACGGTCACTATTCATACGTACGGTACTATTCATACGGTCACTATTCATACGTACGGGTACTATTCATACCGGAAATACAGAATCAATCTGTAAAAGAGTACACCAGGTAAGTTCCCAGGAAAGAGTGAAGGGTCACACTGGACACACTTAAAAACCAGGTCTTTCCTTAACCAGAACTTTCCTAGACATGTATTCTCCACAGATTATATTCTATTTCGGTAATCAGAGAATCAAAATAACAGCTAACGACAGTTTTTCTGATGTGGAAGATCGGCCAAAGCCGCAACCACAGAGCATACTTAAGAAAATAACTTCTAAAATTTGAAAGACATAGAAAGGGCATAGTATCCTTACCTAAGCAAAAACGGAAAGGCCCAAAATCTCAGAAGCCTAGCGTCGGAGCAAGAGAAACTTAAGGAGGGAAGAAGAGAAGTTGAAGGTGTGAGTTTAGAAGTGAAATGGAAGGGCCTATTTATAGTAAAGGTCAAGGGTACTATTTGATACTATGCGTTAATAAAATATTCAATTTACTATTCATGAAAATGACATTTCTAATAATGCAGTTACTGTGCACCTTACGCGGAAAATTTTCGTTTATTTACTATTAGACACTTTAAAGGGAAAACTATCCTTTCACCTTAAACCTTTAAGTTTCTTTTCAATTCAGTCCTTTCAATTTAGTCCCTGAGGGTATTTTTACACATAAAACGTCATTTTCTCCTACAAACTTCTTTCTAGTTTTCTCTTATGACCAAACCACATCTAGTATTTGACATTTTGATTGTATAAATGAACAGTACCATATACGTAAATAGTATTATACAGGTGAATAGTACCATATACTGAAATAGTAACAGTAGTTTGAAAACACGCATTTATATTTTATTTTTCATGGGTATTACATTATCACCCCCTTTAAGAAATTCGGTCCTCCGAATTTAAATTACCTCAAGTCGTAAAAAGATGCGGATATCTAGAACTCATGTCGGCCTCGGCTTCCCATGTGGCTTCTTCATGAGTTTGATTCCTCCACAAAACCTTGACGGATGGAATCTCCTTAGATCAGAGTTTCTTTACTTGACTATCGAGGATTGCCACCGGTATCTCCTCGTATGACAAGTTTTCATCTACTAGGATAGAATCATTCTGAGAAGGGTGAAGTATGTGAGAAGGGTCATGAAGGTACTTCCTTAACATGGATACGTGAAAAACAGGGTGAATCCCTTCCAGATCCATAGGTAGGGCAAGCCGATAAGCCACTTTTCCCACTCGTTCTAGAATCTCATAAGGCCCGATGTATCTAGGACTCAACTTTCCTTTCCTTCCAAATCTCAACACACCTTTCATTGGAGAGACCTTAATGAATACCATATCGCCGACTGAGAACTCCAAATCACGTCGTCTGTGGTCAGCGTATGCCTTTTGTCTACTTTGAGCTGCTTGCATCCTATCTTGTATTGTCTTAACCTTGGTTAGGGCATCCTGGGCCAAGTCAGGTCCTAATGCTTTCGCTTCACTTACCTCGAACCAACCGATCGGAGATCTGCAACGTCTCCCATACAAGGCCTCAAAGGGTGCCATCCCAATAGTGGCATGGTAGCTGTTGTTATATGCGAACTCTACAAGATACAAATGTTTTTCCCAGCTACCACTGAAATCTAGAATACAAGCTCGTAACATATCCTCTAGCGTCTGAATCGTCCGCTCTGACTGTCCGTCTGTCTGTGGGTGAAAAGCTGTACTAAGGTCCACTCGAGTACCTAATGCCTCCTGAAAACTTCTCCAGAAACGAGAGGTAAATTGAGGACCTCTATCAGAAATGATAGATATAGGTACTCCATGCAACTTTACTATTTCTTTAATATACAATTGTGCCAACGTTACTACACCATAAGTGGTTTTGACTGGAATGAAGTGTGCTGATTTGGTTAGTCGGTCAACAATGACCCAAACTGAGTCATAACCTCCTGTGGAACGAGGTAGACCAACAACAAAGTCCATCGTCACTCGTTCCCATTTCCATTCAGGAATCTCTAATCGTTGTAACGAGCCTCCTGGCTTTAGATGTTCAGCCTTAACCTGTTGACAGGTTAAACAACGAGACACAAATTCTGCTATGTCTTATTTCATTCCTTTCCACCAATAGATCTGTTTCAGATCCTGATACATCTTGGTGGCTCCTGGATGTACAGCATATGCAGCACGATGGCCTTCTTCCATGATGTCTCGTCTAAGAGTTCCAACATGTGGTACACACAACCGTTGTTCAAAATGTAAGACTCCTGTATCGTCGAGTGTGAAACTATTCACTTCACCAATCTTCACCTTTTTCATAATTTGGACAAGCTCAGGATCCTCCATTTGAGATATCCGTATCTGGTCAACAAGGGAAGATCTAGCCCTGATATGGGCTAAGAATGATCCTGTCCTTGTAACCTCAAGAGTAGCACCTTTTGCTCTCAGCTCTTGTAGTTCTTGGATCAAGGGTCTTTTTGTTACTGCTATATGGGCCAGACTACCCATAGATTTTCGACTCAAGGCATCTGCTACCACGTTCGCTTTGCCTGGGTGGTAAAGAATATTGCAATCATAATCTTTTAGTAATTCTACCCATCTCCTCTGCCTCAAGTTTAAGTCTTTTTGGTCGAAAATATATTTTAGACTTTTATGGTCAGTGTAGATTTCGCAAGTTTCTCCGTATAGATAATGTCGCCATATCTTTAAAGCGAAAACTACTGCTGCCATTTCCAGATCGTGGGTGGGGTAGTTTTGTTCATGTTTCTTAAGTTGTCTCGATGCATATGCCAGGTATGTTGCATGAGAACACATCCCAACCCTACTCTTGATGCATCGCAGTATACTGTAAAATCTCCTGGTCCTGAGGGTAAGACTAATACAGGTGCGGAGATTAACCTTTTCTTGAGTTCTTGGAAGCTTTCTTCACAAGCGTCATCCCATTGGTACTTTACCCCTTTCCTAGTCAGTCGTGTGAGAGGGGCGGCTAACTGGGAAAAATTTTGGATGAAAGGACGATAATATCCTGCCAATCCCAAGAAGCTGCGAATCTCCGTGACGGAGTTAGGTCTAGGCCACATTTTGACCGCTTCTACTTTGCTTAGGTCTGCTTGGATGCCATCTTTGGAGATCACATGTCCCAAGAAAGTTACACGATCAATCCAAAACTCGCATTTAGAGAATTTGGCGTACAATTGATGATCCCTCAATGTCTGCAACACAACACGAAGGTGTTGTTCGTGCTCTTCTGAAGTCTTTGAGTACACCAGAATGTCGTCTATGAAGACAATGACAAATTTGTCTAAAAAGGATTTAAAAATCCTATTCATTAAATCCATGAAAGCAGCTGGTGCATTCGTTAATCCAAATGACATCACCAAGAACTCGTAATGCCCATATCTGGTATGGAATGCTGTTTTAGACACATCCTCCTCCTTGATCTTGAGTGAAAGAAATGGTTGGATCCCAAGAGGGGGGGTGAATTGGGTTTTATAAAAATTTTCACAAAACTTAATTGGAAGTTAAAATGATTTTCTGAAATTGGATAATGTTAAAGATAATAATTTAATTCAGAAAATCAAAATGTTTATCAAGATGAATAATTTTATAGTGCAAGGAATTAAGGAGCAAATATAAATCTACACAAATTAATTAATACTTGAGGTAGAAATTAAATATAAACGCAAAGCATTAATTAATTAACTTCAAATGTAAATAGAGTAGGGATAGAGAAAGCAAACTCGGAGATTTATACTGGTTCGGCTAATCCCAAGCCTACATCCAGTCCTCAAGAGACCACTTGAGTATTTCCACTATAATTGCAAGTTTAATCCGGGTACTTGCAAACCACTACAACATACTTTTCTCCCTCAAGGGTGTCTCTCCCCCTTACAACGTGTTTTCTCTCAAACATTAACTCAAGGAACCAATCCTTGAGAAACTAAATTTAAAGGCTTAAGGAAAATAATGGTAAACACTCTCAAAGTGTAGATAACGCAGAAATTAAGCTCAGAATATTTCTCTAGCAATTTAGAGAGAATGAACTCAAGAAAATATGAGAAATGAACAATTGAAGCTTGATTTAAATGGTGTTGTGAAGTCCCCTTTATATAGTGAAACCTTGCTGCTACAGTGACTGTTTTAGTCAAAATTGCTACAGTAAACTTCATCATCATTTTTCAACCTTTCTACAACAACCAAAAAAACTTTATCAACCTTTTTCAACAATCAATATTCTTTTTCAAATTTGGTACAGGAAAAAGTATTCTTTTTCAAATTATATTACGACAATCAATAAACTTTATTAAAAATCAATTTATACTACTATATTTAAATATATAAAGCATTAAATATATTTGGGCCAAGAAAGATTGAATCATGCATTTGGGCCAAAAAGATTAAATCATTCATTTGGGTCAAAAAGATTAAATCATACTATTTGGAGTAAGAAAGATTAAATCATACATTGGGCCAAGAACATTAAATCATTCCCACATATTTGTCATCATCAAAACTTATAGCATAATACATTATGGCTAACAATCTCCCCCTTTTTGATGATGACAAATCACCTAAGAAAAATATGTTACAATGTAATAATCATTATACAATATACACATATTTTTCTTTCCATATTCTTCTCCCCCTATTTGACATCAACAAAAAGGTATAAGGAAGGCAATATATAAAGGCTAAAGCGTATTCCTTCTTTAAGCAAGAATATCATATGACGTCATGGGGTAAAATTTCATCAAAACTTATCATTGATATGCCAAAAATATATAGTTAAGGAAAACATTGCATATCTGATAAAGTGAGCTTAAAGATATAGAGGATTTAAGTATAGATTAGGCTCCCCCTCAACCAATGCATATTAAACAAATGTAATTTTCAAGAAGTATTCATATATGTATCTTGAGGATGAGCACCTGCAAAAATTTTGACAACCACTCCGATGCTTAAGTTAGTAATGTAAATCAAAGATTAAAAGCAAAATTAACTGCTTACGGTCGCATGCATCAAGCATTATCATAATGCAAGGAAATCATTGCCTTCCATTTGTCCACAAAAGTATTATATGTGAGTATGTGTAACTATGAAGATGTATTATCCTCTACACATTTCATTTTATTTAAATTTTTTTTTTTTGACTTCTCATTTTCTATGAGTGCATGTGGAATCATGACATATTATTCTTAGCCATAGCCTTCGCTCATGATGCATGAATAGCATACACAACATATATTCTTAGATACATGTAATCATAGCATGATGCAATCAATCATGTATATTATACTGAAAGCTCTCAAGAACAACACAACAAAGCAGAGAAATACGGTTATGTTTATCACCAATTTATTAATCCTTAAAAATTTTTAATCAAAACAAATTAAATCAGCCGCAAATCCACCGAAAATTGACTTTCGTGGTTTTGCCATTAATGCGACGCGTTGTTGGTGTGCATGCGTACCCTAGAGTTCTGGCTTCCAGCTAGCAAAATCCGTAGGATGAGCGTGTAGGGGTGCGGTGAAGAGATATCTTCGTTGGCTCTAAGTCATCATTTTCTCTCTATAAAGACTGCCCAGGATTCTCAATTATCACACCACAAAGAGTATTCATCTCTGAGCCTACAACTTTCTGACATTCCTCTCTCTTCATACTCCAAAAAAAAATTCCAAGCCATGGCAGCAAGAAAGTTCATTGATCTCACAGTAGAGGCCAGGGAGGAAGAGCTCGACTTAAACTTGAGTCTAGGAAGGGACAAGGGTAAAAGGCCTTTGGAGGGATCTCAGGAGAATCGAAAGAAGAAGATGAAGATCGAAGAAGCTGAAGAGATTAGTACAGGCCATACGTCAGAAGACAAAATTGCTTGTCTGGAGCAGGAGGTGAAGAAACTCAAGAAGATGATAGAGGACCAGGAGAAGTTAGCTAAACGCAACAATGCGGCACTGACTTCAAGAATAGATAGGTTCTTCTATTGGTCTACCCAATGCTTCTGCAATCAACAACAAAGAAGTGTTGATTGTATGAATGGGATTTACACTACCCTCCGTGACATTGCTCAGTCTCTTGCTCCAAGGAATGGCCGAGGGGTGATGATACAATACGGGCCTCCTAATCCAAGACCACCTCGCCTGTAGATTGCTCATGCATGAGCAAACCTTCCTTTTTTTTTTTTTTGCAATGTAATCCTTCAGTTTATTTTTTTTTAATGCAAGTGGTTTCTTTTATTGGACGATACAAAAAAATAATAATAAAGAAAGATAAAAGAAATCAGCTACACAAATTTAGCACAGTATATATATATATATTGAAAAATATATATCCATTTTAAAGATGGAAAGAATTTTCTGGCATGGACATATATATCATTTCAAAGCAAAAGCAAGTTACATACTTATCAAGATAAAACATATTATAACCTGAGTATGTAGTACAATAATTGAGGTAATATAGATTAATAAGATATAATCAGATATAAACTATAATTCATAAACAATCGTTCATAATCTATAGCTTATACAAAGGATATGACATGCATAATGCTCAAACCATGATGTATTGAATATTTAAAAAATAATTTAAGTATTTAACATATTTTTATATGCAATGATATTATCAAATATGTAAGATTTCGTAAAATAGTATATCATTGCTATGAAAATATGTCAATGATAACAATTTGCTAGTATAGCTAATTAAGATCAAAGAGTATCATTCAATTAAATAATAAAGTAGTAGCGGATAGAGATACTCATCAATTTTGGCAAACTCTTGTTACTTCTTGAAGTCCCTCCTTAAAATGTTGATATCTTTATTTTCTTCATTGCCCTTCTTTTGATCCTCTCCTTTTGCAATTTTAATGGTTTTCATTGATTGATTATTTGCAAGATCCTCTTTACTTAGCGTCTAGTGTTGGCATCTGGCGTTAGGCGTTGGTTCACAAATTGACATATATAAGTCTTGCTGGTCAACCACTGATGAGCTAGCTGGTCGACCAACCACCTGCAAGACACTTTTAATGGAGTACTTTGATTCTCAAATTAGTGATGTTCAAATAAATCTTCAACCATCAGGAGAAACAATACATTATGTTCAAAGTATGCTATGCTTCCATAAAATGCTTTTGTGTGAGGATTTTTGATTTTATTGAAAATATTTAAATAAGATTACAATAAAGATAAACATTACAAGTAAGAGTAATCTTATTGATGTGAAACCAAGGGAAATATGCATGTAATGAAAGCAAGTTGTCGTGATGCGATAAATAAGAAAGTTCAAGCTAAATTTAGAAGAAAGATTTTAGCTCAAAGCAAAAATCATATCCTTAGGCCGCACACCTAAGAATCATTTTTAGAAATAGCATGCATGAATATCAAAGATAGATGAAAGGCATGCTAGAAAACAAACATAAGCATTTGATACAATAAACATATCAATCAAATTTCTTACAATACATTCCAGCTTATATGTTTACTTGTCCATTGCCTCCTTTTGATGCAAGAGAGTGGAGTTTGAATGATGTAGCCATTGAAAAGTCATTTCCGCTCCTTGCTTCGAGGCAAATCTGCAAATTAATCCTTTGTCTTTGGTACCCAAATTTCTTTGGGTCCGCCTAGGTCATGAGTTCCTTTTTGAACCCATTTCATTTTAACTCCATGAACAAGATTTTTCTTATAAAAGCATGAGTAAGATTTGTGTCCTTTTAGTCCACAATAAAAACAAGTGCAAGTTGGACTATTTGACATCTTTACAGAAACAAAGAAGTTTTTAGAATGCTTTTGGTTTGATTTCTTTTTAGAAACAAGACTAACTTTGTTAAACATTCTTCTTTGTTTCAAAACTGAGGTATTTAAAATTTCTCTTCCTTGAGAAAATTTTGCAAGTGTGTTTTTAAGATTATTATTTTCCTTTTTCAAAGAATCACACTTGGTACAAAAGCAATTTTTGTTGGTAGAGATATTTGCTTTTAAAATCAAATTCTCTTCTTGCAAAGTTTTGTTTTGATTTTCAAAAACAAAATTCTCTTCCTTGGAAATAGAAAATTCGTTGTTCAATGTTTCCAACTCATTTTCAAGAGAACAGTTTTTCTGTTTTGAAACATTTAGTTTCTTTGCAAGTATTAGAGATTCTTTATGTAAATCATCAAAGGCATCTTGTAATTCTTCAAAAGAGTAGTCAAATGAATTTACCTCATCTTTATTTCTGGCCACAAGACAAGTGTTGGCTTCTTCATTTGTGTTCTCCTCATCAGAATTGCTATTTCCCCAAATGGAAGATAGGTAAGCTTTCTTTGATGATTCAACTTTTGGTTGTGGTTTCTCTTTTTCTCCTTTTTCTTTTTCTTCTATCTCCTTGGTGATTTGAGATTTTTCTGTAAGTTCAACACCAAGAGCTTGCAATTGATTAAGCACAAGTTGTATCTCATTAATGGTTTTACAATTGTTCATTTGAGCAATTTCAAGTTCATTAATGAAACTTCTATACCTTAATTCCTCAGCAATAAGATCTTCCTCATGTGCAACTTCAAGAATTTCCCACATTTCTTTTGCAGTTGCACAGTTGGAGATTTTGAAAAATTCATCTTGACTCAATGCACAAGAAATAATCAATTTTGCCTTAGCATTGAGTTGCATTAAACTTCTTTCAGTATCATTCCATTCACTCTTGGGTTTTGGAATGTATTTTCCTTGTTCTTCCTTGACAGGCATATCAAAACCATTTTCTATAACTTCCCAGAGTTTATGGTCTACTGAAATTAAAAACATTTTCATTTCATACTTCCAATATTGAAAATGATTAGCATCAAAAACTGGAGGTTCTGTGAAAGAACAATTTTTAGAAATAAACCACTCACTAGATCCAACCATGTTTACTCTTAGACGGTTAAGTCTCAAATCAAGAGCCCAAGCTCTGATACCAATTGAAAGAAATGGTTGGATCCCAAGAGGGGGGGGTGAATTGGGTTTTATAAAAATTTTCACAAAACTTAATTGGAAGTTAAAATGATTTTCTGAAATTGGATAATGTTAAAGATAATAATTTAATTCAGAAAATCAAAATGTTTATCAAGATGAATAATTTTATAGTGCAAGGAATTAAGGAGCAAATATAAATCTACACAAATTAATTAATACTTGAGGTAGAAATTAAATATAAACGCAAAGCATTAATTAATTAACTTCAAATGTAAATAGAGTAGGGATAGAGAAAGCAAACTCGGAGATTTATACTGGTTCGGCTAATCCCAAGCCTACATCCAGTCCTCAAGAGACCACTTGAGTATTTCCACTATAATTGCAAGTTTAATCCGGGTACTTGCAAACCACTACAACATACTTTTCTCCCTCAAGGGTGTCTCTCCCCCTTACAACGTGTTTTCTCTCAAACACTAACTCAAGGAACCAATCCTTGAGAAACTAAATTTAAAGGCTTAAGGAAAATAATGGTAAACACTCTCAAAGTGTAGATAACGCAGAAATTAAGCTCAGAATATTTCTCTAGCAATTTAGAGAGAATGAACTCAAGAAAATATGAGAAATGAACAATTGAAGCTTGATTTAAATGGTGTTGTGAAGTCCCCTTTATATAGTGAAACCTTGCTGCTACAGTGACTGTTTTAGTCAAAATTGTTACAGTAAACTTCATCATCATTTTTCAACCTTTCTACAACAACCAAAAAAACTTTATCAACCTTTTTCAACAATCAATATTCTTTTTCAAATTTGGTACAGGAAAAAGTATTCTTTTTCAAATTATATTACGACAATCAATAAACTTTATTAAAAATCAATTTATACTACTATATTTAAATATATAAAGCATTAAATATATTTGGGCCAAGAAAGATTGAATCATGCATTTGGGCCAAAAAGATTAAATCATTCATTTGGGTCAAAAAGATTAAATCATACTATTTGGAGTAAGAAAGATTAAATCATACATTGGGCCAAGAACATTAAATCATTCCCACATATTTGTCATCATCAAAACTTATAGCATAATACATTATGGCTAACATTGAGTTGGTGATAACCAGACCTCAAGTCAATCTTTGAAAAACACTTGGCTCCTTGAAGTTGATCGAAAAGGTCGTCGATGCGAGGCAACGAGTATTTATTTTTGATAGTTACCTTATTCAGTTGCCTGTAATCTATACATAGTCTCATCGATCCGTCCTTCTTTTTCACGAACAGAACAGGAGCTCCCCAAGGTGAATAACTTGGCCTTATAAAGCCTTTGTCTAGCAAGTCCTGTAACTGAGTTTTTAACTCTTTTAATTCTGTTGGTGCCATTCTATAAGGGGGTATGGTGATTGGGCGAGTATCTGGTGCTAACTCTATCTGGAACTCAATCTCTCGATCTGGGGGTATACCTGGTAGATCATCTGGGAAGACATCTATAAACTCCTGGACTACTGGAACGTCTTCTACTTTTAGTTCTTCTTTCTTAATATCTTTAACGAATGCCAAGTATCCTTTACAGCCCTTTCGCAATAAACGTTGGGCACACATTAAAGATATAAGATTCCCAGAAATTTCACTCCGTTCACCATGAAATACGAAAGAAGGCTCCCCCGGAATATTAAATTTAACTATCTTATTATAGCAATCCAGGGTGGCATGACAAGATGCCAGCCAATCCATGCCCAAGATGACATCAAAGTCTGTCATATCTAACAGCATTAGGTCTACTGTTGTATTTATTTCTCCGACTCTTACCTTGCAAGCTCGATAGCCTCGTTCTATTAGTAAGGTGCCTCCAGTAGGCGTAGTTACTAAAAACGGACATTCTAATCTAACAACTTTTTGCTTAAAGTTCTTAGCAAAGAATGGTGACACATAGGAATGCGTAGAGCCAGAGTCAAACAAAACATGTGCAAAATTTGATTCAATCAGAAGAGTACCTGCTACCACCGTATTAGACGCCTGAGCATCTTGACGGGTTAAAGCGAATACTCGAGTGTTCCCTTGGCCTGCTGAAGCCTGCCCTCGACCACCTTGTCCTCTGCCAGCACCTCTTCCGATTCCATTGCCTCCTACAATTACAGGGGATCTGTTGGCAACAGTAGCCTCTGATTGATTAGGGCGTACTGACCCTTGGCCAGATCTCGTGTAGAGTTGGGGGCAATCTCTTTTGATGTGGCCCTGTTGACCACATTGGTAACAGACCCTAGTGTTGTTGTTGACAAAACAAGCTCCAAAGTGATTTCTTTCACATTTAGAGCACCAGGGCCTTTGTTGACCCCCTGTACCACTTTGTTGACGCTGTGGTGCACTAGCAGTAGAGGCTGCACGTCCAGAACTCTCTCCATGGTAGCGTGATTTCTCATCTTGTTTCCTCTTTCTTTTGTTATTCCATTTTTCTTTTTGCATATCTCTTTCTTCCATCATACGGGCGATGTCGACGGCTTCTGTGTAAAATGAAAAATCTCGTATTTTCGATCCCACCCTGTCAAATAAAGACTCTCGAAGGCCTTTAATAAACCGTCGGATCTTTTCTTTCTCCGTTAGGACCATGTGAGTAGCATATTCAGACAACTCTATAAACAGATTGTCGTATTCATCGACGGTTCGTGATCCTTGCCGGAGTGCCTCAAACTCATTCATCTTTGCTTCTCGTATACTCTCCGGAATAAATTGTTCTCGAAAAATTCTTTTAAAGTCATTCCATTTAATGGGTGGGGCATTTCTGGCCATGCCCTTCTTCCATGTTCGCCACCAGCGGTCGGCCTTACCTCTTAACTGAAAGGTAACAAGGGTTACTTTTCGAGGTTCAGGGCATTCTAGCGTGTCAAGGATTTTCTCACAGTCATCTAGAAAACGTTGTGGGTCTTCATTAACATCTCCTGCAAAGGTTGGCAGATTCAGCTTCATAAATTCTGAGATTTTGACCTCTGTACCTACCCAATCCTGAGGAGGGGGTGGAGGTGGCATCTGGTCTGTCTCTTGTACTTTTGCAGCATGTACTGATGCCTGTGAGCCATCTTCAGATGATTGTCCCATCAGAAGTTCCTTTAGCCCATTCACCTCGTTCTGCATTGCAGCTAATGCTTCCATCACTACAGTCGCGTCAATTTGTGATGGTTCTCCAGCATTTCTTCCAGGGTTTTCAGTGGATATTTCTCTGTTTTGTGCATGGTTATCTTCTGCACGATTAGGCATCTCCAGTCTTGCATTTGCTGACTGAGCAGCTGGAGGGACCAAGGCCCTGCCAGATCTTGTGCGGATTCCAGAAGCGTTTGATTTTCTTGGTGCCATCTAAACTTATTCTACAATTAAAAATAATATATATCGTCACTATTATGCTTCAAGTAAAGACACGAAAGAAAGGGATTTTAATCTCTACAGGGCTTTTGGTGGATCTTCATCCTATGGTTGTGCTGCAGTCACGACAATAGGGGAAGGCCCACTAAAGACACCTTGCTCTGTAATCACTAGGAGACCTAACAACCTATGCTCTGATACCAACTTTGTCACGACCCATTTTCTAGGCACATGACCGGCACAATGATGAATATCCCATCACTGTAAGCCTTTCGATAAATTCTTCCCACAAGTAAAATCGTTAGTCATTATCTCTATATTCTCAAAATATCATTCCTTAATAAATACAAAGAAAATACATCAGATTTTCTTAATTAAAAATAATAGATCCTCAGTACAAACACATTATCATACTGAAATACAAGCCAAATACCAAACCCCTGACCTAGATGTCCTAGACGGTTACAGAGCAACATACTGTATAACAAAAGAAGGGCCTACCCGACAGCGGGAAGGTCCAACGTGATCTACTCCTCTAGCGGATGTACTTCGGCGGCAACCTGATCTGAACAAAAAGTTTGTACAAACAGTGTGAGCTTTTAAACTCAGTGAGCAAATCGGCCTCGCGTTAATAAAATTCAAATACATCACCAGTCATGCAAGCATATCCGAAGGCTCAAGCTCAACCAATAGACATAGTTAGAAATTACATACAAGAAAAGTTCATCCAATTCAACAAACGATACTAGTACTCGTCAATGGCAATATATCCCGGAGAGCGCACACAGGCCGGCTCACCAATTTTGTATTTTTCCGCCATGACGCACAACCTCATCCTCTTAGCTAGGGCGCCTCACGGATTTATCACCAATCCGGGCTATATCCCTACTGAGGGAATCATTGTCTCCACACTCATTGGTCAAGACACCCTTTAACCCGGGTTTTCCGCCTTGCCGTGAGAGGGGGTACTGTACCGCTCAATCACAATCAATAGTACAACAGTTCATATCATAATCAGAAGCACAATATAATACTCATCCATATAACAGGTATAGTATATAACTATATGATTCAAATTTCATATCATCATGAGATACTTGCTTTGTCTTATCCATACTTCTGGATTAATTATCTCATTATATTCGTCATTCTGAATCCAATTTCTCCCTATGAATCTTGGGAGTGTCCTACGACATACTTTTTATCACCAGTAATGCTAAAACTCTATTAAAACAGGGTCGTTTCACTCACCTAGATTCCGTACGAGTATCACTTCTCTAAATCGTTACGGACAAGAGTACGCAGGTGAATTTCAGTGTTCCGCTACAGAGATTTTCATGAAAGATTACAGAAAGTACGTTAAGATCATTTTCGTACGGTCACTGTTCATACGTATGGGTACTATTCATACGGTCACTATTCATACGTACGGTACTATTCATACGGTCACTATTCATACGTACGGGTACTATTCATACCGGAAATACAGAATCAATCTGTAAAAGAGTACACCAGGTAAGTTCCCAGGAAAGAGTGAAGGGTCACACTGGACACACTTAAAAACCAGGTCTTTCCTTAACCAGAACTTTCCTAGACATGTATTCTCCACAGATTATATTCTATTTCGGTAATCAGAGAATCAAAATAACAGCTAACGACAGTTTTTCTGATGTGGAAGATCGGCCAAAGCCGCAACCACAGAGCATACTTAAGAAAATAACTTCTAAAATTTGAAAGACATAGAAAGGGCATAGTATCCTTACCTAAGCAAAAACGGAAAGGCCCAAAATCTCAGAAGCCTAGCGTCGGAGCAAGAGAAACTTAAGGAGGGAAGAAGAGAAGTTGAAGGTGTGAGTTTAGAAGTGAAATGGAAGGGCCTATTTATAGTAAAGGTCAAGGGTACTATTTGATACTATGCGTTAATAAAATATTCAATTTACTATTCATGAAAATGACATTTCTAATAATGCAGTTACTGTGCACCTTACGCGGAAAATTTTCGTTTATTTACTATTAGACACTTTAAAGGGAAAACTATCCTTTCACCTTAAACCTTTAAGTTTCTTTTCAATTCAGTCCTTTCAATTTAGTCCCTGAGGGTATTTTTACACATAAAACGTCATTTTCTCCTACAAACTTCTTTCTAGTTTTCTCTTATGACCAAACCACATCTAGTATTTGACATTTTGATTGTATAAATGAACAGTACCATATACGTAAATAGTATTATACAGGTGAATAGTACCATATACTGAAATAGTAACAGTAGTTTGAAAACACGCATTTATATTTTATTTTTCATGGGTATTACATTATCACCCCCTTTAAGAAATTCGGTCCTCCGAATTTAAATTACCTCAAGTCGTAAAAAGATGCGGATATCTAGAACTCATGTCGGCCTCGGCTTCCCATGTGGCTTCTTCATGAGTTTGATTCCTCCACAAAACCTTGACGGATGGAATCTCCTTAGATCAGAGTTTCTTTACTTGACTATCGAGGATTGCCACCGGTATCTCCTCGTATGACAAGTTTTCATCTACTAGGATAGAATCATTCTGAGAAGGGTGAAGTATGTGAGAAGGGTCATGAAGGTACTTCCTTAACATGGATACGTGAAAAACAGGGTGAATCCCTTCCAGATCCATAGGTAGGGCAAGCCGATAAGCCACTTTTCCCACTCGTTCTAGAATCTCATAAGGCCCGATGTATCTAGGACTCAACTTTCCTTTCCTTCCAAATCTCAACACACCTTTCATTGGAGAGACCTTAATGAATACCATATCGCCGACTGAGAACTCCAAATCACGTCGTCTGTGGTCAGCGTATGCCTTTTGTCTACTTTGAGCTGCTTGCATCCTATCTTGTATTGTCTTAACCTTGGTTAGGGCATCCTGGGCCAAGTCAGGTCCTAATGCTTTCGCTTCACTTACCTCGAACCAACCGATCGGAGATCTGCAACGTCTCCCATACAAGGCCTCAAAGGGTGCCATCCCAATAGTGGCATGGTAGCTGTTGTTATATGCGAACTCTACAAGATACAAATGTTTTTCCCAGCTACCACTGAAATCTAGAATACAAGCTCGTAACATATCCTCTAGCGTCTGAATCGTCCGCTCTGACTGTCCGTCTGTCTGTGGGTGAAAAGCTGTACTAAGGTCCACTCGAGTACCTAATGCCTCCTGAAAACTTCTCCAGAAACGAGAGGTAAATTGAGGACCTCTATCAGAAATGATAGATATAGGTACTCCATGCAACTTTACTATTTCTTTAATATACAATTGTGCCAACGTTACTACACCATAAGTGGTTTTGACTGGAATGAAGTGTGCTGATTTGGTTAGTCGGTCAACAATGACCCAAACTGAGTCATAACCTCCTGTGGAACGAG
Source organism: Biancaea sappan (assembly GCA_037074585.1). Classification (NCBI taxonomy): domain Eukaryota; kingdom Viridiplantae; phylum Streptophyta; class Magnoliopsida; order Fabales; family Fabaceae; genus Biancaea; species Biancaea sappan. The sequence goes on from CM073492.1 coordinate 35,357,711, forward strand.
GTAGACCAACAACAAAGTCCATCGTCACTCGTTCCCATTTCCATTCAGGAATCTCTAATCGTTGTAACGAGCCTCCTGGCTTTAGATGTTCAGCCTTAACCTGTTGACAGGTTAAACAACGAGACACAAATTCTGCTATGTCTTGTTTCATTCCTTTCCACCAATAGATCTGTTTCAGATCCTGATACATCTTGGTGGCTCCTGGATGTACAGCATATGCAGCACGATGGCCTTCTTCCATGATGTCTCGTCTAAGAGTTCCAACATGTGGTACACACAACCGTTGTTCAAAATGTAAGACTCCTGTATCGTCGAGTGTGAAACTATTCACTTCACCAATCTTCACCTTTTTCATAATTTGGACAAGCTCAGGATCCTCCATTTGAGATATCCGTATCTGGTCAACAAGGGAAGATCTAGCCCTGATATGGGCTAAGAATGATCCTGTCCTTGTAACCTCAAGAGTAGCACCTTTTGCTCTCAGCTCTTGTAGTTCTTGGATCAAGGGTCTTTTTGTTACTGCTATATGGGCCAGACTACCCATAGATTTTCGACTCAAGGCATCTGCTACCACGTTCGCTTTGCCTGGGTGGTAAAGAATATTGCAATCATAATCTTTTAGTAATTCTACCCATCTCCTCTGCCTCAAGTTTAAGTCTTTTTGGTCGAAAATATATTTTAGACTTTTATGGTCAGTGTAGATTTCGCAAGTTTCTCCGTATAGATAATGTCGCCATATCTTTAAAGCGAAAACTACTGCTGCCATTTCCAGATCGTGGGTGGGGTAGTTTTGTTCATGTTTCTTAAGTTGTCTCGATGCATATGCCAGGTATGTTGCATGAGAACACATCCCAACCCTACTCTTGATGCATCGCAGTATACTGTAAAATCTCCTGGTCCTGAGGGTAAGACTAATACAGGTGCGGAGATTAACCTTTTCTTGAGTTCTTGGAAGCTTTCTTCACAAGCGTCATCCCATTGGTACTTTACCCCTTTCCTAGTCAGTCGTGTGAGAGGGGCGGCTAACTGGGAAAAATTTTGGATGAAAGGACGATAATATCCTGCCAATCCCAAGAAGCTGCGAATCTCCGTGACGGAGGTAGGTCTAGGCCACATTTTGACCGCTTCTACTTTGCTTAGGTCTGCTTGGATGCCATCTTTGGAGATCACATGTCCCAAGAAAGTTACACGATCAATCCAAAACTCGCATTTAGAGAATTTGGCGTACAATTGATGATCCCTCAATGTCTGCAACACAACACGAAGGTGTTGTTCGTGCTCTTCTGAAGTCTTTGAGTACACCAGAATGTCGTCTATGAAGACAATGACAAATTTGTCTAAAAAGGATTTAAAAATCCTATTCATTAAATCCATGAAAGCAGCTGGTGCATTCGTTAATCCAAATGACATCACCAAGAACTCGTAATGCCCATATCTGGTATGGAATGCTGTTTTAGACACATCCTCCTCCTTGATCTTGAGTGAAAGAAATGGTTGGATCCCAAGAGGGGGGGTGAATTGGGTTTTATAAAAATTTTCACAAAACTTAATTGGAAGTTAAAATGATTTTCTGAAATTGGATAATGTTAAAGATAATAATTTAATTCAGAAAATCAAAATGTTTATCAAGATGAATAATTTTATAGTGCAAGGAATTAAGGAGCAAATATAAATCTACACAAATTAATTAATACTTGAGGTAGAAATTAAATATAAACGCAAAGCATTAATTAATTAACTTCAAATGTAAATAGAGTAGGGATAGAGAAAGCAAACTCGGAGATTTATACTGGTTCGGCTAATCCCAAGCCTACATCCAGTCCTCAAGAGACCACTTGAGTATTTCCACTATAATTGCAAGTTTAATCCGGGTACTTGCAAACCACTACAACATACTTTTCTCCCTCAAGGGTGTCTCTCCCCCTTACAACGTGTTTTCTCTCAAACACTAACTCAAGGAACCAATCCTTGAGAAACTAAATTTAAAGGCTTAAGGAAAATAATGGTAAACACTCTCAAAGTGTAGATAACGCAGAAATTAAGCTCAGAATATTTCTCTAGCAATTTAGAGAGAATGAACTCAAGAAAATATGAGAAATGAACAATTGAAGCTTGATTTAAATGGTGTTGTGAAGTCCCCTTTATATAGTGAAACCTTGCTGCTACAGTGACTGTTTTAGTCAAAATTGCTACAGTAAACTTCATCATCATTTTTCAACCTTTCTACAACAACCAAAAAAACTTTATCAACCTTTTTCAACAATCAATATTCTTTTTCAAATTTGGTACAGGAAAAAGTATTCTTTTTCAAATTATATTACGACAATCAATAAACTTTATTAAAAATCAATTTATACTACTATATTTAAATATATAAAGCATTAAATATATTTGGGCCAAGAAAGATTGAATCATGCATTTGGGCCAAAAAGATTAAATCATTCATTTGGGTCAAAAAGATTAAATCATACTATTTGGAGTAAGAAAGATTAAATCATACATTGGGCCAAGAACATTAAATCATTCCCACATATTTGTCATCATCAAAACTTATAGCATAATACATTATGGCTAACATTGAGTTGGTGATAACCAGACCTCAAGTCAATCTTTGAAAAACACTTGGCTCCTTGAAGTTGATCGAAAAGGTCGTCGATGCGAGGCAACGAGTATTTATTTTTGATAGTTACCTTATTCAGTTGCCTGTAATCTATACATAGTCTCATCGATCCGTCCTTCTTTTTCACGAACAGAACAGGAGCTCCCCAAGGTGAATAACTTGGCCTTATAAAGCCTTTGTCTAGCAAGTCCTGTAACTGAGTTTTTAACTCTTTTAATTCTGTTGGTGCCATTCTATAAGGGGGTATGGTGATTGGGCGAGTATCTGGTGCTAACTCTATCTGGAACTCAATCTCTCGATCTGGGGGTATACCTGGTAGATCATCTGGGAAGACATCTATAAACTCCTGGACTACTGGAACGTCTTCTACTTTTAGTTCTTCTTTCTTAATATCTTTAACGAATGCCAAGTATCCTTTACAGCCCTTTCGCAATAAACGTTGGGCACACATTAAAGATATAAGATTCCCAGAAATTTCACTCCGTTCACCATGAAATACGAAAGAAGGCTCCCCCGGAATATTAAATTTAACTATCTTATTATAGCAATCCAGGGTGGCATGACAAGATGCCAGCCAATCCATGCCCAAGATGACATCAAAGTCTGTCATATCTAACAGCATTAGGTCTACTGTTGTATTTATTTCTCCGACTCTTACCTTGCAAGCTCGATAGCCTCGTTCTATTAGTAAGGTGCCTCCAGTAGGCGTAGTTACTAAAAACGGACATTCTAATCTAACAACTTTTTGCTTAAAGTTCTTAGCAAAGAATGGTGACACATAGGAATGCGTAGAGCCAGAGTCAAACAAAACATGTGCAAAATTTGATTCAATCAGAAGAGTACCTGCTACCACCGTATTAGACGCCTGAGCATCTTGACGGGTTAAAGCGAATACTCGAGTGTTCCCTTGGCCTGCTGAAGCCTGCCCTCGACCACCTTGTCCTCTGCCAGCACCTCTTCCGATTCCATTGCCTCCTACAATTACAGGGGATCTGTTGGCAACAGTAGCCTCTGATTGATTAGGGCGTACTGACCCTTGGCCAGATCTCGTGTAGAGTTGGGGGCAATCTCTTTTGATGTGGCCCTGTTGACCACATTGGTAACAGACCCTAGTGTTGTTGTTGACAAAACAAGCTCCAAAGTGATTTCTTTCACATTTAGAGCACCAGGGCCTTTGTTGACCCCCTGTACCACTTTGTTGACGCTGTGGTGCACTAGCAGTAGAGGCTGCACGTCCAAAACTCTCTCCATGGTAGCGTGATTTCTCATCTTGTTTCCTCTTTCTTTTGTTATTCCATTTTTCTTTTTGCATATCTCTTTCTTCCATCATACGGGCGATGTCGACGGCTTCTGTGTAAAATGAAAAATCTCGTATTTTCGATCCCACCCTGTCAAATAAAGACTCTCGAAGGCCTTTAATAAACCGTCGGATCTTTTCTTTCTCCGTTAGGACCATGTGAGTAGCATATTCAGACAACTCTATAAACAGATTGTCGTATTCATCGACGGTTCGTGATCCTTGCCGGAGTGCCTCAAACTCATTCATCTTTGCTTCTCGTATACTCTCCGGAATAAATTGTTCTCGAAAAATTCTTTTAAAGTCATTCCATTTAATGGGTGGGGCATTTCTGGCCATGCCCTTCTTCCATGTTCGCCACCAGCGGTCGGCCTTACCTCTTAACTGAAAGGTAACAAGGGTTACTTTTCGAGGTTCAGGGCATTCTAGCGTGTCAAGGATTTTCTCACAGTCATCTAGAAAACGTTGTGGGTCTTCATTAACATCTCCTGCAAAGGTTGGCGGATTCAGCTTCATAAATTCTGAGATTTTGACCTCTGTACCTACCCAATCCTGAGGAGGGGGTGGAGGTGGCATCTGGTCTGTCTCTTGTACTTTTGCAGCATGTACTGATGCCTGTGAGCCATCTTCAGATGATTGTCCCATCAGAAGTTCCTTTAGCCCATTCACCTCGTTCTGCATTGCAGCTAATGCTTCCATCACTACAGTCGCGTCAATTTGTGATGGTTCTCCAGCATTTCTTCCAGGGTTTTCAGTGGATATTTCTCTGTTTTGTGCATGGTTATCTTCTGCACGATTAGGCATCTCCAGTCTTGCATTTGCTGACTGAGCAGCTGGAGGGACCAAGGCCCTGCCAGATCTTGTGCGGATTCCAGAAGCGTTTGATTTTCTTGGTGCCATCTAAACTTATTCTACAATTAAAAATAATATATATCGTCACTATTATGCTTCAAGTAAAGACACGAAAGAAAGGGATTTTAATCTCTACAGGGCTTTTGGTGGATCTTCATCCTATGGTTGTGCTGCAGTCACGACAATAGGGGAAGGCCCACTAAAGACACCTTGCTCTGTAATCACTAGGAGACCTAACAACCTATGCTCTGATACCAACTTTGTCACGACCCATTTTCTAGGCACATGACCGGCACAATGATGAATATCCCATCACTGTAAGCCTTTCGATAAATTCTTCCCACAAGTAAAATCGTTAGTCATTATCTCTATATTCTCAAAATATCATTCCTTAATAAATACAAAGAAAATACATCAGATTTTCTTAATTAAAAATAATAGATCCTCAGTACAAACACATTATCATACTGAAATACAAGCCAAATACCAAACCCCTGACCTAGATGTCCTAGACGGTTACAGAGCAACATACTGTATAACAAAAGAAGGGCCTACCCGACAGCGGGAAGGTCCAACGTGATCTACTCCTCTAGCGGATGTACTTCGGCGGCAACCTGATCTGAACAAAAAGTTTGTACAAACAGTGTGAGCTTTTAAACTCAGTGAGCAAATCGGCCTCGCGTTAATAAAATTCAAATACATCACCAGTCATGCAAGCATATCCGAAGGCTCAAGCTCAACCAATAGACATAGTTAGAAATTACATACAAGAAAAGTTCATCCAATTCAACAAACGATACTAGTACTCGTCAATGGCAATATATCCCGGAGAGCGCACACAGGCCGGCTCACCAATTTTGTATTTTTCCGCCATGACACACAACCTCATCCTCTTAGCTAGGGCGCCTCACAGATTTATCACCAATCCGGGCTATATCCCTACTGAGGGAATCATTGTCTCCACACTCATTGGTCAAGACACCCTTTAACCCGGGTTTTCCGCCTTGCCGTGAGAGGGGGTACTGTACCGCTCAATCACAATCAATAGTACAACAGTTCATATCATAATCAGAAGCACAATATAATACTCATCCATATAACAGGTATAGTATATAACTATATGATTCAAATTTCATATCATCATGAGATACTTGCTTTGTCTTATCCATACTTCTGGATTAATTATCTCATTATATTCGTCATTCTGAATCCAATTTCTCCCTATGAATCTTGGGAGTGTCCTACGACATACTTTTTATCACCAGTAATGCTAAAACTCTATTAAAACAGGGTCGTTTCACTCACCTGGATTCCGTACGAGTATCACTTCTCTAAATCGTTACGGACAAGAGTACGCAGGTGAATTTCAGTGTTCCGCTACAGAGATTTTCATGAAAGATTACAGAAAGTACGTTAAGATCATTTTCGTACAGATACTGTTCATACGTATAGGTACTATTCATACGGTCAATGTTCATACGTATGGGTACTATTCATACGGTCACTATTCATACGTACGGTACTATTCATACGGTCACTATTCATACGTACAGGTACTATTCATACCGGAAATACAGAATACAGTCTGTAAAAGAGTACACCAGGTAAGTTCCCAGGAAAGAGTGGAGGGTCACACTGGACACACTTAAAAACCAGGTCTTTCCTTAGCCAGAACTTTCCTAGACATGTATTCTCCACAGATTATATTCTATTTCGGTAATCAGAGAATCAAAATAACAGCTAACGACAGTTTTTCTGATGTGGAAGATCGGCCAAAGCCGCAACCACAGAGCATACTTAAGAAAATAACTTCTAAAATTTGAAAGACATAGAAAGGGCATAGTATCCTTACCTAAGCAAAAACGGAAAGGCCCAAAATCTCAGAAGCCTAGCGTCGGAGCAAGAGAAACTTAAGGAGGGAAGAAGAGAAGTTGAAGGTGTGAGTTTAGAAGTGAAATGGAAGGACCTATTTATAGTAAAAGTCAAGGGTACTATTTGATACTATGCGTTAATAAAATATTCAATTTACTATTTATAAAAATGACATTTCTAATAATGCAGTTACTGTGCACCTTACGCGGAAAATTTTCGTTTATTTACTAACACTTTAAAGGGAAAACTATCCTTTCACCTTAAACCTTTAAGTTTCTTTTCAATTCAGTCCTTTCAATTTAGTCCCTGAGGGTATTTTTACACATAAAACGTCATTTTCTCCTACAAACTTCTTTCTAGTTTTCTCTTATGACCAAACCACATCTAGTATTTGACATTTTGATTGTATAAATGAACAGTACCATATACGTAAATAGTATTATACGGGTGAATAGTACCATATACTGAAATAGTAACAGTAGTTTGAAAACACGCATTTATATTTTATTTTTCATGGGTATTACATGAATAATTTGCGTCCAATAAGATTTGAACCTATACCAAAGGTTTAGAAGACCTATGTCCTATCCATTAGACAATAGACGCTTTTCTTTTCATTACAATTGTTTTTTTATTGTTCTATTCGGAAAAAAGAATATGTGATCGGGGATTGTGTATTCAATTTAATGTTAATAATGAATTACATTTATATTTTACATTAATTAGAATGAATTAAAGAATTTTGTTTTCTTTTTTGAATTCTATTTATTAATTTAGTTAAATATTAATATATATATATATATATATATATATATATATATATATATATGTATGTATGTATGTATGTATGTATCAAGTTAACAAAGCCAAATTAATTTATTGACGCCCAAATTAGTTGAAACGCCACCTACAATAATTAATGAACAAAAATACCAAGAATCTGGGTGTTTCAGACGCAACATTTTATGTTGAATTGAGACGGAGTTTCATTAAAGAAGGATGCAAGTTTGTAAAGTGAAACATATGAAATGTTATAATTCCAATGAATTAATTTAATAGTTGCACGCTTTGAATTATCTATGTAGATCAAGATAGGAATGTACCTTTAGAGTGATCATATCTCGTGAGAATTGATAGAAGAGAATAATAATTGTTAAATTACAAATTAATAATCTAAAATAATGCAAAGATATATAAATGTGTAAACGAGTAGTTTAGTGCATGTGAGAGATAAGATAAAAAAAATAATCATTATTACATCAAAAATTAATAGTTTAGATTGACAGAGAATTCATTAACACAAATTATGAGTATAAGAATATTTTTCTTAATTTTTCCATAATGATTTATTCAACAGTCTTAGCTGTTGATATTTGATATAAAAAATGATTATTTTTTCCCTTATTTTTTACATTAAACTACTCACTTCATACACATTAATATATATATATATATATATATTTCAAATTGATGCAAAATCTATTCATGTGAAAATCAAGATTTCATTAATATTTTATGCATTAATCTGAACCACTGAATTGTGATTTAAGAATAGTTATCTTCTCCTCTCACCTCTCACACTAACAATTTGTTTCATTTGTAGTATAGAGCAAGAATGAAAAGGAATGAAAAAATAGAAAGGAAATGAGAATGAAAAAGAAAAAAAAAATTATTTGGTTCACAATAAAAAATAATAGGAAAGATTAAATAAATATTTTAATATGTATTTTTTAATAGGCTAATTTGACTATAATACCCCTAACTATTTTTAGAAAAAAAAAAATTTCACCAAAATTATTAATTAGATTTCGAACTTCACTCTAAACTCTTCCATCATTCCTTCCTGCTTCAAAGACATCAATCTCTCATATGCATCTCCCATTTGAGGTTGATGAAACCTACTCAACAAAGCTTTCTCGAAATTGAACCAGATTGTGACCAATTGTCTCACCGTGAACTACTGAAATCATTTCAACGCCTTTCCCTCCAATTTTCTCTCCCTTCGTACTTCTCTCTCTCTCTCTCTCTCTCTCGCTGAACTTGACTCTCCCTCTGTATTTTCTCTCGTCATCGAGCCATCGACTATCATTAGCATCTCTTAGTCGTCGTCGATCCTCGTCAACCCCGAGTGGGTTCAACCGAGGAAGAAAGAGAAGACGCAGCAAGAGAAGACAGAGCTTCTTTCCTTCGCCATCACCAACTCTTCGGCCCACTAAAACTGCAGCCTTTGTTTCTCCTCTTACGACGTAGAATCTGGAATTTTTAGGATTTTTCTACCCCTTTTTTTTTTCCTTTTGAAAATCAATCATATTTTTTTGGGATTTTTGGGTATTTGTTCACAATTGAATCTGGACTCTGCACTCTCCATTGACTTCCCCGCCACGCTCGCTAAGAGTAGTAGGTATGCGAACACCTGCACACACAACCAGAGATGACGGAGGGCAATCCAGTATTTTCCCAACGTTTTCCTCTCAAGCCCGGCGTTTTTCACCCTTCTTGCAATGGAAAGATAGTACTGGAAAAAATCGTGTACTGTAACCCACTGGAATGCTTCCTTTTCATTACTATTTTCCAACCAGACATGGCTGAGCACTGTAGGAAAGAGTCCCGCCTTTTCATTTTCGCTTTCTATTACCAACCAAACGTATAGTGATAGTTCAAATTGATGTAAAGAATTCCTCAATGTAAATTAATAATATTTTCCTTGATTTTTGTACTAATAAAATTTACATCAATCTTGACCCTTGAATAGTATCATATGAATACGACATGAATAAAATATAAAATGGAGGCGCGTGCTGGTGCCACCCTAGAAAGTGGAAAATAGATGAGAGAAAGTTGCAATGCATGACACGAGGGGGGGAAGGGGCATCATAAGGTGAGGTCAATGCAGAATTATGTTGTTTCCACAACCTTCTATGTCCCCTTCCTTTTTGGAAAACCCTATTTCCTTCATCATATCATTCTACTTTCTTTCTTTTTTCTTTTTTAATTTCACTTTACACATCATATTCAAAATAATTATTCATCATGTATATATATACATATATATAATTGCATGGCTAACCTATAAAGTGTAACTTAATTACCATTAATTTAGATGCTTCCAATTAAACGCATGCAGCAGGTTTGTCCCTAATTACAGAACCCCCTTGCGTTCTTCAACTAACCATCTCTATTTGATGAATATATATCACATAATATTATATTTATTTTAATGTCATTTTGTCCACGTGGGTCAATTTCAACCACTAACAACCGTATCATACTTCCTCTTCTACGTGTGCATTTTCATTCGTACGCCTCTCCATTTTTTTAATTTAAAATTGCATCATGCTAACCGACTTTTTGCTAATCTCTTTTTTAATTTTCTCAAGGATCACAATCTCAGCTTTTATTTCTAGGGTGACTTGAAATGCAGGGTCATTCGTATTCTAATATTTCATTTTACAGAAGATTATAAAATATTTTATAAACTATTATACATCTGTCGATTACTATATCGAGTTATCGACATTTGATAAAATATTTTATAAATTACATTTGATTTCTGATAAATCATATTTAAGTTCTTTTTCTAAAATAAAAATAAAAATTAAGAAATCCAAATTTAAATACATATTAAAATATTATCTTTAAATTTAATTACTAAATAATTAAGACTGTTTATTTTTACAACATCTATACATATCGTGACCAAGAACTAGAGAATTTTGCAATCTAACATTTTTTTAAAATATTATATTTAACTGTCCGAACATTTTAATACATATTACGAAATTTTTTGATCAAGTTTAATTTCTATCGAAAAAGTTAATTTCATGTACAACTTAATAATAAAGGAAGTTAAGTTGCTCTTGTATTTTGACATATGACTAAAAGTTTAGAAAAAAAAAACTTTGTACAAAAAGTTAATTTTAATAATGAAAATAAGTTAAAAAATTAAACAAAACTTTAAAATAAAAAAGTATCAACTATAATTTAACTAAAATTTTAAAAAATAAATATAATTTAATCTTTTATCGTATATATTTAGATTATTATGATATTAAAAAAAAAAGGCGGTGGGATTTTTCAGAGAAGCCCGTGTGATTATTATTAGTGGGCCTACGTCACCCATTAAGATATTGAAGTAGGTTTATTTTAAGATAACATTTTCTACAGTTGTACATACTTAATATTTTATCACTGATTTTTATTCTTGATCAATTTTTAATATTGAATTAATTATGATAAAAGTGAATGAATTATCTTTTTCCTGGAGTCAAAGAAATAAATGATATTGAAGGCAGAGAAACAATCAATGTCCAAAGAGGAATTCTGGGTTGAGTCTAAATCACATGGTCCAGTTTTCTTGGCCTAATTCATGTGTATTCTCAAGATCATTTATACTAATATGATTTTAAAACTTTGTTTTTTTCGTCTTTTGGTCTCAATTTATAGATTAGTAGACGAAATTATTGTCTATGTCGCTGAATTTTTGACCTGTATTTTAATTATAATTTAAAATTTTATTTTGTGTTAATTATGATTTATATTTTTTAAATTAGGTTTAATTATGTTTTTGAGCCTAAAGCTATCAAGATAATTAACAGAAGATGTTAATGTTGTAGCAGCTCATCTTGCACACGTTAGTATCTATTAATCCACATTCTACCATGACTTTGTCATGTGGGATTGAAATAAATAATGATCAAAATAATCATTATTTTATTTTATATATAATTATTTTAGTTATTATCAATTCTAATCTTACATGATAAAGCCAAGAGATTAATAAATGCTAATGTGTGTAAAATAATATGTCATATTAACATATGTTATTAGTTAAACATTTGAACGACATTAAGTTCATAGATATAATTGAAACTGGTTGTAAAGATATAAGTTATAATTAACACAAGATAAAATTTTATATTATAGATGAGCTAAAAGTTTAAGGTGATGAACAGTAATTTGCCTATGTTAGTAGTATAAATTAGTATGGATTTCAACTAAAAGAGGCATTACAATAGACAACGTAAAAAACTTGTAACTAACATACTAATTGATAAAGGGATCAGTTATCCATATAATAAAAGATAATAAAAGAGCTATTTAATTATCATAATTTCCTTTTTTTTTAAGGTACACAAGTTAATGTAAATTATTTCTTTATTCTAAAAATTGAATGCATATCAAGCTATTAGTAAATCAGATCCAATATATTCGTCTCAAGTGAATTGCACATATTTTCAAGTATATAATAATAATAATAATAATAATAATAATAATAATAATAATAACCAATTATAAAGTGATTGAGCTGATTGATTCATAATTAATATTGAAATCATATAAAACTATTTTACTTAAATGGTGTGTGATTGATTGGATCAGTGCCAATCACAACCACCCCACCATGATGACATCAACTGTAAATCCTCAGAGTAAATAAAGTGAATCTAAATACATTTTAAAAAATTAATTGGATAAACTAATATTTCAACAAATAATGGTGCAGGGTTAGAATTTCCACTTTGCCAAATGAAACCATGGCCACCATTTTATCATGAACTGATCAACTAACATATAAACAGTCTTAATTTAGCCTATGATTAACCACCTATTTTTGTAAGCTAGCCTGAAAGTGACTATATTATGAAGAAGAAGAAGAAGAAGAAGAAGAAGAAGAAGAACTAGGAAACGTTTTCCAATCCTGAGGCTAGTTGAGTCCCTGCTGAGTCATTGCAAGGTTCTATTTTCAATGATTTCCTCTTGCGACCAAAATCAGTGGATAACCTGAAACATCATAAATTTATATAGTTTAATATTCAACTATTATGTTAAATATTAGAGTAAGTTATAGATCTCAATCTAAAAGATTGCAGTTGTATCAATTTGGTCCCTAAAGTGAAAATGACTTTAGCAACAGAAATTTGAGATTTAGTAACAACAGATTTTGTGATTTAGCAACCAAAAAAACTAAACTAAAACAAATGTAATTTTTCGAAAATTAAATTGAAACATTTAATCTTTCATGACCAAATTGAAAAAATTATAATCTTTCAGAGGCTAAATCAGTAATTTTTCTCTAAATCTTAAATTTGATTTGTCAAGTTTATTTGGCAGTGCAGTTGCAACCTTTTCTAGTAATGCAAACAGATAGCTTTCAGGTCAATTTTTTGGAAAACCACAGAAAGTTGAGTCCTCTGAAAATTGAGGTCTTTGCATTTTGAAATCGATATATGTCATCAAAACATATTTTACACAGATCTCAAGACATATCAAACAATTGGGAGCTCCAATTTTGTTAAAACTCGATCTTCTTACAGCAAAACTCACTTTTTCCGTCTAGTTAAAGACAAACCATCCATTATGGCCTCGACACCAAAAAGATTAGCAAAGTTGAGATTCAAACATGTGAGGATGCATCTAATTACACGTTACATTCTCAACCTTTAGTGTGATGTTGAGATTTCAGTTGGAAGGTGAATTTGAGAGAAAACATGGATGACGAAAAGGAAACTATGATAATGACATACCCTAACTGCAAGCAAGTGTCAGAGAGGTCATCCTTTCCGTTAGAGGCAGAGTTGTAAAAGGGGTTGGAAATGTTGTTGATGGAGAAGCTCCTGTCCAAAGCATTCAAATCATGAAAGTGTGTGTGTGATTTATTCTGCATCTCCTCAATCTGTTTGGTCAAACAAGATGACTGTCAATAAAGAAACAAAAACTCAGATATTCTCCTAATTTATCAGCTTTGTTTCTTACTTGTTTGCGCAGAGCTTCATTCTCCAACAAGGTTTGCTGCTCCTGCATATATATAAATTTGGAATAACATGAGCTAAATTATCAATTATGAAAGCAAAGTAGCATTCTGAATCCTCCTGTAAAATTAAAATGGCACAGATACAAAAACTCCTTCAAATTAATATGTTATGCATACCCCTAATTTTAAAATGTTGACAATAAACTTTTTCAGACTTTTTGTTTTGTGCTGTATAATCTCTCCATTAACTTATTTGTCCAAAACCAAAATACTACTTGTCCATACTCCACATAGGTTGAAAGAGGCCAAAAGCAACAAAAAATTCATCTAACTTGTTATTCCGATTGGCAAATAATAGCTTTTCTTTCATTTTACTTTTACATTTTTGCAATAAAAAATCTTTTAAAATGATATATTAAATGTATTTTCTTTTGTTACGTTGGCATTTTTCAGCCTATGTGAAGAAATAATATGAAAATTTTAGACGAAAAAAATTAATAAATAGATTATGTTGCACAAAACTAAAAGTTTATGGAGTCCATCATCAGCTTTTAGAATTGATTGGGTAAATTGCATAATCTCCTAAATTAAAAGGAGTGATCTGCATTTTGGTCAATTACAAACCTTTCCATTTCTACATTTTCAAGGACAACATTGCTAACTTCTTGAATCTGTTCATTCACAGGATTTTCAGTTTTCTACTTTTGTTATGAAGGAAATTACTAAAAGAATTGCCATTTTACCAGCTGGTAAAGTGCCATAGGCGGACTATGCACTTTTCCTATACAACAGGATCAAAGCTTTTTTAGTTTTTAATATAGACTGACAATTGATGACTCAAGTGTACGATAACATAGTTATTATGCCAAAAAATTATCTGTGACACTTCCCTTTTTTCCCTCCTTTTCTCTTATAATATCAAAATGAGATTAAAAAAATGCAAATGTTGGCAGGTACCTGTAATCTGGACCTCCTAAGTTGCTCTACGAGTACTTGCTCCTGTAAACAGCATACAGTGAATGGCTTAACCTAATCACTGGATTTTATAATTGCCATATCAAATACTAACAAATAGGATAAACCAATGAAAACTCCTCCAATTTGTCATCCTTTTGTTTAGTGCATGCAATATTATTATATAAGGAAAAGTGTCAGTCTGTCCTGTTTCATTTGGAAGGAACCTAAATCAGTATAAACTTCATTATGTCGAAGTTAACTTTTTTCACAAATACATAGATTGACTTGGTTATTTCACCAAGGTTGAATTAAAAAAAAAAACTTGAAAAATAGTCTAGAACATCTTAGACATCAACTGAATCAGTTTGTTTAAACTCATAAAACAACGGAGACATTTAAAATATATATGTAACCAATTGTGTGCCACTGATTTTTGTATCGGTACCTTCTTGTTTTTAACAGATAGTATCCCTTCAGTCAGCTGATTTTCTAGGTTCTGCAGCTCTTTGAATTTCAATCCGTCAAGCTCCTTTCCCATCATCCTTCTGCAAAATATATAAAACGAAACAGAACAAACTCTGAACCAATTTTGAACCAAGAAAGAAGAAAATGCTAAATTAGTTCACTAGTGTATACTTGTTCCTGTCATTTACAATAGCAGTTAATGTTATTGAGATAATGTTTCTTAACTTACGAGTATGCTAAACGAAGCCTTCTTAGTTCATCCTTGAGAAGGTTTGTGTCAGGCTTTGTATCCTGTTCAGAAGGAAAAGGGTAAGGAAAAAAAGGGAAAAAATACCATTTTCATCCCTAAACTTTGAAACAAGTTTCAATTTCATTCCAAAACTTTATTTTGTATTAATTTTGTTCCATGTCTTTTCAATTAGCTTCGATTTTGTCCTTAAGCCTAATATCGTCTAAATTGCTAATGGCAAAAACTGATGTGGCCAGCTTTATTGTATATGTCAATACCAATTTGTCAAACTAAGCATGTTCACGTCAGATATACATTTGAAATGACAAAATTGCCCCTTAAAAAATTGCACTTGGACAAAGAGAAATTAAAGACAGTAAAGATATATACCTCAGTTGGTGGCTCATCGCAAGGTTGCTCTGCATAATCCAATACCAGGCCTTTGGTGTATCTTGAAAGGGTGTGCTCCATGCTTCATAAATGAAATCAATCATAAAAAAAGAGATTGCTAGAAACTGTATAATAACAAGTATGTGAGCTTTGAATTGGAAATCAACATTAATTTCATGGCTAATTTGGATAGCGCTTTTTGCCAGCAGAAAACTGAGCTAAATAGCTGTTGCTAACAAAAATTGTTGAATTTTTAAGGAACTAAATACAAGCATCTTCTCGAAACTAAATCCATAGATGCCTAGATTTTTTAGAGTAATTCTATACTTTATTCATCAGAAAACAAAAATCCCCAAATACAGAATTCCAACTTCATATAATAAGAAACACTAGTTTTGCATGTTTTCAAGTTCTTTGAAACAAAAGAATGAGCATATAAAAATGATAAATATAAATTTGATTTACTCTTATAACAACAGCTTGACCCACCCAACTTATACAGGCTAAAAATGACTAAATTATTTTTGAGGGCTTACCTATAAGCAAGTCTCTTCAAATAGATTTATCTCTCCCTTCTATCTATCTCTCCCCTGCATATATCTCTGCACACCTTCATCTTCTCCATAATTATCATACTTACTATTTTTTTCTCCACCCTATACAAACTTAGGTATTAGAGACTGTGACGTAGCTTTTGACTTCCTCATGGTTCTGATCTTATGCTATTTTGCAAAACTTACGAGATCTTCAAACTACCAGATATTGACTCTGCTCATCAGATAGAGCCGAACTAGCCAAAATATGATTTATCCACAACAATTTTGTGAAGGATGGACAAACTGAAAACCCAGGAAAAACAAAACTGCAGCAAGACACACAAAGCAAGAAATAGAAGGCAATGCAGCTACAAACCTCGTGTTGGAAAACTCATAGAGTTTGCCTGTGCTAGAGAATACAATGACTGCAACCTCTGCATCACACAAAACCGATAACTCCTTCGCTTTCTTGAGCAACCCGTTTCGTCGCTTGGAGAACGTGACCTGCCTGTTATTCAAGTTCTCTATCTTCTTAATCTCAATCTTCCCTCTCCCCATTTCCTTCCCTTTTCTTTCTTTTCCCAATCAGATTGGAGAGGGAGAGAAAAAATGAAAAATGAAAAATAAAAAAACTCACCTCAGAACTCAGAACCCTCTTCTATATATACAACAAACACACAGGTTCTGTGTACAATACGATAGTGGGGTTTCTTGCGAAGAGGAGAAGGGTCGGAAGAAGGAAAAAGTGGCCAAAATTAGGATTTAAGAGGGAAAGGTAACAGACGGAATACTATATGTGGGGTTGGGGACTCATCCTAAAATGGAATTCTATTTTCCTTGAGAGACTACGCCTTTGCTTCTTTTGGAACGTTTCGTTTGCCCAACCCAGTGTTTGGTTACAACTATAGCTACCCATCTTCTTTTCTAATTCTAATCACAGTGCTCTTATAAATATCTTACCTTTCTAAATTCTGATATTTCGAAACGCCCTTTTCTGTTTCTGGATTTCAACTGTAAAGGTTCAGTTTTTTGGAGTGTAATATTAGACATTGCCATCAATATTAATCATGACATACCTATTTTGTTGAGCGATATAGAATTATAGACATGCTCGGAACATCTAGAGTAAATCACTGATTTAGTCCCTTTCAAACAAAAAATATTGATTTAGTTTTTAAAATATTATAATTATTTTAATTTAATCTTTAAAATATTAAGTGTCTTAATTTAACTCTTAAAAAATTGTATTAGTCTTAGTTTGATTTTTTTTTGGGTTACTAAATCACAAATATACTATTGTTAAATCTCTAATTATTTTATTATCAAAAATTTCTTTGACAAATAGATGTTTTAAATTAAAATAATCAACATAATTTTATAAAAATTAAATTGAAATAATTGACCTTTCAAAAATTTAATTGAAATATTTAATTTTTTAAAAATTAAATTAAAATAATTATACTTTTTTAAAAACTAAATAAATATCTAAAATAGGATTTGTGTCACATGACATTATCACGTTAGCTTTTTTCTTGAAAAGATTCACATTTTTTTATAGCAGCTTAATAGAGTTGTAGGATTCTATTTCAAGTAAATATTAGGAAGGAACAATTTCTTTTGGATTTGAACAATTAAAGAAGCTTACTAATTTAGAATATTTTCCTGAAAATGCCGCAGATATTCTATCATAGACGAGTTAATGGTTATCTAGTTTTTATATTTCCAATAGTCAATATCTAGAAAATTAATGGATATTATTTGACATTAAGATATAATTAACTTTCATTCTTTAAAAGAAAAAATAAAAATAAAAAACAGAATTAGGAAATGACCAATTACACACACACACACACACACATATATATATATATATATATATATATATAATTATACTATAAGCAGGGCTTTAGCATGTTGATCACGTAAATATGTGTGAAGTAAGAAGCATGTGCTGAGGACTGAGGAGTCTGATTGAACCCTAGTTTATTCCATCAGGTAACATACATATAGTTAAATACTTAACAATTATAGATTATATTCCATAGTTATTTATATATAAAGAACCATAATTTTTATTCAACATTTCTTTCAGTATATTACTACTTGGTTTTTCTCAAGTCTAATAGATTTTTTTTTTGGTTTTTAATAAATCAGATTTTAATTACGTAGACTAACTAAAAGAGTAAAAGTGGTAATAAAATCTATTAACCGTGTATATATATATAGCTACTACCTCAACTATAATCAGAAGTGGGAAAACCAAAATTTTACAAATAAAAAAAAATGAAGATGAAGATCTGTGGATTTTCAATCCATAAGAAATAGAAAATGAATTTTTAAACTTCTTAAAAAACACCTATACTTCTGATAATTCTCTAGGCAGTGATGTTTTTGCTTTGAACAACCCCTCTCTTCCCAAATTAGAAGAGTCCTCCCATTATAATCTTATAAAAATCCTTGAAGATAAAGAAATAAAAAAAAGCCCGTGATGAAATTCACTCCCTAAAGACCTTAGGTGAAGATGGGCTACATGCCATTTTCTATTAAAAAAAAAAATTGGAGAGGAAACAAAAGATAAGTTAACTTTGGCAATTAAATAGTGTTTTGGAAATAAATCTATCCCTGCTTCTTGGGATCACACTCTTCTTTGTCTAATTCCTAAAATTAGACATACTACCATGGTCTCCCATTTTAGACCTATTGGAATATGCAACACACACTATAAGATCTTATCCAAAATTTTGGTTAAAAGAGTGAAAGTCTACATTCCTTCTTTAATTTCCCCTCTTCAAGGCGCCTACATCCCTGGAAGGCACAAATTCCGATCTTTTTCTTACTCCATAGGAGGCTTTAAATTCTATGAATTCTTCAAAAGCCAAAGATGGCTGGGTGGTCATAAAAATTAATATTTAAAAAGCCTTTGACTCTATTAGTTGAAATTTCATTGATTGTCTGCTTATAGTTTCCTGAAGACTCAATCTTTCTAATCTCCTCATACTTGAAAAATGTTAGATACACACACACTAATCTTAAATGGAAAAAAAAACTCCATTTTATCCAAACAGAGGAATTAAATAGGGAGGCCCACTTTCTCCATATCTCTTTATCTTACCAATGAAGTATCTTAGTTGTCTAAACAAAAGAAAAATTGATTACAATCTTTGGAAAACTTTTAGCTTTAAAAGTAAAGAACCTAGTCTATCACATATGTATTTTGTAGATGACATTCTCTTTTTTAGAAAAGCAACTAAGCAAACAATTCAAACCATGGATGAGGTTCTTTCTGATTTTAGTAAAGACAGTGGCATGAGGATAAATCTAGAGCTTGGTTCTGGGTATTGCAAGACCAAAAATTAGAGATATTTTTTGAAATACCCTCAAAATTAGAATAACTAATAATCTAGGAAATTATTTAGGTTACCCTTTGAAACCAAATTACAAAACTTCTGATTTTAACTTTGTTCTTGAAAAATTGATAATAAGCTTCAAGGTTGGAAAGGGAAGCTTCTTTCAAAAGTAGGGAGGGCTCAATTGCTAAGCTCAACAATTTCTGATCTCTCTAACTACACAATGAAGTCTTTCATAATCCCAAACCAAATTCATAAGAAAATTAACAAGAAAATGAGAGACGTCTTTTTGAATCATGATAGCAACACTAAAAACTTCATCATATAGGTTGGAAAAAGATTTGCACCCCCTAAATTCATCAGTGGATTAGGTTTGAGAAACCCACTTCACCAAAACAAAGCTTTATTTCTTAACCTCATCTGGAAATTGAATATTCTCCAAACACTCCCTTGGCTCAAATCCTAAAGAATGAATATGGCTTATTACATTCAAAGAAAATTACTAACACGACCATACTTTTAGAGCTTTAAAAAGAACCTTACCACTATATAACTCTTGCATAAAATGGCTACCAGCTAGTGGTAATAAAATAAATCTATGGTATGATACATGGTTAAGTAAATCCCTTAGACATCAACTTATTGGACCTCTCCCTAAACTTGAAAAAGAAAGAAAAGTGAGCTCTATCATTCAAACTTCTCGGTTTTTAACTCACTGGAACATTAAAAACCTTCCCTTTTGTTTGCCTAATAACATACAATTAGAAATCTTTGCTCAACCCTTACCTCACCAAAATGGCTTAAAAGAAGATAAACAAATATCGAATCTGTCCATAGATGGGAATTTCACAAATAAATCTGCCTACTTATTCATTTGTAATTAGGAGGTCAACAAACTTGAAGATATTAATGATGTAAATGGCATAAATAATTAAAATAAAATTTTAATTGGATCTGGAAAACAAATTGCCATCCAAGAGAACAAATATTCCTCTGTCAAACTTTCTTAAAAAGCCTCCAAACAAACAAGAAACTTCATAGACTAAATATAGTTAATAATAATCTTTGCCCTATGTGCAAAGCTTCTTGCGAAACACATCTCCACATGCTAAGAGACTGTCACCATGTCAGAACTATATGGACAAAGTTAAAAATCAGTCACCAAAATTTCTCTTTCCAAAATTTTGAAACTTGGATTTTTAAAAACTCTATAGATAGGGAGAGAAGGCATTATCTTATCCCGTAGAATACAATTTTTCTCTATTTCCTTAGGGGAATATGGCTGAGAAGAAATGATTTCATCTTCAAATCTCAAGTCCCTCCTCTGCCACTTTTCAGTAAGCAAACCATGTTCAAAGCAATGGAATTCTGATCACAAGGTGCTGTCACTTCCCAAAACCCCTGATAAATAAATATTGATTCTCATAATATTTTTAACTTCTTGAACTAAACCATATTCAAACTAGTATAAACTTAACATTGATGGTTCTACAAAAAATAGTTTTATAACAACTACAAGAGTCATTAGAAATGACAAAGGCGCTTGGACTGTAGGGATCCCAAAATTCGTAGGAAGAGGTTCAGCGCTTCTAGCAAAAGCTTGGGGCCTCTACTATGGATTATCCTTGGCAATTACTTTTGATTTCAAATAACTAGAAATCGAAATGGATAGTCAAATCCTTCTTAATTTACTTTATCATGAAAACAATGTTCACCCTCTCTCTATTCTATTTTCAAATTTTAGATTCTTACTATCTTTATTAGAACGATGCAAACTTAGTATACATAGAAGCTGCAATATATGCGCAAATGTGATGGCCAAAAGAGCAAAGCCATACCAATAACCTTACAAAATCTTTTTATAGACTCCACTTTTTGTTAAATTTATTCTCATGCATGAGATAGGATAATGTTTTTGCTTTTTGAGGCTTGCTTTGTCTTTACGCCTTTCTTTATGTTCTATGTAATGGTTTCATATTATGTACTGAACTTTCTTTAATATAAATTTTCCTTTTAACAAAAAAAATGATATTAAAAATAGTAAAATTTAGTTAACTTTTGCACTTCAAAAGTTCATTCACTTCAAATGATTTTTTTTTGGTTTATCAAAAGGAAAATGTTTTATTTCATAGAATAAAGAGAAAAATAAAAATTCTTAGGTGATGTTTGGTACCAGAAATTTTAATATACCAAATAGAGAAATGATTGTCCAGTCGGAGATTCTAAAATCCAAGATATTTGTTCCCCAAAAGCTTACTCAACTTACATTATATGTTTGGTATGAATATATTGGAAATCTGATTTTACCAAGCGACTAATGATCTCTTTCAAAATGAAATCATGTTTGAAAACGTGTAAAACAAAATCTAAATAGCTTTTCTATATACATTTTTTAGTTTTGATAATCACAAAAAATAATGTTGCCTTCATTTAAGGATGTGTGAATTCTCTGACATAACGTCAAAGAGCAATTTATCAATTTTTACTAATTTCAAAGCTAGCGCTGAGATTAAAAGATTTTCATCTTCAATTCTAATTACCTAAATTCTGATCAAATGACTCATATTTTATTATAATCTAAAGTTACGCCTGAAGATTTGCAAGTGATTTAGTCTATGTGATGCTTTTGACTTTTGAGTTGTGACGCTTTTAGGGAGAAAGAACTAGAAAAATGAGTATTGTAAAATATATGAGAACCAACAAAAGGTCCAATCTAAAATCACGTAGAAAATTGATAAGTAATCGAACCAGTCAAAAATCATTCGAATATTCGATAAGAACATGTGATAAATGAAATGATTGAATCGATCTACTTGCTTTTTTTGTTTTTTGTTTTAATTTTGCTTATTCTATAATTAGGTGATGAATAAATTAATATTACATATTAGTCAATTTTAGTAGAGATGTCAATATATTGACATTTTATGAATTTGATCTAAATGAGTATTATATTGATTAATAATATTTTCTTGTTATTTGGTCAACTTTTACTGTGAGCTTTTGTTTGTAAATATTGTTTTGTGTAATTTGATATCAAATCTCATTTTTAATTAAATTTGTAGATTTATGTTTATAATCTTTAATTATTTATATTATTTTTTTTAATATTTTAAAGTATATCGGTTCAATTACGATCAAAATATTGACTATTGAATTGGTGCCTTTACTAATTCAATGACTAGTTCGATTTTAAAACCTTAATAATAACATTCCATACAGGAAACTAGAGGCATTAGTGGGTAATATTAATTGAGAAAGCCATAAGAAAATACTGCATAATTTATTATTGCTATGGTCATTTGTAGTCATTCTCCAATATTCTTTCTATTGCACATTTGTTATTGCTGTTCAATCATACTTTACATTATGGCATGACATATATGCTGTAAGTAATGTTTAATGATAAGAAATTGTCCCAAGTAGAAGAAAGGGTAACATAACACATTTTTCAGTAATAGTATAACACAACATGCAACATAGGTCTACTGCTTTCATTAAGATGATGCTGGTGATCAAATGATGTGCTTTTCATTTCCAGGATCAGTCTTTACTGTTGAAAACTAAGAATGAGTTTGAGGCATGACCTAGTTTGACTAGCCATTATTTTTGCAAATTTCTCATTTGTTCCATCATCTATGACAACATAAAAGATGGCTAGGCTATTTTCCTTTTTTTTAAGTAAATTATCAATTCCAACCCATATTGTAAAGTCATGTTAGATTAGTAGGTGCTGACACGTGTAAGATAGAATATTACGTTAGCGTCTGCCATAAATTATATTTAGATGATATTATATTTAAAGACATAGTAGAAACTAATTAAAAACATATAAGTGATAATTGACACGAAATAATGTTTTGAATTATGTTGAGTAACTTGAATTATTTAGTGAATCAGATTATGACTCGACTCAGTATTTTAGGAGCATAACCTGAAAAGATAAAAAACTTGGACGGTATGAAAAGACCCTATGAAACGACTCATGATCCATTTTATGTTTTCCTCCTAAAGTAATTATGTAATTTATGATATATGCTATGTTTAGGTTTCATCATGTAATTTTTGAAACAGTTTTTTGCCAAGTGAATAAGATACTTCTCTCTATCCGTGAATGTATGTCACATTAACCGAACCACGTTAAATTCGTGTGTGATTTGTGATTTTTATTGTATTTATCTTCTTTGTTTTGTGAATTTTTTCTTGACAAATTATAAATGAAATGAGTCAAAGTTCAGTGGAATAAATAATATTTTTGCCCAAAAAAAAGGAAAATTAAAGTGAAAATAGTTATAAAGTTCAAGAGATGGATTTGCTTCTGAAAATCCTTTTGATAGTTCCTTGCTATATGCCGATGTCTACATACAAGAAGTGAAGTGCAGATCTTGGATATCACAGGATTATGAAGGAAAACAGAAACCAGTACAACATGGTCCGAGATTTTAAAGGTATACCTATTTTTAATGTAAATAATGCATACATTCAAGGGTTTTAGTTTCTTCTTTTTTAATTTGTTTCAAATTCAATCTTACTCAGGAAGTATTCCAGTATACTGCAGAATTAGGCCATCCTTCAGTGCTGCATCCAACTATGTTATAGATTGTTGAAGATGGTTCTCTGCTCATGTCACATCAATTCAACAAAGCAAAGTTCTTCAGTTTAATTGGATTTTTGGTATAACCATACATCTACCCAATCTAACAACTTTTCTTTCCTTCTTTCCTTTTCTTTCTTAGTTGAAACTTGCTGTTTATGTATTCAGTTGACTTTTGTTTCTTGAATTATCCCCAAAAAAATGATAAAAGGAAGCTGTTTTTCTTTGTAGTTTTTTCTGTCTTACTATTTGCAAGTAGTTTGTCTTCTTAACTTAACACGGATTTGAATTTTACAGTTATAAAGGCTGTCAAATTCTTCAATTGAAACGTTACATATGAAAGAAAATTTTAAAGAGTCAACAAGACAATATTAAATAATAAGAAATGTTCGCGATGTATTTTAATTGAAAAAATCAATAGCATGCTTTATTTTAAGTCTTATCCTTTTAATAAATCTTCTGCGATAATTGTAAAATGTAATTTATTAATTTTTGCTTGTTTCAGCAGTAGTGTTAAGAATGAAATATTTCTTTATCTTATAAAACAATTTTTATCTTTAATTATATTGGCTTCCCTGGGAGACCATATAAAGCTACACTCTTTAACAAGCGTCTTTTCCTTAGGAATGAAAATATAGAGTCTCAAACTGTCTTTTTCGTAAGAATTGAAAAAAAAAAATGCAACTTTTGGTCAGTGAGAGATAAAGTCTTACTTATTTAGTTTTTGAATTCTCAAATTATATAATTTTGTATCAACAGTGAGTTAAAAAAAATTTTAAAGTCCTGTCTGATTATTGTTTTTAAAAATCTTTTTTAAAATAAAACGAAAAACAAAAAATTTGTGTGGTATGCTGTTTTGAAAAAATTATTTTAAAAATGTTTTTGATAACTTGTTTTTAAAATAAAAAAAATCAGTAAAGATTTTATGTGATTTTAGAAAGAGCGTTTTGAAAACATGGGCGGTGGCACACACTTCACCATATTGCCACTAATTCCTAATTAAAAACTTTAGGCAAACTATTATATATTATATCTAGCTGACAATAAAATAAAAAAACTGAATAATAATAATAATAATAATAAATTTAAATTTTTAATATCATATAACATTAGAAAATAATAATTAAATTTTTGAAAAAAAAACTAATAATTAAATTCCTATAACCTATTGATTTGATTACTAATTACTAACTTAATAACAATAGTTTTTTTTAATTCATTATAATATTATTATTTTTGCCATAAAAAAAGAAAGTAGAAAAAGAATAAGAGAGCAATATAAGTCTATAAAAATTAAATATAAAAAATATATTAATTTATTATGTTAGATTTAATATAAAAAATTAAAACATATATATATATATATATACACACCCCACTAATTAGATTAAGATTAAATAATTAATCTTTGAATTAGTGTCTCTACAAATTAAAAGACTAATTCAATTTTTAAAATCTTGTTGTAAACTAATTAAAGCATGTGGATATCAAATAAGAATGTCACGCCCCGATTTGGGGACATGACCTAAATAAAGTAAACTCTAAGTCTCTATCGTAAGCCTTTATTTACATCATACAAATTACCAAACAAAGCTGAAGAGAAAATCTAAACACAAGGACAGTACATAAATAATACTTGAATATACATCCATGGTTCCAAATGTTCCTCCTCTCCCAAAATTAAAGTTATCAACAAAGGGGAACATCAATAAACATGGACTGTCACAAGTCTCACAAAAGGATAAATCAAAGATTCATCTTCAATCCAAATACACTAAGACCTAGGTGATTTATTAACTACAGAGCTACAAATCACCCCCAAAACCATTCCAAAAAGGAATTTCTATAACAACCCTCAAGCAAGTGACATTAAAGATGAGAGATTCCGTTACTCTTCGCACAGAGACTCGACAAACTTGAAATCTGCAAAGGTACATACACAAGAAAGTGTGAGTAAAATATATTTAGTGAGGGAAAATAAACATTCAATCAATTACTTATAGTGTACCATATGCATTGTACAACAAATATTCAGTGCACCTAATCACAACATCGATCCCACAATTATTCATCCCATCACAAGACGATTATAGGCATGAGAGTTTATGAGCTAAATAAATAAAGGATTAAAGTAGCTTACATAATAAAAAATATAAGTTCCTCAATAAGGGAGAGGCATGCAGGCTCCTCGTCATCAGCATTTTTCTTTTTATTTGTCCACAAGTATGAGAAAGGAGGCCACACAGGCTGCCCATAAATTCTCAATATCACCACTCAGAGATGGCCACACAGGCTTCTTGGATGTATCCCATGTGTTCACATTTATGAAAGTCTCTTCTTGGCCTTTATTAATTCATTCATGGCCACACCATCGAAAAGACCAAGAAAACCACACAGGCTTCCATCCTCAACATTAGTCATAAGTCCTTCACATTGTCACTAATTAAAACTAATTTATTGGTTTTTATCTTCCTCATTACCAACCTTCATATAGATTGATCCTCATACACTATCATAATTCACACTTCTCGTACACAAAAATACTCAAAAATTTTGAATTCCAAGTACAATTTACATTCATGATCAATGAAACCACTCACGGGTTATTCATAAACAATTTAAGATGTTTATAAGGTAGATATATAATAAACAAACCCATAAAAGAAATGAATCCCTCACCTTGAGATTTTTGGGTTGCTAACTAGATGACAAGCTCAATAAAGATTGATTAGTTACCTCTAGATGCAATCCCTAACATTTAGAATTAAAAAAGAGGTTTAAAAATCATGAAAAGGCAAGTTTTCCACCATTGTAGCAACTATAAGTATCGCTGCAATGCTGAAAGGCAGAGACAAAATTTTTTTTGCAGGGCTTGACTCTTTCCCATTGCTACAGCGACGAGTACCAGTGGCTCTATTGTGCTCACTATCTCTCACCGTTACAGGGGCCAACGATCCTTCCCTATTATGCGAAAACATCCCTTCTTCAATGCCATAAGCATAGTTTTACACCTCCAAGCTCCCATTGTTTTGTTACAAGAACATTTTAGGGTGAAAATAGGAATGAAAATAGAACCAAACACTTGGGATTCATCAAACCTCCCTCATTTTCCTTCTTGACAACAAAAATGAGGCATTCATGACAGCTGCCAACCATTCCCATAATTCCTCCAAATAAATGAACCCCAACCACCCTAAGTTACCTATTTATTTAGTAAAGTGTTTTAAAAAATACATGGAAGGATTTGGAAGCACCACCAACACCTAAGACATATCAAAGGATCCACATTTCCACTTAGGGTTCTATCAAAACAAGGTTAAAAGATGATGAGGAAGTCCCTAAGTGGCTTACCTCATATTTCTTCCAATCCTTGAGCTCACAATGCCACAAATGGAATGGCTCAAGCTCAGAGAGAGGATATGGAGGTGGAGAAAAACCGTGGGTTTGGTGATGAAGAGAAGGGAGCCGAGAGGGTGCTGAAAAGTGTGGGTGTGTTAGAATAATCAAATTATCTTATTCCCCTTGTGTCCCCATTTGACCCCTTATAAGACTTAGTCAAAAAAATAAATAAATAAAAAGGGAAAGATTCTCCACATCCTAATTAAATTAATTACCAACACATCCTTCCTCATTCTAATTCTAATGTACCCATTTCCATCACAATTTTCATAAACAAATAAGATTTTCATATTTCCATACCACATCCAAGATAACAAATAAGTACACCAACACATGTAAATATACTTGTTAGTGGATTCGCTGCCTGACGCTGTACAGTAAATAGCGTGCCTAACGTATCTGGGTCGCATGATGAGTGTGACCACACCCATGAGTGGGGCTCACACCTATCGTGCAACCCACAATCACCAAGCACGTTGTTTGGCATATGGCGCCAGATAACGAATCCAAACTCAATATGCCTAACACTCACGTCCCTAAACAAGGGCTCTTAAATGTTCTAACGTTCGCATATATAAAAAAAATACCACATATTAAGGAGAAAACAATTATGACTTCCAACAACTAATAGTCACACAATAACACCATTGTAATTATCACTTTTTACTCATGCCAAAGCCACCACCTATGAAGTATGATTTAAAATAAATACACTTAAATCTCGGGTATAACAAAATGCAAATGTAAACATAACCCATATTATTATATAAACTTATTGATTAAAATAATGAAAAAAGCAATATCAATATATAGTAAAAGAGGTAAAAAAAAAGGAAACTTATTATTTATAAGGAAATTAGATTAAGACTTTCTATCTTTGATCAGTTTGTAGTCAGCAATTCACAAGCTACAAGTAAAAAATAAAGAATATTTTTTCATTAAGAAATAAAAAATAAATAGTAAAAAACAGTTTATTGGAATATTAGCCTCCAATTAATAACTAATAGAAAGGCAAAACTTATTTATATAAATATTATTATTAAATTATTTCATTGTATGAAATTTATCACAGTGTTATATAAAAAAAATTGTATTAAATAATTTTTAAATCTTATTTTTTAAAAAAAATCTTCAAAACTTTTTTTTTCTTTTCTCAAGTTTTAAAATTGTTTTCAAAAAAAAATTATCCAAACAAATTATTTATTTTTTTAAAATTTTCAAAACTAGTTTTCAAAACAATTTTAAAAAACTTATTTTCAAAACAAAAAAAAATAAAAACATGACCAAACAAGCCTTTTTTTTGGATTTAATTGTGTATTCAAAAATCAAAAAGGAAAAACTGTATATAACCCTTCTAAATTTATTGATATTTCGTCAACTTCAACGTATTTAAGGTGACAGAAATATTTATTAATAAAAATAAAAAATATGATTATTTAGTTTCACAATGTAAAATATTTTTACTTGTTATGCTTTTTATTAATAAAATATGGTATCGTTATCATTTAAGATACTAAAATAATAAATTTTTATAGCAATTTTAAAATAAAATAATATATTTTAAAATTGTTATAAAAATTATAATTAAAGTAACAGTTCTTTTGCCGAATGGGCATAATAAGAATATGACATGGCTGCTGACGTATGATTACATGGAGAGGTGGATTCACATTATATGATGTGAGGGCAAAGAAATTTTTTTTTAATTAATATATGTGAAATTTTTTTTTATTTTCACAAAAATTTAAATATTGTCCCCATGTAATAAATTATGATTACTCATCTTATTAAGAGTATCACATTCAATAAGTTTTTTTTTCAAATTGAATTTAAAAATTATCTATACTCCATTATGGTACCACTCAATAAGTTTATATTTTATGTATTATATATTTTTTTATAGATTATGTGTATTTATAATATTGTTTTAGTAAAAATATTTATAAAATATTTTTTGTCCCCACTAAACAAAATTTTTAGATCCGCCCTAATTACATGCTAAGTGAGATGTTTCATTTAATGTCACATGTACACAAATAACAATTGATTAATTAAGTAATGACTATTTTTCATGTGTTTGAAAACTATAAGAATTATATTCATAGCTTTAAATTATAAGGACCAAATTTAAGAATGGATGAAATAATTGGGACTATAGATACATCTTAACAAAATTAACATCCAAAAACTACTGACTTTAGGAATAATACAAGTAAGGCATCATAAAAAGAAGAAAGTTGTAGAAGATAGTACAGGTATAATATAAGGTATCACAAAAAAAAAATCATGTGATTTTTAAATGTTAAATAACATTTTTATTTTCCAAAAGTTAGTGTAGGTGATAAGTGGTAGATTTTAAAATTTGAGAATTGAAATATTGATTAAGTTATAATTTAGGAAATTTATATATAATTTTTCTAAGGCCAGGATCAAAAACACATTTCCTCTATTTTTTTCTTAAAAAAATAGAGTAACATGATTTTGATTCTTACTTGAGAACATGGGGCCAGCAATGTTGTGAGTGTTTAAGTAAGGGTGAGCACCAGTCGAATCAAATTTGATAAGTTTATGTTAAATTTTTTACTCAACTATACTCGTACTCATCCCTATGTTTAAACGTCGTTCATAGAAGCAAAACTCTTCATAAACGACATTAAACTCAAATTCTTAGTATGTGTTTAGAAAATATTAGAAAAATTTAAATCTGAACAAATCATGATTTACAGAATTAATTTAAGAAAATATTCGTAGAAATAGTAACTTGAAGCTTTATCATAATTTGCTGGAACACGAGGAAAAAAATAAAAAAACAACTAAATTCAAACCCATGAAGAACAAGAATTAACCACAAAAGCACCAAGTCCTGTGATAATTGCAGAGGCTCTAAAAAAGTAAGATGTACGTAACGTCTCCCAACATCCCACAGAGTTTTTCTGACTCCATACGTGAGCTTGTCTCTTGAACGTGATGGAATCCTTAAAGGAAAACGACTTGCCGTTACCTGCATAACCCAGACTTGTAATGCAACCTGCATGATGGTCCCCAGTCCTCACATCTGCCTAACACCCAATTTATCATGTGTGTGGATTCTCAATATTCTACAGCCAAAATAACAATAAATATAACCTTAAGAATTCATATAGAACAGTGATGATTTAGCCTGAATCAACAAACCCAGGCTCACACATGTACAAGGTCAATCAAGCCAGAGTAATGTTAACTACATTTTATGATGTTTAATAACTAATATTACCAACCTTCTTTCCTCTAAAACAAATTTTTTCCGTTTTAGAAGACCAATACCCACTGGCTTAGTCAAATTACACGGCTTTGAAATACCAGGTCACATTCAAGGGGTATTTATGCATCATCGGATGCATTGAATTAGAAGCGTTCAAAGTTACAGAAGCAATTTTTTCCACTCTATAAAGCAAACAAGTAGGAGCTGTTCTAACTCATATTCGTATTTATTTCTGAACACATAACTTTACAGAACATATTGTACAGACATTTACAGAAGAAGAAAAGCCTGTGTATCTTGCTATGCATAAGAATGGGACACTTTCAAAACTGTCAACTGTAAATACTACAGAATGGGCAGGGACAATGAAATGAAAAGAAAGCCATTGAAATTTACTGCTGAGGATGCAGATTTGATCTAGAAACGGTGTAGTCATACGTGAGACGCAGTCTTTTCTGGAATCTTCTGAGGTCCAATGTAACATTCTGTCCCCCAAGATAGATCGTCTTGGTGAATTTCCACCCTTTCTTGGTGATGCTTCTAGGGTCTCTCAGAACAGGGTCATTCTTATCATACTTTTCATACAAAGAGCTCTCTCTAGGATGAATCTCATAGCCAATGTACTTCAAACCTAGCTTCCTTGCAGGCTCACCATAGTAAGTTTCTGAGGCCCATGTAGTCCCAAGAGGAACCACTTGGATAAACACAGAACCAGGCCTCATGAACAGAAAATGTGTCATAGCAGCACCATGAACACCCACCATTACATCACTTGCATTCAGTGCCTTGTAAATCTTGGCCAGTTCTGTTGTTTTATCGGGTCTCAACATTCTCACTTGAAACCCAATTTTCTCAGCCACCTTCACCATTGAATCCTCATTTGTTATAGCCCTTGACCCGGTTCTCGATAGAATCACCAGTTTGGGTTTCTTCCATTCTTTTTCCCTAATGGTTTGTGATGATGGTGATATTGAGAATTGCTCACTCAATTCAGCCCGAGCTTCCCTTTCCTCGTCTTGAATCAAGCTCTTGATTCGAGGCCAGTAGGCTCGATCAAGAAGGTTTCGGAAGTCAAAAATGCTCTTTTCACCCTCCATCAATGCAGGATTTACAGTGAGCTCATCATGGATTCTGAGGCCAACAATGGCTTCCGGGAAACAATGAGTCCGGTTGTCTCGGTTGAAATCAACTGCTGGGAAATCTGACAGCTGAGATAGAATGTCCCCATACTTCATGACCCACCAATTGTGATACTCAAGAATCACAAACACAACCTTCTTGTGAAAATGCTGGGAAGTAATGTACAAAGGTATGATCCCATCGTTGAATTCGTGATAGACATTGCCTGTGTAGCCCCCATTGGAGAAGAACACTGCTGGAACATCATGCTGCACATCACAGTCATGATTATTAGTACCCAAATTCACTGTCTTTGATACTAGGTTTAGTTCTTCGATGACATTCATGATGCTTGTTTCCCATTTTCGGGTATAAGGCTTGATCTTCTCATGTTGGAGTTCCTGAACTTCCTCATCTTTTTTGCTTCTTGATTTGTAAAGGAAAACCGAAGACGAAGCAGAGTCTGTTCTTATATCCCCTTTCATTATACAGATATCAGAACGATAACCGCTTCTATCACAATAAATAGCCCCTCCTGCATTACCAAGCATATGTAAATGATTAATAGGAAAAAAACATTTCATTTTCAACTTGGTATGTTTATAATTAGGGAAAGATGGTACTAAACCCAATTAACCCAAACACAACAAATTTCTGATATTCAAGACATAGTTTTAACCATTTTCAATATGTTGATACGCTTTGAACTAAACATCTAAAACGGATTTTCAAGGGTAAATTCAGAATTTAACACCACTGAGACAAAGCAAACCAGCAAAAAGGAAAAGTAATAGGAATAATTACCACTTGAGGCCAAGGTCCTGTCATGTTCTGTTTCAGGAGAATCTGAGAACAGGAAAACAAGATCAACATACAGAGCAATAGAGATATAAAAAAGCCATGAAAGCATGAGGTGGGATGCTTACGGAAGAGACATAAACTGAAGGAAGAGCCAAAAAACAGAGGAGCTAACGCAAAGCAGCAGCAGATAAAAGTGAGAAACAAGAAAGAGAACAACTTGGGCCTCGTTCTCTTGCAGTAACCAGAGCTCGAGCAATCCAAGTCCAGGCTCTGTGACTCCAAGACGCCACCTTTTGCATATTCTCCACACTTTTTCAGGGTATGGTTCCGGTGATATTGGACCATTTGTGGTCAGGTTTCGATTTCTATGACCTTAACCGATCAAAAAGAAAAAGAAAAAAAAACCCAAAATGCCTTGTGCGTTGTAAAACGGTGTTGAAGAACTCCTGTGTCTGTAAACAACACAAGCTATTGGGTATTGTAAAGTTTTTGTTCAGAAAGTAAAGGGTATTGGATTTAGGGGCCCTCTGGTTATTCTTTTGATAAGTTGTAGAGAATATATGAATAAAACAGCACACCAAAAGAGAAGATGATGGGAAATGGGCAACGACGGTGTGAGCTTCTCGGGACGTTTATAAATGGAAGACGGAGAATAGTAAAGGAAAATAAGAGAACCGCAGGAAGGAAGGGTCTTTTCTGAAAATGATGTGGGAGTGATTGTTGCTGAGGGAGTTCTCAAGTGGTGAAATAATGTGAATACAGAATATGTGATTTGCTTGAAGAACCGTGCTTTGGAATGTTGGGGTTGGCGATTGGAGCGTCCGCGTGTGAGGAGTGAAGACGACGCCGTAGAACGCACTGTTTGATTTCTGGAATTCGGTTTTCACATTTCAACAAGCGCCTAAATATGGAGTAAAGCACCTCACACCACGCGCCAAAGGCGCGTGCTTCTCGTATTATACATTTTTATTAAGAATTCTGATATTAAATACAGTTTTTTTAATTAAATTTTTTTTATAAATATCTTTTAATAGAGACAATTACTTAAGACACAGACATTAAATGTAACAGTTCTTTTAACAAAGATTTAAAACCTGAATTCATTATTTTGTAAGAAATTAATTTATTCTGTTAAATCTAATCTATTGATATTAAAAAATTATTTTAGTAAGAAGAGATCAAACACTTTTTTTGTCAAACGATTAAAATCTTTAATGTCGTAATCTATCTAACTAACATATATTTAAGACGACTTACAGATTCTACCGACTTAAGTCCTCAATAAATTTTTTTTTTAATCTAGATATCATGCATTTTCCTTTCAGTAACATGAAGACAAAAACAAAATCTCATACAATTAATAACTACCAAGACTTTAACTGTCAAAATAGTATCCTTTTTGTATTAGTATCTGCAATTAATTTTATGGAAAAATATTTTGTTTGAAATTTTTTTTGAAAAACTAAATTAGACTATTTTGTCTTTAAAAATCAAAATAATGAAACAAAAAACTTTCGATGATAAAATAAAAAAGATTTTATCTACAAAAATTAAATTAATAAGAATCAGCGAAACACAGTTCCAAATCTAAATGAATAATTTATTAAACTTCAAGCAAATTAATTTACTCTAAAAATTAAATATTAGGATAGTCAGAAATAAAAGTACAAGTATTTAATGATGAAGTTGTGCGTAGCTTCAACGGCGCGGGGGTAGCCTGGAATTTGTGTGTTGCCATTTTTCCGCTGACTGACGATGCTGCGTTTGGCTGCGCCTTGAGCTTTGATTGCGACGTCGCCAAACTCCCTAGCGTGTGGAAGAGATTTTAATCACTTGGTTCAAATTAAATACACGTTAAAATATTATTTTGCTTTAACTTTTATTTTATTTTAATTTGAAGAAAAAATATATAAGTGCAGTTGTATATAATTTTTTATTAAATTTTTTTATTAAAATATAATAGTACAAGATTCTATAATAAAAACAATGAGTGTATAATGATTAAAAAAATTATTTTATATTTTGCTTCAATATTTTTTTAAATAATCTTTATATGATAAAGATTAAAAATATAAGTAACTGTGTATAATTCTTTTCCTTAATTTGATTCTTCAATTTTATTTTAGTTTTTTTTTATTTTATTGTTTTCCAATTTAATCTCTTAATTTTACCCTAAGTTTCATTTTGGTCCCTTAAGTTTCATTATGGCCCATTAATGTTATTTTGCTTCATTTTAATCCCTTGAATTTATATTAAATTTCTCTTTAATCTCTTAATTTTGTTTTCTTTTCTTTAATACCACTAAGATGCTTAATAAAAGTTTTCATATTAAGCATTTTGGTTATGTTGAAGAGGAGAACACGTTGAGTGGTTTTGTAAGTGAAGGGACTAAATTGAATAAAATAAAATTAAGGAAATACAGTGAAACTTGAAGTAAAATTAAGAAATTAAATTAAAATCTAAAGTAAAATTTAGAGACCAAATCAAAATAAAACAAAATTAAGGAACTAGAATGAAACATACACAAACTTATATAAGACTAAATTAGAACATAATTAAGTTAATAAGAAGCCAAAATGAAGCTTGAGACAAAATTAAAGGCACAAAATTAAACAATATATAAATATATATTTTGAATCAATACATTTTTTTTTCACAGCTAGAGTATTTAAAATCAGAGATGGATATGGAGTCACATCTTAGTTTTTGTCCTCATGGAATAAGATAATCTAAAATCAAATATTAAAAAGAAAAGAGTATTTATTTAGAGTATTGGTGATAGACACAATGGAATAAAAGGCGTTGCTTCGCCTACTTTCTTTGGTCGTAATGTTATTTGTATTTGATAATAAAACATGTTTTCGTATTTAATATGTTTTAAGCTATCTGTTTAGTTACGACCTAACTTATTTAATATATATGAAGGGTTTATCTAGCAATTGATTTTATTATTAATCACTGCTTATACACACACACACACACACACACACACACACACACACACACACATATATATATATATATGCACATATATTATGAATGTCATAGCTTTTTCAATCAAATTTTATTTTCTTAATCTGTAATACTATTGTTTGCAGTGTTATTTGAATCTATTAACAAACTTTTTAAGCCAAATAATAAAATATTTCAGTCTCAGTATTGTGTACTAACTCCTAATTGTATAAACAGGTTATTTCTTAATTTGGTCTGTTATAAAATTATAGGTTCAATTTAATTCTTTCTACCTGAATATTTTTTCAATTTAGATTTTTATAAATCAAATTATTATCAATAATAGCATAGCACCAATATGTAATTCATGACATTAATAAATATAATAATATGTAACATATTTTTTAACATATTACCACGTAAACATTATTATTATATATGCTTTGATTGATAAGTTTTTATTTACACTAAATTAACGAAAAAAAAATATTGCAGTTTTTAACGTTTAAGATTTTGGAGAATTAAATAGAGATTCTAAAGACAAAGGAAAGCAAATGCTGCGCTAATTAAGGAATTTACGCCGAAAAATTGTTCCTTCACTTTTTCTTTTTGGCGCCAAATCAGGACCATCTTTTTCTGGTCAAAATTAAAAACTCACGTGACAACAGAAGATATTCTTATTTAAAAGTTAAAATTTAATTTTATATAATATAAAATTAATTTATGCAGCCTTTATCTGAATCAAATCATATAGATTAAGTTTAAAAATATATATGAAAATATATTAAGGAGAAAATCACACTCTCGTATAATACAAAAAAATTCATGACTTTGACAAATAAAGTAAATTGAAATAGAATATTTGGAAAAACAAAAGTTCAAAATAATTTAACTAAACCACAACAAATGTTAATATAATTTTAAATATTTCAAAAAATTGAGATATTTGGGTTTTTCGTGTTCTGAAAGCGAATACCCTATTTGTTTGTGTGTTGTGATTATATAGAATTATAGATGTCCCTTATTTTCAATTTTATAAAAAAATTACATTATCAATTAAGTTAATACTAAGAGTCAGTGTAATTACTAAGAGAGGTAGCTATATTAATTACTGTTAATGTAGAATTTTATTCCAATTATGGAGCCATAGCCTCATTTCGTTGGCTAAAAGTTTTAGTGGGAATTAAGTGATGGCATTGAAACTAGATGGTTCAAGATAAATATAATATCATTACGTATGCGATAGTGAAATAAAGTAAAATCACTATGATAATTGATGTAAACTCATTGAAAGCTTAGTCTTATAAATATTATGCAGACTAATTTATTTACTTATAGAATTTTGCAAAATAAAATACATTCCATATTATAATTTATTTTTTAATATGTTGAAAGGTTTAATAGAATAACTTGAATATCATGCCCCCTTTTTTTTGTGGCTAAACTTCTTTACTTAAATATAATTATTTAAAGGAAAATTGTGGGCTTACCAAATCTTATCTCAAATCGTCAATGCTGTATTGAATGTGATGGTGGCGTGTTAGAGATAATTTGGTTTCCAGTTTCAACATCATACTCATTTAGTCATTTTACTTCAGACTGCACTATCAATTTAGGTATTTGTCAAGGAAGTTCAAAATTATTAAAAAAATAAAATAAAATTCAAAGATAAATTTAATGATAAGGGTTTCAAATTCTTTAAAGAAACATGAGGTTTATATTTAAAAAAACAAAAGTAAAAATTCAAATTTAATTTAATTGGGAAAAAACCCAACCTCCTAAACAACTAATATCTTGCAGATTTTTTTATTATTATTATAGTAAATTTTTCTAAAACATATTTTTTAAAATTAATTAATATATTTAAATTTTACATTTAAACAATAGCATAATTAAACTAAAAGTAAATTATTGATTTGAAGATTATAGCTTTCTTAATTTAATTATTAAAAGATTATATATCTTAATTTAGTTCTTAAAATATTGTGTTTGTTTCAATTTGTTTCTTTTTGTTACTAAATCACAAAATCTATTATTACTAAATCTCAAAATCTTCATTGTTCAAAGTCACTTTGACAAAAAGATGATGAAAATTAAATAAATATAATATTTTAAAAATTAAATTAAAAAAATTAATTTTTCAAGGACTAATTGTAAAAAATATATTTTTTTAAAGACTAAATTAATATTTTACTCTTAAATTAATCATACAATGATCAGTACACATACAATATCTTTGGGACGCGAAAGGAAATAGAAATGAAAATGAGATATTTTAATGTGACTTTATTAAAACATTCCAATTTAAAAAGAAAAAAAAATTGTGTATTTTTCAAAAGAGTAATTTAGACAATTTCAATAATTAAATAAATAAATTGTTATTCACTCTTTTTTTCTGCAGAAGCTACCAAATACGTTAACAATGAATTGTATAAGCTTAGAATGTGTTGGGTAGGTAGAGTAGTAATAGAAGAGAGAGTGAAAAATTATTTAAATTAACAATTTTAAAAAATACTGAACTTTTTTCTAAAAAAATTAAGATATTTATTAAAACACTCTATTTTTATTTTTATTTTCATTTTTTCTCTTTTCTTTTATCATTTTGTGTAATAAATATACCATTAAATGTATATGACTTTTCATACAATGATACGACAATCATTGTGGATCACTATTTATGGAAGAAGAAATGGATGAGACACGATGAAAAATATTGTGGAATTAAAAAATTGAAAAAGGTATTTTTGTTTATTATATTTTCAAATATATTGTCATATTACCTTTAGGTAGCCATTATCATACGCCTTTAATTGTTGTTGTACTGTGATTATTATCGTCACTATCAATATTATTATTTCCATTGTTTCATTTTTGGTCAAAAATTAGTTCCATTGTCACTACATAACTATTAATATAGCTTTTATCCCCATTTTTTTTTCTTTTGGTAAAATGGAAATTAGATTAAGTTAAAAGATTACGTTATAGTTGTCCATGAGTCTCTGGTTTAAGAAAGAGTGCATAAGAAAATAAGAAAGGCCACCAAAAAGGGGAGCCAATAGCATGTAAGCAAAAAACGATTAATTCAATAGTTCCTCCATATCGGTACTGTAGACAAAGGTGGTGCTCACTGAACGTTCATATAGAGAGTTGAAATCTTGAAGATCTTGTAATTTTTAAAAGAGGATAGTAAGATTTTGCAGTTAGATATTGAAGACCTGTTTAATTTAGACATTTTATGTTTTTATTTTTACTAAAAATAAAAAAATAAATTTAAAAATGTGTTTAGTTTAATTTACTGAAAATGATTTTTTTTAAAATATTTTTTAAAATAGACTTAAAACTAAAAACAAAAAAAAGATGTTTTAAGTATTTTAAAAAATAAAAATAAAAAATATTTTTACAAACCAAACAAGTCTTAAAGTAATCAGAGATGATAAAGATAATTTATGTTAGTCTTTATGAAGTTGAAAATTTCTTGGCAATCAATCACTTGTGGAATCCAAAACGTGCTTCAGTCACTTGATTGTGTTTCTAATGCAATATTGTCTTTGATGTTGCTTCAAATGTTATTATAATTGGTCAAGGTGGAAGAAATTTATAATTCCATAAAGAATTTTAGACTTGCCATACCATGAAATTATGTTGCTATGTGCTGCCTTGTTTCTCTAAAATGTATTCTAGAATCTAATGCCATGAAGTCTAGCTATTCTAAATTATTTACTTGCTTTGAAGGGCCAAAAGTTCCTATGCTATATCATGTTGTTTTCCTTTTTCTAAGCAACAAAGTGCTGATTTTTCAACAAAGGAGGATGGTGTGCTTTTTTAAAATCCTATTTTTTTCAAAATACATATTTCTATTTTTAGCAATGTTTTAAAAATCAGATTAATTATTAAACTGACAGAGACATCAAGTTAATTTTCAATGGTCAAACTATGGTCCAATATTATCAAACTGATAGTATTTAAAAAATAAAATATATAATTAAAAATAATAAAATATTTCACATAATTATAAAAATTTATGAGAAAATTTTGCCCCCTACTTCTTATTAAGCTTATCCACCTATTTTTCTCTAGCATTTGTCAGAAAAATGCTTACAAAACATGAATCTCCATGCGTCAATAAAAAAGATATTGCTTCTAATGCAAACATTGCTTCTAAAGCGCCTTCCTTTGCTTTTTTTTTTTTTAATTCCCAATGCGTCGAGAGATAGTAAAAGCTTCAATTGTAGGTCACTCAAGCTTGCCTGCACTTTTCCTTCTTATGCAAACCCATGGCTTCACGTGTCTTTCTCTCTCATTTTTTTCCTTTGAAGCTTTGTATCTTCAACACATTCTTTTTTGGCGAGAAGACAGTCAAGGAAGGTGAGATGACTTTGATGGAGGGGCCGTGATTGGACAGCTTTTTTCTCTCTGTGTCCATCTCTCTCTCTCTCCCTCTCAGCTTCTTCTCCATTTTCTTCGTTGTTGAACTAGGTCGTTGGGGAAAAAAAGAAAAGATGGAACTGGTTCCACCAGTAACCCAGCTGGTTCCACCATTTTTACTGATTTTGTATTGGTTTCCTCCTTCAACGGTTTGATAGACTTAAGGACCAAACCTAGGGTTGGTTCTCGCTCCGATCGGTCAAATCGACCAGTCCGATTTTTAAAATTATAATTTTTAGCGGTGGTTTGAATGATCGTAAATTTTCAAATACTTCTAGCAATGGTTTTAACAACGTTGTTAAAGATAATGCATAGTGGCAGTTTTGAGAAGCTCTCCCCACCATTTTAGTCATGCTTAGAGACATTCATAGTAAATTTAGAGACAATTGTTTACACTTAATAAGAGTTTAAATTTGATTCGTTCATATTTCAGATTATAAATATATTTATTTTTTTAATTTTTATTTAGATACATATTATTAAATCAAATCTTATAAAAAGTTTAAATACAATAATTACTCTGAATATATCTTTTACAAACATGGATTTAATACATAGAATTGTTAAAAAAAAATCGTTAGTCGTAATTGTATTACATATAGTAGGGATTATTTCAGCTGTTGTTAAAAGTTACTATTAAATGGCTAGTGACAGAAGATATAATAGTGGTTTTTGAACTACTCTTGTTTTAAGAAGCGGTAAAAATGCCGCTATAACCACACACACACACACACACACACACAAAATCCATGGTTCCATGGTTTTTTGTTGTGATATTGGTACAATAAGCATGAAAATATAAAAGGCCAACACATTGCATAACTAGCACAATATTATCCGGTCTAATCTTGTATAGTCCACTAAACTATTGACATTAACATTTATGTGCAGAACGAATACTACTTGGATTGAAGTGATTCATCCATAGAGCTAAGATATATATTTTTTAATATCTTCCCAACTCATAATACTCAATCTTATATCGCTTAAGTTATTATAAACTCAGTGATGAAGCTAAGATAATTATTAACGTAAGAGAATATTGATATATGAATTTCCTCAAATTTAGATTAATTATTTTGTTAAACAAACAATTTTTTTTAAGTTCATCCCAAGTTACATAATTTTAAGTTTTAAATTTTACAATTAAATTATTAATATTATTTTATTTAGCCGACGGGAAAAAATGTTTTAATCTAAAAATTCAGCTATAAACTATTTATATGTGGTGGACACATAGCATAATAAATCTACTACACCATATCTTGCATTTAATAGTGCTATAGATTAATGACGAAAATAATCTAGCAAAATCTAATATTATATATACATATATGTGTGTGTGTGTGTGTGTGGAGTAATATGTACCCATCCCATTAATTAACTTATTGGCAAGTAAAATTAGAAAAAATGTTTTATTCATTTCACATTAATTTAAAGTCTGAATTTGAACACAGTCATATAGATGAATGTTCCTCCCCTCCTTGGCTAAGGAGAGTCTTTAACTATGTGACTTGTCCATAATCTTTAGATAATTGTGAGCCCCACATATTCATGTAAAGCTCAGCCATCTAAAGATTGTGGATACCAAGAAACCTTCTAAACATACGACGTCAAGAAAAAAAGCCGAGTCCCACACAAATGGCAGATTCATGCTATCTCTATGTCATCCTTGAAAGTTGAAGAGATAGAGTGAGATAGAAAGCATAAGCAAATCACGTTCTTCTTGTCAGAAGGTTAGAGGCCATCAATTTTTGGATATATATATATATATATACACACAGAGCATTCCCTTTTGTTCATGTACACCAATCCAATCTACACAATTTTATTCATAAATGCACAATGTATTCAATTCCATTATGTGTTTATAAATAGTTCATCATTTGTTGTGTAATTTAAATGCAATTATGCAACTACTATTTATGGCCAATCAATCTGAACTTAGAGCTTCAAACAAGAAGAAACTAACCACTAGTTTTTAATTTTAGAGTGGAAGAGTAACCTGGCAAGAAAGCCAAGGAGATGTAAATTTTTCCAATATTATAAAAATCATAAAAGAAAGTAGTGAATAGTTGTTTAACTTTCTACTATTTTCCAACTCATATATATATATATACACACATTTTAACATATCTTTCTTATATTATATTTTGTATTCTATTTTATTTATATATTAATATATTATTTTGGAGATCAGTGATCAGAAAATTTCCAAAACCATATATAATACTAATAGATAACCAGTAGTTCAACATGCATTAAAGTTATTATTATTATTATTATTATTATTATCAATTTATTTTAAATAATTTAATATAATAAAAAATAAATTGTGATACTTAATAAAAACATTAAAAAATAATTCAACTTCTTACTCTATTGTGTACAGTTACTTTTATTAGTTCAATATCCAGTACTAAATTAAATTAAATAAATGTTAAATAAGAACATTTTTAGGTCAAATACTGACATGCTTTCTAAGATTATTGAAATGTAAAATAATTCAAAGTAATTTCACAAGGAATAAACATTCGAATTATATGTAAAAATAATAATAGTAAAAAAATGATAATAATTCTACAAACATAAGCACGTGGGGGTCTTCGGATCCAAGACATATATGAATGACCAGTCCCATTTCAACCTCCCCCATCCCCACAGGCTGCAATCTCAATGAAATAATTCAATATTTCCTTGCACAAACCAAAAAAATAAATAAATAAAATCATCATTTTTTTTAAACAACCATCTCTAGTCTAAACACCAAATTATGTCAATTAATTCGAATTTGAATTAAATAAAACTATAAGAGACGATAAAATTCTTCCCACCAAATTTTGATGTATTTGCATTATCAAGAACTTAAATTTAAAATCTCTAATTAAATTAAGGCAATTATTTACCAATCAAGCTTATAAAATCATTACTTCAGTCGTACACAAACAAACTAATTGTTTTCTAA
The DNA here is from genome assembly GCA_037074585.1 of Biancaea sappan. Taxonomy (NCBI): domain Eukaryota; kingdom Viridiplantae; phylum Streptophyta; class Magnoliopsida; order Fabales; family Fabaceae; genus Biancaea; species Biancaea sappan. The sequence goes on from CM073492.1 coordinate 35,400,520, forward strand.
AGCTCATTAATACGATGACAATTTTATAATTTGATGTATATGCATAATCAATCAAACTATTATTTTTGGTCATGTTTTTTAATATAAAACTGAGGAACTATATATCTGATAGTATTAGATTTGCTATACAGAGTTTACCCACATATTTATTCTCTAATGATGCAGTTGTGACTGAATTAAGTTAATTTTTTTATTAAACGAGATATATTTTTTTAATCTGATAATCTAACCTAAAATATACGATCATAATCAATCATTACTCTTTATAATTATTGCAGAAAACTCGCTTTTTAATATATTACATATTCATTTTGACGATTAGATTTGTTTTTTGAGATTGGCGAATATTGTATATATACACTAAATTATTCGGATATACTTATATGATTATAAATTAATTATTCTTTATCTTCATTTTAAGATATATAAATCAAGTGCACTCAATCCATACGAGAGTAAGCATTCTATATGTATATATGAATCAACTTTTTGAATGAAACGACAATAATGATTTTTTTTTTAAATTCCTTTGCTCAATAAATTTGAAAGCATCTTTTAACTTGTAGGATGAAAAATAAACTCACAAAACATGCGTGGCATATTGAAATGCATCTCACTGCTTACATGAAGGGTGGATGATGGATGATGAGAATTTATTTTTTATATTCACATATATTCATAAAGAGTTAAATATTTAGTGTTACTATTATTTATTTTTGTTGCTTAACTAATTTTAAAAAATAATTTAATTTAATTTTAAATTATATATAAATTTAAATTTAAATTTCTGAAAAAAATTTACTTATTAATATATATAGATCACAATCTGTGTTAACTGTTACAGGAATTTATACTAATATATATAATTAAAATAAAATATAATATATAAACTAAAAATAGAAGTTCAAATACATTTAAGAGAGGCGAAGATTATTTAACTTCTCGCTACTTTTTATTATATTATAAATATAATAAAAACTAATATTTTTTATTTTTATTTTAAAATTTTAAAAACTAATTAAATATAGGTTACAATATAATTCAGGTACCTATAATTTCACTCAATGGAAGATTTAGTCCCTATTTTTTAAAAATAAAAGATTTGATCCCTGTCGTTTCTAAAATCCCAAAAGACGATTTCTGATGTTTGTCAACTGTTAGTCTAAGACACGTGACGTTGACTGATATGCTTACATTAACATTAAATACCATGTCAGTGCCACATATGACAAATTTAAATATATAATATAGAAATATATAAAATAAATAAATATAAATATATATAAATATTCACATAATAATTTAAATAACTAATTTTAAACAAAATAAATTAGTTTTTATTTGATATATTCATATGAAATTAAATTCTAATTTAGTTTCTTTTTATACAATCCATAATTTCAGTTAAAACTTGATTTTATTTAAAATTTCATTTTTCTGTTAAAAATATTTTTTATTTATTCACTTAAGTCCCTAACTAATATTTTTCCTTTGTCATTTACATGATTGAAGATCATATTTAGCTTCATTTAAATCCCTAGTCTTAGAATATAATTTCTTTTAAAATTAAATCAACCTCTATAAACATTTCATTTCTTTCACTTTAATCTCATTCATACATTTTATATACTTTTTTTATAAATTGGATTTTCAAACCTGTCCAAAATTCCTTCTTTTAAGTGTTTAGGGTTTGGAAATCACCTAAGAAAGTCAAACGACGACAAATCTGTAAAAGGAAGGTTTTGCTTTGGCTTTTTGACGATTTGATATTATTATTATTATAATATTAAATAATTGAAATCCCCCGCCAACTACATTCTATTTTTTTTATTCATCATACCATTTTTTATATCTCTTTTAATTACTTATTCATTTCTGTTTGGATACATATAAAGTAACACTCTGTTTCCAACAACGGTTTTTTAAATCCCTAAGCCTAACGATTTGATGGTGAGTTTCTAACTATATGAAAATGATACAGCAACTATTTATGATTATATGACAACCATACATGTATATTTGCATTGCCAATTAGCTAGCACCACCAATTAAATTAACATGTCTTCTATTTATAGAAAGAGAAAAAAAAACACTTTATTTTATGTAGAATTTAATAGTTTTAATAAATTAGTAGCTAGTATTAACGTTAATGTTGTTTCATTCAATGGTTGAATCCTTGTATGCGAAGCCAATATTGTTAGCATATTAGTATAATTCGTTTGATTTTTTTTCAAAATTAACTGTTATGAGTAGGGAAAGCTTCAAATGGACACATTTGATTGACATGCCAATGGGAGAGGCCCATATTATTAGCGTCTGAAAGCGAAGCCACATATTTGGGCTCCGTAATGGGCTTGGCCCATTTACATTCATATCGATAAAGCCCAATAGAACCGTAATTATTGACCTAATAAAAAAAAAGTACCACTATAAATCCACAATAATGATTCTGATTTGAGTTTTCCTACAATTATTTACAGGCTAAAATAATAAGGCCAAAACATCGTTTTCATCCTTAAGCTTTTGCCTTTTGTCTCATATTGTTTTTTTTTAATTTACTTTATTTTATATTGGCTCCTTAATTTAAAAAAGTATACTGAAGCTCTTTTATCTCCTCAGGTCAAAATTTAAGATCATTTATATGTATGACAGAAAATTCTTTTCAACCAAGTATAATTATCAAAATCTATTGAAACACTCAAAAATTAATTTATTATTATTGAATACTTTTTCATACACAAGATTTTTATACATTTACCTTTATGGTCAAGTGTTAGGATTTTCAAACCACTTTTGAATCTTACTCTTGATATTTCAACATATAATTGACCATAAATAAAAATCGAAATAGGTAGATATAATCTAATATTTGAGAAAGATTGACCTTGACTCTTATTAATCATCATTGTAAAACAAACTATTATTAAAAATTGTCTCCTCTTGAGTTTAAAAGTTAATCTTGTATTAAATTACGTCATTACCAATCGTGAAATTAGAACTTTATCTCTGACATTTGATATCAAGCATTTTCATATACTATTTAGTCCCTATCTTAGTCCTATTGCTATTTCAATGTTGCCAACTCTCCTATTTTATTATATTTTGAATTTATTGGATGAAAATTAATTATAGAATTTATATGATTCAAATTCATAATTTTATCCCAATTAATTAATGTGCTTAATTTCAGATCTAATTATTTGAGAGAAAAATTGCTGACATGGACGTTTTGCTTACTTGGAGGCCACCTGGACATGCTGACTGGGCATTGACTGGTTGACTAAGGCTGACTGGATTTCTGGTCCCCACTGTTCTACACTTTACAGCAAAGGGGAATGTGGTTTCTGCTTTGACAGCATGGGCCTTCTACAGCAATCAATGGCAGACAGAAACATCAAATGAGTAGAGTAACTTGTCTGCTGCTGTTGCCACTTTTCTGCTGTTGTCTTGCTGCCCACATCATGGAAGAAGCACCAAGGAGGCATCCAAGGAAGCATCTAGGGTAGAATATTCCAAGGCATTGAGGGCATCAATTTTAAAAATCAGAGGACACTTTTATTTTGGAGCAACTGAGGAATTTCGTAGCTCTTTTTCCCTCTATGTTTTCTCTTCTGTCATTTGCTGTTTTGCTCTCATGGAGGGCTAAGTCTTCATTGTAATCAGTCACTGGACCACTGGGATGTTGTAGCTTGAACTAAGAATGCAAGCTAAGTGTTTTATTTTCCATTTACATCTCATTTCGTTTCTGTTTTGCTATTATATTTATGTTTCTGTCATATTCTGATTAGAGCTTGAGAAGTAACATAAACTGACTTATATATATAAGATATAACCTTGCTTGACTGATTAGGAAAGTGAGGGAGGCGAAATGACTAGTTAGATGATATATTTAACTTGGTTTGGTTGAGATTTTCCACTGAATGCATCTGGTTATAGTAGAGAGATGTTCTTGACTGTAATTAGTAGCATTAAATTCTAGATGTTATTTTAGAACCATTTTCATAAAGAACCAAACAATAGAATGAGAACAAAACTGAATCAATGAGTTAGGTAATGATAGTTGCACTCCCATGAATCCTAGTGGCTGATTACATAGTCTCTTTACGTTAACACCTTGCAAATTTCGCTGCTGCTGCTGTTGTAGTTATTTGGTTGCTGTTCTGTTCTATTTTTATTAGTACTGCCAACAAACCCCCCCGTTTATGTACTTTTCATTAGTGTTTGGGTGTTTAGAATGATTAATTAGTGTTTAGAAGTGAGGCTCCTTGAGTGAATACGACTTGGGGATCACTATACTGCAAATTGCCACGAATTCAATTCTAGGCGATTCGGCATCGTAGTGGCGTGAACCAACATTGTCACCTAAAAATTAAAGAGTCGATACTGTATTAGTTGGGCACGTTATTTATCATGAGAGTAGTTATTGAACCTTTTGAATCGAACTCCATATCATCACCATCTTCCTTGATTTGAAAATGATAATCATCTTTAAGAAGAGAAATGACCTTCAAATACTTTCAATGCTCTTGCAACTTTCCTAGCTCAGTCTCGTAATGCATATCTACCTTCAGTAAAATCTCTTCACTCACTTTTTCCTTCTCTTTCTCTTTGCTTTATTTATTCTTTTCTTGTATTAATTTTAAGTTCATATAATAAAAAAGAAATATGTATATTTTTATTACTACTAATAGACAATAATTAAAATTAATTAAAATAAATATGATATTATATAAATAGATTTTTAAAACAATAATAAAACATTAAAATAATTTTAAAATACCATATTTGGATATTTGGGGGAAAAACTTTTAAAATGCATTGATATTATGCATTAACTATATATGATAATAAAAATATGACATATTGTTTTAAACTCCTAAAGAATGTTATATTATCTTCATTGCTATAAAAAATGTTGTTACCTTTGCTGATGATACGCCTGCAACTTTGTTCTTTCTCTTCTACACTATTATTTGCTTTGGCAACTGAATTTTCCTTAACTTGGATATCTGGTTTAGAATGAGTATTATACACATTTTCACTAAGTTGAATCCACTAATAAACAATACTCATTACACCTCACAATACTAAAGCCCATCTTTAAGAAAATGCTATGATCATGTTTATGAATATGATATAGAAAAATAAAATGAAGCCTAAGCCCACTGAGCCTACTAATATATATGTGTATATACACACACACACACACACACACACACACATATATATATATATATTTGTTTTTACCAAGGGTATCTCCCACTCTATTAGTCCTACTATCAAGCATCCCTTTATCATTATCCTCAATTGCAACCAATGTTTCAATAGAAAATTCCCATGCATCTCCTCTATACAAATTGAAAATCCCTAAAACGAATGTAGAAAAGATAAATGTGGTAAAAATCAGTTTCCTTGAATAATCGATTCTTTTTTATGAATCAATTTGGAGAAAGTTAAGGAGTTTGGCTTTGTTTGAAATTTATATTGTCAATGGTTCCCAAAGATAATAAATACAAAAACTACACACTCAAACACAAAAGCACAACCATTCACAACAAAAAATGAAGCAACACAACACACCTCTCTCTTTGCATAAGTGAAAAATAAGCTACAACTAACCAATGAAATTTAGCCACAAATTTGATTTAACTTGACACCAAATTTCTTTTCTTTTATATTCATCACAATGATGTGAGCTACTTTAATCGACCAAGATAGAATATATCATTGAATCCACACAAATCGATTCACATGTTATTCTTGTCCTTGATTCTAGGAGCAAACTTTAATATGCTCTGATGTATTTCTTTATCTCACACAATACAATAAATTGTTTCCATTTAGTATTTCTACTCCTTTAGTATGAGGCCTTCCTCTATATACATTTGTACATTGAACAAAGAAAAAACCACTGACACAACATGATTTTCCAACACATTGACGCAGAACAACAGAACAGAGGAATGGAATAGAAGAGTTATGTGTATGAGAGTGTAGGCAAACTGCCACATTCTCAAATAATGGAAACTAACCAAGGCGGTATAATGTTATGTATAGAGAGAGTTCAGGGAAAGAGGAAAGAGAACTACAGAAATGAAATGAAAAGAATACTCACTCAACTGACTGTTCGAATGTTTTCCAAGACCCTTTACATCTGTTATGGCTTTCAGATCTAGCTAATTTTCACTTCCCATACATGTTCACATGTTTATAGCTCTTATTACTTAACAACCAACTAAGTAATTTTTTATTAAATCATATCAACTATTCCCTCCCACCAACTTCCTTATTCTTAAAACTTAGAATCCTATAACCTTGTGAAAAAATAAATGGTGTTGCTTGAATTGGTACCTGGTCTTCCAAGTTGCTTCCTCATTGGGAAGCCTTTGCCACTTGATTAAGACTACAATGATGATGTCTTCCTCCTTGAGAGGGTGTTATGCGCAAATAGTTGCAACAGAAAAAAGTTTAGAATTTGTCATCTGGAACAAATCCCATTTGCAGCATCTCTTTATGGAAATAGAATGCCTCTTTCAAGTTGTCTCGAGAGAGTGCATGTTGTTTTACGTGGATTGACACCTTCATCAATCATCTTATGCAAAACCATCTCAACCTCCTTCATTTTGCTTGCCTGCAATATAGACAATAATATAAACTACATTGTCAAAAGATTGCATTAAAGAAAAACATATAAGGTTACCTGATTGTTTAAGCTTTTGCCAAGGCTTCTAGATCAAGAAGATTCATCCTCAACTGTGAGTCCAGAGGAAATACCTACAACTAATTTAACCAATGATTTGTCAAGGACCATATTTCTAGCTCTTACATAATTAATTACCTAGATGGACAAAACAAAAAAAATAAAGAAGCTCAGTTGATTAATCTGAAACACAACAACTACCAGAAAAAAATTCATGATGAGTACATATTCAACATAAGGATAAAAGCAAAGGAAAATTGTTATCACTAACAACATGCGACATTTATATCAAGCATAAACTACTACCTTTCTAAAGGCTTCATTGTAGTTGTTTCATCTAATACATCCTTGGAGTCACTGAGAAAAGCACGAAACTCTCAAAGATCAAGATATAAAAACCAAATCAATTTTAAATACAAAAAATGTCATAACTCAATGGTTAAAGAATACATACGATGTAGCAAATTTAATTTTCCAAAATCTCATAGGAATCTCATAAAATTATTTTCTGTGTTCCCCTCAGTGTTACCCATATTTTCATTTCCTTGGGTTAATTTTTCCTAGCTGTAATTTTTGCTATCCTCCAATGACCAATGAGATAAAACATAAAGCTCACAAAGTCACAATGTTAAGAATTATAAAACAACATGACTCACAATATGAGAGTTGAGATAATAGCTTTGTGTTTTCGGGCCTCTTTCCCGGTCATAAGATGCTTCATGCTGCAATATTGCATAAACCAATATCTCTCTTTGAGTAATACAGGGAAAAGTTAATACAAAGCTACTCATGTAAACTGTAAAATATAAAAAGCAATTGTTCCCACAAAGAGAAAGAAAAAGTTATCATAACAAAGTAATACATAAAGCATATATCCCATTTGCAATACAAATTATTTCATGGGTTGCAAAAAGGCCAAGAAAGCATGTAAATTTTGAAAAAATCATGTTTCATTTGATGATAAGCATGAAAATAAGAACCATGCATATCAATCTATCACACTATATAAATGCTTTATGCATGGCTCAAATGTTGAGAGACAATTGATAGGGTATTATTGTCATCGCAGACCTTGCAAATGTCTTCAGTCAAACTAATTTCATCCCTATTTTTCCCATTCTTTGTACTGTGACTACCTATAGTCCCCTCTTGCTTCTACAGTTCCATGTCTCAACATTTCAGTTTCTACTAAAATTGTGGAATATATTTTGCTTGATCTTGCTTCCTCTAATATGTTTATATGTGCAGCATACTTGAAAGATAATGTTTATATTTAAATGGCCACCTTGCCTACAGACTCCACACCTCCTCCCCAAAAAACCCCCAAGGTGATTTTAGGGCCGCCTCACACCATTGATGGCAGTACTTTTTAATCATGTATTTGATTATATGTGAAATTAAAAATTAGAATATATATTATAACTTCAATGATTTTAAATTAATTATATGTATTTATCTTTGGTAATTATAAAAAGACTACTTTGTGTAGATTACTTAATTAACTATAGAGATGTTTGTGAACTATGAGCTTATTAAGCTGAGCATTCCAACTTCACTAATTAATTACGAAAGATTTTTTGGTGCCAAGATTATTTGTAATAAAACATTGTATGTGACAGTTGTAAAAGTGATGCAATTTTAGTCATGTGAAATAGTATAACTTCACTAATTAATAACACTCAAACAAAAGAGGATCGAGAACAACATACCAATTCTGTCGTCCCCCCTTCTCTGAATTTAGGATCCACTTTTCGTTTTTCTATCTTCTCCAATCTTTGTGAGCTTAGATGAAGAGAAAAAGAAGGCAAACAACTTAAAAAAATTACACCTAGAAAAGAAATGCTAAATTTTTGCAATAAACATACTTAGAATACCAAAAAAAGGCCAAAATTATAGTAAGTAGGCACATGTATCCTACAAAAATGTCAATCGCCATGATAATGAAACTCGAAAATTGCTCCAGAAAGATTGAGAGCAAGATGTCCATACATGTGGCTTTTGGTACTATGTCAAAAGATTTGAGTAAACTAAAAGAAAAACTTTGTACACTCATTCCTAACCCATGATGCACCAGGTAATTACATAAATCAATAATTGATAGTTAAAATTTTTTAGCATCCTTAAGCATCAGCACGTGAGTCTAACTTCATATTGAGGGAAAAAAGGAGCTTCATTCCATCCAAGGTTGAACATTGTAACCGCACTTAAAGACGCCATCACTGGAGAGAGATTACGGGTTTTATGTTCTCTAATATTTCTTTGAAGAGAAAAAGATGCTTTCAATGCAGGATTTAGCAGAGTGCGAAGTAGTGAATGCACCATTCGTTGTCATTTCTCCCCAAAACTCTGAAATCTTTTGCCAGTTGAAACGTTTCTTGAGGAAAACTGGAAAGGAAAAAAAGGAAAAAGAAAGGGAACCAAACAACATCGTTGTAAGACAATCAAAAGGAAGAAGAAGGGAAACTGAGAAGAAATAGAAGAGAGCAAGAGAGAAAGAGAAAGAACGAAACATAAAGCAACAATAAAAGAACTAGTAAAAAAAATGGAGAGAGAGAGAAAAGCTACAAGAAAATTGCAAATTGACAAAGCACACAACATAGTAGGACAATGCACCATAGGTATTAAGAAAGAAAGGAATTGCACCTAATGAAGACAGAGGGAGAAAGCAAGGAAATACAATGGGAGAGGATGAAGCAAAAAACACGAACAGAAGCCTAATAATTATAATTACAATTTTGAAATTTTAAATTTTGAAAAAATAAAAACAAAGAAAGCTGGAGATGAAGAGCATTTAATGGTTGCAGATAAAGAATATGATGTTGATAATTTCAGTCAAAATCACATAAGAGCATATAGAGAAAACGTCAATGAGGAATGTTAGAGATAAAAGTAGGAAGTCGAAGAGAAATGAAGAAAAGAAGCACATATCAAGGAGCATTAAATGAAGGAAAAAAAGTATTATATGCCCTTAACATTTATTCTGATTTCATTTATGCCCCTGAAGTTTTTTTTTCCAATTATGCCCTTGATCTTTCAATTTTTATCATTTATGCCCTTTTCTGTTAACTTCGTCAAGTAGGTTAACAGAAATGCCGACTAGGCTTCCACGTGGCAAAATTCTTTTCCCAAATCATCTGCCAAGTGAACCCATATTCCAAAATTACAAAAATATCATTAGCAATAATTTAAAAAAAAAAAAGAAATGTCTCGTTCCTCTCTCTCTCTCTCACACTCACCGTCTTTACCTCTTTCTTCTTCCTTGTCACAAGCCGTTACCTGACACATGACCTGCACAATGATGAATCTCTCATTACTGTAAGTCTTTTCATAAATTCTACCCACGAGTTAAATTATTAGTAATTATCTCTGTATTATCAAAATAATTATTCCTTATCAAATAAATATGAAGAAAACATATCAAATTTTCTTATTTGAAATACACAGAGATGAATTGCATATAATAATAGATCCTCATTATGAAATATATTATTATACTGAAATACAAGCTAAATATGTCAAACCCATGACCTAGATATCCTAGACAATTACAGAGCAACATAATCTACAACAAAGAGGGGCCTACCCAACAACGGAAAAGTCTGAATTGATCTAATCTTCTAGCGGATATTCTTCTCCGGTAACTTGATCTGAACAAAAATATTTCACAGAGAGTGTGAACTTTAAACTCAGTGAGCGAATCAACTTCGTGTTAATAAAATTCAAATACATCACCAATCATACAAGTATACCTGAATGCTCAAACTCAACCAATAAACATAGTTAGAAATTACATACTAGAAGATATAAAGTCATCCAATTCATCCAACGGTATTAGTACTCATCAATGACAATATATCCCGGAGAGTACAAATAGGTTGGCTCATTAAATTTATTTATTTCTTCCAGGACGCACAACCTCATCCTCTCAGCTAGGGCGCCTCACGAATCTGTTATTGACCCAGGCTATATCCCTATCGAGGAAATTATTGTCTCCACACTCGTTGGTCAACACACCTTTAAACCAAATTTTTCGCCTTGCCGTGAGAGGAGGTACTATTCTGCTCAATCACAATTAATAGTACAGTATTTTATATCATAATTATAAGTACAATGTAATATTCATTCATATAACAGGTATCGTATATAACTATATTATAAGTTTATAAATCGCAAATCAAGATAACAATTAAGTTGTCTTTGAAAAGATTCAAAATTCACATCACCCTGAAATACTTGTTTTGTCTTATCTATGCTTTTGGATTAATTTGAATGATCTCCCTAGATTTGCCAATCCGAATCCAATCTACCCCTATGAGTCTTGGGAGTGCCCTACGACATACTTTTTATCACTAATGATGCTAAAACCTATTAAAACGGGGTCGTTTCACTCACTTGGATTCCGTACGAGTATCATTTCTTTAAGTTGTTATGGATAAGAGCACACAGGTGAATTTCGATATTCTGCTACAGAGATTTTCATGAAAGATTAGAGAAAACAAGTTAGAATTGTTTTCATACAAACACTATTTATACATACTATTTCTATTCATATGTACGGTCACTATTTATACCAGAAATAGAGAATACAATCTGTAAAATAATATGCCAGGTAAGTTCTCAAAAAATAGTAGAGGGTCACAATAGACACACTTAAGTACCATGTCTTTCCTTAGTCAAAACTTTTCTAGACATGTATTCTTCACAGTTTACATTCTATTTTGGTAATTAGAGAATCAAAATAACATATAAGCAGCTAAAGACATTTTTTCTAATGTGAAAGATCAGTCAAAGTCGCAATCATAGAGCATATTTAAAAAAATAACTTCTAAAATTTGAAAGACATAGAAAAGACATAGTATCTTCACCTGAGCTGAAAAGAAAAGGCCCAAAATCTCAGAGGCCTAGTGTCAGAGCAAGACAACTTAAGGAGAGAAGAAGAGAAGTTGAAGGTGTGAGTTTAGAAGTGAAATAGAATGATCTATTTATAGGAAAAGTCAAGGGTACTATTTAATATTATGCGCTAATAAAATATTTAATTTACTATTTATGAAAATGACATTTCTAATAAAATAATTCAATTTACTGCTTTAATAATTTAACTTACTGTGCAAATCGCGGAAAAACAAAGGCGGCTGAATTATTAGTTACTATTGGGAACTTAAAGAGAAAATTATATTTTCACCTTAAATATTTAAGTTTCTTTTCAATTCAGTCCTTTCATTTTAGTCCCTGAGGGTATTTTCTTACATAAAATATTATTTTCTCCTACAAACTTCTTTCTAGTTTTTTCTTATGACCAAACCACATCTAGTACTTGACATTTCGATTGTATATGTGAACAGTATAGTACACGTGAATAGTATTATACATGTAAATAGTACCGTATACTGCAATAGTAACTGTAGTTCATAAACATACATTTATATTTTATTTTTCACGGGTATTACATTCCTCTCCCTCCTTCACTTCTTATTTTCCCAAATTCTCTAATGGCTTCTTCTCAGCGATGATGACAATTTGGTCTTTGGAGATTGGAGCAGCTTCTTTAATCTTTCTCTCGTCTTCTTCCTCAACGTTGCTCTCTCTCTCTTTCTATCTTTACCTTTACGCGACCTACCCTCTCCCCTGTTCTTGTTCCAGAGGGGTTGGCAGAGGATTGCAGATGAAGGGATCAGCTGGAGGAGAGACTTTTGTAAAGGTTTGTTTAGGCTAAGGTGAGAGGATATCACGGTAAGAAGATTTCGGTAAAGGGGAAGGTGAAGGGGAGATCAGATTTATTGCTAAAATGACATTTACAGATTTGAACATAGGCTGATTATATGGCGAGCTAGTTAGATTAGATAAGAGTGACAGATTTGTAAAGCTGGAGTTGAGAGAGGTAGGTGAGATAGGCGCTAGATCTTCCTCATTGGGCTGTAGCAACATTTGATTTTAGGTATGACACGACTTTAGGGGAAGGGAGGTCACCGTTCCGTTCATCAGAGGTGGTGGTGGAAGAGGCGATAGGGTTGAATCAGATGGAGTAGTTTTGTGGTTTGGGTTGAATGGGTATTGTTCCGGCAAAAGGGCTGGGTTCATTGTCTGAAACTCAAATTCCTGATTAGTTAGCAAAGAGAGAGAGAGAGAGAGAGAGAGAGAGAGAGAGAGAGAGAGAGAGATTTCTTTTTTTTTTAAATTATTACTAATGGCATTTTTGTAATTTTGGAATATAGATCCATGTGGCAGGTGATTTGGCAGAAGAATTTTGCCATAAGGAAGCCCAATTAGCATTTTCGTTAACCTACTTGACGGAGTTAACGAAAAAGGGAATATATGATAAAAATTGAAAGATCAAAGGCATAATCAGGTAAAAAAAATACTCAGGGGCATAAATAAAAATGGGAGGTAAACATTAGGAGTATATATTACCATTTTGTCTTAAATAAAAGAACAATAAATAAGCATGAATGAAACCAACCAATAAAAATAAAGGAGCATTAAAATGAGAATGGAAGAGCAATAAATGCAATAAATGCATAAAAAATAACAATAAATCAAAAAATAGAGAAAAAAATTAAATGAAAGAACATTAAATATTATGCACTTGAGAAGAACTACTTTATAAGAATATAAGATTAAAGAGAGAGAGAGAGAGAGATATAAGAATATAAGATTAAAAAAAGAGAGAGAGAGAGAGAGAGAGATGCGTTTAAATATGTCTTTTCATATTAAAATTTAAGTTTTCATCTTCATCTTGGTCGTCTTTTTACTTCAAATTCCCCTCTTCTAGGGATCAATTTGTGCATATCAAAGTGTACGAAAAAGTGTAACAATTGGAAACATTGCAAAAGCGTGTATGTAAAAAAAAGAAATCAAATTGTTCTATTCAAAATAGAGTGTGAAGAATTATGAAATAATTCAAAATGCGGGCACTATTTATTTATTTATTTATTTAACTGCTAAAATATTGAAATTTATTTTGTAAAAAATCTTTAATATTTGTTATTATAAAATAATCCATACTTATACAATATTGGTTCTTTAGTGATTTTTAAACTATCAATAACATTTATTTGTTAATATTTTCATTTTAAATTAACTATTGAATTTTTCATATTTATCTAGAAAATAACAAAAATTTTCATATCTATATTTGTCATATTTATTAAATATAATAATATAAATTATGAAATATGATAAAAATAATATCTTCTATATAAAATAAATTAAAATTAAAAAAAGTACGCTAGCCTGCCCTAACTTGTTTTTTAAAATATGGACATGCACTAGAAATGGACATTTTTTTGACACCATTATATTTTATTCAATTTTATTTAAGTTTTTATTAGTTTTTTATAGTTTAAAAATTTATCATGAGATACTTATAATTTCAATTTTTTCTAATTTAGTCCTTGTTATCATATTTTGATAAGTGTTTTGTGAAAATTTTGTTTCATCGATGCATGATTTAAATTTATAGCTAACTCTGCATGATTTAAGTTTTTGAAATTTTCGTTTTTTGATATAAATAATGATTTAATTATGCATCTTTTTTTTTGTATTTTGATTATACATAATTTATATCAACAAATAAAATAAAAGTAATTAATGCAATGAACTCAATTCATACGGATGGCATTAATAATGTAAATTTCAATGTCAGGATGATAACGCATAGTTGATGATGTAAGCAAAATTAATTAATGGAATGATAATTGAAGTTCAATAGTAAGAATAAATTAATTTTTTAAATTTTAAGTTTTCCATTTCTAATCTTCAAGTTATAAAAATTAAATAAAATTAAAAGTAATTTAATTATTTTAAGAAAAGAAAACTACACCCATGTTATTTTTTTGGATAAAAAAGCTTTATTTATAACAAAATGACAGAAATAACACAATTATTATCTCGTGAAAAAATAAACTAGCAGAGATCGTATCTAATGAAAATGATTAATTTTTTTTATAAAATAATAAATTTAAGTTTAAACATTTAACGGAAGTGGTGTTTATATTTATTATTTGATAGCATTTTAAAAAAATTGTCTCCAAAACAAAATATTAAAAAAAAAACTATAAAAAAGTGAAACATAGTAGCATGCAAAACACATGCCAAGCAACAACAATCACACACGCGTCCTAGTCCTAATTACCTGGTTTGGGAGAGATAAGAATTCTCTACATCCAAACGCTCCCATTCGTCCACCTCAGCACATTAAGGCATCTCCCATGAAAACCACATGACTTTCCTAACACATTTCTCTATCAAACTTCAAACCTAACTTTTTTTTTTATTATTATTCTTATTTTCAATTATTTAAATTATTCTTTTTGGACCTTTCTATAAATACCACACAACCCGAGGCCAATTCTCTCTCCGATGATCATCTCTCCGTTTCAGTTCAACACAACCCTGGAGGGACAAACGACCATAAACCGCCAGAATCCGCGGGAAACTGCCGGGAAGACCCGTTAATCGAACAATTTACCCCTCTTCCCGCAACCCTACTGGAGATTTCGAATCTGTAATTGAATTTGATTAGATCTTCTTTGGTTTTTTGAGAAAAGCCATGTCTGATGCGTTTTGCTCCGACTGCAAGCGCCAGACCGAGGTCGTTTTCGATCACTCGGCTGGTGACACTGTCTGTTCCGAGTGTGGTCTCGTCCTAGAGTCCCATTCCATTGATGAGACATCCGAGTGGCGTACCTTCGCCAACGAGTCCGGCGATAACGACCCGGTCCGTGTCGGAGGACCTACCAACCCGCTTTTGGCCGATGGTGGATTGTCAACGGTGATAGCCAAACCCAACGGAGCCAGCGGCGAGTTCCTGTCGTCGTCCCTTGGTCGGTGGCAGAACCGCGGGTCGAACCCCGATCGAGGCTTGATTCTGGCTTTTAAAACCATTGCAACTATGTCTGATAGGTGAGTTAGGGTTTGCTGATATTTGGGAATTTACTGCTAGCTGTGTTTGGTTGTTGAGTGACTATGGGATTTGGCTTTCTTTTCTTGTTTGTTTTAGAATTTTGATGAACAAGATGAGATTTTGTCGAACTTCCGTGGCTTGCTATTTGGATTCAAATTATGCTGAAGTGTTTAATCCAGACCATCCTGTTGCGATTTTTCTGTATCTATTACATTCATTGAGTGGTTGTGCAATATACGTGCCTGTTAAACATGGAAGAAAGTAATTGTCATCAAAACTTTACGTGGAGAAAGTTTTGTTTGTTATTAACATTCTTTTGCAATGTCTTTTCTTGGACGTTAAATTTTCGAAACGCAGAATCTCACCCAGACAGATTTTATTCCCGGAAAAGGTGGTCCTTGGTTTTTTCTTCCTACCTGAATACCTGATATATCATGGCAAGGAAATAGGAAACAATACCTCCTTACCTCTTTCAGCTTTTGTAGTGTTAACATGATGGACTGTAATGTCAGTTGGTATTTGCGTAGTATGTTTGCACTGAAGTTTTGTGTGTAAATCTCACCGATCAAGAAATTGAGACTCTACAGATTAACAATTGAGGCTTAAGTGGCTCAACACCTGTTCTACTGTGACTATTAACAACCTATAAATGCAACTAAAATATGGACTTGATATTGTCCAAGTCTGTCTAACTTAATTGATTGACCTAGAGAGAGTAAATAATAGCTATGGTTAGGGGTTCAATATGCGTACACTCTAACTAATATATCTTAAAGTTTGTTAGTTTGCCAATAATTTTGTCGGACGATTAATAGATAATTTCCTCACTCCCCTTTAATTTATCCTACCATTTCTTCCTCATTAGTTCTTAATTAATTTGTTTCATTGAGGCTTCATGGGGATATTGAAGTTATAATAATGAAACTCTCAAATTATAATCTTTTGTCTGTTTCTCTCTAAGTTTTTTTATTATTTATCTTTTTTTGAATGATATAACTGAAAAATTAACTGATTTGGTGACCAATAAAATTTTCAGGTTGGGGCTTGTTGCAACCATTAAGGTATGGCATATTCTTATTCAGATCATCTTTTTTTTTTTAATTACAGCACAATTTTCATTATCCTGTATATCTTTATGCACTGTATGTGATTGTTGTGATTGACTTTGGGCATGGGAGCTTAGCTTAGCCATGGAATTTACTGAAAATATATCATCCACCAATTTCTTCTGTTCATGAAGTAGTTGTGTAAACCTAAATTAATAGTAAAGGCTATTATGGTGCAACCATTTTTGGAAATTTGGTAGGACACCATAATGTTACTTCTAATATAGGTTGCATCATTTGAACTTTGAAGTGCCCTTGAGAAATTGACCTTTGCATCATTTAAGAGGGTGCCCTTTAAGATTCTTTTAGGGATTGGAGGGCTTTGATGGTACTAGCCCTGTTTTTGGGCTTTTGGGTTGTTTTGTATTTTGGTTTTTCTAGGAGGGTATCTAGTCCTCCTTTTGACCTTTTGTTTTTTTTTTTTTTTGGTGTATCCTTTTCTCTTCTTTAATAATATTTCTTTTTTGATCAAAAAAAAAAATGAAACTTTACTATTGGTAAATGGGTTATTGATGCAGGACAGTAGAGAGGGAAAGAGAAAGGAGGGAGAAATAGAGAAGGAAGGAGGGGTAGAGAGAGGGAGGGAGAAGCAGAAAACTCTGAATTTTATTTCAAATCAATAATTCCAATCCTCCTACAAACATATAGAGGTTCCCTTTATATAGGGAGCCAAGATAGAAAGGAAATAAATACATACAAGTTTCAAAATCATATTAATTAGCTAGTAGTTCCTAGGTGAAATAAGTAAGCTAATGGTTCGTTGGTGCATTTACAAGGATAGTAATTCCAAGGTAAACTAATTATTCTAATATTCCAAGGTCTTCTATTTCCTAAGATATTTATTATCCTCATAATTAATTACCTATACATTGACAATACCATCTTAATTATTCTTTTCCCTTTCTCCATCAGTTAGACTTTGCCCCGTAGTTCACAATCCTAGTCTCTAGATGTTTTGTTTACTATAATGAAGACTGTCTGTGCATGTTGTTTAAAACAATTAGATATGATCTGCATAAAGCAATTACTGATGGCTATGTTCTAACTGATGTTGGAAGAGGCTAGACAAGCTGTTTTCACACTCTCTCACAATGTCTAGTGTGTCTGAACAATATTTGTATAGCTTATATTTGTCAGAAACAATATTAATTTTGCTCTACTATCTTCAACTTCAGTTTTCATATAAAGTAAGCATTTTTGTTCATTTTATGTTGCTTTTGAAATTGATTTGAAGGACCGGGCTAATGAGATATATAAAAGAGTTGAAGATCAGAAGTCCAGTAGAGGAAGAAATCAGGATGCATTATTGGCTGCTTGCCTCTACATTGCTTGCCGACAAGAAGACAAGCCACGCACTGTAAAGGGTACATCCTATGATTCTTTTAACGTCTGGATGCTTCCCAATTTATCTTTCCCTATGTAAATGAGCTTCCCTGAACCTATGGATTTCAACTAGAAATTTGCTCTGTTGCCAATGGAGCCACAAAGAAGGAAATTGGCCGGGCGAAAGAATACATAGTGAAACAACTGGGTTTGGAGAATGGTCAGTCAGTGGAAATGGGAACAATACATGCTGGGGACTTTATGGTGAGTTTCTTTATTGAAGTGAAGCACATTTTGCAATTTTGATCTATTTATTGGTAACCCCATTTATTTATTTTAAAACAAAACTCATCATGTTTATTTTTATAACTAACATTAGTTTCACCACAATCTTTAGAGGCGATTTTGTTCTAATCTTGGCATGAACAATCAAGCTGTTAAAGCTGCTCAAGAAGCTGTGCAGAAATCAGAAGAGTTCGATATTAGGTAATTTTTGGTTCATCTTGTATTACCTTAGACACTGAAATAGATGATCACAACTAAAAGGTTAGCTTGTCATCTTGTTTACAGTGATGCCCTGTAATACTCATGCAGTTATGTGTAAACTGATTTCTGGTTTTGACATCAATGTATTAATTCTTCTACTAGTAAAAATAGGTGGCAAAAATAGAAATTATTAGGAGTGTTACTGTGCTAAAATGGAAAGAAGAGATTAGCTTGAGATGGGAGTTTTATAACTATCTTAGCTATCCCAATTAGCTTTGGATTTGCTAATTTCTCGTTGAGAACTAGATTAAGGATGAGATTAATTGTGGCATGTGTAAAATCTGATGAGATTTTACTATGATAAGATGCATAAAAGGTGTTGGCTCAATATAAGAGTTGTATAGCTTATATAGACTGTGGCAATTAACTTTGAATCAAAGATATTAAGAAGAGTGAGACTCTGGGTCTGTAAACTTCTGCTGGATGTATGTGCATTTGTATGCCTTTTATGTTCACGTCATGTCTAACCAGGCATTCAGTACTAAATACTCCCATAGTGTCTTTTGACTGATGTACAAAATTGCAATATTCGTTGCATGAATTCACTCACTTTTGTTTGCTTCCTCATCATAAACTTGTACTACACCATACTTTGCACGCAAAGGTGTAAAAATTTCCTTGGTTGTGCCTATTATGGTAGCTAATTAGTTATGACTAGGAGGACCATTGTCACTTTCTCGTTAGATAGATATTACCATTCTTATCAGATGCTAACAAATTGTCCAATCTGCCAGGAGGAGCCCCATATCTATTGCTGCAGCAGTTATATACATCATAACTCAGCTTTCAGATGATAAGAAGCCTCTGAAAGGTTTGTGTTTCTAGTTAGGAAGTTTAGCTTTGGAGGCATTAATATAAACATATTGATGGATTTCGTTTCTTATGAAGATTGTCTCTCGAGTTTCATAGGCATTTACGTGGATATATTTTAAGTTTGGAATTAAATTGGTTCAAAATTCATCATTCTGTTGTCATTGGAGCTAATTGCTGTGCTACTTTCATGCATGTTTTTGGCTTGTTATGTTGGTGCCAGATATATCAGTTGCTACAGGAGTTGCAGAAGGAACCATTAGGAACTCCTATAAGGATCTTTATCCACATGTTTCAAAAATAATACCAAATTGGTATGCTAAGGAGGAAGATCTCAAGAACCTTTGCAGCCCTTGAATTGTAGAGCAAAACAAAACAGTAGCGGCCATATTTAGATGCCATCGGAGCCTTGTGTTTTGGGATGTACTAAACTGCTTTACATAAATATGAAAATGCAGTTTTATTTCATTTTTAATTTTAGTCTTTTTTCTTTGTAGTCCATTGCATTTTTTAGTTCTAAAACCTCCCAATTTGTGTATTTTGGGGGCGAGGCACCATTTAAATTTGAATATACCCGATCCTGTTGCAACTTAGAATAGTTAAATTTTTGTACAAACGTCAAGCCACATCTGCATCAATATTTGTTATTTGTCGTCCTTTATTTTTTTTTTGGTTTTGGTTTTTCGTTTACTATATATGGATTAGCTAGTTGTAGCTTGAACTTTGTGTAGTGCTAAAGGGCAAAAAAAAATTGTGGCTTGGATTCCCTGTGGAAAGTAAGTTGATCTCTGAGCTGTGCCATTCTATTCCATTATTCAAGGCATGCAATGCTGGCAGATTGGGGAACATTCTCCCAGAAGATATCTTGGGATCTTAGATTCTTCAGAAGTATTCAGCTGAATCACAACCTCTTAATGTCTTAACACTTGTTGACTGGTTATCTACTCTTAAATATTATCAGTATCATTATTATTATTATTTTTTAAGTGGTTAGAAAGAGAATGAGAACTTTGTTGGGTGATAAATTAGTAGTTCTTTATGAGATGGAGTCCTGGAGATAAGCTACGCTCAAGATATTTTGGCCATATGATATAACCAAAGGGTTATTGAGATAGATTTATGGGGGAAAAAAGTTGGTTTCTCATACAATCCTCGAGGTTTGTGTAATTTCACAGTAATCTCTTCATATTTGTAGGGACTCTTTTAAGTAGACTCTCATCTTACTTTGTTTTTGGTGAATCAATTTTATCTGTTTTTTTTATCAAGGAAATGATTTGTTATAGTACCACCCATTTTGAGTTAGTACTTACTGGCCCAAATTCAACAGTCTTGATTATAATATAAAAGTGTTTTCAATGCTGTAAATCTAATGAATTATCTATTGTGTGTTCTATAATGTTACATTATCATTTTTCACTTTAAGTAATTTTTACTATTTTAAACAATTTTTTATTCCAATAGTATAACTCTAAAAGATTTAAAAATAGATTCCATAAGCAATTCCCACTATTTTAACATTTATTGTTGTTTCAAATTAAAATATTAACTCATTTGAATTTTAATTTTGAAACAATAAATACATAAAAAAATATAAAATATATTAAAAATATAGCAAATAAATTTAAAAACAATTTTTTGATCACAATAAAAATGATGAAAAATATCTAATATTATATAATTAAAATAAAATTTAATTTTGGTTATTCTCACGTTTTGGACTTTTGACGATGACTTTCTCTTTGACGGACAAGTGATCTCCTTTGTAGGTATGTTGCAAAATCGAGATAAGGTCTATTAGATACTTCATATGTTGAAATACCATTATCTAAATGATTGTAAGAATAATGAAAATTACCACCATATATGTGTCATTCATTTTCAACAATTATGTTATGCAATATGATGCATGCATATATTATAGGCTAAAATGCACTTTACCCCCCTAAACTTTACTCTATGTGCAAAAAACCCTTTTAAACTTTCAAACTCAATAAAAAACTCCCCTTAACTTTCATTTTGTGCCAAAAACCCCCTACAGTTAGTTGACCGTCAGTTGACTGTTAACTAAATGCTACTTCATCAGTATACTAGACACCTCAAATGCTACGTCAGACTTTTTTTTACAGTTCACTTGCCATGTCAGCGCTGCGAAATCGTCACTATCAGCATTTGAGGTGTAAAAACTGTTTGACGTGATATTTGAAGTATCTAATATACTGATGACGTGGCATTAGTTAACGGTCAACTGACAGTCAACTAACTGTAGGGAGTTTTTGGCACAAAATAAAAGTTGAGGGGAGTTTTTTGTTAAGTTTGAAAGTTTAGGGAGGTTTTTTGCACATGGAACAAAGTTTAGGGGGGTAAAGTGCATTTTAGCCTATATTATATGCTTGATTGTATCCATCTGCCAAGCATGAGTTAGGCCACGTATAATCGCGAATCGAGATTGGAGCGTTCCAAATGCCTGCTCCACGTCCTTTCTTGCTACTTCTTGATGTTGAGCAAACAATTTTCTCTTCTCTCCTTGCAGCATTGGGATGGTCTTAACAAACGTAGCCTACTTTGAATAAATACCATTTGCTAGATAGTACCCCATGTTATATAGGGTTTTATTCACCGTATATTGCACCTCGAGAGCTTGTCCTTCCAAAATGTCATTAAACACATTGGATTGGTTTAACACGTTGATGTCATTGTTTGAACCTGCAATCTCAAAAAAGCATGCCAGATCCATAAGTGTTGTGACGCCGCTGCTTCAAGCATTATTGTGGGTTTGGCATGATCACCTCGACAAAACTGCATTTCCATGCTACCAAACAATTTTTCCATTTCCAATGCATACAATCAATGGAACCTAACATACCAAAAAAGCCACGTGCCTCCCTTATTTTCAATAGGTGCTCAATGTCATTATTGTTAGGCCTTCTTAAGTACTCAGCCCTAAATACCTTGTTCACACCCCTTACAAATCTATCTAAGCATTCCACTGCAGTGCTAAGCCAATTCGTACATACTCATCTACATTGTCAACAAGTGATCCATATGCCAATATACGAATGGTGACAGTGCTTTTCTGCAATGGTGAAAGGCCAACTCTACCAGTTGCATCGACCTTCATTTGGAATTACTCATCATGGTTACCAAGGGTTTCTACAATTCGAAGGAACACATGCCTTTGCATTCAGAATCTTTGTCGAAATTGCACCTTCATGTATACTAGTTCTTAAGAGAAGTAGTCAGTGAACAATTGGTTATGTCCTTCTTCACGACTCCGATCTACCATCGTTCTTGTGTGCCCATTCCTAGTGGAGTTGTTAGTTTGTTGATGCCTTTGCCTCTCAAGTATGAAGTATTAACCTCATGCTTTCTTCTTCATGGTTCTTCTTCATGATTTTCAGAAGAAGTTTCAGTTGGTTTTGCTTTGCTCTTCCTTTTTGCTGCCTTTTTTTCCCATTGGGCGAACAAAAGTAGGTGATGGTGGGGCGTATTCGCAATTTGTTGGTGTCCTTAGATTAGAAGATGATGAGTACGCCCCAGAAGCATAAATCTTTGCTCTTTTAAAAGAACTCTCACTTGATTTTGCTGTCCACTTAGGTTCATCTTTCAACAGCCACCATGTATGCTCAAATTTGAACTCTTCACCTTCATTTTGAGAAAAAATAGTATATGCATAAACCGTGATATTATTCTTTGAGCTTTCGCTTTTCTTTCTATGAACAATTTGTTTGTAGCACTCGACGAACTTTTGAACAACAGTATTTGACCTTTGCCATCAAGACTTCAGTTGAGCTACTTCCCTCTCTCATAAGTGGCCATGATGGTTGTTATAATTGTCTTTGATTCTCATCTAAAAACTATATGCTTTTTGGTCAACTCCAACAATTACATCCTTTGAAATGTTGAGCCATGTTTGAATAAGAAGTTTATCCTCTTTCATGGTGGACCTGACTCAGGATTTTTTTTTTTTAACCAGCATATCCTCCTCCTTCATCAGGCACAATGTTCTCTAGATCAACTTGGGTGGAAAATTGTGGACATGGTTATTAGGATCGAGATCTTATGCAAGATCAAAAAAGATACAAGATAGATCAAATTGTATAATCGAATTGAAGATCGTAAAATCCTACAAAAAATATAAATATATATATATAGACATAAATTTTGTATATACTACAAAACCATTAAAGTTTCATTATATTTCAATAAAACAAGCTCAAATGTCATACAATTAGTAAAGAAAAAAAAACAGCAACTCCACTTTCTATTATATTTAGAAACATCTTTTTTTTTTTCTCACTAAATAAACACTTTCTTCTTCAAAATTTATAATATTATATCTTATTGTCAGTCTTCACTAAATTAAGTTAAAAATTGAACAAATTATAAGTAGTGAGATTGTAATTATATAATATTAGTAAAGATTTAAGTTACTTTAATGATTTTTTTTATATTCTAATTGACTTAATAGATTAGAAACATATTAACAAATAAAAAAATGACAAAAGTCCAAAATGTTATAGGATCCCCAAAATCGTAAAATCATAAGATTCTAATATTTAAAACGATGTTGTAGCAGATTTAGATCTTACATAGGATCGAGATTGATCAGACTGTTTGAAATCATAAGATCGTAAAATTTTAAGATTTAGATCGAAATTTTGACAATTTCAATTGTGAAAATTAAGATTCAAACAGACCCAACCGGTGTTTCGGATTCTTGATTAGTGGACTCCACGCCACTAGTACTCATTGGGGGCCTATAAAACATGGCAGGATTGGTTGATAGTGATGGAAACATGGTATTTGAAGGAAACATAAGAAATTGAAAATTTTCAGAATTTAGGTTACTTTGTGGATTTGGGATGGAGGAATTTGAGGAAAATTAAACTTATTAGGATCCATTTGACAAAAACAAATAAAATTGTGAGTTGGGGAAACAAGAAATGAAATTGTGACTTGAGATGTTGAGTGCAAAATCTAGCAAATTGAAGCACAATTTATAGGCCTCACTTCCAATGAAGGCTAACAATAAAACCCAACATCTCTCCCTTCTCTCTGCAACCCAACGTCTCTCTACAACAGCAAACCCAACGTTTCTCCATTCTCTTTGCAACTTCTCTCTGCAACAACAAGAACATCAAATTCCAACATTACTAAACAGCCCATGGGTTTAAAAGGAATGCCAGTGGTTTCGTCCTTAAAAATATTAGAAGGGACAACAATAATCATGGATATTTTAGATATCTTGTGGCTCAAAAAAAAAAAAGTTGATATCCAACATATATTAAATATTACATAGGATAT
This sequence comes from Biancaea sappan, assembly GCA_037074585.1. NCBI lineage: Eukaryota > Viridiplantae > Streptophyta > Magnoliopsida > Fabales > Fabaceae > Biancaea > Biancaea sappan. Next base: position 35,425,211 of record CM073492.1, read on the forward strand.
AGATGATAAATACAAATTGGATTGATATGGATGCTAGCATTGGACACATTATATCCATTCAATATAAATGAGCAGATTAAATATTTGTTATTTGTCTGATAATTATTTATATAATATATAAATACATATTATAAATTATAAAATTTTAATATATATTATGATATATTTTTTATTGTAATACATATGTACATAATATAAATTTGATAAATTTAAAATATTTATTGAATAGATATCGAATATTATCCAATAACCAATTTAGAATGTCTAATGTTTTTTTTAAAATATTTTAGATATCTAATATTCCATATACAAATAATAAACAAGTAAATTTTTTCAGATCCGAATAGGGTTCAACTATTTAATATTTCAGATGAATACCATTGCAAATAGTGAAAAAATAAATGGATATCCGTCCATGGCTATTTCTAACCATAAGTTCCGAAAGGTAACTGAAAACACAGTTTGACGTGCAGAGTTCTGGTTTCAACTTTTAACTAAGCGCCAACTTATCTCATCAGATTGGACCATGAGTTTGTTGAACCTCAATTCCATGACATTGCAATAAGAATATCTAAAAATTTCGTTTATTTATATTGTAAACTAACAAGAACATTTTTCTTTTCCTTTCTTTTTTTTCCTCTCTTTTTATATTGGAAGGTTTAAACCCTTAACATTGCTCATGTATTGATTGGAGGAGGGTTATATTGCTACTCCCTTTCCTCTTTCCACGACACTGCATTAAGAATAGCTAAGTTCGTTTATTTATACTGTAAACTAACAAGAACATTTTTCTTTTCCTTTCTTTTCTCTTTCTCCGCTTTTCTGTCCTTTTCTCTGCATTTTTTTCCTTGGCCGTTGGGCTTTTTTTTTATTTATTTTTAAGGACTTTTTTTAAAAAAACTTTAAAAAGATTTCAATGTTTTTTTGTGTGTCTGTTTTTAGGGATCAATACTTTTTTTTTCTTTGTACCTGCTTTCAAGGACCTATTTGAAAGAAGAAAAAAAAAGAAAGTCATTGATCCTTAAAATTTTTTCCTTCAAATAGATCTCTAAAAGTAGACACAAAAAAAAAGTATTAGGATCTATCTAAAAATTTTTTTTTAAATAGATTCCTAAAAGTAAGTATAAAGAAAAAAAAAGTATTAATGACTGTTGAATCATATATTTAACTGCCAATGAAAAAAAGTAGAGAAAAACAAAGAAAAAGAAAAGCAAAAAAATCAGTGAATATGTGTTCAAAGGCTGCAAAAGATTCAAAGGCTGCAAAAGAAGAATCTAAATTAACTATTGTTAAAAAGTAATGTACCTCTGCAATCTAAAAGTAATGCAGAGGATCGAGACCTTAAAATTGCATCCTCTGCAGCAAAATGTGGCTGCCACCACCACCAAGTACTAACTACCAAAACAATGAGGCCACTGGCAAGAAATTCCCTTCCAAGTCTCCGTGGACTTTCGACTGAGCTAGAGAACGCACTTAAAAGAGCCCTTAGCCTCTCTTCTTTTCTTTTGTGGGTTTTGCTATCAAGAGTTTCAGCTTTTAAAATTGGAACTTTGATTTGTCCATTTACAGTTGGTCAATTATGTAGGCTCAAGGGTTGATAATTGATTTTGATAATAACAAAAGAAAAATATTTTTAAAGAATTAATATTCATAGACAATTGTTTTTAGAAAATTTTCAAGATTATGGAATTATTGATTGATTGACCAAAAGCAAATCAATTATGTTTTGAAGATGCTTAAAAAAAAAAAGCTTCGTAATTTGAGTAAATGTAATCATATTTTTTACTAGGAAACTTTATCATATCTTGATTTATATTATTACTCTATCATTTTTGGCTTGCGATTTATTTGGCAAGAATTCAATTTGAATATGACAAATCTTAAAAAGATGCCATTCAAATAAAATGAAAGTATGATCGAAGATTTCTATGGAAGGAGTCATTTAAGCAAAAGTCAAAACACCATATATGAAAGGAATTCAAATGCCAAAAATCATTGAGAAAGAAATTTGAAAAAGCAATTAATATTTTGTGACTCAAGCTATTATACATAAAGTGATCAACTTAAGTCAAGGAGGATTCTTCTCAACGGTCAACAAATCTTACAACTATAAAAGAACCAAAATCCATCAGCTGCAAATTTAAAAATATTGATCAATAATTAATCGCAAGATAACAACTATTACATTTGTGTTTATAAAGTCAATGAAGCTGAAGTTGCAGATATAGAGAAACATCATACACTTTGTATTTGTATTTATCATCTTCTTTTGATCAAAATATTGTGAGATTATTAGATCTGTAACCCAACCTAGCTTAGGATTAAACATTTCTTCTTTCTATCTACCTTAATTGTGGGTGAGTTATTTAAACCCTCCAATTGTCGGTAAGTTGAAAAAACCTTTGTAGTTTTTGGTGAGTTGAGTAATCCTTTAGTTACTTGTGTAAAATCATTGTTTTACTTGATTATTTTTATAGTGGAAGCAAATTTTCTTAATGTGCAAAGGGACTAGACATAAGCAGTGGGGTTGAATTAAGATATATCGCTAAGTGATTTTCTTCTTCTCTAACTCTTTCATTTTTTGCACATATTTATCTATTATATATTTCAGTCAACTATACCATTTTCCAGCTAAATGAATTTGGAAATTGAACTTAATAACTTGGATAAATTTTCAATAAATACCTATTCACCCCGCTATAGGTATATTCTACAATTGGTATTAGAGCAAATCTCTTCACTTGTGCTTAATAATCTTTAGAAAATGTCCATTTTTATTTCGTGTGTACATATTAAGTCATGGCAGCTCAAACTTAACTTCAAGGAGCATATTTTAGTAAAAAACACTCATGCTAGAGGCCACCTTACTTCAACAACAAGCACTACTCTCACTAAAAGGATAGAATGAGAATTTTCATTCAATCTTCTGATTATCCAGTATGAGATGTTATCACCATAGGTCCAAAAATGCCAATAGATAAAGAAGGCAAACAGAATTTGAGAGATAACTAGACCGAGGAAGATGTGACGAAAGTGTAGACGAATGCTCATGTGATTAGCATCCTTTATTGTGTAGTCAGTGACACTAGGTATGACAAAATATCATACTGCGACAATGCCAAAGAGATGTGAGACAAGCTACTAGTAACCCATGAAGGAACTGACAGAATAAAAGAAACTTCGATGAATATGTTGATTTATGAACTTGAGCCCTTTCATATGAATGAAGAAGAAAACATATACCAAGTTCATCTGAATAGCAATGAGGACTTTATCATCCATCTCATTCTCTTCACTCATCATTGCAAGTTTCTTTCCTTTTCGAAACGCCACTTTTTTTTTTTTGGACCAATGTGTGTCAATACAACAAACATCCTAACTTGCTGCGAATTAAAATTAATATGCCCTACAAACTTCTCAATATCAGTCCTCAAAGCAGTGGAGTACAGATTAACTCTAATACTAGAGCTAACCTGTATCTCTCCCCACCATTAGATATTAAGGAAAAAAAAAAAAAGATCTACGGTGCACAAGAATTCCAGTAACTCCTATACACTGGAGTGGATCCTATCCAAAATTAGAGATGGTTAAAATCAATGGCTTTGATACTATTCTGTTGGGTAGAAATACAAGAAAATATAAATACACATTATTACAATCTTGCTGCCAAAATGCCCGATCATTGCAAATAACATTGTCTAACTAGATTGTTACAACTTAGAGAAGTACAAATGTGTTTATTTATAAATATCTTTTCAATCCACAAGAGGTTAAACACTTTAATACACACTTTAAGATCATGAGAAATCACACCGAATTTCAGCCCAATCAGAGCAACATCTCATGTCCAATTTGCCAAAGACCGCGGCTGGGTCTGGATAAAATTTTCAGATCAGTTTTTTTTTTTTTTCAAAGTTCAGAAAATCTGATCAATCATTGAATTGGTCAAGACACCAGTTAAAAGATCAATGATCAATGATTAAACTGCAGTAGAACTGATGTTATTTAAAATATATTAAAATAATAAATAAATAAATATTATATATATATATATATATGTATTTATACTAATATTGAATCTTCTTCTAATAGTTTAAATTTTTAGAGATTTCTTAGAAATACATAATAATAATCTATAAAAATTCAAAAAAAAAATTGGTTAAATCGGCCAGTTTTACAGATTCAACTAGCTTTCCATCAATTTAAACACTGATTGATTCACCAGTCCAAACCAGATCAAAAATTTGACGATTTATCGATTTTCCAGTTGAAAGGCCAATTCAATCTGGATCTTTAAACATTTTTTTTTTTTTACTTTCTCTGTATTCTTGCTTCTCTGTCTGCACTCTCTCACTAGTTATTTTTCACACTCCAGCAACTCCGGATCATCGCAGGATACAAGAGAAAAATGAGTTGGGCTGAACAAAAATAGGCCTCTTGCAGGAGTGACCGAGCCCAATATATTGCATTAACTAGAATCATGGCCTGCACAAATCATCCTTCTGCCGACAAAGAAAAGGTTTGAACCTTAATTTAACTAATCACATTTCAATTTCAGACAAAAAGTTAAGTTGATCATGATATGATCTTAACCATCCCAATTCCAACACCAAGAAAACAGATAGAGTACAAGACTTCATGTCAAAACCAAATCTAAAAATAATAGGAATAGTTGAACATAGCTTCTTGATGTGCTTTATTTGTATGAGCCGCCAACACACTGCATTATAATAATCAGGTTAATCTTTAAGTTGGGATATTAATAAGTTATTAATCATCACGCATGGCCCTTCACTATGTTGTTTTGATTGATAAAGATAGCACCCTCTAATCAAAATTATTCCAGATGCTTGACGATGTGGAAGAATGCTATTGAGCCACCACTCACCAAGCAACAAATAGATAAACTTTTTGATACATCAAATCAAGGTGGAAGAGATGAAGAGATTATCACCGAAATGTAAAAGAGAGGGAGGCAGTGTCTGTGACAAATGGATAGGGTCCATGTATTGATCAACTGAGCCATGGTTAATAAATAAAGGCTTTAAGTCCACATTTTGAAACCAAGAGACACTGTCACTTCATTCTCATTGTGCATTCTCTCAGTTCCAACAGATATGCATTATTGAAGCTATGTGTTGTTTATTTATGTGTCTTTCCCTTTCTCCCAGGCTCACGCAATTCACATTCCTTACGTCTTTTACCTTAGACTTTTATCCTGACGCTTGAAATATGAAATCTGGAATAACTTGTTAGAATTACTTTAGAAAATAAATTTATTTGAAAACTTTGAAATTCAAGCAATTCTCACAGCTTTCAGTATTTTAAGTTTAACACTAATAAAAGAAACTACTATAAGATGAGGCGATGCAGTATTGAAACCTGCAGCAACGGCATCAACAATGACAGTAATGAATTGAATGAATATATATAACAAATATATTAAGATGACAAAATTGATAAATATGTAAAGTGATTCACATTTATAATTAAATTAAGAACCATCTGCGGAACCATATCCATAAGTTGTGGGATCCACAGTTTTAGCATGAAACTTCACATTTGTAGAAGAAAAATCTAACTAAAACTCTCAGCCTCCAGTAGCACATGCAACCTTATCATTATGAAAACCCAACATTGTCGGTCAATACAGGAAGGTGAAAACCCACGTGGAGATATCTGCATGATATATGTACTATGAACCTGGCCAATGAAATTGCAGCAATAGCACTTGAATTAGTGCAATCTGATTCAGAAAGTCATGAAGTTCTTTTTTTTCTTTTGACAGCTTCTGAGTTCTGATATATCTTTGCATGAATAAACATGGTTTTACTAAGCCACAAAATATGGGAGAAAAGAATCTATCCATAGGTGTTTTTTTGTATTGTAGAATGGGATGAGTTATAAATTGCGAGAAAATGAAAAGAGAAAATTAAAGTTTTTAGGAATTTGGAAGAATAAGTCCCTATTCTTTTATTGCCCTTGGAAGAAGACTCCTAAATATGGCATGAATACTACCAAAGAAACTAAGCAGGTAAAGAATAATCATCATGCATAAATAAATGAATCTCTTGGCTTAAAATACAGTTAAATACACACGGAAACTCAAAAAATCTTCCCGACTATGTCCACATTTTACTTGCCAAGGTTTTGTTTCTGGTTTTGTACAATCCAGCAATTCTATTTATGTTCTCATGAATTGTCGGAGGCAATTGTAAATTACAAACTACTTTATGCATGTGGGTTTGTTTTCGATAGGTGAATAAAGGAGATGGTCCTCCAATATAGTCTCTTTCACTGAACCAGCTTTCTTGGTCATAAAACTGGCTCCAACTACACTACTTGCTGAGCCACACTATCCTTCCTTCGTCATTAACATGGACGATAGTGCTAATTGGTTCCTTGAGTCGACAATTCCAGATTCTTCATAGTTGATTTGTATAATATTATGACCATAACCCTCCCTGGGTACCTTAACTTGCAAAACCAGAGTGATTCTCCCTTCTAAATTCTATTATTTGTGGGGACCATTTACCATGAATTGATACCACTGAACGTCTTTCTCACTTGTCACGCACTATGTATGTGATTTCAGGGTTTATCACACACTATGTATGTGAATTGATATTTCTATATGTCTCTTTCTTGTCACACCCTATGTATGTGAATTCATAATTTGCCAAAGCAGCTTGATCTGGCTTTTTTTTTTTTTTTTAAATTCATAATTTTTAACAATCTACAAGAAAGCCATACATTTATGCGTTGTTTATATCCCTACTATTTGCCAATATAAACTATTATTTAGTTTTAATAATTTTCACTTTCAACTCTTTTGGCTGTAAGATCTTACTGATTTCACATCAGGCACAAATCCTCCCATTTACAAGAGTGATTCTCCCTTCCAAATTCTATTATTTGAGGCAAGTATTTACCATGAATTGATACAACTAAGCAACTTTCTCATTTATCATAGACTATGTAAATTGTAATGTCTCTTTTTTGAGTTCATAATTTTTAACAATCAATAAGAAATGAAATCCAGATATTTATGTGTGTCGCTCATACCCCTGTTATTTGTCAATATCAACTATTATTTAATTTCAATAATTTTCCCTCGCAAATATAAACTCCTATAGTTACAAGAACTAATTGGTTTCATTTCAAACACTTTTCCCTAACCAAAGCAGAGGACCATTGTAACTATGACATCCAAATTTTGTCAAATTAAGTATAAAAGAAATTAAAACCGTCCTACGAGCATCAAAAACCAATGCCGCCATTGGTAATGCCTTGCTACTTCCTAGAGATTACAATCTTGGCTGGCAGCTAAATTTCCTTAGTTTTTTCTTCAATAAAAAGAATGGTGGCTAACTCCAGAGGTTTTTTATTTTTATTTTTTCAATTTTACAAATATTTTGGCCGTTTTGTTTCATCTTGGGGGAAGGATACATAACCATACACTAAATCCAAGGGTTTTTCTTAAAAAAAAAAAAAAATGTAAGTCGCGTAGCCAAATAACTTGAGAGATAAGAATTGCGTTGTGTGATGAAAATTGCCATTTGGCTTGTCTGTTCAGATGAGTTCTTAAGCATTTGACATTAGCAGTAAACCAGTAGATTCAAATACTTGGATTTGAAGGAAATTTGATGCAAGATACCAGAAAATTAAGAAGAATGGAGCGAATGCACAAAAAGATAACCATTCTACTTTCAAAGACAAGGCATGCATCGAACTGTCATGACAGTGACATCTATGAAACGTTAAAAAACATGTGAATAAAAACATTGGAGGGATCTGAATAACTTACCTCAGTGAAAAATTACTTTGCTTTTGCCATCCTATGTTGGAAGATACCATGAACACGTGTAAAGGCAGCTTTCCATGTGATTCAATACCACCTATACATATCAGTTGGGTAAAATACAAAAGAACGCCGGATAAAGTATTACTTAAAAGCTCATCAGTCTTTGAAGCTATATAAAATTTTCTTTTATTGATGTGGGGCTTCTCTGGGAAGTACAACTACCACTTTACACATACGGATGACTATTGGACAGATTTATGACTCAGATGCTGCTGGCTTTGGTTGCAGATGCAGGCAAAAAAGCAAATATTGCTATTAAAATTGTTAAGCATCATACGGACAGCTGAGTGAGGTGAGGTGATAGCCAAATTAAAAGTTCTTTAGTTTTGCCAGCAGCTTGAACCTTAATTTGTGAGAACCTTTTATCCCTTTCCATTTTAGGAAAATACTTCATCATATGATTGTTCTCTCGCTGCTGAGACAATTTAGCCATGGTGGGTCTCATTTTGATTATGCTTTGAATGGCATTCATGCAAAAGAATAGCTCACTTCCATAAGCCTACATGTATCTGTGAATAACAATATCTAACCAACAAATCATTTGGCATATAACTTGCAAAAGCAATATGTTTCAACAAAGAATAAAAATTGTAGTAGCAGTTTATTAATGACTCTGTACTTATTCCAAACTGCTTGTTCTCCTCCAAGAGCATTTGGCAGATGATCAATATTACCATAAAAAGCTTAATACCTTCAATCTTTCTGTAGTTATTAAGAGTAAATTTGGCTTTATCGGATAATCCCAAATTTCGTTACTATTTATAAGAATCATAATTGAATTAAAAAAGTCCTCCAGTTATCTGTCACTAAAACAATTCTATATTGTCATATGCAGTTATCCGTCACTAAAAAAATTCTATTTTGTCATAACCAAGAAAATCATCTTTCCATATCCCCAATATTCTGAATATCTGATTCTATAAATACCCAACATACCTACCTACATAAGCGTTATCCAAGACAATCATAGTTTACCTTACTCTCCGTAGCCAAAGTTCACCAATGGCCTCAAGCTACCAAAGTTCACCAATGTCTTCCAATTACCAAAGCCATAAAATCCAAAACTCAAATGGATTTCATCAAAACCAAGTGGTAGTGGTTGTAGTACCTTTTCCAGCACAAGGCCATCTCAACCAGCTTCTCCACCTCTCCCGCCTGATCTTAGCGCACAACATACCTGTTCATTATGTTGGCGCAGCCACCCACAATCGTCAAGCCACAAGTCGGGTCCAAGGTTGGGATCCAAAGTCCATTTCAAACATCCATTTTCATGATTTCAAAGTTCCTCCTTTTGTTACCCCTGTTCCCAACCCCAATGCAGAAACCAAATTCCCTTCTCATCTCCTTCCTTCCTTTGAGGCCTCATCACATCTTCGTGAGCCAGTTGCTGCACTACTGAGATCGCTCTCATCTGCAGCTAGGAGGGTCGTAGTGATCCATGACTCCCTGATGGCGTCTGTGGTACAAGATGCCACTGATATAGCAAATGCTGAGAGCTACACTTTCCACAGCGTCTCTGCCTTTACCACGTTCTTGTATTTTTGGGAAGGAATGGGAAAACCTTTGGTAGAAAGCATTCATATCCCAGAAGAAGTTCCTTCTCTTGAAGGATGCTTCACAACCCAATTCATAGATTTCATTACTTCACAATTTGAATTCCATAAGTTCAACGATGGGAACATCTACAACACAACCAGGGCCATCGAAAGTCCTTACATGGAGTTAATAGAACGCATCAGCGGTAGCAAGAAGTGCTGGGCTCTTGGACCCTTCAACCCTCTAGCCATGGAGAAGAAAAGTGACAAGAGCAGGCACCTTAGCTTGGAGTGGCTTGATAAGCAAGAGCCAAAGTCAGTGATATATGTATCTTTCGGAACAACAACGGCCTTCACAGAGGCACAAATCAAAGAGATTGCAATTGGGTTGGAACAAAGCGAGCAAAAGTTCATCTGGGTACTAAGAGACGCCGATAAGGGTGACGTGTTCAATGGAGAAACTAGAAGAGTGGAGCTTCCTAAGGGATTTGAAGAGAGAATCGAAGGCACTGGATTGATTGTGAGAACCTGGGCACCCCAGTTGGAGATTCTAAGCCATCCTTCGACGGGAGGGTTTATGAGCCACTGTGGATGGAACTCGTGCATGGAGAGCATCACTATGGGGGTGCCAATAGCGGCATGGCCTATGCACTCGGACCAGCCAAGGAACACAGTTCTGATAACAGAAGTGTTCAAGGCCGGTTTGGTTGTGCAGGATTGGGCTCGCAGAAAAGAGATGATGACTGCCTCAGATATTGAGAATGCTGTGAGAAGATTGATGGCAACAAAGGAAGGAAATGCGATGAGAGAGAAGGCGACGAACCTGAAGTATGCCGTCCGAGAGTCGATGGATAAAGGAGGAATTTCTCGTGTGGAAATGGATTCATTCATTACTCATATTACTCGATAGTTTGGTTCTACTACTACTATCAACATTTATACCAATAACTAAACTAGAAGTTGTGTTATATGTATCGTATGGTTTTAGTGTTTTACCGAATAGAATGTGGCAGTATTCATAGTTGATGAAGCTCAAAATAGCTTCAGCACCAGAAGACGCAGGTCTTCTTCCTGTGTCCTGGTGAAGTATGGTATTTTTCGTCATAAGATACTGCAAATGTCAAGTGTTTAACCACGTATTTCTGAGCTATCCTTTTCTCTTGTCAATATTGATTTAACATAATTATTCCAAGTTATGATACACTCTCCATTATCATGAAGAAAAGTTAAGTAAACGACATCTAAAACTTCGGGATAAATGAAGTCCTTGTTACACGCACAACTTTTTCTATTATCCTCCTTGATTCATGTGAAGGGTGGTCATTCAGATTCGGATCTGGTAAAAACAAGTGAATTTCTCATCGTTAAATTTTAAATTTAATGGTTGAGATTTTAAATAATATTTTTAATATTTATTTCAAAAAAAACTCTAAATTTAAACTACTAAATCTCAAATTCAACTATTTCTTGTATAGATAAGTGTGGTGAAGACAAGTACCAGATCTAAATCCGTGGGCAATTAGTTCATGATGTCATTAAATGTACAACCCTTGAATTTCTTTTTATATAATTGGCGTGATCGTTTGTGCGATACACGGGTGTAATTTTTATAAAATATTTAAACATATTTACAATATATATATATATATATATATATATATATATATATATGCATAATGCATAATACATAAGACGTTTAATGATGCAAATTTATGCTACTGATCATGATTGGAGAAAAAATATACTATATGCATAACTTATTTTTGTCAAAAAATTCCTAGTGCATCTAAACAAATGATAAACATTAAATTAATTATATAATAATTCTTGGATGGGTGTGTGTGTAAGAGAGAAAATATAACCTTTATTACTTGGTTAATCATGTGTCTTTATTAATGACTACAAAATCAGATCGGATCAACCAGTTTACTTGAGAACTAATCATTAATTCAGTCTAGTTCATCTCAAAAAATTGATCAGTCAAAAATCAATTAAGAACCGGTTGAACCAGTCAAAAATCACTAAAATCAGTTGAAACGATTGAATTATTTTTTTAAAAAAATTATTATTTACAAAATACAATTATTTCTCACATTATGTGACATTTAGTAAGCTTTTATTTTTTAATATTTTTATTCTTTTATATCATATTATATTTCTTTTTTCTTCTTAATTATTTTTTCATAATATTATTTTTGTCACAAAAATAAATAAGTGAACAAGAAAACAAATAAAAAAGCAATTACACACACACATATAATAATAATAATAATAAGTTTATTAAGATTAAGTATGAAAATTTTTATTAATTTATTATATTATATATTTTTAGTATATAAAATTAAATATATATATATATATATATATTTAATTATTAGTAGTTCGACCCTAATTTGATTACGATCAAACCAATAAATCATAAACTAGTATCTCCATCTGTTCAATGTCCGGTTTAATTTTTCAAACATTGGTCTTTATAGTTTTATTTATAGAAAATATTTTTTATCCTTCTTTTTCACCTACAATATAACAATTAATGTAGAAATTGCATTGAAAAAAAGAAAAGAAAAGAGAATTAGCCATCTCATAATCAATTTTTAGACTAATTTCTAATATTACTATAATGCAATTTCATAAATATTACTCACACTTTTGCTCTTTTATCATAATTATATTTTTACATAGTTATCCTTCTGATTCTTTTATGCCTGAATAGCTATTTCACCTTGGACCCTACATCTTTACTTGCATTTTATGCTCTATAACACATTTTTCATATTTCTTCAACAAAGAGTGATCCATAGATAAACAGTTTTGAGGAACTGTCGCATTTGAACTAGTACTTTTATATATTTAATGACCTATCTAATTTTTAAAGCATTATTTCTATTGAGGCCAACCAATTTTTATGGGAGGAATATTGTACTCAAAAGTCAATGCTGTGCAAAACTTTTGGCTAGTAATTCATGGAAGCTCTACAACAACAACAACATAGCCTTATCTCACTAAGTGGGGTCGGTTACATGGATCGCACGACGCCATTGAGCTCTATCAATGACCAACTCTTTAGATATCTCATTTACTAAAAGATCATGGAAGCTCTACATTTGAAAAAATTCATTCACACAAGGAAACCCCTCCTATGTAATTGCATCCATATTCTATGGCAATGCAAACTCTACAATCACCGTTATTCAACATTTTGGCTTGTATATCAGCACCCATGGTAAGTCATGGAAGCTCTACATTTCGCCAACCATGAAATCTAAACGTTTTTTTACAAAAAAATTAATTAAACATTGAGAGTTTAAATTTAAATCTTTCATCCTTTTTACATAGATGGAGTAGTAGACTCATCGAATTGCCATGTGTGCTGGGTACGCAACATTGCTTTCTTCCTCAGTCTTTGTTATTTGTTTGATGTATGAAGTCGAAAATATTTTCCTTCTTAGTTTTAACTCGCAGATACTTTATAGAAGGCTAGAACCTCAATTCAAGATGTTTGAAACTTTTGAATTCCAAAGCAGAAATAAGCATTTGTCTAGATGCTGCAAATCAGAACAATTTAAAAACTCTCACATGCAGAAGCAATGTCAATTCTACCTAGTACATGACATAGAGACAATGGTTCGAGAGCTTGTTACAAAATTGAAAGATCGCAGTAAAATAGATAATACAAAACAAAAATAGAAAAAAAAAAATACACACAGATTTATATTATTCAATTGATATGACTTATGTCTATAGATGAAGAAAGAGATTTATTATTTCTCATAAATCAATATTGAATAACATCTTTAAAATCCAACTAATTAAATGACAAGAAGTTAAATTTCAATTAAAAGTTCTCATAAATTTAAAAGCTCAACCCGAACTAATTAAATAAGAACACACACGTTGAGGCATTTTCTTTTTTGAAATTCTGAAAAAGTAATCATGCATTACAAAACACAATAAGGATCATCATAAATTGCACATGCCATATCCACATTGGCGCCTAACCTTTAATAATTAAATTTAATTAATGACTAATGTATGACCATGATTCTGATTTTTAATATCTGCTTTTACTCTTCTGGTCCATTTCACCTAATTTCAACTTCTAGTTATGAAAAAGTGTATAAGGTATCAACAAACTCAGGACATGAGCCAATTGCCATTATTAAGTGAAAATTAAGAAAGCTAACAAACTGGAAAGGTGATGATATGATTATGGATTCTAGTGAAAGAAAAATATCAACGATTGATAATCGGAGCATCTGAAACAAACAAATAGGATGTATCTCACCACTGTGAGAGGATAGTTCACCTATCACAACTGAAAAGTAAAAATCATTTCAAATTTAGAATAATTCAAAAGCAAGAAAAAGCTTCTGAAGAGGGAAATTATGAAAACTCCATCATGCATACAACCTTAGCTGCATTGCCAAATAAATTCTTCATTTAGGTTTTGTTTTAATTAACTAACTTCTTTTGATATTGGAACTTCTAAGTCATCGATATCGTACCTGCAAACATTTGAATGGTTTTTGATATCTTCTTCAAGTTTCTCCTCTTATTGAACTAAAATTAGAGGTGTGCAAGCTGAATCCATCTAATTTCAGCCACTCTGATTTAACTAAACTGGAATAAGTAATTAGATTAATTGGATAAAATTTAGCTAAGACCAATCAAATAGGTTCCGTTGATAGATCATAGTAAACATTTGATATCAACTGAACCAATTTATTTCTGTATTAAAATTTTTGTATTTATATATTATTTAATATAACTTTAGGTTTTATTTTTAGTATGAATCTAACTTATTTATAGCTGGAATTGATTTGAAGTTTTATTGAAAGACTCTAAATGTGTGTATATATATATATATATATATATATATATATATATATTTTGCAAATATGTATTTTCATAGTTGAGATTAAAAAATAGTTAATTTCAAAATTCTAAAAATCTTCAACATTTTTTTCCCAAAAAACGGACCATCCCATTCAATTCATACTGATCAAGACTAAGGTTGTGTTCAGCAAACTCTTTAAGTTAGCTTATAATTTATTTGATTAGTTATAGTTTATTTAACTATTTTATAAGTTTATTAGAAATATTCGATAAACGAGCTTATTTTAATAACTTATAACCTATTTTGAAATTCTACTTTTAATAACTTATAACTTCTATATCTTTTTTTTTACCCTTGCTATTTTATAAAAATATCAATTATGCTCTTATCTCACATACATTATATATATAATAAAATATAAATAAAGATTATGTTATATATATATATATAACTTGTTTTATATATTTAATTAATTTTATATATAATAATTTAAATTAATTTAATTAAAAAAATAATATGTTTATTTGTATTATATATATATATATATATTATAAAATATAAAATAATTTATATTATAGTATATATATATAATTTATATTTATATATATGTTTAAATATAATAAAATATATATTTTTAATGAATTTTATATATATAATAATTTAATTAATTTAATTAAAAATAAAAAATATGTTTAATTTGTATTATTTTGAGATTATAAAATATATGTCATTTTATGTCATTTTACACTTTTCAGTTACTTCTATCAAACATTTATAATTCAATAAGTTAACTTATAAATTTTCAACTTTCAGCTAACTTATTAGTTAATTTTACCAAACAAAACCTAAATTAAATTGGCTTGGTTTTGTTCAAAATAATTAAATTGGATAAAATCTATTCTGCTTTTATTATGTGTTACAGAATATACCAGATGCTTGACCATCCACCGGATGACATCCAGGCATTTCCAAAGATATGATCCATGGCCGCACTTTGCAGGGACAATGAACATTTTTTTCACATTTATCTAAACAAAACATGACTATTCCAAGCAGGACTGTCAACGCGGATAAGTAAAGCTAACTGGGATGCACAACCAACACCACATCTTCAGAGATAATGGTTTCACTAACTTCAACTAACGATGGGGACCAACTTCAAAGACTTTAGAAAGTATAGGGACCAAAATTAAAATTTTTCAACCATAAAAACTAAATTCAAGTTTTGCTGAAAGTAGAGGTACTAAAGTATTGTTCCACCTTTCTATTTTATACAATTTACATCAGCAAATTATTCCATCTTAAAATTTTTATAGTTTCATATTATATATACAGTTAATTAATTTGATAGAAAATTAACTAAAAAAATTTAACATATCAAAATTTAAAGAAAATGATAACATGAAAAAGTAGGCATACTTAGCATGCGTTTGGATAGACGTTAGCCTTCGTTAATCGCACGGCAAGGAGGTAGACTCACGTTAGCACCAAAATGGTATCTGTTTGGATAGGCGTTGGTTACTTCCAGCATAATTGCTTCTTCTTCCATACGCACGTTTAAAGGGAAGCGGGAACTTGTAGCTTATGGGAGAATCAATTATGAATTGGTGAGAATTTATTGTTTTTACAGTCCTTTTACCCTTCTGTTTGTATATGTGGGTACCTAGAAAATTTGAATAAAAGCTTGCTGGTTCCTTTGCATTCTCTCATCTATATTCTACATTACGAAGCTTGCTGGTTTTGCTTCTTTGTTGTGTCCTCACTTTCATTGTGTTGTTGTCTCTCATTTCCATCATTCTGTTGTCGTCTCTCACTTCTATTGTTTGTGTAATCGTTTGTTCCTCTCTGTTCTGTTGTTGTGTTCCTCGCTTGGTTTCTCCATGTTTGGGGCTGGAGTAGTGTACCCAACAGATTGGGACGACGATACTGTTACTTTTTTTTTCCATTCATTGTTTTTTTGTCAGCATTCATTCATTATATTATGGCAATAGAATTTTTGGATATCTTGGGATGGGACTCTTCTCGGGCTTGGGCTTTGTTTTTTTTTTTTAATTATATTATGGGACAATTCACCCTCATTATATTTGGACATTAATTTTTTTTATTTTTTATGGCAAATGGAAATAATTATTTGTTTTTTATAAATAATAATAATAATTGTAATTAATTAGTTGTTGAAGTTAATTAATTGATAAAATTAATTCGATATAATAATATAATAATGATAATAAAATTAAAATTAATTCAAATTTATAACGATATGATAATGACAACTGAAATTAATAATTTTAGTTAATATATAATTAGATAATAACTTTGATTAATAATTTTAGATAATATATAATTAGTTAATAATTTTAGGTAATTAATTTAATAGTTATTAAATAATTAGTTAATAATTTTAGTTAATATGTAATTAGTTAATAGTCTTAGGTATTTAATAATTTGAATTGTATACTACTACTTTGATTAGTAGGACAATGTTATTTAGACAATATACATCTATTTATTTTAACGTTTAGTAGCTATTAGAAAATGAGTTGACTCTCATGGTTGTATATGTGATTACTAGACATGAGTTCTCGAAAAAAGCAAGCCATTGTAGATTCTACTCCAAGTGATAAAGCAAAGGTTAATTAGGATGCAAAGACAACTGAATATTTTGTTAGAGCTTGCTTAGAATAATTGTATAATGAAGAGCGTAATGGAACTAGTCTTACCAAAATGGGGTGAAAAAGTGTTCTAACTAAGTTCAACGACCAAAGTGGAAGGACTAGATCCTAGTTGAAAAACAAATTTGACAGTTTAATAAAGGAGTGGCAAGCATGGTATAAACTGTTTGCACATGAAACCGGATTAGGGTGGGACAATATCAAGAACACTGTTGATGCTCCCGATGAGTGGTGGGAGAAAAAACAATTGGTATGTTTCAAATTAAAAATGATTAAGTTATAGAATTTTTTTTTCTAATGTATTGTGTTCGGATGACAATTTTGAATAATATACAAGAAAATCCTCAGTATGGCAAGTTTAAGCACAAGGGCCTACCATTTGCCCATGAGCTAACCTCATTGTTTAAGGACGTGGTGGCCACTGGGGAGTATGCTTAGGCACCATCATCAGGGATACTGCCTACTGGGTTTAATGATGGTGATGGATATCACCCATCTTTGGACAATATTGTTATGGACTTGAAGGAAGGTTTAGGGGATAATGAGGAAGATCTCAGTGGTGGAGCAACTAATGAGATGAGAAATATCAACTTAAATACCTTTCAAGGCACCGTAAGCCAAAGGAGTGAGGATAAGAGAAAGAGGGCTAGTTGTAGTGAACAAAGAGGCAAAGCTAAACTACCTGCTGCCTATAAGATAGCGGATGTAGTAAGTGTCATGGCAGATGCATGTCGCTTATGCCATGCTGACATCCCTGGTGCCTCTATTGGTGAAGTTATAACTGAACTTCTCAATATAGATGAAATTGCATATGATTTAGAACTTCGTACCAAATGTATTAATTTAATTATGAGTAAGAAAGCAAGGGAGGCATTTGTGGCATTGAGGAAGGCAAATGCGAACTATCAGTTGGTGGATTGGCTTCGCCGTACATCATCCAACACAGAGAACTATCCGAAGGACTAGTTTAATTAGTTGTTGTGTTTTATTAGTTGTTGTGTTGTTGTCTTTTTATGTTCTATGTCTATCAAGTTGTATTTCATCATTTATGTCTTCAAATTATGTTATTGGATATCATTTTCTATGAATGTTAATTTTCATGTTGTACTTCGATCTGATTTTTCTTTTAATAGGCATAAATGGATAATCATGAAATAGACATGGATAAAACAATAAGTTATCTCATCGACGACGATGATATGAAAGAATATGTCTCTATAATTGTGCTAATTAGTTAATATGCAGCTACTTATTTATATAAACAACCATGTAGAACAAGTGAGCAAACTGGTCATGCATGGGTTCCAGAAATATTACATGGGCATCATGTTTGTTGCCATGAGATGTTTCGTATGGAGAAACATGTATTCCATAAGCAGTGGCGTAGCCAGGACCCCTGAGTTAGGGGGTGTAAAATATAATTATTAAAATATTATAAGGGCTAAAATGAAAAGGAAGTTTAAAATTTAGAGCCAAAATATAAATTTTCAAAATATTATATTTAAAACTGTAATTTTATCCAAAGATTTAGGGGTCAAAGTGGAAAGAAAGTTTAAAATTTAGGCCCCAAATGAAACTTTTCAAAATATTGTATATAAAATTATAATTTTAGCCAAAAATTTAAGGATCAAAATGAAAAAATTTTAAAATTTAAGGTCAAAATATAAATTTTTAAAATATTATAATTAAAAATTTAATTTTAACAAAAAATTCAGGGGGTGCATGTGCACCCCATGAGCCTAACGTGGCTCCGCCACTGTCCATAAGTTATGTCTGGAATTAAAGGAATGTGGTCTAAAGGGCACCACACGAATGGGAATTCAAGAGATGGTTGCAATGTTTCTACACATGGTTGGCCATAGAGTGAGAAATAGAATGTTACAAGAATGGTTATAATATTCAGGAGAGACTATTAGTAAACATATTCATTCAGTCTTAGTTACTTGCTTGAAATTGTCTTCAAATATATTAGGCTATATGACTATACATTTTATGAGATACCGTTAAAAATACGAAATGATCGACGATACTGGCCATTTTTCAAGGATGTCATAGGAGCTATTGATGGAACTCATGTTCACTGTGTGGTTAGCGCTAGTGAGCAACCAAGATTTATTGGAAGAAAAGGAGTTCCAACATAAAACATAAAAGTTGCATGCGATTGAGATATGTGTTTTACTTTTGCTTTGCCAAGATGGGAAGGCACCATCCATGATACTCGTGTTTTCCAACATGCTTTGACAACGCCTGAGATGAATTTTCCACATCCACCTCTAGGTATATCATTTATTATAACCACAATTTGATTACACTTTTAAATTAGGCTTTGTTTGATAATTATTTTATTATTTTTTAAGTAAATATTATTTGGTGGATGCTGGCTATCTAACACCAGTTGGATATATCGGTCCGTACAAGTGTGAGCGTTATCACATACTTGATTTTAAACGACGTTCATTTATATTTTAAAACAAAAATGAGATATTTAATTATTATCATTCAAGTTTGAGGACTACTATTGAAAGAATTTCTGCAATATGGAAGAACAGGTTTGCAATTTTGAAAAATATGTCTAAGTTTACACTTGAAACACAAGTTCAGTTAGTCAGTGCAATAATAGCTATTCACAATTTTATCAAAAGAAACACTGATACAGACATTGAATTCACCCGTTCAGAAGAAGAAGAAATGCTAAGCGAAGAGAATGCTAACAATGATGATTCAAATTTTTTGCGAACCCTAAACCTAGCATATTCATCAGAAATAGATCATATTCGAGATACTATTCGTGATCAACTTATGGAACATATCCAAAGTAAATGACAATTATATATACTTTATTGAGACCATGTACTTCTATTTAAATTTTAATTTAACTACTTACTTGAATTATTTTTTATATGAGTTTGATGATTTTATTTTGATTAACTCAAAGAGTGATATTTAAATAATTATTAAAAAAATAGTTAAAACTAATTTGAAGATAAATAAATAAATTCATTTTATTATAACATTCATAAATTATAATATTTTAGTACCAATAGTCAAATAAAATAAAACAACATAAAATTCATACTTTTTTTAGTAATTACATATTCAAAAGTGTTTCTGCTAACCAATATCCAAATAAAATTCATTTTTCAAAATCACTTTTCTGATAACAGTTTCCAAAAATAAATCACGTTCATCCAAAATCAATTCTGCTCAAAATCAATTTTGAAAATCAATTTTTTTCAAACTTAGATTTACCCAACGATTTTCCAAATACACACTTAGAATCTCACGCAACATAAGTGGAAGGGAAAGAAAAATACATTCAAAAAGTAACGTGCCGCAGAAACTGGTATGATGAAGTAAAATTTAAAAATAATGTTTTGAATACACAGAGACACACACACAAACGTCCCGCTCAAAATTAAAACTCCATCACATCCCATCTTTTAGAAACTCACTTGCTGCAGAAACAACCAAGTATTTTAACAATATAATCAATGTTCCGACATATTTTTCACGCCATTTACATGAATCTGAACATTCCTTGATCACAGAAGACAGCAATCTGATCTTGTGTAGGAAAGCAACCAGAAACTCCGGAGCTAAAATTATACGTTACCGTGCATATTATTAATGACACACTTGTATGAAAACCAAAGGAATGTCATCGGTTAGAATCTACCAGCAAAACCATAACTGCTGTTATTAGTGAAATTCTCCTGCTCTATGTGTTACTTAGATCATCTACAGTGGTGAACCTCTTAAAAACTCACAAATAGATTCCACAATCAACTCTCTATTACTTTAACATTTATTACTCTCAACTAACATTTATTGTAAGTTGATTATTTTATTATTATTAATTTTGGTATAAGAACCGTTCTTATGCGTGACAGTCAATATGGTGAACTAAAATAAGACTACCTTATAAATTTAAGAATCCCTTAAGAATCACCATTGTAGATGCTCTTAATGTCATCTCTCTAAAGTGCCCACCAAATTTATAACTCAATAGAAAAAGAAATATCCAGATTTAAACACTAGAATCCGCTTGCTGATCCCAGTTATATCCTCATAGTTTACATAGGGATTAAATTATCAACACAGTATCCATAGTTTATAAAATCATGCTGTAAACTGAATGACTATTTCACCGAAGGACCTTTCTAAAACTTATCTCGATGCACTTAACAATAATCATGTCAGCCACACTAAGCTAAAGAGATAATATAACCAAAATTTATGCAATGCAAACCATCCTTAACACTAGAGATTAAACGAAGCAAAGAACCAAGACAGGAGTACCATTACCAAGTCATTCTTTTAGTAATTTTGTGGAAATTTGTTATACAACAAATATAAGCCCTATCATGTTTCTTGAAATCAGCACATACAACCAAAAAACAAAAAACAAAACAAAAGGACACTTCATATGGATTTTTTTTTTCTCTACACACTTCAATAAATCTATAATAATACAAATATATATATATATATATATATAAAACTGGAAAAAAACAATACAATTCAGGGTAGAACAGGGAGCTCCACCTTGTCAAAGGAAAAGAAACTAACCCTTCCATCCTCAACTAGAGAAATTTTCAGAGAAATGCCACAGCATTTTCTCTCAAGAACTTCAATTTCTGCTCTAGATGGTGGATGGCCCCTGCCAGATGAAACATGTATAAAATTTCAAAATTAAAATACATAATATATATAGTTAATAAGGAGAGGAAAAAGGGGCAGAAAGAATCAGAGCTTTTCCTCCAGCATGTCCATAAACTTCTCATGGATCATCATTATCTAGTGTACTAAGATTCAAATGTTTAATAAATTTCTTAGTCATGATCTTAACACCCACCTTCAGAACATGCAACTAGAATAATATTTATAACCACCCAGTATCAGTACTGACTACTGAGTTAATGATTTAGCCACATTGGTTCACATTACAGCCAAAAATTCATAAGACATAAGTGATGCATTTCTGTTCAACCTGGTTAACTGTTAGTGCAAAGCAAAACTCAACAAACATTGAGGCCATGATCCAGGGGCTTATTTTTTAGGTAAATGCTGCAGAAGGCTGGCTCTAAGTGTTCAGTTTGAGGAAGCAGTGTTTTCCATGGTGAGAACGAAAACATCAAATGCCAAAGTTCAGGATGGAAAAGATTCAGCTATATCAGGAGGTGAGGCTTATTCATTTAAAGACAAACTATACTTGAATCCTCTGTGAGTTAGGTTGTACGTCACGTACCACCTATATATATTATTTATAAAACCAAAAAAAGAATCATACACAATGAAATTCCTTTAACTTAAACTAATGAAATTGATAAAATTCCAGAACTATAATTTACCTGGACAAGTGGAGCACAATACTTGGATCACCAGGAGAAGACTTTCGAAACCTGTTGTTTGGAAGATAAACATCAAAGTCTAGCCTCAAATCATTAATCTGCATCTTACTGAACAACTTATCTATGGATTGTTCATCTTTGCAATCCACGTCCACTAAATGTTTATTTTCTTCAGTGCCTTCAATAGTAAGAGGTTTATGGTCACTTTTAATACCCTTCAAACTCCAAGCAACACCATGCCGCCCAACTATGTAACCAAGAGATTTAAGATGCCTGTAAACCTCAAACAACTCCCAACAACATTCATCCTTCCTGCCAGCAATCTTCCTGTATATGTCTGTTAGAGATATGCATGTATCACAATTATCCAAGAGAAGTAATGCTCCTAATTCCATCAAATACCTGCCAAATGAGACTTTATATAACCAAGAAAGGTTTGTGAAATATTTGATTTTAGCAAGAAATATATGCATAACCAATACCCCCACTAACAATTTCTACTCTAGCACATTACCAAACCTCACCACTTCTTATACACGCCAGCTACTTTCAATTAAATTTTTAATTTATAGAATGTTAAAGCTCCAATTATTATGCAAATGTATATAATCACTAGAGTCATCAATAAGAAAATCCTGCCTTCTAATTTCACAAAAGTGGATAAAGAAAAAGATTGGCATTTCACCTACAAAGTCTCCTCCATTGAAGAATAAGTCTTGCCACCATGAACTATTCCAGTTGTCACCCACAATTTGCCTTTCTTTTCAATAACTTCTCCCATTCCCATTTCATCATTCCAGATAGCCTTAGATTTCACCGACCTGAAAACCAAAATGCCAAAAAAAAAAAAAGTTCTCAAAACCATACTAAATGGTAACAAGGATCATTTGTTTTCAAAAACATACATCCATCTTACTTCACACAAAATCCTTTACCTAAACTGCAACTTGGGCATGGAACCAGACGAAAAGTGTTGTTCTTCTTCATCACTACTATTTTGCAAAAAGACTTCATCACTGTCCTCTCTTGAAGAACATCCCCATAGCTCCCCCTCCATAGATCAATTGCTGCTATTTTTATAAACGATTCCATCAATGTATTTTACAAAAAAAAAATGTAAATTTTCGGCCAAAAAAGAAATGAACATTGGACAACACCTACAACTGGAAGTTAGTGCTGAGGACAACTCTGCTGATGTGAGCAGAGACGCGACGAGAACAGAAAAGTGGAATGGTGAACCGCGACTAATCGATGTGACACAGTGCTGGAGCGGTAGGTGGCCGTTAGTGGGCAAATAACCAGTGATGCATGCTCGTGGTGGACAAGAGGGAGGACGGAAAATAAATGACCAGCTGAGGACTGAGGAGAGATGAGGAAATTAGGAGTTTTCCAAATTACTGATTTAGTTATATAAAATGTTGCCGTTGTCTCAATTTGTAGGTCAAGGGTTTAGTCATAGTTTTAAAAATCAACTCAATTATTGACTTAGAGGAGGACAAGTCACTAAGAGGTCATTTTTTTAAAAAAAAAAATTAAGATGTTTGAATCTGGATATCCATCTGATTAGGAATGGCAAAAAGAAAAAAATCAATAATACATAAAAATAAAAAAACATATAAAATTTTTTTGATCAAAAAAGAATATGATTAAGGAAGAGAGAAGGAAACAAGGAAAAAAGAAAACAAAAAAGCACACAAAAGGAGGACAAAATATCTTCCTAAAAACAAGAGAAGAACACAAATCTGACCCAAAAGCCCAAAAACAAGGCTAATACATCAAAGCCCTCCAATCCCTAAAAACATCTTCGAAGGACACCCCTTAAAGAACCCATTAGCCAAAACCCAAAGAGTAAAAATGTAGCGGATTCTGTCCCACAACAAAAGAGGAGGCAAATGCCATTGCTTAAAAATTCTGGCATTTCTTTCCATCCAAAGGCATCACACGGTAGCAAACAAAGCCGCCTTCCACAAAGCTTCCAAAACCCGTAAAATTAGTGGCTAAGAAAACACCAAGGTCATATGGACAAACCCAACTCTCCTCAAAGAGGACAAATAACTTATTCAAAATCTCCCAAGCCACCTCACAATGTAAGAGGCTAAATTTGAACATTAAAAAACTCATTCAACTTCTCCAAAATATCAACAACTTAGTGTAGGCTCAAGAAAACAAAAAAAAATACAAATAAATTGTCCCACAACAAATTTAAAAGATTAAAAAGCTAATTTTTGATTGTATTATTAAAAGACATCTGTTAGTGTATAATCACAATAAAATCAACAGTTCCTTCCAAAATAAATTAAACAGATTCAATGTGATTCAATATTCTACTACAAGATGTACATATGGTTAAATCTGACTTTAAATTAGTATAATATAAAGCAATTGAGTCACTTTTTAAATTTGACCAACTGACCCCAGCCACACAAATGCTTCTAAAAACAAGATGACCAAATGGAAGCAATCACAATCCAAACACAATGAATCATAACATCTATACAATACAAAACTAACAATCACAAAACTTCTAATCTCTTAGCTTTGAAGTTTCAATATTTGTATACAAATGCTTCCAAAACTGTTATTTCATTGTATAGAGGGAGAAAGAAAGAAAAAAAAAGAGAACTGCATATTTCATCTATACCATTACAAAATACAATTAGTTTTATATTTCCCCTTATATTTCTCATGCTTTTGCATTTCTCCTAAGTGCAAACGAAACCATTCCAGAGAATAGCAAATACCATTTTGTTTGAAATAAACACAATGCTTTTGCATTTCTCCTAAGTCAATTTTCGTTATTATTAATAATTACTCTGAATCTTTTTTCTATGTGCAACTCAAGTCTGGTTTGGGCTCAGTGGTAACTTTTGCCACAGTAGGTGTCTCATCAAACTATCATAAGGAAAGGAAAGGATTCAAACTTGTCATCTAGCAGAGATATGTAGTGGGATATAATACCAAAAAAATACAAAGAAGGGAAAAAGCCTGCAAGTTTTTGATGTATTCCAACTTGCATTGCATTAAACATTAATTATTGGCACCCGATGGGGCCTGAATGTACGATCATTTAACTTCAAACTTATGGATCACCACAATAATTCTAAGTGTACCTTCCACCACCAGTAATCCACCATATAACAAGATGCTTCTCATCTCTTTTAGTGACAGTGACTGATATAGCAAGCTTAACAAGGAAGGTCCTTAGGATAGAAATGAGACCATTCCACATAATTGGAAACAAAACCATTCCAGAGAACAGCAATGTTAACTAGGAGATTCTAATTATTGTTCATAATTGGCCTTTGAAAGTATAATATCTCCCCTTAATTGGTCTTTGAAAGTATAATATCCACACAGAGCAAATTAGAATTTTTCATAATATATTAAATTATGTTCTTCTATCTTCTGGGAACTAGGAGATTCTAATTATTGTTAACTAAAAGTCTACCATCAAAACATCTACAGAGGAGTATTGCAGTAATGCAGTTATGAAAAAAAAAAAAAATTGGAACTGCCAGAGGAAGAAAAGTTGCAGGCAAAATATCTATAAGGGGCCTCTTCTAAAATAAATTAAAAAGATTCAATGTGATTCAGTATTTTACTACATGATGTAGATCTAGATGAGAAAATCGTACCTCCTTACGGCCGATGAAAGGGATCGACGATGGCGAGAGAGGGGCGAGACTGAGAATGAGGCGTGAAGGAGACGACACCGAGAGTGTGGCGTGAGGGAGACGAAAGCGAGAGTGTGGCGTCAGGGAGACGCCAGCGAGAGTGTAGCGTGAGGGAGACGACGGCGAGAGAGGCTGAGAGTGACTAAGTGAGGGAGACGGGACGGAGCACGACGGCGAGAGAGAGGGATTGAATCAGATTCAGGAAGCTTCAATCTTCAGAGACTGAGCACGAGCACGAGCACGACTGACGACGGGAGAATGGCTGAATGAAGATGGTGATTCGGGACCTGGGAATTGGGGTATTTTTTAATTAAAATGCTCTTTGACGACGAAGATCTTCGTAGAACAAGGAGTATGATACTCTTTCTTGTCCCAGTGAAAAAAATCCCCGCTTGGTAAGATTTGATTATAGGGATCTTACATTTGAGAATAATTGGTCATTTTATATTTGATTATTAAGATGTTATTTTTGAATTTGAATATTAAAAAATTTAATACATATAACTTATTAAAAACAAGTTATATTTCAATAATTTTTAAATAAATTAGTAACTAAATATTTGTTATTAATTATTATTTTTAATATAATATGATATTATAAATTTTATTGTTAATTTTTTTATTTTTTAATTTAAAATTATTTTATATAAATAATAATATGATTTATATTTATTATATTATACATAAAACTTCACCTTTATATAATAATAAAAATATTTCTATTAATACTTTGTTGGTTGGAACGAACTTATAACTTATAATTTATTTTACTAGTTTATAATTTTATTAAAAGTATTTGGTAAACAAATTTATTTTAATAATTTATAGTTTATTTTAATAAATTACTTTAAATATATTATAACTTATGCAATTTTCTTCTATTTTTACTTTTGTTATTCTATAAAAATATATATTATACTCTTTATATTTATTATACCTTTTATATTCATTATACCCTTATATATAAATATATATATAACTATATATATATATATATATATAATAAAATATGTAAATATATTTTATTATATATAATAAAATATAATAATATATTTATATAAATATATTATATATGTAAAAATATATTATTCATATATAAAGTATATAAATATATATTTTTAATGGATTTTATATATATATATAATAATTTAAATTAATTTAATTAAAAACAAAAATGATATATTTATTTATATTATTTTGAAATTAAAAATATACACCCTTTTATATCATTTTACATTTTTCAACTACTTTAATAACTACTTTTACTGAACACTTCTAATTAAATAAGCTAACTTATAAGTTATTAACTATAAACTATAAGCTAAAAATTAACTTATAAGCTAGCGAATAGTTTATCAGCTATTCGCTAACTTATAATCTAATTTTGTTAAACAGAACCTAAAGCAATCTCTTACATTCAAAATGAAGTATGTTCAAATCTTATCAAAAGTTCTTTAATATTTAAATAAAACAATGCTGTGTTCAAGATTCAAATCCTCATTAAGTGCAAATAAATGTCCTCCCAAATCACGTATTCAACTACCAGGTTACTGTAAAAATTGATGAAGGGAGAAAATAAATATAAAAATATATTTATATATGGTCACAAATAAATATCAAAGTAAGTCAAAAAAAAATAATTTAGGGATTCCTGTTTTTAAAAATATATTCTGCTTTTAAAAATAAAAAATCAAAAACAAAAAAGAAAGCTGTTTGAAAGAAGTATTATGTCTGTTTGTTTTCATAAAACAAAAAAAAAAGTGTTTTAAAAACAATAAAACATAACAAGTTTTAAATAGTCTAAACTGATATTTTCTTCTTTTATAATTTTGTAATTTGCTCTCTCTATCTCTTTTATCCCTCTCCCCACTCTTTCTTCTCTCTCTCTCTACTGTCCTCTCCTTCTTTATTTCTCTACTCCCTCTCTGTTTTCTCTCTTCTCTCCCTCTCTCCTTTCTCTCTCTTCTCTCCCTATCTCTCTCTCTCTCTGCCCTCTTTTTTTCTCTTGTAACATATTTTAGTTTTTGTATTTTTTAATTTGTTTCTAAAACAAAATTTTCAAACAAATACTTGTATTTTTATGTTTTTTAACATATTTCTAAAAAAAATTCAAATAATTTTGTTTATTCTTTTGTACTCATAGTTTTAAAAATAAGTAAACAAAATTATTCTAAAAGTATAACAATAAAAAACAAAATCAAACGGGGCCCTTATATGCTAATTCCATAACTAAAGTATCCCAAGACATGATTTTTAAGTTAATTTAGCACATAAATCTCATATTTAATAAATAAATATGTACAATTTTTTATAATTAAATTAATAAATTATTAAAAAATTATCAAAAAAATAAATTGTAAAAATAAAATCGAAAATAAATTATTCTTGAATATTTGTATGACATTATACAAATTTTTACTAACGTTGTCCAACTTTCATGATTTAAAATTATTTTATACAAAATAGCAATGATTTTAAAATTGAATCGGATAGGCCGGTTGCACTAGTTGGACCGGTGACTGACTGGGGGTCCGATTTAGTCTCAGGAAACAAAAATCGTTTTATTATCCAACCGGTCATGAACAGGAAAAACCAATGAAAATCGGCTAGTCAGTCAATTCCACCGGTTGGGGAAGGAGAGAAAGAGAGAGAGTTCTAATCTATTGCATCATCGGTGAGCCAGAGACGATGATTGTGAAGGATGAAGAGCAATAGTTAGGTCGACTTCCTATAAGGCAGAGATGATGACGGTGAGGAACTAAGAGCAAAGGTCAAGTTGACGTTTGGTGAGATAGAGATGATGACGGTGAAGGACTAAGAGTGCTAGTGAGCCAAAGATAGAGACTGTGTGCGATGTGATAGACGACCACAGATGAAAATATTGCAAGCAAAATGGCGTGTTGGGATTATTGGGAAGGAGATGAAGAGATATTGAAAAGTCCAAGAGTCGACGGAAGCATTAGAAAGGAAAGGAAGATATGATTAAAGGCTTAAAGCTAACCCTATAAGGCTATCCTGCACTATTATCGCATGTTTGGGAGTAATGATACTAATTTATTTTAAAATATTTATAATTTCTATAAAAACTTGATATTTTATTTTATATTAAAAAGCTATTGTTTTAATTTCTTAAATATATATAATAGTATTTTTATTAAAAAAGAGTAATTCTTATTTATTAATATAAATTAAAATATATATACATATTTAATTAATACCAGTTCAACCACGATTGAACTAATAAACCTTGAATTGGTGGTTTCACTTATTTAATAACAATTCCAATTTTTAAAACATTAAAAAATAATAATATTTTATATTTTATAGTATTATGTCTAATGGTATGTGTATATATATAATTCTTCGCATATATTATGTAGCAAGAAATTCCAACCATGATTATGGTTGTTGTTTCTTATTCATAATGTTTTGGATTTTACTTATCCCAAGACTTATTTTACTCCAACTCCCATATTATGGATTTAAGCAAAAAAAGAAACTAGATCACAAGGTGACCAAGTATCCGAGTTGAGTAGGTTTTGACCAGATCGATTGTAACCTATTTCAATTACATAACTTAGCTCGAGTTCGCTTTTGGGTCACTAGTCCTTGAATCAACTCAATCAATCTAAGACGAGTTCGAAAACACTAATTTTAATATAGTCTTTAAGTATTTGTTTCAATTTTGCTTTTATTTAATATTTTTTAACAATAAAAAATTTGATAGTTAACAACAGCTAACTTTATGATTTAACAATAAAAAGAATTAAGTTAAGACAAATACAATATTATATAAATTATATTGAGATATTTGATTTTTTAAATACCATATTAAGACAATTGTAATATTTTAAATATTAAATTAATAATTTAATTCTATTATTATCATGGAGCTTTTTTCTTAATTTTATCTCATATGTTTATAAAAAATTGAGAAAATCCTATTTTGGCCTTTAATAAATGGGGTGACTTTCAATTTGATTTTCCACATATTATTTTTGTCAGACTAATCCCTCAAATACAAAAACACCTTAATATTACCTTTGTACCCTAACTTCAATATTAAATAGAGCAATCAACATGATATTGATTAAGACCTTTTTTCACTAACGAAAAATTACATACAGTATATATAATTTACATAAAATAAAAAGAAAGTCACATAAGCGACAGTTAAAATTTGAGTAAATTAACATTTTGGTTCGTGAAAGAATATGATTTTATCTAATTTGATACCTCAAAAAATTTATTTTAATTTGATTCTTAAAATATTTGTATCTAATAAAAAAGATCCTTTTGTACAAAAGAAAAATTAAAAAGCACGTTATCCTTCTAAACTTCAATGTTTAACAAACAATCTCGCTATTGCAGTTTGTTCAGAAGAGACTCGTATATTTGAACCCAACACCTCTGTTTACTGCTTGGCCAAATCAATCAGATAAACATACTTGCTTGGTGACCTTCTCGCTTTCTTCAAACTGCTTCCATTCTCATGGCTTTTGCTCTCTACTTTATTTTTTTCCCCCTTTTCTGGTTTCTAATCTTTCCTGAGGTCTAAGAAAATGTTGCGTGATCCTCTCCTATGTACAAGAGGGATTGGGAATTATTGGATGTTTGATCAAACGGTTCCCAATCATCCAATTTCTTTTAAAAAATTATAATTATCATTTTATGTTTAGTTTTGTATTTGTAATCATCATTGAATCAATTGATACTTGAAAATTTAAAAAAAAAAAGAAAAAATGTTGCATAAATGGGAATTATTGGATCAAACATATCCAACGGTATCCAAAGCCCCTCCGACGAGCAGGAGGGGATCTGCACGTGAAAATGTTTTGGTATCAAGGAGTATCCATGTTGGTTAATCCATAAAGATGCTTCATGGTGTAATTTTTTGTCATTAGTTAAACCTATATTATATGACCTTTTTTATTGGGAATAAATTTTTTAAAGCCGAATTGAGACCAAAAAAATTCAAGGATCTAATTAAGAAAAATCAAATCTTTTAAGTTCCAAATCGTTAATTTAATATTAAAATTTACTTAATTATTTGGTACTTTTCATAATATATGCCAAATGAAAGAGTTTCACTATTACTTTTATGTAGGAATTTAAGAAAAATGACACTTTCAAACTAACCAATGAAAAAAAAAATTGAAAAACAGGTTTGCATACAATAATCCCCGTCTCTCTCTCTCTATCTATATGGTGTATAATAGGAGACCAAATCCTTTAGCCAAAGGTTTTAGCAACGGTTAAAATTGCTGTTAAAAGTGTTATAGAAAACTTTTTTAGCAACGATAATAGTTGCTAAAAGTCTTAGCCACGATTGGAACAAGCACAGTGCTTGTTCTAGCATAGAATCCGCGTGCATATAATTGTAGCTTGGCATGTAATTTGGTGCATATCAATTTGCTTTTAATTTTTTAAATATAAAAATAGATTGCAATGTTTCTATTATTTCTCTAAAATAATAAATAAATAAAGTATAAAAGTGTGTATATGTGTGTATATAATAGTGGCTTGGCATGCAATTTGGTACATATCAATTTTCTTTTAATTTTTAAATATAAAAATAAATGCAATGGTTCTATTGTATTTATGAAAAACAAAAAAAAATGTAGTGGGAAGTTGTTTCATCTCCTCAACTCTTACATGCATTTTCATTTTTCTATACTACATTATCTCTTATTTGTATATATGCTATTGTATAACTTTAAAAATAATCACGAGAAGATCTCAATGTCATATAGAATAGTACAGATATATAAAATATAATATAAAAATTAAAAAAAGAAAAGTTAATTACACTTTCCATTACTTCTTTTTTATTATTTTAAAATATAATAAAAGTATTAAAATTACCTTTATGATTTATATTTAAAAATTATTAATTTTTTTAGAAAACTTAACATGCATTTTAGTGCGGGTCAAACAATTGGGCCTATCACCCCTTTTTGCAAATGTGATTGATAATTGCAAGTGCTTGCTTTCTAAAATAACCCATTTTCAAGTTGTCAAAGCATATATGAGGCAAAATATGTGTCACGACCCATTTTCTAGGTACATGACCGGCACAATGATGAATATTCCATTACTGTAAGCCTTTCGATAAATTCTTCCCACAAGTAAAATTGTTAGTCATTATCTCTATATTCTCAAAATATCATTCCTTAATAAATAAAAAGAAAATACATCAGATTTTCTTAATTAATAATAGATCCTCAGTACAAAACATATTATCATACTGAAATACAAGCTAAATACCAAACCCCTGACCTAGATGTCCTAGACGGTTACAGAGCAACATACTGTATAACAAAAGAAGGGCCTACCCGACAGCGGGAAGGTCCAACGTGATCTACTCCTCTAGCGGATGTACTTCGGCGGCAACCTGATCTGAACAAAAAGTTTGTACAAACAGTGTGAGCTTTTAAACTCAGTGAGCAAATCGGCCTCGCGTTAATAAAATTCAAATACATCACCAGTCATGAAAGCATATCCGAAGGCTCAAGCTCAACCAATAGACATAGTTAGAAATTACATACAAGAAGATAAAATTCATCCAATTCAACAAACGATACTAGTACTCGTCAATGGCAATATATCCCGGAGAGCGCACACAGGCTGGCTCACCAATTTTGTATTTTTCCGCCATGACGCACAACCTCATCCTCTTAGCTAGGGCGCCTCACGGATTTATCACCAATCCGGGCTATATCCCTACTGAGGGAATCATTGTCTCCACACTCATTGGTCAAGACACCCTTTAACCCGGGTTTTCCGCCTTGCCGTGAAAGGGGGTACTGTACCGCTCAATCACAATCAATAGTACAACAGTTCATATCATAATCAGAAGCACAATATAATACTCATCCATATAACAGGTATAGTATATAACTATATGATTCAAATTTCATATCATCATGAGATACTTGCTTTGTCTTATCCATGCTTCTGGATTAATTATCTCATTATATTCGTCATTCTGAATCCAATTTCTCCCTATGAATCTTGGGAGTGTCCTACGACATACTTTTTATCACCAGTAATGCTAAAACTCTATTAAAACAGGGTCGTTTCACTCACCTGGATTCCGTACGAGTATTACTTCTCTAAATCGTTACGGACAAGAGTACGCAGGTGAATTTCAGTGTTCCGCTAACCAAAAACGGAAAGGCCCAAAATCTCAGAATCCTAGCGTCGGAGCAAGAGAAACTTAAGGAGGGAATAAGAGAAGTTGAAGGTGTGAGTTTAGAAGTGAAATGGAAGGGCCTATTTATAGCAAAAGTCAAGGGTACTATTTGACACTATGCGCTAATAAAATATTCAATTTACTATTCATGAAAACGACATTTCTAATAATGCAGTTACTGTGCACCTTACGCGTACGATGGAAAATTTTCGTTTATTTACTATTAGAAACTTTAAAGGGAAAACTATCCTTTCACCTTAAACCTTTAAGTTTCTTTTCAATTCAGTCCTTTCAATTTAGTCCCTGAGGGTATTTTTACACATAAAACGTCATTTTCTCCTACAAACTTCTTTCTAGTTTTCTCTTATAA
The DNA here is from genome assembly GCA_037074585.1 of Biancaea sappan. Lineage (NCBI taxonomy): Eukaryota > Viridiplantae > Streptophyta > Magnoliopsida > Fabales > Fabaceae > Biancaea > Biancaea sappan. Next base: position 35,458,712 of record CM073492.1, read on the forward strand.
CCAAACCACATCTAGTACTTGACATTTTGATTGTATAAATGAACAGTACCATATAAGTAAATAGTAACAGTAGTTTGAAAACACGCATTTATATTTTATTTTTCATGGGTATTACAATATGTGTGCAGATCTACTTGCAAAAGATGGAAGGAAGAAGAAGAAGAATCTAACAATCTACCACCAAGTACCAAATGTCATTCAGCATCAATATCAAAATAAACAAATGATACTCAGTAACTCACTCACTCACTTTTGCATAGTTTTTTGGCTGCCTATCTTGACTTGGAATCTTGTGCTTGTCCTCTATACTATTAGATTTCATATCTAACAGTCTAAATTTTAATTTTTTAAAAAAATTATCAAAACTGTCATTTGATATCTGGACCATTAGATTTGAAATTTGATGGTCCAAATAAGAATAAGCATCATGCTTGTCCTTATAGGACAAGCACCAAATTCGGCCTCGCCTATCTTAGCCTTGTTGAACTACCTTTCAATAACCATAACAGAGTAAATAATAATCCAGAGTTTAAAGTGCTAAAGTTAGACATATAATCAAAATGACATAAAACATAAACTCTTTTCTCCCTTTGTCATCAACAAAAAGGAGGGGGTCTTCCGTCCTCAATCCTCAATGTGTTTAGTTCTTGAGTGTTGAACTAGATTTTTGGATTGATATATAGCACTTGTATTGTCACATCTAATGAGTATACTTTCAAGAAAGATACCAAGATCCTCTAGTTGTTGCTTCATCCACAGAACTTGAGTACAACAACTTCTAGCTGCAATGTATTCAACTTCAACTGTGGATAAAGCAACACTATTTTGCTTTTTGCTAAACCAAGAGACAAGAGAATTACCAAAGAATTGATAAGTTTCACTTGTACTCTTTTTATCAGTTTTGCTACCCATAAAATCAGTGTATGAGTAACCGGTTAAAACATTTGAGAATCCTTTAAGATACTATAAATCTATTTTAGATGTGCCAACCAAGTATCTAAAATTATTTTCATAGCCTTAAAATGAGATTCCTTGGGGCAAGTTTGAAAGCATGTACACATGCACAAACTAAACATAATATTTGGCCTACTGGCTATTAAATATAAAAGGGAGCCGATCATATATCTATATTTTGTTATGTCATAGGGTATACCTTCTTCATCCTTGTTCAAATTTGTTGAGGTGCTCATAGGTGTCAAAATAGGCTTAGCATTCTCCATTCCAAATTTTTTGAGCAACTCTTTGACATATTTGGTTTGACTCACAAATGTACCATGTTTCATTTGTTTGATTTGGAGCTCAAGGAAGAAGTTAAGTTCTCCCATCATTGATACTTCAAATTCACCTTGCATGATCTTAACAAACTCCTTGCATAAGCTTTCATTAGTAGCACCAAAAATTATGTCATCAACATAAATTTGAATAATAATTAAATTATGATTTTCCTTTTTGAAAAAGAGAGTTGTATCAATATTTCCTCTAAAAAAGTCATTTTCCAAAAGAAATGAGCTCAATCTCTCATACCAAGCTCTAGGAGTTTGTTTGAGACCATAAAGAGCCTTTTTCAATTTATAAACATGATTAGGCTTATCATGATTTTCAAAACCAGGAGGTTGTTCAACATACACTTCTTCCATGATATAGTCATTGAGGAAAGCACTTTTAACATCCATTTGAAAAAGTTTGAAATCATTTATGCATGCAAATGTCAACATCATTCTAATAGCTTCAAGCCTAGCCACGGGTACAAAAGTCTCATCACAATCAATGTCTTCTTCTTGATTATAACATTTTGCAATAAGTCTAGCTTTATTTCTAACCACTACTCCATTTGTCATATCCCAAAAATTGGACATGTGAATTAAACATATATCACCTAGGGTATACCTCTGTGGTATCCCTAAATCTCCATGAACATTCGTATTATTCACAATTATGTAAAACATAAATTTTTTTAAGAAAGATATTTTACATACATACTTAGAAATATTAAATATTCATATATTACAATCTTATAAACCTAGGTGACCTACTAGATTACAGAGCATTTTCTAATCCTTACCAAATCTACAGTTATTTGTTCACCAGACAAAAGTGGAGTATAACCTTAAAGGCTATTAATCATCCTCCTCAACCACTGTATCTGAAAATATAATTATAGGAAATGTGAGTTAATCAAAACTCAATAAGTAAATAACTGTGCATAAAAATATCACAAGCACAAATACCACATTGCTAATTTAATCAGAAGGTATCAATTAATTCAATACATTCAATGTATTTTTTTTGTATAGACACCAGCGTTTTATGTCAATTTTAAAAGTTCTGTGAGTTTACTTTCTCACAACCATATTAATCCAAAATCATTGGTATTCAATAGGTCTACGCTCTTTTATTTTTGAAAACCCTGTGAGCTTACGTTTTCACAACTATATTAAGCCCAAAAATCTGTTGATACTCAATAGGTTTACGCTCCCTAATGTTCATCCTTAGGAATATTTATCCAGGGATTTACTAATTGGTATATTCAGGTCTGTTGAGTAATCAATCCCTCACCTTATATAAGTCTGTTGGGAGATCAATCCCTCACCTTATTCAGGTCTGTTGGGTGATCAATTCCTCACCTTATTCATGCATCAAACATAATCACAATCATGACATATAATCATATTCTCATAAAATGTTCCAATTTATTCAAAAAACTACCACATCTAGTTATTTAGTTAACAAGAGAAATTAATTCACATAAGATAATAAAATAATTTTCAATGATATTGTAATTTTTCTCAACTTAAACATACACTGGTAATCTTCTCAATTTCACAAATAATCCAAATGAGATTTATATTGTGCTTTGACTAATTTAATAAATTAAATTTGCAAGGTCGCCCACTCACTTTGACATTGCACAATTTTACCTTGAACATTTTTCGAAGATGTATAAGACAATAGAAGGTAATTTTCTTTATTTCAATCTAGTCACAACATCTCAAAAGATGTGGAAGATACGTCAAAGAATCTATCCCTATAAGATAATCATGTAAAAATATATTAAGGTCACAAAATAGGAAAATTCTCTACTACAATTCTAACATTTAATTACTCTTCTAGACATAACTTTCAAATGGTAAGAAATTTTTAGATAAAACTTATTTCATTTGAAAATAGACTCGAAGAGCTTTCCAACAATACCTTATTTACTAAAAACGGAGTTCAGATGAAAGAGTTATAAACATTTTAAAACTGATGCTACAGTAACTGTCAACGGTCAACGCAGCTACAGTAACTTTGACCAAAGTCAATGCTGCAGTATCATTGACCAAGTCAATGCTACAGTAGCAGCGAAAATTTGAAAAAATTTTCTCTATAAACAGTGTTTTTTTGAAAAATTTCCAGAATAAATAGTAATATTCTTCGTGTTCTTCATCCAAAATCTCAAAATCACATCTAAGACATTGTTTCTTTTGATTTCTTCCATGGGTTTTCATCATTAATGTTTAAAGAGTGTTTTGATATCAAAACCCCCAATTTTTACTAACAATGCAAGCTCCAATCTCAAATTTTCATCAAGAACCCTAACTTTCTTCAAATTTCCAAATTCTTGAATTTCTCCTAGTTTTCTCCAAATTTCTTGTTCCACAATTATTATCCAAGATGTAGAAATGTTTTAAACTATATCTTTACTTAAATTCATCTATAGAAACAATATACAAATATTTCCCAAAATGATAACCTAGGATTTATTCTTGTAAGAGGAGGAAGAAAAAGAAGAATATCTACTTACCCAATCTTCGTAGCTTCCAAGGCTTCCTTCCTTGAGCATTTAGCATGGATAGATGTGAAGAAAAGAACTTGGGAGTGCTTGGCCTATAGAGAGTGAGAGAGCTACGGGAGGAAGATAGAAAAATGAATAAGAGAGAAGGATGAGTGTTTAAGTGTGTATGTGTGGGCCCCACTAATTTTTTTTTTCAATTTAGTCCCTTTGGCAACCATCTTAACTAGGACTTGTAAGGGAACTGAAAAAACTTGATTATACTTAGGGCATCAATATACTCCCACAAAATACACCTCATCACATCCCATTTTTATTAAAACTCCAAAATCCCGTATTTGTTCACTTTAGTCCCTCTTGATGTCTCAGACTCCACTTTAACCTCGAATCCATTATCCTTTTGGTACCGGACTCATAATTCATTCTCATAAGCTCTATTCTTCCTCTCGGGTTCCTATTTGGTCATTTCTCAAAAGTACTCCATATTTTATTTTCTTTTCACTTTAGTCCTTGAGAATTTGTAAAAATTTTCCAAATTAAAATTTTGAAATTTCTATTCTCAAATTTCATTCACTAATTCAAAAAGAATATTTTTCATGTAATTAAATTTTCTAATGAACTTCAAAATAGATTTTAAATATTCATATAAATTCTTGAGATATTACACCATTTTCATCAAGTTTGTTTTTAAAAACTCATTTTGTGCCAATTATTGTATGATTATTGGGTCTAGGAACTAAGTCCCAAACGTGGCTTCTTTCAAATTGATTTAGTTCTTCTTGCATAGCCAAGACCTAATTTTCATCAATAATTGCATCATTAATATTTTTTTGTTTAACTTGAGAAAAGAAGACTAAGTGGTTACAAAGGCTTTTTGTTTAAACCTTGAGTAACCATCTATAACAACTAGTACTAGGAGTTACCTCCAAGGCTTTTTGTTCTAGATGGTCCTATAAGATCTATGTGGAGTAATTGCAAAGGTTTAGTTGTAGAAACAATATTTTTAGCCTTGAAAGAACTTTTAACTTGCTTCCCCATTTGACAAGCATCACAAAGTTTGTCTTTTTCAAATTTGATTTTGGGTAAGCCAATTACTACTTCTTTTGAGGCTAATTTATGCAAAAAACTCATGATAGCATGAGCTAATCTCCTATGCCAAAGCCGATTTTCATCACTAACAATAATTAAGCAAGTAGAGTCTATAGTAGGATCTTTATCAAGATTTATAACATAAACATTATTAATCCTTTGGCCAATAAGTTTAATTTGCTTATCATTAGTATTTTCAATTATACAATGAGTTGAATAAAAAATAACTCTATTGCCTTTGTCACATAGTTAATTAATACTTAGCAAATTATGATTAAGGCCTTCAACATACAAAACATTTTCAATAGAAGTTGAGAAGTTCTTGCCAACTTTACCTATACCTTTGATAAGCCTTTTTCATTACCTCCAAAAGTCACTTTGCCTCCTTTTGGAGCTAAGGAGATGGATTTGGATTGATCGCCAGTCATGTGTTTGGAGCAACCACTATCCAAATACCACTTTCCACTCCTAGCTTTGAGGCACACCTACATCACAAGTTTAAGACTTCACTTTAGGTACTCAAATTTGTTTGGGTCCTTCTTTGTTAGAGGTTCTTTTGGTACCCATTTCTTCTTGTTACCATTTGGAGTATTCTTTTTATACCAGCAAGTATAGGAGTTGCGTTCTTTCAATCCACAATGGAAACAAGTGTTAATTGTCAAATTAACATGATTTATGTGCCTTTTTCTTGGCAAATGAACCTCACTGCTACTTGATTTGTACTGAATTATGACCTTCTAGTCTCAAGATATGCTGATGTTGATTTTTCCTAAGCTCTTTCAATTATCTATATTTTCATCTTCAATTTCATGTTAGTAATTGACATTTGACCTTGCATTGCAGAGTACAAAAGAATACACTTTGGGAGTAAGGAAAGATGAAGCAGCAAAACAGCATGGGAAGCAAATCTGACCCTTCCCGCTGCAGCGCCATTTGATTCCCGCTGCAGCGCCATTTGATTCCCGCTGCAGCACAGTCAAGCGCCCAGCGCCAGCCACCCAGCGTTGGGCGTTGGAGTGAATTTTCAGTTGAGAGTTTCTGTCTTCCACCGCTGCAGCGATGAATTCGCATCACTGCAGTGTGAGTACTTCCGCTGCTCTCTATAGCGGTCTGCTGCATCATTTTATTGGCTTCATTATCTGTCTTCTATCGCTGCAGCGGTGAGGACGCACCGCTACAGCGGCGGAGCTTCTGTTTGGCCACTTAGACTTCATATAAATAGCAGATAGGGAGTTTTTCTGGGGGATTTTGATCCGGGGAGGAGGAGGAACGCCGTCTTTGCTGAGCATAGAAGAGGGAACTCAACTTTGAAGCCTTTGGGGGGGCTCAAATCATACTTCCGAAATCAGATTCATGACTTTCTTCACTCTTATTTTTGATTGTTATTCTTTATTTTTCATGAGTAGCTAATTTTTCCATCTAGAGTTACTATGAACTCAACCCTAGAATAGATTTTATTTCTTCTCATGTAATTGCAACTCTAATTCAATCAATATATGTTTTCTTATTCATTTTACTACTGCATATGGTGGAATTGATCAGTCTATTTATATGCTTGTTGCTCTTATCAATCTCGGGAGGGGGAGGTAAGAGTAGAACACTGAGTAGGGAAGACAAGTGTAATCTTAACCTAAGTGTTTTCACTTGTTAGCTAATAGGAATATTAGCTGATCTCGTTTAATCAAAGCTAGGTTGGTTGTGTTAGGCTTAACCCACACAAAGAATTGAATAGGTGTTAAGCATCTTAACTGAAATTCAGGAGAATTCCTTTAAGTTATTAGAATAACTTAGGATTAACTTATTTGGTTGATTAGTTGCAAATGCGTGAGAAGAGTTTTACGATTTCTATGATGGGGGAGAGGGATTAGTGACCCTAGGCTTTTAATTTAGATCAATTTCATCTGTCTTTGCATTGTTTACTGTTATTAAAAAAATTTATAAAAATTTACTGTCATGGCTTGCTTTTATTGTCAGTTTTTCATTAGAGCTGTCTTCAATTCAATTGCTCCGTCTAAATAATTCAATTAAATTTCTTGAGTACTTAGTCGCTTAGTTCTCGTGAGAACGATACTTTTATTCTTAAATCACTATATTACTTGAGCGAGTAGTGCACTTGCCAACCCGCCTAACAACAAGTAGTAAAGAGACTATTTGACATAGTTGCATGTACAAAGAAATTCTTATAGTATTTTTTACTAGCGTTGGGTTTATATCCCAATCCTACTTTGTCAAAGGCACATCTTTGATTACCAAGCAATATGTTCAAATTGTCTATTCCTTGAGTAAATTTTTCAAGGGTAGATTTTAAATCCTCAATCTATTTTTCAAGATCAATACATTTATAGCAAGAACAATCTTCTTTTGGAGAAGTAGATAATGATTTCAAGCTTGCATTTTCATCTTGTAAAATGGAGTTTTGTTTTTCAAAAGTCAAATTTTCTTCCTTGAGTGTGGTGAGATCATTTTTCAAATTTAAAATTTCATTCTCAAATAAGAAAATATTTTGTTTTGAAATATTTAGCTTTTTGGCAAGCTTCAAGGATTCATTGTGCAATTCTTCAAAAGCTTATTGTAATTCATCAAAAGAATGAGAAGGTTCAAGAAGTGTTACCTCTTCATTGTCTCTTGCCATGAGGCAAAGATTTGCTTCTTCATTATGCTCCATCGGATTCATTTTCTCCCCAAATTGAAGAGACATAAGCCTTCTTTTTGCTTTTGTCATACCCTTTCTTTTCTTCTTGCTTCTTGATGTATTAAGGGTAATCCCACTTGATGTGTCCAATCTTTTTGCATTCATAGCAAGTGGGGCCTTCCTTGTTGTTCTCTCTATCCTTTCTCTATCTGTTAATGTTCTTGTTTCTCAGAAATTTGCTGAAGTTTTTGACAAAGAGGCTAAGATCTTCATCATTGATGTAAAGTTCTCCTTCATCCTCATTACTGTCAGTTTCCACTTTCTTGGAGGAGGTTGACTTTAAGGAGATAGTTTTTTTTTTGTTTCTTCATTTTGTCTCATTTGCAAAATATGAGATTCATAATTTTGGTGATTTCCAAATAGAGCTATGAGAGAATTCATGGACTAACCTCTAACCTCCAAGATTGCAGTCCTCTTTGCTTCCTATTCTGAAATGAGGCACTTTAGAATCTTAGTGGTTCGGAATTTTTCTGCATAGGTCACAACAAGATCTCTCAAGTGGTTAGTAATGTGAGTAAATCTCAATTGCATTTCATTAATGCTCTTACCACTTTTCATTTTGAAATTTTCATATTCATTGGTAAAAGTGCTTATTTTTTATTCCTTGACTCCTAAAGTCCCTTCATGTGTAATTTCAAGTGTATCCCACATTTCTTGGGCATTTGCACAACTAGAGACTCTAAAGTACTCATCTTGACTTAAAGCATTGACAATGATCACTTTGGCCTTAGCATTTAAATGTACAAACTTCTTTTCAGCTTCATTCCATTCACTTTTGGGTATTAGAACATTATTCCCATTAACTACCTTTATAGGTATATAGGGGTTATTTTCTACAATATCCCATAAGTCAAGATCTATTGCATAAAAAAATAATCTCATCTTATACTTCCAATAAGTACAGTGATTGCCATTGAAACTAGGGGTTTTGTAAAGGAGTTTCCTTCAGGCAAAATGTAATCACCAAGACCAGTCATAATCAACTCTTAGACTGTAAAGTCTTTAATCAAGAGCCCAGACTCTGATACTAATTGATATAAATGGCTAGAACCCAAGTTTGGGGTAAATTGATTTTATAAAAAAAAAAATTTTTGAAGACTTGTTAAAAGTTTAAGTAATTTTAAAAGCACAACAGAAAATATATGACAATGCAAAACAAAGCAGTATTAAGATGAGTGAGGATAGAGTGCAAATAATCAAAGATAAAGTTTTAAACAATTAAAAAGATAAGGGAAAGAGATATAAATACAGATGTTTATACTGGTTCAGCTTAATCCAAGCCTACATCCAGTCCTCAAGATCACTTCTTGAATATTTCACTATCAACCACAAGTTTATACAAAATGGGTACTTGTGAACTACTACAACAGATATCTTTTTATTTCCCAAGGGTGTCTCTCCCCCTCATAGATTGTTTTCTCTCAAAAATAAACCAAGGAAAACTTCCTTGATCAATACACTTAGAGAATGATAAGTGTACAAAAGCAACTTTCAAAATATAGTAGATAGACTAATAATAAACTCTCTAAGGGTAAATGATAGACAATGATTGACTTTCTGAAAATCTGAGGTATAAATAATGTTTTTATTGATGCTTTGACATTCTTTAAAGCTGATATTTAAAGACCCAAAAGGAATAGTGCGGTTGGAGCTAAATCCCAAATTGATCTGCATGATGTCAGTAAGAAATAGTCATTTAAAAGTGTTGGTGGTCGACTGGTTGAAGCAAGGCGGTCGACCGGTTCATTCCAATGAGCAAGCAGTCGATTGGTTGCCTTGTGTTCTTCAGATGGATTTCATTCCAGTGCGAAGCGGTCGACTGGCTTCTATAATGCGACTGACCGATTGCTGATTGAGAATAGATAATTTGTTCCAGTACAAGGTGGTCGACCTGTTGAAGGAAAGCGGTCGACCGTCTACTGGCAAAGAGTAAAGCCTTGTTTACATGAAGTAAGCCGTCGACTGGCCAGCTACTGATAAGCTAAAATTTAAAAGTCTATATAAACAAAGTTTCAAATGTTTTCAGCAATTAGTCAATACTCATTTATAATGTGCTATTTTAGTTTTGCTGTGTCACTCATCAAAACCAAATATTGCCTTAAATGCAATGGGGTCAACATTCGCCTATTTTATCCTTCTGGTAAACTACCACTGCACCAACTTAACACTACTTTTACTTATCATTGTCAAAACATGATGGTTAAAAACGAGTTCAGTCCACCCATTTTTGGACGGATCTGAAATATAATGTTTAGGCCTGTCTGTGCTAGCCCGTGGGCCAAACTTTATTTTAATTATTAATATTTAAATAATATAATATTAAAATTATTTTAGTAAAAAATTCAATAATTTAGCCAAATTAAAAAAAAAAGAAAAAACAATGTATGCATAAAGCCTCTAAGACACCATGCTTCAAGATTCAAGTGTTTGGTTGGTGCTTACAGAACACTGTTGTCTGTCTTGTGATTTGTAAATGAGTGAGTTTTTGGCCTTTGCATAGCATGTGGTTTTAGAAAAAAAAAATGGTGGGCAATTTTTTATATTTTTTTAAATAAATTATATATTTTATATTATATTTAAATTTAAAAATTTACATTTATTTTTAAAAAAATTAGAAAAGTTTTTATATCTTTTACGGGTCTTGTATTGAACTACTTTATGTTTTAATTAAATTTCCTATTTTCACCCAAAAAAAGAAATTGGGCCAATGCATGTGTGAGCGCACTTGATTCGGTTTTTCAAGATATTAAATCAAAAATCAAATCAAATGAAAAATTATAATACATAAATTGTTAAACACTATTAATTTTGTTCAATTTTTGTCCGTTTCAATTTAATTTAATTTAATTTCATGATATCAATTTCAATGGATTTTTGAACCTCCAAAGAATGGCTGAACTAACAAAGGAGCTGTGAAAGTACACGATTCGGATAGGTTTCATATATAGTTGGAACCAGAATGAGAGTTTCGTTACACGAAAAAAATTATGCAACATTTCTTATATTTTTCCAATCATTTTTTATTAGAAGAATATATATATATATATAATATTTTAAAAAAACTAATCATATAATGATGAGTTTTAAAATATATAAAGTTAATTTTTAAAAATTATACACTTATCATATTTTAATTAAATAATTATACATTTGTCTGATTTTAGTTGAAGAAACTGAAAACAAGCATATAAACATCTGTACATAAGTTTTTTTCTTTTCCTTCATGATATAGTAATTATCTCCCACCTCCACATAGATTAATTAGGGTTTGTTTGGTTTGGGCATTTCCTGTTTTCATTTTCACTGAAAACAGAAAATGAACTTGAAAATGCGTTTGGTTGAGTTAAATGAAAACGTTTTTTTGAAAACATTTGTTAAAATAAGCCTAGATCTGAAAACATAAAAAAGATGTTTTCAGTGTTTCAAGAAATGCATTTCAAGAAATGAAGATTGAAAATGAAAACAAGAAATGTTTTCATAAACCAAACAGACCCTTAATGACCGTAATAGCAAGATTTTAATTTTGTAGATAAAAATAAGTTCTTTTAAATTTTGGGTTCTTAAACTAATTTTCGTAATTTAAATTAAGAAAATATACTTTTTATTTTCTTAATAAAATTTTTCTTACAAATTTCTAAAATAAAAGTTTAATTTCTTAAGTTTGATAATTGTGACCTAAAATTATTTAATTTTTTAAAACTTTTTTTCAATACTAAAATCCTACTTAAAACTTAGAAAGATAATTTAATCAAGATGTGACATAAAGTGTAAAGAGAAAGATATTCCTTTAGAAACATTGTGTCAGACTTTATTGAGTTGAAGTATAACTTCTTGACAAAGAGCCAATTAATTTGGCGGTTGGCTAGTTGGGTCACGATTATAAATGGCGCATTATATTTTTGATTTAAGACTTTTGGATAAATAATTTATTAAGTATTTATAGAATAAGTGATAATTATATAAATACTTATATATAAATTATTTTTATAATTAAAAAATTTATAAAGACATATTTTATAAAAATTATTTTTAATATATCATAAATTATTTTTATAAATTTTTTTAAATATATGTATAAACGTTTATATTATAAAATAAATCAAATAAATAAACTCATACAAACGCTCTATAGTTTATGGTAAATGAGATGACCACATTATTTTTGAGTAAAGCGCCTTTGTAGTGGGGCATGTGAATTACACTACATAGTTTGTGCGTCCATTGTCTGATCCAACATATTGCCTCTTATCACATATTATTTGTGTTTATCCAAGTTATTATTGCATATCCGCTTATTTTTTTTCTTTTCCCACGGGTGAGATCCTGGCCGTCCATCCTTTTCTTTGTCGTGCTGTTCGTCATTTGACACTTGGCCTCCGTCTCTGCGTCCCTATTCCTTCACAAAATAATTCATTCTACACACGCGCTTATACATTTGCATTCATGTGGCATAAAGTCAAATTAAGATTCATGTGCCTCATTCTTAGAAATGTTAAGATGGGATAAGTCTATTAGGCCGGTCGGCCTAGTCCTATAAATAAAATGAAATAAATTATAGTTTTGGTAACTTATATTTAGAAAAGACTTTTAATCTATCTTATTTAAGTTTATAAGACTAAGATAAGTTTGGGTGAGTCAGCCTTGATAGATTTTTTTTAAATAAAGAAAATTCATAATATTTTTTTAAAATTAATACTTTGAGTTTGTAATTTTTTGTTTTTTGTTACTTTGGTCATTATCTGTTAATTTATATGACTCAGCCTAATGTCGTAATTTAAAAGAGAGGCATCAAAAATTAAAATTGTGAACACTTAATTTCTCCTCAAGATAAAATAAAAATAAAGGCAGTCTCATAAAATAGATACCTTAATTAAACCCTTTAAAAAAATAAAAAATAATGGGTAAATAAATTTAAAAAGAGAGAGAGAGAGAGAAGATGATACAATTAAAAGCAGGAGAGAAAGGCGTAACTGATCCCAATCCTTACGGATACGAAGCCACAAAATCTGACATGGGGATGTGCCGCAAATGGAGGAACAGATAACCACCCACAACCCTTCGACACATGAAGAGGAATCACGATAAATATGAGAAGCAGAGCACAGCGTGAGGAAGGGCGAAAGAAGAGATTGAATCCAAAAAAAGGGCATCAGAAAACTGAGAAACAAAGTTGAGTGAGAGACTCCAGAGGGAAATAGGAAGAAAGCACATCAAAGAGAAAAGGGAAAAACAGAGAGGCACTTGTTTTCTGGACACCACTCACAAGCGAAGAGAAAAGAGAGCACGGTGGAGAGAGAAGGGGAGAAATCTTCCTCTGTTTTTTTACATAAAAACAGAGAAGACCTTTTGCCATCTTTGAAGTGCGGTTGAAGGAGGAAACCAGCAAAGGTATTTGAAAGTATATGCAAACTAACTCTGATATATGCGTGAGCCCCTTGCATGCCAGTTATATGTGATATATATACATATATATATATATATATATATATATATATATATACTCTTATGCATGCGTAGCGTCTGTGAACATGCGTATTTATATATCAGGCGTGTTAGTGTGTATGGGTATATTATGAGTTGTTTCTGTTATATATATACATATCAGTGTGCGTGTGTATATATACTATATATACATGTAATATCTACATGCGTATTCCATTCCTTCCTCTCACTTTGTGATTCTGGTTCCAATTTAGAATGAACAAAAACTGAATCCTACAAGAGTTATTATTTTCCAAATCTTTATACAAAGTGGGTTTGATTTCACCGATAGAATTTTTATAGTAAATCCACCAATGGACTCCTTCAATTAGAAAGGTGAGCATGGAAATCAAAAGCATGAGAAGAAATACCTAAATAGCATGTAGGGACTAAAGTGAATAAAATTAAAAGTTTGTAAGAGTAGTCATAATTTTAGAAAAAAATATATTTGTGAGCTATGAACCTAAGGGGAATCTAAATATGGTCTTAGATCATGAAAATGATAAAAGGAAAATAATCACTCAGGGAGAAACAGTCGAAAGGTAAGAATACATCCTCCTTTTGTTATGTTTCTTTCTTCCTTTTGACGTTGTCTTATGTAAATTATGTGTGTGTATAATATATATATATATATATATATATATATATATATATATATATATGAGGTGTCAATATACATTTTTTAAAATAAATTTATTTTCGAAATAATTTCAAAAAATCCAAAAAATATATTTTTTTGTTTTTATTTTCAAGATATATTCAAAAATCTCAAAAAAATAAAAAATATATTCCCCTTTCAATTGAAAAAAGAGATATAGAAACAAAAGTTTTATCATTCTATCGCGCGATTGTTAATCAATACCGTAGGATAATAAGAAGATCAAACAATTCTTGTTGGGATGAGAGGCCGACTTCATTAGAGTTGATCCTCCTTTATTTTTCTAAATCAAATACTCACTATGCGATTGTATAACGATGTAAATGAGAAAAAATTTCTCTTAAAAATAAATTTGTTGAATTTAAACCATTTGAAAATCAGATGAAGTACTCATAACGTGATTGTGTAACAATACTTATGAAAAAAAGTCTCTAAAAAAAAAACTCTCTTAAAATAGATCCTAAAAATTTAAAATATTTCTTTACAAAAATGCCTTCCAACTTACAAACTACATGGACTTTGATCCTAATCGCTGGGTACGTAGGCCCTAGGTGATGCCTAGCCAAGTCTAATCTTGTATATATCTCTATTTCCATTTTTATTTTTTACTTTATTTATTTTATTTTTTGTGGTTAATCAGGGTAATCATTTAAGGTGAATATAAAATGGTTGTACATTTTTTTTAATCAGACGTATAGGGTGCCTAATACATTCCCTATACAATTCAACTTCATAACTCAATTTTCTCTAAACGCAGACAGTCAAATTTAGAGGTTTTTCCAATTTTTCCCTAACAAATTAAACTTTGGTGGCGGCTCCAAATAAAATTAGTTTTTGATTTTGAAAGCTGATTTTATATCATTTTTTTAAGAAAATACCGTCCGATCACATTTCGGGTGTGACAAAAAAAAAATACATAATATTAATATCAACAATGTCACTACTCAAAGGTACAAAGATATAGAGATTAGAGATTCAAAGAAAGAAGGTAAGATCCTTGAGCAATATGAAAAAGATAATGTTATTGATAGACTCAAAAATTCAATAAGTAAAGGGAAGAATATTGTAATACTCAAGAAAAATAAAATATAAATATTTGTTTACAAACTACTGTCACTATTTCAGTATACAGTACTATTCACACGTATAATACTATTTATGTATACGATACTGTTCATTTATACAATCGAAATGTCAAGTACTAGATGTGGTTTGGTCATAAGAGAAAACTAAAAAGAAGTTCGTAGGAAAAAATGACGTTTTATGTGTAAAAATACCCTTAATGACTAAATTAAAAGGACTGAATTGAAAAGAAACTTAAAGATTTAAGGTGAAAGGATAATTTTCTCTTTAAGTTTCTAATAGTAAAGTGTACAGTAACTGCATTATTAGAAATGTCATTTTCATAAATAGTAAATTGAATATTTTATTAGTGCATAGTATTAAATAGTACCGTTGACTTTTGCTATAAATAGGCTCTTCCATTTCACTTCTAAACTCACACCTTCAACTTCTCTTCTTCTTTCCTTAAGTTTCTCTTACTCCAAAGCTAGGCCTCTGAGATTTTGGGCCTTTCTTTTTTTTTTGCTTAAGTAAGGATACTATGTCCTTTCTATATCTTTCAAATTTTAGAAGTTATTTTCTTAAGTATGCTCTGTAGTTGCGGCTTTGGCCGATCTTCCACATCAGAAAAACTGTCCTTAGCTGTTTATATGTTATTTTGATTCTCTGATTACCGAAATAGAATGTAAACTGTGAATAATACATGTCTAGAAAAGTTCTGGCTAAGGAAAGACCTGGTTTTTAAATGTGTCCAGTGTGACCCTCCATTCTTTCCTGGGAACTTACCTGGTGTGCTCTTTTACAGATTGTATTCTCTATTTATGGTATAAACAGTCTCCATATATATGAATAGTGACCATATGTATGAATAGTAATCATACGTATGAATAGTGATTGTATGTATGAATAGTAACCGTATGAATAGTAATCATATGTATGAATATTAACCGTATGTATGAACAGTGTTTGTACGAAAACAATCCTAATGTATTTTCTCTAATCTTTCATGAAAATCTCCGTAGCAGAACACTGAAATTCACCTAAGTACTCTTATCTGTAACGACTTAGAGAAGCGATGCTCGTACGAAATCCAAGTGAGTGAAACGACCCCGTTTTAATAGAGTTTTAGCATTACTGGTGATAAAAAGTATGTCGTAGGACACTCCCAAGATTCATAGGGGAAAATTGGATTCAGAATGATGAATCTAATGAGATAATTAATCCAGAAGTATGGATAAGACGAAACAAGTATTTCATGTTGAGGTGAAGTTTGAATCTTTTCAAAAATAAATTAATTGTTATCTTGATTTGTGGTTTATAAATTTATAATATAGTTATATACTATACCTGTTATATGGATGAATATTCTATTATACTTCTGATTATGAAATGAACTGTTGTGCTATTGATTGTGATTGAGCGGGACAGTACCCCCTCTCACGGCAAGGCGGAAAACCCGGTTGAAAGGGTGTCTTGACCAATGAGTGTAAAGACAACGATTCCCTCATTAGGGATATAGCCCGGATTGGTGATAAATCCGTGAGGCGCCCTAGCTAAGAGGATGAGGTTGTGCGTCATGGCGGAAATATACAGAATTGGTGAGCTGGCCTGTGTGCGCTCTCCGGGATATATTGCCATTGATGAGTACTAGTAACGTTTGTTGAATTGGTTGTGCGTCATGGCGGAAATATACAGAATTAGTGAGCAGGCCTGTGTGCGCTCTCCGGGATATATTGCCATTGATGGGTACTAGTAACGTTTGTTGAATTGGATGAATTTTATCTTCTTGTATGTAATTTATAACTATGTTTATTGGTTGAGTGTGAGCCTTCGAATATGCTTGCATGACTGGTAATGTATTTGAGTTTTATTAACGCGAGGCCGATTCGCTCACGGAGCTTAAAAGCTCACACTCTCTGTACAACCTTTTTGTTCAGATCAGGTTGCCGATGAAGAATATCCGCTAGAAGAGTAGATCACTTTGGACATTCCCGCTGTCGGGTAGGCCCCTCTATTGTTGTAGATTATGTTGCTCTGTAATCGTCTAGGACATCTAGGTCATGGGTTTGGCATTTGGCTTGTATGTCAGCATAATAACGTATTTTATATTGAGAATCTATTATTATGTGCAAATCATCTCTATGATTTTCAGATAAGAAAAGTTGATATATTTTCTTCATATTTATTAAGGAATTGTTATTTTGATAACATAGATAATTTAATCTCATGGGTAGAATTTATCGAAAAGCTTACAGTGATGGGATATTCATTATTGTACCGGTCATGTGCCCAGAAAACGGGTTGTGACAAAGTTGGTATCAAAGAATTGGTTGTTAGATCTCCTAGTGATTACAGAGCAAGGTAACCTTAGTGGGACCTCCTCTATCGTTGTGAACCCGGGCACAATTATAGAGAGACAGCTCTACTGAAGGTCCTGTAGGATGTTTCCATTTCCTTTCCCTCCGAGACTTATCTCTCCTTAGGAATTATGTTCTCAGTTTTAGTTTTAGACAGATGTGGCTACACTTTTGAACTTAGTAAAGGAAATGTTATTACTTGTTTTGATTCCGTTGCTGTCGGATCAAAATTTTATATGGTGGATTTTATAAGCTGAATTCATGATTGATTTTGTGTAGCTATATTATTTTAGGGTACCAGCCAATAAAAGAAACCACTTGCATTAAAAAAAACTGAAGGATTACATTGCAAAAAAAAAAAAAGAGAAGTTTACTCATGCATGAGTAATCTAAAAGCGAGGTGGTCTCGGATTAGGAGGGTTGTATTGTATCATCACCTCTCGACCATTTCTTGGAGCAAGAGACATAGCAATGTCGCGGAGGGTAGTGTAAATTCCATTCATACAATCAACACTTCTTTGCTGTTGATTGCAGAAGCACTGGGTGGACCAATAGAAGAACCTGTCTATTCTCGAAGTCATTGCCGCGTTATTGCGTTTGGTTAACTTCTCCAGATCCTCTATCATCTTCTTGAGGTTCTTCACCTCCTGCTCTAAACAGGCAATTTTGTCCTCCGAGCTATGACCTGTACTAATCTCCTCGGCTTCCTCAATCTTCTTCATCTTCTTCTCCTTTTGAATCTCTTGAGATCCCTCGAGAGGTCTTTTGCCTTTGTCCCTGCCTAAACTTAAGTTTAAGTCAAGATCTTTTTCCTTGGCCTCCATTGTGAGATCAATGTACTTCCTTGAGGCCATGATTTGGAAAATTTAGAAATTTTTGTAAAAGTATAAGGCGAGAGGAATGCTGGAAGATTGTAGGCTCAGAGATTATTACTCTTTGTGGTGTGGTAACTGAGAACGCTGGGATGGTTTTTATAGAAAAAAATTAGGACGTAGAGACAAAGAAGATATCTCTTCACCGCACCCCTACATGATCAACCTATGGATTTCTGCAAGCTGGAAGCCAGAAGTCTAGGGTAGGCGTGTACACCAACAATGCGTTGCATTAATGCCAAAACCATGAAAGTCAATATTCGGTGGATTTGCGGCCGATTTTACTTGGTTTTCCCATTTCTCCCGTTGGAATTTTTCGAAATTCAAAGAAGTTGATAATATAGCCATTAAAGATTGCCTTGGATGCTTTTATGATGAACTGAAATGCATTTCTCTGTTTTATTGTGTTGTTCTTAAGAGCCTTCAGTTGAGTATAATCTACATAATTGATTGAATCATGTTGTAATTACATGTATGTATGTTATTCATGCATAATGAGTGAAGGCTACGACCAAGGAGAATATGTGATGATCCTACATATACTCATAGAGAATGAGAAATCAAAATGACTTGGATAGAATGAAATGTGTAAAGGATGATATATCTTCATGGTTACACATACTTACATATAATGCTCTCGTGGGCAAATGAAAGGCAGTGATTTCCTTACATCATGATAATGCTTAATGCATGCGACCGTAAGCAGTTAACTTCGTTTTAAAATATATATATTGATATACATATATTATGTGTAAATCCAGAATAAAGACACCGATTAGAATCTAAGATACGGCCAATATGAGGCTACCTAATTATAGAGGGACATCGTGATATGGGATTACAGGATAAAACAAGTTTAGAGGGAGAAAATCTCAGACTGAAAAGCGTAGTTAGTCAAAATTTTGAGAAAGGTCAAGATTAGCCGAAAATTTTTTGAGGAAATATTTGACTTATGTTAATTGCATTAAATTATATTTACTATTTACTTGCATGTCCGACATTAATTGCTGGCATTGCGATATATGTGATTTGTAAACCTCCTAGCGAGCGGCGTATAGGTTGTGGTGGCTTTAGCTCCAGGGCTTCGGGCTGTCTATAAATCTTGTATGCCCGTTACCCTACTCATCGCACCAAGCAAACCTACTTCTTTTATTACATACCTATTTCTCAATCTCCATTCCTTTCTCATTCGAAGTTATTTCTGATATCCCTAGAGCAATGGCCGATAATAAGTCTTTCAACTTGAATTTTGAGACTGGTAATGTAGAGCTTGATTTAAATCTAAGTCTCGGAGACAACAAAGAGAAGAGACCTGTAAACAGGTCACCAGAAATTAAGAAAAGAAAGAGGGATGTAATAGAGTTGGAGGAGGACAGTTGTAATATCTCAAGAATTTATATGAATATTTAAAGTCTAATTTGAAATTTAGTGAAAAATTTAATTACGTGAAAATGTGCTTTTTGAATTAGTGAAGAAAATCTGGTAATAGAAATTTTAATTTTTAATTTACAAAATTTTTACAAATTCTCAAGGACTAAAGTGAAAAGAAAAGAAAGTATAGAGGACTTTTGAGAAATGACCAAATAGAAACCTGAGAGGAAGAATAAAGCTTATGAGAATGAATTATGAGTCCGGTACCGAAAAGATGATGGATTCGAGGTTAAAGTGGTATTTGAGACATCGAGAGGGATTAAAGTGAACAAATCTTATAAGCTAAGGTGGCTATGAGCGATTTTATCGAAAAAGAAATTAGTGGGGCCCACACATACAATTATTAGTTTTTCTTCTCCTTCTTCCTCACGAGGCTTCATGTTCTTCGTTCATTTCCATCTTCCCTTCTTCAATCATTTCTCAAATTTTCATCCGACGATCTTGTATTTTCTAACCATACTTTCGATTCTCAGGAGTTCTAGAGGTGAAGAGGTAAGTTTTATCTACTCTATTTCTCTTTTTCTCCATTTTCGGACATATGGAAGAAAATTAAGATTTTGAGTTTTAATGGATGAATTTAAGTGTGGATGTTAATGTAAAACATTCTTAGGTGGTTTATGATGTTATTAGAACAAGAAATTTCGTAGAATTTGGATATTTGAAAAAGTTAGTGATCTTGATGAAAATTTGAGATTTGAGCTTGGATTGTTGGTAGAAATTGGGGGTTTTGGTGTTAAAACACTCCTTAGACATTAAGGATGAAAACCCATGGAAGAAATCAAAAGAAATGTTGTTTTAGATATGATTTTAAGATTTTTGGATGAACAACACGAAGAACATCGAAAATTTTCCCCATAAATTACTATTTACCAAGAAAATTTTTCCAGATTTTCTCGTTACTGTAGCGTTGACTCGGTCAACGTTACTGTAGCATTGACTCGGTCAACGTTACTGTAGCTGCGTTGACCGTTGACTATTACTATAGCATCAATTTTTTTTTTTTTATATATCGTTGAAAAGCTCTTTGAGTCTAGTTTCCAATGGTATAAGTGTCATTTAGAAATTCATTACCGGTTAGGAGTTATGACTTAAGATGTGAGTAAAGGTCGAGAGTAGTGATAGGAAATTTCTCTATTTTGTAACCCTAATGGTTTTTACCTGGTTACAATAGGGATGATTGGGGCGCAAGGTGGGAGCGCCGAGAGCGTGAAATCCAGGTGAGTAGGCAACCTTGCAAAATTAATTTAATAAATTAGTCAAAGCACAATATAAATCCCATTTGCGTTATTTGTGAAATTGAGAAGATTATCAGTGTGTGTTCAGGTTGAGAAAAAGTATAATATCATTGGAAGGTATTTTATTACCTTTGAGAATTGATTTCTCTAGTTGACTAAAGAACTAGATGTGATTGTTCCTTGAATAAATTGGAACATTTTGTAAGTGAATAACCTTACTAAACTAATGTGATCTTATTAGATAAGGTACAATACAAGTCTTGTTTATAACATTATTGAAGTGAGAAATAATCAATCTCGCTGTTGATAATATATGATGATTGTTATGGTTGATGATAGACATTCAAGGGAATAAAAATATGTGTAAATTCATTTATTTCATAGTAATTATATTGTGATAAATTCTCACTATTTTATTGATGAGCAAAAGATGTACGAGATCTAATACACGAGTTTGAAAGGGTTAGAGTCCCATACTACTCGGTGTATAAATGTGAAAATCTATGCACGAGTTTGAAAGGGTTAGAGTCCCATACTACTCGGTGTATAAATGTGAAAACTTATGCACGAGTTTGAAAGGGTTAGAGTCACATACTACTCGGTGTATAACTGTGAAAATCAATACACGAGTTTGAAAGGGGTTAGAGTCCCATATCACTCAGTGTATAAATGTGAAAATCTATGCACGAGTTTGAAAGGGTTAGAGTCCCATACTACTCGGTGTATAAATGTAAAAACCTATGCACAAAGAGTTTGAGGGTTAAATTCCCAAGTCACTCAGTGCAAGTATTTATGGCATATAATACTATAATTATTTAAAATAAATGATAGATTGATTGTATTAGTAAATGCGGTGTTTGTGCTTATGATATTTTCATGTACAGTTGTTTACTCACTGAGTTATGATAAACTCACACTCTCCATGATTATCTTTTCAGATACAGTGGTTGAGGAGAAGAATTTATAGCCTTTAAGGATATACTCCACTTTTGTCTGGTAAACAATTGGTAAGGATTAGGAAAAGCTCTGTAATCTAGTAGGTCACCTAGGCTTGGGAGGTTGTATAGTACTGTATAGTGTTTGAAAGTTGAACATTTTCTGAATATGTATACAAAATATCTTTCTTGGAATATTTATGATTCACATAATTATGGATATTAAGAATGTTCACAGAGATTATGGGGTACCACGGAGGTACACCCTAGGTATTTTATGTTTATATCACATGTAAGTTTTGGGATGTGACAACAGTACTGCAACATCCTCAGAAAATAAGCTTGCGTTCCTGAAGCGTAAGATCGAAAATCTGGAGCGTAAGATAGAGAGCCTGGAATACAAGACACAGGACCAGAAGCGACTAATAAATCGTCTCTTTGAAAACCAAGAGAAACTGATAAACCGTCGTTTCGGGGAACTAGCTAATCGAGTTGATAGACATTCAATGTTTGCAACTCAAAATTTTCGTGACCAACAAGCAAGGTGTATTGAATGTATGAATGGAGTAACTTCTGCTCTTCGTCAAATTTCTCAAGCGCTTCCTCCAGAAACCCTTTCTAGACTACAACAATTAGCTTCCTCCTTAAGGTCTGAAGCACCTTACTCTTCTAGACCTGGAGCACCTTCTACATTTCAAAAGCCTCCTCATCCTTAATTTATTCTTTCTTTTGTTTGTACCTAAAGTTATATTTGGTCTAAGCTTCATGTATTAAAATTATCTATGTACTAGAAATAAAATTTAAGTTAGTATTTAGATCTTCTTTGTTGAATTGATTCCTTTTACTAAAAGAATTAAAGGAATGAGAAGATGTTGGACTTATATTTCGTACTTGATTATGGAAATTCTAAAACAGAGTATGGTAATATCCTTTTGACTGAGAAGAGTTACTAAAATGATATTTCATTGCATTTCTGAGCTATGGAGGAGTGCTAAATAAGTATTTTATGAACCTATATATAGAGAACTATGTGTTTGCCCTAATCATTGAAGGGATACGACTCTATATGAGTCATTGAGGTGAGATGAATTTCTATATATATTTATTTTATAATTATGCATGAGGAGTATGTTATTTACTTATCACATTTTCTAGGATTGTTCTTCCTAGAGATTTATGTAATGATTTCATGTGATTTTGCCTTTTATATGACGCCTTCAGCTAAGAGTATAGCTTTAAGGCAGAAAGATCGCCTTCGGGCAAGAGTATTGCCTATGACCAAAATGATGCCTTCGGGTAGGGTGCTTGTATTCGTAAAAGTTATAAGCTATGTGTGTGGAAACATGTGTTCTGATATTCAGTATGAACTAGAAAGACCACGTGCCACTTTTGAAGACAACATCTATTTGAAGTTTTACATAGAGACAAAATTCGTCTATGATTAGATGGTTTAAGTTTGGTAAAGGTTATAAGCATGAGACACTTTATGGTACAAAAGATTGTGAAGAAAATCAAACTGATGAAGAAGAGATTACTTGCTGTTTAGAAAAGGAAAAATTCCTATGAAAATTATTGATAATGCGGTCTAGAGTTCACAGTCGATGCTATAGTGTTCTTGTAAATCTTACCAAGGATGTGAAGAGGTTTGGGAAGAAAGAGATGCAAAGGATGAGATATAGATGAAGTAATTACACTTATTTCAGTCTTGAGGTGAGTTTTGAATTCGGGAGACCGAATTCTCTTAAGGGGGTGATAATGTAATACCCAAGAAAAATAAAATATAAATATTTGTTTACAAACTACTGTCACTATTTCAGTATACGGTACTATTCACCAGTATAATACTATTTATGTATATGATACTGTTCATTTATACAATCGAAATGTCAAGTACTAGATGTGGTTTGGTCATAAGAGAAAACTAGAAAGAAGTTCGTAGGAAAAAATGACGTTTTATGTGTAAAAATACCCTTAGGGACTAAATTGAAAGGACTGAATTGAAAAGAAACTTAAAGGTTTAAGGTGAAAGGATAGTTTTCCCTTTAAGTTTCCAATAGTAATAACAAAAAAATTTTCCATCGTACGCGTAAGGTGTACAGTAACTGCATTATTAGAAATCTCATTTTTATAAATAGTAAATTGAATATTTTATTAGTGCATAGTGTCAAATAGTACCCTTGACTTTTGCTATAAATAGGCCCTTCTATTTCACTTCTAAACTCACACCTTCAACTTCTCTTCTTCTTTCCTTAAGTTTCTCTTACTCCAAAGCTAGGCCTCTGAGATTTTGGGCCTTACTATGTCCTTTCTATGTCTTTCAAATTTTAGAAGTTATTTTCTTAAGTATGCTCTGTAGTTGCGACTTTGGCCGATCTTCCACATCAGAAAAATTGTCCTTAGTTGTTTATATGTTATTTTGATTCTCTGATTACCGAAATAGAATGTAAACTTTGAAAAATACATGTCTAGGAAAGTTCTGGCTAAGGAAAGACCTGGTTTTTAAGTGTGTCTAGTGTGACCCTCCACTCTTTCCTGAGAACTTACCTGGTGTGCTCTTTTACAGATTGTATTCTTTATTTCTGGTATAAACAGTCTCCATATATATATGAATAGTGACCATACGTATGAATAGTAACTGTATGTATTAATAGTGACCGTATGTATGAATAGTAACCGTATGAATAGTAACCATATATATGAATAGTAACCGTATGTATGAACAGTGTCTGTACGAAAACAATCCTAATGTATTTTTTCTAATCTTTCATGAAAATCTCCGTAGCAGAACACTGAAATTCACCTGAGTACTCTTGTCTGTAATGACTTAGAGAAGCGATGCTCGTACGGAATCCAGGTGAGTGAAACGACCCCGTTTTAATAGAGTTTTAGCATTACTGGTGATAAAAAGTATGTCGTAGAGCACTCCCAAGATTCATAGGGGAAAATTGGATTCATAATGATGAATCTAATGAGATAATTAATCCAGAAGTATGGATAAGACGAAACAAGTATTTCATGTTGAGGTGAAGTTTGAATCTTTTCAAAAATAAATTAATTGTTATCTTGATTTGTGGTTTATAAATTTATAATATAGTTATATACTATACCTGTTATATGGATGAATATTCTATTGTACTTCTGATTATGAAATGAACTGTTGTGCTATTGATTGTGATTGAGTGGGACAGTACCCCCTCTCACGGCAAGGCGGAAAACCCGGTTGAAAGGGTGTCTTGACCAATGAGTGTGGAGACAACGATTCCCTCAGTAGGGATATAGCCCGGATTGGTGATAAATCCGTGAGGCGCCCTAGCTAAGAGGATGAGGTTGTGCGTCATGGCGGAAATATACAGAATTGGTGAGCTGGCCTGTGTGCGCTCTCCGGGATATATTGTCATTGATAAGTACTAGTAAAGTTTGTTGAATTGGTTGTGCGTCATGGCGGAAATATACAGAATTGGTGAGCTGGCCTGTGTGCGCTCTCCGGGATATATTGCCATTGATGGGTACTAGTAACGTTTGTTGAATTGGATGAATTTTATCTTCTTGTATGTAATTTCTAACTATGTTTATTGGTTGAGTATGAGCCTTCGGATATGCTTGCATGACTGGTAATGTATTTGAATTTTATTAATGCGAGGCCGATTCGCTCACGGAGCTTAAAAGCTCACACTCTCTGTACAACCTTTTTGTTCAGATCAGGTTGCCGATGAAGAATATGCGCTAGAAGAGTAGATCACTTTGGACATTCCCGCTGTCGGGTAGGCCCTTCTATTGTTGTAGATTATGTTGCTCTGTAATCGTCTAGGACATCTAGGTCAGGGGTTTGGCATTTGGCTTGTATGTCAGCATAATAACGTATTTTATATTGAGAATCTATTATTATGTGCAAATCATCTCTATGATTTTCAGATAAGAAAAGTTGATATATTTTCTTCATATTTATTAAGGAATTGTTATTTTGATAACATAGATAATTTAATCTCATGGGTAGAATTTATCGAAAAGCTTACAGTGATGGGATATTCATCATTGTGCCGGTCATGTGCGCAGAAAACGGGTTGTGACAAATATAATAAATGAAATTAAATAATAATACAATAGATTATGTAGGATCCCAATAAGCAACAATTTTCCTAAACCACATCTAGAGTTAGATGTATGTTAATTTTTACTATAAAAACTTTTTTTTGTTTGAATTATTGACACTAGCCTATATTTTTTTCTCATTGTTTGAGTTTCATTGACCAAATATATCATTTATAATATATTTTTTATTTTGTCATGTATTACATTTAAACTTATAATAAATATTTAAATTATGAACAAAGGAAAATATTTAAAAAAAGATGTGGGTTGGGTCTTGAAGGGTTGAGTTGAGCTATAATTTTTGACCTATTTACTTATCTAGGCCCAGCTCAGCCCTTATTAAAGGCTTTACAAAACTTGGGTTAATATCTGGTTCAACTCACTTGACACTTCTAATCATTCTACATTCTATTCCGTATCACTTATAAAAATTAATTTATGTAATACTTAATTTTTTAAAAAGTCAAAAAAATAAAAAGATCTATTTAAAAAAATAGTTTTTGAATAACGGAGCGTGTATTATTATTTCTTTGATAAATTTTAACGTGAAGCTCAGCTAGAAAGTAAAATGTGAAGTGCGTGTTTGAATTTGCGGTACGTTGGAGCCAACTAAGGTTTGGGGTTCATTAACATGAGTTTGCATGAAAAATGAAATGTTTGACAGCGTGCTTTCAACCGAGCCTCGCGCTAAAAACACGGTGGTTCCAACGCTCCCCGTTGTTACTTTTAGTTCTCATTATACGCGAAAAACATTTCTTGTTATTTCCTCCTTCACCCCATGATTGCGTGCGTTGACTACCTCTGCGTGCACATTTCACGTTTGTGTGTGTATGCGTGGCATTCTTAAAGCTCATTTGTGTTGTTTGCTGCTGTGTCGCGTTCCTCCACCATTCGTCCATGTTTTGTATTTCCATCACTTTCCCTTTGGTTTTCTATACATTTAATGGCGTTTTTCCGTGTTTCGATTCTTTCCTGTTTTCGGTGTCGTGTGTGGTTTGTTCATAATCTAATCTGTTGTGACTGTTTCATGTGTTTTTTCGTGTTATGTGCCGCCGCGGAGTTACAAAACTACAAATGGAGGTGAAACGTGTACGGATTAAATATTTCTTTCTAATCAAGTCTCTCTTTCTCCCATCATAATTGTTTGGATTAAGTATTTATTGGGTATCACCAGTGATTATATAACCTACGAACATTTTGTCAATTCTTCCATTATAGATCTCTTGAATCTTGATTTGACAGCCACCAGAGAAAAAGGGCATTTTTTATACTTTTTTTAAACGGACGTGGAAGTCATATATGAATTTTAATTTTCAATTCTGTCTAGCGTTGTATCGGAATTTTCTAGGCAGACTACCGATGCGATATTACAGTCGTACTTGGAGACCAAGTTTGGTCATCCAAAAATGACACGTGTCGCTCATGTAGACAGAAGACTTGCTGGCCACAAGCATGCTTGAGGGGATAGATTAATTAAAAAAATATTAATTAATGGAAAGATTATGCTGTTAAAGTTTTTAAATATAAGTATTCAAGGACTTATTACTTGAAATTAGTTAATTTGGAGAAAAATTATTAGAGGGAAGACATTATATCCGTTTGATTAGAGATTTTTTTTTTAGAAATGGAAAAAAATAAATAAGAATGAGAATGTTTTTGATGAAAATAATTTTTTTATCTAAAATCTTGTTTTTAAGGAAGAAATATTATTCATTTTATTGTTTTGATTGAAATAATTTATGTAGACATATAAAGAAAAAATTCTGGGCAAATAGCCACAATATATTCATAGTTGAAAGTGAATATGAATTGTTTTTCCAATAACATGAATAAAAAATAGTTATCTAGGTATAGAGAAGATAACATAAGTTTTGTTATTTTAATATACACATAACTATGATCTAAATTTTACAATTCCACACGAATATCATTGTAATTTTTTATGTTTGTCTAAGGACATAATGGTAAAAGAACTTTTCATTTATTCATTTCTATAAATGAGAAGCCACTTCTTTATAGAAGTTCGAGAACTTAAACATTTCACAAAAATGAGAGAATGGGGCATTCCAAGAAAATAAAATTTCAGCTAATCAAATATGCATTTTTGATTATTTTCTTTTCTTTTTGTTTTATCAATTCATAGGGAAATTACCCTATATACATTTTTTAAAATATTTTTATTTTATAAATTTAAGTAGACTTCGGATATTAAATATTAAAATGTACGTGAATTCCGCAGTTGATAAGCGATAACACATCTACCCATTAGGTGTTTGCTTTCGTGCTGCGTGACCTCACGGATTCGACACTTGTTTTATAAGTATAACTAGTGTTGTGACGAATAATTTATAAATTTAAAATTTTTTATAATTTATAATATAATAATAATTGAATGATTAAGGTTATTGATAAAATATTAAATTAGCTCATCTATGAATTGTCTCCATAATGTACACATAATTTTATTATACCTATAAAAAAAAAACACACACACACACATATATATACATGTTAAAAATAAGAAAAAAATAGAACACTAATAGAAAGATATAATAAATATAAACAAAATAAAGTAATAAATACAAAAAATAGAATAATCAAAATATAAAAAAAATGATAGCAATAATATTCTGTATCTTCAATCTCAATTTATACACGCCTGCTCTTGATACCATTCTTCGAGCTCTCTATGATAGGATCAAATTTATTGACCATCATAATAACATTTGAAACGAAATAATATTATTTGTATAAAGTTAGAATCAATAACAAATAAAACATAATCTATAAAACATAAGATAAAGATTAACATACTAAATAGTTATCGTCTGCAACATGAATCAAAATATCACTAAATAAACAAAATATGAAAATAGATTTTGGAATATTCAAATCATCTTCTGCTAGGCGAACATCAGTTAAAAATCGAAACTCAAGCATGAATGAATGTTTCGTTTTTTTGATAATCACTGTTAGACTTAACTACACCAAACATGAACATCACATAAACATTTCCCTCAGTTATTTGACGCTTGAACTTATTCACATATGATCTCTTTACACGAACATGTATGCGATCACCCTTAGAAGCCAAAAAATAAATACAAGACTAAAAAATAAAATTAAATTTATCTAAGAATCTTGTAAAACTATCTCCACATTAAAAATCTTCTCAGACATATTGAATGATGGAACTGTCTACAACCTTACTACCCGAACCTTAATCCTCCAATCATCTTTTGATGCATTAACATCAGCAACGTCGTTAAATTTAGCCATATGCAAAGTACTAATGGAATGAAAACTAATTTTACAAGAAAAATATTCAATACAAACACGAGAAGAATACAAGACAGCTGGTATGACAATTTATTTATATAATGTGAATTTTGAAATAGTAAATTGAATATATTAAATGCTAATGATGTAATTATTAATTATTAAATTATTAATAAAATTTATGACAATTTACAATTTTAAAATGGATGTTTTGAATTTATTTGCATTCAAAATTTTCAAATTCATTTGAATACAATCTATATAATTAATCACACCAATTTACATTTAATATTTTGTAATTATTAAATTATATTAAATTATTAATAAAATTTACGATGATTCATAGTTTTAAAAAGAAATGGTTTGAATTCATTTGAATGCAATTATAAAATCAATCACACCAATTTGTATTTAATATTTTGCAATTATTGAATTATTAATAAAATTTAAAATGATTCACAATTTTAAAAGTGATGATTTGAATTCATTTGAATGTAAATTTTTCAAATTTATTTGAATACAATTATAGAATCAATCACATTAATTTGCATTTAATATATTACAATTATTTAATTATTAATTAAATTTACAATAATTCACAATTTTAAAAAGGGATGATTTGAATTTATTTAAATGCAAATTTTTTAAATTCATTTGAATGCATTATAAATTCAATCACACAAATTTACATTTAATATATTGTAATCTATGAGCCCTATAGTATATCTCAAAAACATTGCTTATAATGAATTTAATGTGGTATCATTAATATGAATGAATTTATTTATTTAATTTTTATTTTAATTTATTGATTTTATTATATGTTATTAAATGACATTCATGTAATTAATGTCTTAGAGTGAAATTGTTTTAGTCTATTATATAGATTAGGGTGATTGTTCTTATTTAGACTATTAAATTTTAAATATAATAATTTAAATTTTAAATAATAGTTTTACTTAACTCTTTTAGAAAGTACTAAAATTTAGGCTGTAAAATATGAAATTCAACTATTTAAATAAGATAAATAGAATACTTGTCCACAAAAACCGAATCCGTTGTCACGTGCCGCCCTTTTTGTCTTAGTCGTATCCCTCAGTCTATGGACCATAACATAGTTATTATAAAAGCACCACAGGATAATCTCCAAAACCTGCGTCTCTGAGGTTTTGGAAAGAGTGAGTACTGAACTGTGAATTTAGAGTCTGAATTGGAGCGAGGTTTTGCTCGAAAATGGAGAGTTTCTTGAAGGATTTCGTTATAGAGCCGAAGAATCCATCTATCGAGGCTTCTGCGAGGTGGAGATCCGCCGTCGGATTAGTGAAGAACCACCGGAGACGGTTTCGCATGGTCGCAGATCTCGAGAAACGTATCGAAGCCGAGAAGAAGCGAAAGGAAATTCAGGTTCTTCAATCTCTCTCTCTCACACAAGTTATATGCGCGGTTTATTTTCCTGTTTTCATTTTGGATTCGGCAAAACTTAAGGAAAAAGTTTTAAGCAAATAAAAATATAAAACAGAGGCAAATACTTCGGGAATCTAGAAAAGGTGAATTCCATTTCGATGCAGTGATTACTACGAAAAGAAATAGTTGATGTGAAATAAACTTTGGTTGACAACACGAGTTTATGTATACGATTTGTTTTGAATTATCAAACTAATATCGTTTTAAACAAATTTTATACAAAAATTTATATAAACTTTTATATTTAGAAACTACACACCGACTATTCCTCTCATTTCCTGAGTTTTGCATTCCTCTCCCGGTACCGTATCTTCACGTTTTTCGCTCGCGTTCTGTTTCATGAGAAAGGCGAAAATAGGCTTATTACTCGTTTTGCTGTGTGAAACATATGATGTCGAAGTAGGCAAATTTCTTGGGTTTTCTCGAGTCTCAAATGGGAGAAAGAAACGTAGCTTTACTTTGGCGGTTTCCGACTGGCCAAGAAGCGGATGTTTCAAAATTGAAATCATCGTTACTAACTCACTATATTTTTGTAATATTAAAAATTTTATTTTATTGTTTTTGTCATCAATGTTCAGACAAATGAATAATTCTCGTTTAAACTTTATCATTCAATTTATTCATAATGTAAAATTAAATTATAAGATTGTCAAAAAATATAATAATTTACGTGATAAAATTAAATGATAATAATACTCAGAGCTCGATGGACTCCCTAATTAAGCATCCAGGATCCAATTTCATATGCGTTAGTACCGTACTATGCGTTTGATATAATTTTTTGTTTAAATGCAAATATATGAACTATTCCATATTTTATGGAAGTTTTTTTTTTTAAATCTACCCTTTAGAAAGAAAGCAGATTCTCTTAATTTATAGCAAAAAATTAAAACTTTATTTTTTGTAAATCATTAATTTTATCATTCAATTTTTTTTGATGTGGAGTTCGACGCCCTTGCTTTTCTGTATTAAAAAAGCAGGTGCTTTTTTGTATTAAAAAAGCAGGTGTTTTTCTCTTTAGCAACGGTTAAAACCGTTGTTAAAGAGAAAAATCGTTGCTAAAATATAAATGTGATTAATTTTAATAACGATTTTTATATTTTGTAACACTTTAATTTTAGTAACGATTTAAGAATTTTAGCAACGGTTAAAACCGTTGCTAAAAAGAAAAGTCCCTGCTTCTAGTACAGAAAAACTGGGGCGGACTCTGTGTGCTGGGCATTATTTTTAATTTTTCCTAAACTCATTGAAATGAAAAAAAATGAAGCTGGTGAGGCCGACCGATGAAAAGGTCGACTTCGCCGTAAATAAATCCTTATAAGTTATAGTCATAGCGTCATGTTCGATAGGACCCACCTGTTATGTGGTACTTAGCCGTATTTCAAATGGCGGTTTGGCGGACCGTGGACGGCAAATGATGCGACTTTGAGGTCGCTCCCTCAGGAGATCAAATTGTGAAATAATCTCCCAGTTACTGCAATTTTTCCTCAAACAGTTGTATTTAACACTGTTTAGCTAAGAAATTGTTACGAAAATGTCTTATATATACTATTACATCTCCGGGGTCAGATTCACACTTCCATGATAGAATGTTTTTTCTTTGAAAAATAAAAACAAAATAAAAAGAATAACAAGTATTGGAAGTCTTAAATTTGTATTCTTATTATACAAAATTCTTATCTCTAAAAAGGAGGCGGGATTGTGTATATCTTTTTCATTAGTTTGGCAAATTAAAAACATATTATTTTCTTTTTTTATTTAATGTTAACTGTTGTCTCCATATCTTTTTGGTTTTATAGATCGTCTTTATTTTAAGATGATATTTTCATACATTAGACGTGGTATTATTTTATGTAATTATTACATGAAATTAAATATCCATTTTATTTAATTATTATATGAACTTAAATCATTGTAATTTTCCATTCATAAGAATTATAATTTTTTTATTTACTGATATTTTTTGTTCTGATTGTCGTTTGCTTGGACGTATGGATAACGTCGAAAGCTGCCTCTGTGCTTTATGGGGCAATGACAGTTTTTAATTTTATATACATATTCAACGGTCCAACGTATGGATAATGGCAACCCAGCGAAACTTCCCGGAAGTTTCCATGGTTCGTCATAGTACCTACAAAATTAGAATTCAGTCAATAAACATATATTGTTTAATTGAAATAGGCTAAAAAAGAACATAATAAATTAGGAGGGAAGTTGGACTATGGATGGTAACAATGTGATGACATGGTGGACGTGGATCCTATCAGTGCTTGCCCCACTAGGCATTTTTTTTATGCACCAGGACCACCATGTTTGTAAATTTTATTTGTAAGGATCTTTTGCTTATTAGTAATTTAATTTTAAAATAAAAATTGTATTTAATTTTTAAATATAATTTGCTTTTGGGCTAGTCAACATAGTTTATATGGTTTGTTTTTTGGTCAAAACATAGTTTATATGTTAAAATTTAAAAATCTAAATCCAAAAATAATTTTTATAAACAAAATTATTAATTTATTCCTTCCATTTTCATGTTCCATGAGTTTACTTTTGAATTTGCATGGATAAGTATATAGTTGAAGCAGACCTCTAACACGGTTCTGACGCGTATTATTAGGTGTTGAATCACACCAATGTTTGACTTTTATAGTCATTTATTATAGAAACTTATCTAATGGAGTCTAGGATTTCAATAAAGGCAGAGGGTAGGGTGATGAAGACCCGGAAAGAATTTATCAGACTAGCAAAATAAAATAGAAGGACTACAAACATGAATATTTAATTTTGACCGGGGGGCTTTATTTATACGTGCTTTGGATAAATTTTTTTTTTGGACAAATAGAGATGTATTATATTAAAGTCATTAAGTCTAAAATACATGAGATAATACATGATTTCGAGATAAAATAATTATATTTTAAACCTAAACTCATGGAATAATAATTATTAAATTTAGAACGATATACCCTAAAATAGTACTTAAGTTATGATAAAGGTAACATACTCCTAGATTAAGTAGATTAAGGCTAATGAAGCCTAATCCAAGATTATTTTTTATTTTGAACATAATGAGACTCAATGTGTGGTTTTTATTCCTGATGGCAAGAGAATAGGCGTTTAGGGCAAATTGGGCCACTAAAGAACGAACGACACTGGAATATTAGATCCATTATGGGCCATGGGCCATACAAAATGTGATTGTTACTGACTACGTTGTCTTGGATCCTCTCGGAAGTGTTCTTCAATAGCCCTGTTTGATACGCAGGAAAGGCAAGGATAAGATAGAAAAAAAAATTTTTGATATAAAAGAAAAGAAAATAATAAAAAGTAACATACATGAGATAAAATTACTAAATTAACTCTTGATTTAAAATTATTTTTATAAAAAAAAATTATCGCATCTCTTTCTCTCTAATCTTCCCATCTCCGACAATGTTCTCTCTCTCACTCTGTCTCATCCACCACCACCCTTCGTCATCCACCATCCTGTCTCCGTTGTTTCGCCGTAATCTCTTCCCCTTCCCCTTCTTCTTCATTTTCTCTCTCTCTCTCTCTCTCTGCGTTGGTGTTTAATGTTCGCCCCTGTTCCTGCTGCGCCGCCCCCAATCTCTTCCCCTTTCCCTTCTCCTTCGTCTTCCCTTTCTTTCTCGCAGCGCAGATCCGAGAGCTGAGGAAGACGATGAATAGGGATTGGGAAGTTAAACTACAGCTGAGTTAGAAAGCAATGTGGCAGCGAATTGGTTAGCGGCGGCGGCGGCTCAGTGCGTGTCTTGGACAAACCTCCATCTCTGTTCCCCGTTCCTCGTTCGTCTCTCTTCTTCCTTGTTCCTCTCTTCCTCCTTGTAGCAGCGCATGGATGGCATGTGACAGAGAGAGAACGGCAGAGCACGGACGGGAGGTCAACAGTGACAGGCGTGGAGGACAGCGAGTGAGCACGGATGAGAGAAATGCAGATGAGCGAGCACGAACGGCTTGGATGGCAGAGCATAGATGAGCGAGCATGGACGGGAGGTCAAAATCATATTTATGCATTGCTTTCCAATTCCCACATTGCTTTCCATTTGTTCTCAGGGGGAGTCCGGCCGTACAATTAAATGGGAAAGGGAAAGCAATCTGGAAAGCAAGAGTTTCTGTAGATGATGATACCAAACATGGGATGGGCTACAGTAGAGGGAAAACAGTGATGGAAAGCAATCTGGGAAATGATGACGTTAGTTCATGAATTTCATAGCACCCATTCATGCTAGCATGGCCTCTCCAGTAAAAGCGTATAGAGTTGTCCCAAAAAAAAAAGTAAAAAAAGCGTTTAGGATACATTGGAATTTGTAAAGTGAATGATGTAAACAGTACGCTCCTCTTCAGAAGGAAGAGTTTCTCCTCTTTAGTATGGAAGATAATCCAATTGAGGGAAGCTTAGGATTAGCATTGTTTGTTTCCATAGTATAAGACCAGGTTTACGGAATATCTAATCAAATGAAAATGGAGATGGAGTGCAAAGGGAGGATATGATAGTGTTGGATGTAGATAAGAGAAGATGTTTGAAGTTGCTAGGCTTGCTTTGCTAGGGAAGATCATCTCAGTAAAACTCGTAAATAGAAGGGTAGCCCAGGATATAATTATAAAGAGCTGGGGCCATCGGAAGGGGTTAAACGTGATAGAACTAACAAACACAACGCTTTTGTTCAACTTTAGAGATGCAAAAAAACCAAGAAGTCTTTTGGAGGAATTGCCAAGGAATGAAATGGGAAACTTGCTGAGTCTTAAAGTATGGGCACTAGATGTAACTGTCCATGAACTTATGTTGTACAAATCCATTGAGTACCGCTCAAAGGTTTTTCCACAATAAATGCAACAAATTTCGCTACCAAGGCAAGGGAAATCGAGAACGGTTCCTCTATATTTAGTAGTAGAAAATATAGAGTGAAATTGAAATCTCAACCGTCCAATCATCAAATAGATGACCAGTATTGAATTGATGAAGTTGGAGACATTTTTTTTTTTTATGAATTCAATCCTGGCCGTCCATTTGATAATTAGACGGTTGAGATTTCAAATTCTGTATTTCCTGCCTCCAAATGTAGAGAAATCGTTCTCAGGGAAATTGTAGCAGTAGAAAACCTGGTGGCAGGAAGCAGGACTTTGAGGGGTTTCCTAAGATCAACTCATTACAGATATAAGGAAACCATTAACCACAGGAGTATAGATACCAAGGAAGGATTTACCTAAAATGTGGGCAATATTAAGGTATGAGAAGCTATAGGAGTATTGCTATGCTTGTTGAAGGATTGGGTATGTGAAAAACGATCATAAAGAAGATGAAGAGAAATGTGTAGATGAAAGAGGCGATCTGAATATGGATTGGGGCTGGGAGTTCCATTGGCTAAGGCGTTGGCAACAATAATGGCAAAAGGAGGAGAAGAAATACAATTAAGGGTAGTACATGGAGAAAAGGTAGCTAGGAGGAAGGCATGTAATGAGGAGGGTGCCTAGACAAGTACAACAAACCAAGCACAACAGGAAGGGAGAGTAGAGGTGGAGGAATGTGCAATAAGGAGATAGAGGACCTAAAAGTATGCATGATAAGAGAAAGTTCCTTAATAGTAGGCGCTTTGTGAGAGAGAGCGAATTGAGGGGAATACTTGCTAAATATTATTTACCAATGCCTTAGCATTTATACACAGCCACATAATGGTCATAACTGACCAGTAGAAAAACAAAATATTAACTATAGTGAAGAAAACTAATTATTGTAACAAAATGACATTACAAACAATATAACACTAAATGACATTACGTAACTGTCCCCCTCAAACGAGGAGGGGCAACAACTGACCCGAGTTGCTACAAACAACTCCAAAACCTTGATCCTGTCAAGGGTTTTATAAGAACATCTGCAGGATGTTCAGAACTAGGAGCATAACCAATAAAGATCTTGTTAGCCAATGCCTTATCCCTGACAAAATGCATATCAATCTCCATATGCTTAGTCTTAGCATGCAAAACAGGATTAGTACACTACAAAAAAAGCCAGAATCAGAGACGGAATTATTCTGTCTATGATTTGTTGCAAAATTCGTCCCTGATACGAAACTGGAAAATAACAAATTAAAGACAGATTATTTTCGTCTTTGACTGAATATCCGTCTCCAATTTTAGATACGGATTACGGTGCATCTAAATTTCTTCGCTAAATTTTAATAAATTTTTTTGAGATTTAAAAAATTTAGAAAAGGAATATTTCGGTGTCTAAAATCCATCTCAGATTAATTTTAATAAAACGATGTCGTACCATGAATTAGATGTGGAAATATCCATCTCAGAATTTCGTCCCAAATGAGTTTTAGTAAAACGATGCCGTGCTCTTAATTACAACAACAACAACAACAACAACAACAACAACAAAGCCTTATCCTACTTAGAGACGAAATTTTCCTTCTAAGAATTCCATCCCTAATAATTTTACCCTATATACCCAATTTGCTTTCCTGCGTCTTCATCTCACACATTTTCTCTTGTTCTCTCTCTCTCTCTCTCATCAGGCGCTCCCTCTCTCTCTTTGCCACCAGTTTGTGTCTCCGACGCTGGGGTCTACCTCCTCCGTGCCCAGCTGCCTCCAGTACTCTCTCTCCCTCTTGTCATTCTCTCGGTTCTGTCATCGTCTCCCCCATTTTTTTTTGTTTCCAGTATTAATTTCATCTCAAATTTCACTTCGTTTCCAGTATTAATTCACACCAATGTTTCGATTTATTGGCTGAAGAAGGTTGGTATCTCAGCTCAATTTCTTCTTTCTGCATTGATATGTTACATTGTCTGCTATTGTCAAATTGTTAAGCTACTGTGTGCTCAATCTATTAATATAAAAGAGAAAATTATCATCCTCGAATTCTTACTTGGACTCGACAAGAGCTTTCTATGTGCTCAATGTACTAATAAAGTGGCTAACTCGATCATCCTTTTCTCTGCTTTGTTTTCTGCTACTCGATTCGTATGAGTTGTGATCCTTTTGCTGGTTGGGTTACTCAGAGATTGTCGACGACACCGTGCTGTGGATATAGGTGGTTAGAGGGAAGAACAAGAAGGGTCGGATCTTTGGCACAGGGTCTGAGGCACATGAGATCGGTTCATCGAGTCGCCTCTCTGTTGATTCTTCCCGTCTCCATCTTGACTTTGAAGAGGAGCTACAGCGCCGCATGGAGCCTATGCTCGAGTAGTTGAAGAATCATCAGGAATGCCTCACTAATACTGAGAACGCGCTTAGCACAGTGAGCCAGCGGTTGGAAGAGCAGTCTATGTTGATATAAAGTCAGGCCTCCATGTTGGATGAGTTTCGGCGCATGATGAATCGCTACATGGAGTCCATGGACAGATGCTTGAGTCCTCTGGCTGATGATGATGAGACCCATTCACCAGATCACCCTTCAGACTAGACATTTATTTATTATGTATGAGTGACAATTTGATACATTGATCATGTAAATAAACAATTCGATCTTTATGTGAATTCCTTTATCTTTATGTGAAACGATTCTTTCTTATGTTAATTGCTGGATATTCCTTTATGTGAATTCCTTAGATTGCTGTTTATTGTTGTACATCACAGGTTTTCCAGAAATAGTTTTTTTAAAAATGAAAAAAAAAATAATGGGAAATTAGAGGTGGATGCATCCATCCCCAATTAGAGACAAAATCAAACACGAAATTATTTGTCCCTGATTTGACATGGACATAGGGAGGGAAGATCTGTGTCAGATTTGAGATAGAATTTGATCTGTCTCAGTTTCCCATAATTTTGTCAGAGATGAATCATTTTGGGACGAAAATTTTTCGTCCTAGAATTCTGAGACGGAAAGACATCTGTCTCAGAAATATGGGACGTTTGAATCAGAGACGAAACTAAATCTTCTCTGATTCCGCCCCTGATAAATCAGGGACAAAATTTTGTAAAATTAGAGATGAAATTTTCTGTCTCTGATTTCTGATTTTTTTTAGTGGTAGCAATAGCCTTGGCACTCATATTATCACCCTAAAGCATAAGGACTCCTAAAGTAGGACACCTTAAATCAAACAGCAGAGACTTCAACCAAATAATTTCACTTGTCAAAGATGCAAAACCCTATATTCCACCTCAGCACTAGACCTTGAAACAACCCCTTGTTTTTACTTGACCATGACACCAACGTATCCCCTAAGAACACACATTATCCACCCACTGATCTTCAGTCCACTACATCATTAGCCCAATCTGCATCAGAGAAACCAGTGAGAGAGAAATCAATA
The DNA here is from genome assembly GCA_037074585.1 of Biancaea sappan. Lineage (NCBI taxonomy): Eukaryota > Viridiplantae > Streptophyta > Magnoliopsida > Fabales > Fabaceae > Biancaea > Biancaea sappan. Next base: position 35,497,405 of record CM073492.1, read on the forward strand.
GAAGGTTTAACATGCAAGCTCAATGTTGTTGAGCCCTTGAGAGATATCTTAGAGTACGTTTAGCCTTCATCCAATCCACTGTTGTAGGAGCACTCAAATGCTGACTCAACTGATTTACAGCAAAACAGATATTTAGCCTAGTGCTTGTTAAATACTGCGAGGCTCCAACCAAACTCCTGTAAAGAGAAGGATTGTCAAGAGGCTCTTCCTTCACCTTAGGAAAGTGTTTACCAAGAGTCAAGGGGGTTGGACAAGATGAAGCATCCTTCATATTATATGTCTCCAGTCAATCAGCCAAATATTTTCTTTGGCTTAGGAAAATTCCCTTATCGTTTCTTATGACCTCAATTCTCAAGAAAAAGTGAACATCACCTAGATCTTTTAAGGAAAACACATCATTCAATCTTTTAATAGAGACATCAACCAACTTCTTACTATCACTAGTGACCAACATATCATTCACATATACCAACACAATTGTAACATGGTTTTTAGTGTGCAAAACAAAAAGGCCACATGAGTCAAAATTAATAGACACATTATTATCAGAGGATAATTTAGATATGCTTATCAAATTCTTGCTAATTTTGGGACCAACAGAAGTTCATTTAGTTTAAGAGGAGTATCTTGAATGCCAGTCTTGCCAATCTTTTCAATACACACTTTTTCTCCATTACCAACAAGATGAGTTTTTAGTGGAGAAATCTTGGCTTGTTCAACTATTGTGGGGTCATTTGTGACATGATTTGAAGCCCCATTGTCTGGATACCAATCTTGACTGTCAAGATTGTCTTGGGTGATAAGGTAGGTTGAATGAAAAGGATTTATATCCTTACTATTTCTTGAGTTTGCTCTTGAGACACCAGATAAGTTTTGGTGAAATCTATAAAAATAGTTGACCACAGTATGACCTATCTTCCCACACAGTTGACACGTGGGCTTTTCGTTTTGTCTGCGACCTCTGCCACCACGGTAAAACCTTCCTCTGCCACGTCCTCTCCAATTCTGATTTGAATTGGTGGTAGTCTTTGCTTTATTAGTAACCACGTTCGCACTTGGTGACCCATATTGCCCCAGTGACGACTACTGTTCCAGATGACATTCATACGTCAATAAGGACGTTTAAAGCTCAACCCAAGAAAGAGTTTTCCTTTCTCCTAACTGAGCCACAATGGGTCCGTATTCAGCATCAAGCCCAGTGAGCGTCTGTGTGACCAAATCATTGTTAGACAATGGGCAACCAGCCATTTGAAGGTTATCGGCTTCCTTTTTACGTAGGTACTCTTCCATTTTTGAACCTCCCTTTCGTAGACATTGAAGTTCACTTTTACAGATTGACATGCGACCGGGTTTGTGCTCTAGAGAATTCTTTGACAGCATTCCATAGTTCTAGCGAGGTCTTGCATCCAAGAACTTGAGAGATTACTTCGAGTGTCATGCTGTTATACAGCCAACTGAGTAGTATCTGATCGAGGGTGACCTACTCCTCGAATTTTGGGTATATCTTCCTTTCGTTACCTTTGTAGAGGAAGATTACTAGGCATAACTTGGTTCCAACAATGTAGCCGTCCATCTTGTTGCCACGTATCAACCGAAGGACAAGGGAGCTCTACATCAAGTAGTTTGTTCGATCAAAGCTTAATCGAACAAACTTGATTGAGCATTGACATGTATGGACTTGCCTTGTTTTGATGCACGATAGACAAATTTATCTCTGTTGAATCATTTGCAGACTCGATGGTTGCAGGCGAAGTCGAGTGCTAATCCATGTCACGACCCTGAATCTTGGTTGCTCTGATACCAAGAGAAAGTTCCTTAATAATAAGCATGAAAGCAGAGAGAGAGAGGGAATTGAGAAGAATACTTGCTAAATATTATTTACCAACGCTTTAGCATTTATATACAGCCACATAAGGGTCATAACTAACTAGTAGATAAACAAAATATTAACTACAATAAAGGAAATGAATTACTGTAACAAAACGACATTACTTAACTTGACAGAATTCAGAGAGATAAAGGAAAGCCTGAAGAGAAAAGCCAAAGCCGAGGGAGTAGAAAAAAGGGAGGAAGCGAAGGAAGGGAAGGATGATAGAAGAGAAAGGGGAAAAAGACAATTTAATAAACGAAAAAGGAAAAAAGGGCAAATATGGGGGTGCATAGTAGTATAGGTGGATCACTTACAAGGGTGTACCTAAAGGAAGGAAAAATCAGAAGGGAAAGTCCAACCTCTAAAGAGGTTGAGTTTTTCCACCTTTAGATCAACATTAAGTTACTTTGAGATTTGTGTGTATGACAATTAAAAATTATTTTATACAAATATCAAGGCAGTTCAACAGTAGAAACCTCAAACTTTTTAGAGATTCAGCTCTTTATAGACTTACTCAAAAGAGGCTTAGGCTCAATGGGTATGGAGGAATTAAGCCTTATACCGGAGGACATTGGTTTTAAAAAAAAAAAAACAATTGTTATTGTCTACTGGAAGAGTCCAGAGTTGGGCTGGATAGGAGGAGCAGAAGAAGAAGACCCAAATGGCTTGTTATTAAACTTGGGAGTAGAGGAGATCAGAAAGTATAAGGAAAAGATATTAGATCATAATGGAGAGGTCCAAAGGAGAAAAAAGCGAAGCAAGTGGAGAGCCCAATAAGGCATTGGATATTTGGAAACGAAGAACAACCCAACTACTAGTGAAAGATCTCTTGAAAACTTTGGGTTGTTGTTGTTCTTCTCCCTAAGTGTGTTGCTTAGTTTTTTTGTTGTTGTAAGGAGTGCAGAGTACAGGCCTTTGGCCGTGCTTAGGCTCTTGTCATGTGGGCTTTAAGACCTGTTATGTTCTGGTGTACGTCTTTTTGAGTTAATGAATTCAAGCTATTTTGACAATAAAAAAAAGAAGTGTTCCAAGTTTACTGCATTAATGAAAGTGAGATTGTTTGGACAAATTTATTTGATCTTATATGGCACTAAGTAAATTCATCTAAGTATTCCCAAAGATCATCAATTTTTGCATGAAAGTTATGAATTACCTTTGGACGTGGTTTAGGTTAATGTGTTGAGATACATAGTGAGGACTAAGGATATACAAACTTATGCTCTCAAAAACATGGTTTGGTTTTTATCTACCACCACCTCTTTCAGAGGAACGATATCTATTGTCTAGTCCTATAAAATCTTCTTCAGATAAATATTGTTATCACAATTTTTATTACATCATCCTTATTTACTTAATCAGGATAAAGTTCGGGTTGCTTTCTTTGTTCAAAAGGCAGCATTGCAGTTTATAGATGGTATGATGAAAGCTCATGTCATTGCTTTAGAAATTAGAACTAATTACTTGTTCTTATATATTTTCATAGTTTATCTGGTTGTCTTGTGCAGCTGGTGGTCGAGTTGAACACAAGCTACCAGAAGAGGTGAGACAAGCTGGTTTTGGTATTGCTCCAGATGAGGTTGCATCTCTTGTTCGTGGCCATGATTATGAAACACTGAAAATAATTGGTGGAGTTAAACAAATTGCAGCAAAACTCTCTGTCCCATTAGATGAAGGTGTCAGTGAAGACAGTATAAATACCAGGCAACATATTTATGGGTTCAACCGTTATACAGAAAAACCTTCTAGAACCTTTCTCATGTTTGTGTGGGAAGCACTGCAGGACTTAACCCTTATGATTCTCACGGTTTGCGCTGTAATTTCTATAGGTGTAGGGATTGCCACTGAAGGGTGGCCCAAGGGTGTGTATGATGGTGTGGGAATCATATTTAGTGTGTTCTTAGTAGTTATTGTTACTGCTGTCAGTGACTACCAGCAATCCTTGCAGTTCAGGGATTTGGACAAAGAGAAGAAAAAGATATTTGTTCAGGTCGCCAGGGATGGGAAAAGACAGAAGATCTCAATTTATGATGTGGTAGTGGGAGATATTGTTTATTTGTCAACTGGGGATCAAATTCCAGCTGATGGTATTTACATATCTGGATACAACTTGCTGATTGATGAATCGAGTTTATCAGGTGAGAGCGAACCAGTAAATGTCCATGAAGGAAAACCCTTTCTTCTTTCAGGAACCAAAGTGCAAGATGGTCAGGGGAGGATGTTAGTGACGACTGTTGGCATGAGAACTGAATGGGGAAAGTTAATGGAAACTTTAAGCGAGGGGGGAGAGAATGAGACCCCCTTGCAAGTGAAACTGAATGGAGTTGCTACAATAATTGGTAAGATCGGTTTGACTTTCGCTGTGCTAACATTTTTGGTGTTGACGATAAGGTTTGTAGTCGAAAAGGCAATTCGTGGTGATTTTACTCATTGGTCGTCGAATGATGCAGTAACGCTGCTAAACTACTTTGCTATTTCTGTAACCATTCTAGTTGTTGCAGTTCCTGAAGGATTACCTTTGGCTGTGACACTCAGCCTTGCTTTTGCAATGAAAAAATTAATGAATGACAGAGCACTCGTGAGGCATCTTTCTGCGTGTGAGACAATGGGTTCAGCTAGTTGTATTTGTACAGATAAGACAGGGACATTAACCACTAACCATATGGTGGTCTATAAAATATGGATATGTGGAAAAACCATGGAAAGCAAAAATAACGAGATTGGAACCACACTGAAAACGGAGATATATGAAGAAGTTTTGAACGTCCTTTTGCAGGCTATATTTCAAAATACTTCTTCTGAAGTAGTGAAGGGTAAAGATGGAAAGAACACAATATTGGGAACACCAACAGAAACAGCATTATTGGAATTTGGCTTACTTTTGGGTGGTGATTTTAATGCCCAGCGCAAAGAGTATAGTATACTTAAGGTTGAGCCTTTCAATTCTGTACGGAAGAAGATGTCTGTCCTTGTAGGTCTTCATGATGGAGGAGTACGAGCATTTTGCAAAGGTGCATCAGAAATAGTATTAACAATGTGTGACAAAATCATTAATTGCAATGGAGAAACTGTTGATCTTCCTGAAGAACAGGCTAAGAAGGTCTGTGATGTTATAAATGGTTTTGCCTCTGAAGCTTTGAGAACTCTTTGTTTAGCTGTCAAAGATATAAATGAAAACGAAGGGGAAGCCAGTATTCCTGATAGTGGCTATACACTGATAGCCATAGTAGGAATCAAGGATCCTGTGCGCCCTGGGGTTAAAGATGCTGTTCAAACCTGTTTAGCTGCTGGCATAACCGTTCGTATGGTCACTGGTGATAATATAAATACAGCAAGGGCTATAGCCAGAGAATGTGGTATACTCACTGAGGATGGTGTAGCTATTGAAGGACCATTATTTCGTAACTTGTCTCCGGAGCAAATGAAGGATATCATACCAAGAATTCAGGTTCCAATGTCATTCTAAACTGTGACTTTCCAACTCGTTTTGACATGCTCTTTTATTTTATGTGCCTTATTATGATTACAGGTAATGGCACGATCCTTGCCGCTTGATAAACATACCTTGGTAACCCATTTGAAGAATCAGATTGGTGAAGTTGTTGCTGTTACTGGCGATGGGACCAATGATGCTCCTGCACTGCA